>CM076573.1:413386682-414831745 GCA_034641835.2 Pinus albicaulis
GCAATTATTCCTCCAAAAGATCAAATTTCCACCTACAGCTTGATTTCCTTTCATAAAGGAAATTGGCAGTTATTGCACAATCGGAAGATGTTTTATCTATCAAGGCAGCTATTGTAATAATTAAGGATAAGCCTTAAATTCAAACTTTTCACCTATTCTTCCCTAGAAGTTAAAACAGAGTTATTGAAACAAAAAAGTAGCTGCAGATATTCCTGCCTTAAACCTTGCATGGTTTTCAAGGTCAGGAATGCACTTACTCTGTAATAAATGACACTCAAACCCTATCTTAACCTCACCTCCTCATTTGCAGCATAAATACTGCATTTGGACTCATTGTATTGTTGGCATTTGATGACTCTTTGAAGTAATACATAGTCTCTTGGAAGTTGAAAGAAAATTGATGTCTTGAATCTTGTGGATGTCCTAATTTATTTGTTGATGGAGGAGGCTACATCACTGGATCCTGAGCTTGGCTATTGGTGAAGTGCTTCGATCTGTTATTGTTATTTCATGTTTTCATTATGTTTCCATCTTTCTTTGTTACGATAGAGTAAAGGTTTTAGGCTAAGAAATGTCTTTTGAAAGCACCTTAGTTCCTTTTACTCTTCACTGTATAAATGTTTTCTTCTGCGAGGTATGATTGGAGGATTATTAATTGCCCTCTAGTTCCATCTAGCTTGTTAGTTTAGAAATGATTCAATAGAGTATAACCAAGGAGTTTCTCTTTTGGTAAGTCCATGTTCCTTTGAGTATGGCTTGAGAGGTTGTTTTAAGGAATGATTTCAATAGAGTGAAACCAGGAAATTAAGTGGTAAGTCCATGCTCCTTTGAGTACAACTTGAGAATTGTTTCAGAAAATTCTTTAAAGTATGCTTAATAGAGTCTAAACCAGGGAAGTTTATGGTATGCCCTGTCCTCTGGTCTAACTTTAGAAAATTTTCTTTGAATATCCTCAGAGAGTTAGTCAAAAGCAGATTAGATTATTTCTGTTTGATCTTAGGCTGCTCTTACTGTTTTCTTATATTTTTTCTTATTTGAAAGTAGTCCTTTGATTGCTGGATTGTTGTCTGAAAGGTTTTCTTATTAAGATTCTGTCCAAAGAAGTCTATGGTTTGCCCTGTCCTTTGGCTTGCTTCAAAACAGATTCCTTGAAAGATGTCTCTTGTTTAAAGTACATGATAAAGAATTCTTAATTGCTCTTTGTCCTACTTTTCATTCTTCTCCTTAATGTTCACCTCATTATTCCAAAAAATTTGAAGATCCACTGGCCAAGTTATATTTGTGTTATGATACTCCCCGATCCTTTTATAAACTTGTCATGACTTCCATATGACTCCATTGACCAATAAATTAGAGATTTCCCATTCTATCTATGCTCTTTGATCATTATGTCCAACCAAAACAATCAAACAAACCTTGCACTTAATAACTAGCCTAAAATCAAACCTTAAAAGCAAACAAGCACACATCCTTTGCAAAATAACCTGAGAAATCCCTCTCTGAGTCTAGGAAGGCTAGGTCCTAGAACTCTAAATATTTTTTCCATGTTGCCTTGTCATTTGGTATGCCAATTTGCCAAATCATAGGAACACAACACACCATATCAATGATGGAATCCTTTTAATGTCTGTCGACCAACTCTGTTAGGACTGAACCCCTTCCTCATGACCTCATGCAAACTCAACCCCCCTTATGATACTTATTTCATTCAGACGAGGATATCCTTGAGGCCATGACAGAGCCAGATTATCCATGGGATGAAATGCATCACCGCTCATTTTTTCTCCCTGAAAAAATGTTTAGCCCTGACAAGATAGGAAACCAAGAGATTTATGCGATTTAATCAAAATATTTCCTTCCATCAGGGAAAATCAATTGGTTCAAGAATCCCATTCAAGCACCCAATGCATTTCAGGAAGGGACGTGTCAAACATTTCTCCTACCATCAAGGTGAATATCTCCCAAAATCCTGAAAAAGTCAAAGAAATCTCACTGGGGGCAGCATGTTCACCAGAAGAGATAACCTCTTACACCCAGTTGCTGTAAGAGCATCAAGATATCTTCACGTGGGACTACTCGAAAATGCTCAGGCTTAGTCCCACTATTGTAGAGCACCACATTAACACCTGGCCTAACATACCACCAATATGCCAAAAATAGTGGCAACTACACCCATCCAATGCAGAAGCAATAAAACGAGAAATTGATAAGCTTCAAAAAAGCTGGGTTTATCTACCCCATCGCTTACACATCTTGGTTTTCCAACCCTATTCTCGTCATGAAAAAACAAGGCACCATACGTGTTTGCATCAATTTTCATGATTTGAACAAAGCATGTCCCAAGGACAATTACCCGACTGCATTCATCAACCAAGTCATCGATGCTTGTGCAGGTCACAAGGACCTCACCTTCATGGATGGCTTCTCTGGGTATAATAAAATTAAAATCCATCACATTGACTGGTACAAGACCATGTTCACTACCCCGTGGGGCACATTCACATACTGGGTAATGCCATTTGGCCTAAAGAATGCCGGAGCCACCTTCCAGAGGGCCATGAATTATATATTTCATGACTTGGCACACCTTATCCTCGCCTACTTGGACGACCTCACCGTCTGATCCAAGAAGTGATCAAACCACCTTGAGGTTCTGCGATTGGCATTGCAATGATATCAACAATAAAACCTATGCTTGAACCCCATCAAGTGCATATTCTGCGTCGCAGCAGGATGAATTTTAGGTTTTATCATGTCCCAGAAAGGAATTAGAGTGGACCCCCCTCAAGGTCCAAGCTATCAAAGAGGTGCCTCCACCTTGAACCCTCAAGCAAATACAAAGCTTAAAGGGAAAGGCTAACTTTCTGAGAAATTTTGTCCCAGATTATGCCACTTGCGCTCAAGGATTACTGCATCTCCTTCATCAGGACATCCCGTTCAAATGGGACGACCAAGCCCAACAATAATTCGATGCACTGAAAGACACATTGTTTTCAACACCGCTGATCAATCCCCTAGTCTACAAAAATGACTACATCCTGTATCTTTCAACATTCGAGACCACTTTGGCCGGAGTATTGATCCAGTAGGGCCCAAATGGGAAGGAGCACCTAATCTATTATGTTAGAAAAACCTTATCAGTCCCTCCATTATGATATGAACCCGAAGAAAATACTTCCCTAGAAATAATACACAGAGTCTAGAAAATTTGCTACTACATCAGCTTAAATACCACAACAGTCATCGCATATATTAACCCGTTCAAACATCTTCTCACACACCATTTAATGAACCATAAGTATGCCCACTGGATAGTCCTTCTACAAGAATACGACTTACAGTTTCGCTCCGCCAAGAGAAAAAAAGCATTAATCTTAGCAAGGTTCATTACGGACCCCCCAAGTCATAACAAAGGATCACCAGTCAATGATTCGCTACCAGACGAACATCTCTTCCTCATAGGAACCGACAACCCTTGGCACGGATATATTCTTCTCTTTTTACGAACCCAAAAGTTCAGAACCCATCTCACTTATGACGACCGTCGACGCATTCGCCTCCAGGACCCTTGATACCTCCTTATCGGAGATGTCTTATACCGACGATGCATCAACACCATCTCATGTCGATGCCTCACCCATGACCAAGCTGAGAAATCCCTTAATGACTACCACAATGGAGCTTGTAGTGGCCACCACCCAAAAAGTCCTGCGGGCAGGATATTTTTGGCCCACTTTAATTCACGATTGCATTTCAGCAGTCAAGAGGTGTGAGCGATGTCAATGCTTTGCTCACAAGGCAAGAGCCCCTCTCACTCCCCTGCATCCCTTCATCATTGCTAACCCCTTCTACAAATGGGGGACCGACTTCATGACTTGCAACCCAACATCGTTGGGAAGTCACAAATACATTATTGTGGAAATCGATTATTTCACCAACTGGGCAGAAGTTATGCCCACATACGAAAACACTGAAAAAACTGCCGCACAATTTCTGTTTAACCATGTCATTTCCCGGTTCGGCGTACCCAAGTAGTTAGTCTCCAACCATGGAAAACACTTTGAAAATGAAGTTTTTCAGGAGCTATCTCACAATCTGTCACCCTATTGGCCTATATGTCACCATTTTCATATCATTTGGAAGACCATAACAAGATCTCGTAGGGCCCAATTATAGAACCGAAAGCAACACAATGATCAACACCTCATAACACCAAAAGGAGGTTCCACACAGTCACAACTCCAAAAAAATAAATTTTCAATGTCGATAAGTATGCCCTCTCTTATCTTCTGTTCATTCAGCGCATTTTTTCAATAATATTCGAATGAGGAGATGCTTTCACTTGGGGTATTTTTTTGTAGGTATTGTACAAACCATCCATAATCCCATGTACTAAAGGTTCCAGAGCAGGTATCATTCTACCCTCAGCATGATAGAGTCCCAAAAAAGATCTGCATATCCTGACGTCATTTCTCCACAAGAAATTATCCATAGGTTCCAAACACCCGACCATGTTTAAATCATCTTCCCACCTTGCACATGATAAACATCCTTGTTGGTCGATAGAGAATCCCCTCCATGGATTTCGTCACTCAAAGTAGACCGAACATCAGAAAAATCACAATGCCATGGCCATACCACTTCGGTCTGGGAAGCACTTCATGTCCATTCATCCACCATGCAGCAAGTCAAATTTTACCATATCAAAATAAAACCCATTTCCCAGACTACCATATTTTTTGCAAGCAGAACAAAAGCACACCACCGTGTCTCGCATTTGGCCTACCATCCCTCCATCAACATAGCCCATCTACGATATTTTCCATCTGCTTCATGACCTCCACACAAGAGACCAACCAATGGGGCCCCAACCCTCAGCAAAAACACCCTCCTCATGTCATCAGTGAGTGAACATTTTCATGTTTTGGGGCACCTATCTCTATTTTTTGTACAATCCAATCCCATTGTTTCATTCTCTTGGTAAGTGTATAAAGACCTCAAATGGAGAACAAGTCCCCCACTCATCCATCACTTTTTTACCCATGGCAGCAGTCCCTAGTTATCCTTGGTCAGAGTATCACACCTTTCATGCAAAGCCACCATGACATTGATAACCAACATATACCAACCTTGGATGTCCTATCGACTCCAAGGATTTCCTGATCAGAAATATTTATGACTACCGCCAAGATTTTTTTTTTATTCTCCTACCTTGGGCCACTAAATTCCGATCATCAATTTTCATCACCCCTCGCCATCATGCCTATGTTAATCCTATCAAATCTGAGACCCTGGCCCCTTGCATCGGTAGCTCTATTGTTCAGTTGAGTCTTCCTTTTTGTCGACTTCAACTCACATTCTCCAAAAAGGAAGTAGTACCTTGGATGGCTCCTCACCACAATAGGGGCATTCTCGGGTGGCACTGTGGGAACCATCATTGCCCACAAATGTCATCGATCCTCCTGAAATTCATCTACGACACAAGATTTCATGTCTAGATGGTATCGTAATTTACAACCATTGTACTTTGCACAAATTCGTCGAAGACTCATGCCATTATAAGCATATTTTTCAAAAATGCTTACACGAGAAGGTCCCAGTCATACACCCATGTGCACAATGAGAATTTATATGCCATACCCAGATTACACATCTAGGCACCACATTCCACGTATTGTCAAAGAAAAAACACCCTTGAGGGCGTTAGAAATCGTTTCCATCAACTAAATCAACAGATCACTACCATATCGGTGACACGGAAAGAACCTTTATCTGTCAAATAGATTTGTTTAGCTAGCCAAATCATTACGAGAATTGGATATGTTCACCTCGTAAAAAATTGTATTTATTGTATCATACTATTTCTTGCAGGTTTTTGATAGAACATGGTCACTCTTCTACCCATTGTAAGGGGTTTCCAACCTTCATCTGTATGCGGGTTTCTCTCTCTCTCCACATAGTACACAAAAAAGAAACTATAATGTATTTCAGCTATACAGTTCTTCATAGACCTCACACATTAGGGGGAAACTGTTACCACTAGAAAATCAGACAAGAAAATATGACATTATTAAATGGTAGGTAGAAGGATTTACAAGGCTGAGGAACATTAGAGGATTTGAATATTTTTAAAAATCTCTAAGATCAAGAGGCAAAAATAAAATTGCTCACCAGAAACGCAGGTGAAATGTTCCTTCACGTACAGTTTCCTTCGATAGGTGCATTGGCCTCCACGACTTTCCCTAAAAGCCACACGGTCCTGGGACTGGCAGAAGTCACTTTCTGGGACCACTTGACACACTTCAGGAAATTATCCTACACTTGAGGCCACCCAAGGACAACTGCCTTAGCCACCATGGGACCTCAAGTGAGCACACAAAGGAATCAACCTTCTCTCTTGGGTCACCATCCACCAATGTACCAAGAGAGGGAAGGAGAGTTTGAATTATCCTATAAATGGGCACCAAGATATGAGAAACATGAGAGAACATTGTTATGTTGGCCAAATTTCCCATGAGCAATCCAGCAATGTGTAATCCAGAGCAGCAGTAGAGTGAGGATTCAGTTGTTGGCCTCCCAACAACTTCAATCCTTCGGAGTAGAGAGAGAGACATTGCGACAATAGCTAAAGGGTAAAAATGTCCTTGCACTGTGTCTTTGAACTCCATAGTTCTAAGGGTCCTTTGGCAAGAGTGTAACGTAGTATCTTTCTTCCTAACAACAAGCAATAAGAGGGGACTTTCATTCCACCGTTTGCATTATTGTTACGTTTGACTCTTTGTGAGCTTTTGTTTTTATGTTTAGTTTAGTTGTGTTTTCTATCCATATATGCATACTATATTCCATTATTTAGTGTGTTTTATATTTACTAGCATGTGTTCACTAAGTTTCTAACCATATTTTCTGCCTATGACCATATCTTGGAGGCAACGACCACTCCTCTTAAGCACCGGGGGATTGGTACACTTGTGCCCCAAAACCACCACTACAATGGCAGAATAACTCACAAAAACATAGTTAAAATTAGACTGCATAGAACAAGCCACAATTAATCGTATCATGGATACATAGATTAAGAAGTACCACCAACAGAGGATCTAGCTATATAGAGTTGTCAAAGCATGCCAACTTCATGAGGGTAAGTGAATCACCATGGAACAACCTCAACAAAAGTTTCCTCATCTCATGGAGGAACTCAACGCAATGGGGAACACTAATTCCTAAGTGGGGGAGGAATGATCCAGGTGGATATTGGTGGCCACCCACCTATTCCACTTAGACCCCCACCATTGTTTCTTTCAATTTTTTAGCTTCCTTAATTGTAGCACAATTTACTATCTTTGGCAGTTTTTGGAGTCCTGAACTTCCCGAGCCTTTTTGAGGCCCTAATAAATGTTTTTTTTTAGGAAAATCACCTCTGGTGAATAGGAATATTTTATTATGAGTTTCATTCCTCAGATGGATCTTTCTAACAAGGTATCATGTGCGTCAAACGAAGATAGTATGCCAAAGTTACGACCCCAAGAAATTGATGTACCAATTTACCCAAGGGGGCCCATAGCTTGGTGTGTCATCTCCTAAGGTCAGGATTTTGAATGTTTCAGGTTTTCCATTATTTTTCAAGAATAAATAGTCCTCCTGTATTCTTTGTAACATAGTTCAGAGGCCTGTACCCTCCACATCTCTTCTCAGATATAAACTACTAGCACCCTAGCTAGTTTATTTCCATTTTATCTATAAACATATTTCAGTTGTATGATATTAATGAAATGAAGTCTTATTTCTATTGCATCACTTTTTTTATGTGTATTTTGATATTTTATTGCGTTCCTAGATAAGTCAGTATCACTTGATAGAGATGAAGTCCTCCTAAACGGACAAGAGAAAGAAGATGAGACTCTTCTTGAGGAATTTCCTCAATACTCATAAGACCAGGTGGATGTTTCTCACCATCGGGCCCAAGATATATGAGTTTTCTTTGGGTCATAGAAAAATGAAGAGAAGAGGAAGGGACTGAAGTAACAGGAGTAGTTAACTGAGGTTCCTCAGGTTGTAATGTCTCTGAGTCAGGAAACTCAAGTTTGATGACCTCAGGTAATAAATTTTTTGGTGATTCTAATTCAAAAGTGTTAGACTCACTAGATAATGGAGAAGTGATATTGAGTTCAGTACTCAGGTGAAGAGATTATTCTAGTGGATCAATTTTGGATGGAGGAGCAGAAGGAGTAGCTCCTTAAGTACCAAATTTGGTATTTTGCGTTCTTTTTTTCTTTTGAAATCTAAGAGTTACCTCATGTGGAAGATGAGAAAATATTTTCATCCTATGTGAACATCGGGGTTGTTGGGGTTGTTCTTCAATGATTGTTTAATAAATTTCATAAATTAACACAAAAATAAATAAAAAAGAGGTAACTAGGTAAAAAGGGCTTACCAAGAAACTGTGAACTCCAATATACGACCTTGGAGAACCAAGGATTTATGTATGGGCAGGCAATATCCCTGAATGTTGTATTTGGTTTATCACAGTGTACAAGGCAGTTGACATGGTTACCTAAGGTGGGATAGAAACCTAATGGGGATGCCAGAAATATACCTAAATTTACGTGGAAGTGCAGTCTGTAAAAGCATTGTCTAATGCATAATCATATGAATAGATCTTTCCCATATAATTTTCATGCATGGAGCTCCATCCGATATAATTGAAGGTACGTGGAGAACAATCTAATACACTTACATATGTGGAACGAGATTTCACCCTCGTAATGCAACGCTGGAAAAAAACAACAACTCATATGCTTAAAGATGTTGGAACACATCTCTAGCTAAGGCCGATAAATGTTTTTGTTAATGTGACAAATGCTCCTTAAGATTTATTAAGTAAATTTTAAAGTTTATCTTGAATTAAGTTTCCGTTTTCAAGGCTCACCACGAGTTTCACATCAATATCCTAAAATGCAATCTAGCATGATAATATGAAATCTCTTATTTTCAATGAAAATCTATGTACGGGAGGGGAGAAACAAAGAGTAATGCAACAAACAATTGTTTTTAAGAAAATTTTCCTAATTCAATTGTTCTAATATCAAATCTTCACACAAAATCCTAAATGTAATGAAAAATGAAAAAGCGATGAGATTTTTCTTTTCTTTTGTCTTAAACTTCAAATGACATTAAAACTAAGATGCTATTAAATCACTGATGAGAGAAGTCACATAGAATGATTACTGTAATATCAATTTCTTCAAACAATCAATGATAAATCAACAATTTTGTCAAAGACCTAATTGACTAGAACAAAGAAAATTCCAAAAAAAATCTTATCAAAGGCTATTGAAATTAAAAGCAAACAAAGTGAAGGATTTTCAGAGACAGGGACAAACTCAAATAGAGAAGGAAGTTGGAACAAAAAATTCAGAGAGAAAGGCAAGAAAACCAATTTTTTTCATCTTACAAGGATCAACACAGGTGAAAAAAATTCCCCAGTGCTTTGCAGCGTAGTTACAAAGAAGGAGAGGGTGTACTGAAGCACTATGTCTCCATACCAGGAGATTCTTTAAGGAATATTCAACCAAAATAGGACACAAAACATCAAATAATGCTCAAATATGTGTTTTCCAGAGGGAAATTAATGTATAAATCAGTCAATGAATATCAGTTTTAGAGGTGAAAAAGGTGTTAACGTTAACAAAACCCCTAAGGGAAGAAATGATCCCCAACGGAGCCACCAATTCGTTATGAATAATTTACAATTTCGAGAGAAGGTGAATTCCTTAGACTTAGTGTCCTAGTCTAGAACAACAAAAGACAAAGAATACAAAATTTCCCTTAGAGAAATTAGAGTATGGGAATGAAACCTACTTGGAATCTATAGGAATCTTCCCTTTCCTCCTCACTTGTAATCTCCAATAATATTTCTAAGTGCTATAATTAGAACTTGCATAAATGACTAAAAAAAGCGAAGGATCCACAATTTCTACATAGCATAATCTAATTACTCTATTCAGTGAACTAGCAATGCATTGAAATACATGAGTGTAAACATAATATGGTGCATATAGGAAAACATGATACTCTTTGTATTAATATAAATAGGAGAGTTTACAACCATAAATAGTAGTTTATTTTGTAGATGACTCCCCAATTTTTCTTGTCCTTCCTTGTCACAAAGCACACCTCAACACCACCCTAATGCATTAATATGATGACTCATTTATGTTCAAAGCAGGAGCATGAGGGCATTATAGGTCTCCAAAGTGAAACCCTAATTATACGGATGGCAGTAAATTTATAGTAGAAGGATGGAAGTTTAGGAGTTACCATTATGGGCTTGAGATCCACATATGATGGGAGGATGAGCTCAAGGGTTAAGAGGAGAAGTCTCCAAGATAGGATCATATAGGATTCAAGCTCTTATCCATGGTAAATAGTTAAAACAACCTTTGAAATATTTTGTAAAAGTAGGCTTCGAATATTTCTTAATTTTCCCAAATTTCTAGAATTAGCACACCTGTATAAGGAAGCAACTAGTGTTGGCTAGCACTGGTGCCTAACGGAGCAATGTGCACTAAATGTGGGTGGCCAAGAGAGTATGGAGTGTTGGGGCTAGAAACATCAATTTTTAGAAATTGTTTCCAAAAACTCAAACTTTTTGGAGGAGTCATGCTTAGGGCTTTGTGAAGGGATGATGAGAACATGTTCACGAATATTTATTGATCTGGTTTGCAACGTTATTGACCAGATGTGACAAAATTTCCTATAACACATCATATATTGTATCAGTAGAGGATCCATTGGACGTCTTGATCCTTAGGTGGTGCCTACAAAAGATGAATCTCGTGGGAGCATAATGCCACCTACAATGGGAAAAATTGCCTCTTCAAAAATCCTTCCATCTTCGATTGACATTATTTAGAAACTCCACCACAATAGGGAATATGATAAAAACAGTGCACCCATAAGGCCCGTAAATCACCTATTTCTCTTGAGTTCTTCAATATTGAGATTCCTTTAAAAGGGACTGTATTGGAGGTTCTGACTTATGATATTTCAACTGATCATATGCCTCATGATGAATTTGTTCTCCTCTATTTGGAAATGGTTGAACTTGGAAATAAAAATATTGAATCAATCTAGGGGGAATTTCCTTGGTCATCTACTAAAGTGATTCCTTTGACGAAATCAAGTATTGGATTTGATCTCATGAACCTACCACGAAATTGACCAGTCCAAAGCCCCCTTTTCGATGAGTGATTTGTACCTCCATTTTGTCTTGATCACCATCATCAAGGTGCTATATAGCTCATGAGACCACTCAACCTTTATGTCCCTAAAATATTTGTGATAATGATATGACTATAAGTTCTCAGTAGAATAATGAACCTTTAAGAATATGGAAATATGAGTTTATGTAGTGTGGCCCCAACATGATATGTAATATTTTGTTGCGAATAAGCCATGAGTTGATACTCATCAATATAAATCCTTGCCCTATACCAAAAAATGGGAGCTACATGGTGTAACCTATCAGATTGTGGCATACCTTGTATATTATGTATTGTAGCTTTTGGTGTGGTTTTTGATGTGTGTTCTTTTTATTTTTGTGTGGGTTAAAATGGTTTTATGATTATCATACTTTGTCCCTGATTTGAATTTTCCAATCTCATACATTTTGTTTTTCATAACCACACCCATGGAGAGACCGGGAGCTTCCATACATTAGTCCTCTAGCTATGTTGATATTTGTCATACTAATTGAGTATTAATGCAAGCATGCATGCACATCAAAACATGGATTTCTTCACATCTATGAAATTCATAAGTAAGAGAAAAAATAGACATAGATATCACATCATATATAAAGGCTCACAAAAAAATAAAATAGGAACAATTAAAAATGGTCATGTTTTACCTATTCCATGCATTATTTCCTTCACAATATGATTTAACCATATGTCTAGTAATTTTGACTGGATTTTATAGAACTAGTTGGTAATTCTGTAAGTGATATTTGTTATATTTAAGGTATGTTCTCTCAATATCAACATATAGGGATAATACTTTCGCTAAATCTCCATTTTCATTATTGAATATCTAATGGTATCACTGTTCTTTGGGATAAACTCCGTCAATTTGTTACATTAACCCCTTCTTTATTGCATGTTGTAACTTGAAAAATAACTCCTACATTTCATGGATACCCTATAATATCACATTCTTTACATTGGTGTCAATGATATGACATTTCATTGGCCCAAGAATTGTCCTATAGTCTCACCATGACATGAAATTGATCCTCATTCCTCTCTCTCTTCATTTAGCTTCTAGCCATATCCCAAAGAGAATCCCAAAATTATCTATATTTCTTTATGTTTACATACGATTATCATTAGAAATGTCTTGGTCCCTACTACTATGCCATTTCTTTCCCTCGCTTTTCTTACCATTGTTGAATTCAAACTTTTACCTTTGAAAATTTGCATCACTTTTGCCTTTGTTTGGTGACTTTAACTTTCCTGGAGAGATAACTTTGATGAGTGGGTTATGTTGCTATATTATTTGCCTCACTCTTCCTAGGGTAGTTATATAAACATTGAACAATATGGTTACCTATTCATACCACTCGTTTTTCCAACACAAAATTCCCTTATGGCATGTTAAAACTTGTTAAAAATGGAAATATGATGAGCTCACTCTTCTATATTTCTCATACTTGCAAATATCGTTAAACCCTTAAAAAAATAGACAACATATTCAGTACATTTTTAAATATTTTTTGAGCTCATTAAAACTTAATAAAAAAATGACATTGAGCTTACTTATCTTATATTTCATGCTTGCTTATCTATAAATGAGATTCTAAAAAAATTGGTTGGGGTGAAGGGTGGGGGGAAGGAATGATTGAGGTTTTTATCAAGATGTGGAAATGTCAATCACATCTCCCTAAATAATGAGATTTATTTTTGTCATTCTCTCATAGTTGGGTCATATCTTTCCTACAATCCATAGCATAAATATGAGTCATGTACTCCTCTAGTGTCTTACTCTTCCAATCATTGTGGATAATGATTCAATGTCTCATGCATTTTTTCATTACATTATGTGGTGTCCTTGTATTAATTCTACCAAGTAATTCTTATGTTGTTCCAACTATGTTCAAGGCAAGACTAAGACTCGATTAGGCATATGTCTTTTTATTGACCTTATGTGAAGTAAATCCCTATGCTAGTTGTATTAGGTGACTTTGTAGAAAATACACATAGATTTAACTAATCTTTTAGTATGCTAAAACAAAATATTGAATATATTCTACAAATTATAGAAACAAATTACGATCGCACAATCACATGAATAATAAAGAGAAATATTTTCAATCGCACAACACAAAGATGTATCTGGGGAAAGCCTCAGCTAAAAACCCCACTATTTTTATATTTCATTAAGTCAAGAATATGAAACAATGCAATGTTTCTCTTAGGCTTGATATCTCTCAGCACTATCCCTAACTATCTCACTCTGATCCTAGCAAGTTTGGTCCATTATTTAACCAAAAACTTTCCTATGGGTTGTTCAGCCTTGCTTACGCATTCCTGAGGGAATTGAACCCCTATTAATTATTAAATTCCCACTAATTTATTGTGAAATTCATCCAAGGCGCCTTGCTAACTCCATGCATGACCTGTACAATTTTCTAATTATACAACTGATAGTCAACTTCCTTTAACTCTAATCTCAATTGTGCCTTCCTTAAAACTAACATGAAACAAATATTTAGAGTGAATTATCAGTCATATGATTGATCATTGCATGTGAATTAAATCATATTTAATTCACTAGACATCTCACTAGTTAAACTAATTTTAGCTCAAATAAATCGAGTTAACTAATTACAACTCAAAATAAACTCAACCAAGGCTCCTAAAAAGTAGGAGACACTCTACATGCCTCTAGTTTGACCCTAAAATCAAATTTCCTGAGCTAATTGAGTCTTCCCAACTCAGTTAACTCATACAAGATGTCATGTGATGTGGAATTACAATTTCCTTATAATTTAATTAAGGGAAAATTAAACTAGAATCCCTTTTGCTGCCATTTTCAATATTTCTCATTGCCATTTTCAACAAACTCTATCTCTTCACAACATCACTTAGTGCATTTTTTTTGGTTGATTTATGGATGATACATCAAGGCCCTCTTTCAACAAATTTCTTCTTATCGGCATCTGCCCGATTGTCTAGGAAGTACATATAGAAACCATCTAGTGCCTTAAAACTTACAATCATTAATGATACATTTCCTTTTGAATGACAATGATCTTCCCTCATTGCCTCCTAATCAATAAAATTTATGTGTGTTCAACATTAGTAATCCATTCAGATTAACTATATGTGATAGGTACCTTAACGTCCATTTTCATCATTGGTGGGTCCCCTCATATATATTAATGGAATACCTTAATGATCTATAAATAGACAATTTCTGCCATGACTGACGTCAACTCATAAATTCACTTGATGTAGATTCATACCATTAGGGTTGGGATGAAGACATTAGGCTTGGGGTAATATCATTCATGCATGCCATCCATCCCTAGATGTAATGGATTATTTCACTATATTATGTTTTATGAAGATGACCAGGTATTCTCTCATTTGTGTCCAATTTATTCTTGATATATATTTTGACATAGATTGACACAATATTTACGCATCACTATGACATATTTTATGACATGGATCGAAAATGTAGAAGTTTGTGGCCATGGTATTTCATATTATTACATGGATCTTTAGTGTATTATATTGGTGATCATGGTTTTCTCTCCCTTGTACCAAGCAAGGGTATGCTCTCTCTCTCTCTCTCTATATATATATATATGTGTGTGTGTGTGTGTGTGTGTGTTGTTTTGTTTCATATAATTCTCCTTCATTGATCTAAGAGCTCTTTCCATGTGACACACTACTCATCAAGATATTTTGTAATGTATCTTGGCTATCAATTTCGCTTCTGATCTCAAATATAAGGGGACATATACTCTAGTCACCAGCATATTCATTAGAATGAAGTTTTTACACGTTTTGAGGATGAAATTACATTATTGCGTGATTTATCATCATTATTTCACAAGAAAATAATTATTTTATTACAATTTCATAATTAATAAAAAGAATATTTTATATTGATAAAATATCATAATTGAGAATGAAGTTTCTAGTGATTATGGAAAAAGCTCACAATTAAACATGAAACTTCAGTCAAAAAATCATAATAGAGAAAAATCTCATTATAGTTTTGAAAAAAGGTCATAACTTATCATGAAAATTATGAATGACATATAATTGTTTAGTTCTCATGTTTTCAAGCATATCTCCAAGCTCTACTAAATTCCTACATTAAAGAGGATAAATTCATGGATAGGGAGAAATGGGAATTCGAGAGGGGAAATGCTCATGGAATGGAATCAAAGGCTAAGGAAGTTGTATCAATGAGCCAAGTAGCCAATAAGTTTCTTCATGTGAATCAAAGATGTAATCTCATATGTTTGATGTTTCCTTCATAACATAGATATTACAATCTCCCCTCACCCCTCCCCCACCCCATAATTGACTTATAATAGATCTAGATTAGTTTGAGAAATCTAGAGTACCTCTCTTTATCTCTCACATTCGCATTTCTTGGAAAGAAAGACTTGGTGTGTTGATTGTGCAAAATTTACAAGTACTACGGGAAGAAGTACATGGCTTAATAGTGTTTAAAAATTCACAGTTTTGGATGGCCACCTTTCTCTACCCTTCACTTAAGTAAGTTACCTTGAAATTTCTTGAATTTTTGTAGTTTTCTCCATGTGGGTGCGAGCCTCCCACAGGACTAATCTTAATGTGAAGCCCTTGACCTTTTATCCTAGGCTTTTCAATTTTCTATTTATCAACATATCCTCTAGACTTTGGTCTCCCAATTTGTGGTAAGGATTGGCTTCATTCTCCCTATTTGTAGCATATGCGTGATATGAGGTAACTAGTAAGCCTAATTTCTTTTGGTCATTGTATCTACTTGTATCCTCAACATCCCTTTCATCCCTTGCTCAAATTTCACCATGCATCACCAAGGATCCTCTCAGACTCGTCAAATAAGTCAAGGGAAGAGGATGCTTCCGTGCTCAAGAACCAAAGTTAATACAAATTCCTCAACCACCTAATACTTGAAACATGCTTCTCGCATTGCTAGAGAAGAGATGGACATGGCTAAGAAAAAGGTAGAGTTGAGGAAAGGCATCTTTCTGATATAGAGGTTAAAGTGAACATCTCTAATGGAATTCATATATGGGAAATACTTTCTCCTAGGAGATTTAGTACTTCCAAATAATGAACATTTAGTGGCAATACAAATCCATTTTGGTTAAATTTCTAGTCGAACATAGTCAGGCTCCATAAGAAATATTCTTCAACATGGATTCCCTATAGTTGCAGCTTACCAAACTAGAAAATAAATTCCTTTTTCTGTCCAAGAAAATTGCAAATTTGGTTCCCCCCAATAGTGACAAGGAGAAATGTTATCCTAGAACCACTTAGGTGGATTCCCTCGCTGCTGAAATCATGATATAGGTTTGAGTTTTCTACACTTATGTAGACATGCTAGCCTAGTGAGTAGATTAAGCTCTATTCTAAGTACTAGTTTTGTGATAGGCTCCTCAATTACTTATACAAGCACATCTTGATTATTGGACTCATAGTAGATATTGGACTCATAGTTTTGACAAAAATCCTCTACATGTGCTACTAGTACGATTTTCAAAGTAATAAGTAAGTCGCTGTACAATTATTATGATTTACTTGAACTAATACAATTTCATAATTAGTTTATTAAAAAACCAATAAATTTAATTCATATATATATATATATATATATATATATATATATATAGATATAGATATATATATTAAATTTATTGGTTTTTTAATAAATTAATTATGAAATTATATATGATGATGATGATGGTGGTTAACGTCCACTGAGACCAATCTTTGGTCTATCGAACTTAAAGAAAAGAGTTATTTAATTTGATTTAAGATTTTATTCCTATACTCATATATATATATATATATATATATCAAAGAAATCATAACATTAGGATCATATGTGTAAAGATATTTAAAAAAATCATTTTCAAATTAATCATCAAATTTATAAAATAATTTATTTTTAATTTATTAATATTTAATTACAAGAAGCATTTTAGTGAACGTTAATCATTACTATCGTAATTATATTATATTTTTATTATTGATATTTATTTATCATTATCTTGATGATTATATTATATTCTTATTATTAATATTTAAATAAAATAATAATAAGAAATAATATTTTTAGTCTGTTAGGTAAGCTGAAAGAAACTATAACGCACGCTACGCCCAATGTAAATCGATTAATTTTTTAAAGCAAGTGGAATAAAAAATTAAGTGTGAATCTTCATTGCATTTAAAATTTCTTACAATTTAAAAATAAACCATATTTCACGTTCAACGAGTTTCCTCCAAATATTTATTAAAAAAATAAGAAAAGTAGATCTTCACCCGACAAACATCCGAAACCATGTACCCTTTACGCAAAAACCATTTATATTATATAATATACTCTAAGTATGAGATTCTGTAAAATATATTATATATTTAGTAGGTATTATATGTCTTTATGTAACTATAATTTAAAATTGATCCTTAATGTATGAAACTAAAATTTCACCCAAACAAACATCCAAAACCACGTACTAAATCAAACTCAACTAAATTATTATTATAATTATTATAATGTTAACTAAATCAAACTCAACTAAATGTCCCCTTCAGTCCAACGAATGTCTTTGATGTCTCAATTGAGTGTTCACATTTACTACTCAATTGAATGTCTCGTCAAATCCCTTTGATGTGAGAGTATGTTGCTAACTTGATTTTTCAATAAAATAAATTTTCTTTTGAATTAATTAAATGCAAAGAGTGGATATTATCAAACCTGAATAAATTATTAGTATACATGGTTGGTTTGATTAGTAGTTAAAATTAATTTAACTATATCTCATAGAATTTTATGAATCAATGAAATAATAAGAAAGATTTATGTTTTGGTTCCTTGATGTTTAAGGAATTCTAATTCTTTTATTCAAAATGATAATTTTATTTATAATTTATAATTTAATTATAATTTTATATTAAAAATATTATTTATAATTAAATAATTTAATATATATATATTTTTAAGCATGTTTTTTTTTTTAATATTGATATGATGGATTTTGAAGAATTTCAAAATAATTATATTCACAAAAGTTTTCATTAAAGAAAAAAGTTTTATGAAAAAATATTTGATATTTAATTCAAAACAACAACAAATTGTAAGCTGTAAGTTCCAAATTCACTAAAATATAATTTAAAATTTTGTTTAATTCACAATTTTAAGTAAACCTTTTTCAAAGGAAAATTAATTTCACACATTAATAGACATAATTCTCATGCACGTTTTAAAGAATAAACAACTATTTAGAAATTTTATTATTTATAAATGATAAAAACAATGGTACTTTTGCATTTGATTACAGATTTTCTCAAAGCTAACTTCAATATAGTAAATACTGTGAACACAAATTATGAGCAAAACTATGGATGGTAGTTTTTTTTCTTCTTTTCAATTTTTATTTAATTGAATCAAAATACTTACATACATAAATAACAAGACATTACAAAATATTTTTAATTTCTTGGGATATTTTTTTATTATTAAAATGATTGTATCTATACAGTAAAATTAAGCACAAATAATTAAGTCAAAGAAAATTTTCAATGATGGTCATCACAAACTCTCTCAACCACTTTTTCCATATGCAATGGAGTTAAATGAGATTCATTTTACCATTAGGAGTCCTTTACTTGTGTAGTGCATGGGGTGTTTTAAATATAAACTATAGTCTCTATGTGGGATGACAGGGTGGTTGTCTCACTGGGATGGTATCCCCTCCACCTGGTTTCAAATCCCTTGGGGGGACATCATGGCCCATCATAGTAAGGCTGGAAGGATAAGCATCATGTTGGATTCTGGGATCCTGGCTCCACATTCTGGTGGTCTCCAGAGATCTTAGTCGTAGGATGAACATTGAGTTTATGATATATGTGGCTTGTGAGTTGTTGCATATATTTGGGGAGGTCGCAACTAAATCACATGAGCCATTTATTTGTAAAATATAAACTCATTGTGGATAAATTTTCGCTATAAAGAACTGCAACTGACTTGACATACGATATCTATCTAACTCCATCGTAATTCCATCCTCATTTTAAAAAATCTTGTAAAGTGAATTACCATAATCCATAGGTTTCCAAGGCAAAGGAGTTACCAAATAAGTCATAGTAACTCCATGAGAAAATGAACTAACATATATGGGAGATAAAACCTAGTGCTAATTTTTCCAATAGGTTGTGAAACTTGCAACTATAAGTAAATGATACATTACCTTAGTTATAATGATATAAGGTATGTAGAATTATTTGGTATAAACTATTAAATTTTTAATGTGTGGGGTAATCGATGAAATTGTTTAAGTTAGCATTAATTTTGGAACAATAGATTGGAATGGGAATATTACAAAGTCATCAAGGAATTGTGATCCTCATATTGTTGTTACTCTCAATATTTTATTTAGGATATGGAATAAATTGTGATGAGTGTTGGTATTTTGAGCCCGCAAAAAATTAAATAAGAAGAGAAATGTACATAAGAACAAGAAACTAAATTCACACAAATAGATATAGATTTCACATGCTAAAATGATGATAGTGCATCAAGGAAACCTCAGGGAAAGGGAATTGAATGATTTATTATTCAAAGTAAAAAAAGACTCCAACAATACAATATGCCTCTCACGAAAAAACATTTTAATAGAAAGACACAATTACCAAAAACTGCCTATCATTACACAACTTCCTAAATAGTTAAAAAAGGCTCACTGATGTAAATTATATTTACAAGTGTTTTAATTATTGTAATTATTAACAATATCCACCTTAATAGAATTTTCCCTAATCCTTCGCCTGTTCCCATTGATCATATTTTCTACAAGCCAAGAGAAGCCAAACAACACCGCAACTTGTCTACCAAAACTAGTTTTCTAAACATGATTACACAACTTTCTTGTGTGCGGACCCTTTTTAGATCTACTTTGCAACCACCAATGACGTGCCTTACAAAATGGTATTTACATTAATATGTTTAGTCTTGTTTTCATAAGCTAGATTATTTGACAAATAAATAGCACTCTGACTATCACAAAATACATTTATTTTCTCATGCATCCTTCCAAGCTCACCTAGGAGACCCTTCAACCAGATCGCCTCTTTATAGCGATGTGAAAAAACTATATATGCTACCTTAGTAGTCGACAACGAAATTGCTTCATGAATTTTTGACATCCAATGAATCGCTACACCTGCAAGATTAATGACATATCCTATAGTAGTTCTAATCTTGTTCAAGTCACTCACATATTTTAAATCAAAATATCCGTAGACTAAATCACCACAACCATTAAATATGATATAATTTTTAATTATTCCTCTCAAATATTGAGGCACCCATTTGACTACTCGTCAATGTTATTTTCCTTGATTTTCCATGAACCTACTGACAACTCCAACTGCATATGAAATGTCAAGTCTTGTAGAGATGATAGCATACATTACATTTCCTATTGCATTTTCATGCACTACATGAGACATATAATACTTTTCTTCATTAGTTCTAGGAATTAAACCCAAATAAAGCTTAAAATGGGAAGCTAAAGTAACATTAATAGGTTTCACATCATTCGTACCAAAATTTACAAGTATTTTCTCCACATACTTCTATTATGATAACTATAGCTTTCCATTTTTCCTATCTCTCTGTATCTCCATGGAAAAGGTCCATTTTTCAACTCCAAGATCCTTCAAATCGAACATCCTAGAAACCTAAGCCTTTAAACTATTGATCTCTTCCATTCTTTTTCTTGCAATAAGCATATCATCAACATACAAAACTAAGATAATGAATATACCACTGAAATTTTAAAATAGAAACACTGATCATATTCACTGCTATTGAAGTTATATCTCGCCATGAATAAATCAAACTCCATGCACCATTTTCTTGGACAAAACCTTCTAGTTGTTGCATATAAACCTCATCATCTAAATCTCCATGAATAAAAGTTGGTTTGACATTTAACTGTTCTAACTCAATATCAAGTAACTTAGTTAGTGTTGATCAGAGCTTCTAGAATCCTATGTTTTCGGTTTGAAAGACCCAACATTTTAGGTGAACAATTCACCCACCTCTCTTCCCCTAAAGATGGGTGAAGTGTTCACCTGAAACATTGGGCCTTTCGAACTGGTAGGATTCCAGAAGCTCTGATCATCATTGTATTCCTGCATGAGGAAGCATACACACCTTAATTAACTTTGTTATTTTTTACGATGTATGAGTAGATAAAATTTTACAACTAGTGAAAAACATCCCATGAAAGTCAATACCTTGTATCTAACAGTACCCTTTTTCTACTAGTCATGTTTTATATCTTTCAATATTTCCATCAAAATTTTTCTTCAACTCAAAGGCCCATTTACATCTAACAACAATTACCCCTTTAGGAAGTTCTACAATATCCTATGTTTTGTTCTTGGACAAGTAATCCTTTTCCTCCTCCATAGCCTTGTTTCATTTTTAACTATCCACATCATTCATTGCTTCTTGATATAAAGAAGGTTCCACATCCTTAGTAATCAAAGCAACATATGAAGCAGAATATTCATACATCTTGGGTGCTAGTATTTCCCTTGTAGACATTTGAAAGGTGACTGGTTGTTGAACTTCTACATCTCCATTTCTATCTTCTTCACCTTTTTCCTCAAAATCTTCTTCTTGCTTCTGAATTTCCAAAACTTATTGAGTATCCAACTGAATTTGTTTATTTTGTGATACCTACGCTTGTCCAACATTTTCATCATTTGCTTTTAAAATATAAGATTCAACAAACATTATTTATCTATTGATTATGATATTATGCATAGAATGAGACTAGAACATGTATCCTTTCATAGCATTATCATACACAACACGAACATAATATTTTGCTTCTGGGTCTAACTTAGAACATTGATTTTTTGGAATAAGAGCATAGAAATTACAACCAAAATGACTTAAGTATGAATAATCATAAGACTGACCCGACCAAACTTCGTCAGGAAAATTAAAATTTAACAAAAACTGAGGGTTATATATCTACCAAATAAAAAGAAGTGGATATTTCCTACACCCACATCTTATTCCACATATTAGCATTACTGATCATGCTTCTATTTCTTTCCATAAGATTCCTACTCATATTTTCTATAATGCCATTTTTTCTAATAGTATAAACAACAATTTTTTTTCTATCATTCCCTTTATCTTTGCAATAATGTTTAAATGCTAAGGAAGTAAATTCACTGCCAATTTCAGTTTATAAATATTAATTTTACTCTCGATTCTATTTTTAGCCATAATTTTAAAAATTTTAAAAGCATTAAATACATCATCCTTTATTTAAAACATATAAGCCCAAACCTTCCTGTAGTAGTCATTAATATATGTTAACAAATTATATGCATATCTCCATAATACACTATAGGAGATGGTCCCTAGAGATCAAAATGAATATAATCCAAAACTCCTTTAATATTATGACTTCAAGATTTAAGTTTTTGTTTGCATTATTTTCCATATACAAAATGTTTGCAGAAATTTGAACTCAACAATTTTTAATTAGGAAGTAGTTTGTGATCCATCATTCCCTAAAGGCCCTTCCTTCTCATGTGACCCAACCACTAATTCCATAAGCGAGTAACTTCTCATGTCTCCTCAGATATAATCAGTACCTCATTAACCTAAGTACTTCCTTTAAGTCTGTAAATGTTTCTGATCTTCTCTACCTTCATAAAAACCATAACACCCTTTGAAACACTCAGCATTCCACCTTGACATGTGAATTTTTAACCCTTTGAATCAAATCCTTGCAAGGAAATAAAATTATTTTTCAAGACAGGCACATGTCTAACATTAGCTAATGTTCTAATCTTACCCTCATACATTTTTAATCTAGGATTTCCCACCCCAACAGTTTAACAAGATATATTATTACCCATAAACATAGAACTACCATTCACAACTTGATATGAAGTAAGCTAATTTCTCTTCAGAATCATGTGATGAAAAGTGCTAGAATCTAACAAAAAATGTTCCAAATGTTGAGAAACATTCTAATTAGACAAAAATTCATCTATCATAAACATCATTTATAATACCTTACTTGACTTTATTTACTTCATTCTTTGGTTTTTCATCAAACTCTAGAATTTTCCAATTTTTCTTTTTGAGATGCTTGGTTTTGTATCAGAACTAACATTTGGCTTTACACTTTTTACCTCTTGAATTTGATCTAGAAGAACTTATTGGTTTATCTCCTTTCTCCATGGACCTACCTATGGCTACCATATATTCTAGCATGAAAGTTTCAATAATAGAATTCCTTTGTACTTATTAAGATAATAGAGCTCTCACAACATAATAAAATTCTAGAGATTTAGTTGTTCTCAAACTTATAGAAGTGAAAAAATGTTCCCAAGACATGGGAAATGGGCATATCAAAGTAATGGATTTATCTTCTTCTTCAAATTTTACCTCCATAATAGTCAACTAGCAAATAAGAGTATTAAATACATTTAGGTGATCTACAATTTTAGTGTGTCCCTTCATCTGGACAATATGAAACTACCTCTTCAACTAAATTCTCTTTGTTAGAGACTTGGTCATGTATAAAGTTCCCAATTTACCCCACATACCTACTATTGAGGTTTCTTCAACAATGTTGAAGAGAACATCATCCACCAGGCACCACCTTATGGTATTAATATCTCAAGAATCCATGTCTTCTAATTCTTAATCTATCATGTCAAAAGTTCTCTTCCTTACCCCATTGAATTCTTTGTGCAACCATTGTTGTAGAAGCAAATATTTTATCTTTAGTTTCCACAATGCAAAATTATTAAATTTGTCAATGAATTTATCCACCTCAAACTTGGAATTCATCATTTTTGCCATTTTCTTTCTACACGAGCTCATTTTATTTTAATTACTTGGTTCTATCAAATATTTAATATGAATCCTTGAGCTATGTTTTTTCTTTTTCAAATTTAATTTACTGAATTTTCCTCCTTCTAGGATTTTTCACTAGGGTCTTGAAAAAGTCACTTTCTCAAAAATAGGTTTATGTTTTTCAAAAAACCCTACTCATTTTGCTAGAAACCTAAAACTTAAAAAAAAAAAATTAACAATTCTTCATAAACCCTACTCATTCTTCAATAAACCCAATTTTTTTAAGAAATTGTTTTCTTCCATTCTTCAAAATTTTTGTTTTAATTTTATGTTAGGGGATTTATAAAAAAAAATAATCATTTGTTTCCAAATATCTTTAGCTAGCAGGCCCTAGTCTGATTTTCTCTGTAACTGCTACAGTTTAACTCCAAAATTTCATGTCGTTGCTTGCTACTCAAAGACTCCTCTGCACGATTTCATGTTGCTACTCCAAGGCTCCATTATAGGCCCCTATTTTTTTTCTTATTCACTCCTCTACAGTCTTCCCTTTTTTCTGCTCGGCCTTCCTTTGGTAGTTGTATACAACCTCTGAATATTGGTGACAACACAAAGCTCTGTCCCGCCTTCTTTTCTTTAGAAAGCCCTCTTCTGCAATTGACATCCTCTTATACAGTCAATGGTTTCTATGTGGGATCTTCTTTAGTTTCTCACTGGCAAATAAAACTACTAGCTAGCTTCACTTTACCTTAACACGCATGGATTCCCTTTCTCACCTCTTTATTTGACAACAATAAATTTATTTTATCTCACGAACTTCATAAATATATGCATATGAAACAATTTTTTAGTATTTTGAGCCCGTAAAAAATTAAATAAAAATAGAAATGTGCACAAGGTCAAGGAACTAAATTCATAAAAATAGACACATAATTTACATGGTAAAACCCTGACAATGTGTCGAGGAAACCTCCATGGGGCAAGGGATTGGAATGCTTTATTATTCAAGTTCAAAAATAAGTATCCAATAATATAATAAGCCTCTTAGGTAACAATATTTTAATAGAAAGGCCCCATTGCAAACAACTACCTATCATTACACAACTCCTTGAAAGATAAAACAAGGCTTACTGACATAAAGTATATTTAAAAATATTTTAATTTTTGTCATTAGTAACAATATTTCATTTGATTTTATCATTTTGTAGGGTCACAATAATAAAAAAACAATTGTTAATTACAAATTTCTCACGAATAAAGTAACATCCTAGTATTTGGAGAAACTTACATCTTTTAAAAATCGTGTATATATTAACCTCAAATAAAATCAATTATTATCAATCTCTTAATTAGATTTTATCAACCATTAATAATTTCCAAAGTGGTGCTACCACCTTGAAAATTCATGGCTGTTAGATTGTTTGGAGTTACACCATTGCAAGTTAATTGGATTTAGAACCAGTATGTTAGTTGAGGTCACTATATGTTAAGTATATGATGAGAGAAAGAAACTACTATATATAACTTGTGTGTAGTATCTTAAAGTGAAAAGATAGGAGGTTCACATTTGAAAGAGATTAAGGGTGGCTCATTAAACCTCTTATAGTGTATTAAATACAAACTTGATACACACAACCAAATACCTATATAGATAAATAATAATGTAACAATAAAATTTTGGTGATGGATATTGATAACTATTATGGAACTTAAAGAGATACATAAGAAAATTTACATTAAGCATTGAGCAAAAGATTAAAGGTCACTAGGGCCTTAAAAGGAAAAAAGTACTAACAAAATAAATTTTAAAAGAACCAATAAGCTTCAATATTATGTTTTCATCCCCTGGGTAAATATTTTTGGAGAGAAAATAAAACCATTTTTTAATTACATTTTTATTTTCTCTACTTATTGGTTTTCTCAAATGTGAAGTTTAGAAACGCTTTGGGTATTGAACTAAATTCCACATCCAATGAACACCGACTCTAAAAACTTTGAAGAAACAATTTATTTCATGTATTATCATTTTTATGGTGTGGTTCTACTCAAAAGTATGCAGAGTGGATACTCGTTGGATGTGAAATTTAACTCTACATGAGTTTCTACACTTGAAATTCGAGAAAACCTATTAGGAGCTGACCTTGGAATACAATTTAAAAAGTAAAAGGTAGTTTTATTTCTTTTCCTTTAAAATTTCATCTCTAATTTTATTATTTTAACTTTGACACATTTTAGACCTCAAAATTCCCCTAATGTTAAGAACCATTATATCATGTATAATTTATTCATGGTTTGTATATAGATTTACGAACCTCGGATTTAAGGAAACATACCTTTCAATTTTAATAAATAATATATTCTATGCATTTTACTAACAAAATTGCAAAATATATGAAATCATATCTCGATCTCACATACACAAACATGCAAGGTTTGCATACATGTGAATGTTTCCTAATGATTTGATTGTAAGGAAAAATGTATTATGAATAGATACTCATAAAGGATTTTTCTTATAATTAATTAGCTTTAAAAAAAAAGAAAATGGTGAAATTTGAAGTTAACTCGGAGGGTGTAATATCCTTCATCGCATATATCTTGTGATTTATTGCCCATATCCAATGAATTTGATTTACTTTCAATAAATATAGATAAGATATTGTTTATCTCTCACGTTTGCAATACGTAGAAAGTAAAGTTTGGCATATGGATTGTGTGTGGGTTATAGATATTGAAGGAAGTAAGAACTTCAAGGATTGAAGCAAGATATCGTATGTCCATCACTAGTTAATATCATAGAAAGCCTCATAAATAAGGTATGAATTCACCCCTATCTATTTCCATTAAATAAATATGAAGTTTATGAAGGGATTGATTTAGAGGAGCTAGTAATAGTTGAGCTATCAATGTTATGTCAAAGATATTGGGAAGATCCATGGAGAAATCCACTTTTACAGAGGGGGGGATTTTTGATAACATAAGTGATGACTACACCAAGAAGAATGTTGTTTTCTTCCTTATATTTTAAGAATAAATTTTAAACTAAAGAAAAACTAGAACAAAAAGAGAAAAATGGATTATATTTTTAAGGTTAAATTCAACAATTTTATGTCAAAGAATCTTAGCTCGAGTGTTTTGGTGAACAATATGTTTCCCCAGTTATGTGGGTTAAAGTCTCGAGAGATGTATTGTAACTGACACATTTATGGATTTTATGAAATAGTTGTACGAGTATAATAGTGCCATTTGATCTTTCAAAGTTATCTATATATATATATATATATATATATATATATATATATATATATATATATATATATATATATATATATATATGAGGTTGGTTTTATTGTTGTCAAAATTAAATTATTTTAAATTATAAAAATTATACAATGTAGGTCAATCTCTTTCTTTATTTTTTATTTTTTTGACCTTTTTCTTTGATTTAGTCCAAATTTAATTGACCACAATTGATTCTTCTGACTCTTTAATTTTGACCATTAGTTGTTTGACCTTTAGTGGTTAGATTCTAGCCACTAATAGTAATTTTTTCTACATCACTCTACTCATTTAATCTGATGCCCAGATCTCATTCTGCATTTTATCTTCATAATGAGTCAAACTAAATGGTCTGAAACACGTCCAAAAAAAATTATATAATGTGATTATCTCTAAAATATTTATGAACACATAAGATATGGATCGCAAAAGCATGAATTTAGTTATCTAGAAATTGTCATTTTGGGTTAAAAAAATAAAACAATCTTCCACCTTCGGTGTCAAATTTGACTAAAATACCATCAAACATTAATTTTCTTTGAATTTTTATCCTAATAAAGAAAAAATCATTCCAAATCAGTGTTTGGGAAGTGGAGATATTACTAGTTCAAAATTATTATTTTTTCTTATTTTTTATAATGGTCACATATATTTACTTTTCTAATATCTTTTAATAGATAATTCTAATTCCCACCAAACCTAAACCATTATGTAGATAATGTTATATAATATATTTTAATATATGATACAATATATTTCTAATAAATATAGAGTGAGCTTAGGCCCATGAATTTTTTTTCTCTCAATTTGAATAATAATGTAGTAAAAATAAAAATAAATACATTTTATAATCAATAAATAGTTTTATGCTTTTAAGTACTTGTTTTATAACAAAAAATTAATTTTTATCTTGTTTGGATGTTTGATTTTTTGGATTTAATTTTATTTCAAAATACATTTTTGTTTTGGAGTACATGTTGAGAGTAAGGTTCCAAACAACCTATGAAAAATGGACAATTTCTCTTCATTTTTGTAGCTAGTTTTCATTGAATTGGAAGGATTTCAGTTATCATTTTTTATTTCATATAGTTAGATCAAAATATTTCATTTATATCTCTCTAAGTTACACTCCATGCATATGAGTAAAAGAAACCAAGTCTTAATAAAATTCATTCAGAAATATTTTGCATTTTTAGTAAACCGACAATACATAGGGTATACGGCCTTGGTTTAGAATGAGAGAGAATAATATCCAAGACCATCAAAACTGGAACCAATTAGAACTAAAGTTTTTCTAAAACAATTTTCACATAGATAAATTTATTGGAACCATCTCTAACATAGGATTTAGGCATGAGTCCACATTGGGAGCACTTCGAGTGATATGTTGTATCTATTTATTTCTATTATTTATTGGGATGTTGTGCATATGAGGATCTCCAAAAGTCACAATTATCTATGAAAAGTCCCTCACAAACATTTTCTGATTAATCTCCTTACCCATATGTCTGGTCCTGACCCTTGATTTTCCCCCCTAGACATTCAATTTCAAGGTTGTACCATAGAAATCATTATTTAGTATAAAATTCTTAGGTGAATATGTATGGGAAGTTTATATGGTACTTGAGACAAACGATACACCAACATATCAATGCATTAATGCTCCTAAGGGTGAATCTCTGTGCTACTTGCAAGGTCACTTCTGCTAGTGAAGGTTGGTATAAGGAGGTTAGCCTAACTATTTTTGTTACCTCCATTAATTATATCTACGCCATGATCATGTTAGGATAATTTATGAAAGGCCCCTATATTTGTTGTTTTTCCTACTTCAAAACATTAACTTTATTCTTAGTGTGCTCTTTGATTAAATTATAATTTTCTACAGGGATGTCTTGTTTAATTAATTAAATATATTTATTCATCGTGGTTCAACAAAATATCTACCATTCTTAAATACTTTAAAACCTTCCTTTAGAATGGGATGGTCTACCATTTCAAATATGTAGGATAGATCCTTCATTATAAGACCTAGATGTAGAAGAGTCTAGAAGGATTGCTTTTAGTTCAATGTCATAGGAACAAGTAATTATGGAACTGATGGATTGTAGTCTATTAGTCAATTACAATCCTTTGTTTACTAGTCCTTTTGAACCTATACTACTAAGGATGGGTGAGATATTTCGTGATTTTTTTTTAATCTTCAATCATTCTCATCAGTGGTTAGTGAGTGGATCATCTACGATGGGGAAGATGATATCCTCTTCAAGTACTTCCTATATTTCATCAGTGATGTATCATTACCTCTAATTATTCTAATAGGACCAATTCCCTCCACATCTATTCATCTACACTCTCCCTTTGGGTCATTCCATTGATTTTAATGATAACATTTATTATTATCCCTCGTCTCTCAATGTCCCTACCCAATATTAGATTTGTATTTAGTGTGTGGAAGAACCAAGCTCGAAACCAAAATTCGAGTGGCTATCACCTATATATACTATGCCAACAATCAATGTAAATGTTTCAAGAAATGGACAATACTCTATAACGTGTATATAGGGGGTTTTGTGAATGTTCCAAAAAATGTCGGGATGTAGTAATATTTTCGAAGAATTTAATAATATATATGACAATCACTCATTAGGAAGAATTCCTTTCCCTTTCATATCTAATTTATTTGGTATTACCCAATGATCTGGGTTAAATTTCTTCATCATTGTAACCTTTTACCCAAAAACTGTCCATAAATGTAGTGGTTCTTTCACTACATTGATTTATACTCTCAAAGTTGGATATGATCCTAATTGTTGCAATGCCTTCAGGAGCTCCTTTATCTCTAAGGGAAATAAATTATTTTATAGTACCTTTCCTCCAAGTCATTAGTAGCTTGGAAATAATAATACTTTTTTAATTTTTCAACCTTTGGAAACCATTGTATAGGAGGATCAGAAGGTCCATCTAGGGTTCCATATCTTCTCCTAGATCCATTCAATCAAAATCATATACCACTTCTAGCATCTATTAAGTTGTCATATTTGGAAAAAATCTTGAGAAATATCATATACCATAACCCGATTGGCCACCCATGCATGTTAAAATACCTTTTGACAATCCAAATTTTAATGGAAATATAGGAGAGAACCCTACAAAATATCTCACTACTTATGATTTGTGTCGACGCTCATCTAATTTTTTGGTGGATGATAGTTATTATCTACATCTCTCCCAGCATACCTTCACTACTAATGCCACTAAATGGTACATTGAAATTTTACAGGAATCATATTTCATCTACACTACTTTGGAAAAGATATTCCTGAACATTTCCAACTACCCTCGTGATAATATATTAGAACTAATATCCTGTCTAACTTTAGGTAAGACACCTATGTTCATATATTGTATCACATTGATAAGTGTATATTTTATTAGGACCAAATTTATGGTTTTATTATTGAAATATTAGTTCACTCAATCCTTTCTACCCAAAATATATGAATATGTTGCGATGATATCGAAATCTACTAAGAAGAAATCTATCCTTTGTTCATAACACTTTGAATTGATTTATATTCAAGCAGGAGCCCTATATGATATAATTCTTAATGATAATTGGACATTGAATAACCTTCCTCATACTAATATAGAACCACATGTTGATGGTATGGTTGTATCTATATGCGCTAAAGTTGTGAGCCAATTTGGTACATAATTTGGTCTAATGATTGTTTCATCACAAAAAACAACTATTGTCTCCATCACTCAAACTATTATGGTCGCTAAGAATACCTATGAGGTGCATTTGATAAATTCATATCATTGAAGAATCCTTACGAACCTTGAAAAAAAATGAAATTAAAGAAAAAACCTTCAAAAAACATATAAAGGACTACATAATGCCAAACTACTATGGGTGTCAGAACCAATTATAAGAAGAGGAAGTAAAAGTTTTATTGCAGTATTTTTTAGGGAGACCATATTAATTATTAGTACCCAATGGTTGATGAAGTTCATTGCTACATTTGACAACATTCAAATGACTACTATCGCATTGTTTTAGACAAATACATTCCCAATCTAAAAAAAATGAAAAATGGATTCCCACTATCATATTCCTCCTCCTAGACAATTAATGGAAGGTAAGAATCAATAAGGAGGCACATCACATGTGAATTTTTTCATGTGCGATGAAGTAGTGTACTTGACCACGTGAGATAAGAAATATTAAATTCCTTAGAGAAGCTCTTATTTTAAGGACCCTATGATCCATACTTCATCTAATAGACCTCTCTCGATAGATTTACAAACTATGATATTTCCTTAAAAGGGTTATATCTGATGGAAAACTCATAATCCAGATCTATAGGTTACCCATAATTACAATATTTCGGAGTATTTAGCCCAAGTACCATGTGCCACATTGTATGTATTTGAGTTTTCACAATTTTTCCCCATGAACTTAGATCCTTGTTGAATGTAATCATAAAGGTATATCTCTCAAATTCAAACCTCATTACCTTTTGTTTATAATTAATTGGTACAGGCTCTCAAATAAAACTTATTTGTAGATACAGGTTTGAATACTTAGAAATAACACAATACATACACTGCAGATAACGGATCCTTCACTTACATTATGTCTATGTCATGTTTCTAGGATTCAGGTTCCCTAGGACTCATGCAATAGAACACCATGATGTAAGACTTTAATGACCAAAATTTTTAATGAAAGAGATTGCTCCAAACATTTCCCACTAAACCTAGGTTAAACACCATCTCTATCAAAATTGAACTAGTTGATTCCCTATTCTATAACATTCTCCTTGGCTGTACATTGTTTTTTTACATCAAGATCATCATTGCATCAATATTTTGTGTACCTCTCTTTCGACATAAAGGAACCATGGTTTTTTTTGATTAACTTTATTTTTGTATGATGGATAGAAAGCCTCAGTTGGATCCCATGTTCCATTGTTTAGTGATACAAGTACTTCTTATTAATTGAATGTAGATGTGGGGACATTCAAAAACTCATGACTCATTAGTTTCTTTCCAATTACCTGACTATATTATTATAATATTGTTTCTCTCATAAACATGATAGCTTATATCACTAATGGATCACTAGAACCTCTTGATCCTTAGCTGGTGTCTGCAACAGATGAATCTCATGGTAACATAGTGCCACCTACTATGAATACAATTAACACTTCAATAATCCTACCATATCCTATTAACATATTTTATAATCTCCATCATAATATGGAGTATCACTAGGATATTTTCCCCACATCAACCATCATCCACTCATTTCTCTCGATTCCCCCAATATTGTGATGCCTTCTATAACACCATCCTCCCACACTTACCCAAGTTCACTAGTCCACCGAGGTAAATATGTGACAAATAGTTACTATGGTATGACTCAACCTCCTAGGTATAGTTACGGAAGGGGAATTTTCCAACCAAAACTTTACTCACCACCCTTGGGAACTATAGGACCCCCAAGAGCTAACCAACTAGTCTAGGTGCCCAACCCCTGAGTTAACTTGAATTTTTAATGATATGAACTCCGAGTCTCTCCCATGACAAGAAATGTGAGTGGTTGTAACCTTTGAGTTCCTCCCATGAGTCTGATTCCTTACAAGTGTAGATTGAATTACTCAATTCTCTACCAGCGACCTCGAGACATGAGTAAATTTTTCAAGGCTAGAATCCAAACCTCTACCCAAAACTTTATGAAAATCTCAGAAGTGATAAATGACACAAACAAAAAGCCTTTAATCAAAACTTGATAAAGGACTTAACCTAGCCTATCCTAAACATGTCAAACACATCATGAACATGTAATCCACATGTCATAATCACATATATGAACATATGAGTCTCATTCTTATAAGAGAATTTTCAGGAAGGTCTGATTCCCTCTCTCAAACTTTTCATTATCATCTATTAGGAAATGAATTAATTAACCATTAATTTACTAATTAAAACATGATGAGAGATATAACTACTTTTTTTCATAAAACCATGCTCATAACCAACATAAAACTTGAATAATAGAAATGATATAACAACCATCAAATGCACATAATAACAAGTATAAATACTCATGAAATACAAGGGGAAAGAGATTTCTTATTAATAGATGCAAATCCAACCAAGTCAGTGAATTCCCTGTACCACCTTTTCGTAGGTTGGATTGAACCAAATATTTCTTCCAGCCAATCACCCTTGTTTGATATTCCAAGCATGAATATGGGACTCATAACAAAACAACCAGGGCTTCCTAAGGTTTTACCATGTATCCTACAGTTACAAGTCAAGGGATTTGTAGCCCGAAACCCTCATCTATACAACCATTCTTTACCGCGTATCCTACCATTACAGGTCAAGGGATTCCTAGGGCCCAAACAAGGAACACACACTACCAGGATTTATCGCAATCTTGGCATTACCGGTCAAGGGATCAGTAGGCCTAAACAAACATGGATGCCTCCTAATTTATTCACCAATACCTTAAGGAATTTTCCAATCTCCACTCTCAGTATTTACCATGTATCCTGACATTACTGGTCAAAGGATTCCTAGGCCCTTGGGAATTTTCCTGAGACAACCTCACCCAGTTACAAAACCATCTAGCAATCCAACTCAACAAAATCAAAGAACCTCGTCACATCATGGCTATATAGAAAAGGAAATTCAGGGTTGAAACCATTTTTACAACTGGAAAATCCCATGCCAATGATAGCAAGAGAACCAAATACACACATGCATGTACCATGCTTGCCAAAACTAGCAAGGAAATCATGCATGCAACTCGATACCTACAAAGTAATCTTGTTGTAGCTGCTTGATCCAACTCTTCCATGCCTGATATTTTCTTCCCTTTTCTTCCTTGTTCTTCATTTTCCTTCTTTTCTCCAATGCTACAGTGCACCAAGAATTCTCTGTGTGTGCAAGAGTATGTGAGAGAGAGAATAGAGAGAGAAATCCAACTCAAAACTATCAAAATGGTTAGCCAAAAAAAGTTGTGAAATGGTCCTTTGAAGACTTTTTTGTTAATGAGGCCTCCATTTTCTTCATTTCCATTTATTTTCCTTCAATTTCCTCCTCACATGAAACCTATGACCTTTCACCTTAATTTTCTCCTATTTTCCATTATTTCATATAAAATATTCCAACTAATGCCTCTTTTCCTTTTCAAATATTTTTCCATTTCCTTTTCCAATTCCCCTTAGCAATAATAAACAAAATTAACACCCACTAGTATGTTTTTCCTAACATTCAACTTGGAATAAGTGTCCTCTGACCTTGGTCATATTTTTTCCTTTATTAACTTTATCACATGAACTTTTAACCCATAGCTATTACAGACCACTACCCATTAGAGGAACACATTCCTTTGTGTTCTATGATAGATACAACCATCAAGGAAACTGAAAACCAAAAAATAGTGCTTATTGGGATTTATAGCTTAGATCGATGCAATATTTACAATGAAGAACTTGCTGAAAAGAAAAATCAACATGATTGTAACGCCTCATCCCATATTTACCCTATTTCACCATCTTGATTTTGGTAAACATGAGATGAGGGTTACTATGATAAGATTCAACCTCCTAGGTGAGTCATGACCTTAAGGAAATGGAGCCAGAAACTTAAAACCTTACTGAATTCCCTCGTGTGCCACAAGACCTTAAGAAGTAACCCAACCCCTCCAGGGTTCCAACCCTTGAGACAACTCACTTTTTCCCTGACCTAGTGCCCCAATCACTCCCTTGTCAAGGCATCCATGTGACTATGGGTTCCCAGTCACATGCATAATCCTACCTCCATTTGACTATGTAATTTTCTACTTAGTTCTATGCCTGTGACTCTGAATCTTGTGCCACTTTTCCAGGGGAAAGACTCGGGTCTTTGCCTAGAACTCATTGAAACTTATGGAGTTCATAAATGGCATAGGAAAAATTATTGTGAACCAAAAACTGAAACCAAGACTTGACTTGAACATTCCCAACCGAGATTGACATTCTATCAAGCACTTGGTATATATGCAACCTACAGGTCATGAATGAAATTATGAACATGGGGGACTGAAAATCTATCTGAGGTTTAAAAAGAAGGTCCATTTCCTTCTCTCATTAGTTTTCATAACGCCAATAGGGTCTCACATTCATTATTTATTTAGTTATGAGTGAAAATATGAAAAGAGCCATGACTAGGATCTTTCATAAAAGCATGCTTATAACTAGCAGATAACCAGATAAATAACAATAAGAGAAAAACTATTAATGCCACATAACAACAAGTAAATTTCCTTATCAAAAGTGATAGAAACTTAACTTTTATTAAATATAGAAAGTATTGACTGGGTTTGGTACCTCCAAGTTCCACCCGAACATAGATTGGCTGAGTCAAATCTTTGTTTATCCAATCACCCTCGCGCCATATTCCAAGCATGAATGTGGGATCTCATGGGATAAACAAATCCAAACAAAACCAAGGTAATATGGAGGTTAAACCACCTAAACCCTATACATACTGTGATCACACCTTAAACGTTTTCAAGATCAGAAAACCAAACCGATCTTTGATGCCTTAGAAATCCTTCATCATCCTTGAAGAATTTTCCTTTCTCCACCATCAAGCTTTACCATGTATCCCACCATTACCATCCAAGGGATTCCTACGCCTTTGGGAATTTTCCTAAGACTAGCTCATCCCCGATTTTGAACCCATCTAACAATCCAAAGATCAAAACTGAGAACAATCCCATCACACCATGGCTATCCAAAAATGGCAAGGCTAGATTAAAATCCACTGCCGAAACCCAAAAAATCCATGCCAATGACAACAAAATAATGATATACCAACATGCACATAACATGATATTTTAAAACTAGCTTGGAAATCACACATGCAATTTGTTACCTGCAAGTATTCCCGTTGAATCTGCTTTATCCTTTCCTTCGTTTGCTTTCCTTGTCCTTATTTGCTTTTCCCTTCCTTTCTTTGCTTGATTTTCCTTTCCTTCTTGGTGCTTTCTCCTCTTTGATACTGATTCTAACACTAAAATTATAACTGATTCTCTAAGGTATTTTTATTTATAAGGCCTCTAATTTCTTCAATTTTCCATTTTTTTCCTTCATTTTTCTCCTCACATGCAATCATCACCTTCCAACTTCTCGTAATTTCCATTATTTTGATAAATAATGTGCCAAGATACGTTTTTTAATTTCCAAATCCTTAGCCATTTCCTTTTCCAATTTTCCTTAGTCATAAAATACAACACGCGATGCCCACTAGGATATTTTTCTTGACATTTATCTTGGAATAAGCATCCCTTCCTCATGATCTTATTTTACCTTTATTAACTTTTATTCCATGAACGTTTAACCAGGGGTTGTCATAGACCCCTCCCCCTTAAGGGAACAAAATACTCGGTGCTAGACCACACTTATACCTAGAAAGATTGTTGAAAATCAAATATATACTTCCTGTGGAGATTTATAACCCATCTCATTGCATTATTCACAATAACAACCTACTCAAAAGAAAACCCATCATGACAAACATGACAATATGACAACCATACCACTTATTGGAGCTTTATAACTTAATTCACTGTGATATTTACAAAATCAACCATACATAAATATATACAAATAACAAAACTCATTTTCCTTCACTGACAAAAAATGAAGGATACATAGCCCACATCTAATCAACCGTCTCCCATGTAGCTTCATCAGGCCCAAAGTGCTTCCACTTCACTTTAACCTGCTTGAGTTCCTTATTCTGGAGCATGAGATGTTCCAACTACGATATGCATTTGGGTCTTGGCTGAAATTTTCCTTCTAGATCCACCTGCAATAGAAATTAATAAATAACATGATCAACATCATTTACATATATTTTAAGCAATGAAACGTTAAAAAACATCATGTATTTTCACTGTCGGAGGCAGTGCAAGTATGTAGGCCACTAGTACAATCCTTTAAAGGATATCAAAATGCTTGCAATACTGTGGTGTCAACTTGGCACGTGATCAGATCCTCAAGGAGCTCTTCTTGGGCTTGATGTGAAAATACACATGCTCCCCAAACTAGAAATCCTTAAGTTCCATGTGTTGGTCTGCAATAAATTTTCTTAATGTCCTGTGCTGCCTTAAGATTCTTCTTTATAACCTACATTTATTATTCCATGTCTTCTAACATCTCATATCCAATAAGTACCATGTTCACTTAATCACTTGATATGATGGGAGTGTTACAACTCTACCCATATAATGCCTCAAACAGACTCATCCTCAGTGACTCCTGATAATAATTGTTGTATGCATACTAAACCAATGGAAGGCACTCCTCCCATATCCTCTGCTGATGCATCACATACAACCTCAGCATATCCTCCAATATCTTGTTGACCCTTTATGCTTGTCCATCTTTCTGTGGATGATAAGTTGCGCTGAAGGCCAACTCCACCCCCAATCTTGGAAAGAACTCCTTCCAAAACTGGGAAGTAAAATTGGAATCCTTATCTGAAAAAATATTCTTCAAAATGCCGTACAATCTCATAATCTCCACGATAATGACACATGCTACCTCACTGGTTGAATAAGTAGTCTTCATTGGAATGAAGTGAGCTAGCTTGCTCAACCTTTCTACCACAAACATGGTAGAATCATGCTGCCTTGATGTCATCGAAAGACCTGTAATCAAATCCATGGAAATGATGTCCCATTTCTACTTTGGAATCAGAATAGGCTAAAGAAACCCACCTAGATGCTTACACTCTGCTTTGACATGCTTACATTCCAAACATATCACCACAAAATCTGCCACTTCCTTCTTCATATTTAGCCAGTAGTAGAACTTATTTACTGTTGTTAACGTCTTTTGATATCTTGGGTGACTTGATTATGGTCTTACATGAAACTCTCTCTAGATAATATTCTTGAGTTAAATTTCATCTAGCACATATATTATGTCCCTAAATCGCACTAAGTCATTTTTTTTAAGATGATAATCCACATATTAATCACCTGTACCCTGCTATGATTCCAAACTCTTTATCTGTATCTGCAATCTCTAACGTTGGAGCATTTTTGAAAAACTACTTCAACTACTCAAAATTGGATGCACACTCATATGTCCATTCGAACTTCTTACCTTTCCTCTTCAATGATGTAATAGGATATGAAATGTGTGATAAGTTCCTCATGAACCTCTTGTAGTAGCCTGATAACCCCATGAATGATATAACTTCCTCCACATTTCTAGGAGCTTCCCACTCCATGATAGCCTTTACCTTCTCCCAATATATTGTTGTGCCATTCTTGGAAACAACATGTCCCAAATGGTGTACTTCTGTTTGAAATAAATTACACTTGCTAAGATTAACATACAATTGATTCTCTCTTAGCAATCTCAATATTGTTGTTAAATTCTCGACATAATCTTCCTCATTCTTATAATATACCAAGATGTCATCAATGAACACAATAACGAACTTGTCCAGATAAGGACACAACATATTTTTCATTAGAAACATAAAAGTAGTCGGAGCATTAATCAAACCGAATTGAACTATAACACACTCATAATTCCCATACCTTGTCCTGAACTCAGTCTTGTAGATTTTCTCTTCTTTGATGCATATCTGATGGTATCCTGATCTCAAATCAATCTTTGAGAACACTTCTTCTGCCTTTAACTGATAAAACAAGTCGTCAATCCTAAAAAATGGGTACCTATTCTTGATCACCACCTTATTCAACAAATTGTAATCAATGCACAATCTAAGAGTACCATCCTTCTTCTTCGTGGACAACACCTGTGCACCCCAAGGTGATACACATGGGCTAATGCATCCCTTATCAAGCATTTCTTTCAACTACAACTTAAACTCTACCAAGTGTGGTGTGATAATCCAATAAGGTGCCTTTGATGTTGGTGCTTCCCATGAAAACAACTCAATAGAAATGTCTACTTCACTGTGTGGAGGAAACTCTGGAATCTATGTTCAAGCACAGACTGAAACTGTTGCAATATAGGGTAACTCTTGAATATTTCTACATCCTCAACAACCTTACCCTTTTCACTGGAAATATGAACTATAAACATCACATGCCCTTTCTTGCAAATGCACTTATCCTGCATAGTTTTGACCATCCTCACCAGTGTATGCTTCTTCTTTCCCTACCAGATTCTCCCTTCTCCATTATCATCCAGGCACTCAATAGACTTGCCATATCAATCTAATTTGTTATGTTGAAAATACAACCAGTCCATACCAAAAATCACAATATACAATCCTGATGTAATTACATTCAAATGTGTTGTTGTAGACATACCATTCAACTCAAATGCACAAGATCTTACCCAATGATGAAATATATTCTTCATACCTGTAGCCAACTTCACCAACCAAGACTCTGAATGTAATTCTTTTATCAAGCCACACTTATCCACTAGGTCAGGATTAACTTAACTATAATTATATCCAGGATAAATCAAAATAGAAGTAAATTTATCATAAATTTTACCTTCCATCTCAATAATGGATGCCTGATGATATGCATGCATGTTGTCCACAAACAAATAAGTATGAGGAATAATATGACCAACATCCCCAACTGTCTGCACCTACTTAGCACTGTAGATTTGAGCCCTACCTCCCTGTACAATGGACAATAATTATTACGATGATATTTTCCACATATCCAACACTGCAATGATGTTGTACTATCACCTCTATTGTGCTTCTCTCTAGGCTTTGGCACATGTCACATCTCAACTACATTTAAATTCTTGTAAGGAGCAACATTTTCCTTCTCATTTCCTTTCAAGTCTTGTTTAGGCTTATATTTGTGCTTTGTATGCTGATAAAAATGCTTCAATTTCCGAATGGCTTACTCTGGTGATCTAGTCTCATCAAACTCAACTTGGTCTCTATATGCTATTGGAAATCCATTGATGAATCTCTAGATCTTAGCCTTTTCCTCCTTGAGATATGGAACATACATCAATAGCTCCAAGATAGCTCATAAAACACCTTAGTTCTATTATCATAGTATCTATCTGATAGGTACTTCTTTTTAAATATCCCCTTGAAGTCATCCCAAATCAAGTATTGTTCCTGAATTACCTTGAAATTCTTCACATCTTCCCACTAGATATTTGCTTTCCCTTTAAGACTGAAGATGGATATCATCTCTTTCATATTTTCTGAATGGTTGTGAAATCTGAAGAATTTCTTCATTCCAAGAAATTATTCCTCTACATCTTCTAGCTTCTTCATCTCTCCATAAAATGTAGGAGGCTTCACTTTATTAAATTCTTCAGGAAAATAGTCCCTCCTCCTATACGGATAATGATGGTGATGACTATGATGATGTGTCCTAGATGAGGAACTAGAATGATGCCTATAAATACCAGTCCTCCTATTAGGTGTATCTAGTGATCTACCCCTGAATATTTCCCCTCTATCCAATATTTATCAAGACTGAGATCTGCTACCATAGGATCCATTTGTTTTCTCTTTTTCCTCTTTACTGATTCTCATTTGTCCCTATTTTTGCAACTCTGACAAGCTATGAAGGATTGCTACATTAACCTCTAACTTCTCCTCTAGAACCAATGCAAGTATTTCCTCAGCCTAAAACAACCTCTCATTGTCTCCTTTGAAACTTCTGATCCCTGCCCTCAATATCCTTAATGTATCTGCTATACCAGGAGAATACTCTTCTCCTTTCTACCCAAGTGATTTGTAGGATGTGTAATGCGAACTGTAGTCTACCATTTTTCTTGTCATCTTGAATTCTCTTCTTTCTGCAAGTGTACCATGTCAGATAAACCAAACAGATTCCAAAATCGAATCCATACCTCAGTGATGTTTAGGGGAGGCTTATCTCATCTGCAAGATAGTTCCATATTTGTAATATTCCTAAATTAGCATGCATCTAATTTGAATATTAAAATATAATTTTGCTTTCTTATTTGATGAATAAGTGGGTAGGGAGACCCATAAATCTCTTTATTATGAATAAAAACACTTCTCATCCGAAATTGGATCATATCTTCATCTTAATAAAACACCCTTAGGTGTGAAAAGGGGCTAAATCATGTGGATTGGGTCAACCTTGACCAAATCAACAACGCTATCATGGAAGAGTGGCATTCAATGAGGGACATCACAATTTTAGATGGAGACACATTGCATGGAAGTAGTGTCATTAATCGATGGGGCTTAGGGTTTGGAAGCTCATTTATTATATAAGGAAGAGGATGTCATCAATATTTTTCATGTTGATATATGTTTATGTTTTGATATATGGTCTGTTTAGACATATAGCTTTCTTCAGTTGTTTAGCTAAGATTGCAACTGTTGTTTACCACTGCGTGTTCCTGGTTGGGAATCCCACCTCTATCCTTGGGAGGCCTATTGGAAGAGCTTTGCACTAAATTTCCACATTCAGGTTTCAGACCAAGCTTTAGTCTTGTGCTATAATGCAGTTTCTGTTGAGAGATGTGTTGAGTTGCAGGGTGCAGCAATGGAAGATCTTGTTGGTTGTTTCTTGAGATATTTTTGCAATGGAGGAAGGTTTCCTTCCATTGGGAGGCCATTAAAGGGGCCCCTTAGGATTATTTGACATATTTGGCATTAGGAATGGTTGATTTTATCCCCTATAGCATGGTTCCAGTCAAAATTTGTGTTATTTTAGTGAGCTACTGCAAGGGCAAGTTCAGTGCCCAATTTCGAGTGTTTGATTTCTATTGAAGGGATCAGTCGTTCATTGAGAGAGTTATTTGGAGGATTTATTTCAAATTGACATCAGATTCAGCCACCTCCTTTTATGTGCTTCAGTTTCAGTGCATCTTCAGCCCTAGGGCCTTAGATACACCATTCATATTTTCTGTATTTCCAGAAACCCTTCCTGGGTTGTCTAGGAAAAGTGTATGGGAGTATAGATCTCCATTTTTGGCCTTGTATGAGAATGATCATTTTAGATCCATTTATTTATATGTCCCAGCTACAATATTAGTCATTAAAACTACATTGTGCTTTCTTTAGTATTTTTTGTAGAAATGTATTACATGTTTTGGGTGCATTTTTGCATTGGAGGCTTCTTTTGCCTATCTTGATTGGCTAGATCCCCAAGATCTTGTACTTATTTATTGTTGTTATACATAATACCATGGATCTATCATTTGGATCACATGTAATGTGTTAATACTTGTTACTATTTTTATATTCATGCATTATATTCCCACCTTTCCCATTTGGGAATATTACAGTGGTATCAGAGCATACAATGCAGTTTCTTTCCAGATCTGCGTTATTTTAAGGGAGGATTTTCAGGGTCGTTTTGGCACACCATTTGGAGAGGAGATTTTCTAGTGAAGGGATCAACCTTTCATCTAGGAGATCCATTGGAGGAGGCTACACTATTTGTTATATCAGGTCAGCCACACTTTCTAGATCTACATATTGCAGTGAATCTTCAGACCTAGGGCTTGGATTCAGATCTTGTACATGGTGTTTTGCTGAAAATCCTTTGGGGGTTCTTCATTGGAGCTTGTATAGTGCCTAGATATCTATTAGATCTACATTTTCGGGCATATATCAGTCCATCCTATTTTGTATCTTCATTTGTTGTAGCAGTGCCTTTTAAACAACATTGTAACAGTCTTCTGGCATTTTGATATATAGTAGTAGCACATCTTCTGATGGTTTTGTCCATTGGAGGCTTGTTCTATCTTATTGTACATCTTATGGCCCATTTATTATGCATATTTTTTTGCTATTATTATGATTAGAAGGTCTCCATATTGGTCTCCTATTTTCATGTAATTTCTTACACTGCTATTCCATGGTTTTGCACTATATTCCTACTTCTCCCATTTGGGAATATTACAGTGGTATCAGAGCATAATATTGTCTCAACCTATGAATACATTGCATCTATGTTATTAGAATAAGAAGAAGCTTCTCACAGAAAAGAGAAGGCTTACAGAGAAGACAAAGGCAAGTCTCTGTTATTTGGAGAAATGGAGGGAAAGAAGTTTTTAGAACTTCTTCTCCAACCTATGCATGAGATTAAAAGATAAATCAGGGGAATGAGGAGGGAAAGACATGAAGGTCCCTCAAGAAGATTTACACATGAAGAAAGCTACAGTTCTTTATATTATGTGTGTGATAATTCAGCCACACAATCAGATCTACAACATGCTACCATGTCTACATTCTTGGCAAGAGAATAAGAGGAAGGAGAAACACCAAATGAGGAGAATATTGGTGACTATCTCCAATAATATGAATATCAGTCTAGAACATTCAAGGAGCATGTTGGAACAGGGTCTCCTATGAGCTGCGAAACTGGTCCGATTTTGTATATTTTTTATTATGTTTAGTACACTGCAGGGGTTTTGGGGTGGGTCAAAGCCTCGAAAGCATTGTAATGGGTCAAAGGGTAAACCTCAGGTCCAAAAACCACGGTTTGCAGATCGTAGGAAGGATTAGGCTATATTGTTATAAATAGAGGAACGTTTTAAATTTTAAGAAGGCAATGAGAGCTATTGATGCAAATTTTGGTTTAGTAATTTTGTGTGGGTTTTTGGGGAAGGACTCCTACTGGCTGTGTGCGCGAAGATCCAGAGTCCTTCTGTGTGCGGACCCTACTGTCGTGTGCGCATGTTGGGAAGGATATTCTAAGAGGTAATTGATGAATAAGAAAGGTCGTTGAGGACTGAATCTATGTGTATTGTTTATGAAAATTGTTGGTAATTGTTGTGTTATGTGTATTCTGAATTTAGTTGTGAAAGTTTTGTTGAGATTTCAACAAGATGATGAGTTAGTGGAAATAATTCTCCTTCACTAAGTGGGCCCGCAGGCTATTTTTGGTACAAAGTCTATTTTTAGACTATGTCTATTTTTAGACATGTCGATCATATTCTATGAGTTGCAGGATGCTATTTGTGGATGGTTGGTCAAGTTGGAAAAATAGATGGACTTCTATTTTTAGACATATTAGGTGGAATCTATTTTTAGATTTCCAGTCTAAAAATAGATATGTCGAATATTATTAGCTCTTAATAATATTTGGACTCTAAACATTATCTTGTTCTCTTGGAGCACTTCAGTTAAGTGCACAGATGTGGCACAGGAGCTGACAGAAGGAATTACGCTATTCCTGAGGGTTAAGTGGAGCTATTGCATGGAGACTTCAGTTAGAACTCATGTGAGAGAGTTTGGTGGAGTTGATTGAGGAAGTTAATGGAGCTGTGTTCAGTTTAACTGAGTTAAACATAGTTGAGCTAGTTGTATGTAGTCTAACTGATTGATACACTAGTAAGAGTGGTGTGAATTAATTATTAATTAATTCACTAATTATAAACTCATTAATCAACTAAATAATACATCAGCTACCTTCAGTGCATGGACATTTTCAGTGGAGACTAGTTAAGAGGTAGGGGAGAGAGCAGTGTGACTATCAGTTGTGACTATACTGGTGCATGAGTTTGCACCACACATTGATGGAGATGCCAATGAGGATTGCGTAGTACAAGATATGTGGTTTGAAGTTAATTTATGAGACATTCTTCAGCAGTGATTGCGCAGTAGAGGCAGGCTATAAGGTGGCAGAGATTGGAGCAAGTGATTTGCTAGATCGGGCTTGATTAGTGTGTAGAAATTGGAGATTGTATTGAGAGCTTGTTAGGAGCTTTGTATGATGATTGTTACATGATATCTATGACATATAATATACAGATAGTTGGGGGTTTTCAGCTTTAAGCTTTCCCATATAATAATGTGTTCATAAATGTGATTGTTTATGGTTTTAATGTGCGCATGCGATTGTTTTTATTTCCGCAATTAATGATCAATGGTAGAAGAGATTTTGTATTGTGCATGAAGTTAAAATAGTGTGTGATCAAGAGAATCTAGGTGGATAACATATCAGTTATCAAATTTCTACATGGTATCAGAGCGATATTGATCATTGGAGCAATTGAAAAACATTGAAGCGGTTGATTTTTGAGCTCGTGGAATTCAAATTTGCAGCAGTGTTTTCTTGGTGTCGAAGTTGAGATGTCTTTCAATGGATTTTGATTGGAGTATGCCCTTGAGGGCAGCTCGAATTATATTGCATGGAAGGACATGATGGAGGCGGTGTTGGATGACAATGGGTTGAAGGAGTTCATAGATGCAGAAATTACAAAACCTGCTTCTAGCAATGCTGCCACACTTGACGCATGGAAAAAGAAGACAACAAAGTGTCGAAGGATTCTGTTGGAAGGTGTGAAGGATCAAATAGTGTCCAGCCTTCATGGTAAATCTTCTCCATTCTTGATGTGGAAAGATTTGATAGATTTATTTCAAAGAAAGAGCGACCAGAGAAAGTTGGTGCTCAAGGATAAACTCAGGAACATAAAAATGGAGAAAGGCGACAGTATGCCCAAGTACCTCACAAAGTTCATCCAATGCAGGGATGAGCTGGGAAGTGTGGGGGTTACTGTAGATGATGAGGACTTGGTGAGATTGGCTCTCCTTGGGCTTCCGAAGAGTTGGCATTCCTATCAAGACACTGTCAATGGTTGGGAGAAATTGCCAAGATGGGAGCGACTTTGGTCGGATCTTGTGCAAGAGGAGATAAGGCAAAGTACCAGGGAAGGATCTTCATCAAAGAACTCAGATGAAGAAAATTTCACTTTGGATTCTAAAGCAAGGAAGGGGAAGAACAAAAATAATGCTTCTCAATCCGGTGTGAAAGGCAAGAAGCAGGACATGTCCAAGGTGAAGTGCTTTCACTGTCACCAACACGGAAATTACGCCACTAATTGTCCACAGAAGAAGAAAAATAAGCAGGCTGCTGGATCTGCAGCTGGAGAGGCCTTAGCCTCGAATTTTGAGTTTGATTTTTCACTGATCACATGCTTGGTCTCAAGTTTGATGGGTTTAGTGTGGTTTCTTGACAGTGGTGCATCTTTTCATATGACCAGAGACAAAGATTTCTTTACTGATCTGGATGAGAAAGATCTTGGAGTGCACATCGAGATGGGTGATGACGGTAGATACAGTGCGACTAGTATCAGTACCATTTCCTTTGAGAGGGAGTCTAGTAAACCATTTGTATTGAAGGAAGTGATGCATGTTCCAGGATTGAAGAAGAATCTTATCTCTGTGGCGATGTTAGAAGACAAGGGATATGATGTTGTCTTTAGCGAGGGAAAGGATTTCCTGTGCAGTAAGGCAACTGGTGAAACCCGAAGGATAGGGGTTCGAGTTAAGAACCTTTATCGGTTGTAGGTAGATGGCTGCGCAGCAATGGCAGGCAAGGCAGAAGGAGTGGTGAGCCAGGATGATGGCGAGATATGGCACAGGATATTGGGCCATCTTCACCATGGTGCTTTGAAAATTTTGCAGCAGATTTCTACCGGGCTTCCCAAAGGTACACTTGTGCAGTAAGATCAGTGCAAGGGATGTACTTTGGGAGAATTTGTGAAAGCCACCTTTCATGAGAAGGATAGTCATGTAGAAATTAGCTGAATAAATCACTTATTCAATGGAGATTAACCCGATTACACATCAATTTCGAATTGCATGCATAACACATAATCTCTTCTACAATTAATTGTCACATGCGGAAATAACAGAAGAAATCTCACATCAAATCAATCACACATTAACTCAGTATGTATGGGGAAAGCCTATAGCTGAAAACCCCGCAGCTATTGTGTATATTATAATGGAGAAATCATGTAACCAAAAAAGTACAATACTCCTCACAAGTACTCAGTACTTTCTCATAAAGTCACACACAATCTAACTCAGTTTTAAACAAGTCTCGGGTTCAAAACTCACTGCTGACTGCCTTGCCTCTATTGCGCAATCATGGCCTGTATATGAAGAGATCCAAGGTTCGAATCCCCTTGGCTTGACTGCGCAATTGTCATGGACAATTCCTCCAAGTGTAATGCAAATCCCATGCAAAACTAATCCTCCAACTGATCGCTTTACTCACCCTTTCATCTACCTCTTCCACTGGTCTCCACTGAACTGATCATGCACTGTAGTGAACTGAAGTGTTCTTGAGTTGACTAATGAGTTAATATTTAGTAAATTAAATATTATTTAATTTACTCCACTCATATCTAGTTGATTAGTTAGTTAACTAATCCCAACTAGTTCAACTAAAACAACCAGAACACAACTCCACTATCTGTCCCGTTAACTCCTCCAAAACTCCTGCCACTGAAGTCTAACTGAAGCCAACCATGCAAGATGCCATCAAACCCTAGGAACCACGTGATTCCTTGTGTCAGTTGCATGATCCACCTCCATGACTCAAACTGAAGTGCGCCAAGAGAGTAAACTGCTGTTTATAGTCAAAATATTATTAAGGGTAAATAATATTTGACTTCCATATTTTTAGGAGATCAGTCTAAAAATAGCCTGGGTCCTAAAAAATAGGGTCTCATCTATTTTACCGACATGTCGCATCCATCAAGAATCTCTAAGTAGAATTCCCAAATTATGCTCCGTATGTCTAAAAATAGACATAGTCTAAAAATAGACTTTGCGCCAGAATTTGCCTGCGGGCCCACTTAGTGAAGGCGACTTCATTTCACTAAGCTCCATCATCTTGCTGCATTCTCAACACTCCCTCTCGGCAAGATATGGATTATCTGCAACCCCTATCCTGCCTCTGTGGAATTCGAACTTGCTCCTGGTGAGCGCCTTCGTCAGGATGTCGGCATCCTGATCCTCGGTGGGAACATATGAAAGCATCATGATTCTCCGCTGAACACAATCTCTGATATGATGGTACCTGATGTCGATGTGTTTGGATCTATCATGAAATACTGGATTAGCCGAGAGTTTAATGCAACTCTGGTTATCACAGTAAATCACTGTAGGCTCCAAATGCAACTCGAACAATCCAACGAGGATCTTCCTCATCCAAATAGCCTCGCATGCAGCCAAGCTTGCTGCCATGTACTCGGCCTCTGCTGAACTGAGTGCCATGGATCTCTGCTTCCTGCTGTACCAGGAAACTGTTGTCGACCCAATGTTGAAAACTCCTCCAGAAGTGCTCTTCCGGTCCGTTGGGCTCCCTGCCCAATCTGCATCAGTGAAACCAGAAAGCTTCACTCCATCCTCCTGTCTGTACCATAGACCATATCACGATGTGCCTCTGATATAGCGCAATACATGCTTGCCCGCCTTCCAAAAGAGCTTGGTAGGCTTAACCATAGCTTGCGAAAGCTGGTTAACTGCATAGCATATATCGGGTCGAGTATTGACCGGATACATCAACGACCCCACCAACTGTCGATAGACAGTGGCATCCACTACCTCCTCCGAAGTAGCATCTCCCTTCCTCCAACCTCCAGGAAGAGGGGTATCAACAGGCTTGCAGCCCTGCATGTTGAACCTCTCGAGAATCTCCCGGGCATACTTGCCCTGAGAAACAAACAGTCCTCCACTGCGCTGCCAAATCTCCAATCCCAGGAAATAATGAAGGATGCCCAGGTCCTTCATCTCAAACTCTCGTGCAAGATCCTCCTTGCATGAAAGTATCAGCTGCTCGTCGCCAGTCAAAATCAGATCATCTACATACAGTACGATGATCAACAGCTTCCCCTCCACCACAATCTGGTACAGGTTAGGATCCGCCTCACTCTTGGAGAATCCAAGCCCGGTGAAGTAGCTGTCTATCCGAGTGTACCAAGCACGAGGTGCTTGCTTCAGCCCGTACAGTGCTCTCTTGAGTCGGCACACATGCGACTCACTTCTGAAGATCTCAAAACCTTCAGGCTGCTCTATGTACACCTCTTCCTCAATAACTCCATTGAGGAACGCAGTCTTCACATCCATCTGATGAATGTGCCACCCCATCTGCGCTGAGAGAGCAAGGATCGTCCGTATGGGAGAGTACCTTGCGACAGGTGCAAAAGTCTCCTCATAGTCAATCCCCTCGATCTGTGAGAAGCCACGGGCGACAAATCTCGCCTTGTACTTCTCCACACTCCCGTCAGCCGCCTGCTTCACCTTGTAGATCCATCGCGAACCTACAACTGATTTCCCAACCGGTCTTGGGACAATCTCCCATGCACTGTTCCTGATGGTCGAATCATATTCTTCGATCATGGCATCAACCCATGCGGGTTCCTCCACAGCTTCCTCAAAAGAGGATGGCTCTGTCACAACACATTGACTCATAAGAGCCATGTATCCAGTGTACCGATCAGGTGACTGTCTCTGTCTGCGCTGTGCTGTAGGTGGTCCTACAACCTTCTCTGCATCACGAGCCAGTCGCTCAGCTTCTGTAGTGCGCATGCGCCCTCTGATGGTTGGCGCTGCCTGGGTGGTTTCTTCCACCTCCTGAACCTCCTCTTGTGGCTGATCCACATCCGGAAGCTCCTCCTTAGGAACTAACAGCTCCTCATATGCATGCAAGTGTAGCTCCCTCTCAAGCGAACACTGCATGGCTTTCTCCTCCTGAAATTTTATATCCCGTCGCACAACAGTCTTGCGACTGTCTGGCACATACACTCGATAGTTATGAGGTGTATCAGTGTACCCCACAAATATTCCAACTTCAGCAGTTGGATCCGGCTTCCTTCTTGCATCCTTCGTCACATGCATGTAGACAGGAGATCCGAAAATCCGCAAATGGGAAATATCAGGCCTCTTGCCAGAATAAGCCTCCTCTGGTGTACTCATGCCAAGAACCTTGTGAGGACAACGGTTCTGCACATACACTGCTGTATTTCATGCCTCAACCCACAAGTGAAGGGGTAGGCCCTGATCATGCAACATCGCCCGTGCAGCACCCACGATCGTTCTGTTCTTCCGCTCAGCCACCCCGTTCTGCTGTGGGTTGTGGGGTGCGATGAGCTCTCTCCGAATCCCTTCTGCGCTGCAGAACTCCTTGAATTCAGCCGAGATGAATTCACCACCGTTATCACTCCTTAGAGCAATCACCTTCTTCCCCGACTCCTTCTCGACCAGTGCTTTAAACTCACAGAACTTCGCGAATGTGTCGCTCTTCTTCTGCATGAAGAAGATCCAGCACTTTCGAGAGAAATCATCAACAAAGATCACATAATACCTGTGCTTTGCTGTCGAAGCAACTGAGAAAGGACCACACACGTCTGTGTGAACTCTCTCAAGGATCGTCGTGGCGCGACTATCCTTCTCGTGAAAGGTGGCTTTCACATACTTCCCTTAAGTACACCCCTTGCACTGATCTGACTGCGCAAGGGTGCCCTTAGGAAGTCCAGTAGAAATCTGCTGCAGAATCTTCAAAGCTCCATGGTGAAGATGGCCCAATCTCCTGTGCCATAGTTCGCCCTCATCATCCCGGCTCACCACATCTCCGGCCTTGCATGCCATAGCTGCGCAGTCATCTACCTGCAACTGATAAAGGTTCTGAGTTCGAACCCCTATCTTCCGGGTCTCTCCAGTAGTCTTACTGCGCAGGAAGGCTTTTCCTTCGCTGAAGACCACATCATACCCCTTATCCTCCAACATTGCTACTGAAATCAGGTTCTTCTTCAATCTAGGTACATGCATGACATCCTTTAAGACAAAGGGTTTACCAGACTCCCTCTGAAAGGATACGGTACCAATACCAGTCGCACTGTATCTACCGTCATCGCCCATCTCGATGTGCATGCCCAAATCCTTGTCCTCCAGATCTGAGAACAACTCCCGATCTCCCGTCATATGAAATGACGCACCGCTGTCCAAGAACCACACCGATCCCATCACACTTGAAACCAAGCATGCAATCGGTGAAAAGTCAAGCTCGAACTGTGAAGCCAAAGCTTCTCCATCTGCAGATCTTCCCGCTTGCTTGTTCTTCTTCTTCTTTGGAAAATTGGTAGCATAATGTCCGTGATCATGGCAGTGAAAACACTTCACTTTCGCCATATCCTGCTTCTTGCCCTTTGCACCAGAATGAGAGGTTTTCTTACCCTTCCATTTCTTTGCTATGGCCACCAAAGCACAGTTTTCTTCATCAGCTCCCTTTGATGAAGATCCATCTCGAGTAGTCCTCCTTATCTCCTCCTGCATGAGATCCGCCCAAAGGCACTCCCATCCCGGCAGCTTCTCCCGACCATTGACACTATCTTGATATGAGTGCCAAGCCTTCGGAAGACCAAGGAGAGCCAGGTCGACCATGTCCTCGTCTTCGACAGTCACCCCCACACTTCCCGGCTCATCTCTGCACTGAGTGAACTTCGTGAGGTATTTGGCGATACTGTCGCCTTTCTCCATCTTGATGTTCCTGAGCTTATCTTTGAGCGCCGGCTTCCTTTGGTCGCTCTTACTCTGGAATAGATCCGTCAAAGCTTTCCACATTAAATATGGAGTAGCCTTTCCATGCAGGCTGGATACAATATGATCCTTGACGCCCTCCAACGGGATCCTTCGACATTTCGCGATCTTCTTTTGCCATGCATCGACCAAAGCTGCATCAGTGGGCTTTGGGACATCCGCATCTACGAACTCCTTCAGACCATTATCTTCTAACACTGCTTCCATGCGATCCTTCCATGCAACATAGTTCGAACTGCCTTCAAGAGCATATTCGAGTCGCAAACCATTGAAAGAAGACATCTTTCAACACGGGCACCAAGAAGAACAACCTTCTGCAAAATTCGAATTCCAAACTCCAAGCTCTATCGCTTCCGATCTATACTTGAAAACAAATTATTTCCAAATCAGAGATTGACTGCAAAGGGCATTCACCGGATCTTTCACCTTACAAAGAAGGATGAATATTCCGGAGGCTACCTGGCCCGCATGCAGACTCTGTCCGAGGAAATAAGTTTGCAATCACCGTAATAGACTTCGACAATTAATCTCGCTCTGATACCATGTAGAAATTAGCTGAATAAATCACTTATTCAAAGGATATTAACCCGATTATACATCAATTTCGAATTGTATGCATAACACATAATCTCTTCTACGATTAATTGTCACATGCGGAAATAACAGAAGCAATCTCACATCAAATCAATCACACATTAACTCAGAATGTATGGGGAAAGCCTATAGCTGAAAACCCCGCAGCTATTGTGTATATTATAATGGAGAAATCATGTAACCAACAAAGTACAATACTCCTCACAAGTACTCAGTACTTTCTCATAAAGTCACACACAATCTAACTCAGTTTTGAACAAGTCTCGGGTTCAAAACTCACTGTTGACTGCCTTGCCTCTATTGCGCAATCATGGCTTGTATATGAAGAGATCCAAGGTTCGAATCCCCTTGGCTTGACTGCGCAATTGTCATGGACAATTCCTCCAAGTGTAATGCAAATCCCATGCAAAACTAATCCTCAACTGATAGCTTTACTCACCCTTTCATCTACCTCTTCCACTGGTCTCCACTGAACTGATCATGCACTGTAGTGAACTGAAGTGTTCTTGAGTTGACTAATGAGTTAATATTTAGTAAATTAAATATTATTTAATTTACTCCACTCATATCTAATTGATTAGTTAGTTAACTAATCCCAACTAGTTCAACTAAAACAAACAGAACATAACTCCACTACTTGTCCCGTTAACTCCTCCAAAACTTCTGCCACTGAAGTCTAACTGAAACCAACCATGCAAGATGCCATCAAACCCTAGGAACCACGTGATTCCTTGTGTCGGTTGCATGAGCCACCTCCTGACTCAAACTGAAGTGCGCCAAGAGAGTAAACTGCTGTTTATAGTCAAAATATTATTAAGGGTAAATAATATTTGACTTCCATATTTTTAGGAGATCAGTCTAAAAATAGCCTGGGTCCTAAAAAATAGGGTCTCATCTATTTTTTACCGACATGTCGCATCCATCAAGAATCTCCAAGTAGAATTCCCAAATTATGCTCCGTATGTCTAAAAATAGACATAGTCTAAAAATAGACTTTGCGCCAGAATTTGCCTGCGGGCCCATTTAGTGAAGGCGACTTCATTTCACTAAGCTCCATCATCTTGCTGCATTCTCAACAAGTCATGCCACAACGATCCTTGAGAGAATTCACACAGACATGTGTGGACGCTGTAAGTAAACCCGACGACCAAATCCATGAGGTACTATGTGATATTTGTTTATGATTTTTCTCGTAAGTGCTGGATCTTCTTCATGCAGAAGAAGAGCGAGACATACTCAAAGTTCTGTGAGTTCAAGGCACTGGTTGAGAAAGAATCGGGGAAGCAGGTGAAGGCTCTTAGGAGTGAAAATGGTGGTGAATACATCTTTGGCGAATTCAAGGACTTTTGCAGCACAGAAGGAATTCGAAGAGAGCTCATAGCACCTCATAACCCACAGCAAAATGGGGTTGCTGAGTGGAAGAACAGAACGATCGTGGGTGCTGCATGGGCAATGTTGCATGATCAGGGCCTTCCCATACACTTGTGGGCTGAGGCATGCAATACTGCGGTTTATGTGTAGAACTGTTGTCCTCACAGGATACTTGGCATGAGTACACCCGAGGAGGCGTTTTCTGGTAAGAAGCCTGATATTTCCCATTTGAGAATTTTTGGTTCACCTGTTTACATTCATGTGACGAAGGATGCCAGGAAGAAGCTGGAGCCGACTGCAGAGGTTGGGATATTTGTGGGGTACACTGATACGCCCCACAACTATCGTGTGTATTTTCCAGACAGTCGCAAGATTGTTGTGCGATGGGATATCAAATTTCAGGAGGAGAAAGCCATGAAGTGTTCGCTTGAGAGGGAGCCACACTTGCATGTAGATGAGTAGCTATTAGTTCGTAAGGATGAGCCTTAGGATGTGGATGAGCCACAAGAGGAGGTTCATGGAGTGGAAGAGACCACTCATGCAGCGCCAACCATTAGAAGGCGGAAGCGCACTACAGAAGTTGAGCGACTGGCTCAAGATGCAGAGAGGATTGTAGGAGCACCTACATCACAGCGCAGATGAAGACAGTCACCCGATCGGTATACTGGATACATGGCTCTTATTAGCAAGTGTATCGTGACATAGCCATCCTCTTTCGAGGAAGATGTGGAGGATCCCGCATGGTTAGATGCCATGGTGGAAGAGTATGATTCGATTGTTAGAAACAGTGCATGGGAGATTTTCCCAAGGCCAGAAGGGAAATCAGTGGTAGGTTTGAGATGGATCTACAAAGTGAAGCAAGCAGCGCTTCGGGAGTGTGAAAGTACAAGGAAAAGATTTGTTTGCAGAGGCTTCTCACGAGATTGAGGGGATCGATTAGCAAGGGGAAACCTTTGCACCCTATCTGGGTATTCTTCCATACGGACGATTCTTTCTCTCTTAGCGCAGATGGGGTGGCACATTCATCAGATGGATGTGAAGACTGCGTTCCTCAACGGAGTCATTGAGGAGGAGGTGTACATAGAGTAGCCCAAAGGTTTTGAGATCTTCAGCAGCGAGTCGCATGTGTGCAGGCTCAAGAGAGCGTTGTATGGGTTGAAACAAGCACCTCGTGCTTGGTACACACGGATAGACAGTTATTTCACCGGACTTGGATTCTCCAAGAGTGAGGCGGATCCGAACCTATACCAGATTGTGGTGGAGGGTAAGTTGCTGATCATTGTACTTTATGTACATGATTTGATTTTGACAGGTGATGAGCTGTTGATACTCTCATGCAAGGAGGATCTTGCAAAAGAGTTTGAGATGAAGGACTTGGGCCTCCTTCATTATTTCCCGGGATTGGAAATTTGGCAGCGTAGTGATGGACTGTTTGTTTCTCAGGGTAAGTATGCCCGGGAGATACTGGAGAAGTTCAACATGCATGGCTGCAAGCCTGTTGATACTCCTCTTTCTGGTGGTTGGAGGAAGGAGGATGCTACTTCAGCGGAGGTAGTGGATGCCACTGTTTATCGACAGTTGGTGGGGTCGCTTATGTATCTGGTCAATACACGACCCGATATATGCTATGCTGTTAACCAGCTTTCGCAAGCTATGGTTAAGCCTACCAAGCTCTTTTGGAAGGCATGCAAGCATGTATTGCGCTATATTAGAGGCATATCGGGATAGCATAGATGGAGACAATCGGATATGAGGTAAAGCTATGTTGCTTCACGGATGTAAGTGGTGAAACAACGGATAGAAGCACATACGGAGGATTTTCAGTATTAGGTCAACAACAATTTCTTGATGCAATGAGAAGCAAGATTCGTAGCCTCGGTTAGCGGGGAGCCAAGTCCTGTAGCGACGAGTTTAGCATTTGCATGTAGAGCTATATGGATGAGAGAGATCTGGATGGATTCCTTCAGTTCAAACTGATCCTACTAGCGATATATTGTGATATTCATAGTTTGCATCAAACTCTCATTTAATCCGATATTCCAATGATAGATCTAAACAAGTTGACATACGGTATCATCATATGCCGGAGATTGTGTGCGGGGGAAGATCATGTTACTCTTCGACCCACGAGGATCGGGATCTTGATATCTTGATGAAGGCGCTCACCAGGAGAAAATTTGAATACCACAGAGGCAGGATAGGGGTGGCAGATAATCCTTATCTTGTTGAGAGGGAGTGTTGAGATTGCAACAATATGATGAGCTTAGTGGAAATAATTCGCCTTCACTAAGTGGGCCCGCAGGCTATTTTTGGCACAAAGTCTATTTTTAGACTATGTATATTTTTAGACATGTCGATCATATTCTATGAGTTATAGGATGTTATTTGTGGATGGTTGGTAAAGTTGGAAAAATATATGGATTTCTATTTTTAGACATATTGGGCGGAATCTATTTTTAGATTGCCAGTCTAAAAATAGATATGTCGAATATTATTAGCTCTTAATAATATTTGGACTATAAACATTATCTTATTCTCTTGGGGCACTTCAGTTAAGTGCACAGATGTGGCACAGGAGCTGACAGAAGGAATTACGCTATTCCTGAGGGTTAAGTGGAGCTATTGCATGGATACTTCAATTAGAACTCATGTGAGAGAGTTTGGTGGAGTTGATTGAGGAAGTTAATGGAGTTGTGTTCAGTTTAACTGAGTTAAACATAGTTGAGCTAGTTGTATCTAGTCTAACTGATTAATACACTAGTGAGAGTGGTGTGAATTAATTATTAATTAATTCACTAATTATAAACTCATTAATCAACCAAAGAATACATCATTTAACTTTAGTGCATGGACAGTTTTAGTGTAGACCAGTTAAGAGGTAGGTGAAAGAGCAGTGTGACTATCAGTTGTGACTATACTGGTGCATGAGTTTGCACCACACATTGATGGAGATGCCAATGAGGATTGCGTAGTACAAGCTATGTGGTTTGAAGTTAATTTATGAGACATTCTTCAGCAGTGATTGCGCAGTAGAGGCAGCCTATCAGGTGGCAGAGATTGGAGCATGTGATTTTCTAGATCGGGCTTGATTAGTGTGTAGCAATTGGAGATTGTACTGAGAGCTTGTGAGGAGCTTTGTATGATGATTGTTACATGATCTCTATGACATATAATATATACATATTTGGGGGTTTTCAACTTTAAGCTTTCCCATAAAATACTATGTTCATATGTGTTATTATTTATGGTTTTAATGTGTGCATGTGATTGTTTTTATTTCTGCAATTAATGATCAATGGTAGAAGAGATTTTGTATTGTGCATGAAGTTAAAATAGTGTGTGATTAGGATAATCTTGGTGGATAACATATCAGTTATCAAATTTCTATAAGTTTTGTGTAAGTTTTCTACTACATCTAGATCTGGGTTTTTCTGTTTTATGCAATATTGAGCTATTATCTTGGAAATAAATGATTTTTGAGCACCGTAGCATAATTAACCGTCTGCACGTGGATGCAAAAAGAGACCCATGATCCATGCTCGGAGATTTGGACATCTCGAGGCAGGGTGCAGCTCTACTTGCATTACCTATCCTTTCTTAGGGTGCAGAAACCTGGTTCTAGCACCCACCCATGCTACTTCTGGTGAGTCTTTGACCTGCGCAAGTAGGTCACTGCTGAAAGGGACATTAGTATAGGGGTTTTTTGGCAAACCTTAAACTTCGAACCTGGGTCAGGACCCCTCGAGCCAACAAATGCTTCCGTTACTGGGACCTGAAGCGTTTTTAGGAAGGGATCGGGTAATGACAAGAGAGTATTGGAAGCTTGAAAGGAAGGAAATTGAGAAGTGGTTCGAAAAGCAGATCCAGAAATTTGCGATAAAAGAAAATCGCAGCAAGAAGTTAAGGGCGGAAAGGTGGAAAAATATGTACATTCTTACAGAAAGCTACGAAATATTCTTTGTAACATTTTCAATTGAGCTTCAGGAGTGGCTGGCTAGGCTCGTAGAATTCCAGAAGTGTTGGAAGGATGAATGAGTCACTCAGTGGACCCTAGAGCTGATCCAGCAACTGGAAAAGACTGATAATACTATCACTCACATGGTAGATCACTGGGTAGACAGTGTTCTAGGAGGATTTGTGACAAAATTTTCCATTGATCAGTTTGTATCCTACTCTGAGGCCGGGCGAAGATTTTTTAAAGGGTTATGGGGCAAGTTTCTGAAGACATTGCCTTTGCTGATTAAGATATTACTGTGCGAGAAGAGTATTTTGTGTAGTCATACTAACTGAATGACCTCAGATCTAGACAAGAGCGTGACGTGTAGTGGTAAATACTATCGGACCAACCTTGACGGAGAAAAATCTGCCTATAACCCTCTATGAGAGACGACTGCACAAAGCCCCTGGCTACACCACCATCCAGGCTGCATAAATGTAAGAACTCACCCATACCTCCACCTCCACCAGACAGTGATATGGCTGCGCACCTGAAGCTACCTACCTTCAAGGGGGTAGGAGATGAGGATATGGACCAATTTTGGTTTGTTGCAGATTTCGTCTGGACTACGCAAAATGTGACAAATGATACAGTGAAGAGAGCACAGTTTTCCCTGGCGTTCGAAGATAGAGCATTAGACTGGTATATGTGATAGTCTCTTAGAACGAGAGTCCGTCTATTCAAGATATTAAAGACGCTCTGAAGCAACAATTCTGAAAGACAAAGTCTTACTCTCAGCTGCTAGCAGAAGTGAAGGAATTGAAGCAAGGTGTGTCTGAGTCTTTATGGGAGGTTGATCAATGATTGAAGAAAGAAATAAAAGAGGGAGGATTTAAGTATGACGACAGGCAGCATACCGAATGGTTCATCGCTATGCTGCTACCTCACTTGCGTATACCTATGGGCCACCAGACCTTCGAATCATAGGAAAAATCCTTGGAAGTTGTCATGAAACTAGAAGTTGTGCCCAGAGAAGACAATTTGGGAGGAGTACAGCAAATTCAGGAGTAGCTCAGGGCTATGCACATGGAGATCTAGAACCTCCGAAAGGAACGGGGAAAAGGAGATAGTGCAGACCTCTGGTGCATATGATGTCAGATGGGGAGACATGCGAAAGATCAGTGCTCACTACTGGTAGATTACATGTAGGCAGGAGGCCCTAGTACGCTACGTCCAAGCTCAAGCAATTCTACGTTATGGTGTGATGACTTCTGGGTAGCAGGAATACATGATACAGCCTAGTGACCTCGGCTAAGTACGGGAGAAATAAAGCCATAATTGTGTAGATTATTCCAGTCAGTAGGACATGACGAGCAAAACTGTCACACTTATGAGTTAATGATAGATCTTTGAAGCTTGTATAGGGTACAATCAGACCTTGTGTCACCTACATCCCCCGTGGGCTTTGGTGACTCCCTAGCAAGGGGCAGGGGTGGTCGGGGGGGGGGGGAGCGCAGGATGAGGACGTGGGCAGCTACTATGTTATAACTGTGGGGAGGTAGGAAAATTTGCAAGAGACTGCCTAAACCCTATGAGGAAATCCTGTAAATATTGCCCGCAGCTAGACCATGGGATTGAGGACTACTCAATCTTGATAACAAAAATGCGAGAGAAACATCCAACACCAACGCAGAATGTACAAAGAGTTAAGGCATAACTATGAGATAGAAATTCAAGTGTAGAATGTAGTACGATGGTCATGGAGGGGGATGCATGGGGTCTTCTAAGCCAACAAGCATCTAACCACCAAGAAGGATTGGACCACGAACCAAGACAAGAAACAATCCACCAAGACAGTACTAAGAAAAGAAACTCTACTCTGCGGAATATGCAGACACCTGCTCACCTAGGAGCAGATGAAGAGGTAAGACCCTTATTGTAGGTGTCTATGGAGCTATTATGCCACCCACGGGCCAAAGAAAACCTTCAGGCAGTAATAGACAGCAGTGCAAGGCAGCCCCCCCATCGCCAGAAGTTCGGGACATACACAGGTTAGGTCAATATAGGAAACGTACCAGTAGGGAGATGAGATTAACTGCTTAAATTGGTAATTATAAAATGGATTAGGTTTTCTTATACTTAGGGTCAGATGCAAACGTGCCACCCAAGCAAACTTGGCAGCGAATGGGAGAACCCAAATTGGAGTGGTCCAATATTCAACTATGTATGGCCAACCAGAAGAAGATTATAACTCTGGGAAGACTATCAAAACTCATGGTAGATATCATTGGGGTTAAGGCCTAGGTTGATTTCAATGTAATTCAGATTGTAGAAGATGCAAACCCATAACCTGCGCTCTTAGGACTTGACTGGGCCATAGATATGGGTGGTATCATCAACCTCAAGAAAAGAAGCATGGTATTTGAAAATAACGAAACAAGGGTGACAAAACCATTAGATCCTATGGAAGGAGAATGTTGCATAGAGCCAGTGCATGGTAACAAAGAAGTAGATCACATCTACAAGTTGATTGTGCAAAATGAGGATTGGATCAATCCCACAGCGGGTGGGGTACTCTGCTGGGAAGAAGACAACGAATATTTCTATAACTCTAACGAGGAGATGGAGAATTGGAAAAATCGGTTGCATGATTTCTTGGTATCATGATGCCCTTTGGTTGCGAGGGACCTCTGTTGCATTTCGTCATAGGTAAGAGATCTACCCCATTTTGGTGAGTCTGGTAGCATCCAATAATTCCTAAAAATGCTAGAAGCCACATTTCCATGAGAACGACGGATCTGAGCCCTTAATCTAGTTATGCATGGGACGCCTACACGCTAGTGGGACACCCATAAAGAAGCATTCCAAGACTGGGAAACGTGTCGAGCTATGATGATCCTGCAGTTTGCACCCCCGGTTGACATATGTACCAAGATGTTTCTCAGACCTAGAGATCCTCATGCGCATCTACTCACCTAGATGGAGAAATGGTCCGATCGGACTACAAAAGAGTGGGTTCATATATTTATTCATTCCTTGGGCCCCTTCCCCGTCGCATGGTATTTAGATGCGGAGCTACATCAATGCACTCGCCACTGGGAAATACTAAAAGATGACTTTATAGGAACGTTCGGACTAATTGGGGGGGTGGAGGTGCTCGACAAAGCTCTACGGGACATCAATGATTTTGTATTTAATGAATCGCACCATCACGCCACACCAGTGGTCCTGACATGGGAAGCACAGATGCAAGACATAGTTAACTACTAGGGCTTGGCGATAGAAGAAGAGGAAGACAATCCTCAGAACATCTCTATCCTAGAATCCGAGGGAGAACGCACCGACATTGGACCCCCACTGCAGAATATTGATGTGAATCAACCTCTCAAGCTACGCAAAGTTAATATCGGGATGGAAGAACATTTTAAGTTGGCTAAAATTGGGGACTATTGGGATGAAGGAACCGTCAGCACAATTTCAAAGCTACTTATGGAATATCAGGACTTCTTTCCGACAAAGTTTTCCGAGCTCAAAGGAATCACAGGGGACCTAGGTGTTATGCACATCACTTTGAAACCAGTGGCGCACCCCGTAAAGCAGCGGCCTTATCATCTGAACCCTAAATATAAGACGAAGGTCAAAGAAGAACTGGACAAGATGCCTGCTGCAGGTATAATTGAACTGGTGGAACAGTCAGATTGGGTAAGCCCGATGGTTATCCAGGAAAATAAACAAAGGGGGAGATATGCATCTGTGTGGACCTACGAAAGTTAAATGATGTCTCTATCCATTACCCCTTCCCTATGCCCTTCTCGGATGAAATCCTTGAAAGCATGGGTGGGCAGGAAGCCTATTCCTTCACTGATGGGTTCTTAGGGTATCATTAGATCTGAATTTCACCTGGAGATCACAGTAATACTACATTTGCCATAGAATGGGGCTCCTTTCAGTATATGGTCATGCCCTTTGGTCTTAAGAATGCACACGCTATCTTCTCTTGGGTAGTAGTTTCTATATTCAAGGATTTTATCCATAAGTTCCTGAAGGTTTATTTCGATGACTAGACGATATTCGGCTTGGTAAAGGAGCACGTCTCTAATCTGCGATTAATGTTGGATGCATGCCAAAAGCACCATATTTCATTGAATATCAAGAGGTGTATCTTCTACATACCTTTCTGAATCTTGCTCGGGCACATAGTTTGCCGGCAAGGGTTGATGGTTCATCATGTGAATCTAGTCGTAATTATAAACCTTGCAGTCCCAACAACGGAGAAACAATTGCATTCTATTCTTCGACACACTAGCTATTAGAGGAAATTCATTTAGGGGTATGCACTGATCATAGCACCCATGGAAAAACTGCTTAAAAAGGATGTTTCCTTTCTTTGGAATGATGAATGTCAGAAGAGTTTTGAGCTACTCAAGGAGAAGATGATCTCTGCACCCATACTAATATTTCCTGATTGGTCAAAGGAATTTCATGTACATGTGGATGCATCAGGACTCGCCTTGGGTGTTGTCCTAACTCAATTTAGAGAGGGGGAAATTGATCACCCGGTTGCCTTTGAGAGTCAAAAACTCTCGGGCACAGAGCGCAACTACTCCACCACTGAACGAGAGGGACTAGCCATAGTATATGCATTACAGAAATATCGACACTATCTGTTGGGCGGACACTTTAAGATGTTCACCGATCATTCAACTTTGACATACCTTGTCAACAAACCTGTGTTGGGGGGGAATATTTGCCGTTGGCTGTTGCTATTTCAAGAATACAATTTTGAGATCATCGTCAAGCCCAGAAGGCTGAACGCAGGTCCGGATTATCTGTCCCGTATTGAGACGGGGGAAGAACCCACTAACTGGGAGGAAGGATTACTAGATGTGCAGTTGTCCACCATTAAGGTCATTGATGCACACTTCACTGATATCATTCAGTTCCTAACTACAGGTGTAACACCCGCAGAATATTCAGTGCAACAGAAGAAGGAGGTGGTTACTTGGGAGGCAGACTTTACTATCATCGCCGGCCAGTTATACAAGCTAGGCACAGATGAAATACTGCTTAGATATGTCCTGGAACATGAATGGCAGGTTGTTTTGGTGGAGGCACACAAAGGTGTCGCAGGCGGCCATTATTCAGGCAGAGCAACGGCCCAAAAGATCTTAAGAGTTGGGTTATGGTGGCCCACCCTATATCAAGATTCTCACACCTATTGTAAATCGTGTGATACGTGCCAGCGGACGGGACGACCCTCACGCAGAGATGCGATTCCATTGCAACCTCAAATTACTTTGCAGGCCTTTTACAAATGGGCCATTAATTTTGTGGGGCTCATCAATCCGCCAGGAAAGAAGACAGGTGTGCGCTACATTATTACTGTCACTGACTATGTCACTTGATGGGCTAAAGTGCAGCAGTTAAGGATTGTACTGCGGATACTGCTGCACATTTCATCTTTGAACATATCCTAACCAGGTTTGGCTGCCCAAAGATCCTTATGAGTGACAGAGGCATGCACTTTGTGAATGAAACGATACAAGCCTTGAATGAGGAATTCTAGATCCATCATGCGAAAAGTACACCACACCATCCACAGGCAAATGGGGTGGTCGAGGCTTTCAATAAAATCCTAGAGCAAGCGTTGACCAAGGTCTGCAATGCCAATCATAGTGACTAGGGTGTATGCATCCCATCTGTTTTGTGGGCCTACTGAACGACCTGAAAGAATTTAATAGGAAGGACCCCCCTTCGAATGGTCTACAGAAAGGAGGCCATTATGCCAATGGAATACATTGTTCCTAGCCTACATATCGCAACATTTACAAATATGGCAGAACCTGATATAATTGAGGAATGCCTTGTACAACTTTTGGCATTAGAGGAAAATCGGTTTATCGCTAACTTTCATCAACAAGTTCAGAAGGCTTGTGATAAAGCCTAGCATGATCAACATATTCACCAAAAGGCATTCATAGTAGGTGACCTAGTCCTCTTATATGATAGAAAATTTGTGAAACACCCAGGGAAATTCTGACAACACTGGCTTGGTCCCTACACCGTTAAGAAAATCATGACTAGTGGAGCAGATGGACTAGCTACCTTGCACGGTGACATGTTACGAGGCTATGTCAATGGTATTTGGCTCAAAACATATCGAGCTAAATGAATATATGGTCAGAATAATTGGCTCAGGTAAGATCGGCCCACCTAGGATAGGACATGGATGCACAAGCAGGATACACATGCTGGTCCTCAAATAGTTCCAGGGGTGATTTGCAGACCTGTGGCCACAGTGACTTGGGACGAGTCATAAGATTGTGTTGGGGCACTGTTGGAACAGGGTCTCCTACGAGCTGCGAAACTAGTCTGATTTTGTATATTTTTTATTATATTTAGTCTACTGCAGGGGTTTTGGGGTGGGTCAAAGCCCCGAAAGCATTGTAATGGGTCAAAGGGTAAACCTGGGGTCCGAAAACCATGGTTTTTGGATCGTAGGAAGGGTTAGGCTATATTTTTATAAATAAATGAATGTTTTTAATTTTAAGTAGGCAATGAAGAGATATTGATGCAAATTGTGGTTTAGTAAGTCTTTGTGGGTTTTTGGGGAAGGACTGTTGCTGGCTGTATGCATGGAGATCCAGATTCCTGCAGTGTGCGGACCCTGCTACTATGTGTGCAGGCTGGGAAGGGTATTGTAAGAGGGAATTGATGAATTAATGAATAATAAAGGCTGTTGAGGACTGAATCTATGTGTGTTGTTTATGAGAATTGTTGGTAATTGCTGTGTTATGCATATTCTGAATTTAAATATGAAAGTTCTGTGTAAGTGTTCTACTACATATAGATCTGGGTTGTTCCATTTTATGCAATATTGAGCGATTATCTTGGAAATATATGATTTTTGAGCACCGTAGCATAATTAACCATGCGCACGTGGATGCAAAAAGAGACCTATCAGCCCTACTTGGAGATCTAGACATCTCAAGGCAGGGCGTAGCTCTACTTGCATTACCTATCCTTTCTCGGGGTGTGGAAACCTGGTTCCAGCACCCACCCATACTACTTTGGGTGAGACATTGACCTACGCAAGTAGGTCACTGCCGAAAGGGCCAGTAGTATAGGGGTTTGTTGGTAAACCTTGAACTCCAAACCTCGGTGAGGACCCCTTGAGCCAACAGAGCATCTAAACTTCCAAGGATTTTTTCAACTCAAAGAAGAGAGGAGACGCAGTAACAACAATAGAAGAATAGGGTGCATGCATCACACTTTGGGTAGATTCTTTCTACCTACTTTTGATGGGTCACCCAAGAGCACAACCAAGGCTTGGATAAAGGAGCTAGACACATATTCCCATCTGCATCAAGTTTCAGAAGAGGAATTCATTAGAGTAAAAGCATTGTATCTAGAAGGTAAGGCTTATGCTTGGTGGTTATTTGAATATTTCTCATTGAATAATGCAAATATATATACTTATGCAAAGTTCACTAGGAGGTTAGTGAAAAGATTTGATTTGAAACAATCTGAGATTTCCTTGGGGAAGAAAACCAAACCTAATAAATCAGAACCTTTTCATGAGTTGGAAGGATCCATGAAACCAATTCTATTTCAGAACATTGTTGAGGGGGTTAAATATCTACAACATGCTTTCCCTAGGGAAAAAGCCCCACTTCAGCAAGAACTTTCTTCTCAAGAAGAAGACTTGAGGATTCCTCCTTCAAGAGGAGATCAAGACAAAGGATCTCTTAATGATGAGGTATTCTCCATTGATGATGAGAAGGAAGAGGAAGAGCTGGAAAGATCCTCTAGCAATGTGATAGTAGGAAGAGATCTATTTCTATTTGGAGATGGAGATGAAGCAATGGCTTCAACTAGAGGAGCTCTTGTATCTTTGCCAAGAGTTCCAAAGGATCTTACATATAAAGATCATGAGAAGCACGTGTCTATATTGATAGGAAATGAGACAAAGCCATTAGGGGAATTTTGAGGTCTAAAATGGGCCTCCTAAGGAAATTATAAAACAATAGTGGAAATAATAAAATAATATTTTATTACATCATCAAATTTTAGAGCGAAAAAAGAAAAAACTACTTTTTCAACGCATATTTTCAACTTATCTCCCAAAGTTTTTACTATAATTTTGAGCGGGAGTACTCGTTGGATGCAAAATTTAATTCCTCATCAAAGAAGTACCCATGTTGCATACTTTCGATGGGTCCTACTACATGAAAAATAAGAAATAGATGAAAAACATGATTGCAATCACATGTTTTTATGTATTTCTCATTTTTCATGTAGCAGGGTCCTTCGAAAGTATGTAACATGGGTACTCCTTGGATGGGGAATTAAATTTTTCATCCAACGAGTGCTCCCGCTCGAAATTTGAGTAAAAAAATTGGGAGATCAGTTGAAAATACGAATCGAAAAGTAGTTTTATTATTTTTAATCTTTTTACACTTTTACTTAAAAAATGGTGAATCGTCCTCCATGGTTGACATCATCATTTTGAATTCTATTGGTTCTTATAAAGTTTATTTTTGTTGTACGTTTTTCTTAGGAGGCCCATTTTAGACCTCAAAATTCCCCTAATGAATGGAGGAATTGTTTTCCAACATTGAATCTAGTCTTGGGGACACACACTATGATAGATCATTCCTTTGTGATCAAGATTTTTGACACCAATGAGATGTTGGGTGTACATGGGTTGATTACATCTACTGAAGACACCTTAGACTGTGAGATCTTTCAGGAGGTAGGAGAAGATGAGAAGGGGGGCCAACATCCAACGATTGGAAACATACACACCCATCCTTTTCAAGAGGTTTATGCACATAAGCAGGAGGATGATTTTTACAGTGAAGGCAGGGAAAAATAATTCCACTCACATATATAGTCTGCTTTAGGCCTTTATGTTTCATTATATGGAGGCATTCCACCAGGGAGACCCCTTGATTGGAGGAGAATCAAAGAGTTCTCTCAACATGTTGCACCACTCATAGATCCAGGATAAGTGGGAGCATTGTGAGATCATTTTACATCGCTGAGAGTCTTGGGTGGAATCAAGGAGAAGGGACACATTCTCCCAACATCATCATTGCCCACTCTCATCTAAGATATTGCATCGAGAAAGAAGCAGCAAAGGGAGGATAGCAACCTTCAAATATGTCACTTTGGCATGGGATATGTCAAAGAGGAGGAAAAATACATGACATATGCTTTCTATGATAGATCATCAATGCTGTCACTATGTAGGATAGATCCATATTGGAAATCCCAGCTGTTGGTGGATTATTCCAAGGATCTTTTTACTTGTATGATTCTTGATGACCAACTACATGAGGAGGGATATTCAGTCAGAGATGAGGTCATCTACTATCATGGTAGGATCTTCTTATCTAGAGCTTCCAAGCTCAAGGAGAAGTTACTATAAGCAACTCATGAAGATTTTATCTTTAGCCACACTTATTCTATGAGAGCATACCACACCATCATGGAGGGGTACACTTGGGAAGACTTTGAAGAGGAGATATATCAACATTTGAGGAGATGCATGGATCATGTGGAGGTGGATGAGATACATAACTCTTTGGGGGAGTTATCACAATGACCTCTTTCCTCTTTGGGAATGAGAGGGGATTTATCTATGAGCCACTCCATTTGTATGAGCAAAGCATATGGTAAGGGTCATGTTTGGTTGCATAATGATTTATATAATGAATATATGCATTCCTTAACCATATATGTGCAGGTCATTTCTCCAAGGAGAATTCTTCCTTACAAACTTCATGGCCAAATTTGGGCCATAAACATTGCTGAACATGGCCACTCCCTTGGAGGATATAAGGAGATGATTTACCACTTTGGGTGCACTCCAAAGGCACAAATTTTTTTTCACCTTTTCAAAATTTGTGAGAAAACTATGGCAGCAAGTAAGTGGTGGGGAAACCACTTACCATATCATTATCTAATGTAGTCAGGAGACATAATGCACTAGTTCCACATGTGGAACTATGATCCACCTCTATTATTGCATTAGTTTCTTTATGTATCACTGGTTTTGATCCCATATATTGATAATGTACTTATTCTTTTTATGGGAATGATTGGAGGGAGGATGGAAGGATTGGATGTGCCCTTTGGGAGAGAAATTATCGATCGTTCTTATGTTTCATATTTCTAGGAGAGCATTGCACCATCCATGATTGTTACATTGTGCCTCTTGTTTCCTTATGAGATGAGCCATTTGGGTAACTTGAGCACTTGGGAGGTGCCTCTCATGAGTATATGGGAGGATTTTTTCTATGAATTACCATTCTGGAGGCTGATTCATTTTATATGGATGATAGCTTGGAGAATGGAGCTTCACATGGCAATGAAGGTTCCCCATATTTTGCAGATATGTCCTTGCAGTTGCTTGAGGACAAGCAACATTTGGGAGGGGAGGATCAAAATATTCATAAATTAGCATGCAACTAATTTGAATATTAAAATTTAATTTCTCTTTCTTGTTTGACGAATAAGTGGGTAGGGAGACCCATAATCTCTTTATTATGAATAAAACCACTTCTCATGTGAAAGTGGATCACCTTTTCAGCTTGATAAAACACCTTTAGGTGTGAAAAGGGGTTAAAGCATGTGTACTAGGTCAACCTTGATCAAATCAACAACTCCATCACGGAAGAGTGGCATTCAATGAGGGACATCGCAGTTTTAGATGGAGACACATTGCATGGAAGTAGTGTCATTAATGGATGAGGCTTAGGGTTTGGAACCTCATTTATTATGTAAGGAAGAGGATGGAAGCCATATTTTTCATGCTAATATATGTTTATGTTTTGATATATGGTTTGTTTAGACATATAGCTTTCTTCAGTTTTTTAGCTAAGATTGCAAGTGTTGTTTAGAACTGGGTGTTCCTGATCAGGAATCCCATCTCTATCCTTGAGAGGCCTATTGGAAGAGCTTTGCACTACATTTCCACATTCAGGTTTCATACCAAGCTTTAGTATTGTGGTACAATGCAGTTTCTATTGAGAGATGTGTTGAGTTGCAGGGTGCAACAATGGAAGATCTTGTTGGGTGTTTCTTGAGATAGTTTTGTAGTGGAGGAAGGTTTCCTTCCATTGGTAGGCTAGTAAAGGAGTTCCTTGGGCTTATTTAACATATTTGGCATCAGGCCAAGTTTATTTTATCCTCTACAGCACAGTTCCAGTCCAGATATGCGTTATTTTATTGAGCTTTTGTAGGGGTAAGTTTAGTGCTCCATTTGGAGTGTTTTCTTTCCATTGAAGGGATCAACCCTTCATTGAGAGAGTTCCTTGGAGGAGTTATTTCATATCCACATTACATTTAGCCACCTTATTTTATGTGCTTCAATTGTAGTGCATCTTCAACCCTAGGGCTTTAGGTCCACCGTTCATATTTGGTGTATTTATGTTGGGTGTGGAGCCTGATTATCTTGTTTATTTTGTATGACAGCATTGGACCCTTGTACCTTAATTGGGAGGTCATGCTGCTCATAATTAAATGTTGCCTCGGGGGGTCCAGGGGGGGCGGGTGGCTACGAATTTATGGAGACACCCCCCTGGCAGGTGGTTTTGGGGGCAGTGCCCCCAAAGCTAAAAAACATATGTAAAATTGCCTTGTAAAAGTATAGCAATTTCTAGTCAATCTGGGCCATTCATTAGGTAGATGATCTGACGGTAGAAGTTATGTTTAGTTTAGGGTTTTTTTCCCTAGAAGGAAACCCCTCACTTGTATCAGGGTATTGTATTGCAGCTGTGTATTGTATGTGTATTCTCGGAGCGAGAAACAGATAAGGAGACTATGCGAGAGAATAGAGGATATTACAGCGGATCTAATGTAGGTTGTGTCTCTTTATTTTTCTGGATAATAGAAAGGAAGGACTTGCTATTCAGGGTGGACGTAGCCCAAACTGGGTGAACCACATATATCTGTGTCTCTCTGGTTTTATGTGTTTTGTGTGCTTGTGTTTTCCACATATTTTATGTGTTGCATTGCTCTGTAATATATAATTTTCTAACAACTGGTATCAGAGCCAAAGGTCTATTTGGCTGATACACTCGTAGGAAAGAAGGGTTCCTGGTTCGAGTGGGAGCAATGGCTGAAGATGGTAAATTTAAGATCGAGAAATTTAACGGCCAAAACATCCCGTTGTGGAAGATGCAGATGGAAGATTATTTGTATCAGAAAGATCTGTACCTACCATTGTGTGGAAAAACAAAGAATCCAAAAACTATGACAAACACAGAATGGGAGATTCATGATAGAAAGACACTCAAAATAGTACGATTGTACCTCGCGGCATCGGTAGCCTTCAATATTTCGAAGGAAACAACAATGGAGGGTTTGATTAAGGAATTGGTGAAACTATATGAAAAACCCTCAGCCTCAAACAAGGTATTTCTTATGAAACATTTATTTAATATGAAGATGTTGGAAGGTGGATCTATTGCAGACCATTTAAATGATTTTAATACAGTTACGAGTCAGTTAAGTTCTGTAGGGGTAAAATTTGATGATGAAGTTAGGACTCTTTTATTTCTGTGCTCATTGCAAGAAAAATGGAATCGTTTAGTTATGGCGATTATTAACTCTTTCTCTAGATCTAGTACTTTAAAGTTTGATGATGTTCTCGGAGCTATCCTTAGTGAGGAAACGCGACAGAAAAGCTTCTGTGAGACATCGGGTAATGATTTGAGTGTAGAGTCTAGGGGAAGAAAAATGGAAAGCGGAAAGAGCTCATGATATCATAGTAAATCAAGGAAAGGAAGATCCAAGTCCATATTGGGGATAGTGTGCTGCAAATTCCGAAAGAAAGGACACTTGAAGAAAGACTGTAGATCTCGGAAGGGAAAATAAGGAGATGCACAACAAGAAAGCAATCATGAAGCAAATGTGACAGGTGATTTGTTACAAGATGCTTTGATTCTTTCTTTTGAAAATTTTACTAATTCCTGGGTGGTAGATTCAGGGGCCTCATTCCATGCCACACCTGATAAGAAATATTTTCATGACTATGTTCAAGCAGATTTTAGACAAGTTTGTTTGGGTGACGATAAACCCTATAAAATTGTTGGAATGGGTAAAATTATTGTAAAACAACAGAATGGAAACCAATGGCTATTAAAGGAGGTGTTGTACTATACAACAACCCTCGATTTATTTTTATAAATAGGGACCCTTTAGAAATAAATAGGAAATTCTGTTTATAATTTCTTAAAATGAAAAACTTGAAAAAAATATAATTTTCTGCTTTTTCCTTAAAAGCACATCACATATTACATATCTTATTTCAAAAAGAATTATAAAATGTAAAATATGCGAATGACGAAATGTGCTCTAAGCCTGTCCGAAATAATAATTAAAAAACCTTGTAAAAACATCAAATCGTCGTTTTATTTTGTTTTCCTTTTCACATCGCACTTTATTTAATCAATAAAGCTTTAAGAAACAAACGATATAACTTGTGATACCCATAGACCTGACAAGAAAATAAACTAAGAAATATAAAATCTTTTGCTATCATGGTCACTTTAAGTTTTTCACAATTCGCATTGTGTGCAACTTATAATATATGCTTAAATTCTATCCTATAAAATTTGCGATCTGCGATTTTCACATATCGCATTTCGTAGCCTTTAAGGGCCAAGCATCACAAAATATTATAAGGAATGATTGTGATTTGTGTATTAAATGAATTCAGCGTGTGAAAACAGCTTGTGTCATATCAAATGGAATTTAAGATCCTAACGGCTTTAAAACGATTGATAGATCTTACGTGCGAAGCCATGTGAAATATTAAAGTAGGAATTATGAAAGATGATAGATAGATTGAAATATTGTCGCGTGTCTTTGAATTAAATGATTTATTTACTCTTATAATACTCCTTATGTGTTAAATTCAGTTCGCTCTCAGGAAATAAATTACCCGGTTGAAGAATTTCAGAATGAGCAAAAAGGGCAAAGAAATTTCTCAAATGTCATCCACAAAAGACATAGATATGTCTTCATTATTTTCAGACACCATCTACAACAAAGACTGTGGCAGTTTGACATGGGAGGCAATGTATAAACTCTTCGAAGATGAAGGACCAAGGGTGATAAACAAAGTTTCTACAACAGGCACTGATTCTACCTCTGATCCAATGCTTTTTGACGTTGCATGCTCACACATTCATAGGATAGCTACGATACCAAAGCTTCTTCCTTATACAAACATGGTTAAGTGGGTAATTGACCATTTAAAAATTGAAGATAGAATGCTCAAGAATTCGAGAGGAGAAATTATGGGTCCTTTCAAAGCATAGGATTTAGTAGCAATGTATCATCTACCAACCCTGCAGCAGAAATACGAAAATAAATATGTGCATACTTTCAAGCAAAACATCTAGATTTTATCAAAGTTATCCATGAATGGAAGGACAATGAGGGAAAATTGAAGCAAGATAAGTCTGGCATGTACCCAATTTCACAAATTCCTAATCCTTATTGTTATGCCACTGGTATGTTATGTAGAATATTTTCCAAGCCTGATAGTACTAGATTTGCAAGAGGTTGGATTCCCCTAATTCACGCAATCGTCAATTCATCTATCTTAAATTGGGCAGACATTTTATCCAATTACTTAGCCAAGCATATCACTCAATATAGGAATAAAACAAGTGTTTCACTAAGAGAAATACCTCCGTTTTATATGTCTGCCTATGTCATGGATGCTATCTATTTTACTTCTAATTTTCCTACCATCGGTTGGAAATGGACCACCAAAGACCATACCCCGCTTCATATCTACCATAGATAACTTTGGGATTCTGAGTTCCACTTATACTTCTACAAAATCCGCTATGGATTCATATTGCCCATGCATCAGATGATTTTCAACAAAAAGGCTCCTAGGGTTTTTGAAGAAGCCAATGTAGATATTCTTCTGGTAGCTAGATGGTTTGCCGAAGATAAGTTCACATATATTAGATTATTTTGGAGTTATGCTTCTCCCCATGTTTTACCTTACTATGTTCCAGATAAATTACTGGCAAAAGAAATAGCCTATCATCTTGTCAACGGAGTCACAAAGCAGCTAAAGGATGGTAAAAAGGCTATTTGGCCTACTTTCCCTCTACAATGCGGCACCTTTTCTTTGGCTAATACTGGCCACACATTCAAAGAGGTTCCCAAGATTCAGTTATTGAAATTGGCATTTATGCCAAGAAGATTATATGATCCCAATGTTGTGATTAAAAATTACATGACAGAGCTAAAAATGAAGCATTTTGTAAAGGAAGAAGATGAATTCGATCACTTCTTCCAAGGCATGGAAAATTTCTCTGATATTACCAAATACCTTTCTAGTCAATTAAGTCAAGAGGATGCTGAAGATTTTCAAGCATATAGAAACAAGAGACTAGAAAACATTCCTTTGAACTTGTTGACTATTGAAGATGAAAAACACACTCCAAGTGTTAGGCTAGATGCTGAAATGAAAGATATCTCTAAAAATGAATCAGGTCAATCACAACAGCAGTCTAATAATTCAGATCAATCTAAAAATGAATCCGAATCTAAGAAAGAAAATTCAGAAATTGACCAAATTCTTCAGGACATAGAAGTGCTAGAGAAAACAAAGAACAATGGGACAAAATCAGATTCAGAAATAGTTCAACATAGTCATAGCATGTTAGATCAGTCCAAGCCATCTCATGTAAAAGATCTGATGAATGAATGGGAAGAATTTTCTGAAGCAATAAAGACTCCCAAAGAAAATCCCAATATTGATCAAGCATCAAGTTTCCAAAAACCAAAACCTTCACATAAAGTAGTTGAGATTGTCAATCCGCTACAAACAGTTCTAGCAATGCATGAAAAAGAAATCATACTAGCCTACCCTACATATCAGATAGTTCTATAGATTGAATATATTTCTTCATTAGATATTTTATACAGTCATAGCTACAAGGTTGTAGCTAAAATAAATAAAAGAAGAAGGATTGATGAAACAACTCCAAAACCAACAAATGAATCAGTTGATGTAATTTGGAAGGATTCTTCAGATGACCCCACTAAACATCTAACCAAGTTATCACAATATGCAGGGGCATATGCCACCGCTACTGTTGATAAAGCTACTGAGGTTAGAATATTGTTGAAGAAAAAGGAAGACAGAGTACAAGAATTAAAAAAATTGTTAAATGAAGAGAAAGCCAAGTCCATTGAGTAGATCAAAATAAACACAACTCAATTTCATGAAGATATTAAAAACCTCAAATTGAAGTATCAGACAAAGTTTAATGAAAAGCAAGCACATATGGAAAGAGCAATGGCTGAGTTACAGAGTCAACTACAATTAGAACAATTCATCAAAGAATAACATGATGTAAACACCATGTTAAATAAAGAACAAGAAATGTTTTGTCACCAAGCTTCCATGATTGATTCTTATTGTCATTCCAATAAGATAATGATTCAAAAAATATCAATTCAGAAACTGGAATGTGAAAGACTTGAAAAGAAAATCGAAGAAAACATTCAGTGGCAAAATTCAGATACAGTAAAGCAGGATAATCTACCACAAATAGATAAGCTTCACAAAGAATTGTTATTCATAGAATGGAGAGCACAAATTAATCAAGCATAGAAAGCAGCGACCAAGACATCCAAGAAATCAAATGAGATTATTCAGTCTATATGTGATCAATTGTTTAAAACAGAACTTCTTAAAGAAAACACATCTGATGTGTTTTCAGGAACAAGAGAAGTAGAATTAAAGTGGAGACAGAGAGTGGATACACAAGAGGAAATGATCAAAAAAGTTAATAAGTTTGATCAGGATAATTACTGGAATTTTCTGATCAAACCTTACCATCAGCATCAAACTCTTCAGTCTCTTACAGATTTGGCAAAAATATCTCAGTCAATAATCTCAGATGCTATTTTGAAGGGACAAATTCGATCATGGATATCATATCCAGCTTAGCTTAAAACAATCCTAGATATTTGTCAGCTCCATGATCGCACTCAGAAAGAAGGGCAGGATTCGCAGAATCAGGATTGTTAGTTCAAAATTCCTAGATTATTGTTTAAGTTAAGCTTTTAGAGAAAGGTTGTTTGAAACCTCCTCTACATTTTTGTAATAATTTAATTTAATTTTATAGTTAGTTTAGTATTTAAACCCTTCTCATGCATTTAGAGAAGGGTCTAGAATTTTATTGAGAAAATTTGCAAAGAATGCTTAATTGTAAGTAAGTTTGTGGATGCCTTGAAAAAATAATGGAACACGGTCTTTTCAGTTATATATCATTTTGTTGATCATTGTTGATGCAATTTTGTATCCTTTGAAAGGCTTATTGGTAGAAGAGTTGAATGTGGCCTATTATCACTGATCATATGAACAAAGCAATACACATCTGGTACTATTATCATCTATGCTAATTATGTTTTTGAATATTAGTGATGAATCCAACTTTCATGAATTATGTATGAAATCAATTGTTTTTGTCTGAAATATCACTTGCACTATTGTAAGATATAAAGATAGAAATTGGTTTGTTTTATATATGATCATCAAATATATGCGATATGTTTCTCATTCTCTTTTGATTAACTGTTATTCAAGAGAATCATCTTACAAAGTAATAATTCTATTAAATCTGTGATGATCTTAATCATCACAGATTGAATAGATATCATTTTAGATCACATCAAAATAGTATTATCCCGAATTAGATTAAATTAGGCTTAATTCCAAGTTTTTCATTTTAGAATAATTTTTTTTTAGTTTTTAGTAATTCTTTGTGCAAATCCTTTGAGAGAAACCCAACAATCAAACAAAAAACCAAAATCTGGGAAATTGGTCCCATTATATCCAATTGGAGCCACTATCCCAAATGGAAAAGCAAGTATCTTAAGGTCCGGACTGGGTGGTTATCCCCCTTGTTGTTGCCACAAATTTCTGAGGCCTCAACAAGAGGTAAGGCATGTTCCAGATCTGAAGAAAAATTTGATTTCAACATTGCAGCTAGGTGGTGAAGGTTGTGTGAAAACTTTCACAGATAAAAATTTGAAGGTCACCAAAGGAGCCCTAGTAATAGCAAAAGGTGAAAAGGTTGGTACATTGTATTTATGCAATGGTATTTCTAACTCTGTTAATGCTTCAACTTCCAAAGGAGTAGATGCAACATTATGGCATCATAGGTTCAAACACATGAGTGAGAAGGGGATGAATATTCTTCACTCAAGAAATTTTTTTTCGGGTTTGAAGAATGTTGATTTGTATTTCTGTGAGAATTGTATTTATGGAAAACAGAAGAGAGTCAGATTTCTCAAAGTTGGGAAATAAAAGAAGAGCGAAAAATTAGAGCTTATGCATACAAATGTAGGCAGACTTGCGTAGGTATCATTTCTCAGTGGCTCTCGTTATTATGTTCCCTTTATTTATGATGCAACTAGAAAAAATTGGACTTATTGTATTCAAAATAAATCTTATGTATTTGATACTTTCAAGAAATGGAAAGATTTGGTTGAGATTGAGACAGGAAAGAAGTTGAAGTGTCTTAGATTAGACAATAGAGGTGAATATTGCAGCAAAGAGTTTGATAGGTACTGTTCAGAGCATGGACTTCGTAGAGAGAAGGCAGTTCCAAGAACACCACAAGAAAATGGTGTGTCAAAAAGGATGGATAGAACAATCATGGAGTGTGCAAGGTGCATGAGATTGCATGCATGATTGCCTTTACAACTTTTGGTAGATTTTGTAGATACTACTGTTTATCTGATAAACAAGGGGCCTTCAAGTTCCTTGCATGGTGGTATTCCAGAGAAAGCATGGATAGGTAAAAAGTTAAACTACTATTTTTTAAAGCCTTTTGGCTGTGAGGCCTTTCTCCATATTAATAAAGAAAATAGAACAAAGCTTGAGGAAAAATCAAATAAATGTACCTTTATTGGATATGGTGTTAAGGATTTTGGTTATCGCTTATATGGTTATGAAAATCACAAAATCATTAGGAGAAAAGATGTAATATTCAATGAAAAGGTCTTGTATAAGAAACCATTGCAGGAAAAGAAACAGGAAAAAGAAAACAAAGAATACACAGTTCTTGATGAGATCACAGAAAAGGTAAAGGTGCCTAAAAATAATAATAATCAATAGCCACAACAACAATAACCACAACAACAGCAAAAGGCACCTCAAACAGCTGAAAGTGGTGTTAGAAGATCTATCAGGATAAGTAGACCCCTTGAACGATACTCTCCTTCATTATATTATTTATTGTTGACTGATTCTGGTGAACCCGAATGTTATGAAGAAGCAATGCAAGTTGAAACCAGGAAGAAGCAGGAGCTAACCATGAAAGAAGATATGGACTCCCTAATGCATAACCAGACTTGGGACTTAGTTAGGTTGCCTACAGGTAGAACAACATTGTAGAATAAGTGGGTTTACAGGCTGAAGGAAGAAGATGGAGGAAAACTGAGGTACAAAGCTAGACTTGTGGTGAAGGGGTTTGCATAGAAGAAAGGTATTGATTTTCATGAAATATTTTCTCCTATTGACGTCAATCAGAACTATTTTAAGTCTTTTAGCTGCGGAATATTTGCATCTTGAACAGTTAGATGTAAAGACATCATTTCTCCATGGAGATTTAGAGGAAGAGATCTATATGCAGCAACTAGAAGGATATGATGGAAAAGCGAAGGAAAAATTAGTGTGCAGGTTCACGAGGAGCATGTATGGATTAAAACAGGCTCCAAGGTAGTGGTATCTAAAATTTGACAGATTTATGTCTAAACAAGGTTATACTAGATGTCACTCTAATAATTTTGTTTATCTAAAAAAGCAAAATGATGGAAGCTATATTATATTGTTATTGTATGTAGATGACATGCTTGTTGCAGGGTATAACATGTAGGAAATAAATGTGCTCAAAAGAAAATTGGAAAATTAATTTGCAATGAAGGATTTGGGAGCTGCAAAACAAATCCTTGGTATGAGAATAACTAGAGACAAGACAAATCACAAATTAACACTGTCTCAGAATAAGTACATAAAAAATGTGTTGAAAATATTTAATATGCATAATGCAAAACCAGTTAATACACCTTTTGCTAGCCATTTCAAACTTAGAAAGGAGATGTACCCCAAGACCCAAGAAGAAATGGATTATATGTCTGAAGTTCCATATACATCAACAGTTGGAAGCTTAATGTATGCAATGGTCTGCACAAGGCCTGATATTGCACATGCAGTGGGAGTTGTAAGAAGATACGTGAAAAATCCAGGAAAATAAAATTTGATATCAGTGAAGTGGATTCTCAAATATTTGAGAGGTACCACAAATCAAGAATTATGATTTGGTGGTTCAAACATTGCTCTACAGGGATATGTTGATGCAGATAAGGTAGGTGATAGAGATAACATGAGGAGCACTACAGGGTATGTATTTACTATAGGTGGAACAATTGTTAGTTGGGTTTCAAAAATCCAAAGTTTTGTTGCACTTTCAACAACTAAAGCAGAGTATGTTGCTGCTACAAAGGGTAGTAAGGAAATGATTTGGTTACAAAGGTTTATGGACGAATTAGGTAAGGAACATGATATGGGCACGTTATAAAGTGATAGCCAAAGTGCCACTCATATTTCAAAGAACTCATCATTTAATTCCATGACTAAACACATACAACCCAAGTACCATTTCATATGGTCGATGTTGGAAGATGGATAAATGAAGCTAGAAAATATACACACTAGCCAGAATCATGCAGATATGCTAACAAAAGTTGTAACCAAAGAGAAACTGAGAATATGCTTAGTTTCAATTGGAATTCAAGTATGATGATGAAGATGAGAAATATTCAGGTCTAAAGTGGATTCATTGTCCAGTAAATGAAGCAACAGTGGAGTTGCCACAATCAGTCTCTAAGTGGGAGATTGTTGGTGTGGAGCCTGATTAGCTTGTTTATTTTGTATCACAGTGTTGGACCCCTATACCTTAATGGGGTGGAAATTCTGCCCATAATTAAACATTGCCTGGGGGGTCCGAGTGGGTGACTACGACTCTATGGAGCCCCCCCCCCCCCCCCCGGAGGGGGGTTTCGGGGGTAGCGCCCCCGAAGCTAAAAAAAAATTTAAAATTGCCTTGTAAAAGTATAGTAATTTCTAGTCAATCTGGGGCAGTATGGTAGAAGTTATGTTTAGTTTCGTTTTTTTTTCACTAGAAGGAAACCCCTCTCTTGTATGAGGGTATTGTATTGCAGCTGTGTATTTTATGTGTATTCTCAGAACGAGAAATAGATAGGGAGACTGTGAGAGAGAACAACGGGTATTACAATGGATTTGATATAGGTTGCGTCTCTTCATTTTATTGGATAATAGAAAGGAATGACTGGCTATTCGGGGTGGACGTAGCCCAAAATAGGTGAACCACATATATCTGTGTCTCTTTGGTTTTATGTGCTTTGTGTGCTTCCATTTTCTTCTTATTTTATGTGTTGCGTTGCTCTACAATATATAATTTTCTAACAATTTCTATAAACCCTTCTTAGGTTGTCTAGGAAAAGTGTATGGGAGCATAGATCTCAATTTTTGGCCTTGTATGAGCATGATATTTTCAGATCCATTTATTTATATGTTCCAGCTACAGTATTAGTCACTAAAACTGCACTGTGCTTGCTTCATTATTTTTTTTAGTAGTGTATTACATGTTTTGGGTGCATTTTGGCATTGGAGGCTTCTTTTTCCTACCTTAAGGGGCTAGATCCCCAAGATCTTGTACTTATTTATTATTGTTGTACATAATAACATGGATCTATCATTTGTCTCACATGTAAGGTGTTAATACTTGCTGCTATTTTTATATTCATGCACTATATTCTTGCTTTTACCATTTGGGAATATTACAACATTAACAGGTACATGTATAATCATAAGAATATCCATATAATGACATAACATCATAACAACATCATGCATAACCATACCAATTGTATACCATGATAATATGCATGAAAATCATAACCTTAACAACATCATAATTACCCAAAGAGAGTGAAACCATGCTCTGATACCACCTTGAAACTCCTCCACCCATATTTACCCACTTTCACAAGCTTACCTGGGGTAAACATGAGTTGTGTGTAATATTCCTAAATTAGCATGCAGCTAATTGAAATATTAATTTTGATCTTAACGGGTAGGGAGGCCCATAAAAATTTCTAGTAGTAATAAAATCCCTCTTAATGTGAAAGGGGATCATATTCATAGCTGGATAAAACACCCTCATTTTTAAACAAGGGCTAATGCATGAAGACAAGGTCAAGTTTGACCAAGTCAACAGAGATGGAATGGAGTGAGTGAACCATCAATTGAGACAAGCAGTATGAATGTGGATTAGCTTATATATTCAAATAAAAGCTAGATTGAAGACCCTCAGGGGTGAAAAGGGGCTGGAGTAGGTTGAAGAGGTGAAATTTGACCAAATCAAACAACATTGTTATGGAGGAGTGGCTTTAATGATGGGACAATGCAGTTTTGGAGGGAGATTGATTGTGTGATGGTGGAAACCTTAATGAGTGGGACCCAAGGTGAGAAGGCTCACATTTTTTATAAGGAAGAGAATGGCATCCATATGGGTTTAGCTTGTGAATTTTATTTTGATATGTCTGTTTATACTTTTGCTTTCTTCAATTGTTTAGCTAAGATTGCTGGTGTTGTTTAGCACTAGGTATTCCTGTTTATGAATTCCATCTCTTTCTTTGAGAGGCCTCTTGGGAGATTATTTATCTATCATTCCACATATCCGACATTCTGGACAAGCTTCATTCCTCAACTACAACACAATTTCTGCAAAATATTGTGTTGTGTTGCAGGGTGTTGCAGTCGAGTGTTGAGAAACCCCATTTTTGAGCTAGTTTTTCATAGGAGGAAGGATTCCTTTTCTTGGGAGATCAGTTTGGAGGGTTCTTGTGCACATTTAAAATATTTGGCATCGGGCCAACTTATCCCCATCATTTACAACGTATTTTCAGCTAGGAATTGCGTTATTTTGGAGGGCAGCTTCAGTGAGGGATCTTGCAGATCTTTTGCAGTGTTTTCCTATGATTGAAGGGTTCAACATTTCATTGGAGGAGACCTTTGAGTAGATCTACATCAGACCTACATTATTTCAGCCTTCTATCTTCCTGTGCTTTATTTTTTAGTGAATCTTTAGTCCTATGGTTGTAGATCACCATTTATATTTTGGTGTATTTCCTGAAACCCTTCTCGGGTTCTCTTGGAGTTGTATAAAGGAGAGTAGATCTCAGTTTTTGAGAAATATTGATTAATATATGAGAAGATCTATTTGTCTCTATAATTTTTGAGTATAAACCCTCATTATATTGTGTTGTCACTTGTTGCAGTGTTTTTGTGTTGCAGTAGTTTTGGGGTTGTATTGTTATTGGGCTATTCTGGGTGTGGGAGGCTTGTTTAACTTATCTATCATGATTTGTTTATGATCTCATTTTGGATTTGGGTCCTATAATGAGTAAAATAATGGGTCCATGGACTGTTATAAGTTATTATGGAATAAATTTCTGAAAAATGTGTTTTCTGTGCATGCATTGCTGATTTTCCCTTTTGGGAATATTACAGTGGTATCAGAGCATTATCTTGGCTCAACCTGTGAGTTTTCATCCAATATGCTATAAGAATAATAAGAGGAGAAGAAGAGATCTAAAATTATGGAAGGAATGATATTTGTCTCATCAATTTTCAGATCTATGAAGAGCCTCTCCAAGGAGGTTAAGAAGATGAAATAGGAGAGATGTAAAGAGACCTTTAGAGGGTTTCAAGAAGAGGAAGTCCCATGTACCTCCTACTATTAGAAGAAAGAACCAGTGTTACAAAGAGCTCCCAAGAAATAAACTATTCCCTTTTCTTTTGAGGAAGAAGATAAGAAGCATGGAGATGGAGGGAACTTGGAACATGAGATCCTAAGTGGATACCTGGAAGAATATAAGTCTCAACCTAGATCTTTCAAGGAAACTATAACTATTCCACAGTTTATTCATCTTGAAGAAGAAAGGAGACCTTGCAGCAATAGGAGAATAAAGGGAAATAGATTTCTATTGTCTACTTTTGATGTATCATCCACTTGTACAGCAAAGGCTTGGGCAAGAAAGCTAGATGCATTCTTCCTACTACATCCAGTGGCAGAAAGAGAGGCTATTGAGATTGCAGCGCTGCACCTTGAGGGTGAAGCAAACATTTGGTGGTTCAACCATTTGAGTCATGCAAGACTGATTACTTTTGTAGATTTTACTCAAAGGGTGATCAAAAAATTTGACAAGAAGAAATCAGAGGAGGAGAAGCCTTCACCACCACTTGAGGAGACTTGTACCAGCACTGATACAACTATAAAGGAGCAGCCATGAACATCAGCAGTTGGGAGATCCAACACATTGGAGGAAAGAAATCTTGTAGCAATAAAAGATGTTCCCAAGCTTCACCAAGGTATGTATAAGTTTCCACTTTTTTTTATTTCAGAAAATATTATGGAGGGTTGTGGAAGTATGCCATTGCATGATCAAGGGTCAAAACATATTGCTGATTTGGAGCAGCAGACTTTCACTACATTGTGTAGCCTTGAGTTGTTTAAGGAGGGGTTAAAAAATCGTTCTAGTGTGTCATTGTTGAGATACAAACAACACTTGGGGTTGTGGTGTGGATTTTTGGAGGATAGGATGAGCTTTGTCCTAAAAAATCCTATGCAGAACTATATGTTCAACATTGAGCTTGAGCATGAGACAACAAATACCCGATTGTGGATGTCCACGTTGCTATCATTGAGCAATAGTGATGAGTTGGGGGCCCAACTATTACTGGAGCATTCCGATGACCATTTCACTTGTGTGACATTGGATGAGAAAATGATTGATGAGAGTCCTCATATCTTTCAGCATTGTGATGGATCTTTCTTGATGAGTATTGGAGATTTTTCCTTCAGCATACTTGGATCCTTATGGATTCAATATGGTCATTGGTTTGGGGTCTTCTCTGGGACATCTCCAAGAGTTTGCATTTCAACATCCCATGAAATGAAAAGGTAGAAATTTGATATGGGAGGATGGTGTTATCCATTGGAGGAATACCAAGATGGAGCATGGTAGGAGACACCCCCTTTTGGGTGACAGGGTGTGGCTGATAAGCAAGAGGTTGGTGAGTCACCTACATATCTATGACATAGGGCAACAGGAGGCATGGCTGCATTGGCTACTCTTGAAAAATTTTGGCCGTCATGTGACATATCCTTCTTTAAAGGGAATGTTGGTGGAGGAAACTTGGCAGGACACTTGCATCATATGGAAGCAAGGAGTTTGGGTGCATTGTGTTGATATGACGTCCTTCATGTCAATCATCATATATTCACCTCATGATTTTTATGATGGATGTGTGAGGGAGTAGCAAGAATTATTTTTGCTTTGGCTACTCTTGGGAGATTATGGGAAGATTTTTCCCCATACTTGGTATGATATTTCAGGAGAAAGGGATGGCACAATCAAATTGCAAAGAGGCTACCCTTCAACCTTGGAGGATAAGGAGGAACTTCCACATATGAAGGAGATTTCCACACATAGCAGCATGATAGTGGATGACTTTAGCATATGGCACGTCAAAGAAGGAATTCATGGAGTGACAAGAGCCTTAACACTAAGGCCAACAACATTGTCACTTGAGAGTATGTTTTTATTGATGGAGTGTTCCAAGGAGAGTATGCATCCCTTCACTTTGCAGACTTTTATGAGGAGATTCTCATGGGAGGACTCATCCATGGACCTCATTTTCAACCTACTCACTATGCATGGTAAGAAATGTATTTATATACTTATTGATCATTTCATAAAATATTTGCATCTTCTCACCATCTATGTATAGTGCATTGCTTCACAAGAGGGAAAGATTATTTTTTGGTTTCATGGTCATTCTAGGACCAACATTTATAATAGAGATAACACTTCTCTACATGACTTTGGGCAAGTGTGGTATTATTCTTATTATGCTCATATGATATATAATGTCATTTACTACCTCCTAGTAGATGAGAAAACATGCACAACTAATAACTTGTTGAAGGACAACTTGCCACATGATGTTCTAAAACAATAGTTGAAAAGACTATGATGTATCCACTGGAAAAACCATTGGTACCATCCAAAATTTCACATAGCCTACATCATTTTTCCTATTTTGATACCATATTGTGATGATGTACCGTTCACTTTGTATGGGATGGATTGGGCCAACATGATTCATGATTCTATGGAGAGGATATTTGAAGATCTAGTCTTCTTCTTGCCTCTTAAGGAAAACATTGTTGCAGCCGAAAATTAGCATCTACTCTACACTTATCATAAGTGGAGAGAGAGAGAGACAACGTGGGGTAGGCTATTTTGTCTACCATATTCAGTTATTCAGCCCACCTACATTGTAGGAGCCAAATGTGGAGGAAATTTTTCTTGACTTACCATCTTGGAGGGTGGCTCATTTTGTATGGATGATAGCTTGGGGATGGGAGATTCACATGGGGATGATAGTTCCAAACATATATCAGATCTCATGCCTTAAGAAGGCCTCTAGATAGCACATTGTTGCATCCATGGGTGTTTTACTTCTACATGATGATAACTATTTGGGGAGGTCACCAAAAGATGACTTTCATACTTGGGAGGGGCAACTTGGAGATGTATTGATGAGGCAGCAACTTGTTCCTTTGGGTAGTTTATCATATGACGATGCTTAAGGAGGAGGAGAGGAGGCTCTTCAGTTCTATCCTTGTAGTTGCTTGATGACAAACAAGATTTGGGAGGGGAGGACTGTAATATTCCTAAATTAGCTGCATCTAATTGGAATATTAATTTTGCTCTTAACATGTAGTTAGATGAATAAATTGGTAGGGAGGCCGATAAAATTTATAGCAGCAATAAAATACCTCTTAATTTGAAAGGGGATCATATTCATAGCTGGATAAAACACCCTCATGTGTGAACAAGAGCTAATGCATGAAAACAAGGTAAATTTTGACCAAGACAACGGAGATGGAATGGAGGGAGTGAACCATCAATTGAGATAGCCAGTATGAATGTGGAATAGCTTAGATAGGTAAATAAATGTTAGATTGAAGACCCTTAGGGGTGAAAAGGGGTTGGAGCAGGTTGAAGAGGTCAACTTTGACCAAATCAAACAACGTTGTTATGGAGGAGTGGCTTTAATGATGAGACAACATAGTTTTGGAGGGAGATTGATTATGTGATGGTGGAAACCCTAATGAATGGGAACCAAGGTGAGAAGGATCACATTTTTTATAAGGAAGAGAATGGAAGCCATATGGGGTTAGCTTATGAATTTTATTTAGATATGTATTTTTAGACATTTTCTTTCTTTAGCTTTTTAGCTAAGATTGCTCGTGCTATTTAGAACTAGGTATTCCTGTTTAGGAATTCCATCTCTTTCCCTGAGAGGCCTCTTGGGAGAGTCTTAATATATCATTCCACATATCTGAAATTCTGGCCAAGCTTCAGTCTTCAGCTACAACACAGTTTCTACAAAATATTGTGTTGTGTTGCAGGGTGTTGCAGTGGAAGATTGAGAAACCCCATTTCTAAGATATGTTTTCATAGGAGGAAGGATTCCTTCTCTTGGGAGATCATTTTGGAGGGTTCTTGTGGAAATTTCAGATCTTTGGCATCAGGCCAACTTATCCTTATAATTTACAACGCAGTTCAGCTAGGAATTGTGTTATTTTGGAGGGAAACTTTAGTGAGGGATCTTGTGGCTCTTTTGGAGTGTTTTCCTTTGATTGAATGGTTCATCCTTTCGTTGGAGGAGACCTTTGAGCAGATCTGCATCAGATCTATATTATTTCAGTGTTATATCTTCCCGTGCTTCAGTTTTTAGTGAATCTTTAGTCCTAGGGCTGTAAATCATCATTTTTATTCGGGTGTATTTCCAAAAACCCTTCCCAGGTTCTCTTGGAGTTGTATATAGGAGACTAGATCTCAGTTTTTGAGCATTATTGATTAATATATTGGAATATATATCTGTATCAATAATTAATAAGTATTATAGACCATGCTATCACTTGTTGAATTATTTCTTTGTTGTAGTAGTTTTGGGGTTGTATTGCTCTTGGGCTATTCTGGCTGTGGGAGGCTTGTTTAACTTATCTATCATGATTTTTTTTATCTCCTTTTGGATTTTGGTCCCATAATGAGTAAGCCAATGGATCCATGGGTTGTTATAAGTTATTTTGACATATATTTCTGAAAACTGTGTTTTCTGTGCATGCATTGTTGATTTTCCCTTTTGGGAATATTACATTGTGGTCACTATGATAAGACTCAACCTTGTTGGGTCCATTTCCTTAAGGTCACTAACTTCACTCAGGTGCCATAGGACCTTCAAGAGTAACCCAACCCCTCCAAGTGTCCAACCCTGAGACAATTCGCTTTTTCCCTGACTTATAGCCCCAGTTGCTTCCTTGAGGAATTTTCTTGTCTCAACCCTCAGGATTTACCATGTATCCCACCATTACTGGTCAAGATATTCCTAGGCCTTTGGGAATTTTCCTAAGACCACCCCACCCTGTATTACAAAACCATTTGGCAATCCAAAGATCAAAACTGAGAAAAATCCCATCACACCATGGCTATCCAAAAATGGAAATTCTAGGCTAAAATCCACTATTGAAACCCATAAAATTACATGCCGATGACAACAAAATAACCATATACCAACATGCACATACCATGCATCTAAAAACCAGCTGGTAAATCCCACATGCAATCTGTTACTTGCAAGTATTCTCTTTGAAGCTACTTTATCCTTGACTTCCTTTGCTTTCCTTATCCTTCTTTGCTTTTATTTTCCTTTCCTTGCTTGATTTTCCTTTTCTTTCCCTTATTTTCCTTTCCTTGCTTTATTTTCCTTTCCTTCATGGTGCTTTCTCTTCTTTGAGACTAATTCTAACACTAAACTTACAAAATGTTGACCAAATCTTTTCAATCGATTCTATGAGGTATTTTTGTTGATGAGGCCTCTAATTTATTCAATTTTCCATTATTTTCGTTCATTTTCCTCCACATATGAAACCTATGACCTTTCACCTTATATTTCCCCTATTTTCCATTATTTTAGTAAATAATGTGCCAACATACCTTTTTTCCTTTCCAAAGCCTTATTCATTGGTTTTTCCAATTTCCCTGATCCATAAAGCACAACAAGTGATGTCCACTAGGATATTTTTCTGAGCATTCAACTTGGAATAAGTGTCCCTTTCCTATGGTCTTATTTTACCTTTATTAACATTTATTACATGAACTTTTAACTTAGGGTTATTAAAATGATAAAATAACAATATGACTACCATACCAGATATTGGAGCTTTATAAAACAACTCATTGTGGTATTTACAATAAAAACCATACATAAATATAGGAATAAATCAAAAACACATTTTCCTTCATCGAAAAATAATGAAGGATAGATATCCCACAACTTATCAGCCATCAAGCACATAGCTTCATTGGGCCCAAAAGTGCTTCCACTAAACTTTAACTTGCTTGATTTCTCGGTTCTATAGCATAAGTTATTTCTGCTACAAAATGCACTAATGTTCTAGATAGGATTCTCCTTGTGGCTCCACCTTCAATATAAACAAATCAATAACATGGTAAACATATTTTACTTATCTTTTAAGTAATGAAACATGGAAAAAACCATGGACTTTCATTGTTGGAGGAAGTACATGTTTGTATACCAATGGTCCAATCCTCTCAAGGATCTCGAAAGGCCCACAATACTAAGGTGCCAAATTTTCACATGAACCAATCCTCAAGGAGCTCTTCCTGGGCTTGATGTGCAAGTACACACGTTCCTGAACTTCAAACTCCTTAAATTCCTTGTGCTGATCTGCCTAATGTTTCTGCCTATCCTATGTTACCTTTATATTTTTCTTGATAACCTGCATTTCCTTTTTAATCACTGCCAAAAATATCTAGTCCTATCAACACCATGTTCACTGGATCACTCCAACTGATGGGAGTATTACAACTTCGTCCATAAAGTACCAGAGACGAACTCATCCTTAGTGACTCCTAATACCCATTGATGTAAGAAAAATATACCATAGGAAGTGTTAAAAACTGGATTTATTAACTATGAATTAAATGGAGGTCTAGGTGAGATACCTGGAGAGTGTACAAACACTCATACTATAATATCCCAAAATGGGAAAATTCAGCAATACATGCATGAAAAATGCATTTTTCATAAATATAAGTATTAACAAAAAAATGAAGCCAATGGATCCATTATATCTAACATTATTACAACCATATATGAAAGGAAATCAGAAACAAATGAATTTTTCCTAGTTAAACAGGTCTCCCATGCCCAAAACATCCCAAAAACACTGAAACCCCAATACTACTGCAAAAAACAAATTACTGCAGAAAGAGACAATGTATTTATTTGAGGGTTTATACTCGAAAATATAGAGACAAAATAGATCTCCTCATATATAAATCAAATAAGCTCAAAATAGATATCTAGTCCCTTTTACATAGATCCAAGATGACCCGGCAAGGGTTTCTTGACAAAAATGATATACATGAAATATTTGTTGCAGATCTATGGCTTAATCACACTATATGGTTGTAGCACTACATAAAATATGGCTGATAATGCAAAGAAATGGTTGTAGCTCCTCCTACTAGCTTTTCTGGGAAAAGGCTGATCCTCTCCTTGGGAAACTATCTCTCAAAACAAGGGATTAAACCCCTCCACTGCAATACCTTAAGAAATAACACAATTTATGAAAGGGACTACATTTTTTCTAAAGATGACTACTTGGCCTAACACCAGGTAGTGGAAAATATAGCACAAAAGGCTCTCCTCAGATTTCTTAAACAAGATCTCCAAGCAAGAGTGGGGAATTTCTGCATGAGAAAACGCTTGCACTAAATAGTGCAACAAACTTAGCTAAGCAACCAAGGATGCAAGAAATTCTAAACAGACCATATAAAAAATAATATTCCAAAACATAACATCATATGGCTGCCATCCCCTTCCTTATATATAATATGAGCTTCCTTGCCCTTGGCCCCACTCAATTAGGTCATTTCCTTCATGAAATCACCCTCCCTCCAAAATTGTGGTATTCCTCAATTAATATCCACTCCTCCATAACAACGCTATTAACTTGGTCAAATTTGATTGAATCAACATGATCCAACCCCTGTTCACACTTGGAGGAGCTTTATTTAGCTGCTACAAAAGGTCTCCTTTCACACTTGAAGTGTTTTTATTGCTGGTAAGGAGACTTATGGGCCTCCCCGCTCGCTTACTCACCTACATAGTGACAAATAAAACTATAATATTCCATTTAGCCGAATATTTTAAGCAAGAAGGTTTCCACTTACACCTTCCACCTTTTTATGATGTGGGCCATTTGGTTTTGCATACTTGGGAGGAAACATTACAGGGCAGATTTATTGGAGATTTATTTGAGCAGTGGTGGGGACTATTGATGAGGAGGCCATAAGAGGAGGAGGGGAGAATTTTGATCCACCTTTACAGTTTCTTGAGGACAAGCAACATTTTGGAGGGGAGGACTATTATATTCCAAAAATTTAGCCTTCAGCTAAATGGAATATTATAGTATGTTTGGTCAATAGGTAGGTAAATAAGTGGGTGGGGAGGCCCATAAGTCTCCTTAGCATCAATAAAAACACTTCAAGCATGAAATGAGACCTTTTTCTGAAGCTAAATAAAGCTCCTCCAAGTGTGAACATGGGTTGGATCATGTTGATTCAGTCAACTTTGACCAAGTCAACAACGTTTTTATGGAGTGGAGATTAATTGAGGAATAACAGAGTTTTGGAGGGAGGTTGATTTCATGAAGGAAATGACCTAATTGAGTGGGGCCAAGGGCAAGAATGCTCATATTATATATAAGGAAGGGGATGGCAGCCATATGACATTATTTTTAGGAATATTATTTTGTATATGGTCTGTTTAGACTGCATTCCTTTGCTATTTAGCAGGGTTGTTGTGTTGTTTAGCACTGGGTGTTCCCAAGCGGGAATCCCACCTCTTTCCTTGAGAGGCCTCTTGGAAGAGTATTGCATTCATTTCCACATTCTGGTTTTCAGGCCAAGCTACATCTTTCTTCATCAGTGCAGTTTCTGCAAGTTATTGTGATGTGTTGTAGGGTGTTGCAGTGGAGGGGTTAGAAACCCACTTTCTGAGCTAGTTTCTCATAGGAGGAAGGTTTCCTTCTCTTGGGAGATCAGTTTGGAGAGATCTTGGACACATTTCAGATATTTGGCACTATGCCATATATTTCCCATCATTTACAGTGTTGTTCTAGCTGGGAATTGTGTTATTTTGGAGGGCATCTTTAGTAAGAGATCTTGTGGCTCCTTTGGAGTGTTTTCTTATGATTAGAGGGCTCAGCCTTTCATGGGAGGAGACATTTGAGGGGATCTACATCAGATATTCTATATTTCAGCCTTATACACTTATTTTCTTCAGTTTACAATGAATCTTCAGCCATTGGGCTTTAGATCCCACCTTGTATAGAGTGTATTTCTGAAAACCCTTTCCGGGTTCTTTGTAGGAGTTTGTATTAAGCCTAGTTCTGTATTAGGCATATATTTTGAGGCATATAACAGCCCTACATATTTTGTACATTCCTTTGCTATATCATTTTGTTTATAAATGCACTATAGCAGTCTTCCGACATTTTTTATTGTAGCAGCAGTTCAAATTTAGGAGTGATTTCTTATGGGAGGCTTACTTCCTCATTGTATATGATTCATGCCTCCCTATTAAGTATTTATTTGATAATCTAATATATGATGATATGTATCCATATTGGTCTCCAATGTCAATGATTTTATTTACACTTCTATTTCCATTTTTGTGTTCATGTATTGCTGCTTCCCCATTTTGGGATATTACAGTGGTATCAGAGCATAATCTTGGCTCAGCCTGTGCATTCAGCCAATATGTCACCATGAGGAGAAGATCTTCACCAGAAGAGGAGATGTACAGATAAAACAAAAATAAAACTCCATTATTTGGAGGAAGAAAGGAGGAGGAGCTCTCATAGCTTCTCTTTCAAACTATGCAGAATATCAAGGGAGATCCCAAGAAGATGAGAAGAGATAGAATATCCAAAATAGTTGGGATATAAAGCAAAATCTATATTTGCACGTGATAGGTGTGCACATGCAACCACACACTATGATTCACAATGCAGTCATATGCCTAGATCTGTTATGAGGATGAATGGAGAAGAAGAAAGGCCTAGGATGGAAGCTCTTAGTGATTATCTATAAGAATATGAGTCTCAAACTAAGAAGTTTAGAGATCATATCACTTTCCAAGAACTTTGCAAGATCAAGGTGGAGAGGAGAAAGCAACATGACATGGGTAGATTTTTCCTATCTAATTTTGATGGATCACCAACATGTTCAGCTAGAGCTTCGGTGGAGGAGTTACACAACTATTTGCAGTAGCATCATGTTTCTGAAGATGAAGCCATCAAAGTTGCACCGCTGCATTTTGAAGGTAAGACCTATGCTTGGTGGATCTTTGAGTATTTTTCATTAAAAAATGCAAACACTTCTTCTTATTCAAGGTTCACTAAGAGATTAGTGGAAAGGTTTGATGGAAAACATTTTGAAACATCATTGGTGGAACTAAACAAACCAAAACAAGAAAAACCTTTGCATATGTTGGAGGGATATATACACCCAACTCCACTTCAGAAAAATGTTGAAGAGTCTAACATCTTGCATAATACCTTGATTGAGGCAAGACCTCTATCTCATATTCCTAAACAAGAGGGCATAAAGATCCCTTTTTCAAAATAGGATCCTCTTATTGAGGAGGTGACTCCCATTCATATTGGAGAGGAAGAGAAGGATGGGGGAAACAACACTTTCAGATCTAGAGAATATCTAGCACCTCATGTAGAGGTAGATGGAGCACTTTCTCCAACCAGAGGGATTCTTGCATCCTTGCAAGGAATTCCCTAGGATCTCATATATGGAGGTCAAGGCACAATCAATGAACAAAAGGATTGTGAAACATTGCAGATGCAAGGAGGAGGTAGGGAGGAAGGTCAGCATCACATGATGAGAAGCACACACCCCTATATATTTTAGAAGGGTGATGCATAGAAGAGGCAGAATGATTTGTGTAGTAAGGGCAGGAACAAAGCTATCCATCCATATGTACAGTCTACTCTTGACATTGATGTCTCACTGCATGGAGGCATTCCGCCGGGGAGACCACCAGATCTAGAGATTATGAGAGATGCTTCACATGGGGTTGCACCAATATTAGATCCCAAAGGGGTGGATACTTTAGAGGGGTCTATTATAGCACAGATATTTTGGGATAGACTCAAGGAGGAGGGAGATATTCTCCCATTTTCAACATTACCCACTCTCACTACATATACTACATTGACAGAAGTTGTTGCAGTGATGGAGGATGGCACCTTCATGGTGCAAGGGAGCTGCTCCATGGATTTGGAGAAACAGAGGGTACTTCCTTTGAGGAAGATATCCTCCATACATGGGAGTATATGGAGGCCATGCATGCTTACATTGGCCAAAATCAGGAGGTTCTTTTTGGATGGTAGCTTCTCATGGGAGGCCAACCTCCAAAAGTCACCACTTTTATTTGAGCATGAGAAGCTGCATGATGGGCATGGCAGCACTTTGGAGGATGAATTTGGCATGTGGGATGTCAAATGAGAAGACAACAGTATGCGGGGAGCTTCACATTTTAGATATTTAGTGCTATCTCTTAGGAGGGTTGATCCATATTGGACATCTCAACTCTTGGTAGAGTACTCCAAGAATCTTGGTGCTTGCATGATTCTTGATGACCCAAAGGGAGATGACAGATGCATGGTGGTTGGGGAGGTCATATATTCTTATGGCAGAGTCTTCTTGACTAAATTTTTTGAGCTTAAGAGGAAGCTACTACATGCAGCACATGTGGACTTTTTTTCCATGCACTTTGATGCTGTTCATTCTTTGATGGAGGAGTTCACTTGGGAGGGCATCCAGCATGATATATTTCATCATATGGAGAGATGCATAGCCTATATTATGATGGAGAGGTTGGCACAACCACTCCCCTACTCTTTGAAAGTGAGGGAGAACTTTCAGATGAACCATTTCAACTCAATGACCAAAGTACATAGTAGAGAAGGTACATTTTTTCATTATTATTTACACTTATTTAATTTGTATGAGCAGCATGTTGTATTAAGGAGGGTCATTCATTATTATATATTATATTATGATGTACTTGAGGCCAAATTTAGCATTAATATTGGCTATCCTATTGGGGTTTTTTGGGGGAAGCCACATGATTCTTGGTGTGCACCATTGACACCACATTTTACCTTCATGATCCTATCTTATAGGATGATTGTGGTAGCAAACAAATGGCTAGAAAAACACTTGTTCTTCTTTTATTTGAGGCAGGTAGGGGATGCACTGCGCTGATTCCATGTGTGGAACTATGATCCACTTTCCGATTGTCATATGGAAACTTGTTTTCATTGGTTTTTGCTTCCATATGTTGGAGATGTTCTTATGTTTATGGGAAGCTTTGTTTGAAGAGTGGAACAAGAGTTGGATGTGCCCATTGGGAGTATGCTTCTCCCTATTTTTTATGTTGCATGTTTCAGGAGAAACCATGGGCAAACCATGATGCCCACACTATGTCTCTTGTCTTCATGTGGGAGGAGCCATTTGGAGAAATTGAGCTCTTGGAGAAGACACTTCATGGCTGATTTTTTTGATGGGGTAACTTGGGCCATTATTGGAGGCCATGTCATTTCAGCCCAAGATGAGTAGCAGCCCCATACATACCATAAATGGAGAGAGAAACAACTTGGGTGGAAGAATTTATACTCTCCATGCAGCCCCAATAAAATGCATGAACTCGGGGTTGATGATAAGGCTTTTGATGAGCTACCTAGAATGACTCATTTCATTTAGATGATAGCATGGGTTTGGGAGTTTATCATTGGGAATGAGATCCCCTATGCTTGTCATCACTCCTACCTTGAGAAGGCCATTGGACAGCAGGAAGGTTTCCACTTACACCTTCCACCTTTTTATGATGTGGGCCATTTGGTTTTGCATACTTGGGATGAAACATTGGAGGGAAGATTTATTGGAGATTTCTTTGAGTAGTGGTGGGGACTATTGATGAGGATGCCACAAGAGGAGGTGGGGTGGATTTTTCTCCACCTTTACAGTTGCTTGAGGACAAGAAAATTTTTGGAGGGGAGGACTGTAATATTCCAAAAATTTAGCCTTCAACTAAATGGAATATTATAGTCTATTTTGTCACTAGGTAGGTGAATATGGGTGGGGAGGCCCATAAGTCTCCTTAGCAACAATAAAAACACTTCAAGTGTAAAAGGAGACCTTTTGTAGTAGCTAAATAAAGCTCCTCCAAGTGTGAACAGGGGTTGGATCATGTTGATCTAGTCAACTTTGACCAAGTCAACAACGATGTTATGGAGGAGTGGATATTAATTGAGGAATACCACAGTTTTGGAGGGAGGTTGACTTCTTGAAGGAAATGACCTAATTGAGTGGGGCCAAGTGCAAGGAAGCTCATATTCTATAAAAGGAAGGGGATGGAAGCCATAAGATGTTATGTTTTGGAATATTATTTTGTATATGGTATGTTTATACTTTGCATTCCTTTGCTATTTAGCAGGGTTGTTGTGTTGTTTAGCACTGGGTGTTCTTAAGAGAGAATCCCACCTCTTTCCTTGAGAGGCCTCTTAGAAGAGTATTGTGTTCATTTCCACATTCTATTTTTCAGGCCAAGCTACAACTTGGCCTGGTAGCTTGGCCTGAAAACCAAAATGTGGAAATGAATGCAATACTCTTCCAAGTGGCCTCTCAAGGAAAGAGGTGGGATTCCCTCTTGATAACACCCAGTGATAAACATCACAGCAACCCTGCTAAACAGAAAAGGAATGCAAATTCTAAACAGACCATATACAAAATAATATTCCAAAACATAACATAATATGGCTGTCGTCCCCTTCCTTATATAGAATGTGAGCTTCCTTGCCCTTGGCCCCACTCAATTAGGTCATTTCCTTCATGAAATCAACCTCCCTCCAAAACTGTGTTATTCCTTAATTAATCTCCACTCCTCCATAACAACATTGTTGACTTGGTCAAAGTTGACTGAATCAACATGATCCAACCCTTTTTCACACTTGGATGAGCTTTATTTAGCTCCTGCAAAAGGTATCCTTTCTCACTTAAAGGGTTTTTATTGCTACTAAGGAGACTTATAGGCCTCCCCACCCACTTATTCACATACCTACTAACAAAACAAACTATAATATTCCATTTAGTTGAAGGCTAAATTTTTGGAATATTACACATACAGGCACTAACTATTGAGTCAGATGAGCCTCAAACATATAGGCTTTCACACTAATGGGATGGTTTCAACCACTCCCTAGATATTAGGATCTGAGGTCTATGATTACAGTCTCAAACCTATCCTCATCATAACAACAATGTAAGTCTAGCTTTATCCATTACTTCCAACTCTCCCCCTTAATGGAGAAATGGTATTGAAAAATGGCATTCGCGTGCTGGTCTCAGTCTCAGCTAGGCTTACATAAAAACATGAAAAACTTGGTAATATAGGTTTTCATTTTGGTCTTTATTCTTGTTAGTTCATACTTGTTCATTCCGAGGAGAGGCTTCATCTTCACTTTCCTCCCCAAGAGGTAGTGATATATCTTCACCTGATTTCTTCCCCAATGAAAAAATCCTTAAATGATTATCCTCACCCTTCTCAAAATTAAGACAGGTTGGATAGGATAATTTTTACTCTCACTAATTCAAGTGTCAACCATCTGAACATCAAAAATATTGTCTTCATCATTCATGGATGCAACTTCTGTGTTGGCTTCATAAAGACATGGTGTTTCAAGTCATGCTTCAAGAAACTTCAATTCCTCTTCAAACTTTGTTTCTTTTTCCTCATTGTTGTTGCTAACATCTGCACACACAGAAATATTCATGAGATCATCATAGTTTTAATTCTCTCCAGCTTTTTATTCTTCCACCACGTCTTTGCAATCAGCTTCATGTGGCTCGTCCAATTGATCTTCAACAATGTGTTCCTCTTTACTTCCTTCCTCAAGAAAAACTACTGGGTCTTCTTGATCTTCAACCATATGTTCCTATTTACATCCTTCTTGAGGAATAGCTCATGAGTCTTCAATCTCACGTTGTTGCAGAACATATAGTATCTCTCGATAATTGTGGTCATTAATAAAACCACCAAGCCTCATGAAGAAAATATCATCAGGGTCAAATATGTCTAAAAGTGCAACCATATTGGAAAAGTTTAGATTTGTCTTAATTCTAGATTTATTTTCGACTCCAATCATTAGGGGAATTTGAGGTCTAAAATGGACCTCCTAAGGAAATTATAAAATAATAGTGGAAATAATAAAATAAGATTTGATTACATCATCAAATTTTAGAGGGAAAAAAGAAAAAACTACTTTTTCAAGTCATATTTTCAACTTGTCTCCCAAATTTTTTACTCAAATTTCAAGCAGCAATAATTTCTGGATGCAAAATTTAATTCCTCATCCAAGGAGTACCCATGTTGCAAACTTTCGATGGACCCTGCTACACGAAAAATGAGAAATACATGAAAAAACGTGATTGCAATCACGTTTTTTCATGTATTTCTCATTTTTCGTGTAGCAGGGTCCATCGAAAGTATGCAACATGGGTACTTCTTGGATGAGGAATTAAATTTTGCATCCAATGAGTACTCCTACTCGAAATTTGAGTAAAAAATTTGGGAGATAAGTTGAAAATACGAATTGAAAAAGTTGTTTTATTATTTTATTATTTTTTAATCTTTTTACCCTTTTACTTAAAAAATGGTGAATCTTCCCCCATTGTTGACATCATCATCTTGAATCCTATTGGTTCATATAGAGTTTGTTTTGGTTGTACATTTTTCTTTGGAAGCCCATTTTCGACCTCAAAATTCCCCTAATGCTAACGAGCTCGACAACCACGTTACCACACAATCATGCTTTTTCATGTATTTCTCATTTTTCACATAGCAAGGTCCATAGAAAGTATGCGACATGGGTACTCCCTGGATGAGGAATTAAATTTTGCATCCAATGAGTACTCCTACTCGAAATTTGAGTAAAAAATTTGGGAAATAAGTTGAAAATACGAATCGAAAAAGTTGTTTTATTATTTTATTATTTTTTAATCTTTTTACCCTTTTACTTAAAAAATGGTGAATCTTTCCCCATTTTTGACATCATCATCTTTAATCCTATTGGTTCTTATAGAGTTTGTTTTGGTTGTACATTTTTCTTAGGAGGCCCATTTTAGACCTCAAAATTCCATTAATGCTAACGAGCTCGAACAACCCCGTTACCACGGAGGCGGGAAACTTCTCCCTTTGGAAAATCTTCAACTGCAGGACCTTGTAGACTATGGATTCTATGCCATGCAACCAAATCTAAAGAAAATCACTGATGCACTGGCCAAACTGCACCTCACTGTATGGTCTGGCACTACCTCAGCACTTTCGACAATCCACCTCAACACTTTCAACAATCCACCATGGTTGCATCAAATTCAATCTGCAGCTTCAACTAATTTCCTTTCTCTCCCTGCACACATGCCACTCATTTAAATGCTACGAGATCAATATCAAATATGTTCGAAGTTCAATTTTTGAAAATGTTATGAGCAAGTTCTCCATCTTTCATTTATTTTGGCTTTGAATTCGGTTTAAAGAGGGAGAGACAATCGTGTTAGATTCGTTCCATGTGCAGGACCGAGAGAGAATTCGATTTGTAGATATACAACACTTACATGCTCCCCCAACAACCATAAGGAGCAGGCTCAGGCATGCATATCAGGTTGATGCAGGGCAGGTCGATCCGACATGATCTGATCCGATAAAGCCCCGATTTAGAACATTCTCTTAGTCATCAATAATTTTTACTATCTGTAGATGACTGTATATTGGTTCTATATTTCTAAAAAAAAAATTCCCTAAATATTGTGAGTTTTAGAAATATCATTTCCTTCATTATCCTTATAGGAAAATTTTCACTATTCTATCAACCTTGCCATTTCATGGTCACCCTACCACTCCTAAAAAATTCGTTATGGGCTTGTGCCAGTCATCTCCATCCTCTTTTCCTACCTGTCACCTCATCACTCTATTTTTTTCTTTCTCATAAATCCAGTTTGCATCTAGGGTTACCTATAAGCCTATTCCTTCTCATGTTCACCAGGGTCCTCAAATATTGATGGTCTCAAAACTATCTCTATAGGCTCTTTAGATAAATCAAGTACATTGGAATTTGGATCTTTAATACACCACTTTTTCAATACTCTATTTTTACACTTGAAGACTCAAAGCCAATTTTCGGTCAAAGACCAGGTCAAAGAATCCTCCCACTGGGTCAATTAGGGTTTCATATGTTCCGAGGTAAGTCATTAGTGTTTCAAACAATGTTTTTATTTGTTAAGAATTTGGTTCAGAGGTATTGGAATGATGAGACATGTTTACTAAAGAAAACACCTTGAGTTTTCCAAAGAAGACCACCTTGCCAAATTCAAGTTTTGAAAAAGGTAAATGTAGCTTGCCACTTCTTGTAATATTCCCAATTAGTCCTAAGCTAATTGGAATATTCATTTTTTTTTCTTTTTTTGAAGAATAAAATAGCATAGGAGGTCCATAATACTCCTTAATAATGAATAAATCGATGCCAAATCAAAAAAAGCTAAATCTTGGCTATTAAAATAAGCACCCTTAGGTGTGAAAGGGGTTGGATATTTTGACTGGGTCAACCTTGACAAAATCTACATCGCTTCTATGGAGGAGTGGCCGTCAATGAGGCAGAATGTAGTTTTATATGGAGATTCTTGTAGTGAAATAAGTGATCTCATTGGAAGTAGTTTAGGCTTTGCAAGCTCTTAACTTAGAAAAGGAAGAGGATGGAAACATTAGAATATTGTTGATGATATTGGATTTTTGAATATATTGTCTCTTTACACATATAGCTTTCTTTTTCTGTTTAGCCTAAATTGCAAATGATGTTTAGCATTGGGTGTTCTTGATCCGGAATCCCACATCTTCCCATTGAGTGGCTCTTGGGAGAGTCTTGTATTGCATAGTCCACTATCTAGCTGAGGTCCAAGCTTCTTCTTTCAACTACAACGCAGATCTTGTTGAGGATTTGGTTGTCTTTTCAAGCTACAACAAGTGGAGGTTAGATATTTTCAGATCGAAGCCATTTCAGTGCTCCTTTTCAGTTGAGGTGGCTTCTAATCCATTGGGAGGAGAGTATTGGATATCTTGAGCTTCATTTTCTGATCTTGGCACGTGTCCAACCACATTTTTACCCCTACAGTGTAGTCTTACTTCCATATCTGCGTTATTTCTGTAGGTACAGTTGCAGGGTGTTTTGGCACACCATTTGGAGAGTTGGCTTTCTAGTGTTGGGGATCTGCCCTTCACTTTGGAGATCCATTGGAGGATATATATCTATTGTTCATATCAGATTAGATCTGAATATTTTTGAATATTTGAATATTTCTGCAGATTTGTAGACTTAGATCTTAGATCTACTACTTGTACATGGTGTATTGTTGAAAACGCTAAGGGGAATATTTAGAGGAGCCTATATAGTGTATGGATCTGCTATAGATCTGACTTTTCATATAATTATCTGCTCTATATCTAATGTGTAATCTACAACTATTGTAGACCAATAAAATAATGATGTAAGGTCTTTTCTAGTATATATACATGGTTGCAACACCTCTTTATGAGGATTTTCTTTGATTGGAGACTTGTATTTCCTATTATGCATCTTATGGGCCACCTTGTACATCTATTTTGCTGCTGTAAATATATTTTGAAGGTCTCCATATTGGCCTCTTTCTTTGTCTTTGATGATATGTGTTATTTTCCTACAAATCTGCATTGTATTGCTGCATTCCCCATTTGGGAATATTACAGTGGTATCAGAGCATCATTTTGGCACAACTTGTGCTTTCTAAGAAGCCGATATGTCTTCTGAAGAAGAAGAGCGTCTTACTGACAGAGAGAAGAGGTATCTAAAGATAAGACACAATAAGTTTTTTTTACACAAATGACAATGAAGACAAGGGTAAAGCCCTTGTATCTGGAGGTGAAGATGAAGAAAATGATTTTCCTAAGATCCTTCTTAGAGCCATGCAATATCTTACTAGAGAAATCAAAGAGATGAGAATGGATAGAATCAAGGAATCCCCTAAAGGATTTCCTCTTGGAGAAGGCTTTGGCATGTCTCATCACTGGAATGATCAACCAGTGCATTAGCCACAAGTTTCCCAATGCTCTACCATGCCTACATTTTTTTGCTGTGGGAAATGAAGGGTTTCAAGAGCATGAATCCCTTGAAGACTATTTTGAAGAATATGAGTCTCAAAATAAAATATTCAAATATCACTTGATTTTTCAGGAGTTTTGTCACCTCAAGGACAATAGAAGACCAAGGCATCATCATAAAGGTGGCAGATTCATTCAAAATCATGATCCACAACACACTATGGGAAGATTATTTTTACCCAATTTTTATGGGTCATCCAATTGTTTTGGAAAATCTTGGGTAGAAAAATTTGACATATACTTTCAGTTGAACAAGTTCCCAGAGATGGAGGTTATCAAGATTGCAGCGTTGCACCTTGAAGGTGAAGCACATGGCTGGTGGTTCCATGGCTTGTCTACATTGGGTCATGCCAATGTGTTTTCTTATTCAGAGTTCACTAGAAGGATGGTGGAAAGATTAGATAGAAGAGATCTAGAGGCACCATTCATGAGCCTTGAAAAGTTGAAATAATCAAGTAATATAGAAACTTACATCTCTGAATTTTTAAGACTTTCTGTTATGGTTCGTAATTTGTCTACAGCAAGAAGGGTGTACATGTTCATCGATGGTATAGATGAACCTCTTCATGGGTTGGTTAAATATATCAAGCCCATTATCCTACATGATGCTATTGAAAGGGCTAGAGACCTTCAAGATGCCTTTCCAAAAGCAAAGGCAACATTTCATAATAAACCCTCATTTCCTTTAAAGGGAAAGGAAGAAAAGGCTGCTCCTTCAAAGGAGAGCTCATACAAGAAGCCTCTTGATGATGAAGTCCGGAGAGATCTAAGAAGAAGGAATCTTTGCTTCACTTGCCAAGAATCATGGGCACCTAGAAATATATGTGCAGTTGGAAAATAACATTACATAGAGGTCTTCTCAGATGACGAGGAGGAAGAAGAAGATGAACCAAGAATAGGTCACAGCACTGACACTGCAGGAGGAGAGCCAACACCATCAGGAGATGGGAATGGAGAATTTTCTCCTATTGGAGGGGATCTTGCATCTTTGAGAGGAGTACCTATGTAATTGACCTTAAGAGTTCAAGGTTCCATCTTGAATCAGAGGGTTTCTATATTGGTTGATAGTGGGGCTACCCACAATTTCAACGATTCCCATCTAGTGCAAAGGAAAACAATACCCACTGATGCTTTTGAGGGATTATCTGTTTTGGTAACTGGAGATAGAACAATGTAATGCATGAATTATGTCCCATCCTTATCAGTCACCATGAGAACATATAGAACGATTGATTACTTCTTTTTGGTCGACATACCTGACACCAATGTTATATTGGGTGTTCAATGGTTGATTACATTGTGAAACGTCACTATTTATTGGGAGGATTTGCAAATGGAATGGGTGGACAAGAAGAGTGGTAAGACTCAAATTATTAGAGGCATGCATACATATCCTTCACATGCAACTTCCACAAAAAAAACAGAGATGGATTTGTGCAATGGAAGCAAGGATGTTACAGTCCCATCTATAATGCTCATGAGGTTGCTGCATGGGACACTATTATCTAGTGGTAAACCACCTGGGAGGCCTCTTGATTCAAATTTTGTGGGAGATGTATCACAACATGATGCTCCAAGCATAGATCCAGGAGGGATGGGAGAATTGGAAGACAATTATACAACATTGGGAGTCTTGGGTAGGCTTAAGGAGGAGGGAGATCTTCTCCGAACATCATCATTACCCACTCTCATTTCAGATTCTATGTGGTGGGAGGAGAAGAAGGGAAGGGATGACCTTACAACATATAACTATGGCATGGAAGATGTCAAGGAATAGAGCAGTCACATGACAAACATTTCAGTTGATAGATCATCAACGCTGTCATTGTTGGGGAGTTTAGATCCATATTGGAAATCGCAACTGTTGGTGGATTACTCCAAGGATCTTCACACATGCATGATACTTGATGACCAACTACATGAAGAGGGCTATTCAGTCCAAGAAGGAGTCATCTATCATCATGGTATGATATTCTTATCTAGAGCCTCCAAGCTCAAGGATAAGTTACTACAAAGAGCCTATGAAGAGTTTTGTTTCAGCCATACATATTCCATGAGATTCTACAACATCATCATGAGGAGCTACACTTGGAAGGGCTTTGAAGGAGAACTATATCAGCATTTTCAAATATGCATGTACCATTTGGAGATGGGGTAGCAACATAACTCTATGAAAGAGTTAATTCAACCATCTCTTTCTCTTTTTGGGGAACGGGATCGATCTATGCACCACTCCATTTGTTTAAGGAATAACCTTGGTGAAGAATATGCTCATGTAAATAATGTTTCATTTGATTATTGTATGTATTCTTTTACCATGTATATCCAGGTGATAACTCCAAGAAGGAGTGTTTTACCTTATAAAATTCATGGCCAACTTTGGGCCACAAATATTTCTAAACATGGCCTCTCCCTTGGAGGACAAAGGGAGATTTTGTATCATGATGGGTGCATTCCTAAGGCACAAAATATATCTCACACTTTCAGCCATGGTGAGATAACTTGGGCAGAAAGTAAGTGTCGGGGAACCCACTTACCACATCTTGATCTAATGCAGTCACGAGATGCACTGCGCTGGTTCCACATGTGGGACTATGACCCACCTCCATATGGAAAAATTTATATTTGTATGTATGTGGTTTTGATTCCATACATTGATGATATACTTGTACTTTTTATGAGAATGTATGGAGGGAGGATGGGAGGTATGTATGCGCCCTATGGGATGGATGTTCTCCATGTGCCTTATGCTACATGTTTCAGGGAGAACATTGGGCAAGCCATGCTTGTTTCATTTGAAATATTGTCTCCTTATGGGATGGACTATTTGCATCTCATGAGAACTTTGGAGGAGAAATTCATGGAGGGATGGATTGGTGAACACTTAGCTTATAGAGGAAGCTTATCACATGTTCATGTCAGCAATGGAGGAAGAGAAGAGTTGCATCACTCATCTTAATAGTTTCTTGAGGACAAGCAACATTTGGGAGGGGAGGACTGTAATATTCCCAATTAGTCCTAAGTGAATAGGAATATTCGCTTTTGTTTTATTTCTTTGTTTGAAGAATAAAAGTGCATAGGAGGTCCATAATACTCCTTAATAATGAATCAATCAATTCCAAATGAAAAAAGGCTAAATATTGGTTGTTAAAACAAGCACCCTTAGGTGTGAAAGGGGCTGGATATTTTGATCGGGTCAAACTTGACCAAATCTACAACACTGTCATGGAGGAGTGGCCATCAATGAGGCACAACACAATTTTAGATAGAGATTCTTGGTGTGAAAGAAGTGATCTTATTGGAAGTGGTTTAGAGTTTGCAAGCTCTTAACTTATAAAAGGAAGAGGATGGAAGCATTAGAAGGTTGTTGATGATATTGGATTTCTAAATATATTGTCTGTTTAGACATATATCTTTCTTTGGCTATTTAGCCTAGATTTCAAATGTTGTTTAGCATTAGATGTTCCTGGTCGGGAATCCCACCTATTCCAATTGAGTAGCTCTTGGGAGATTCTTGTATTGCATAGTCCACTATCTTGTTGAAGGAAAAGCTTCTTCTTTCAACTACAACGCAGATCCTAATAAGGGTTTGGTTGTCTTTTCAAGATGCAGCAAGTGGAGGTTAGATTATTTCATATCTAAGCCATTTCAGTGCTCCTTTTCAGTGAAGGAGGATTCTAATTCATTGGGAGGAGAGTATTGGATATATTGAGCTTCATTTTTGTATCTTGGCATGTGGCCAACCACATTTTGACCCCTACAACATAGTCTTACTTCCAGATCTGTGTTATTCCTGTAGGTGCAGTTGCAGAGTGTTTTGGCACACCATTTGGAGAGTTGGTTTTCTAGTGTTGGGGATCTGCCCTTCAATTTGCAGATCCATTGGAGGAGATATATCTATTTTTCATATCAGATCAGATCTAAATATTTCCAAATATATGAATATTTATGTAGATCTACAGACTCAGATCTTATATTTACTACTTGTATATGGTGTATTGCTGAAAATCCCAAGGGAAATATTTAGAGGAGCATATATAGTGTATTGATCTACTATAGATTTGAATTTTCATACAATTATCTGCTCTATGTATAATTTTTAATCTACATCTGTTGCAGACCAATAAAATAATGTTGTAAGGCTTTTTCTAGTCTATATACATGGTTGCAACACCTCTTTATGAGGATTTTCTTTCATTGGAGAGTTGTATTTATTGTTATGCATTTTATGGGCCATCTTGTACATCTATTTTGCTGTTATAAATACATATGAAAGGTCTCCATATTGGCCTCCTTCTTTGTCTTTGATGATCTACATTATTTTCCTACAAATATGTATTGTATTACTGCATTCCCCATTTGGGAATATTACACTTCTGCAGGAGTGTTAGGAGCTACATCAATAAAAGAAATTGATAAGGTAAAAGGTATGTTCCTAAAGGAAGACATATTGTAGCAAGGAAGATAGGAATCACTTGTTCTTGTAGAGAATTAGGGTGTTTTGATTTTAAAGGTCCTGGAGGGTGCCAAACACTGACCACTTGCAGCAAATGACCTGGAGGAGACACTCAAAGCCAAAACATGGAGAAAATTTCTTAGGAGATTATTGATGAAATAGGAGAAACGGTGAGGTGAACTGGACAGGAATGATTGAACTTGAAAGGGCTATAGAGAACTTAGAAGACAATACTGAATAATTATTTTCAACCACTCCATACACCTAGGGTTTTGGGAAGATGGTCAGAAAAGGTGAAATGATAAATTGAACTCCATGATGGCAGCAAAGGGATTCTGAAGATGTCATTGTTTGTAAATATTCCAAACTTGTCCAAATGAGTTTGTAATGCCAAAAACGATCAAAAGATAGTTTGAGCTCCATGGTGCAGGTAAAGAAATATTATGAAGCTGCCATTGTATATAAACATCCTAAAGTTGGCCAAGGTAAATATGTCATTCCTCAAAGAGAAAAGGTGTGAAGAGTATCAGTAAGAAAGGTAAAATTAGTGTTTTCAGGCACCTGCAAATCAGAAGTGACCAAAGAAGGTAAAAGGAATGATTTTGAATTCCATGGTGCATGTGAAAGGAGATTTTTGAAGGTATTGATATGTGAAATCCTCCTAGAGATGTTTAATGGGCTTGTTCTGCTTCAAGGAGCAACAAGAAGGTCAAAATTCATCATCTCAATCACCTGCAAACAAAAGTGTTAAAGGACATCAATGAGCTAAGAGAAGCCAACTTTATGACTCAAAGAATACTTGCAAAAGGAGAGGGTAAAGAGTATGAGTGAGAAAGGTCACAATTATCATTTCAGTCACCTACAAAGCAGTAGTGGTCAAAAGGATGAAAAACATGATGTTGAGCTCCAACGTGGAAACCAAAGAGGATTTTAAGGTTTTTGTTGTGTCAAGATGAATAGCTCAAATCCTTAGGATCAAAAGGAAGGAGAAATTTCATGGCTCTATAAAACTGTGAACCAAGGTGAAAAAAACTAAGCTTCATGGTATAACTCACACATGATTTTGTAGATGTCACTAAGCACTCGTCACAAAATTGTCAAATTAAACTTTTTATACCTCAAGGAGCAAAAGGAAAGGCCACTTCAATGTTTTCTATCAACTACAAGAAAAAAAGTATAAAGAAATATTAGTGAAAAGTGAAAAGTCTTAACACATTAGGAAGTAGGTTTTCAAAATATTAATCAAAGGTCCCAAGTCTATAAAATCTCATTTGGCATTTCAAATGAATCATTCTTTCCTTCAAGAGATTGAGAGTAGTGAAAGAGGGAAAAACATGTGGATTTTTTGGGTGAAATTGGACAAGTTTTCTCAGTGCTGCATGCTTAGGTTGGTGTTGCATGCCTGGAGTCGGGCGCTGTGCCCTTGAAAAAAAATTCCCATGCAAATTAAATGGGCATTGTGCACCTGAAACATGGCGCTGCACGCCCGGCAACACGCTGCACATTTTCCTGACTGACCCATAGCATTTAGAACTGAGCGCTATTCTCTTGGCCTAGGCACTGTGTGCTTGGCCAGAAGGGCCTCCTGCACCGTACAAACACTCAGAACATCAAAAAATCCTGTTCAAGTCTCCTCCAAGGTCTTCTGATCACATTAAATGGTAAGTGGATGCCTTACCTTCCTCAAAGAATTTTGATGATTTAATTAAAGGAAGGAAACCCTAAGGAGAAAAGCCTATATTTTATGGTTGAAAACATTATTTTTCATTCTCTCAAATTATTAAAAATAAATATCAGTCAAAACAGGGGTAAATTAGGGTGGCTGCATTGGTTTGAAATTGGTCATCCATCAAATCTTAACATAATACTCAGTCCCTTACATTGCAAAAACATTAACATTACATGCCCTCCTTCATATCAAATTTTCATGAGTGTAAGGTGTTTCACAACAGAGTTTGGCATATCAGATGGGTTTCCTTCAAGTTATTTAACCTCTTATTCTGCCCAATTTACGCCCTCACTCATTCATCGCATTCACAATCAGACTACCATCATTTCCCTCTTCCATATCAGTTTCATATTAGTGCTAGGGTTTCAAAGGTAGAGTCATAATGTCAAAAGATAGTGGTAGTGGTGGAGAAGGCCAAGTGCCAAAGAGGCAGGGGAACAAAGGTGGAAAAATCAGCATATTTGAACCTCCAAACACTATAGAGCTAATGGCATCTCCCAGGACAGTTTCATGCTTCGAAAATGTAGGCTGATATGATTTTTTTGAAAGGGTAAAACAGGTGCAAAACCACCCTGAGCTAAATATGATATTCATCATTAAATTTCTTAAAAAACAAGTTAAACTTGCAAGGGTCAATTTTGAGATATCTACAGATGATGTTGGCAATGGAACAAGCATACCTAGTGTAGGGGAGAAATAGTTTAAGCAGGCCAATCTTGACATGAACTACTATGAACCCTTCCTAAAGCCTAGATACAAAGACAACTGCAAAGCCATTTTTCATTTCTCACATTTGCTGGAGAGATATGCACCTATGATGAGAATCATTATGAAGTATTTTACATGTGAGGGAAGGTTCTCTAGGCTTTAGTCCTATCACATTAGGTTGCTTATGCACTTTACTACGGTGAGGATGTTGCACCTACCCTATTACCTCTAAGCATTGATAAAATGTCCTATATTGTGCAAAAGAGAAGGTACCCTCAACAGATGCAAAGCTTATTTCATCACTCTTTGATTAAGATGGTTGTGTTGCACCAGTTATAGCAGAAGGCCATTCCATGGGAAGTTTTCATTTGCCATGAAGTGTTCACCAATCCAGAAGGCCAATAGAAACAAGATGTATCTTCTTCTTCTCAGCCTCCCATTCATCCTTCACCATCACACTCCACTCCTCCTGTCTCTCCATCATATTCCTTCACCTCAAGACAACCCTCCTTCATCACCCTCTCACAATGCATCAAACAATGAGGGATGTGACAATGAGGAATCAAATGTAAATGAAGGAGAGGGAAATAATGATTAAAGTAGTGAAGAAGAAGGAAATTAGGAGGTATAGGTCAGCGATAAGGCAAAGAGCATGGAAACATAAGGTAGTGATGATGTTGGCAATGATGAGGCATGTAGCAGTGAACAAAATGACAATGAAAAATTAGACAATGAGGGCAGTGAGGCTAATGTCAATGAAGGAGAAGGAAATGAGGAGGCAGATATAAGTGAAGATGAGGAAAATGATGAAGAAAGTAGTATAAGTGATGATGATGATGATCATGGCACTAAATCACAAAAAAGCACATGAAAGTGAAGTTAGTGAAGAAAATAGTGATGAGGGCAGTGCGGAAAACAATAAACATGATGACAATAATAATGCAGAAGGTAGTGAGGAGAAAAGCAATGAAGAAAGTAGCAAGGAAAAATCCAATGATATCAGTGAGAATGATGTCACTGACAAAATAGAGAGCATTGAAGCTCACAAAAATAGTGCAGAAAACAGTGATGATGTTGGCACTAATGATGACAATGAAGCAAAAGGCCATGATAGAAATGATGATACAAATGAAGATGGAAGCCATGAGAGAAATAATGATAAGAGCCATGTTGACAGTGAAGATGAAAGCAATGATGGAAGTAATAGTAAAGACATTGAAATGATGGACATTAAACATCTTTCCTTGACCTACCAAAGAGGAAATAGGCATGTGTTTGTTGCCCTCAAGAGGCAAGGGGTCATGCCTTCTACTATAACTAAGCAGCTTGACAGAGGAAAGGAGAAGGTTGAAGAGGAAGTCATTATTGAGAAAGAGGATGATCATGAGACTGAGAAAGAGTTCCAACTCATTCACCTTGATAGTGATGATGAGAATGAGGCAAGGATCTCAATAATGTTTCTTAAAAGAAAATATTCCCAAATTCAAGACTTGCAAGCTAATCTAGGTAGGGCTAGGAATGTGATTCACTATTATGAGGTTGAAAAAAAGCAGTTGGAGGAACATAATGCTATCTATGAGATCAGAGCTACCAGAGCTCAGAAAGAGGAAGCAAAGGCAAAGTAAAATATAGAAGAGGTCTTCGGCACTCTCGATGACACTGAAGAAGACAAAGAGCAACTTCCTAGGAAGAGGCCAAGGACAATTGGCTTGAAGAAGGCCTTAGCGAAGAAGAAGGAGAAAGAGATAGAATTGGAAAAGAAGCTCACTCCACGTGAGCTTCTTGCCATGGAAATGGAATATTATCAGGAAAATTGGCTAGAGATGGCAAACCTACACCTAGAGGGTTAGCTTGAGAAGACAAAGAGGGACCTTCACGTCCAAAAGAAGATGGCCAGACATTATGCCTTGAGGAGATAAATTGCAAGGGCAAAAAAAAAAAATCCCTTGCTAAAATTCAAGCCCTCAAGGAGAAAAAATGTAAATAAAACCTTGAAATCCTTGCTAATGCATCCCTACAGGCATCGCAGACACCATAAGCAAGGAAAATTCAGATTTTTCCAAATTTTGATAATTTTGGTTTTTGACTGTTTTGGAGGGCCAAGGGTGCATCGCCACTGGCACTATGATTTTTCTTGGGGAACTCTTTTTAGGAATGGTTTACATTTTTGGATTCATCATGCCAAGGGCATAACACACACAAAATTTCAGATCATTTGGAGCAGATTTGGTCCTCCAAAAGTGCCAAAAACACCGCAAAAACCACCTTTCTGCCTTATTTTCAGAGTTGTCGCTGCACTCTGAGTAGTCTTAGGAGATTGCATTTTTGAGAAGCTAAATGGAGTCCAATCAGAAAAATAAAGGAATTTTTGGAAAGTAGATTGGACAAAATTTCCAATAAGCTATCATGGAGCACATTTGGACAGCTGGAAGACCTTCAATCCTTGGTCACAAGGCATGCCATTTTTCCGGTGCAGGCGTTGTGCCCTTGGACCTTGGCACTGGGCCTTTGCCTACAAAGTCAACAAAAGACAAAAATTTATTGAAAATAGATATTTTCAGGGTTTTTGGGTAAACCACTTCAGATTTAGCTGAAAATTTATGTTTGAAGTTATTTTTCATTTATTAGCTTAGATATTTTGTGCTTTGGGCCTTGCATGGTCTGTTTGGACAAAAATGACATTTATGATGTATTTATGACATTTTGGGAACCCTAGTTAGGGTTTTGGTCCTCCTTTCTATTTAAATACTGCATGGAGACCTCATTGTACATGTTGGATGATTATTAAGAAGAAAATCATAGATTTGAGATTGAACAGAATTTCGCTTTGGTTTTTGTGGATGGCTTGATTTGCTTGACCATGGAGTAGGCTCACTTGCAGGATTCATGAGCATAGTTACTGGTGATGTTTAGTTATTCGGTACTTGTTTTCTTATGTTATCATTTTGTCTCATTTTTCTCATGCAGTAGGACAAATATTTTAGGTTAAGAAATGTTGTTTAGAGACACCTTAGCACTGTCTGCTTCCTATTGTTTTTATGTTTTCCTCTGCTAGGTTAGATTAGAGAATTCTTGAATGCTATCTACTTCCACTTAGTTTGTTTATCTTAAGAATGATTCAATATGCAAATGTCAAAGTAGTTTTATGGTTAGCCCGGCTCTTTGATGTAACTTAAACATTATTTTTGAGGTATTTTACTTTGAAGTATTACTAAATAGGTTTGGCTGAAGAGGTCTATGGTTTTCCCTGCCCTTTATTCATCTTGAGTGGTTTCTTTGGAGGTATCTATAGTTCGATTAAGAAAATTAGGAGTTCCCTACTCTTTAATCTTTACCAAAGGATTCTTAACTTCCCTTTGCACCTACTATGTTCACAATTTGATGTTCACTTCACTCACATAAGCCTTTAGATCCATTTGAGTTTGTTAGGCTTGCCCTGTGATACACCCTTGACCTATTGTTAAACTTTTCAAGACCTTTGTAGACTATATAGCCCAATGGTATAAAACTCTCTTACTCTATCTGATCTGCTTGACAACCTACCCAACCAAAAAAAACAAACAAAAAAACCCTAATCCTTATAACTAGCCTAAATCAAAACCCTAAAAACTTATAAGTTACATATTTCACACAAGTATAGAGAGAGCCCTCTCTGAGTCCAGGAAGGCTAGGTCCTATGACTCTGTAATATCAAAAAATGGGAATGAAGTAATACATGAACACAAAACTGGAAATAACAGTGATAAATATCCTCATAAAATATGAGAGGAACACCTAGCCATCAAATGAATGTGACAGTAGCAAAATTGAGCTCCTCTACATCATCCCAACTGGGGAAAATGCAACAATTAGACCATAAAAATGTTATTCCCAGAGATTTTTCATTTTAAAAGGTAGAAATAATGCTTGGTTCCCTTAATATATGTATTAGGGCCTCAGAGACAAATCCCTTAATATAAAAGGGGATCAAAAACAAATCCCTTTCACTAAGTTAAACAAATCTCCTGACCTCAAATTGGCTTAAAAATGCCCAAACCCCATGACTTAAGCTATGCATAATTTCTAAAGCACAAGATAGTGTTATTATATGAAGGTTTTTGGAACATTATGATAGAAAATAATAGATCAGGAATTTTATTGAACAATATGCTAAGAAAATAGAGATCTGGCCTCCTTAATACATTATAAAGATAACCCAGCAAGGGTTTCTTGAAAGCTTGAGTACAAAAGAGCATATCTGAATACTTAGCTCTGAAATAATATAGCCTTACTATAAAATTACATATCTGTGGCTTAATATTACTATAGAGGGATGATAATCCCTTCTTCTATCTTTCCAGGAGAAGGGTTGGCTCTTTCCCTAGGAAACTAGCTCAAAAACAAGGGCTTAAACCCTGTTGCTGCAGCTCTATGCAAAATGACATAGTTACTGCAACGGACTGCACTGTAGGAGATGAGGAATACTCTGTCCAAGTTCCAAGATGTGAAATGAGCCTAGAAATCCTCCTAGATGATCTCTCAAGAGAAGGAAAGCTCCCTCTACTAAGAAACAGACCCGAAAGTGGTGTTATCAATCCTCCACTGCAACACCTTGCAACATAGCACTATTCTCTACAGAAATAATGTTGTAGCTAAAGACTGATGCTTGGCCTCAAGCCTGGATGTGGAGCAATACAGTGCAATACTCTCCCAAGATGCCTCTCAAGGGAAGAGGTGGGATTCTCGCTCGGGAACACCCGGTGCTAAACAACACAACAACCCTACTAAACAGCAAGAGGAAGAAATAGTCTAAGCAGACCAATATCAAATAATAATCTCCAAAACATGCCCTCAAATGACTTCCATCCTCTTCCTTTAGTATAATTTGAGCTTGCATTTCCTTGGCCCCACTCAATTAGGTCATTTCCTTCATGAGGTCCACCTCCCTCCAAAACTGTGTTATTCTCTAATTAATCTCCACTCCTCCTTAACAACATTGTTGACTTGGTCAAATTTGACTGAATCAACATGATTGAAACCCTGTTCACACATGGAGGAGCTTTATTTAGCTGCTACCAAGGTCTTATTTCACACTTGAAGTGTTTTTATTGCTGCTCAAGAGACTTATGGGCCTTCTCACCCACTTACTCACCTACCTAGTGATAAAACAACTATAATATTCCATTTAGCTTGAAGGATAAATTTTTGGAATATTACAATCCTCCCCTCAAAAATGTTTCTTGTCCTCAAGAAATTGTATGAGGAGAGAAAAATTCCTCCTCTCCTCCTCTTGTGGCCTCCTTATCAATAGTCCCCACCGTTGCTCAAAATAATCTGCAACAAATCTCCCCTTCAATGTTTCCTCCCAAGTATGCAAAACCACATGGCTCACATCATAGAAAGGTGGAAGGTGTAAGTTGAAACCTCCTTGCTATCCAATGGCCCCCTCAAGGTAGGAGTGATGAAAAACATGGGGAATCGCATTAACAATGAGGGACTCCCACACCCATGATATCATCCAAATGAAATGAGCCATTCTAGGTAGCTCATCAAAGAGATCCTTAACCCTCGGTTCATACAATGTGTTGAGGCTGCTTTGAGAGATTGGATCTTCCCACGCAAGTGGTTTCTCTCTCCATTTATGATAAGTATGGGGCTGTTGCTGATCTTGGGCTGAAATTTCATGGCCTCCAAGAATGGCCCAAGCTACCCCACCAAACAAATAATCCATGAAGTGCTTCCTCCAAAAACTCAAACTCTCCAGATGGATCTTCTTACATGGAGAAAAGAGATGTAGTTTGGAAATCATGGGCTTTCCATTGCTTCTCCTGAAACATGCATCATGTCAAGTAGGGAAAATAATACTCCCAATGGGCATCTCCAACTCATATAGCACTCTCCAAAAAATTATCCCCATGAACATAAAAATATCAACAATACATGGAAGCAAAAACCAATGAAAACAAGCTGTCATATGACAACCGGAGAGTGGATCATAGTTCCACACATGGAACCAGCATAGTGCATCCCTTGCCTGCATCAAAAACAGTAATAACAAGTTCTCATCCAGCCACTTGTTTGCTGCCACAATTATTCTATGAGATAGAAACATAAAAGTACAATGTGGTATCAATGGTGCACACCAAAAGTCACGTGGCTTCCCCCACAAACCACCAATAAAATAGCCAATCTCAATGCTACAAGTGGCTTCAAGTACATCATCATATAATATGTAAGAAGGGATAATCCTCCTTGGTACAACATGCTGCTCATATAAAGTAAATAAGTACAAAACATAATGTGAAATTATACCTTCTCCACCATGTAATTAGGACCTTGAGCTGGAATGGCTCAACCAGAAATTCACCCTCACCTCCAAAGAGTAGGGAAGTGGCTATGAAATCCTCTCTATCACCATCCCAGCTATGCATATCTTCATATGTTGAAATATATCATGCTGAATGCCCTCCCAAATGAACTCCTCTGCCAAAGAAAGATATCCATCAAAGTGCGTAGAAAGGAAGTCCTCATGTGTTGCATGTAGTAGCTTCTCCTTGAGCTCAGAAGCTCTAGTCAAGAAGATTCTGCCATAAGAATAGATGACCACATCATCCAACATATATATAACATCTCCATTCGAGTCATTAAGAATCATGAAAGCACGAAGATCCTTGAAGTACTATACCAATATTTGAGACCTCCAATATGGATCAATCCTCCTAAGAGACAGCGCTGAAGATCTGAAATGTGAACCTCCCCACATGCTGTTGTCTTATCCTTTGACATCCCTCATGCCAATTTCATCCTCCAGGATGTTTCCATGCCGATCATGCAGCTGCTCCTGCTCAAATAGAAGTAGTGATCTTTGGAATTTGACCTCCCATGAGAAGCTCCCATCCAAAAAGAATATCCCAATCTTTGCCACTGTAAGCATGAGTGGCCTCCATATACTGCAATGTATGGAGGATTCCTTCCTCAAACGATGTACCCTTTGTTTCTCCAAATCCATGGAGCAGCTCCCTTGCACCATGAAGGTGCCATTCTACATCACTGTAGCAACTTCTGTCAGCATAGTATATGTAGTGAGAGTGGGTGATGCTGAAAATGGGAGAATCTCTCTCTCCTCCTTGAGTTTATCCCAAACTCTCTACCTTGTACTAGACTCCTCCAAAGCCTTCACCTCTTCAGAATCTGAGAGGGGTGAACCAAATGGAAAGATGTCTCTTACCAACTCCAGATTTGGTGGCCTCCGTGATGGAATGCCTCCATGTAATCAGACATCAATGTCAAGAGTAGACTGCACATATGGTTGGACAATCTTTCCCTTGCCCTCACTGCACAAATTAGTCTACCTCTTCTTTGAACCAGCTCTCTGAAATATATAGGGATGTGTGCTCCTCATAAAGTGATGTTGACCTTCCTCTCTACCTTCTCCTTTCATTTGCAATGTCTCACAATCATGTTGCTCATTGATTTTTCTTTTTCCTCCATATGTGAGATCCTGGGGAATTTCTTGCAAGGATACAAGCATTCCTCCTGTTGGAGCATGTGCTCCTCCTTCCTTTGCATGAGGGACTAGATATGCTCAAGATGTGACAACATTTTTGCCCCCATCCTTCTCTCCCTTTTCAATATGAATGGGAGTCCTATGCTCAATAAGAGGACCTTCTTTTGGAAAGAAGATCTCCATGCCCTCAAGAGTATGAGATATATCTTGCCTCTAACAAGGTGTTATGCAAGATGTGAGCCTCTTCAATAGTTTTCTGAATTGAATTTGAGTCTGTAGGCCCTTCCAACCCATGCAAAATTTCTGTTTGTCTTGGTTTGTTTGGTTTCACCAAGAATGTTCTAGAATGATTTCCATAAAACCTCTCCACTAATCTCTTAGTGAACCTTGCATAAGAATAAATATTGGCTTTTCTTAATGAAAATGAGTCAAATATCCACCAAGAACAGGTCGTAACTTCAAAGTGTAGCATTGCAACTCGGATGGCTTCATCTTCAGAAACTTGGTGTTGTTGCCAATAGGTGTGTAGCTCCTCCACCCAAGCTTTGGTTGAACATGTTGGTGATCCGTCAAAAGTAGATAGAGAAAATCTCTCCATGTCATGCTGCCTACTCCTCTCCACTTTGATCTTGCAAAACTCTTGGAAAGTGATATGATCTCTAAAATTCTCAGTTTGAGACTCATACTCTTGCAGAAAATTGCTAAGAGTTTTCCTCCTTAGCATTTCCTCTTCTTTCAACTCTCTTATGGTAGATCTGGGCATTTGACTGTGCTGTGCATAATAGGGTGTAGCTGCATGCTCACACCTATCATGTGAATATCTAGATGTAGCTCTAGATCCAAAACCCTTTAGAGATTCCATCTCCCTTCTCATTTTCTTGAGATCTTCTTTAATGTTCTGCATAGATGTAGGAAGAAGCTTTGAGAGCCTCTCCTCCTTCCTTCCTCCACATAATGGAGTCTTCTCTTTTTTGTACATCTTCTCTTCTCCTTCTTCTCTTGATATCATAATGGCTGAGATCCACAGGCTGAGCTAAGATTATGCTCTGATACCACTGTAATATCCCAAAATGGGAATGTAGCAATACATGAACACAAAACTGGAAATAGAAGTGATAAATATCCTCATAAAATATGAGATGAACACCTATACATCAAGTGACTATGACAATAGAAAAATTGAGCTCCTCTACATCATCCCAAGTGGGGAAAATGCAGCAATTAGACCATAAAAATGTTATTCCCAGAGATTTGTGTTTTAATAGGTATATATAATGCTTGTTTCCCTTAGAAAATGTATTAGGCCATTCACATATAAAATGGTATCAGAAACAAATCCCTTTCACTAAGTTAAACAGATCTCCCAACCTCAAATTGGCTTAAAAATGCCCAAACCCCATGACTTAAGCTATGAAGAATTTCTGAAGCACAAGATAGCATTATTCTGTGAATATTTCTACAAAATTATGATAGAAAATCATAGATTTGGAACTTTATTGAACAATATGCTAAGAAAACAGAGATCTGGCCTCCTTAATACATTATAAAGATAACTCGACAAGGGTTTCTTGAAAGCTTGAGTACAAAAGAGCAGATCTGAATATTCGGCTCTGAAATAGTGTAGTATTACTGAAACATTACATATACGTGGCTGAATAATACAATAGAGGGATGAGAATCCCTTCTTCTAGCTTTCCGGGAGAAGGGTTGGCCCTTTCCCTAGGAATCTAGCTCAAAAGCAAGAGCTTAAACCCTGCTGCTACAGCTCTATGAAAAATGACGTAGTTCCTGCAAGGGAGTACGCTGTAGGAAATGAGGAATACTTTTTCCAAGTGCCAAGATGTGAAATGAGCCCATAAATCCTCCTATCTTATCTCTCAAGAGAAGGAGAGCTCCCTCTACTCAGAAACAGACCCAGAAGTGGTGTTATCAATCCTCCACTGCAACACCCTGCAACATAACACTATTTTTTGTAGAAATAATGCTATAGATGAAGACTGATGCTTGGCCTCAAGCCTAGATGTGGAGAAATACAGTGCAATCTCCTAAGAGGCCTCTCAAGGGAAGAGGTGGGATTCCCGCTCGGGAACACCTAGTGCTAAACAGCACAGCAACCCTGCTAAACAGCAAGAGGAAGCAATAGTATAAGCAGATCAATATCAAATAATTATCTCCAAAACATTCCCTCAAATGGATGCCATCCTCTTCCTTAAGTAGAATGTGAGCTTGCATATCCTTGGCCTCACTCAATTAGGTCATTTCCTTCATGAGGTCCACCTCCCTCCAAAATTGTGTTATTATCTAATCAATCTCCACTCCTCCTTAACAGCATTGTTGACTTGATCAAAGTTGATTGAATAAACATGATCCAAACCCTATTCACACATGGAGGAGATTTATTTAGCTACTACCAAGGTCTTCTTTCACACTTGAAGTGTTTTTATTGTTGCTTAAGAGACATATGGGCCTTCTCACCTACTTACTCACCTACCTAGTGATAAAACAACTATAATATTCCATTTAGCTTGAAGGCTGAATTTTTGGAATATTACAGACTCCAAAGATTGGTTTGATGTTACCCTTGTAAATTTGGTATTTCCAATCTAAAAAATTACGGGGACCTAACATAATGTTGATCACACTCAAACCGTAAGCCAGTAACATCCTAAGTATCCTTTAATACCTCAGAAAAGCTCTATCAAAATTATAAAACTCAAGTTCTAGCTGAGAGTAGCATCTAATTGATTCACCATACTAGTAAAATGATGACTCAACTAGAGGAAACTCATTAAAAACCTTAGTGTTATAGAAAGGAACTCAGAAAACCCAAAAACATCTCTAGATTGGTTTTTGTAAATTGTTGGTGGTAGACCACAAGTACATATCCTCAAAGCAGTAACAATCATCCACCTGGTGACTCCACTGGCCTCCAGTAGGCCTACCAAGTCCACTAGTTCTCTTAGACTCCTCTAGGATTGTGTCAAATCAATCCTAAGAAGTTTAAAATCCTAGTCACACACTGTTTGAGTTCAGTGATTATTAAGAGAGGTCTATCCTTCAAAAACACTCATAAAATTTTAGCCTCTCTATGATTGGGTCTGAAATCTGGCTTCACAAAGGATCAGCACCAGATCTCACCCTGACCTGAACCCGCCTACCATAGTTGATGATCTAGAAATAATCTTTTGGAAAACCTATAGGACTGAAGATTCAACTACTGTTAGGACCATTCATAAATAAAGTTCTATCCCTGAAAACCTCACATCCTTGCAAGACCCCAAATTTGACTTACACCATAGAAAAAACATACTCAGAACTAAGTCTCAAAGTGGGATAGAGTAGAAATTTTTTTAGCCTACCAGCATACAACACGGTCCTATTAGAGAAGCCTCTCCTTCCACTCATCCTAATTTTCAACTTCTCTAACACTTTGGCTCCTTTCATTCCAAGTCTGCTCAAAATTAATTTGGTGGTCAAAGTAAATTTGCCACACCCACTTATACCTCCACTGTGCAAACCACTCCACTTCATCATCCACCTACTCTCACAAACTCTCCTCTTGTGAATCCTCCTTGGATTCCATTACCTCCAATCATGGCAGCATGGTTTTCCCCAATGGTACTACCCAAACTTTACTGCCTATCCCTCAAGACTACCAATCTAAAATCCCTCACTTTACTGGATCTGACTCTGCAACTACCCAACAACATGTAGATAAAATGAATGATGCTTTTAATTACCAATAAATAGAAGAGGAGATCATAAGAATGAGAATTTTTTCCCAAAGTCTAAGAGGAGAAGCAAAGAAATGGTTCAAAAACTTAACGCCTAATAGCATACATGACCTCCCTTCCCTTTACCAAACATTCATAAACTAGTGTGAGATTAGTAAAAACCTTCTTCGAATACTCTCAGAGTATAATAACCTTAAGATAAATGTTGGGGAATGTATCCCAGACTACTGTACTAGGTTCAATAGTGTATACAGTGTACTCCTGCCTCACATGAAACCCCGAAAGGGCCTAGGCTTAGTAAAATTTCCAGAGGGTTTGGATCCAGACATGGCTTACCAATTGAGAGAAAGATATCTCCTAACCTTAGAAGACATGCAAATGGAATTTGTGAGTGTAGAAGCCAATCTGATTGAGAAGAGGGCTAGGATGAGGTCAGAAAATAAAGTGACATACAAGGAGGAACTATGGCCTCTACATCCGAAGCAAAAATTGACAACCTAGTTAGGAAAATGGAAATGATGATGGAGAGGATTAACTTGAATGAAAGAGCACCTCCTAGGGAAAGCCAAGCCAATCCTCAAAACAGAAATAAGAACCAAAACTTCAGAAGAGACCCTCCTCAAATCATACAAAGAGAAAATGACCAGTAAATCAAACGTCCTTTTGAAGAAAATTTTGTAGATGAGGAGGAAAGAGAGGCTGAAGAGATGAAAGAAAACCATGTAAATCTAATAGGTTTTGATAATGAGGATAATAATTTTCTCACAGAAGAAGAACAAGGTTTTTTTTCCTCAAAACAAAATGAAAGGACATATGAGGATTCTGAAGACTAAAAAATAGGATTTGAAAATGCTATTATGGAGGTTCATAGGCAGTATGACCTTAGGAGTAAGAAAACCCAAGATGCCTCCAATAGAAATAAGCTAGAAACTAATGTTAGGAAGACCCGTGAAAACACTCCTAAGAGGACAAAGAAAACACAAACACCATGGCTAAGAAATCTGATCAAAACAAAGAAAAAACTAGCTAGCATAATGGTGACCGAAGTTTCCTTAGTACATCCACTAGTGGCCTTGGAAAAACTTCTCTAATTGACAGTCCGAATAAAAATCAGCCAACCAAGGTTGATGAAAAAACTATGTGTGATAAAACTGATGTAAATATGCCAAAAAAAAAAACACCTTTCAGTTTTGAGGGAGAGATTTCCAAGATCAAAATAACCATACCTCTTACTGAAATGGTAACTCAAGATGTGTACAGGTCCCAAGTTTTGAAAGTTTTGAACATAGGAAATGACACCGACACTCTAAACTTGACTGATGACAAGCCTGAACTATTGTTTGGACCTGAGGTAGAGGGAAAATACTAAGAAGGAGCTATACCTCCTTTCTATATCAGCTTAAACATACATGACAAAATCTTACACAATGCCATGCTAGAATCTGGTGCCTCGCACAACCTCATGCCAAAAGTAGTGATGGAAAAATTAGGCCTCGAAATAACCAAGCCTTACAAAGACTTATACTTTTTCGATTTGAGTAGAGTTAAGTGTTTAGGTCTAATCAAGGATCTGTATGTCAATCTCGCACAAATACCTGCCAAGAGCCTAGTTATAGACATAGTAGTTGCTGACATTCCCCCAAAGTATGGAATGCCTTTATCTAGATCAAGGGGAGCCAAACTTCAAGAAAACCTCCAAATGGACATGTCATATGCTACCATCCTGTTGTTTAACCAAACAAGGAGATTTTACAGGGAATATCACATGAAATACATGGTAAGCAACCAAGATAGGCCAAAAAACACCCCTCTCTACTCTATCCATTCATACCTTGACTCATTTATCTTGTACAATGAAGATGACATTAATGAACAAGTAAATGAAAATGAGAAGAAGCTAGGCCTACCAGAATAGACAAACCAAACATAAACTAAAGAACATGACAACCAAAACTCTAGCAGCCATGAACAACAACATAATGGAAAATCTAAACTTGAAACACTTTGGAACATGAGCTTTGATGGCTCTTGTGGAAAATATGGTTTGGGAGCTGGTGTTTGGATACACAACACAAATGAAGTTCATTTCTGCAAACTAGATTTTCAATGCACTAACAATATTGCAGAGTATGAGGCTCTTCTCCTAGGATTACACTTGTTGAAAGAAATAGGAGCCAAGAAGATTTATGTTCAAGGAGATTCCTAGCTAATCATTAGACAAATCAAGGGAGAATATTCAGCCAAGAATCCTAGGCTAAGAGAATATATGAATGTTGCCTTACACATCCTAAAATGTTTTGAGAAGTATGAACTCACCTCCATCCCTAAATCTCAATACAACCTTGCGAAATTTCCTTTGCTGCCACCACTTGCCAAATACCCCATTCCAATGACCAATACACATTAAAAGTAAAAAACAAACCTATAGTACCTGAAAACATAGATTATTGGCAAGTGATTGAAGCAGATAAACATATTGAATATTTTCTGCAATCTAAGAATGAATTTGCATTTCCAAAACCAAGCTTATATCATGCACAAGACTGCCCTAATGAGGAACAAACACCCAAAATAGAGCCATTTCCTACTACTGATATAAATCTACTAGAACACTTTCATGAGGCATAATTTTCTAGGGACCCAGATCAAAAGGACCTTGAGGTATTGCAATGAAAAGATAACTAATTACCAAGAGGTCTTGCTCCCTTAGAAGAGCTGTTTGACATCAATGATGTTGCTAGGAAGCCAAAAATGGAATCCACTGAGACTGATGTAGAAGAATGCAGCATAGCTATCATAGAAGAACCCAAAATGATAAAGCTATCCAAAACTCTACCACCTTACATAAAACATAAATACATTGCGCTATTCAAAGAGTTTAAATGTGTTTGCATGGGGCTCTGAGGACTTGAAGTCCTATGACACAAGAATTATTCAACATAAGATTCCTCTCAAGGAAAACCAAAAATCATCCAAACAAAAATTGAGAAGAATAAACCCCATCCTAGTGCCTCTAGTTGAGAAAGAGATAAATAATATGTACGATGCTGGGATCATAGTCCCACTCAGGTACTCAAACCTTGTGTCAGTAAGAAATAAAACCAGAGAGATTAGGCTATGCATAGACTTTATAATCTTAAACAAAGCCTCCCTAAAAGACAACTACCCTTTAGCTAAGATGGATCATATACTGCAAAGGGTGTTAGGCTCTAAAAGAATATCATTGCTTGATGGCCTCTAAGGTTACAATCAAGTACTAGTAATTCCAAGTGATCAGCACAAAACCGATTTCACAACACATTGGGGAACATTCATCTATGTCAAAATGCCTTTTGGGTTAATGAATGCAGGCACCACTTTCGAAAGAGACATGGACATAGATTTTTCCAAAGATATAGGTTACTTCATAGTGATATACCTTGATGACATCGTTGTCTCTTCTAAAAATGATGAAGAACACCTAGTTCACTTGACGAAGGCCTTTGAAAAGTGTAGGAAGTATAGCCTATCTTTAAATCCTAAGAAAACACTATTTTGTATTCAAGAAGAAAACTCTTAGGTCAAATCATTTCTGAGTAAGGGATAAAGATAGACCCCAAAAGGATTAAGGGTATGTTGCAAATTAGCCACCCTAGAAACATTAAAGAGTTGAAATCTTTCATTGGAAAGATCAACTTCCTAAGAAGGTTCATACCAAACCTTGATGAAATCATAAGAAACATCACAAACATGTTGAAAAGATAATTAGGAGTGAAGTGCACAATGGAAACCAAACAATACTTTGAACTGGTAAAACAAGCACTTAGTCAAACACGAGTTCTAATCAACACTGACTTTACCAAGGATGTCTTCATTTTATGCTTTGCATCAAAACACACCATTGCTACAGTATTGCTTCAAAAGAACATGATGGGACAAGAATATCCCATAGCTTTCTTCAGCAAGGCATTGAGGGATGCACCTCTAAAATATAACATCATGGAGAAACAGGCCTTTGCCTTGATCAAAGTATTAGAAGACTTCAAATTTTACATTCTGTACTCCCATGTCATTGATTTTGTTCCACATATAGTTGTTAAAGACATTCTAAATTAGCACCCTGATGGTGAAAGGCGTAAGTGGATTTCTATTTTCTTAGAATATGATCTAGAAATCAGACCCACTAAACTGATTAAAGGAGAAGGACTTGCCAAACTCATGGCTGAAGAAAATTTTCAAGCACTAGACATAAACATGTTACATTCTTTGGATGAACAAGAAGAACTGGTGACTCCACCCATTGAAGAAGCATTTTTGAACTCACTCTGGTATGTTGATATATTGTATGTACTTTTTAATCTAAATGCTCCTCCTAATCTGGCCAAAACAAAAGCTAGATTCTTGAAACAAAAGGCTTTAAATTTCTGCATTTTAGATAAAGCTTTATATTGGAAATATTTTATTGATATCTTGCTTAAATGTTTTCCTGAAGATGATGCAAATAGAATCATGCATGAGTTTCATGAGGGAGACTGTGGATGTCATATCTACTGGAAAACTACTGCCAACAAAATTCTTAGAGCTAGTTACTATTGGCCTACCCTTTTCCTTGATACCCACAACCTAGTGATTACTTGCCATAAATGCCAAATATTTGATGGAAAGAGACAACTTCTACCTTTACTTTTACACCCCATTAGTGTTGAAACTCCTTTTTAACAATGGGGTTTGGAATTCATTGGAGAAATCCACCCTACCTCATCTGCCCAACACAAATGGATCCTCACTGCAACTGACTATTTCACCAAGTGGAGAGAAGCCATCCCTTCTAGGAATGCCACTAAATTAGTCATCATCAAATTCCTTGAAACTAACATTTTGTCCAGATTTGGCTGCCCATGAAATATCATCACCGATAATGCTGCTGCATTTAAGTTCAAGAGAATGGTGGACTTTTGCTAGAAGTACCACATCACACTAGGGCATTCTACAACTTATTACCCTCAAGGTAATGGGATGGCTGAGTCCTCTAGCAAAATTTTGGTGAACATTGTCAAGGAGCTCCTAGAAGAAAACTAAAAGGCATGGCATAGAAAACTAGTGCATGCACTATGGGCTGATAGACTAACAACCAAGAAATCAATCAATATGTCTCCCTATCAACTAGTGTATGGCATGGATGTAGTTTTCCCAACATCGACCTTGGGAGTTCCAGTGAGGAAGCTGCTCCAAGAGGTACAATCAGAAGAAAATGATATGAAAAGGAGGTTGAACCAAACCATTCATTTGCAAAATTCAAGGGAAGAAGTTTACAAAAGAACACAAGCAGTACAAGAGAACATCAAGAAGATCTTTGAGAGAAGGAACAAAGCCAATTATTTCTAGAATGGAGACAAAGCGTGGAAGTGGGTTTCAAGGAGAGAATACAAAGGCAAGCATGGCAAGTTTGAAAATTTGTGGAAAGGTCCATACATCATCCATTCATCTAGAGGTAACAATGCTTTCTTTTTACAAGAATCGGACGAAACAGACTTATTTGGAGGACCTGTCAATGAAAGGATGCTCAAGCACCATTTTTGTCAAAATTCCTAGTTTAAAGCTTTCATTCATTGTACATAACATTTCTTGATGAAATATCATAAAAAAAAACACAAAAATAGAGAAAAGAAGAAAAAGAGGGCAGGAAAAAGAAGAGGTACAACCCCATACCCAAAAAGAGTATTGCTGAAAGTGTGCAAGCTTAAATGCCACTTCTTGTTGAAAAAGAATAATCTTGTTCAGTCATATAGCCTAATCATGGATAAACATGTTTTAAATTTCTGTTTATAGGTTAGTGAAAGAAGACTTGTCAAACCATTTAAGCTTGGCTTGTTAGTAGATTAGATGAGGAAAGATTGCTGGTTCCCAATGCATAAATCTGAACCAAAGGAAAATGAGAGGGATGCATAACCAATTCTGAATCAAAACCCTCATGTCTTCCAGTTGTTTATTGTAAAAAAGTAATGTCTATGTGCAGCTTGTCCAAATGCCACAGCCCATGGCAAATCAGATTTCTTAATCTTGGTTTGGTCATATTTTCAATTTCATGTCAATAGGCTAGAGAATAAATTTTGTCAAATAGCTTAATCTTGACATATGAGTAGACTAGGTAGAGAATAAAAGAGTTCATCAGTCTAATCTGAACCCTTGGAAGTGATAAGGTTACAAGTAGATAGTTTTTTATGCTTTCAAAAGAAAAGAATTTCAAGGGTTTTCTAGTCCAATTGCATCCTGTTAGGTCTCCGTAGTTTGCAATATTGGCAAGAACAAACGTTGCAGAGCCTACACCAAAACCACTTTGGAATCCTAGGATCTAGCCCTCCTGGATTCAGAGATGGATCTCTCTATATAAGTGTTTTCAAAGATATTTCTTTAAGGCTTACGATATGAATATTAGGCTAGCTATGAAGTACAAGGGTTTTTTCATTTTTGGTTGGGTGAGATATCATCAAAATGAAGGAATTTTTTTGAAGTGTAAATATGTGAGTAGGTTGACAGAATGGTTTAGCTGATAGGATAGGTAAGAAACAATATCAATCCATTGGGCTATGGAGTCATAAAGGATTTAATTGGACAACAAGTTCGAAGAATGGTCTATGGGGCAAGTCATCTATATCAAAGGATCTCTTTAGATTGAGTTATGTCATGAAACATCAAGAAGTGAGTGAAAGAAATAAACACATAAGAAAAACAGAGGGAAATCTAAGATCAGGTAAGGACTTTGAACCTATCCTACTTTTGACATACTCTCAAAGGAAAACAAAGAATAGCCTAAGATCAAGCAAATACTTTTAACTTAGCCTTATTCTAGCATATTATCAAGGAAAAATAGTTAAAAAAAAGAATAGCTTAATATCAAATAAGGACTTTTAACCTTGTCTACTTTCAGCATATTCTCAAAGGAAAAAAATTAAGATAAACATAAAATGTAGCCTAAGATCAGGTAAGAAATTTGAATCTGGCCTGCTTTTGACATACTCTTAGGGAAACTTTCAAAGGAAATATATCAAGTTATACTCAGGAAACATGGGCTCACCAACACTTCACTGGTTATACTCTATTGAATTATCCTCAAAAACACAATTAGAAGAAAACATAAAGATAAAGATTTATTAGTGAGATTTAAGGTACTTTACAGTAAATCCTAATCTATATTTTCTGTTCCTTATCAGAGAATAGTGGAGAGTATGAAAACATAAGTAAAATGAAAATTACACTAAGAAAAACATCACCATTGACATAGACCAGGATCCCATAAATCAGCTTGTATATTTGATGTTCAAACTAGTTACAATCTTCAAGTGTAGTAGGTCTTTACAGCTTCAAACTTCTCATCTCAACCTATCTTTCTTCAATTACAAAACATATCTTCAATAGCCTTAATAACTATTTATGCTTGATAAGTATTCAAAACCCAACATTTTTAATGAGCTCCTCTTGTGATATTTATAGGTAAATGAGGAGATTGAGTGAAAGAAAGAGCTAATTTTCCAATTAATACACAGTAATTACTTCTTGGCCTTTGGGAGGACTAAGGGAGAAGATATCAGATGTTTTAACTCTATTAATTGATTCTTACATTAGATTTCATCAACTTCAGTCACTTTTGTTGACTTTGGAGGCTTTTGGTAGGCTGGAAATTACTTCTGAGTTGTCTTTGGAAATATCTCTGACTGTGCATTGAATTTATATTCTTTTGAGGAAAGTAAACATGCAGGTGGCATTTATGAGGATTAATTTCCTCACTAATGTGGCATTTGGAGGTTTTCCTTACTGATCTATCTGCCTTTGATGCTTTAAAAACTAATTTAGGCCTTTTTAATCATCTTTCGGGCTTCGAGCTTTTTGTCCTTTACTAACCTTTTAACTTTTTAAACTAATTTTGTCTTCAAACTGTGCTTTATTCCTTTATCTTCAGATTAATACTTTTGATCTTTAAACTTTATGCTTTAATCCTTCCTCTGATCTTCATTCACTTTTTTTGTTTGCTAACAGGTGTTTCCTTTGTATACAGATGGTCTGTGCTGGAGGGTTTCCTGTGTAACCAGTGTCCATGAAACACTGATTAAATTTCGAATGTCAACCCTTTTGTCCCTTTTATTCACTTTTGGGCCTTTTTGAATCATCATCCAAGGCCACATCACTGTAATTTTGACTATGGGACGACTTTTTATGACTGCCGCTGTTGTACCTTAAGAGACAATTCCTTAGCTGTGATAAGGAATCAGTGCTTAAGACATTATCTGATTATGTCACAAATGAATATATATCTGTCTCTGTCTTATAAACCCTTAAACATTGATTATGTAACCCTTAAATATCAAATCCATGCATGTTCTGCAATGCTATATTCCACTTATGCTGAAATGAATGAACGAAAGAAAAAGAGAAGAGGATTTCAATCTGATATGCTGTCTCAAACAGAATCTATCATTTTAAAACCCTGAAGAATTAAGTAAAGATAAAGTTAAAACAGAGGAGTGCACATTAAGGTTTGTTTAACTCTTAAATACACATGTATAAAGAAACCTGCTGCTCAAATTACTCTATTTTATTCACAGATGAGCAAACATTGTGTAAACTGGATAACTTTTCAGCATAAACAGAATGATAGAAACTTGCATACTCTTTCACTGATTTTACATTCTTGAGTACAAAAATTTTTCTTCAAGGTTCAAAAACTCGGAACCTTTTCCTTTCTTGGAATCGTCTTTAAATACAAAATAACAAAACATTTTCCAGTGATGAAACTAATTCTAACTGCTTTAACTACTTGCATTTACGGAGGTACATGCCTCAAAAAGGTCCTATTACAATTTACATGATTTTGAGAAAATATCATAACGTGAAATTAAAAATTCCTAATCTATAGGAACAACCACTTTTGATACAGTTGCTGAGTCAACAACTACTTTTTTTTGAGATGCTGGGATTCCTTTTGCTGAGTCCATTGAAAATGTTGTGCAATACAACTCAGAACTGGTCTATTCTCAACATCAAAAATCTCCAAATTGAATTCTTCACCTTCTAGTTGAAATTCTTTTGAATTTGGTCTCAGATGAAACATATGCTAATTAAATTCTTCTGCTGAAAGGTTTTCAAAATAACTTGCCAATGAGTCTTCTGAGAATTGAAGTGATGACTCGTCTTCAGAAAAACAAAATTCTTGGCGAATCAACTGCGTCGACACCTATAGAACATTGCCAACTGAGTCTTCTACTGAAATGACGTGTAAAAAGCTGTTGACAAGGTTTATCGTGGATTACAGCTGTCTTCCACCTTGCCTCATGATGTCATTGCGGAGGCTCCTGGAGTACGGTGGCGAACTTTGGCTAGTCCCCCCGCAATGAATCTACACCGTTGATCGCTGTTTACCCTGCGGTCAAACAGGTCAACTGCGGGGGCACTTGATTCAATAACACACGAGCTCTTTGCGCCTCCACACCTTACCATTGGGTTATAATCTTCAATACTTGCTACTTCCACTCGGAGAGTTGCTCGACGTTTAAACATGAAACTATAATATACATCCAAATAAATTTTAACAATAAACTTAATTTGCATCGAGCTTTTAGAAAAAATTCTTTTTTATGTTACAGTATAAAAAACATTATACTACAGCATATACTTTTTCTGAATTTCATATTTTTTCTTAATTTTTTGATTTTCAAAATAAAATAGAAAAGGATATGCAGATGATCCACAACAGCCGCCATGAAACCTGCAACAAACCACAAAACTGTTGTAAAAACCTGCATGTATTGGGTAAACTACTTTGGAGGCTCGACGGAAGGCGAAAAGAGTAGTGCAGAAGGAGGAGAATGCATCAGGGTGGATTCCATGGAGGAAACCATGAAAAAAAAGGTTCAAATCTTCCTGTGGCGCGAAAAAATGGATAAGTGGTTTTGGAAAACCAAAGATGGTTTTTGCACAGGATCAGAGAGGTAAGTGTTTTGGGGCTAAATGAACACGATACGGTTCTCTGGTTGACACGCATCCAGGAGAAAACTGCCTATTTCATGTTGAAACTACGCGATTAGTTTTATTGGTGAAACAAGCGCGAAATTAGTTTGGGACTATTAGATCTTCGAGCCGAAGATCTACGGTCATGGATGGGCGCGAACATGGGAAGTTGTGCAGTGGAACATATGGTGGGGCCGACAAGTGACGTAAGCCAATTTTTCGCGTAACCGAGAGACTTGAAGTCGAGGTGAAACCATGTGTGTCATTAGATTTCAGTGATAAAGGGTTAAAATCACGGTGGGCGATTATATAAAGGGAAAGAGGAAGAAGTGGGAGGGGAGTTAATGGCCATTCGATCCAGGGGCAATAGGACAGATCAATGGTGATGATCGTTTTGGAGGGGGAAGGATAAAAGCTAGAGAACCCATATTTTTACAAAGTTTTGGGGTTATTTATTTAGGAAAAAGGTTTTTTATAAGAGAAACGGAGGAGGATGCGAGGACAAATAGGAGCCGTCAAATCAACGAGATTGACGGTCAAGATCAACTCTAGGAATCAGAGATTTGAGGAGAAGGGGGTCCGCGACTAAGGATTTTGAATTTGCGATGGCTGCTAGCCCATGGGAGAAGTAGGGTGATGGACGGAGGACCGTTCGATCATGGTTGAGTTCGATGGTGGATATGCGATCGGGCTTTTCATATCGGTGGAGAAAAATTTAGGAGACAAGGGGAATGGGAATTGTCGATGCGATGAAGTGAAGCGATAGCCATCGGATCACGGGGAAGATTGATGGTGGAGATTTCATCAGGAGATCACATATTGGTAGAGACAAGGTTCGGGAGCTAAAGAACTGGGATCGCCGATGGTGATGGCCGATGTGATGGGATCGCATTGGCAAGATCACATCGGGGGATTGCATCGGCGGGGGAAAAAGGAAATGGGAACGAAAACTTTGAAACTGCCGAAGTGCAATCGCCGATGGACTTCGACACTCAGTCGCATAGTGCGGTTTTATTGCGGCAAAGGGGCGGGAGCTTAAGCCAAGGGGGCTTAAAGCCTTAAAGGAGCAAAACAACTTTTTTCAAAGGTTTTATGTGTTTTTTGGGTTTTTTAAAGGTTCCGATAGGATGAAAAGGGTGTCTTTAAACATAATAAAGGTGATTTTATGGTTTAAAAAAGGATTTTTAAGGGAATGGAGGGTAAATTAAGGGGGAAAAGGGGGTTTTTAGAAGGAATGAAGGATTAAAAAAAGGAAAAAGTAAGTGACATGGAGGGAATGAAAATGATGTAAATGGGGCCTTTGGAAAACAGTTTTTCTTTGGAAATAACAAGATTTTTAAGGTTTTGAAGTGAAGAGATCAATGGAATGGATCCTCTAGACAAGGAACATAAAGAGGCTTCAAGAAGTCACAAAATTTGCAAGAATTTTGTTTCTTGAAGACTAAATAATTGTTTTAGCCATCATTTTCTGTAACAAAATTTACTGATGGCTAACAGTGGCTCCACTTGGGGATGGCAGCTCCATGGAGGTGTCAAGAACTTCATATTTTTATCTCTGGAATGTAGACCAGTGCCTTATGTTTTTCTATACCTTGATAATCTGCTTCTTCTTTGATCATGCTTCTTCAAAAGATGATGTATTTTTATCAACAAATCAATTTCTTCCAAACATTATACCTACACAACCTACTTTTCCTAACATTTTTCTTCATAAGGCGAACTTGGACTTGAAAACCTTTGACATCAACATTTTATTCTTTTATTGAAAGCAGCAAACTAATATAAATCTACCCTTATGTCTTCCATGAGTTTAGATGATGGCAGTGTGGGTGCAGGCATTAAGGAGCGTTGTTCAAACTTGGTAACACTATTTTCTAACTCTGGGGGAATCTGTTCCAGTTCCTTGTTTTTATTTTCATTCATCAAATCTATGAAATTTGATTAATGAAATGCACATTGGGTTTCAAAAGTCCCCTATCATTTAAAAAATATTAGCCCTTTGTAAACAATATTACAAATTCTTTGGAACCATTCAAACTCATTTAAAACCAATGTGTCTCTCCTTCAGCACCATTATAATGCTTTTTTAAAAAATGGTAAAAATCGTTGGAAATATTACAATGTGCGTTATATTATGTTGAATGAGCTTTTGAAAGATATCAATTTACTTTAAAAAATGTAGACCCTTTAAAATTTAAACTCTCAAAACTGAGTTTCAGACCCGACACTATAACAAATGTCTATTGGAATAAACCTTTAGAAACACGTTTTGATAGAACTTCATTTAATTAATCATCGAGCCATACCTTTACTTAAAGTCCATGCAACTTCCAACGCAAGTACCCTTGGATTTTCCATAGATCCACATCGACAGAAATTGCATTCATTTGGAAACCACGACTTATCTCCCAGATGCAACACGAGACCGATGGTTTTAATATTATGACGTGTCTCAATTTAACTGGATCGCGTTCCAAAAGGAACAAACCACCCTTGGCTCAAATGTTACGTGAGACCAGTGGTATTGTTTTATAAAACTGCCCAACATTCAAACCTTCATTTCTAAATGCATTGACTGGGATTTCACTGTGTCCTTTATTTAAATTTTTCTTTGCTTGAAATTTTTGTTCTGCACTCTTAACTCAATTAACAGAGATTGGTTTATGATCACTGTCTGATCTTAAAACAAAGAAAACCTGAGTCTCTTGCTATTATTTAGGATGGAATAGTTATGACAACAACCTCAATAGAGAATCGGATTTATTTATTCTCTAAGCTTTTATACACATAGTATAATATTCAATTCACACACAAAATATATGACACTCAATGAAATTTCGAAAGGATAAAGCCCTCCTTCACATAGAGATTAATATAAATTCAACCTGCGCTCAATGTCTACACAGAAGATATAAAACAATTGAAATTACGAAGGTGGAATCCTCTAGGAACTTGCCAGAATACTGAGATAAACAAAAATCTACAAATTTATTAAGATAGAGGCAAAATCCTCTCAATCAAATCTTCTACAGCCAAATCCAAATTCATCTCTTCTAGAGGTTACATTTATAGTCTTTCACATAACCATCGACCTCCTCAATTAGGATCGAATTCTTCATTTTTATAAAAAATCTTATTTAGCTAATATCTCCCTAATTTCTATCAACTAAAGCTAGATATGCTCAACAAATCAAAAGTTGTCCAATTCTCCTAACACCTATTCGAACAAATGTATCTCTAAATATAGTTTCTAATTTATTACAAAAATAAATTAAACAAATTGTTCAGAGATCCAACCCTCCTAGTAAAACTGGCTTTGACCCAACGGTCAATGAATTTTAAACCCATCTAGCCACAACATGTGAACAAATTTTCACATTGCTAGCTAAATTCCGATGCCCCTGCATCAGTCTTCTGAGGACAAAAATCTTCATGGGCTCCTGTTGATGAGCTCCTCCACAAAACTGCCTAGTTTCTACAACATAATTAATGTCCTCCAAGTAGCATCCTCAATTGGCCGATCCTTCCATTTGATCAAGTATTGGAAATAATCCTGTCTTGTGGCTCTCTTAAACAACTTTTTTTCTAAGATCCTTTCTGGCTGTAATGGTTGTGTTGTAGGTAACTGTTTTACCCAGTCAATCTGTTCTCTGTCTTCTGGTCTTTCATCTATGCCACCATCTTCATACCTATACAAATCATTAGCATTGAATATTGGAGATATTCCAATGTTAGATGGAAATTCAATATCATAGGCATTTGCAGAAAATTTCGTCAGTACCCTGCATGGTCCTATCTTTTTGACCTTCAATTTGTTATACTGCCTCTTTGGAAATCTTTCTTTCCTCAAGTGTGCCAAAACCAAATCACCAACTTCAAAATTAACTTCTCTTCTGCTCAAATCTGCTCTGTTCTTGTACTTGATGATGTTGTCCTGTAGCTACTGCTTTACCTACTCATGTATTGCTTGAATCTCTGAAGCAAACTCTTCTCCATCAACACTCCTCATTTATGCTTTTCCCAAGTTCCTCAATTCAAATAATCCTCTTGGGTGCATCCCATAAACTATATGTAATGGAATCTGCCCTATACTTCTATTTGGTGAATCATTATATGCATACTCTGCCTATGGTAAGATATGATCCCACTGCTTAGGATGTTCTCCTGCAAGACTTCTCAAAAGATTACCCAAACTTATGTTTACTACTTCAGTCTGCCCATCATTCTGAGGGTGATAAGATGAACTAAAACTCAGTTTAGTATCAAGCTTCTTCCACAATGTCCTCCAAAAATTACCAACAAACTGGGTATCTCTATCAGAGACAATACTTTTAGGTAACCCATGTAATCTAACAATCTCGAAAAAAAAATTAGCAACATGAGTAGCATCACTGGTTTTATAACATGGAATAAAATGTGCCATCTTTGAGAATCTATCAACTACAACATAAATTGCATCATTCCCTCTCTATGTCTTAGGCAATCCTAAAACAAAATCCATACTTACCATATCCCAAGGTCTGTCTGGAATAGGCAATGGAATGTACAAACCTGCATTTTGGCTTCTCCCCTTTGCATATTAAAATTTTTTACAGTTCTTCACAAACTTCTCCACTTAAGATCTCATATTTGGCCAATAATAAAAATGACTTAGCTATTCATAAGTTTTATCAATACAAAAATGTCCAGCAAGTCCACCACTATGCTTCTCTTTGATTAAATTCTCTCTCATGGAACAATTTGGTATGCACAATTAATTTCTTTTGAACAATAAACCCTCTTGCAAGAAATAATCTAACCACTAACTTCTGTCTTTCAAAACAGGATTACAGCATGCTTCAAATGCTTCCTTCAAATCCAAATCTATTTTATAGAGTTCCTTAAGAAAATCAAAACCTACCACTTCAATTTGACTTTCTTGATGTTTTTCCTACTCAAGGCATCAGCTACCTTATTTTCTTTACCACTTATATGCTTCAAAACAAAGTTAAAAATTTCAATATATTCAACCCATTTTGCATGGTTTTGATTCAATTTAGGCTGCTGCATAATATACCATAAAGCATGATTATCTAAATATAGCACAAATTCTTTAGACATTAAATAATGTCTCCACTTTTTCAATGATTGTACAATTGCATAAAATTATTTTTCATAAGAAAAGTACTTTCTTCTTGTCTCATTCAGCTTCTCACTGGAATATGCTACATGCCTATCTTCTTGACTCAACACAGCCCCAATAGCTTCTCCACTAGCATCACACTTCACTTCAAATGGTTTGTTAAAATCAAGAAAAACTAAGACAGGTTTCTCAGTTATCTTCTATTTCAAAAACTGGAAATTTCTTTCAACTTTAGCAGTCCATTTAAATGGTTGTTTATCCTTCTTTATGGTTTCAATGATAGGTGCATTAATCTTTCTAAAATCCCTTATGAATTTTCTATAAAAACTAGCAAGTCCATGGAAACTTCTTACCTCAAAAACACTTTTTGGTGAAGGCCACTCCACAATTGCCTTTACCTTCTCTGGATCCATATTTAATCCCTCAGTAGAAACAATAAAGCCTAGATATACCAATTCTTCTTTCATGAATGAAAATTTCTTTAAGTTTACCAGTAACCTCTCTTGATGTAACTTCCTTAAAATATAATTAAGATGCGTCAGGTGTTCTTCCTTTGTTTTGCTGTAAATTAATATATCATCCAGATATAATATTTCAAATTTACCAATAAATTCTTTTAATACTCCATTCATGAGCCTCATAAAAGTACTAGGTGAATTTGATAAACCTAAAGGAATTACCATCCATTCATACAATCCCTCATTTGTTTTAAAGGTTTTTTTTTCATTCATCACCTTCCCTTATCCTAATCTGATGATACCCACTTTTCAAATCTAATTTTGAAAAATATCTTGCTCCACTCAAACAGTCCATCAAATCTTCAATTCTGGGTAAAGGAAATCTAGTTGATTGCTCTTGAATCAATGCACATTCTCCAACCTCCATGTTTTTTCAGACTCAAGACTGTGGGTACTGCATAAGGACTCAAGATTTCTCTGATAAAACCTTTGTCAGCCAATTCTTGCACTTGCTTTCTGATTTCTTCATTTTCTGTAGGAGTCATTTTGTAAGCTGCTTTGTTTGGTAGATTTGATCCTGAGATCAAATCGATCTGATGGTTGATTCTTCTTACAGGTGGTAATTCATCATGAAAATCATCCAAAATAATATCACAATAACTCTCCAACATTTCTTGAATTTCAATTGGAAAATTAGAAATTCTAGTAGAAGTAAATACTCCCTTAGGTTTGCAAACTAAAGCAAAATTTAACTCATCATCTTCAATCTGCTGCAAGTATTCTTTCCCACTCAACAATAAAGTCTTTGGATTAGACTTTTTACTTGATGCATCTCCTTATTCCATAGGTAACAATGTTTGATTCATACAGTCTTTAAAAAACTTGTAAGTGTTTCTCTTACCATCATGCACTACTGCTCTGTCATACTGCTAAGGTCTACCCAACAGTATGCGACACACATCCATAGGCATCACATCACACATGATTTTATCCTTGTAGCTGCCCATCTACAACTCTATTTCACATTGTTCTTTCATAATCAGCTGGTGTCCCTTCTGAAGCCATGACACCTTGTAGGGTGTTGGATGTTCCCTTGTATTCAATTTTAATTTCTCTATCACCTCTGTAGAGACCAAATTGTCTGTGTTGCCACTATCAATGACTAATTGACACCATTTTCCTTGAAATTTTCACACACTTCTGAACAAATTCTTTCTCTGCGTTGGCCCAGCGACTTCCTTTGTTTGTTTCAACAAAACCTTGTTAACCACCAAGGATTCTCCTTTCTCTGGCACAATTTCTTTCTCTGTTTCAGGCAGCTTTGCTGCTTCTTCTCCAGTCTAAGCCACAACTTCATTTCTCTGACTTGTACCCACATTCTCTTTCTCTGGGCATTCATAGGCTGTATGTCCCAATTTGTTACATCTGTAACATCTCACTTCTCTTCCTCTGCTTCTGCCTCCTCTTCCTCTATATAAATTCCTTCTGCCACTTGCATCACCTTCTGTGGATGCATGCTGAGGTGAGTTGCTGCTAGCTCCATCTCTTGGTGTTGTAGATCTTCCTCTACCACCTTGACTTCCCTTTCCTTGGAAAGTATCTCTTCCTTTGGCAGATTGTTTTCTCAGTATTTTTTCTTCAGCTTTTAAAGCCATTTGATAAGCCTCTTATACTGTCTTAGGAGACAATATAATTATCTCATCTTGGATCTCCATTCTGAGACCATTTACATACCTGGCAATCTTCTCTGTTGTGTCATGGATTTGTCCTACTCTTATGCTCACTTTGTAAAATTCTTATGTGTATTATTTTACTGTCATTAATCTTTTTCTAATGTTCTGCATTTGTCTAAATAATGAAAGTTGATAATCACTAGGCAAAAACTTACCTCTCAGCTTTGCCACCATCCTACTCCAATTTTTGATTGGCTGCATACCAGCTCTCCTTCTCTCTGCTTTCACTCCATCCCACCAAAGTGCTGCATGTCCTTTCAACCTTGTCACTACAAATTTAACTCTCTTGTCTTCACCATATCTTCATAATCAAAGCATTTATTCATCTCATTGATCCAGTCTATCAACTCTTCTGGATTCAATCCTCCTGCAAAAGCTGATACTTCAAGTCTAGGCCTGGATGTAGAGCCTAAAACTGAATTAAAAAATCTCATATCAGGGGTAAGCTCAATATTTTCTTCTTCTTATTCAACTTCAGGTTCATTGGAATCTTCATGATCTCTTGGATGTCCTACTTCAATTTCTTCCAATCTGGCTTGAATCTGCTGCATCGTCTCCAGTACTTCTGCATTTGCAACTGGCCTACCTCTTCTTCTACTAGCAGCACCTCTACCAATTCATACAGCCATGTTGGATTTCTTCTTCTAGCTTTTGGAAACCTATTCAATATCTAAAAAATGCTCTGATGTTTGCTCTGATACCGCAAATGATGGCATTGTGGGTGCAGGCGTTAAGGAGAGCTGTTCAAAATTGCTAACAATATTTTCTAACTCTGGGGGAATCTGTTCCAGTTCCTTGTTTTTATTTTCATTCATCAAATTTATGAAATTTGATTAATGAAATGCACATTGGGTTTCAAAAGTCCCCTATCATTTAAAAAATGTTAGCCCTTTGTAAACAATATTAAAAATTCTTTGGAACCATTCAAACTCGTTTAAAACCAATGTTTTTCTCCTTCGGCACCATTATAATGCGTTTTAAACAATGGTAAAAATCATTGGAAATATTACAATGTGTGTTATATTATGTTGAATGAGCTTTTGAAAGATATCAACTTACTTTAAAAAATGTAGACCCTTCAAAAGTTAAATTGTCGAAACTGAGTTTCAGACCCGACACTATAACAAAAGTCTATTGGAATAAACCTTTAGAAACACGTTTTGATAAAACTTCATTTAATTAATCATCAGGCCATACCTTTACTTAAAGTCAGTGCAACTTCCAACGCAAGTACCCTTGGATTTTCCACAGATCCACATTGATGGAAATCACATTCATTTGGAAACCACGACTTATCTCTCAGATGTAACGCGAGACTAGTGATTTTAATATTATGATGTGTCTCAATTTAATTGGATCGCGTTCCAAAAGGAACAAACCACCCTTGGCTCAAATGTTACGCGAGACCAATGGTATTGTTTTATAAAACCGCCCAACATTCAAACATTCGTTTCTGAATGCATCGAATAGGATTTCACTGTGTCCTTTATTTAAATTCTGCTTCGCTCAGAATTTTCGTTCTGCACTCTTAACCCAATTAACATAGATTGGTTTATGATCACTGCCCGATCTTAAAACAAAAAAAAAACCCGATTCTCCTGCTATTCTTTAGGATGGAATAGCTATGACAACAGCCTCAATAGAGAATTAGATTTATCTATTCTCTAAGCTTTTATACGCAAAGTATAATATTCAATTCATGCACAAAATATATGACACTCAATGAAATTTCGAAAGGATAAAGCCCTCCTTCACACAGAGATTAAAATAAATTCAACCCGCGCTCAATGTCTACACAGAAGATATAAAATCAATAGAAATTACGAAGGTGGAATCCTCTGGGAACTTGCCAAAATACTCAGATAAACAAAAATCTACAAATTTATTAAGATAGAGGAAAAATCCTCTCAATCAAATATTCTATAGCCAAATCCAAATTCCTCTGTTGCAGAGGTTACATTTATAGTCTTTCACATAACCATCGACCTTCTCAATTAGGATCGAATTCTTCATTTTTAGACAAGATCTTATTTAGCTAATATCTCCCTAATTTCTATCAACTCAAGCTAGATATGCTCAACAAATCAAAAGCAGTCCCATTCTCCTAACACCTATTCGAAAAACTGTATCTCTAAGTATAATTTCTAATTTATTAAAAAAATAAATTAAACAAATTGTTGAGAGATACAACCATCTGAGTAAAACTAGCTTTGACCCAACAGTCAATGAATTTTAAACCCATCTAGCCACAACATGTGAACAAATTTTTACACTGCTGGCTAAATTCCGATGCCCCTACATCATCAGATTAAACAGTTGAACTCATTAATTCTCTACCTAATCTACTATTTGCAAGGATTAAACTGTCTGACAAATTTTGTTCTCTACATTCTAAAACACAAAATTTAAAACACAGCCAAGTCAGGATTAAACTATCTGACTTGCTATGATGTCTATGGTTGTATGTACAAGCTGCACATAGAATTTATTTGTAGAAAATTTAAAACAAAACTGTGAAGGCTTAAGATCGAAAAATTTACAACATCCTTCATTCTTCTTATGACTCATATTTTGATCTGTTTAGAGTCATTTTTTCTTTTTATTCTTTGGTTCAAGTTTTCAGTGTATTAGAACCATTCTTTTCTTTTTCCTTTGGCTTAGATTTTGGTCTTATTAGAGCCATTTCTTTCTATCCTAATATAATCTACTGATAAGCCAAGATTGAACTGTTTGGCAAATCTTCTTCACTAGCCTATCAGCAGTAAATTGAAATCTATCTAGTCAAGTTTAGGTTGTATGACTAAATAGCAGTGCTCTTTTTGGGAGTGGAATTTAAGCTTGCACACTTTCAGATTTTTCCTTTCTTTTTTGGTACGGGGCCGTACCTTTCTTCTTTTATCGCTACCCTCATTTTATCTTTTTCTATTGTTTTTGTATTTTTTCAATTTTTCTTTTAAAGAAAAAAAACCTAACTAAATGCTCACAGGCTAAGCTTTATTGCTTTTCTATCTAACCTATTCTAACTTTCAAATATTTAAATGTTTTATATGATACAATAGTGCCAGTGTAGCCAGTTGAGTAGTGACAAGAAGGAATAGAAAATTTGGCTGCTTGTCAGAGGTAACCATAGTACATATTGAATATTAATCTTCAAAACCAAAGCTATCACAGAAGGTGATAGCTTTTCATGTATTTGGCTCTTGCAAAAGATCCATGCTTGAGAATTTGAGCTAATTAGGACCTCCACATATTGTTCCACAGGATCAACAAAGAAAAGATGAGAACTCTCTTTTTTTTGGCCCTCCATGATTGGTAGATTGTATGCTTCTAAGACATCATCTTTGAGGACTGTATCTTTAGTATGTTCCTTGGAAGCATCATCATCCTTCACCTGAAAATCAACAAGTAGTGAAATTTCTTCTTTCTCTAACTCTATGCTTGATTTTGATGTAAATTCAGGTTCTTTGGATGACAGATTGATATCAGCGATGGGAGAAGGTTCTTCTTGAAAAGATGATATATCCTCCATAGGAAAGTCTTCTATTTGTTTTTCTCCCTAAAAGACTTGCCAATATTTTTCATTGTTTGGGACAGCTGGTCTGAATTTTTCTTGAATTGTATATTGTTTTCTCCCCCATGGTCTCAGACATGTACTAGCAATAAGGGCTAATCCACTGGCAAATTTTTTTGGGTTTTTAGGAACAAGGGTAAGCTGGAATTCTTCAAATGATTTTAACAAATCCATGGCATCATCCTTATAGGGTCTAAGTCTGGGATGTTTAACCATGCATTCCTCATTCACTTACCTAACTACCAATTCTTCATTCCCATGAATTGTTATCCTTTCGGCTCCTAATTTCTTCAATAAATGCAGCCCTAAAAGGAGTGCCTCATACTCTACTATGTTACTTGTGCCTTGAAAATCCAATTTATATGAATGGCCTTCAGAATGATTATTTTCTGTACTATAAAGCCAAATTCCTGCACCTGCACTAGTTTTACTACATGATCCATCAAAGCTCATACTCCAAAGAGGACTATTTTCAGATTTATCATTAATTTCCCTACTATCCTCTTTGTCTTGAGTGCCATTATGTCGTTCTATGGGATAGGCACTATGTTGATGATTATCTTGTTCAATGAAGGTTTAGAGGCTAGCTGTTTGTTTAATATTTGATCAATTTCTCCTTCTGTCATAGGAGAGATTTCTCTTTCAGCATAAACAAAAATACGCAATCCTCTTTCTCTTGTGTTAACTGGTTTTGAGGTTGGATGTCTTCTTGAGCCTCTTCTAAGGGTTCTTTACTTGTGCTTGCATACCACTCTTCTTGTGTAATCTGAACTAAGTTGTAACATAGAGGGAGAGTCCCTATATGTGTTGGTTCTCCTTCCACATCAGATTTTGTGTTTTCTAAGTGAATACCTGTTTCCTCAAAGCACTGCTCACTATTAGTTTTTGCATTTTGTTTGTGAAGATCTCTTAACAGTAAAACACAAGTCATAGGTAGGAAATCAGGAATTTCTGGACAACCTTCCTCATCATCTTCTATAAATTCTTGATCATCATACATGTCTTGCTCATAGTCTAGGTCTTGTAGTGGTTGAGTTTGTTCTTGATATGGAAAATGCATGAGCTGTTCTAGATCATCAATATTTAAATTAGCCTCAACTAGAAGGAATGATGAATCATTATTTATGCTAGCAGGGATATCTTGAGGAATGTCTTTTATTCCTTGATTGATTTCTTCCTCAACTGATTCATCTAGGTTCTTGTGATAGTTGTCTTGGGTATGAAATTCATGAATGGCTACTAAGATATCCTCAAGATGCATATTAACCAAATCCTCATCGATACCTAACAGGTATTGTATGATGTTTTGAGATTGATCACAATAGTTTGCAGTCCATGATAAATATGAAGGGTTTTCTTTATATTCTTCATAAAATACTTGGTGCATGTCTCTTAAAGAAAACAAGCTTTTAGGTTCTAACCATTCATACCAATCCCTTGCCTTTCCTTCTAATGTCAACATGAACATTTTCATAAGGCAGTCTTCATGCCATTCAGTCTTTACCTTCCATACGTGTATATGAAACTTGATGAGATGTAAAAAAGGGTCATCAAACTTTTCACCTTGAAAAATAGGAAGGTTATCATCCCAACACACCTGGGGAATCTTATGTGGGAACCCAAGGATATGATCTCTACTCATTGGAGCATATCTCCTTTGTATCCTTGGATCCATGTCTGTAAATCAGGAAATAGGTCACTGTTTCTGGTCAACTAGTTCAGAGTCTTCTACCAGTGGATTCATTTGGTCTTTTGGGAGTTGTGGAGTTGCTACGTGGAAATTTTTAGCTTTTTAAAAGTAAAATGTTTTATGGTCCACCACCATTGATTTATTTAGATACCAATCTGAAATATTATGGGTCTTCTGAGGTCTTAAGGATATACAAGATGTAATTCATTAAGAATTTCCCAGTAGATTCTTAAGAAAAACCAGAGGGGTTAGCAGGGCCAATGAATACCAATGGAGTCGCCAGGTGATGGATTTTTACTTGTTTTCAAGGTTTGGTTGTAATTCACCATCAACAATCAATAATAACTATTCTTGGTGACACTTGATTCATTTAGGAATAGGGTTTAGTTGAGTTTTGAAGTTATCTATTACTCAATACTTTCCCCAGTATAGTCGCCACTCGGTTAGGTCTCCGTATTTTGCAAGATTGACAAGAAAAAACGCTGCAGAGCCTACATCAAAACAACTTTGGAATCCTAGGATCTAGCCCTCCTGGATTCACAAAGGGATCTCTCTATATAAGTGTTTTCAAATATATTTATTTAAGGCTTACGATATGAATATTAGGCTAGTTATGAAGTACAAGGGTTTGTTTGTTTTTGGTTGGGTGAGATATCATCAAAATGAAGGAAGTCTTTTGAAGGGTAAAGATGTGAGTAGATTGAAAGAATGGTTTAGCTGATAGGATAGGTAAGAAACAGTATCAATCCATTGGGATATGGAGTCATAAAGGATTTAATTGGACAACGAGTTCCAAGAATGGTCTATGGGGCAAGTCATCTATATTAAAGGATCTCTTTAGATTGTGTTATGTCATGAAACATCAAGAAGTGAGTTGAAGAAATAAACACATAAGAAAAACAGAGGGCAATGTAAGATCAGGTAAGGACTTTGAACGTATCCTGCTTTTGACATACTCTCAAAGGAAAACAAAGAATAGCCTAAGATCAAGTAAAGACTTTTAACTTAGCCTGATTCCAGCATATTCTCAAGGAAAAATAGTTAAAACAAATAATAGGTTAAGATCTAATAAGGAATTTTAACCTAGTCTGCTTTAAGCATATTCTCAAAGGAAAACAATTAAGATAAACATAAAAAGTAGCCTAAGATCAGGTAAGAACTTTGAATCTGGCTTGCTTTTGACGTACTCTTGGGGAAACTTTCAAAGACAATATCTCAAGTTATACTCAGGAAACATGGGCTCACCAACACTTCACTGGTTATACTCTATTGAATTATCCTCAAAAACAAAATTAGAGGAAAACATAAAGATAAAGATTTATCAGTGAGATTTAGGGTATTTTACAGTAAATCCTAATCTATATTTGTTGTTCTTTATCAGATAATAGTGGACAGTATGAAAACATAAGTAAAATTACAATTACAGTAAGAAACACATCACCATTGACATAGACTAGGATCCCATAAATTAGCTTGTATATTTGATGTTCAAACCAGTTACAATCTTCAAGTCTAATAGGTCTTTATAGCTTCAAACTTCTCATCTCAGCCTATCTTTCTTCAATTACAAAACAAAGCTTCAACAACCTCAATAACTGTTTACACTTGACAAGTATTCAAAACCCAACATTTTAATGAGCTCCTCTTGTGATATTTATAGGTAAATGAGGAGGTGGAGTGAAATAAAGAGTTAATTGTCCAATTAATATAGAGTAGTTACTTCTCAGCCTTTGGGAGGCCTAAGGGACAAGATATCAAATGTTTTAACTCTGTTAATTGATTCTTACATTAAATTTCATCAACTTCAGTCACTTTTATTTACTTTGGAGGCTTTTGGTAGGTTGGCAATTACTTCTGAGATGTGTTTAGAAATATCTCTGACTCTGTATTGAATTTATATTCTTTTGAGGAAAATAAACAGGCAGGTGGAATTTTTGAGGATTAATTGCCTCACTGATGTGGAATTTGGAGGATTTCCTTATTGATCTATCTGCCTTTGATGCTTTAAACAATGATTTAGCCCTTTGATATAGTTTTAGACCTTTTTAATTGTCCTTCGAGCTTTTCAGGCTTTTTGTCCTTTACTGACCTTTTAACTTTTTAAACTAATTTTGTCTTCAAACTGTGCTTTATTCCTTTATCTTCGGACTAAGCCTTTTGATATTTACACTTTATGCTTTAATCCTTCTTCTGATCTTCATTCACTTTTTTTTGTTTGCTAATAGGTGTTTCCTTTGTATACAAATGGCATGTGCTGGAGGGTTTTTTGTGTAGCTAGTGTCCATGAAACACTGATTAAATTTCAAATTTCAACCCTTTTGTCCCTTTTCTTCACTTTTTGGCCTTTTTCGATCGTCATCCAAGGCCACATCACTATACTTTTGACTGTGGGATGGATTTTTATGACTGTTGCCATGAAACCTGCAACAAACCACAAAATTGTTATAAAAACCTGCGTGTATTGGGTAAACTGCTTTGGAGGCTTGGTGGAGGGTGAAAAGAGCAGTGCAGAAGGAGGAGAATGCATCAGGGTGGATTCCATGGAGGAAAACATGAAAAATAGGGTTCAAATATTCCTGTGGCATGAAAAAATGGATAAGTGGTTTTGGAAAACCAGAGATGGTTTTCGCGTGGGATGAGAGCAGTAAGTGGTTTGGGGCTAAATGAACATGATAAGGTTCTCTGGTTGACATGTATCCAGGTGAAAACCACCTATTTCGTGTTGAAACTGTGTGATTAGTTTTATTGGTGAAACAATCATGAAATTAATTCGGGACCATTAGATCTTCGGGCTGAAGATCTACGGTCGTGGATGGGCGCGAAGATGGGAAGTTGTGTAGTGGAACATATGGTGGGGTTGGAAGGTGACGTAAACCAATTTTTCGCATAGCGGGGAGGCTTGAAGTCGAGGTGAAACCATGTGTGCCATTGGATTTTAGTGATAAAGGGTTAAAATTATGGTGCGCGATTATATAAAGGGAAAGAGGCAGAAGTGGGAGGGGAATTAATCGTTGTTCGATCCAGGGGCAATAGGACGAATCAACAGTGATGATCGTTTTGGAGGGGGAAGGATAAAAGGCAGAGGGCCCATATTTTTACAAAGGTTTGGGGTTATTTATTTAGGAAAAATATTTTTTATAAGAGCGGCAGAGGAGGATGCGAGGAAAAATAGGAGCTGTCAAATCAGTGAGATCGATGGTCGAGATCGACTTGGGGAATCAGAGATTTGAGGAGAAGGGGGTCCGAGACTAAGGATTTTGAATTTGTGATGGGCGATGCCCAATGGGAGAAGCAAGGTGATGGACGGAGGACCGTTTGATCATGGTTGAGATCAACGATGGATATGCAATTGGGCTTCACATATCGATGGATAAAAATTCAAGAGACAAGGGGACTAGGAATTGCCGATGCGATGAAGTGAAGCGATAGTCGTCGGATCACGTGGAAGATCACATATCAACAAAGACAGGGTTCGGGAGCTAAAGAATTGGGATCGCCGATGGCGATGGCTGATGCGATGGGATCACATCGGTGGGATCACATCGGGGAATCGCATTGGCAGAGGAAAAAGGAAATGGGAATGAAACTTTGAAACTGTCGAAGTGTGATCGTCGATGGAATTGGGCACTCGATCGCATAGTGCGATTTTATTGTGGAAAAGGGGCGGGAGCTTAAGCCAAGGGGGCTTAAAGCCTTAAAGGAGCGGAACAGCTTTTTTCAAAGGTTTTATGTGTTTTTTGGGTTTTTTAGAGGTTCCGGTAGGATGAAAAGGGTGTCTTTAAACCGAATAAAGGTGATTTTGTGGTTTAAAAAGGATTTTTAAGGGAATGAAGGGTAAATTAAGGGGGAAAAGGGGGTTTTTAGAAGGAATGAAGAATAAAAAAAGGGGGAAAATAAGTAACATGGAGGGAATGAAAATGATGTAAATGGGGCCTTTGGAAAACAATTTTTCTTTGGAAATAGTAGGATTTTGAAGGTTTTGAAGTGAAGAGATCAATGGAATGGATCCTCTGGACAAGGAACATAAAGAGGCTTCAAGAAGTCACAAAATTTGCAGGAAGTTTTTTTTTGAATACTAAAGACTTGTTTTAGCCATCATTTGTTGTAACAAAATTTACTGATGGCTAACATATCCAAAAGAAGGAAAAAATGTTAGGCAAAGTGTGATGGGTAGGTAGAACTAATGTTGAAGCAATCATGTATTTTAAAATTTTTGAGATCATAAATTCAAGAGAACATCATCAAATGAAGGGAGAGAGAACTGCAAAGTGCAAGTAAGGCACTGATCTTCAAAACTCATAGATCTGAACTTTGAGGTCCTGGACACCTCCTGAAAAGGATCTGTCCTCCCCAAGTGGAGCCACTGTTAGTCAACAGTAATTTTTACTATCTGTAGATTACTATAGATTTGTTTTATATTTCTAAAAACAAAATTCCCTGAATATTGTGAGTTTTAGAAATCTCATTGCCTTCATTATCCTTATAGGAAAATTTTCACTATTCTATCAATGTTGCCATTTCATGGTCACCCTGCCACTCCTACAAAATTCCTTATGGGCCTTTGCCACTCTTCTCCATCCTCTTTTCCTACCTATGACCTCATCACTCTACTTTTCCCTTGCCCATAACTCCACTTTGCATCTAGGGTTACCTATAAGCCTATTCCTTCCCATGTTCACCAAATTCCTCAAGTATTGATGGTCTCAAAACTATCTCTGTAGGCTCTTTAGATAAATCAAGTACATTGGATTTTGGATCTTCAATACACCACTTTTTCAATACTCTGTTTTTACACTTGAATACGCCAAGCCAATTTTCAGTCAAAGACCAAGTCAAAGAATCCTCCCACTAGGTTAATTAGGGTTTCATATGTTCCAAGGTAATTGATTGGTGTTTCAAACACTATTTTTATTTGTTAAGAATTTGATTCAGAGGTATTGGAATGATGAGACATGGTTACTCAAGAAAATATCTCGAGGTTTCCAAAGAAGACCACCTTGTCAAATTCAAGTTTTGAAAAAGGTAAATGTAGCTTGGCACTTCTGCAGGAGTGTTAAGAGCTCCATCAGCAGAAGAAATTGATAAGGTAAAAGGTATGTTCCTAAAGGAAGACATCTTGCAACAAGGAATATAGTAAGCACTTGTACTTGTAGAGAATGAGGGTGCTTTGAGCTTAAAGGTCTAGCAGGGTGCCAAACATTGACCACTTTCAGCAAATGACCTAGAGGAGACACACAAAGCCAAAACATGAAGAAAATTTGTTCAGAGATTATTGTTGAAATAGGAAGAAAGGTGAGGTGAACTCGACAGAAATGAATGAACTTGAAAGGGCTATAGAGAAATTAGAATAAAACAATGAATAATTATTTTCAAGCACTCCAGACACCTAGGGTTTTGGGAAGATGGTCAGAAAAGGTGAAATGATAAGTTGAAATCCATGATGGAAGAAAAGGGATTCTAAATATGTCACTATTTTTAAAGATTCCAAACTTCTCCAAAAGAATTTTTCATGCAAAAAACGATCAAAAGATAGTGTGAGCTCCATGGTGCATGTAATATCCCAAAATGGGGATGCAGCAATACATGAACACAAAGCCAGAGTAGTAATGATAACTCAACTCATAAAATGTAAGAAGAACATATAGCCATATTATTAATGTTACAATAGCAAAATGTATACAAGATCTTGAGGAAATAATCACTCAAGTTAGGCAATACAAACCTCAAGAAAGCATGTACATGAAATATGAAGTATACTGCTACACAAAAATTGCCCAAGGCTATGACAATGCAGTTTTATTAGAGACAACTATTGTTGGAGTATGTCAATACATAGATATGGAAATATACAGCTCATGCAATTTTGGGAGCAAATTTCTAAGCTCACAAACTCAATTTCAATACAACCCTAGAAGGATTTCCTGAAATATGCAAAATGGAAAAAATGTCGGAGTTGCAGTCCTAGGACTAAGTAGCAGTTGCAACTCAATAATTGGATGGATATGGCTGAATATTATACAACATATAAATAGACCTCCTCCAATGGATCTTTGAAGTGAAAGGTTGATCCTAACATTGAAGATCTCACCCTCCAACAATCACTGCAAACCCTCACTGCAAATACTCACTAAAAATAACGAAGTCATTGAGGCATACTGCGATGTAGGTGCAACAAAATGGGTTGGAAAAGTGCCAAGATCTGAAATATTCTCCAAGGGCTTCCTAAATGACCTCCCAAAGGAAAAAATGCTTCCTCCTCTGAAAATAAGCTCAGGAAGTGGTGTTGAGAAACCTCCACTGCAACATCCTGCAACACAACGTTATACTTTAGCAGAAATAACACTGTAGCTGAAGGAGGTGGCTTGGACTTGGGCATGGATGTGGAGAAATGAAGTGCAAGCTCCTTCAAGAGGCCTCTCTTGGAAGGATAAGTAATTCCTAAGCATGAATTCCTTGTGCTAAGCAGCACAACAACTCTGCTAAACAACAAGAGAATGCAAAATAGTCTAACCAGAACATAAAATCAATAATCCATAACATAACATCATATGACTGCCTTGACCTCCTTTTATACAAATGGAAGCTCTCTCTCCTTGGGTCCCACTCATTAGGGTTTCCTCCACCAAGGAATCTTCCTCCCAGTATCTCTGTGTTGTCTCCAAAGATGATCTCCAGCTCCTATCCCAACATTGTTGACTTGGTCAAACTTGACCTTGTCCACATGCAAATGTCCTCTTTCACACATGAGGGTGTGAAATACATATCTTATGATGATACCTTTTCATATTTTGAGGGATTTTATTCCTATTTCTTAAATGTATGGGCCTCCTTACCCCTTTATTCATCTCCTATGTGTAAACAACAAAATTCATTATTCCAGTTTGCTGCATGCTAAATTTGGAATATTACAGTCCTCCCCTCCCAAATGTTGCTTTTCCTCAAGAAACTGCAAGGATATAATTGAAAAGCCTCCTCTTCTCCCCCTGTAGCATCCTCATATGATGAAATCCTCCAAGGATAAAGATGTTGTCTCATCAATACATCTCCAAGTTTCCCCTCCCAAGTATGCAAGCTAGCTTTTGGTGAGCATCCCAAATAGCTATCATCATATAAAAGTAAAATATCCATGGAGGCAACAATGGGCTGTCTAAAGGCCTTCTTGAGGCATGAGGTCTGATATACATTGGGATATACCATCCCCATATGAATATCCCATCCCCAAGCTATCATCCATACAAAATTAGTTACCTCCCAACATGGCAACTCCTGAAAATTCTCCTCCACCTTGGGCTCTTGCAATGAAGGTGGGCTGAATATCTGAATATGGTAGACAAAATAGCTTACCCCATGCTGTCATCCTCTCCATTTATGATAAGTGTAGAGTGTCTTCTGATCTTGGGCTGCCAAAATTTTTCCCTCAAGAGGCAATATGAAGACTAGATCTCCAAAGATCTCCTCTCCAACTTTATGAATAATGTTGGCCCAAGCCATCCCATATGTGATGGATAGGAAATCACCACCATATGGCATCCAATAAATCCCATGGCCCACCCCATAAAGAAGCAAGTGTTTTACTGTAGTGGCCATATCATCTCCCATGCTCCCCTTAGAACATGTAGTGCAAAAAGTGTGGGAAATATGTTCCCCCAAGGACACATCCAGCCTTTGTGTCTCTCCCCCACTCATGCTCCCAATAAAAATAGGAAAAAAATCAGCAAATTGGATCATGATTAGCATCATGCTAACTGCCATATGTAATAAGGGAGAAGGGAAATGTTCCCTCAAATGAAACTAGTGTAGTTTTACTCTCGACTACATCAGAAAATGGCATGATGTGTGGTTTCCCAACCACTTGCTTGCTGCCCCAATCTCCTCACAAGCTTGTATAAAGTGTATGGTGTATGGTGCAAAGTGAAAATTCTCTACATAAGGTATCATCTCCCTAAGACCTCCCAGGGAGTGGCCATCACCAAAACTGCTTATGGCCTCAAGTAGACCATGAAGTATAGAAGAAAGAATGCTTCTCCTTCGAGCAATGTCTTGCACATATATGGTTAAGGAATAGAAATATTCATTATACAAATAATGATATGACCAAACAATATCCTTACCATATGTTTTACTCAAGCAAATGGAGTGACTCATAGATGAACTCCCTATCATTCTCAAAGAGAAAAGAGGTGGTTGTGTTAACTCTTCTAAAGAGTTATGTATCTCCTCCATCTCCACATGATCCATGCATATCCTCAAATGATGATATATCTCCTCAAAGCCTTCCCAAATTTACCCCTCCATGATGGTGTGGTATGCTCTCATAGAGTAAGTGTGGCTGAAGAGAAAATCCTCATTAGCTGCTTGTAGTAACTTCTCATTGAGCTTCAAAGCTCTAGGTTATAAGATCCTACCATGATAGTAGATGACCTCATCTCTGAATGAGTATCCCTCCTCATGCAATTGGTCATCCAATATCATACAAGTAGAAATATCCTTGGAATAATCCACTAATAGTTTGGATTTCCAACATGGATCTATCCTCCATAGTGACAACGCTGACGATCTATCATAAAGAGAATCTGTCATATGGATTTCCTCCTCTTTGAAATCTCCCATGCCAAATATGCAAGTTGGAAGGCTGCTCTCCTTCCCATGCTTCTCCTGCCACAACAAAAAATCTGAAATGAGAGTGGATAGTGATGATGTTGAGAGAATGCCTCTCCTCTCCTTGAGTCTACCCAAGACTCCAAACACTGTACCCAGCTCTTCCAAGGTATCCACTCCTCTAAAATCAATGAATAGTGCATCAAAATGTGAAGAATCCCTCATCATCTGCTGATCTAGTGGTCTCCTGGGTGAAATTTCTCCATGAAATGAGACATCAAGATCAAGAGTAGACTGCATATATGGATGGACAGACTTGTCCTTGCCTTCACTGTGTAATCCAATCTCCCTCTTCTTTCCATCAACCCTATGAAATATATAGGGGTGTGTACTGCTCATCATCCTCCCTACCCCCTCCTTGTGTCTGCATGGTTCCACCATCAATCATCAATGGTACATGTTGATCATGAGTTGTGCATTGATCTCCACATATGAGGTCCTAGGAAATTCCTTGCAATGATACAAGTATCCCTCCTATTGGAGCAAGAGCTCCTTATTCCTCTGCATGAGGTGCTAGATAAACTCTAGAAATGACAGCATTGTTGCCCCCTTCCTCATCAATATGTATGGGCAATCTCCAAAGAATTTGATCCTCTTTTGAAAAATGGATCTCCATACCCTCTTGCTCAATAATATGAGATAGTGTTCTTGCCTCTAGAAAGATATCATCTTCCCCAATGGTTTTCTGAAGTGGATTTGATTTTATGGTTTCCTCCATCACATGCAAGGTTTTTGTTTGCTTAGGTTTGTTTAGCTCCACCACATGTCTTTCAGAAAATTTTCCATAAAATATTTCCACTAATGTATTAGTGAACCTATCATAAGAAGAAGTATTTGCATTCTTCAAAGAAAAGGACTCCAATATCCACCATGCATAGGCCTTACCTCCAAAATGCAGCACTGCAACTTTGATGGCTTCATCTTCAGAAATTTGGTGCTACTACAAAGTGTCTAGCTCCTCCACCCAAGCTCTAGTTGAACATGTAGGTGAACCATCAAAAGTAGATAAAAAAAATCTACTCCCATTATATTGCTTGCTTCTCTCCACCTTGATCTTGTAAAACTCTAGAAAAGTGATATGATCTCTAAACTTCTCAGTTTGAGATTCATATTCTTGCAATAAATCACTAAAAGTTTCCCTCTTAGTCATTCCTTCTTCTTCCAACTCTCTCATGGTAAATCTGGGCATATGACTGCACTGTGCATCATAGTGTGTGGCTGCATGCTCACACTCATTATGTGAAAATATAGAGTTTGTTTCAGATTCAAACCCTCTTGGAGAATCTCTACACATATCCTTCCTCATCTTCTTAAGATCTCCATGAATTCTCCGCAAAGTTTGAGAAAGAAACTTTGGAAGTCTCTCCTCTTTTCTTCCTCCAAAGAATGGAGTCTTCTTTCTGTTCATATTTTCTTCTTCTTGTCTTCTTTATAGCATATTGACTGAGATTCCATAGGCTGAGCCAAGATTATGCTCTGATACCACTGTAATATCCCAAAATGGGGATGCAACAATACATGAACACAAATCCAAAGTAGAAGTGATAAATAAACTCATAAAATGTAAGAATAACACATAGCCATCTTATTAATTTTACAATAGAAAAATGTCTATAAGATCTTGAGGAAATAATCACTCAAGTTAGGCAATACAAGCCTCAAGAAAGCATGTACATGAAATATGAAGTATACAGCTACAGAGAAAATTCCCAAGGCTATGACAACATAGTTTTATTAGAGACAACTGTTGCTGGAGTATGTAAATACATATATATGGAAATATATAGCTCATACAATGTTGGGAGAAAATTTATAAACCCCAAACTCAATTTCAAGAAAATCCTAGAAGGATTTCCTGAAATATGAAAAATGGAAAAAATGCTGGAGTTGCAGTCCTAGGACTGAGTAGCAGCTGCAACTCAAGAATTGGATGGAGATGGCTGAAGATGCTACAAAATATAAATATAACTCCTCCAATGGATCTTCCAAGTGAAAGGTTGATCCTAACACTGAGGATCTCACCCTCCAACAATCACTGCAAACCCTCACTACAAATACTCACTGAAAATAACACAGTAACTGAGGGATACTGCGTTGTAGGTGCAAGAAAATGGGTTGGCCAAGTGCCAAGATCTGAAATATGCTCCAACAGCTTCCTAACTGACCTCCCAAAGGAAAGAAGGCTTCCTCCTCTGAAAATAAGCTCAGGAAGTGGTGCTGAGAAACCTCCATTGCAACACCCTGCAACACAATGTTATACTTCAGCAGAAATAATGTTGTAGCTGAAGGAGGTGGCTTGGCCTTTGGCTTGGATGTGGAGAAATGAAGTGAAATCTCCTTCAATAGGTTGCTCTTGGAAGGAGAAGGAATTCCTAAACAGGAATGCCTTGTGCTAAGAAGCACAAAAACTCTGCTAAATAGCAAGAGAATGCAAAATAGTCTAACCAGACCATAAAATCAATAATCCATAACATAACATCATATGGCTGCCTTGCCCTCCTTTTATACAAATGTAAGCCCTCTCTCCTTGGGTCCCACTCATTAGGGTTTCCTCCACCAAGGAATATTCCTCCCACTATCCTTGCGCTGTCTCCAAAGATGATCTCCACCTCCTATCCCAGCGTTGTTGACTTGGTCAAACTTGACCTTGTCCACATGCAAATGTCCTCTTTCACACATGAGGGTGTGAAATCTAGCTCTTATGATGATTTCGTTTCATATTTTGAGGAATTATTTTCCTATTTCTGAAATCTATGGGCCTCCTTACCCATTTATTAATCTCCTATGTGTAAACAACAAAATTCAATATTCCAATTTGTTGCATGCTAAATTTGGAATATTACAGTGTAGGTAAAGGAAGATTTTGAAGCTGCCAATGTGTGTAAACATCCCAAAATTTGCCAAGGTAAATATACCATTCCTCAAAGAGAAAAGGTGTGAAGAGTATCAGTAAGAAAGGTAAAATTAGTGTTTTTGGGCACCTGCAAATCAAAAGTGACCAAAGAAGGTAAAAGGCATGATTTTGAATTCCATGGTGCATGTCAAAGGAGAGTTTTGAAGGTATTGATATGTGAAATCCTCCCAGAGATGTTTAATGAGCTTATTATGCTTCAAGGAGCAACAAGAAGGTAAAAATTTATCATCTCAGTCACCTGCAAACAAAAGTGTTAAAGGACATCAATGAGCCAAGAGAAGGAAAATTTATGACTCAAAGCAAACCTGAAAAGGAGAGGGTAAAGAGTATGAGTGAGAAAGGTCACAATTATCATTTTAGTCACCTACAAAGCAGCAGTGGTAAAATGGATGAAAAACATGATGCTGAGCTCCAAGGTGGAAACCAAAGATGATTTTAAGGTTGTTGTTGTGTCAAGATGAATAGGTCAAATCCTCAGGATCAAAAGAAAAGACAAATTTCATGGTTCCAGCAAACTTCCAACCAAGGTGAAAAAAGCTAACTTTGATGGTATAGCTCGCACAGGATTTTGCAAATGTCACTGAGAACTAATCACAAAATTGTCAAATTAAAGTTTTTATACTTCAAGGAGAAAAAGGAAAGGCCGCTTCAATGTTTTCTGTCACCTACAAGAAAAAAAGTATAAAGAAATATCAGTGAAAAGTGAAAAGGCTTAAAGCATTAGGAAGTAGGTTTTCAAAAGATTAATCAAAGGTCCCAAGTCTATAAAATGTCATTTGGCATTTCAAATGAATCAGTTTTGCCTTCAAGAGATCGAGAGCAGTCAAGGAGAGAAAAAATTGTGGATTTTCTAGGAGAAAATGGATAAATTTTCCCGGTACTATGCGCTTAGGTTGGCGCCGTGCACCTGGAGTCAGGCGTTGCACCCTTGGCATAAAACTCTTGTCCAAATTAAACAGGTTTTGTGTGCTTGGAACGTGGTGCTGTGCCTAGCAGCGCATTGCGCCTTTACCCGACTGACCCACAACGTTCAAAACTGAGCGTTGCGCCCTTGGCCTAGGCACTGCCCGCTTGGCCTGGAGGGCCTCCTACACCCTACAAACACTCAAAACATCACAAAATCCTGTCAAGTCTCCTCCAAGGTCTTCTGAGCACATTAAAAGGTAAGTGGATGCCTTACCTTCCTTAAAGCATTTTGATGATTTAATTAAAGGAAGGAAACCCAAAGGGGAAACCCTATATTTTATGCTTGAAAACACTGTTTGTCATTCCCTCATTTTACTAAAAAGAAATATTAGTCAAAACAAGGGTAAATTAGGGTGGTTGCATTGGTTTGAAATTGGTCATCCATCAAAGCTTAACATAATACTCAGTCCCTTACATTGCAAAAACATTGACATTACATGCCTTCCTTCATCTCAAATTGTCATCAGTGCAAGGTGTTTCACAACAGAGTTTGACATATCAGCTAGGTTGCCTTCAAGTTATTTAACCTCTCATTCTGCCCAATTTACACCCTCACTCATTCATCTCATTCATAATCAGACTTCCATTCCATTTCCCTCTTCCATATCGGTTTCTTATCAGTTCTAGGGTTTCAAAGGCAGAGTCACAATGTCAGAAGACAATGATAGTGGTGGAGAAGGCCAAGTGCCAAGGAGGCAAGGGCACAAAGGTTGAAAAATCAACAGATTTGAACCTCTAAACACTATAGATCTAATGGAATCTCCCACGACTGTTTCATGCTTCCAAAATATAGGATGCTATGATTTTTGTGAAAGGGTACAACATGTGCAAAACCTCTTGAGCTAACTATGCTATTCATCATTAAATTTCTTTACAAACAAGTTAAACTTGCAAGGGTTAATTTTGAGTTATCTATAGATGCTATTGGCAATGACACAAGCATACCTAGTGTAGGGGAGAAATATTTTAAGCAGGCCAATCTTGACATGAGCTACTATGAACCCTTCCTAAAGCCTAGATACAAACACAATTGCAAAGCCATTTTCCTTTCTCACATTTGCTAGAGAGATATGCACCTATGATGAGAATCATTATGAAGTATTTTACATGTGAGGGAAGGTTCTCCAGGCTTTACTCCTATCACATTAGGCTGCTTGTGCACTTTACTAGTGTGAGGATGCTGCACCTACCCTAAAACAAAAGATGATTTTAAGGTTGTTGTTGTGTCAAGATGAATAGGTCAAATCCTCAGGATCAAAAGGAAAGACAATTTTCATTGCTCTAGCAAACTGCCAGCGAAGGTGAATAAAGATAAGTTTCATGGTATAACTCATGCAAGATTTTGCAGATGATATTAAGCACTCATCACAAAATTGTCAAATTAAAATTTTTATACCTCAACGAGAAAAAGGAAAGGACACTTCAATGTTTTCTATCACCTACAAGCAAAAAAGTATAAATAAATATCAGTGAAAAGTGAAAAGGCTTAAAACATTAGGAAGTGGGTTTTTAAAAGATTAATAAAAGGTCCAAAGTCTATAAAATATCATTTGGAATTTCAAATGAATCATTTTTTCCTTCAAGAGATCAAGAGCAGTCAAGGAGATAAAAACTTGTGGATTTTCTGGGCGAAATTGGACAAGTTTGCACATCGCTGCGCGCTCAGGTTGGCGTTGCACGCTGGGAGTCGGGCGCTGTGCCCTTGGCAGAAAAATCCCATGCAAATTACATGGGAGTTGCATGCCCGACAACGTGCTACACCTTTTCTCGAATGACCCATATCATTTAGAACTGAGCGTTGCATCGTTGGCCTAGGCGTTGCGCGCTTGCCTAGGAGGGCCTCCTACACCCTAAAAACACTTAGAACATCACAAAATATTGTTCAAGTTTGCTCCAAGGTCTTTTGAGTACATTAAATGGTAAGTGTATGCCATACCTTCCTCAAAGAATTTTGATGACTTAATTAAACGAAGGAAATCCCGAGGAGAAAACCCTATATTTTATGCTTGAAAAAACTGTTTTTCATTCCCTCATCTACCTATAAAGAAATATTAGTGAAAATAGGGAGAAATTAGTGTGGTTGCATTGGTTTTAAATTTTTCATCCATCAAAGCTTAACATAATACTCAGTCCCTTATATTGAAAAAGCATTGACATTACATGCCCTCCTTCATCTCAAATTGTTATCAGTGCAAGGTGTTTCATATCAGAGTTTTACATATTAGCTGGGTTGCCTTCAAGTTATTTAACCTCTCATTCTACCCAATTTACACCCTCACTCATTCATCCCATTCACAGGTAGACTGCCATTCCATTTCCCTCTTCCATATCATTTTTGTATCAACGCTAGGGTTTCAACAAGAGAGTCACAATGTCAGAAGATAGTGGTAGTGGTGGAGAAGGCTAAGTGCCAAGGAGGTAGGGGCACAAAGGTGGAAAAATCAATATATTTGAATCTCCAAACACTATAGAGCTAATGGCATCTCCTATGATTGTTTCATGCTTCCAAAATGTAGGCTGCTATGAGTTTTGTGAAAGGGTACATCAGGTGCAAAACCACCCTGAGCTAATGTTGGAGCAGGGTCCTCCAACAGCTACGAACTGAGACAATTTCGAGTATTTTGTATAATTTTGGCATATTTTGGTCCAGCGCAGGGGTTTTGGGGTGGGTTAAAGCCCAAAAATCATTGTAATGGGTCAAAGGGTAGACCTAGAGTCCGCAAACCATGGTTTGCCGACCACAGGAAAGTTTAGGCTAGATGGCTATAAATAGAAGGACACTTTGAGTTCTAAAGGAAGAAAAGAATAGAGATTGATGCTAAGTGTGAACTGATAGATCTGATTAGGGTTGTTGGGGAATGAATCTTGCTACTATGTGCATGGATATTATCTTTCCTGCTATGTGCAAACCCTTCTACTATGTGCACAGGTTGGGTTTTGGGGTACTGTAAATAGAACTAAAGGATTAATGTATGTGGAAGTATTGTTGAATATCTGAATCTATCAAAATTACTGTGATGTGAATCTGTGACATTTATATACTGTTATATTATTGAATTAAGCTGCGAACATAATTGCGTTACTTTTTTATTCTACGATCTGGGTCTGTTATGTTGCACTTCATATAAATAGTTGTGTTATCGTCATATGAGTTCATGATATCTTGATTACTGTGAATATCATTGCTGTTGTGCACGTGGATGCGAAGGGAATCTGTGGATCTAGGCTCCATGATATAAGATTTGGTCACTATAAGGTCGAACGCAGCTCTGCTTGACTTACCTACCCTCTCCCAAGGTGCGAAAACCTGGTTCCAGCACCCACCCATACTTCTTCGAGTGAGACTTTGGCCTGCCCAAGTAGATCACTGCCGAAAGGGCCAGTAGTATAGGGGTTTACTGGTGAACCTTGAACCTCCAAACGTGGGTCAGGACCCCTCGAGAAAAAAAATTCTTTCATTGCTGGGACCGGGAGCATTTTGAGAGAGGTATTGGGTAATGCCAAGGCCATACTAGAAACCTGAAAGTAAAGAAATTGATGAATGGTTCGAACAAAAAATTCAGGAATTCACAGTGAAAGAGAACCGCAGTAAGAGGTTGACCACCGAGGAGTGGAAAAATAAGTATATTTTCATGGATATATACAAGATCTTCTTTGTAACAGTTTCAATTGAGCTCCAGGAGTGGCTCGCAAGATTGGTCGAATTTCAGACTTGTTGGAAGGATGAATGGGTCACGTAGTGGACCCCAGAATTGATTCAGCAGTTAGAAAAGACCGATAACACCATCACTCGCATGGTGGACCACTAGGTGGACAGTGTGCTAGGAGGGTTCATGACAGAATTTTCCATCAATCACTTTGTATCCTACTCCGAAGTAGAGCGAATAATTTTCAAGGGTTTCCAGGGTAAGTTTATGAAGACCTTACCATTGCTGATTAAGATATTACTATGCAAAAATATTATCTTGTGTAGCCACACCGAATGAATGACCCCTGATCTGGATGGAAGTATGACACTAAGTGGAAAGTACTATCGAACCAACCAAGAAGGATATAGGTCGCTCTACAGTCCAGTAAGGGAAGAAGCTGTGCAAAGTCCTCCCGACACACCACTTTCAAACCAGCGTAGGATTAAGAATTCACCTACACCTCCGCTACCACTGGAAGACAACATGGCTGCGCACATGAATTTTTTGACCTTTAAGGGTGTGGGGGATGAAGACATGGATCAATTCTATTTTTTCATAGGATCGGTATGAACTACGCAAAATGTAGCTAGTGATGCAGTGAATCGGGCATAGCTATCCCTTGCCTTTGAAGGGAGAGATTTGGATTGGTACATGGGATACATCGGCTAGCATGTGAACACAACCATTGAGGAAATTAACAACACCTTGAAGCAAAAATTCAAGAAGCCTAAGTCTTACTCTCAACTAGTGGTTGATCTAAAATATTTCAAGCAAGGGCCTTCTGAGTCTGTGTGGGAGGTCGATCAACGACTGAAGAAGGTAATCAGGGAAGGAGGATTTCAATATGATGACAGACATCATACATAATGGTTCATTGCTATGTTGCTGCATCACCTATGCGTACCTATGGGTCATCAAACATTCGAATCACAGGAGAAAGCCTTGGAGGGTGCTATGAAGTTAGAAGCCGCACCTTGAGACGAGACCCAGCTGGGCATCCAACAGATCCAGGGGCAACTAGAAGCAATGGATGCAGAGATCCATAACTTGTGAAAAGAGCGAGGAGTAGAGGCTAGCCCTGAAAGGTGGTGCATACGATGCACGGTGAATGGTTACACCAAGGATAACTATCCTCTATTAGCAGACTATATGAAGGCTGGGGAACCTAGCCCGTTGTGCGTAAGAGAAATTGCAAGGCCAATTGGGCCAGCTTTGTGGTGTGATGATTGTCATATTGCAGGGCTGCATGACATAAATCACTACCCCTGCCTTGCTGCATATTTCCTAGAGATAAAAAATCAATGGTGCAGGTTCTGTAGATCGATAGGACATGATGAACAGAACTATCAGACATATGATTTGAAAATCGATCACGGAAACTTATATAGGGTACAATCAGACCCTGCATCATCAATGTCCCCCGTAGGCATAGGTGGCTCCCCAGCTAGGGGCAGGGGGGGAGGCTGAGGTGCAAGCATAGGTCGGGGATGAGGGACCAGCTGCAGTTAGTCCTCGGTCATGCAGGTTAGGGTTCGTTCGAAAATATGCACTGGTCAGTCCTCAGTCTGTGGTCACGAAGGTTAGGATGAGATTGAGAAACTCCAGTGTAAGAAGCACATCATCGAGGAACGAAAACTCCAGCGTAAGAATCACGTCATCGAGGAACGATTGAAGGCATGAGCTGCCACAACTCTTCAGCTCTCACATGATGCAGATGGCGCGATCAAGCGACTAACCCAGACATTGGATAGTGTCACCACGGCAACCGAAGGCCCAACATCCCAAAAGCTTGTGGACCTTGCACAGAGCGTCATTGCTCAGAGTCAAGTAGTGCTGCCTCTGCTAATCGCAACCATCAATTCACTACATGCACAGGTGGAGACCATGCCACTATAGTGACTCAGGGAAAGTCACAAGATTGTGTTGGGGGACTGTTGGAACAGGGTCCTCCAACGACTGCGAACTGGGAGAATTTCGAGTATTTTGTATAATTTTGGCATATTTTGGTCCAGCGTAGGGGTTTTGCGGTGGGTCAAAGCCCCATAAGCATTGTAATGGGTCAAAGGGTAGACCTAGAGTCCACAAACCATGGTTTTCGGACCACAGGAAAGTTTAGGCTAGATGGTTATAAATAGAAGGACATTTTGAGTTGTAAAGGAAGAAATGAATAGAGATTGATGTTAAGTGCGAACTGATAGATCTAGTTAGGGTTGTTGGGGAAGGACTCCTGCTGCTGTGTACGAGGAGATTCTTTGTCCTGCTATGTGCGAACCCTGCTGCTGTGTGCATAGGTTGGGTTTTTGGGTATTGTAAGTAGAACTGAAGGATTAATGTATGCGGAAGTATTGTTGAATATCTGAATCTATCAAAATTATTGTGATGTGAATCTCTGATATTTATATACTACTGTGTTATTGAATTAAACTTTGAACATACTTATGTTACTTATTTATGCTGCGATCTGGGTCTGTTTTGTTGAAATTCATATAAATAGTTGTGTTATCGTCATATGAGTTCATGATCTGTTGATTACTGTGAATATCATTGTTGTTGTGCACATGGATGCGAAGGGAATATGTAGATCTAGGCTCCGTGATATAAGATCTGGTCACTATAAGGTCGAACGTAGCTCTGCTTGACTTGCCTACCCTCTCCTAGGGTGTGTAAACTTGGTTCCAGCACACACCCATACTACCTCAGATGAGACTTTGGCCTATGCATATAGGTCACTGCTGAAAGGGCCAGTAGTATAGGGATTTTTTGGCAAACCTTGAACCTCCAAACCTTGGTCAGGACCCCTCAAGCCAATAGCTAACTAGGCTATTCATCATTAACTTGCATGACAAACAAGTTAACCTTGCAAGGGGAAATTTTGAGCTATCTACAGATGCTATTTCCAATGCCACATGCATACCTAGTGTAGGGGAGAAATGGTTCAAACAGGCCAATATTGACATGAGCTACTATGAATCCTTCCTAATGTCTAGATACAAAGACAACTGCAAAGCCATTTTTCCTTTCTCACATTTTCTAGAGAGATATGCACCTATGATGAGAATCATTATGAAGTATTTTACATGTGAAGGAAGGTTCTCCAGGCTTTAATCCTATCACATTAGGCTCCTTATGCACTTTAATAGGGTGAGGATGGTGCACCTACCATATTACCTCTACAGAAGCATTGATAAAATGTCCTATATTGTGAAAAATATAAGGTACCCTCAACAGATGCAAAGCTTATTTCATCACTCTTTGATTAAGATCATTGTGTTGCACCAGTTATAGCAGAAGGGCATTCCATTGGAGGTTTTCATTGCGCATGAGTTGTTCACCAATCCACAAGGCCAACATCAGCAATATTTACCTTCATCTTCTTAGCCTCCCATTCATCCTTCACCATCACACTCCACTCGTCATGTCTATCCATCCACACATAGTCCTTCACCTCAGGACAATCCTCCTTCATCACCCTCTCAAAATTCTTCAGAAAATGAGGGAAGTGACAATGAGCAATCAAATGTAAATGAAGGAGAGGGAAATAATGAATCAAGCAATGAAGAAGAAGGAAATGAGGAGGCATAGGTCAGTGATAAGGTATAGAACATGTAAATATAAGGAAATTATTATGTTGGCAAAGATGAGGCATATAGCAGTGAGAAAAATGACAATGAAAAATCAGACAGTGAGGGCTATGAGGCTAATGTCAATGAAGAAGAAGGAAATGAGGAGGAAGATATAATTGAAGATGATGAAAATGATGAAGAAAGAAACAAAAGTGATGATGATGATGATGATGATGGCATTGATGACAACAAATCACATGACAGTGAAGTCAGTGAAGCAAATAGTGATGAGGGCAGTGTGAAAAGTAGTAAGCATGATGATAGTAATAATGCAGAAGGCAGTGAGGAGAAAAGAAATGAAGAAAGCAACAAGGAAAAATCCAATGATATCAGTGAGGATGATGTTAGTGACAAAAAAGAGAGCATTGAAGCTCACAACAATAGTGCAGAAAATAGTGATGATGTTGGCACTAATGATGACAATGAAGTAAAAGGCCATGATAGCAATGATGATACAAATCAAGATGGTAGCCATGAGAGAAGTAATGATAAGAGCCATGTTGATAGTGAAGATGACATAAATGATGGAAATAAGACTAAAGACACTAAAATTATGGACATTAAACCTTTTTATTTGACATACCAAAGAGGAAATATGCATGTGTTTGCTGCCCTCAAGAGGCAAGGGGCCATGCCTTCTACTTCAATTAAGCAGCTTGACAAAGGAAAGGAGAAGGTTGAAGAGAAAGTAATTCTTGAGAAAGAGGATGATCATGAGATTGAGCAAGAGTTCCAACGCATTCACCTTGATGGTGATGATGAGAATGAAGCAAGTATCTCAAGCATGTTGCTCAAAAGAAAAGATGCCCAAATTCAAGACATGCAAGCCAATCTAGGTTGGGCTAGGAATGTGATTCACTATTATGAGGTTGAAAACAAGCAGTTGGAGGCACAAAATGCTATTTATGAGATCAGAGCTATCTGATCTTAGAAAGAGGTTATAAAGGCAAAGACAAATCTAGAAGATGTCTTGGGCACTCCTGATGACACTGAAGAAGAGGAAGAGCAACTTCCTAGGAAGAGGCCAAGGACAATTCGCTTGAAGAAGGCCTTAGCCAAGGAAAAGGAGCAAGAGACAGAATTGGCAGAGAATATCAATCCAAGTGAGTTGATTTCCATGGAAATGGAATATGATTAGGAACCTTGGCTAGAGAGGTAAAACCTACACCTAGAGGGTTAGCTTGAAAAGACAAAGAGGGACCTTGACCTCCAAAAGAAGATGGCAAAACATTATGCCTTGAGGGACAAAATTGCAAGGGCTAAGATCAAAAGAACCCTTGATAAATTCAAGCCCTCAAGGAGACAAAAGGAAAATAAAAAGTTTAAATCCTTGTTGATGCATCCCTACAAGCATCCCAGACACCATAAGCAAGGAAAATTCAGATTTTCGCAACTTTTTGAGAATTTTGGTTTTTGACTGTTTTGGAGGGCCAAGGGTGCAGCGCCACTAGAGTTGCAATATTTTTAGGAGTGGTTTTCATTTTTAGATTCATCAGGCTAAGGGCATTATAAACACAAAATTTAAGATCATTTGGAGCAGATTTGGTCCTCCAAAAGTGCCAAAAACTCCCAAAGAATCACCTTTCTGCCCTATTTTGAGAGTTGGCACTGCTCCCTAAGAAGTCTTGGGAGATTTCGTTTTTGAGCTGGTAAATTGATTCCAATCAGAAACATAAGGGAATTATTGGAAATTAGACTGGACAAGATTTCTAGTGAGCTATCATGGACCTCATTTGGACAACTAGAAGACCTTCAAACCTTGGTCACAAGACAGGCAATTTTTCCAGTGCAGGCACTATGCCCTTGCTTGCAAAGTCAACAAAAGATAAAAATTTATTGAAAATAGATATTTCGAGGGTTTTTGGGTGAATAAATTCAGAGTTAGCTGAGAATTCATGTTTGAAGATATTTTTCATTTATTAGCTTAGATATTTTGTGCCTTGGGCCTTGCATGGTCTCTTTGGAAAAAAATAGCATTTATGATGTATTTATGACATTTTGGAAACCTTAGTTACGGTTTTTTTCCTCCTTGTTGGACATAATTATGAATTACAGATAAAAAGCACTTCTCTAGTTAGGTGATAATCTAGAACAACAGATTAAAGACTATACGACTTCTTCTCCTAACTAAGGATAGGCACACAAAATATATTAGAAGCTTACTTGGAATCCAAGTGCTTCCAAATGGTTCTTTCTGTTGCTTGCATTGCAGCTCCAAATTCCAGCGGTTTGTGCAAAATGCTTCCTGCATAAATGAATAATAAACAACAGAAGATATCAATAATACAGATGTCTATTAAATTTAGTTTGCTAAATCAGTAAAGCATAAACCATATACATCAACTAAGATCTTATAATATGGAAAATCAAAGCCAACACAGATGCATTAGGGAAAAGTAAGTTGTATTATTTATTGATGATAGAAGGAGAGGTTACAACCTAGTGACTGATTTGAAGTGACCATTCCAGCAACATTCCTAGCTTCATCACAGTATAAATCTCTCCAGCAGCTGTTACACAAATCTAACTCTCAATTGAAAATGTACCAGCTCTTCTCTACTCAAAGTCTTCCTTATCAAACACTAATATATGTGCCTAGTTTATAGACTATCTGAGGTAGTTTTTATAATCAATGAATTTCCAATAATAGCCAAGACATGTTCCCAATCTTGTAGATGTAAAATGGACACATGGATTCAAAGTTTGACACATGTGAACTCTTCTAGAAGGCACTAACCAAGTGGAGATTCCGGAACAATGATAATTTCGCTCCCAATGTGACCAACGCATCTGTGAATGTCGGGAAGTGCTTTGAAAAGTAGCCTTGCATGGGGCTACCTGCATATGCAACACACTTAGTCCCTTTAGAGGTAGCATTGATGAGCTCTCATATGCTATTGGAAACCTTTGCTTGATGAAAGTCATGCTTGATTTGTCTTGTTCTTGTCTTAGGGCATGTAGCAACTTGAAATGATAGGGGATGATAGACCCTTAGTCATTGGTCTTGGAGATGATGCCCAGTTAACCAGGTCATTGGGAATGATGCCCAAATTGACCTATAACAAATTGCCCCCTAAATCATGAGGTAAAAATAATTAAAACATTTGATTGAGATGCCTTACACTGTGATGGGCTAGATATGAAGCGGAGTGGTCACCTACATCAATATTACAATACATTACATCATGTTATATCCTCTTTGATCATAATTTCTGAGGGTAGGCATTCCCATGTTCAACACATAAACAATCTAATAACATGTACATAATTCAGAAAGTCGTCGACATTGGAATGTTTCCCAATGCACATTAGGGGATTTTTGAGGTCTAAAATGGGCCTCCTAAGAAAAATGTACAACCAAAATAAACTTTATAAGGACCAATAGGATTCAAGATGATGATGTCAACCATGGGGGATGATTCACCATTTTTTAATTAAAAGGGTAAAAATATTAAAAAATAATAAAACTACTTTTTCAACTTCTATTTTAAACTTATCTCCCAAAGTTTTTACTCAAATTTCGAGTGGGAGTACTTGTTGGATGCAAAATTTAATTCCTCATCCAAAGAGTACCCATGTTGCATACGTTTGATGGACCCTGCTGCACAAGAAATGAGAAATACATGAAAAAACGTGATTGCAATCACGTTTTTCATGTATTTCTCATTTTTTTGTGTAGTAGGGTCCATCAAAAGTATGAAACATGGGTACTCCTTGGATGAGGAATTAAAATTTTCATCTAATGAGTACTCCTGCTCTAAATTTGAGTAAATACTTTGGGAGATAAGTTGAAATTACGAGTTGAAAAAGTAGTTTTTTCCTTTTTTCCCTCTACAATTTGATGATGTAATCAAATCTTATTTTATTATTTCCACTATTATTTTATAATTTTCTTAGGAGGCCCATTTTAGACCTCAAAATTCTCCTAATGTATATTCCTACAGATATAGGCCCATGTTTGGATGACGATCTGTATGTAAGGTCACCGTACAGATGATGTGTACAACAATCCTGAAATCATAGCCCAGATGACTGAAACTAGATCCAGGGTTTTCTTATCTCGTTCACTCGATCATTCATGTACAAGTCTAGCCATGCAAATACATGATTTGTTGTCAAACATGGAAAGAAATCATTTGATTACCAGCCAATGATATGAGCTATTAAAAAAACGTGAGAGAACCATCGTTAATGAAAATGGCCCTCAAGGTACTGCAGTACATTTCGTAAGGCATGAATAGATGATTTGATGTCGAAAGCCAAAAAAAATATTTTGGTCAAAGGCCCGGAAGCAAGGATCTTGTTGATGTTGTAACAAGCCTCATGGTACTGGAATCTGATGTTTCTAAGTGAACTTCCTAGATATTGATTTGTTGTCGACAAGAAGTCACCTTATTGCGAAACAAGAGTTACTGATTTCAGAGACAAAGGTATGACTCGATATAGAAACTTTCAAGGATGATGGTCATAAGAATGAAGGTTTAAAAGTATTGCAAAAGGATGATTTTATTCACTGGATCAATTCTCTTGAACATATCGGCAACACTATGATGAGTTGGTAGCATTGACCCAAAAATGAAGTGAAGGTATAATGAACCGTCAAGATGATTACCCAACCCAAACAGTCACGGACATGGAGTGAAGGAAGTGTCATTTTCAAGAGCGACTTGCTACCATAAAGAAATTTTGCTAACTTTTCCCAAATTTTCCCTAGTCATTTGTCGACCAGTACCTCTTTATTTTTTAAGAAGCTTGAAGAGGGTAACATTTGCTTGATCTATAATTCAACCCTTCGAGTGAATAAAGTATCATTATTTAATAATTTAACGAGTCTAGAGATGAATGAAACTTGATTCTTGCCATGATCGACAAGCCCATCGCTATTTTATGTTTTAACGAGCTTAATGACAATGATAGCCCAATCCTTTTTCATATTTAGAGAGTTTGAAAAAGAGGACGAAAGAAAACTCCATAAGTACTTTTTCATAAATTTGTCACTCAGATCCGAAAAAGTGTAAAATAATATTTGAGAGAACCTCTTTGATCATGTTTAACCAAGGTATTCCTTTTTCATAAATAATCTATCTCAGTTTGGAAAAGGGTTAAACTTATACTGAGTAGATATCAATTCATTTACTTTTACGAGCTGGAAAAGACAAATGCTCGACAATCTTTTCACATTATAGGAGTCTGAAAAGAGCTAAAAGAAGACTCCAGGGGTTCCTTTTTCGCTATTATCAAAGCTTGAAAAAGAGATAGAACTGTGCTTCAAATCCTTTTTCGTTTTTAACAAAGCTCGAAAAATAAGGAGAAAAAGTATGCTTTGTGGTCAAATCATTCTTGAAATAAATCTGCACGACCAAGCTGTCCAACAGTTGTAAAGCCTGTTCAGAACAACATCAAATGGATTAAAAATACCCGTTTCATGATAAAAATAGAATAAAACCATAGTCATAGCAATAAATATGGTTTGCAAACAATTAAATGACTATTCATTTTTACCATTCCAAAGTTACCATTTGCATTTTGGAGCTTTCAACCTGATTTTTCCGCCAAAATTTAGTTGTTGATTGTGTGCAATTAATAAGAATGTTTAGAATGCCCCCTGCAAGAGCACATGTCGAATTCCCCCTGCAAAATTACTAGGGGAAGATTTGTTTCATTTTTTACGAGCTTGACACATGAAAATAACTATGCTCATGACCTGTTTCATTTTTTAATGAGGTTGACACAGTAAAAGAACTTTCCTCAAAGGCACTTGTTTCATTTTTTAAACAAGGTTGAAAAAAGAAAAAATAACTATCCTCATAGGTACTTGTTTCATTTTTTAACGAGGTTCACACAAGAAAAAAGAACTGTCCTCATAACCTATTTCATTTTTTAACGAGGTTGACACAGGAAAAGAACCATCCTCATTGTGCAGTTGGACTAGTGAGTGTGCTCTGGAAAAGATGTAGTCTAACAGAGTCATGATTTAAGGAGTTTTATGAGAACCACAAATGATAATTTATAACATGCGTTGACAGGTTTTCTCCAGGGTTTTCATTGAATTTTGGAATTTCAGAGGGTAATTTCTGTGAAATCACCAGCCACCAAGGAGAATAACTAATGGGACCAGCTTGATATTGCACTGAAGATGTGAATAAAGGATCAATCCATTCAGTACTCATAAGGTAGGAACCAAATAGGATTCTAGATGATGACGTGGGTGAAGTAAATGGACAAATCATCAAAGATGAAGCAACAGTAGATGTTGTCGTTGCTGAAATAGATGGTTCGGTCTAGGATGTTATCTCAGCCATGGTCAAATGACCCAATTTATACCCTATAGAATCTATGGGAACTTGAAGTGAAAAAGGATCAACAAAAGCATAGGAAGGTGATTGAGGAAAAGACTCGTACAGGTAAAGCTCCTACCGAAAATGAGTTGGAGTTAAAGGTGTCTCGTCTTCTGGTATTTCTTCAATAAAAACCAAACTAGGTGTAAGAACTTCATCATCAGGCCCAAATTATATTTTAGGTGGTTGAATGCATGATATGGGAGACTCAATGGCTACAATAGATTGTGGAGTGACCAATAAAGAAACAACTTGCAGTTGTTTGACTTCGAGATCAAGGTTTTCTCCACTTAGGGTATATAGAAACTTAAATATAAGGGGATGATAGACCCTATTTCATTGGTCCTGGAGATGATGTCTAGTTTGACCAATAACAGCAGCCCCGTAAAGCACAATGGCATCTAGATCAACTTTTAGTTGAACAACGTCGGTTTCGTGAGATATGGTCTCACTGATTGGATGGATTGTGACGATAGGTAGCTGTGAGGAATCTGTCTCTACAACAGTAGATGAACCAGTATGTGTAGAAAAAAATTGTGCAAACTCTTGTTTATGGGAAAATGATGTTTCACCAGAGGTACGAACTATACTTCATTCGGCATATTGTGATCGCCTTCGCCTACCAGAAGTAACTTCTAGTGGTAAAGATGGTTTTAACGCTAGTCTATGCGAACGATGGGGGAAAGGATTTTTTTCTTCCATGATTACTGATTTATTTTAACCAAAAACAAATAAAAAAAAATAAAAGGGTAATGCTAGGGAAAAGGGTTTACCAAGAAACTGTGAACTACAGAATACCTCCTGGAAAACGAAGAAGTACAGGTAGGCAATCTCCCCGAATGTTGTGTTCGATGTATCACAATTTAAAAGGTGGATGACTCGGTTCTCTATGGATGGATAGCACCTAAAAGTTGTCCTCCCAAATATACCTAAAGGTACATGGAGGCCCAAGCCCGTATTAGCATTGTCTGATGTGAATCTGCACATTGAGAGCACCCCTTTATACTTATCATATTGTAACACCGCCCGATATACCCAAAAGTACGTGGATGAGCTACGATATACTTACGTATGTGGAGTGAGGTATCACACTCGAAATGTCTCATAGAAAAGTTAACGAAAGCTGTTATGCTTTACGACGCCAGAACACGTCTCTACCATGGACCTTCTAAATGTTATCGTTATCATTCCAATGCTTTGTTAGGTAAATTGATATTAATTTTACGTTGATCTTGCTTAACAATTTTCCTTTCAAAGTGTCACCTCGATGATGTGTAGGAAAATCCTAAAATGAAAAATAAAAATGGTCAAAAATCTTTCACTTTTAGTTTCTTCAATGAAAACCTAGCTACTAAGGGGAAAGAGCAAACAATTTGTGAGAAAACAAATCAATGAGCACAAAATAGATGCAGATTTCCTAATTGTTCCTTTTGCAAAAGACACAAATGCAAGTTTTTCTTTTTCAGTTCTTTTAATGTTATGAGTGCAGAAAAGAAACTAAGTGCACTAAACCAACAAATCAAATGCTTTTTACTTTCGAGAAATGAGGAATACAAACAACAATTTCTCTTTTGAAGGAAAAATGAGGAATTTAACAACAATTTATCCTATCAGGAAATGAAGATTTTATGACAGTTTCCTATTTAGAAAGCAGATGAGCTTAATGTGACATTAAAAATACTTTGAAATAAATCTGTTAATGATAAAGAAAAACGTTTTAAATAAAAATTGAAAAAATTTTCTTTCAAAGGAGGAATAAATATATAGATTCATTGATCAATATGAGGTTCAAACTTTTCAAAACACAGCAAAAAACAAACTGACTCAATTTGCAAAGAAAAATTCAAGGGAATATAGATGGTTTTAGGAGGCAACGCAGTCTCTAAGGGGAGACAGTGCTCTGCAACGTAGGCCTGAAAGGGAGACAGTGCTCTGCAAAGCACTGTGTCCTGTCCAAGAGTGCATTGGGAACAGTGTATAAGGAAAAACACCATTATTTAACACACTTCTATTGCAAATTAATATTTCAAAAAGTTTGATCTTTGTGAATAACAACTACTGGGTGGATAAAAAGAGCATATCAGAGGCTAAAACACCTATAATTAAGAGAAATTCTCCCCAGTGGAGTTGCCAATTTGTTGGACAGAATTGTGAATTACAGATAAAACACGCTTCCCTAGACAAGTGATAATCTAGAACAACCGATTAAATACTATATGAGTTATTCTCCTAACTAATAATAGACACATAGAATATATTAGAAGCTTACTTGGAATCCAAGCGCTTCTAAATGGTTCCTTCTGTCGCTTCTGTTGCAGCTTCAAATTCCAGTAGTTTGTGCAAAATGCTTCCTACAAGAATGAACACTAAAGAACAGAAGATAGCTATAATACAGATGGCTCTTCAAGTTAGTTTTCTAAATCAGTAAATCATAAACCATATACATCAAATAAGATCTTACAATATGGAAAATAAAAGCCAATGCAGATGCATATAGGTAAAAGTAAGTTGTATTCTTTATTAATGATAGAAGGAGAGGTTACAACCTAGTGACTAATTTGAAGTGACCATTCCAGCAACATTCCTAGCCTCATCATAGTATAAATCTCTCTAGAAGTTGTTACACAAATATAACTCTCAATTGAAAATAAACCAACATTTCTCTACTCAAATTCTTCCTTATCAAACACTAAGATCTCTGCTCAATTTATAGAGTCGCTGAGGTAATTTTTACAATCAATGACTTTCCAATAATAGGCAAGACATGCTCCCAATCTTGTAGTTGTCAAATGGACACATGGATTCAAATTTTGACACATGTGAACTCTTCCAGAAGGCACTGGCCAAGTGGAGATTTCGGAACAATGAAAATTTCTCTCTCAATGTGACCAACGCACTTGTGAATGTCGGGAAGTGCTTTGCAGAGCAGCCTTGAATGGGGCTACCTGCATATACAATGCACTTAGTTACTTTAGAGGCAGCATTGATGATCTCTCATATGCTATATAATAAAATTAAAACCTAGGAAACCTTTGCTTGGTGAAATTCATGCTTGATTTGTCTTGTTCTTGTCTTAAGGCATGTAGCAATTTGAAATGATAGGGGATGATAGACCCTTAGTCATTGGTCCTGGAGATGATGCCCAGTTAACTAGGTCATTGGGAATGATGCCCAAATTGACCTATAACACTCCTTGCTAGTTAAATACTGCATGGTGACCTCATTGTACATGTTGGATGATTATTAAGAATAAAATCGTAGATTTGAGACTGAAGAGAATTTGGCTTTGGTTTTTATGGATGGCTTGATCTGCTTGACCATGGAGTAGGCTCACTTGTAGGATTCATGAGCATAGTTAACGGTGATGTTTCCTTATTCAGTACTTCTTTTATTATGTTATCATTTTGTCTCATCTTTCTCATGTAGTAGGATAGATATTTTAAGTTAAGAAATGTTGTTTAGAGGCAGCTTAGCATTGTTTGCTTCCTATTGCTTTTATGTTTTCCTTTGCTAGGTTAGATTAGAGAATTATTGAATGCTCTCTAGTTCCACTTAGTTTGTTTATCTTAAGAATTATTTAATGAAGAAAATGTCAAAGTAGTTTTATGGTTAGCCCTGCTCTTTGATATAACTTAAACATTATTTTTGAGGTATTTTACTTTGAAGTATTACTAAATAGGTTTGGCTGAAGAGGTCTATGGTTTACCCTACCCTTTTTTCATATTAAATGGTTTATTTTTTAGCTCTATATAGTTTTATTAAAGAAATTATGAGTTCCCTACTCTTTAATCTTTACTATATGTTATATTAAATTTTTTTCTTGCCTGAAGGTGAAATCACTAGAGGACTTACATCTATTTTTTTCTCTCTATGGTTCACTAAATTGTTTCCTTAATGTTTAATTTCTATGGTTTAGTCAAATAAGTTATTGGTATGCCCTGTCTTTGGTTATTTCTTCATGCATAGTGATTTTAAAGGTCATTATTGTTAAATTATTTTTCAAAGGATTGTTAACCTCCCTTTGCACCTACTATGTTCACAATTTGATCTTCACTTCACAAACATAATTTTTTAGATCCATTTGAATTTGTTAGACTTGCCCTGTGATACACCCTTGACCTATTGTTAAACTTTTCAAGACCCTTGTAGAATCCATAGCCCAATGGTCTAAAACACTCTTACTCTATCTTATCTTCTTGAAAACCTACCCAACCAACCAAACAAACAAACAAACCCTAATCCTTATAACTAGCATAAAATCAAAAGCATAAAAACATACAAGTTACATCTTTCACACACGTATAGAGAGAGCCCTCTCTGAGTCCAGGAAGGCTAGTTTGTAGGAATCCAAATACTAGTTTGATGTTACCCTTGTACATTTGGTCTTGCCAGTCTAACAAATTATAGGGACCTAACACATTCGACTTCTCTTTTTCTACGCAGAGGGTTTCTGGTTATACAAAGACACTCTTTGTCTATCTCGCGCATTGAACATGTATTTCGTTGTTCCAATACACCTTGTTCAAATGACTATAGGTGAGAAAAAAAATGCTTACTGTAACGATCTGATCTGATCCTCATAAAATTATGATCGAGGGCCCTTGCTGTAACGATCTAATGCAAACATCGTTCACCGAAACATAATCTGTGTTCACCGATCATCCTAGTCTTGAAGCCCACAAACGCCTTTAGATTTCCTCCTGCAACATTATTTATTACACTCGAGACTTATCACCTCTGCAGGAATATCGTGTCCACCAGTTGGCCTCCTGTTGGTCTCTAGAGAGCATAATTTATGTATGTTGTTATGCAAACAATAATTTTGAACGCGACAACAAAAACTCTGACTCATAGATCACTCATGCTATAGTAGTGATCCACCATGGATCCTTACGTCCTCCAGCGATCCTGCTATTGATCAGCGGTTGTCATTAATGTAAACCCAAGGAGCACCAGTGGCTACCCCGATATTGTATGGGAATTTTGACCTACCAAATTAATATATTATGGGTCAAGAATGATTTTTATGGTTTCTACTTGTCGATATGTTTCCATTGATATATGGCATGCCACGTAATTCTTCACGGTTTGAGAGATATTCATGTTTGAAGTTTGTAACCCCAATTAGTGGGCTAAAACCCCATGGGGTTGTGGCATGGGTCATTGAAAAGTCATAATTAATATTTTTTAAGCTCCTGAAATCCCTTACACATTCAATTGTTGAAGCCCCTCTCAACCTAAGAATTTATATAAATTGTGATCCTCATATCCTTCTTATGCAAGGGATTTCCCCATCTGAAATAGGACATCGTGGAATTTTCACTCTAAATTTATTTTTATGAAGTTTTAGAAGCATGAAATTTTATGAGGCGAATCAGAAATCCCAAGGAAGCTCCTATGAATATTTCAGATCAAGGTGTGAAATATTTTCGGAGATATGATCTGTGGAAGTCAGTGTTTTTGCAGGCTCCTGAAATTCATCTCAAAGAACTGACCTTGGGAAAATCATCATAACTCTCTCTCTGAGTATCGGATTGGAATTCTATAAAAGGTGGCAGATAGTGCACAAAATTTTGTTTTATCTCTATCAATTTCAGAGCTGAGTGAAGAAACAGTGACATGTAGCATGCCATACAAGTTCACTCTACTAAAATAGTCCATAATTAGGGCATTGTGAGAAATTGGGCATAACTCTCTCTTGAAGCATCCAAATTTGGTCAGACCTGTAGCATTGGAAAGAGGACTGAAAGGAATACTACATGACCAAAAATCATATATTGATGATCTGAAATAACATAGATACCCTAGATTCAATATCGAGCTCCTAGAAGGCAAGAAAAAGCTAGATCATGTGTTGTCAAGTGCTGCAAAGGACCAGACTTTCTAGGGCCAAAAATCAAAGTAAGGTGTAGCAAAGGGTAGCATGAAAAGAGTAGCAACCAAGGTTCAAAACAACAGCAAGAAGTTCATCACATGAAGTCTTCAAGCGGGCAGAACTGCATACAGTCACTGTAAAGGTATCATTGTACTAAGTCATTGTAAATAAATTATTGTAAAAATTGTTCTAGTGTCTATCTGCCAAGAGTTGAAGAGGAAGTTTTGGGAGGTCTAGGTTCATTATTAGGTGGTTGTGTCATAGTTGGGATTATGGTATAGTGTGTCTTGTTCTTCTACATCATTCTATATCATTGTAAAGTGTACCATTTTCCCTGGTACAGGAGTCCATTCTTCTTTTATTCTTCTATTGGGTGGTAGGGTGGTGCTAGGGTGAGTTGTAGATCATTGGGTGTTGGGGCATCCATTCAGTTGACTACTGAAGAATCTTGGGTGTTGGAGCATCCATCCAGTGGGAGATGGAGAAGAATTCTTTTCTAGATTCTAGGAAGTTGGAGCTTTATTTTCAATTGGAGTTGAATATTAAAGAATTATTTGAAAAGCATTAGGAGGTTTTTCTCCCGGAGTGGGTTTCCACCTTAAAAAATGTGTGCATTTTTGTTCCTTTTGTTTGTTGCTATCATTGTACAAACACTGATAATAATTGAAGATGAACTAATGCTCTGATTGAAAGGAATACTAATTCACCCCCCCTCTCAGTATTTCCAAAAATTGGTATCAGAGCTTGGTTCCTTCAATAGTAGTTTAACAGCTGGAAGGAGTTCATGGAACATACCAAGAATGGTGTGCCTTTTTTCAATGAAAATAATTATGCACTCTTGAAAGAAGAATGGAGGTCTATCTCTTGGCGCAAGGTTATGATGTATGGGGCATTGTTCAAAATGGATTTACATCAACTGCGGATGAACAAGGTAAGCAGAATTTGGTAAATGATGAAAATGAAAAGAATATTATTATCAACGGACTTATTGAATCTTCTTATCATAAGGTGTTGGGTTGTAAAACCACAAAAAAATGTATGGGAAAAGCTTGAGAATATATATGCAGATGACTCAAATGTCAAAGAAGAAAAGCTTCAAATCTATAGAGAAAAAATTGAGCAACTCAGAATTAGAGAAGATTGCAACATTGTTGCATACTTCCAATACGTTGATGAAATAACCAATACTCTGGAAGGATTGGGAGAGCCAGTTGACGAGAAGACTATTATACGAAATATTCTTAGAACGTTACCAGGGAGATTCAAACCAAAGGTATCAGTCTTAGAATAAAGTGAAAATATGGACAAACTCAACAAAGAGGAATTACATGGAGTTCTCATAGCATATGGAATGAGACTTGATGAAGAAGAGGGTACTTCGCATCCAGAAACTGTGTTCCTTACATCTAAGAAAACCCATAAGGATAGACGACCTTCAATTGAAAAGACATGCACCTGCAAGTGTGAAGAAAAGGGAGATGATGAAGAAGGTATTTCAGATGAAGAATATGCTTACTTTATGAGTAAACTAAAAAATTGGTGAGGGGAAATTCAAAGGTAAACTTCCATTGATATGTTTCGGCTGTGGTGAGGTTGGGCATTTCGCATGAAAATGTCCAAACATAAGTGATGGAAACTCAAAAGGAAAGAAAGGATTTTATAAATTCAACAAGCAAGGATCCGAAAGGAACTTTCTCTCTAAAGAAGAGAGCTAATCATCCAATGAAAACAATGACAGCAAAGAAGAAGCCAATGAAAGAGTATTGTTTATGGCCAAGCACAATAAAGAAGAGGTATCAAATAATGAAGAAGAAGGATTGACCATAGAAGAATTTTCTGAGGAAGCAATAAAACTTATAAAAGAGCTCAAGGTAGAGAATATCCATTCCAATACTCTTGAAGAACAAGTTCAAGGTCTCAAAATTGAAGTTGAAGAACATAAATGCATTCAAGAGTCACTTCAAAAGAAGTTGGAAGAAAGCAACCAAGAAAAGGAAGAAGTAGAAGCTGAAGTAGTCTCGCTGCGTAAGGAAGTGAAGAAAGAAAAAACTATCCAAAACTATGCCAACAACTCAAGGGCATTGGAAGAACTCATCAACAATCAACGATCTTACAATGAAAAAACTGGCATCGGTTACAAATAAGAAGAAGCAGGATGTTCTACAACAAAGTACAATGAACCTATGAGATTTAACATGCATGTAGACTTCATTCGATGAGATTCGCAAGAACAACCTTGGTAGGCAATTCCTCGACAAAGATTTCCATCCAGGTACCAACATATTTTTTATGGCTACTGTTATTCATGTGGAAAATTTGGTCATAAAGCTGTAGAATGTCACACGTACCCCAGGAATGAATAAAATTCCAGGAGATCTGTCAAATATGAACCTCCCAGGGCTCAATGAAACATCAATATATTTGGAAATTTAATAAATAATATTGAATGTTACAAATGTTGAAACTTTGGACACATAGACAGAGACTGCAAACTTGAAAATCCTCCAGAAGAATCTTTGAAGCCACAGAATGAACAAACATGGAAGAAGAGGAAGACTGATAATTGTGCTCTCACTCTCAAGGCTCAAAACAACAAAGATGTGTGGTATGTTGATAGTGGTTGCTCAACGCATATGACTGGAGATACAAATAAATTTGTATCTCTGAAAGATAAGAAGGATGGAACCGTGTCCTTTGGAAATGATGGATCTTCAAATGTTATAGGATCAGGTACTGTCACTCTTAGAAGCAAAGATGCTCTAGCCAAGAATGTTCTATTGGTTGAAAACACGAATCACAATCTATTTAGTGTTGGAAAAATGTGTGATCAAGGACACAATACTATTCAACTCCACAAAATGTGAATTCAGGAAGGCAGGTATGATGAAATTGTGGCTACAGCAAGTCGAGCTCCAAACGACATATATGTTCTGGATGAAGCAACTAAAGCATGTCTAATAGCTAAAGAGGATGATATAATATTTGGTAGCAATGATGATCGACTCAGTAAGAAGTTTTCTACAAAGATGCAAAGTGATTTCGAGATGTCTTTACTTGGTGAGCTGACATACTTCTTAGGGCTTCAAATATCTTAGCAAGAGAAAGGAATATTTATATGTCAAGCCAAGCACATCAAGGAAATGCTCAAGAAATTTAAAATGGAATATTGAAAACCCATCCTTACTCCGATGGTAACAGGTTGAAAATTGAGCATAGGCTACTCATCTAAGGATGTTGATCAAAGGTTGTACAGATCTATGATTGGTAGTCTTCTATATGTAACAACCTCCTGGCCAGATGTTATGCTAGCAGTTGGACAAGTAGCAAGATTCCAAGCAGCACCAAAATAATCACATATTGTTTCCATCAAAATAATTCTTTGATATCTAAAGGGAACAACAGAATATGGCTTGTGGTATCCCAAGGGTAATAATCTCATTATTCATTCCTTTACATATGCAAATTGGGCAAGAAGTGTTGATGATCATGAGAGTACTAATGAGGCATTGGAATATCTTCGCCAGAATCTTGGGATTCTCCCAAGTTCTCATTATATTTTCCTTATTTAGAATATAAAGGGGGAGTGGAAGTGTGTACAATTCCACAAGATAGTTGTGTGTCAGGGGGAGTTACCCTTTTCCATTGATGTCAAAGGGGGAGAGAATGTTGTAGGAAGAGGTGTCATGTTCGTAGGGGGAGTACTTGTTTTGCCATCAATGCCAAAGGCAGAGATTGTTGATTAGCGGTTGTCATTGATGTCAACCCAAGCAACACCAAAGGATACCCCAATATTGTATGGGAATTTTACCTACCAAATTAATATACTCCAGGTAAATAATTCTTTTGATGGTTTCTACTTGATTAGATGTTTTCTTTGATATATGGCACGCCACGTAATTCTTCACATTTTGAGAGATATTCATGTTTGAAGTTTGTACCCCCAGTTAGTGTGCTAAAACCCCATGCGGTTGTGGCATGGGTCATTGAAAAGTCATAATTAATAATTTTTTAAGCTCCTAAAATCCCTCCCATGTTCACTTGTTGAAGCCCCTCTCAACCTAAGAATTTATATAAATTGTTATCCTCATATCCTCCTTATGCAAGGGATTTCGCCATCTGAGATAGGTCATCGTGGAATGTTCACTCTAAATTTCGTTTTACGAAGGTTCAGAAGCTGAAATTTTTATGAGGAGAAACTAAAATCCCGAGGAAGCTCCCGTGAGAATTTCAAATCAAGGTGCACAATATTTTTAGAGATATGATCTGTGGAAGTCAATGTTTTTGCAGGCTCTTGAAATTCATCTCAAAGAAGCGACCTTGGGAAAATCGTCATAAATCTCTCTCTGAGTATTGGATTGGAATTATGTAAAAAGTGGCAGATAGTGCACGAAATTTGGTTTTATCTCTATAAATTTTAGAGCTAAATGAAGAAATAATGACACGTGGCACGCCATACAAGTTCGCTCTTCTGAAATAGTCTAGAATTACGGCATTGTGAGAATTTGGGCATAAATATCCCTTGAAGAATCCAAATTGGATCAAACCTATGGAATTGCAAAGACGACTCAGAGGAATACAACAGGACCGAAAATTAGATATTGGGGATCTGAAATAACATAGATACGCTAGATCCAATATAGAGCTCTTAGAAGGCAAGAAAAAGCTAGATCATGTGTTGTCAAGGGCTGCAAAGGACCAAAATTTCTAGCACAGAAAAGCAAAGAAAGGTGCAGCAAAGGGTAGCATGACAAGAGTAGCAACCAAGGTGCAGAATAGCAGCAAGAATTTCATCACATGATGTCTTCAAGTGGGTAGCACTACATACAGTCACTGTAAAGGTATCATTGTACTAAGTCATTGTAAATACATTATTGTAAAAATTGTTCTAGTGTCTATCTACCAAGAGCTGAAGAGGCAGTGCCAAGATGTCTAGGATCATCATTAGGTGGTTGTGTCATAGTTGAGGTTATGGTATAGTGTGTCTTCTTCTTCTACATCATTCTATATCATTGTAAAGTGGACCATTTTCCCTTGTACGAGAGTCCATTCTTCTTTTATTCTTCTATAGGGTGGTAGTGTGTTGTTAGGGTGAGTTGTAGCTCATTGGGTGTTGAGGCATCCATTCATTTGACTACTCTAGAATCTCGGGCATTGGAGTGTCCTTCTAGTGGGAGCTGGAGAATAATGCTTTTATAGATTCTAGGGAGTTGGAGCTTTATTTTCAATTGAAGTTGAATATTAAAGAATTATTAGAAAAACATTAGGTGGTTTTTTCCCGGAGTGGGTTTCCACCTTAAAACCTGTGTGCATTTGTGTTCCTTTTTTTCGCTACTATCATTGTACAAACAATAATAATAATTGAAGATTAGCTAATGCTCTGATTGAAAGGAATACTGATACACCCCCCCTCTCAGTATTTCCAACACCTGCGGCATGAACTACAACAATAGTGTTTCACAACTCTTTCCAGGGATAAAAAAAGTCAGAAACCTCACAACAAATTTACTGAGCTTTAACACCGGAAGCTCTGATACCATGTTAAAAACTGGATTTATTAACTATGAATTAAATGGCTCTCTAGGTGATATACCTAGAGTGTGTACAAACACTCATACAAGCACTGACTATTGAGTTAGATGAGCCTCAAACATATAGGCTTTCACACTAACAGGATGGTTTCAACCACTCCCTAGATATTAGAATATGAGGTCTAAGATTAGAGTCTCAAACCTATCCTCATCATAACAACAATCTAAGTCTGGCTTTCTCCATTACTTCCAACATGAAGATACTCTTCCCACTTCCATTTTTGATGTATAACATACATTCTCAACATGTCCTACATAATCCTATTGACCCTTGATATCTGTCCATCTGTCTACAGATGATAAGTTGTGTTGAAGGCTAAATTTGTACCCAAACCTGTAAATAGCTCCTTCCAAAACTTGGAATTCAACTTAGCATCTCTGACTGGCATAGTATTCTTCATAACATCATGAAACCTCACTATCTCCCTGATGAATACTTGTGCTACCTCACTAGTTAAATAAGTAGACTTAAAAACTACGAAGTGAGATATGTTGGTTAACCTATTAACCACAACCATGATAGAATCATATTGTCTACATTTCCTAGACAAAATTTTAATGAAATCCATGGAAATTATCCCCCATTTCCACTCTAGAATTAACACCGATTGCAGTAGACCACATGGATGCCTATACTATACTTTTAACCGTTGAAAATCCAAACATCTAGCCATAAACTCTACCACTTCCATCATCAAATTCATCCAATAGTAGAGCTTATTCACCGTTATTAATGTCCAATGATATCCCAAATGAACTGAATATGGCTTAATATGAAATTCCCTCAAGACAAGCTTCTTGAGCTCACTATTTTCTAACAGATAGACCTTGTCCCTAAATCTGACCAAACCATCTGCTATGAGACGATAGGCCACATCCTGCTCACCTGTACCCTATTTTGTAACCTATGTATAATATCCCTATACATGTCATCATGTTGTCTTGCCTATAAGATCTGATCCTATAAATCTTTCCCATATGAAGTCATAGCTGCTATGTGATTTACATGTACTCTTATGATAATATCATTTTCAACCCTATTCTTTTTTCCCTTAATGTACCTTATATCAAAATCAAACTCATTGAGCATGACCAACCATACAAATTTCCTGACATTTAAATTAGGTTTTTCAAATAAGTACCTCAACCCACTGTGATCATTCATCAGAATAAACCTCCTGCCAAGATGATAGTGCCTCCACATATTCAATGCATGAATGATCATTCCCAACTCAAGATGATGTGTCACATAGTTATCCTCGTGATCATTCAATTTCCTTGATTCATTGCATACCACATGTCCTTATTGCATTAGGAATCCACCAAGTCCTCTCTTGCAATCATATGTACATACCAAAAACTCTTTATTCGGATCTGCAAACTTGAGAACTATAGCATGTGTCAACAACTTCTTCAACTTATCAAAACTTGTTGTACATTCCTCTATCTATTAAAATTTATTTCCTTTCCTTTGCAATGATGTAATATTGTAGTATATCTTTGAGAAGTTCCTGATGAAACTCTTATAATAACTAGATAATACCATGAATGATTTCATCTCATCCACACTTCAAGGAGTTGTCAAACCAAAAGGAACAAAAACAGACTAATAATTCTCATACTTGGTCCAGAAAGAAGTCTTGTATATGTTGTATTATTTAATGTGTACCTAATGATATCCTAATCTCAGATCAATTTTACAGAACACTACTACTCCCTTCAACTGATCAAACATGTCATCAATCCTCGCAAAAAATACCCGTTCTTGATGGTTACCTTGTTAAAGTACTTGTACTCAATACACAACATAAGAGTACCTTCCTTGTTCCTTACGAACAACACGGGCTCACCCTAAGACGAAACATTTGGCCTTCTGTATCCCTTTTCTAGCATTTACTTCAATTGTAACTTCAATTCCACTAGATATAGAGTGCTCACCCTGTATGGTGCATTTGATGCTCATGATTCTCAATGTACCAAATCAGTAGAAAATTCCACTTCCTTGTGAGGAAAAAACTTTGAAATACTGATGTAAAGCTACCTCTTCAAGCCTTATGCATCCTCAACACCCTTACCTTTATCATTAGAAAAATGTATTGTAAATAACACACCCTTTATCATTTTCATCCAAGAACTCAATATCCTTTTCATAACAATCTACTTTAGTCCTATGAAGATATAACCAATCCATACCCAAAAGCATATTGTATGATACCAATGGAAGTACATTCATATGTTATTATGTATGAATACCATTCAACTAAAATGCACAAGCTCTTACCAAATTATGAAATCTTTTCTTATTACCTATAACGAATTGCACTAGCCCGTAACTTGTAAACAACCTATAAATAACCAAACCTGCAAACTTGTAAACAACCATGCCTACAAACTTGCAAACATGAGGTCTTGTTCACTTCAGTAGCCCTTTTACTTTAATATTTTCTTTCCCTTTCCAACCTTGCAGAGTCTCTATCTTATGCTTCGTTTGATCATAACATTGCTTCAACTTTCCAAATACTTATTCAGGTGACTGAGGTTCATCATACTCAATCTGATCTTTAAATGATAACAGTAATCCACTAAAAAAACTCTAAACTTTTGCCTTATCATCCTTAATATACGGTACATACCTCAAAAACTCCAGGAACTTAGTCGTGTACTCCTCATTTGTCATTGATCCCATCTTTAGCCCATATAACTCCTTATATTTACTGTCATAGTACATGTTGGACAAGTACTTCTTTCTGGTAATATTTTTGAACTCATGCTTACTCAAATCCTCTACCCTGATGTCCATGACATGCTTCACATATTCCCACCATATTTATTCTTTCCCTTTGAGGATGAAAATAACTATCTTTTCCTTCATTTTCATTATGTAATCATGCAACTCAAAGAATTTCTTCATTCCAAGAAACCATGCCACTGCATCTTTCGGTTTCTTTAATTCTCCATCAAATGTATCTAGCTTAGATTTATTGAACTCATCCGACAAATATTCTTTTTCATTCCTTTTATTAGGATGATAGCGATGGTGACCATGGTACATGTCTAAAACATAACTTGAATAAATCCCATGTCCACTGCCTCTCTTATCAGGTGTATCCAAGAATCTTCCATCTCTAACCATGTCATCCTTGTATGACCTATGTCTATTATCATATCTACTACCATAGGCTCTATTAGTCTTATCTTTTCATCCATTAATGATCCTAAGAAATCCATGCCTTTGAAAATCTAACAAACTTTGAAGGATAACTACATTGGCCTCTTGTTGTTTCTCTTGTTCCCTAAAAGTCTCTCTGGTGAATGAATCATTCTACCATTATCTACTTTGAAAATTCTTATTCTTTCCTTAAGATTTTTTAATGTATCTCTTATGTGAGAGGAGTACCCATCATCTTGTTTCTCTTGTGATCTATAGGGAGAGTCCTGAGAACTATAATCCACCATTTTTCTAGCCACCCTTGATCCTATTCTTCTTGCAAAAATATCATGTCATCTAACCAAACATAAACATAACTAAAATACCTCAGTATAGTTTAGGGGAGGATATATCATATACAAGATGAACCATATTACCACGATAAATGTATAATCATAACCATAACAATATAATGACATAATCTCAATCATCATCCCAGTTTCCATGAATGATGTCACAAACTGTAACACCAATTTGATACATGCTAGTCATAGCCACTATAATGCATGAATAACAACATGTAGAAACTGGGATGCATAAAAAATACATATACAACTGACATGCATTCATGAAAAACTCATCCTAACAACAACACCATCAACTTCTACATGAAAATACAACTATAACAATGACCACCACCATGAATACATAACAACCACATATACAACCTACATGGATGCATGACAAACACATTCTTCCCATCCAGTCCAAGTGTTGAAGCATGATTTGATACTACTATGTGGTATCATATATCACCCAAAGAGAATGAAAACCCACTCCGATATAACTTTGTAACACCCTCCTCCCACATTTACCTAGGTTCATTGGTCCACAGGGGTAAATATGTGATGAAACTTTACTATGATATGACTCAATCTACTAGGTACACTTAAGGAAGTGGAATAGTCCAACAAAAACTTTACTGGCCACCCTCGAGAACTAAAGGACACCCAATAGCTAACCGACCACTCCAAGTGCCCAACCCCTAGGTTAAGTTTACTTTTTAATGATCTGGACTCACAGTCACTTCCATGACCAGGAATACAAACAACAATAAACCTCTAGTGTCGACCATTAACATACTCCTAAATATTGTAGACTAAATTACTCAATTCTCTACCAACAACCCTGAGATCTGAGAAACTTTTTGAGGGCTAGGATCCATACCTCTGCCCATAAATTGATGAAACTCTCAAAAACGATAAATGACATAAGTACAAAGAATTTATTAAAAGTTTGATAAAGTAATTGACTTGACCCATCCTAACCCTGATAGATATTTCTTCAAACACATCATGAACATGTAATCTACAGGTCATAATTACATATCTTAACATATGGTACTCATACTTATTTGAGAATCACTAGGAAGGTATAATGCATTCTCTTAATAGTTGCATTATCATAAATTAGGTCATGCATTAATTAACCACTCATTTACTAATCAAAACATTTAGAGATCCATAACAAAATTCTATCATAAAACCATGCTCATAACCAACATATAACTAGAATAATAATGATAACACAACCAACAAAGCCACATAATAAAAAGTATAAACACTCATAAAATAAAATGGGAAAGATATCTCTTATTAACATATGTAAATCCAACTAAGTTAGGGACTTCCAAGTACCACCCAACCATATTATTGGGATGAACCAAATCTTTCTTTCATCTAATTACCCCCATGGCATATTCCAAGCATGAATGTGGGACTCACAAAAAAATGTTGAGAATGCAGCAAGATGATGGAGCTTAGTGAAATGAAGTCGCCTTCACTAAGTGGGCCCGCAGGCAAATTCTGGCGCAAAGTCTATTTTTAGACTATGTCTATTTTTAGACATACGCAGCATAATTTGGGAATTCTACTTGGAGATTCTTGGAGTATGCGACATGTCGGTAAAAATAGATGAGACCCTAATTTTTAGGACCCAGGCTATTTTTAGACTGATCTCCTAAAAATATGGAAGTCAAACATTATTTACCCTTAATAATATTTTGACTATAAACAGCAGTTTACTCTCTTGGCGCACTTCAGTTTGAGTCATGGAGGTGGCTCATGCAACTGACACAAGGAATCACGTGGTTCCTAGGGTTTGATGGCATCTTGCATGGTTTACTTCAGTTAGACTTCAGTGGCAGAAGTTTTGGAGGAGTTAACGAGACAAATAGTGGAGTTGTGTTCTATTTATTTCAGTTGAACTAGTTGAGATTAGTTAACTAGCTAATCAACTAGATATGAGTGGAGTGAATTAAATATTATTTAATTTACTAAATATTAACTCATTAGTCAACTCAAGAACACTTCAGTTCACTACAGTGCATGATCAGTTCAGTGGAGACCAGTGGAAGAGGTAGATGAAAGGGTGAGTAAAGCTATCAGTTGGAGGATTTGTTTTGCATGAGATTTGCATTACACTTGGAGGAATTGTCCATGACAATTGCGCAGTCAAGCCAAGGGGATTATAACCTTGGATCTCTTCATATACAGGCCATGATTGCGCAATAGAGGCAAGGCAGTCAGCAGTGAGTTTTGAACCCGAGACTTGTTCAAAACTGAGTTAGATTGTGTGTGACTTTATGAGAAAGTACGGAGTACTTGTGAGGAGTATTGTACTTTGTTGGTTACATGATTTCTCCATTATAATATACACAATAGCTGCGGGGTTTTCAGCTATAGGCTTTCCCCATACATACCGAGTTAATGTGTGATTGATTTGATGTGAGATTGCTTCTGTTATTTCCGCATGTGACAATTAATTGTAGAAGAAGGTTATGTGTTATGTATGCAATTCGAAATTGATATATGACCAGGTTAATCTTCAGTGAATAAGTGATTTATTCAGCTAATTTCTACATGGTATCAGAGCAAGATTAATTGTCGAGATCTATTACGGTGATTGCAAACTTATTTTCTCGGACAGAGTCTGCATGCGGGCCAGGTAGCCTCCGGAATATTCATCCTTCTTTGTAAGGTGAAAGATCTGGTGAATGCCCTTGCAGTCAATCTCTGATTTGGAAATAATTTGTTTTCAAGTATAGATCGGAAGCGATAGAGCTTGGAGTTTGGAATTTGAATTTTGCAGAAGGTTGTTTTTCTTGGTGCCGGTGTTGAAGATGTCTTCTTTCAACGGTTTGCGACTTGAATATGCTCTTGAAGGCAGTTCGAATTATGTTGCATGGAAGGATCGCATGGAAGCAGTGTTAGAAGATAATGGTCTGAAGGAGTTCGTGGATGCGGATGTCCCAAAGCCCAGTGATGCAGCTTTGGTCGATGCATGGCAAAAGAAGATCGCGAAATGTCGAAGGATCCTGTTGGAGGGCGTCAAGGATCATATTGTATCCAGCCTGCATGGAAAAGCTACTCCATATTTAATGTGGAAAGCTTTGACGGATCTATTCCAGAGTAAGAGCAACCAAAGGAAGCTGGCGCTCAAAGATAAGCTCGGGAACATCAAGATGGAGAAGGGCGACAGTATCGCCAAATACCTCACGAAGTTCACTCAATGCAGAGATGAGCTGGGAAGTGTGGGGGTGACTGTCGAAGATGAGGACATGGTCGACCTGGCTCTCCTTGGTCTTCCGAAAGCTTGGCACTCATATCAAGATAGTGTCAATGGTCGGGAGAAGCTGCCGGGATGGGAGCGCCTTTGGGCGGATCTCATGCAGGAGGAGATAAGGAGGACTACTCGAGATGGATCTTCATCAAAGGGAGCTGATGAAGAAAACTGCACTTTGGTGTCCAAAGCTAAGAAAGGGAAGGGTAAGAAAACCTCTCATTCTGGAGCTAAGGGCAAGAAGCAGGATATGGCGAAAGTGAAGTGTTTTCACTGCCATGATCACGGACATTATGCTACAAATTGTCCAAAGAAGAAGAAGAACAAGCAAGCGGGAAGATCTGCAGATGGAGAAGCTTTGGCTTCACAGTTCGAGCTTGACTTTTCACTGATTGCATGCTTGGTTTCAAGTGTGATGGGATCGGTGTGGTTCTTGGACAGCGGTGCGTCATTTCATATGACGGGAGATCGGGAGTTGTTCTCAGATCTAGAGGACAAAGATTTGGGTATGCACATCGAGATGGGCGATGACGGTAGATACAGTGCGACTGGTATCGGTACCGTATCCTTTCAGAGGGAGTCTGGTAAACCCTTTGTCTTAAAGGATGTCATGCATGTACCTGGATTGAAGAAGAACCTGATTTCAGTAGCGATGTTGGAGGATAAGGGTTATGATGTGGTCTTTAGCGAAGGAAAAGCTTTCCTGCGCAGTAAGACTACAGGAGAGACCCGGAAGATAGGGGTTCGAACTCAGAACCTTTATCAGTTGCAGGTAGATGACTGCGCAGCTATGGCATGCAAGGCTGGAGATGTGGTGAGCCGGGATGATGAGGGCGAACTATGGCACGGGAGATTGGGCCATCTTCACCATGGAGCTTTGAAGATTCTGCAGCAGATTTCTACTGGACTTCCTAAGGGCACCCTTGCGCAGTCAGATCAGTGCAGGGGGTGTACTTTAGGGAAGTATGTGAAAGCCACCTTTCACGAGAAGGATAGTCGTGCCACGACGATCCTTGAGAGAGTTCACACAGACGTGTGTGGTCCTTTCTCGGTTGCTTCGACAGCAAAGCACAAGTATTATGTGATCTTTGTTGATGATTTCTCTCGAAAGTGCTGGATCTTCTTCATGTCGAAGAAGAGCGATACATTCGCGAAGTTCTGTGAGTTTAAAGCACTGGTCGAGAAGGAGTCGGGGAAGAAGGTGATTGCTCCAAGGAGTGATAACGGTGGTGAATTCATCTCGGCTAAATTCAAGGAGTTCTGCAGCGCAGAAGGGATTCGGAGAGAGCTCATCGCACCCCATAACCCACAGCAGAACGGGGTGGCTGAGCGGAAGAACAGAACGATCGTGGGTGCTACACGAGCGATGTTGCATGATCAGGGCCTACCCCTTCACTTGTGGGCTGAGGCATGCAATACAGCAGTGTATGTGCAGAACCGTTGTCCTCACAAGGTTCTTGGCATGAGTACACTGGAGGAGGCTTATTCTGGCAAGAGGCCCGATATTTCCCATTTGCGGATTTTTGGTTCTCCTGTCTACATGCATGTGACGAAGGATGCGAGAAGGAAGCTGGATCCAACTGCTGAGGTTGGAATATTTGTGGGGTACACTGATACACCTCACAACTATCGGGTGTATTTTTTAGACAGTCGAAAGACTGTTGTGCGACGGGATATAAAATTTCAGGAGGAGAAAGCCATGCGGTGTTCGCTTGAGAGGGAGCTACACTTGCATGCAGATGAGGAGCTGTTAGTTCCTAAGGAGGAGCTTCCGGATGTGGATCAGCCACAAGAGGAAGTTCAGGAGGTGGAAGAAACCACCCAGGCGGCGCCAACCATCAGAGGGCGCATGCGCACTACAGAAGCTGAGCGACTGGCTCGGGATGCAGAGAAGGTTGTAGGACCACCTACAGCACAGCGCAGACAGAGACAGTCACCGGATCGGTACACTGGATACATGGCTCTTATGAGTCAATGTGTCGTGACGGAGCCATCCTCTTTCGAGGAAGCTGTGGAGGAGCCCGCATGGGTAGATGCCATGATCGAAGAATATGATTCGATCGTCAGAAACAGTGCATGGGAGATTGTCCCAAGACCGGAGGGGAAATCAGTGGTGGGTTCGCGATGGATCTACAAAGTGAAGCAGGCGGCTGACGGGAGTGTGGAGAAGTACAAGGAGAGATTTGTCGCCCGTGGCTTCTCACAGATCGAGGGGATCGATTATGAGGAGACCTTTGCACCTGTCGCAAGGTACTCTTCCATACGGACGATCCTTGCTCTCTCAGCGCAGATGGGGTGGCACATTCATCGGATGGATGTGAAGACTGCGTTCCTCAATGGAGTTATTGAGGAAGAGGTGTACATAGAGCAGCCTGAAGGTTTTGAGATCTTCAGCAGTGAGTCGCATGTGTGCCGACTCAAGAGAGCACTGTACGAGCTGAAGCAAGCACCTCGTGCTTGGTACACTCGGATAGACAGCTACTTCACCGGGCTTGGATTCTCCAAGAGTGAGGCGGATCCAAACCTGTACCAGATTGTGGTGGAGGGGAAGCTGTTGATCATCGTACTGTATGTACATGATCTGATTTTGACTGGCGACGAGCAGTTGATACTTTCATGCAAGGATGATCTTGCACGAGAGTTTGAGATGAAGGACCTGGGCATCCTTCATTATTTCCTGGGATTGGAGATTTGGCAGCGCAGTGGAGGACTGTATGTTTCTCATGGCAAGTATGCCCGGGAGATTCTGGAGAGGTTCAACATGCAAGGCTGCAAGCTTGTTGATACCCCTCTTCCTGGTGGATGGAGGAAGGGAGATGCTACTTCGGAGGAGGTAGTGGATGCCACTGTCTATCGACAGTTGGTGGGGTCGCTTATGTATCTGGTCAATACACGACCCGATATATGCTATGCAGTTAACCAGCTTTCGCAAGCTATGGTTAAGCCTACCAAGCTCTTTTGGAAGGCACGCAAGCATGTATTGCGCTATATTAGAGGCACATCGGGATATGGTCTATGGTATAGACAGGAGGATGGAGCGAAGCTTTCTGGCTTCACTGATGCAGATTGGGCAGGGAGCCCAACGGACCGGAAGAGCACTTCTGGAGGAGTTTTCAGCATTGGGTCGACAGCAGTTTCCTGGTACAGCAGGAAGCAGAGATCCGTGGCACTCAGTTCAGCAGAGGCCGAGTACATGGCAGCTAGCTTGGCTGCATGTGAGGCTATTTGGATGAGGAAGATCCTCGTTGGATTGTTCGAGTTGCATTTGGAGCCTACAGTGATTTACTGTGATAACCAGAGTTGCATTAAACTCTCAGCTAATCCAGTATTTCATGATAGGTCCAAACACATCGACATCAGGTACCATCATATCAGAGATTGTGTTCAACGGAGAATCATGATGCTTTCATATGTTCCCACGGAGGATCGGGATGCCGACATCCTGACGAAGGCGCTCACCAGGAGCAAGTTCGAATTCCACAGAGGCAGGATAGGGATTGCAGATAATCCATATCTTGCTGAGAGGGAGTGTTGAGAATGCAGCAAGATGATGGAGCTTAGTGAAATGAAGTCGCCTTCACTAAGTGGGCCCTCAGGCAAATTCTGGCGCAAAGTCTATTTTTAGACTATGTCTATTTTTAGACATACGGAGCATAATTTGGGAATTCTACTTGGAGATTCTTAAAGTATGCGACATGTCGGTAAAAATAGATGAGACCCTTATTTTTAGGACCCGGGCTATTTTTAGACTGATCTCCTAAAAATATGGAAGTAAAATATTATTTACCCTTAATAATATTTTGACTATAAACAGCAGTTTACTCTCTTGGCGCACTTCAGTTTGAGTCATGGAGGTGACTCATGCAACTGACACAAGGAATCACGTGGTTCCTAGGGTTTGATGGCATCTTGCATGGTTGGCTTCGGTTAGACTTCAGTGGCAGGAGTTTTGGAGGAGTTAACGGGACAAGTAGTGGAGTTGTGTTCTGTTTGTTTTAGTTGAACTAGTTGGGATTAGTTAACTAACTAATCAACTAGATATGAGTGGAGTAAATGAAATAATATTTAATTTACTAAATATTAACTCATTAGTCAACTCAAGAACACTTCAGTTCACTACAGTGCATGATCAGTTCAGTGGAGACCAGTGGAAGAGGTAGATGAAAGGGTGAGTAAAGCTATCAGTTGGTAGATTTGTTTTGCATGAGATTGCATTACACTTGGAGGAATTGTCCATGACAATTGCGCAGTCAAGCCAAGGGGATTCGAACCTTGGATCTCTTCATATACAGGCCATGATTGCGCAATAGAGGCAAGGCAGTCAGCAGTGAGTTTTGAACCCGAGACTTGTTCAAAACTGAGTTAGAGTGTGTGTGACTTTATGAGAAAGTACTGAGTACTTGTGAGGAGTATTGTACTTTGTTGGTTACATGATTTCTCCATTATAATATACACAATAGCTGCGGGGTTTTCAGCTATAGGCTTTCCCCATACATACTGAGTTAATGTGTGATTGATTTGATGTGAGATTGCTTTTGTTATTTCCGCATGTGACAATTAATTGTAGAAGAAGGTTATGTGTTATGCATGCAATTCGAAATTGATGTATGATCGGGTTAATCTTCATTGAATAAGTGATTTATTCAGCTAATTTCTACAAAAAACAATCAGGGCATCCTTGGACCTTAAAGTGTATCTAGGCTTTACCAGTCAAGGGATTTCTAGGCCTGAAACCCTCATCTATAAAACCAGGATTTACCATATATCTCACCATTTCCAGTTAAGGTATTCATAGGCCCAAACAAGAAACATACACTACCAGACTTTGCCGCAATCATGAAATTACTATTCGAGGGATCACTAGGCCTAAATGAGCCTGGATGCCTCCAATTTTCTTCACCAGTAGCTTAAGTAATTTTCCTGTCTCAAATCTCATGCTTTACCGTGTATCGCACCATTACCGGTGAAGGGATTCCTAGGTCCTTGGGAATTTTCGAAAGACCACCTCACCTAGTTCCAACAACATCCAAAAATCAAGCTCAACCGAATAAAATAATTTAATCACACAATGGCTATCTATAAATGGTGAAGAAAGTTTGAATCCAATGTCACACTTGGAAAATCCCATTCCAATGACAACAAGGAAACCAAATACACAAACATATGTACCATGCATGCCAAAACTAGCAATGAAATCATACATGAAAATTGATACCTACAAAGTAATCCCATTATAGTTGTTTGATCCAAATCTTCCTTGCTTTATCGTTGATTCCCTTTTCTTCCTTGTCCTTACTTTGTCTTCCTTTCTCCAATGCTAAATTTCTCCAAGAATTATCAGTGTGTAAGAGTATGAGAGAGAGAGAATAGAAAGAGAGCTCCAACCCAAAAATTTCAAAAGGGATAACCAAAAAAAGCTGTGAACGGATCCCCATAAGCCTACTTATTAATGAGGCCTCTATTTTCTTCATTTTCCTCTATTTTCCTTAAATTTCCTCCTCACATGCAACCTATGAAATTTCACCCTCCTTTTCTCCTATTTCCCATTATTTCATAAATAAAATTTCAATTAATTCCCCTTTTCCTTTTGAAATCTTTTTCCATTTCCTTTGTCAATTTACCTTATCCATAATAAACCAAATGAAAACCCACCAGGATTCTTTTCCCAACATTGAACAAATTTCCCATGACCTTTGTATATTTTTTCCTTTATTAGCTTTATTACATGAAATTTTAACCTGGGGTTGTTACATTAGTTTCTTCCCAATTCCATTACTAAATACTTCTAGTATTTTTTCACCGTAAACATAATAGATTTTATCACTAATGGATCCCTAGACCCTCTTGATCTTTAGGTGGTGTCTGCTGAAGATGAATCTCGTGCGAACATAGTGCCACCTACTATGAACAAAATTAACTCTTCAAAAATCCCACCATCTCCTACTAACATTGTAAAGAAGATCCATCATAATATGGAATATGACCAAGATATTGTTTCCCACATGGCCCATCAATCACCCATTCCTCCTTAGTCCCTCAATATTGTGAGGCATTCAAAAGAGGCCATCTTGGAGGTTGTGAATTCTGATAATTCATGGGATAATATGCCTCATGAATACTTTATTATCCTCGATTTGGAAATGGTGGAGCTTGTAAATAAAAATCTTGAATTAGGCTGGGGGCATTTCCATGGTCATCAATTAAAGTGACACCCTGTTACACTAAAATATGTCATCTTGACATTTTACTATGAGTATGAGCTCATTATTACTCATACTTCCTCCTTTTGCAAATCTAACATATCTGCTCCTCATATCAAGCTTTCAAAATCAGAGAAAAGTTCCTAAAATCCCCTAAATATTGGTATCGCACTTTCTCTATTCATTACCTGCGGTTCCGCACCTAAATTTCATCTTGCCTGCGGAACCATACCGCACGTTCTTTGTGTCATGGGTGCGGACCTCTGTAAAACTCAAAAAGGAGAGAAAGTAAAAATAAAGAGTGGATTTCAAATAAATTCTAGAAGATTCTAGATGAGAATTTTCGGGAATGGATACGCTTTGAGAAGGTTCATGCATCCCTCACTTGATGGAGGTAACCCCTTGATGTAAGGAGCTAATCCCTTTGAAGGAGGATTCTATCCCTTCATATTTGGAACAAGAAACCTCCTCTTTTCCACTATAAAAAGAGGCCTTGGGTAGCCTCAAAGGGGGTTGAAGCTTAAGATATTTGAAGTTAAATGTTGTTGAGATTCAGACTCTGTTAACTAAGACTTTCTGTGAGGTTAAATCACTCATCTCTATCTGTCTTAGTTCAAAGAGTGCAATGCTTGTCAAATTAGAAGAGATTCCTGCTTCGGACCCCGGGAGGACCTGCACAACATCAAGGCACAGGTTGTAAAGGTTTTCTCTATTTGAAGTTAATACAAATATACTCATTTCTCTCATTAAACTGTCAATTCATGGTTTATTTCATAAATTCCTTGATCATTATGATAAGTATGATTTGTAATAATGTCTATACAGGTGCTGCTTAATCTTTTTGCTTGTTTGTGATTGCAGATAATACGAGGAACGTTCTTTCAGTGCACGGGAAGGACTTCAACAAAATCAAGCAAGCGTTGGACATAAGGTAGGCCTTACACCCATATAGTGTTTTTATAAATCTTATATGCTTAGAGAGAGATTAGTATAATTGGCTGTTTGTTGCTAGTTACCTTTTGTACTAGAGAGATCGGTCTTGTCCGCAAGACGGATTAATCTACACAACAAAATGGCGACCATACTGGGGAAAGAACTTGTTGTTTTTTGTTCTCTTTTATTTTTGATTTGAGGAAACATTTTTTCCTGGTTTTTGATTGATACATATCTGTCTGGGTAATTTAGATTTTCCCTGTTTTTGAAAATTTAGAAATATTTTAAGTTTTTCTATAATTTTTCCTAGGACCGCACTCTACCTTACTTAGACAGTGCAGGCAAGTTCGCACTTTCTGTACAGAATACAGTGCGGGACCGCACCTGTCAATACCGGTTGCCTGCGGACCCTGTGAAAATGTTAGAAAACCTCTAGATTTCTTTCTCTAGTTTATTTTTAGCTTTTTGGTGTTTGCTGAGACTGATTATTGTTTCTGTCAATAATTTTTTGTGAATGAACTCCAACAGTGTTGATGTTTTGATGATTTTCTAGAAGATTTTGCAGTTTGGATTGTTTTTCCACTTGGTCTTTGTAGCGATTCAAACTTTTGACAATTTGCAGTATCTCAGATTACATTGATCTCTTTTTGTCTTTTGAATCCGACCTGATTGTGAAAACATCCTATATTGAGAAATTGAGCCTTTTGTTTCTTTGCGAATCTTCGAAAAAACTTGGTTGAAAGTTTTGAATTTCATTTTTATAAAAACATATTTTGAGTGTTTTTGATCTGTTTGTTATTCTGAACGAATAGATTCTTAGTTTGCTGAACAACTAAGGAAAACATTCATAAAAAAAAATCTTAAAAGCTTTTACTCAATTTAGATTTTAGATCTCAAGATTAGATTTTGTAGTTTTGAGTAGTTTTAGTTTTTGTAGCTTTCTTTCGAAGGAAAATTGTTTTGTAGCTTCTAAATTTGGAAAGGAAAAGGATTTTTTTTGTGAGCTTTGATAGTTTATTAAAAAGACAATACTTTCTTTCAATCATTTTTCATGTTTAAAGAAGGAATTAAAAGGATTGCATTCTCTAACTCTTTCTTTAGATAGTAAGTTCATTGAAAGAAAAAGAATTGAATATCATCATAGGTGCATTTTAGTGTTTTTTGGAAGTCGAGTCTTCACATCATCCAAAGTTTCATTTCTGCACCCATTGACTTAAGAAACAGCTCATAAAAGTAACGCTTAACTAAAATTCATCTAGTAATCTTTTATTTCTAGGGCTCTTATCACCAACATAGCTTAGGCTAGTATCTTGGAGTAGGGAGTAATTAACTCTCCAAGATAGCTAAAACAAACAAGTAGACAAATCTTGCAGTAGGAAGAATTCCAATTGTTGCATGTATGCTCTGGGAAGCTCCTCTTAAAGGAGTTAAGCACGAGATCATATCTGAACCAGTGGGGTAATCAATCTTTCCTCATTGGGAACGATAGAAGATATACACGTATTAAAAACAGTAAACCTAGGATAGACCATTGTCGAGGAGCCTGGGGTCACTTGTCGGTAAACCTTGGATTACTTCAAGGAGCCTTCAAGGGGATTGAGCTTTGTTACTCTGCCCTTGCATGTGTGTCGGATCGTAGACTGTTCCCCCAGGTATATTTGTTTCAGTTGGTAACCTTAGTGGCCATAATATTTAGGATTCTTTCCTAAGGTGACGGTGGAGGGAAGATCCCACTGTACCTGGAACAGACGTCGGCTAGACTCACTTGGACTCTCCGGAGGGTTATCTTCACTCGAGATGGTATAGTGGAGAAACTTGCACCGGTCTGTTTCATTAAGTAGGTTGTCGGGGTAACTGTTCCAACCGCCCTTTTCGTGTTAAAATACTACTAAGTTGGATTTCATCACCAACTAGTGTTTTTAGTACGGAAAGTTACCTGTTTGTGTGTGGTTTGAACTCTTAGATTTTTAAGCAAATGATTCAATTGTTTGTTTCTTAGAGACTTTAGGTGTTTTCATTGAAATTTTTCTTTGTTTGCGTGTGATTAGATAATTTTTAATCGTGGCGGAATTGCCGAGACAATCTCAGAGAATACAAGGGAAACCCCCTGAATATTCACCAAGTCAACTTGAAGGGCTTCGAGCTCTGGTACCACACAGTAGCCGTAGACTTAGGTCAACAGAAGTTGAAAGCTCCGCTATAGTTATACATCCTGATCATCAAATACCTACAACAGAATACATTCAAGAACCGATTTCAGTTTCTGAAGTTACTGAAAATATTTCTCCTTCTGGTGAATTATCTGACGAACCTGAAATCTCTGAACCTGAAACTGAATCTTCTGTGTTAGAAACATCCTCAGGATTTATCACACCAACTTCTAGCAATCCAGGTTCACCTAGGGTAAGAAATATCATTACAGAAAATCTTCCCTCTGGACTTATTTCTATTGAAGAACTTACCAATCCAGATGAAGACATATCTCTTCCCAACTCCCCTCAATCGTTAAATATTAGGGAACGTGAATCTATTTTCTACAGCCCCATTCGAACTAATCCTTGGTATCTCTCTTTAAAAGATTTTTTAGAGAATATGGGTCTTGCTTTTTATCCACCTCGAATTCCATTTCATCCTACACCCAGAGGCTATTATCCGTCATCTTTTATGGCTGGAGAGTCATCCATGTTTTCTCAAACACCTGAATCATTTTTACATGGTGGTCCTTCTGTTCCTTCGGGATATCAGTCTTTGTTTGGTACTTTTTCGGGAGCAGCTCCTCAACCCATCGAAAACGTGTTATCATCTGGTCTTGATGGACTTAAAATTGAAACGTCGAACGCAGAGAAAATTTTTATGATGTCTGGTAATATTCCCAATCCTCAAACTCAAGGCAATCAGTTTCCTTCTGGGGGGCAACCTCAGGGAACTCAGTTACCGCCTAGGGGGAAACCTTAGGGTAGTCAGTTACTGCCTGGGGGGCAACCTCAAGGTAGTCGATTACCACCCGGGGCACAACCTCAAGGTAGCTTTTTCACAGGACAAACTGTGGAATCATATTATTTTGGGGGGAAACCCCAAGGCCAGTACATACCTCAGGGTTATCAACCCCAAGGAAAGTACATTCCTCAAGGTCAACCCCAAACTCAATATGCTCCTCAGGGTCCTTATCAACCCCAGCCTCAGTACGTGCCTCAGGGTTACCAACCTCAAGGGCAGTACCCAATTCAAGGTTACCAACAGCCTTCTGTTCAACCATCTATTCAAGGAGCCGGAAATTTACCTCTTAATTATCAACCCTACGTTCAACCAGGTTATGGTCCTTATGTTCAACCTTCTATGGGACAATACCCCGGAACTATGGTGTTGGATCCGTCCCAATATCAACAGCCTTTGCAGCCTAATGTGCAGTTACCTTATCAACCTGGCCAGCCATTGGTTTCTGGTCCAACCCAGCAGCCTGTTCAGCCAGCTATTCAAACTCCTGCACCTAGTTCAGTTCAGCAGGCTGGGCCTAGTACCCCTCAGACTCTGCCTCAAACTGCTGCAACTGCTGCAGTGTCTGTTCAACCTGTTACACCTGTTTCTGGAGTATCTGTAGCACCGACTTCGGCCATCCCTGTATCCGTGCAAATCCCTCAGGTCTCTGTACCTCAGTCAGGACCTTCAGTTCAGACTACAGTTCAGATGCCTGCAGGAAAAACCGGTACAAGTACAGTTGTTACAAGTCAACCTCAATTTACGTATCAACCGTACCAGGGACAACCTCAATTCGGTCCCTATGTACAGAATCCAAGCTATCAGTATCAACCGTACCCTGGTTATACTTATCAACAACCTCAGTATGGTCCGGTTCATCCTGGTTATCCGGGAGGTTACACAATACCTAATGCTAATCCGATTCCTAGTTATCCTGGGTATCCGCCTCCTGGATCTGCTTTGGCTTCTCAAGGTTTTCGTGACCCTAACCATCAATTACCGTTTATCGCAACTTTGGACTTACCTGATTTGACGCGCCTTACAAATGATCCTATTTTTTATTATCAGAATTGGCCGCCAATGCCTCATAAGTTGCCCAGTGATATACCAAAATTCGAAGGTAAGTCAAGAGAGGATCCATCGAATCATGTTATGACTTATCACCTTTGGTGTGCATCTAATTCAATCGTTGATGATTCGATTCGCTTACGTCTTTTCCAAAGAACCCTTATAGGTCTTGCAGCCAAGTGGTACATTGAGTTGCCACGAGGCTCGTTTCATAATTTCAGTCAGTTAGCAACAACTTTCTTAACTCATTTCCAGTTTCCTGTGAGATACGAAAACGGCACAAAATTATTAACTTCACTAAAACAATCTACGTCCACGTATATTTCTGATCACATTCATGAATGGCGACGTAGACGACGTTTGGTGAAAGTTTATATTCCAGATCAAATTTTGGCAGAATGGTTTGTTAAATCATTATTACCCAAGATCACTGAAGATGTAGCTAAGGCTGGTGTTGTTACTAAAGAACAAGTAATTGCTCAGGCTCAGTACCTTGACCTCGTTTATACGCAGTCAGGTACTCTACATGAAAAAATCCCAGATCTTCCAAAACAAGGTCAAATAGCTGCCGCTCCTTCAGGGTCTCATGCCGCTGACGGTATGATTGGTACAGTCAATTCTAAAAGCAAGAAGAAATCCTCAAAGAATTCTTCTCCAATTATAACTTTACCTGATTCCCCGAAAGGAGAATCCTCTCCCGAAATTTCTGCCGACATTCATGTTGTTGAAACATCTACGACAAAATCAAAATCCGGTGGTAAAAAGAAGGGGAGGAACAAAAACAAAAAGAATTCGAAAGAGAAAACAGATAAAGATGAATCCAATGACGAAAAACGTAAACCTCGTTATCCTTGCTTCATTTGTGAACAAGATCATTTCACAAAAGAATGTCCATATCGAGAGGAAGTTACGAAACTCGTTAAAGGATCACAACAACCTGCTGTCTTGAAGGATCCTTTTCCAGTTCAAGATAGTAAGATGATTGGTTCTTCCTCGACTACTTTAGAAGAGCCTATTATGATGATGTCTCATGTAAGGGTTGTGACGCGATCGCAAGATTACGGTTCTAAGAATCCTGTTGATGGCAAAGAAGCAGAGTCTTCCAATGCAAATACATCAACTACAACTCCTCCTGTTTCCGGTCCGCTACAGATCGAGAAACAAAATCCAGACTTGATAATCAAACCGCCTGCTAAAGGTGTTCTTCGTAAATCAGCTTTCAATCCACATGCGAGAGTTGCTCAGAATTAGAACATTGTTGAAGATTTAGCTGTTTCTCCTTCAGCAATGTCGGCTTTGGAAGTGCTGCAATCGTGTCCAGCACAACGTAAATTGTTATTGTCTGCCATAGGAGTTGTTGATGTTCAGGATTCTAACCTTATAATATTCGATTTAGAAAATAGTACACCACGTCTTCCTCACCAAATGGCTTTCCAGATTCCAGTGTTAGTAAAAAACAGACCTATTTTTCGGACTGTGATTGATGAAGGAGCTTCAACGTGTATTATGTCGATTCAGTGTTGGAAATCGCTTGGTTCTCCTACACTTAACCAATCTCCGACGATTCTAAAGGCTTTTGATGGTCGAGGTTTTCAACCTTTTGGTATTTTGCAGGATTTACCCATAGGGGTCGAAGGTAAAATCATTAATCTAGATGTGGAAGTGGTTGATGCCCCTCTAGATTACAACCTTCTTATGGGTCGTAGTTGGTCCTATGCTATGATTGCTGTTGTCTCTTCAGTCTTCCGACTCATAAAATTTCCATATCAAGGAAAGATCATGACAATAGATCAGTTGACTTATTTCTCGTCTGACCCAGCCTCTATAGAAACAATCCAGCATGTTGGTAAAACGGCTATCCCTTATAAGGATGTTGGAGTAGGTTTGATTAAAGATTCTGGTTTACTAGGAACTTTTTCCTTTCCTCCTCCTAACGTATCGCCTTCTACTGCAAATATTCATATGATTTCATCAGACACTATTATGTTTGATGATCCTTGGATCGTACCTTCCGAATCCGAGATAGATTCATTTGATGGCATGATGCCTTTGAGTCCATTTGAAATTGCATACCAGGCTGTACAGTCACTTTCCAACCCCTCTTCAACCGAAATTGATCCAATGAATGGGATCCAAGAGGAATCACTTTCTATATCTAGTTCAATTACAACGACATTTCCTGAACTTGTTCATACAGATGAGCAAATTTCGTGAGTTTTTGTCTGTTGATGATTTACCATGGGAAGATCTACATCACCGATCTTCATTTTTACCTGAATTAGATCATTTTGAAGATGATTTCGTCTCAATTTTTACTGCTGAATATGCCAAGGAACCTCAGAATCCATTACAAAATCCTGATTCTGAGTTAAATTTGGAAAATATATCTAGAACGGTTCCAATTGACATTTCAGTAAAACCAGGAATAATTGAAAACATTCATATAGGTGCTTGTTGTACCGATGAAGAAATTCATACTTATAAAGCCCTATTTCAAGAATTCCGTGACGTGTTTTCCTGGTGTTATGAAGAAATGCCAGGAATTTATCCATCGATCGTCGTTCATGAAATTAAGACTTACCCAGATGCTAAACCTATTCGTCAACGATTACGTCAAATTTATCCTAGAAAAGCTGCTGCTATAAAAACAGAAGTTGAAAAATTACTTCGAGCAGGATTCATTTATCCAATTCCCTTAACGGATTGGGTATTGAATATTGTTACTGTGACTAAAAAACAAGGAACGATAAGAGTATGTATCGATTATAGGGATATTAATCGAGCATGTCCAAAAGATAATCATCCAACTCCCTATATCGATCAAATAATAGATGATTGTGCTGCCAGTGAATTGTTTTCCTTCATGGATGGCTTTTCCGGCTATAATCAAATAAACATACTCCCTGTAGATCAACCCAAAACAACTTTTATTTGACCGTGGGGAACGTTTGCTTATTGTAAACTTCCTTTTGGACTAAAGAACGTTGGAGCAAATTTTCAACAGGCTATGTCTTATGCATTTCATGACATTAAGCACATTGTCCAGCCATATCTCGATGATTTACCTGCTCATTCATTACGTAGGGCCAATCATCCCACTCATTTACGAGCAATTTTTATGAGATGTAGGCATTATCGGATAAGGCTGAATCCGCACAAATGTGTTTTCTGCGTAGAATCGGGTCGATTACTGGGATTTGTTGTCTCAAGAGCAGGCATTCGTGTAGATCCATCGAAGGTCGAAGCTATCATTAAATTGCCTCCTCCTTCGACTTTACGCCAACTCCAAAGTTTGCAGGGGAAAGCAAACTTTTTGCGTAGGTTTATTCCTAACTATGCCGAGCTTACAAAGGGTTTTACCCGGTTGTTGAAACAGGACATTCCGTTCATTTGGGACGAGATCGCTGATCGATCTTTTGATGCACTCAAACACGCGTTGACCCATGCACCGTTATTGCATCCTCCCAACTACAACCAAGATTACATTTTGTATCTCGCTGCTTCTCATTCCACCATTGGGATGGTACTAGTTCAGGAAGATGAATCTCACAATGAACATGTGATTTATTATCTTAGTCGAAATTTGCATCCGACTGAAATCAAATACACACATGTGGATAAATTGGCCTTGGCAGCTGTTCAAGCTGTCCAACGTTTTAGACATTACATCTTGTTACGTAAAACCACGGTAATTTCTAATTGCAACCCTATGATGTATATTTTGACCAAACAATTGCTAGGGGGAAAATATTCCAAATGGATAGTTATCCTGCAGGAATTTGACTTGGAATTTGAAAAATCCAAGGCAAAGAAATCTTTGGTATTTGCGAAACGGATGTGCGATTTCCGCTCTACTGATACTGAAACAGTGGCAGAAGAGTCCATTGCGGACGAATATTTGTTTCTCATCAGTACACTTGATCCATGGTATGGAGATATTATTATTTATCTCCAAACCCAATCTTTTCAGCCTGACATTTCACGAACTCAGCGACGGAAAATACGCTTCCAATCCCAACAATATAATATCATTGGTGATACACTTTATCGACGTGGAGCGGATTCTGTTTTCCGACGTTGTCTAACTCATGAAGAAGCTGAAAAGGTGTTAAATGACTGCCATTCTAGAGCATGTGGCGGTCATATGTCTGGGTATGCCACCGCCCAAAAGATATTGCGTGCAGGTTATTTCTGGCCAACGTTGTTCAAAGATTGCATTTATGCGGTTCGGAAATGCCACAACTATCAAATTTTTGATAGAAAAATGCGCGCGCCACCCGCTCCTCTTCACCCTATAATTGCTGTTGGTCCTTTCGCAAAATGGGGTATCGATTTTATCACATGTAACCCTCACTCGGCCGGGGGGCATGCCTATATTATTCTAGCAGTAGATTATTTTACAAAATGGGCCAAGGCGATGCCTACATATTCAGCTGACGGCAAGACTGCTGCAACATTCATATTTAATCACATAATTGCTAGGTTCGGTGTTCCTCAAGCTATTATTACGGATCATGGAAGTCATTTTTGGAACGTCATGATGACTGAACTGACAGAACAGCTTGGCTTGCGCCACGATAGTTCCACTCCGTATTATCCGCAAGCCAATGGTCTGGTTGAAGCCATTAACAAAGTTTTAGTCACCATGATTAAACGAATCATTGGTATTCACAAGAAAAATTGGCATTCCATGTTATTTTCAGCGCTTTGGGCATATCGAACCTCAGTCAAAACATCAACGGGTTTCACTCCTTTTCAACTGGTTTACGGTTTGGAAGCTGTGCTGCCGATTGAATGCGAAATTTCGTCACTAAAATTAGCCGTAGAATTACTTCCAGCTACGTCTGAAGAGGAAAAACGTTTCTTGTACTTAGCCCAATTAGATGAGAATCGACGAAACGCTGCAATAGAAAACGAGGCTCATGTTAAAAGGATAAAAGCTCAGTATGATAGAAATGTGACCCCTCGAAATTTTTCAGAAGGAGACCTAGTTTTACTTTATGATCAAGCTAACGACAAGCTAGGAGCTGGAAAATTCGTGCCCATGTGGCATGGTCTTTTTATTGTTAAACGAAAGTTAGCAAAAGGGGCCTATGAGTTGATAGATTTTGGCGGTGTCCCTTTGGATAAACCCAGAAATGGGCTTTATCTAAAGCGATATTATGCTTAAACGAGGTGTGGAGATTTTGTTAGTTTAGATTCCTTTACTGCTGGTGTGTTAGATTAGAAAAGTGTGCCTAGTTTAGAAGTGTGTTTTTGTCACTATTCCTTCTTATCTGAGTTTTACTCTTGATATTGCAGATGTTGACATCTCTTCAAACCTACATTGGTTTTGCTGATGGTGCTTGTCGTAGTACACGAAACATTTCTTCCGCAGCTTGAGTTATCTATTCACCCTCTGACGAGTTAGTGTCCATGCATGGGGTAAGCCTTGGTCAAACAACAAATAACATTGTCAAGTATAGTGCAGTGATTGAATTATTGTCTGAATCCATATCATTTGGAATTCGGAGTTTGATTGTAAGGTTGGATTCTGAACTTGTTGTATTACAGCTTAACAGGGTTTATACCATTAGAAATCCAGTGTTATTACGGTTGTTTTTGAGAGTTTGTCTCTTGGAACGTGAGTTTGATTACATTGAATATCATCATATTCCAAGACATTTAAATACATTAGCAGATTCAATTGCTTCTAGTATGATAAATAGACATTTGCAATAATTAAAAGTAGGAAAACAAACAACATTCACATATGTACACAGATAGCCGTCAAAATAGTGATATATCATAGTATAGGAGTGTTTTAAAAAAATATACATCGTCTTCGATCATAGGTTGGAAACACTTTATGATCGGCAAAAATGATAATACAAAAGACAAAAATATGAGTCTACATGATCATCCCATCACTGATGGTGATCACGATACGAAACCACTGCCCGCGCTACCCTGCATAGGAACCTCCTAAAAGGTCCCGGAACTCCAATCACATATCTCTGTAGCCTGAGAGGAATGTCATCTATACTGGTCTCTGGAATATCTAGAGTCAAGCGCTCTAGATGATGCTCCAAATCAGTCAAAATCTCCGCTGATTGGCCTGCTGGGGCTAGTGCGGACGCAACTGGTTGTCGTCTCTCATAAGGTTGGAGATGAGCTGGTCGATGTGGACCCATGTCTGCATTCAAAAAACTTTTGATTATTAGTTTTCAAAGACGATAAAAAACTAAAAAAAAATTAGAATTTAGCAAACGTTGAAAATTTTTTTTACCTGAATCATCCCACTGTTCCCCTGCTGGGAGAGCCATCTCTCTGTCACCGCGGAAATCTATCCCGACATACAGAAAATCCTCTATCACAAAAATTTTGCGATCCAGCCAACGAAAATATGAAGGAGGGAATCGCACAATCTCAGTGCCCTCAATAGCATGACGAGCCATCAACGCGGACCAACGAACCATTCTCGGTTCTCGAAGTCGACCGGCATCAACAACAATACTCTATGGAGATAACATGGGGATCCTCTCCAGAGCGAAAGAAACGACGATGGATCCATATCCAAAGTTTTTCAGTTTCCCATTTTTTGCTCTGGTTAGTTGGCCTTTCACATTGGCCAACACATCTTCACACCAGTTAAAAATGGTGCCGCGAAACAGTCTACGGCAACACGCATTTGGGAACCAGTAGCTACATGAAGCGCAACACTCCCACACAGTTTGGTAACAGTAAAAGTAATAAATTTCAATTCATGATAGATGATGTGTTTTATGTCTATCCGTTTGTCCCGAGGATTTGCCTGATCATTGCATAATTCTAGTTGGAGACTAGCGACAGTCTGGCCACCTGGCCTAGTCCCAAACAAAGAAACTTTTTCACCCCTCTTGGACAAACCAGTCAAAAAATATATATCCTCCAGCTCAATTTCAAGCTGGTGGCCACCAATGAAGAAGCACTGGTCCTCCACATTCCATCTGTCTACCAGCCATGTCAAGAGTTCTACTTGTGCCCTCATGCCTGAGATGACCCAAAATTTGTATAAGCCACATGCTTTTAATGCACTTTGTGTGGGAAAATGAAGTATTGCGGCTTCATCCACTTCCTCATGCTCACATTCTCGCCAGATAAGCATCTTGTTACTCCTACAATACAGAAAAAGGCAAGTTAGAATAGTTTTATTTGAAAAATTTTGGCAAATAAATGAGAAATCCATGCTTTAAAACTATCCGCGCGGGTACCGCACCCGCTCTGTGTAAACAGAGCGTAGGTCTGCACGCTTAGTGTGTGCCGGGTGTGAAACCCACGCCTTTTTCCTTATAGGAAAAAGTCGGGGTCCGCAGGTAGCCTCTGTCCCACCTGCGGACCCCGCGGGCACATTTTTGAACCATTTTTTGCCCCAAAAATTCAAACTAAAGCCTAAAAACAAATTTCAAACGGATGAAAAAAAAGATAAGGAGGTCGTGGATTACCTGGGACTAACGGTTTTTGATTCCAATGGATGAATTTTCCAGAATATTCACGGGAACTTTCTTACCCAAAAGCTTTTTACTTTTCACTCTGGAACTGAACGGTAAAAATGAAATTGAAAAAGTCCTTTTTATAAGTTTTTTCGAATGGATGAATTTTTAATTTATTTATTTTTCACTTTAAAAAGGGTATTTTTGAAGGCATTTTTTCTTATATTAAACAGGTATGTGTAATGTTTCAAGTTTTTGTGCAGAAAATGGATTTTTCAAATGAACTGATCATTTTTCAACAAAGAGCATACTTTTATCACTTTTTTGGACTCTTTCAAAAATTTTACGAAAAAGCGAAACCTTGGAGTCATCTTTTAAGCCCTTTTCAGACTCTAAATATGAAAAGATCGCCGAGTACTTGACTATTTGAACTCGTTAAAGTAAATGAACAGTCGTCCTTTCAGTATAAATTTACCCCTTTTACGAACTGAAATGGACTATTTATGAAAAAGGTATACATTGACTAAATACGGTCAATAGAGTTCTCTCCTGCATTATTTTATCCTTTTTCGGGCTCGAGAGACTAAATTTACAAAAAAGTACACGCACAGAGTTTTCTTAAGTTTTTCTTCTGACTCCCTAAAACTGAAAAACACCGAGTTTCTCCTATACTGGACTCGTTAAAATTTAACAGTAAAGGACCTGTTTAATTTTCAACAGGAACGAACCACTCCTTCTTAGGGTTCAAATTTTAAACTAATTTGGACTCATCCGAAGGATGAGCTTATAACCAAGCAAATGTTATCCTCCTCAAGCTTGTAAACAAATAAAGAGGTACTTGCCAGAAATGGTGGGGGAAAAAGAGAGAAAAATGGGCGTGTTTGTTGTATTTTAAATTTTTGAAAATTCAGTCAACCACTCTTGAACACGACACTTTTTATTCACCTGGGTTGGGAAATCCTTTGCCTAACAGTTAATCAAACCACATTGAAAGTCTTCAGCCGGTTTATGGGTATTAGCTTTGGGTCAATCGTTACCAAGCCATCTGCAGTGTCATTATGTGTTCAAGAGAACAGTTCAAATAAACCATTCATCTGCAAAATATCTGTCATCCATTTTTGACCATCCCTGAATCAGTCCTTCCCAATATATTTTCAAAACTTGATCTATGATTTCGTGTTGTGGGCTTGCCTACGACAGATCACTTTCTATCGACATCAGCACATTTTTTAGGAAGTTGATCCAGAAATTGTCAGTACCTTGAAATCTGCATGCCTCAATGGCAGGTTTCTCGCCTTCGACGACAGGTTGCATCATCGACCTTCGATCGAATGATTCCGTGACATGTTCGACTTCAGCTCACTCATTCACATTTCATGGATTGTACTGGGTACTTTGAGAGCCATTGACATTACTGGTGGTTTCTCTCACACTTGTTAATAGTTCACATCATTGACTGGTAATCAAGTGGTTTCTACCATGTTCGACTTCAACACATTTATTCACATGGATAGAATTGTACTAGTTCGAGATGCGGAAATCAAGACCCTGGATCTAGTTTCCACCATCCAGGCTGCGAGGAATTTTATTATTATACAGTAGACTATTCATTACAAATGGCTGCGTCCATACTATGTCTACGCTATTGATGTAATATTAAAATCATTCCTGTATCAGAACGATTTGAGTTAGTTTCTAGTTAGTTTTAATCTGAGTATGGGAATGCCTACCTCAGTGATGACATATATATGTATATATTTTGCATTGAATGTTTTTACAAGTTCCGACTGGGGTATCCACAGGATGATCTTTGAAATGATAAAGTACTGCACTCTTCATATATGACAGACTTCAGCTTCATCTATTCCAGACTTTGCACTTTAGGGGGAAATTTGTTACACTAAAATCTGTCATCCTGACATTTTACTATGAGTATGAGCTCATTATTACTCATACTTCCTCCTTTTGCAAGTCTAACATATCTGCTCCTCATATCAAGCTTTCAAAATCAGAGAAAAGTTCCTAAAATCCCCTAAATATTGGTATCGCACTTTCTCTATTCATTACCTGTGGTCCCGCACTTAAAGTTCAGCTTGCCTGCGGAACCATACCGCACGTTCTTTGTGTCACGGGTGCGGACCTCTGTAAAACTCAAAAAGGTGAGAAAGTAAAGATAAAAAGTGAATTTCAGATGAATTCTAGAAGATTCTAGATGGGCATTTTCAGGAATGGATACGCTTTGAGAAGGTTCATGCATCCCTCACTTGATGGAGCTAACCCCTTGATGTAAGGAGCTAATCCCTTTGAAGGAGGATTCTATCCCTTCATATTTGGAACAAGAAACCTCCTCTTTTCCACTATAAAAAGAGGCCTTGGGTAGCCTCAAAGGGAGTTCAAGCTTAAGATATTTGAAGTTAAATGCCGTTGAGATTCAGACTCAGTTAACTAAGACTTTCTGTGAGGTTAAATCACTCATCTCTATCTGTCTTGGTTCAAAGAGTGCAATGCTTGTCAAATTAGAAGAGATTCCTGCTTCAGACCCCAGGAAGACCTGCACGACATCAAGGCACAGGTTGTAAAGGTTTTCTTTATTTGAAGTTAATACAAATATACTCATTTCTCTCATTAAACTGTCAATTCATGGTTTATTTCATAAATTCCTTGATCATTATGATGAGTATGGTTTATAATAATGTCTATACAGGTGCTGTGTAATCTTTTTGCTTGTTTGTGATTGCAGATTCACGAGGAACGTTCTTTCAGTGCACGGAAAGGACTTCAACGAGATCAAGCAAGCGCTGGATATAAGGTAGGCCTTACACCTATATAGTGTTTTTATGAATCTTATATGCTTAGAGAGAGATTAATATAATTGGCTATTTGTTGCTAGTTACTTTTAGTACTAGAGAGATCGGTCTTGTCCGCAAGATGGATTAATCTATACAACACACCCTTCGACCAAGTCAAGTATTGGATTTATTCTCTTTAACTTACCACCAAATTGACCACTCCAAACCACTTATTGATGACTGAATTAGACCTCCATTATATATTCATGTACATTATTAAGGAGACATATAGCTCATGAAGCCACTCATCTTTATGTCCCATAGTAGTTTGTAATAATGATATGACTATAGGTTCCCATTGGAATAATCAACCTTTATAAGCATGGAAATATGATTCTATGTGGTGTCACCCCAGAATTATGTGTCATATTTTACTAATAATAACCCATCAGTTCATACACATCAATATGTAATGTTCCAAAAATTTCATTTAGTTAATTGGAACATTAATTTTTCTTTCCTTTTAATAAAATAAATAAAATGGGTAAGGGGGCCCATGAAGAAGCATAATAAAAACTCATAATATGCAAATGGTCACCTAAGTGGCTTATTTTTCATCTCCTAGTGTGAAAAGGGGAAAATACAAGAAGACTAGGTCAAGTTTGACCAAGTCAACAGAGCTGCCTAAAGAGGTGTAGCTTGCATGAGAAGACAACACAGTTTTGATAGAAGGGATATCATTGGATGAGAGAAACCATAATGGGTGGGGTCCATGGCAAGGAAGCCTCCTCTTGGCATAAAAGGGGGAAGGGGATCCATTGCTCATTATGTTTGAGATTTCGATTTTGGTATGCTTTGTCCAGCTGTTCAACTAGGATAGCTGTGCTACTTAGCACAAGGGAGATTCTTGTTTAGGAGTTTCCTCTCCTTCATTCGGAAGCTTTGGAGGACCTCTTTTTACACCATTTTTTTGGTCATCTAACCTATTATCATTAGATGGACCCAAGTACATCATGTAAGACCAATTTTAATCCAAGTAAAATTGCTTTCACTATGAAAATAACTTAGTAAATCACCTTTATTAAGTTGTTTATTGTCTAAACAGGAAACCCCATAAGGAAATATTAAATAAATACATATTTGTTTGATTTTCCTCGGGAAATAATTAGTTAAACAGTAGTTTAATTAATATTTCTGGTTATATTTAACCCAAAACAAAGAAATTAATTAGATAAATCACTATTTGTCTTATTATTTTCTAAAGAATAATTGTTTAAATCTTATTTAAATAATATTTTTTGTTAAATATGACTAATTCACCCTTAAATAATTAAATAAATCATTATTTATTTTATTATTACTCAACCATATCCTTAAAATGATAAATAAATCACTTATTTATTTATTATTACTTAATCACATCCTTAAAATGATAAATAAGTCATTTATTTATTTATTATTTACAAATAAGGGGATTTGACTCAAGTCAAATTCCTTTTGCCTCCAAAAAATATAATAAAATATTCCACAAAAGTTGGATCTAGATTTGGTTAATAATATTTTAATTATGCACCAATATCTAGACTAACTCAATATTTTGTTATAAATAGAAGGGTTTTCCGATTCATTTGTCACCTTTTGTTGCCTAAAGATCACTCTAGATCTCAACGCTTGGTCTGGCTATTGATCCACAATCATAGCCATACTTTTCCATTTTTGTCTGGGTTTTATACACCATCAAGGGAGACAAGTTCTAAATCTGAAGTGGTGAGGACTCACAAGAACCCATCCCATTGAGGAGAAAAGGGAACACCCTCTTTTGTTTTCCTCCCAGGTGCCATTCATAAAAATATTCATTGGATATATCCTTTTCTTGTCTATTGGATCTATGGAGTAAATCTTATTTTTATACTGTCTAATGTCTTCTAATGCATAGATCTAGATTTTTGCAGCATTTGTCTTGATCATATAATTGTAGATCTGAAGATATTAGCAGTAATTTCTACTGTTAGGGCTGTAAGTTATGCGCAGCTAAAGTGGTCTTTTTTCGTACACCTCGAATAAAGATTCATAAAAACAACTGTAGGCTCCACACAGGTTTATCATTACAACCACTGTCATTTTTCTGATCCTTGCATATCCAGCTGCTTCAAACCCTAGGATTTCTCTTCAGCCCCTTGTTTTGCTTATTCTTGATGTTGTTTTTAACCCATAAAACCCTAAAACTATAAAAATTCTAACTTCCTTGTATTTTCAGACCCATTGCGCAGGTGACTGACATCAGCCGCAGCTGAGATGACAAATTTTTCTGAAACTTACTATCGAGAGTGCCGTAAGTGTAGGTCATAGCTCATAGATCACAAACACTCTGTCCAGCCATTGCCATGCTTCACATGACCCCTCGCCATTCTGAGGGTAAACCAATACATGGCTCTATGTACTGGTCATCTAGGTCTTGCCATCCACACTCCAAAACACTGGTCAGAAGCCTCTCACATCTATGACGGATGTCTTCCAGAAGGGCTGCTGCATCCACAGTTTGCTGCGCCCTTGATCCACTAGATCCTGCGGCCCCTGATACTACAGGACACCCCATGTACCTGGCCGGTTTTACCGGTGTTGTATTTGCATACCAAAAGTAAAAGAATCAATACTACATACAATATTCTAAAAACTTTACATGCACATAAAATATCAACAATGTGGGACTTACCATCGGTCCCCATATACGATTAGGTGGAAGTGGCAAATCCAGGTCCCCACAATAACTCATCCCACTATAGAGATAGTTGTCTATACACAGCGGCATTTGATCCCAATGAACAATGAAATCAGGATGGAACACTTGTCCAACTGCTCCACCTCCACCTCTGCATAGTAGTCACCCCCACAAGTGCATCCTAGGCTCTCTCAGGCCCCCACCTAGGAGCTGTATGCGAGGTCGAAGTGTCGGGATCTGCTCAAAGAAGAAAGAGTACAAAATTGTACCATACGCACAGTCATGGTTCACTTGCTACTTACATAGCAACAACTGTCGTTCCAACGATGACAGCATCGTCTGGGCCCACCCATAGTAGGTCCCACTCAAAAAAATCTCCACCAGTATCATCTGTCCCCCCGTAATGTGATGGAGTGCCTGGGTGCCCAGGATCCGCAGCACCACTGCGGCCACATCACGGGTCTCTAACCTCTCCAAATCCCCGATGGGTATTTGAGTCCCCTTGACTTGGAGAACTGGATGAAAATGGCGCTCTACAAACTCTATGATATCCTACCCACACGATAATACTGGCTGAGTATTCCCTACCATCTTAAGTGGTGGGAGACTAGTCAGGAAATATATATCCTAGACCGTCAACTCGATCCGGTGCCCCTGAACTATAAAGACCTCATGGTACGAGTCCTAGTAGCTGAAAATCCGAGCCAATAAAGGCTCCCTAGCTCTCATTAATGGGTTCTCCACAAACTTTAGAACCCCAAACTTGGCCAAAGCACTGCGGACACCCTAATCCTCCTGGATCTCCGAACGTAATGCGCCCAGGTATCTCTCTCTCTAGTTGATCTGTAATTATTCCATACCTACACAAAACCATCATATTCCTTAGTATACAGATAGGAAAGTTTGTTTCTCATCAAAAAACCCTAGTGCATAGCCAAAAAATAGTACCGAAACACCCCTCCCGGACAGGTCACACTTTTCAGGCCCAAACCTAGGAGAGGTCACCCTTATCTGGCCAAAACTTGCTACCCAAGTCACACTTTTTGCCCTAGAAAGTGTGACCTAAACGTGAGGAGGAGTAGAGGGCTTTTCCTAAGCATTAGGGACCTAACCTGAACTTTTAATCCACTGAGAAGAAAGAGCAGCGTTAGGCCTCTTACCTGCAACTGAAAGCTCCCGATTCCAACAGTCTGTTTGTCTACTACGATCGCCGCAAGATTTAGGGCCTTCTCTCCTCTCCACATTCACCATAGCTCCACATGCAAATGAATGAATTTGGAGGGAAAATGCCTTATTGAAAGAGAAACCTCCGTTTCTCCTTTCACTCGCTGCGATCTAACCGTAGCTCCGTTTACCAAACCATTCGCACTGTTGGAAATTTCTCACTGAGTCATCAAATGGGTATTTGTTATTTTTTAGTAATTTGATACTTCATCGAGACACATTTTCCCAAGAAGTGCCACTTCACCCTTCCTCAAAAATCGAATTTCTTCACTTGTAACACTCGTCCTAGGGGCACCATGTTGCCTCCATACTTGTCCATGATCGTGTCGACTTTCGTCATGAGTCACCATCTGGTACTCATGCATTTATGGTCCCCTTTGGCACCTTTTCATATGTGGCAGCACCATCGAGTCACCCTTGTTTAGAGCATCCAAGTTCAGTCATCACTACTTTCATGGAGTCTATCCCGAGTCCCTTTACATCTCACCACAATTCTGCATCATTCATTGCTTGGTTTCTCTCTCGTGTCACTCATTATGGCCTTTAGTCCCACTGTCCCCTATCCCCCATGATATTGTGTCAGTTGCTGCCAGGTCATCCATGCTATTTATGCTTTAACAAGGGAATTCTTCCATTCGCTACTCATTTCCCCCCATTTCTTCATCATCTCTGGTGTCAGCCTATCAGTCGCTCTACTAATTTCTCTCGTGCCTTAGTTGAGGAACCATTATTGCCTCACCTATGGAAGACCTCATTCTGTTGACATAAGCTCATTCATTCCAGAAGACAGGTCTAGAGGGCGGTGTACCTTGGTTCCAGCTTCCACTTTTGTTCGGTACCTCAGGTCAGGCAAAGGGACTCCTTATTTCCCTTTGATTTGATTTCTTCTCAATTCCAACTCTTTTCAGCATGATCGAGATCTGTATACTTGATGGTTCAGTGATGCAGCAGCTGACATCGATGATTCTCGGGTGTGTGTGAGATGTCTCAGTCCTCATGAGGGGGTGGCCCTACAGGTCGCCCCCCACACACTCGGATGACATCTTCATTACAACCTTTGATGCAAATCCATACATTTGATCATGTCGCCCTTAGCCACTTTCATCGCCTTTTTTTTTGCATGTATCAATCATATTTTTAGAGCCCTTTCTGGTTTTCAAGGGCATCTGGGTTGAATTTATATGTCATGTACCCAAATATTATTGTACAAAGTATTGGTTTTTATCCTAGGCACAATATGTATGTGGGATTCATTATCGTGCTATTTATCTGGCTCATGTTTAGGGCAGCATATGCTTTATTCTTGCGTTCCATGGTTTTCTAGGCGCCTTATTGTTTGTACTATTGCCTCGGCGGGCATAGGTATGCCTCCCCCGCCGCCTATAGCAGGTACTCACTCATCAAAAAGACTTTTCGCACCTGCAAGTCGCCTCCTCAGGGTCTAGTTCTTTCAGCACTTTGGTTTATCTTATACTTCTTTCTCTTTGACTTCCCCTTCGATGTCTAGTGATTGAGTTCTTACAACGTACTTCGGTCATACAATTAGCTCCTAATGCTCGCACGCTGGGGGGCAATCTGTTACACCATTTTTTTGGTCATCTAACCTATTATCATTAGATGGACCCAAGTACATTACGTAAGACCAATTTTACAAGAAGTAAAATTGCTTTCAGTATGAAAATAACTTAGTAAATAACCTTCATTAAGTTGTTTATGGTCTAAACAGGAAACCCCATAAGGAAATATTAAATAAATATATATTTGTTTTATTTTCCTCAAGAAATAATTAGTTAAACAGTAGTTCAATTAATATTTCTGGTTATATTTAACCCAAAACAAAGAAATTAATTAGATAAATCACTATTTATCTTATTATTTTCTAAAGAATAATTGTTTAAATCTTATTTAAATAATATTCTTTGTTAAATATGACTAATTCACCCTTAAATAATTAAATAAATCATTTTTTATTTTATTATTACTCAACCATATCCTTTAAATGATAAATAAATCATTTATTTATTTATTATTACTTAATCACATCCTTAAAATGATAAATAAGTCATTTGTTTATTTATTATTTACAAATAAGGGGATTTGACTCAAGTAAAATTCCTTTTCCCTCCAACAAATATAACAAATTATTCCATAAAAGTTGGATCTAGATTTGGTTAATAAGATTTTAACTATGCACCAATCTCTGGACTAACTCGATATTTTGTTATAAATAGAAGGGTTTTCCCATTCATTTGTCACCTTTTGTTGCCTAAAGATCACTCTGGATCTCAACACTTGGTTTGGATATTGATCCACAATCATAGCCATACTTTTCCATTTTTGTCTGGGTTTTCTACACCATCAGGAGAGAGAAGTTCTAAATCTGAAGTGCTGAGGACTCACAAGAACCCATCCCATTGAGGAGAACAGGGAACACCCTCTTGTGTTTTCCTCCCAGGTGCCATTAATAGAGATATTCATTTGATATATTCTTGTCTTGTCTATTGGATCTATGGATTAAATCTTATTTTTCTTCTGTTTAATGTCTTCTAATGCATAGATCTAGATTTTTGCAGCATTTTTCTTGATCATCTAATTGCAGATCTGAAGATATTAGCAGTCAGTTATGTTGTTAGGGCTGTAAGTTATGCACAGCTAAAGTGGTATTTTTTTCATACACCTCAAAAAAAGATTCATACTAACACTTGTTCTTCCTTCTCCTCACATCTAGGCTAGAGGCCAAGTTAACCATCTTTAGCTACAGCGTTTTCCAGTTGTGTAGAAATGTTGAGTTGATGGGGGTTGCAGTGAGGATTCATTACCACCCACTTCCGAAGCTAGTTTTATGGAGGAGGAGCTTACTCTTTCTCTGGGAGATCGGTGAGGAAGATCTCAAAGCTTCATTACAGATTTTGGCATTGGGCCATAAGTTTCATCTCATTCCCAGCGCAGTCTCTTCCCCATATTGCGTTATTTTCAGAGGGCACTTGCAGGAGGGGTTCACACTGTGGATTGGAGGGTGTAATATTCGGTAATATTCCTCAAGTTCTTGTATATATATTTTCAGTTGCACATAATATAATGGCTATGCTCTCTTCTTTCACCATATGTGTTGATGTTTCACTGCTATTACTTGTTGGAGTTCATGTATTACTATAGCTCTCTCTTTGAGCATTGTTTGAGATACCTAGGAGTGGTTGATCTGAATAACCCACCTAGGGTTATTTCTTTGAATTAATATTCTGGAAGTGTAATGTATGAAGGGTAAAAAAAGGGATCCAAGTCACCTTTCAGCTTATTTTTTCATTGGCTTCCTTATACAATGTCCCTCTGGACCATATTGCAGGAATTCTCGAGAAAGTCCTTGGATTTTACAGAACGATGTGCACTACATGGGACAACCTATAAGTTTGTCTCATGGCTTGTATATTATGTATTTTAGTTTTGGTTTGGTTTGTGATGTGAGTGATTTTTATTTTTGTGTGTGGGTTAAATCAATTTGATTATTATAATAATTTGTCTCTATTTTGAAATTTGCAATAACAAACATTTATTTTTTCATAAGCACACCCATGGTGAGACCAAGAGGTTTCATACATTAGTCCTATAGCTATGTTTACATTTATCATAATAATTGAGCATTAATTAAAGCATGCATGTACATCAAAAAATAGATTTCCTCACATATATGAAATTAATAAGTAAGATATGAAATATACATAGATAGTAAATCATATATAAAAGTATATAAGAAATATAAAACACAAAAAATTCAAACATGGTCACGTTCGTACCTACTCCATGCATTATTTATTTCCTTATGTGATTCAACCATATGTCTAGTATTTCTTAATGGTTTTTGTAGGATTGGGTGGTAATTTTATGAGTTACATCCATTGTATTTAAGGTATGTGCTTTCAATATCAACATATAGGGATAGGAGTTTCCCTACATCGCCACTTGCATTATTTACTATCTTTGTTGGTATCGATGTGTTTTATGGTTAAACTCCATGAATTTGTGACATTATCCCCTTATTTATTGATGCAATAACTTTAGAAATAGTTCCTACCGTAAGGAAACCCTATAATATCACATGTTCCCATTTGTTTCCATGCTATTACGATTTTTTGGCCCAAAAATCCTACCATGGTCTCACCATGACATGAAATTGAGCCTCATTGTTCTCTCTCTTCTCTAGCTTCTAGATATATCCCAAAGAGAATAAAAAATACTTTATATTTATTTACTTTTATATATTATTAACAATACTAATGTCTTAGTGCCTAATACTATGCCATTTTTTTCATTTTCTTCACTTAGCATTTTTTGATTCACACTTGATCTCTTTCTATTTGCATTACTTTTTCCTATATTTCAAGAATTTACCTTTCTTGGAGAGACCACTATTATGAGTGGATTTATTTTCTAGCTTCTTTCCTTCACTATTCTTGAGGTGGATATATATACATGGAGTTATATTCTTACTTATTCATACCACTGATTTCTCCAAGACAAACCTCCTTTATGGTGTGTTCACACTCATTAAAAATGGAAATATTATGAGATCACTCTTCTCCATTTTTCATGCTTTAAAATATGAGAAGGATATTGAGCATACTTTTAAATCCTTTTCAAGATAATTAAACCTAAAATAAAGACAACATTTACAGTACACTTTTAACCTTTTTTAATCTCATTAATTTTTAATGTAAAAAGGCACTACTGAGCTTACTTTTCTTATCTTCCATGATTGTTAATCTATGGAGGATTTTATAAAAAAGGTAGAGGGGGAGGGGAATCATTGTGATTTGTATTAAAAATTGGTAATTTCAATTGCATCTCCCTTTATCATGACATATATATGGTTTCCTTTTCCCATAGTTGGGTTATATCTTACCTAGCATCCATACCATACATACGAGTCATGTACATTTCCAGTTTATTACTCTTCTAGTAATTATGAAGAATTCTTCAATGCCTCATGTGTTGTTTCATGATATTATGTGGTGTCCTTGTATTAATTCTACCAAGTAACTCTTGTGTTTTTCCAACTATGTTTAAGGGAATTTTTAGCCTTAGTTGGCCATCTACAATTTTGTTGATCTTATGTGATGTACATCACTATACCAGTTGTGCTAGGTGACCCTATCTCTTCACATCATCACTTAGTGTATTTCTCATGTTTATTTATGGGGGGTACATCAAGGCCATTAAAGAACTTTTGAGGTTTAAAATGGGCCTCCTAAGAAAAATGTATGATCAAAATAAAATTTATAAGAACCAATAGGATTTAAGATGTTGTCAACTATGGGGTGTGATTCATCATTTTTTGGGTAAAAATGTAAAAGGACTAAAAAATAATTAAGCAGTTAAACTATTTTTTCAACTTGTACTTTCAACTTATCTCCCTATGGTTTTACTCAAATTTTGAGCGGGAGTACTCATTGGATGTAAAATTTAATTCCTCTTCTAAGGAGTACCCATGTTGCATACTTTCAATGGACCCTACTGCCTAAAAAGTGAGAAATACACATAAAAACATTATTGCAATCACGTTTTTTCATGCATTTCTAATTTTTCAGCTAGCAGGGTCCATCGAATGTATGAAACATGGGTGCTCCTTGTATGAAGAATCAATTTATGAATCCAATGTGTGTTCCCACTTCAAATTTGAGTAAACCCATGGGGAGATAAGTTGAAATTATAAGTTGAAAAAATAGTTTTTATCTTTTTTCTCTAAAATTTGATGATCTAATCTAATCTTATTTTATTATTTCCACTATTATTTTATAATTTCCTTTGGAGGCCCATTTTAGACCTCAAAATTCCCCTAATTCCTTCCTTCAATGAATGTATTCTTATCTACATCAACTCATTATCTAGGAAGTACATCTAGACACCAGCTAGCACCTTGAGACCTACAGTCATTAACGATAGGTTTCCTTCTGATAAAAAATCAGTTTCCCGTATCACCCTCTTCCCACATCTACCTAAGTAACCAAAAAACTAGGGTAAACATGTGAATAGAGGCTACTATAATGAGATCAAACCTCCTAGGTGACCTTAAGGAAGTGGAACCGATGGAAAAATAACATACAAACCTTGTATACCAAAAAAAGCACCTCCATGGTGTAACCCAAACATTCATGCCTCTCCATTGGGTCAAACTGACCTTTTGACATCTTTGAGCCAGAGATGTAGTCACAAGATTGCAAGACACCATCCAAGAGGCTATAGACATAGGCATAACACAACATGCTAGGATCCAGGGCCCCAATTCCTTAGTCCTAATGTCCTCAGGATTTAAGCCACCTTTTTAGGATCAGAACCCAGTGCTCTACCCAGAACTTCATGAAAATTTTAGAGATGATAAATAAAAACAAGAAAATGATACAGAATAAATCACATCAATAAGAATTCATCTGGACCCCTCCTAGCCATGACATGAATTTTGTCAAACATCTCACAAAAATTGAAGCTATAGGTGTAAACAAAATAATATAGCATATGGGTCTCATAGTTATTGGATAATCACTAAGAAGCATTTCTCCCTTACATAATTAGTTGCAACGCAATATATTTAACCATAGATACATTGTGCATTCATTTACAATAAAAAAAAAAATGAAGAGAGACATACATCATCACTGATAAAATACATGCTTATAACCAACATAATAACAACATAAATGCAATGGATAGAACAACAATATAATCCATGTATAAACTGGTGCATTTATACATCATATACCAAAGGAATGTCCTTCTCATTAATGAATGTGAAAATCAACTGGAGATGGGACTTCATGTTCCACCCAAGCATAAATTTATTGAGCCAAATCTCTCTTTAGCCAATCACCCCCATGCCATATTCCAACCATGAATGTGGGACTCAGAACCAAAAAAAAAGGACCAAAAAATCATGAATTATACTGGAGTTCTTCACCTACACCGTAAGGAATTTTATTGTCTCCTAGTCTCTCGGGATATACCACAATCCACAGTCTGAATCAGGGATTAGTATGCCCTAAACTGAGAAATACTCTTCAGGTTTTATTGTATATCCCATCCTCAGACTACTAGGCCCAATGGATAACACCCACATATCAATATTTACTGCAATCCATACCTATATCACTAGGCCCTAAATCGAGATAAACAACCTCTAGGATTTATTGTATGTCTTTCCATCCTCATGGCAAGGATTCATAGCCCCACTGAGGCAACACACTACCTAGATTTACCGCAACCCAAAGTCCATTTAATGGGTTACTAAGTCACGTGTTATACCAATTTTGATATCCAACTCACTCAGCTTTGAATCCATCCAGCAATTGAGCTAAATCAAAACATGAGAACTAAAAAACCACATGGATATATGTAAATGGAAAGGCTAGGTTGAAAATATTGTCACACCTAGAAAAACCAATGGCAAGATAAAAAGTAAACACATGCAATACCATGCATGCCAGATCTAACAAGAAAATCACACATGCATATAAATACCTACAAAGAATCCTGATGTAGCTGCTTGATTCCTACTCTTCCTTGATTGATTCCTCCTTCTTCCTGCTTTCTTGTCTTTCTTGGTCTAATGCCAAAATTATCCAAGAAAGTATAAGTGTCTAGGAGTGAGAGAGAGAGAGAGAGAGAGAACAATGAGAGAGCTCCAAAACTAAATTGAAAAAAGGTTTGAACCCAAGAGCTTGCCAACTGATCCAGCCTTTTTAGCAATGAGGCCTCAATTTTCTTCATTTTCCTCCTCACATGAAACATGTGACCTTTCATCTCCCTTTTCTCCTAATTTCCCTTATTTTCATAAATAAATATGCCAAATATGACATTTTTTCTTTCCAAATCCTTTGATTTTTTCTTTGCCAATTTCCTTAGCCATATTAACCGAAATTACCAGCCACTAGGATGTTGTGCCAAACATTCATCTTGGAATAAGTTTCCCATCAACTGTGGTTATTATTTTTTCCTTTATTAACTTTTCTTACATGGACTTTTCACCAAGGCTATTATAAAAGCCTGCCACTTGGGGGAACACTTTCCTCGGTGTTCAATGACACCTACAAACCAATAAGCTGCTAAAACTAAAACATACTACCTATGGAGCTTTATAATACAACCTGCTATACTATTTACAATGAATAACAGTCTCAAAATAAAAAATCATAATGAAAACCATATCGTGTACTCGAGCTTTATAACACAACTCATTATGGTATTTACAATAGCATACACATACTCATATGAACATTTTCTCAACTAGAAAATAAAAGGATATAAGTTTCATATCAGCAACAAGTAAATCCAAAGGATCACACCCCCACCATCAAAAGTATTACTGGGATTCACTTCCTTCCTAGGAAATCCAGAATCCACTATGAGAGCCAAAGTATGTATTCAATTTCCAGCTCTACATCCTTGCACTATTGCACCCCAAGTGAAAAAATTTTGCTCATTATTCCAAGGCACATTCCCAATGTGTACTTGATTACATTTGGTAATTATAATGGCCAAAAAAATCCATCCCTAACCTTCCCTTCTCTCATACACAGTCCCTCAGGAAATTCAGTCACCACCTTCCGTACAGTCACACACCTTCCAATTTTTGCTGGCACTCCCATCTCGGGTGATTCATCCCTCCGTAAGGCTTCCTCGCATCAGAAGATATATAAAGGAAGGCATATACCTACCTCAAAACAATGATACCGATCACAACATGCTCATCGAAATCAATGGAAACTAATGGGTACCAATATCCCACAACGACCCTACTCCTGAGGTGCTTTACCAACATATTGCAGCCTATTTCAATTCCTTTTTTTGTTGTTGTTAATGCTTTAAATCGGTTTCAACCATCCCAAAATGAGCATTACATGCTTTCCTGTACCAAGCACATAATTTTCACTAGATTCAAAATAAATTGAAATAAATTCAAATAATACCTCATTGATAGCTTGCCGATAATTTACACTTACAATCATGTTTACTTCCTGTCACACAAGTCAAACTTTTTGTTTGATCAACTAAAAACATATCACATTTGGTTAGCTCAAAAGATAGACATCATAGCTAAAAATCATGAATCACATTAAATCATCATAAACCATAATCATAACTCACATATAACCATCATAAGTCATAATCGTAGATCACATGCATTATATAACTAAAATAAAATATCGATACTTATCCTTAATCTGTCCTTACTTCTTCCTTTGTACTTTATGTACACACATCGAATTGGTTTCCACACCCACTAAGCACCCAATGCCTTTGATTCCCTTCAATAATGTACACATACACATAATGTACATCACAACATGTAGACCCACATACGACATACAAAACCATAAAATACATGCACCAACACTGGTATACGAAACATACACCTACACCCGGTGTACAATGCAACACAATATATATGCCTACACCGGCATATAACACATACACCTACACCTGGTGTACAATACAACATAACACATACACCTACATTTGGTGTACAACACAACACAACACATACACCTATATCCAGTGTACAACTCAACGTAACACATATACATATATAGAATGCATCACAAGAAATACACATGTTACGATACCACAAATACACCATGCACATACATAGTACCACATGTCTGCAACACAAAATGTACAACATGCACACAATACCATATGCACAGCGTGTACATAGCACCACTTGTTATGAAACAAACTCCAAAAATACAAGAAACACAGAGATCAACGCCTTAGAAATAAGCCACTTCAAGGGGGAAACCTCCTATACATTACATAAATGAAAAATTATTGGATTATTCAAAAGAAAAAACCTCCTTTATATATATAGGAGTCCATGGGGTCACAATATAATCCTAGCCAACCTAACATTAATAATGTAAGGGCACAATAATAACAATATGGGGGTTACAGGGGTACAACAATAGTAATAAAGGTGCTACACTAACAACAATAAGGGACTACACTAGTAATATAGGGACCTAACATTCCTCTCTCCTTCAAAAAAGTGGTGTCCTCAATGCTTGGATATCTCTGGATGCTTTTAAATAAAATTCTCATCCTCCCCTATAGAATCTTCAATGGGTATGTTCTTCCACTTGATGAGATACTCTAAAATTGATCAATTTTGTAGCTGTCAAGTTCTTCTTTCCATGACAGCTTTAGGTTCCAATATGATTTTTCCTTCCCCATCAAGTTCTAGAAATATTGTTTGAACTGGAACTTTGTCACCTATAAGCTTCTTCAAGAATGAAACATGGAAAACTATATGCACTCGTGAATCAGTAAAAAGCTGCAATTTGTATGCCATAGTACCAATCTCTTGAAACACCTTGTAAGGACCATATTACTTCGATGATAATTTATTATCCTTCGTATATTTCTTGAGGGATATTTGTTTGTATGGTTGTAGCCGTAAAAATACCCAGTCTCCTACATTAAAAATTCTCTCATTGCGATGTTGATCTTCCTGTTGTTTCATTAAATTTAGTGCCAAATTTAGGTTATCTTTTAAGAGTTGGAGAACTTGTTGTTGATGCTCGATGTTATCTTCCACTGCTTGAACCTTTGAATTTTCTCTTAAAGATGATGTGATGTACGATGGATGATATTCGTAAAGTGCCATAAAATGGTTCATTTTTGCTGCAGTATGGAAGGATGTGTTATACCACCATTCAGCCAGAGGAAACCACTTGACCCATTATGTTTGTTTATCAGATACAAAACAATGAAGATATCCTTCCAAAAATTTGTCCACTATCTTAGTTTGACCATTGGATTTGAGAATGATAAGATGAGCTATGAGCTATTTGAGTACCCAAACAAGAAAATAATTCCATCTAGAAATTTTCAGTAAAACTGGGATCTCTCTAGCTTACAATAATTATTGGGCTTCCATGTAGATTTTGAATTGTTTCCATAAATGCAGTAGCAACTGTACTTGATTTAAATGGATGAGATAATACAAAAAATTGTGCATAGTTGGTAAGTCTATCAACTACCATGATGATGACACTCTTTCCTTTGGACTTTGGTAAACCTATGATAAAATCAATTGAAATCTCCTCCCAACATTTACTTGGAATGGATGAAGGTTGTAGAAGACCCAGAGTCTTAATTGTCTCAACTTTATTTTGCTGGAAAACCAAAAATTCTACCACAAAATTTTGAATATTAGATTTAAGGCCATCCCAAAAAAATACTTTCTTGACCATGTGGTAAGTTTTCAAAAATCATGAGTGTCCTCCTAAAGGAGAAGTGTGCAATTCCAAAAGAATCATTTGTTTTAGTTGGGAATTCTTACAAAGATATAAGTGATCTTTGTACCATAGGGAATCATTTTTCCAACTAAATGTATCATTTGTATTAGGATCAAGCTGCAATTTTTGAATGAGTGTCCACACTTCTTCATCCTTCTTCCATTCATCCATTGCTTAGGTTATCCAATCTCGTTGGATAATAGAAATGGAACAAAGAAATGCTTCCACCTATTCATCCTTTGTTGAGAGTGCATCTGCAACAAAATTTAGCTTCCCTATTTTGTATATGATTTCAAAGTCATAATCCAACATCTTTGTGACCCATTTTTGCTGCTCTTTTGAAGATAGCCTTTGCTCCAAAAAGTTTTTTAGACTATCATGATTAATTTTGACCTTGAAGTGTCTTCCCATTAGGTAAGGTCACCATTTCTTTAGTGCATGTACTATTTCCAACATTTCCTTCTCATAAATAGCTTTCTGTAAATAATTTCCTTTGACTAGACGACTTTCAAAATAAATGGGTCTTCCTTCTTTCATTGAAACAACACCAATTCCATTTCCCAAGGTGTCAAATTCCACAATAAAGATTTTTGTGAAGTCTAGCGTACCTAAGACCGGTGCTAGGCACATCACCTCTTTAAAATGCTCAAAGGCCTTATTTTCTTCAGGAGTCCATGAAAATGCATCTTTCTTCAATAATTTTGTTAGAGTTGTTGCTATCCTCCCATAATTCTTAACAAACTTGCGATAGTACGTTATTAACCCAAGAAATCCTCACAACTGCTTTATGGTTGTGGGGACTTTCCATTACTTAATGGATTTAATTTTGTTAGGGTCTACCTTAACACACTTGTGAGATACAATATGACCTAGATATTCCACATATTTTACTCCAAAGAAACATTTGGAGGTTTTTGCATATAATTGTTTCTCCTCCAATAGTTTGAGCACCCTATCAACATGTTGAACATGATATTTCCAAGACCTGCTATAGATTAGTATATCATCAAAAAATATTGACACAAATTTTCCAAGGAAGCATTTTAAAATGGAATTCATCAACTCTTGAAATATATAAGGTGCATTGGTAAGGCTAAAAGGCATGACCAAGGATTCATAAGGACCCTCATGAGTTTGAAATGTTGTTTTTGGAATATCTACAGTCTTCATTCTAATTTGATGATATCCTTAACGAATAACCAACTTGGTAAACAAATTTCTCGATGTAATTCATCCAATAATTCATCAATCACAAGAATGGGAAATTTATATTTAATAGTGAGCTTATTGAGCCCCCTATAATCTGGACACATGTGCCATGATCCATCCTTCTTATGCACAAATACTACTGGAGCAGAGAAAGAACTTTGACTAGGTTGAATTATACAAGCCTCTAACATTTCTGCAATCATACATTCAATTTCAATATTTTGGACATAAAGATATCTGTAAGGCCTGATGTTTGGAGGAAAAATTCTTGGAATCAAATGAATAGCATGATCATGATCACGAACAGATAGGAGTCCTTTGGGAGTTTCAAACATCTTGGAATGATTGTCCAAGACTTTTTGGAGATCTAGATAAATATATGATTTTGATGTTGCAAATTCTAGTGAGCTAAATTGTCCAATTACGCCTCGTTTTTCTTTATTTAGAATCTTTTTCATGAAATTAGAGCTTATTATCTTTCCAAGCTTCCTTGTGATACCTTGTAATTCGACTTCCTTTCCTTCCGAAAAAAATTTCAAGAAAATTTCTTGAAAATTAAAAGCTACTATCCCGAAATATTATAACCATTGTACTCCTAGTACAACATCAACACCTCTTATTGGAATGGAAAGCATTGGAATATTAAATACATATTCCCCCATGGTTAGATTGATATTATGGCATTTTCTAGAAAAATTTATATTTCCTCCATTTTCAACCATCACTTGACATTCTGGTGCTGGGTATATGAAGCAATTCAATTCCTTGGCTACCTTACAATGAATAAAATTATGGGTACTACCCGAATGAATCAACACTATTACCTTTTTCTTCTTGATATCTCCTTCTATCTTGAGAGTTTGAGGAGTGGTAATTCCTACCAATGCATTACATGATATGGTCAGACTCCTTTCCTCTTTCTATAGGGTTGGTTCATGGTGTATATCCTCTTCTTTTGAAGTTTATTCTTCATTTTCTTCCTCCTCTTCACAATCTATATAAAATAATTTCTTCTCAACACACTTATGACCTTTAGTGTATTTTTTATCACAAATGTAGCAAATCCATTTTTCTCTTTTTTCTTTCAATTTTTATGATGTCAACCTTGTAGGTTGTGGAAGTCTAGGAGTAGAAACACTTCCATCTTTATAGATGTGAGTGGTAGGCTTCCTTGTTGCCATAATTTTACATTCAATTTTTCTTGCCAATATGAATGCATTATGTAATGAATCACGTTCCGAAAGGCGAACTTCATACTGGATGATATCCTTCAAATTCCCTATGAAGACATCAATCATGTGTTCCTCTGGAATATTAGTTACCCATATATTCAATTTTTGGAATTTCTCAATCTGCTCCACCACTAAACCCTTTTGTTTGAGATTTATTAATTGGCTAAATAAGGTGTTTCTCTTTGTATCCTCGTTATGTGCTATCATTTCCTCCGTATAAATTGACCAAGTGACAATTTTTTATGGTAGTAAAGCCATCGATACCATACAAATGTATTTTTTTCTAAATATAAAGTTGCAATGTGTAACTTTTGCACATTATTGAGATCAAAATATTGCTCCATCTATAGTATCCATGTTACGGGATCCTTGCCATCAAACTTCCTCATATCGACCTTTGGAATATCGTGGGTCTTCCATCCAACATTCAAGTTTATGAAATCACGATTAACATTTGTTTTTTTCTCATCATGAGTTTCCTCTACTATCTTTTCTCCATTGGGAATTATTTCTTGTATCAACTTTGTCAAACCTTCCTTCAAACCTTCCATGTATACTTTTAGATCATTCATCACATCTTCCATGTTGTCTTTCATTTTTTCATTGATCTTAGCTTCCATGTCATCCATCTTAGCTTCCATGCTATCCATCTTAGCTTCCATGCCATTCTTGAAACCATCCATGCCTTTCTTCAAACCATCCATCTTAGCTTCCATGCATTTCTTCAAAACTTCCATTTCATTTTTTGTTGCTCTCTACGAGAGCGAAATTTGGTGCACTGGCTTTTGTAATTTTGATATATCATGTTGCACTTCTTCATATTCATGAATCATAATAGAGTATTCTAAGGGCTTAATTGGTGTTTAATTCTTTTTAGGGGGAATTTTAGAACCCAATACTGATATCTATGCTTCAATATGCCCTTGGTATCCCTTCAAACTTATTTTTCAAACAAGACCTATGCAATTTGAAAAAAAATACACACCTTTTTCTTGCTTTTGAGGAGCATGATATTGAAATTGAATTATCTCTATTATTTCGGATCTTTAATGTCTGAAATTCAGTCTTGTAGTATCCCTCTGAATATTATTTTGAATGCCACAGGTCTGACTTGATTTGGATGCTTCAAGGAAAATTTATGCCCAGTCTCCCACAGTGACCTAATTATGGACTAGTTCAATAGGTTGAACTTGTATGGCATACCACGTGTCACTATTTCTTCCTTCGAATTTGAAATTGATACACAGGAAACTAAAATTCGTGGAATTCTGGCCACTTTTTTATAGAATTCCAATCCCATGTGTAAAGACAGAGTTATGGTGATTTTCCCAAGGCCCCCTATTTTATATTAAATTTGAGAGCCTGTAAAAACCCCAACTTCCACAGGATTTCAACTTCGCGTGGTAAAAATTTCAACTTCTGAACCTCCATAGAAAAAATGTTATAGAAAAAATGCCATGATGACCTATTTAGAGTAGCAAAACCCTAGAATCCAAATCTTTAATACCAAATGTTGTGAAACTAGCTCCAAAAGTAGAAGAAACAGATATATCAATGCCTTATAAATAAGCCACTTCGATGGGGCAACCTCCTATATATTATATAAATGAGCAATTATTGGATGATTCAAATGAAAAAACCTCCTTTCTATATATAGGATTCCATGGGGTCATAATACAATCCTAGCCGACCTAACAATAATAATGTAAGGGCACAATAATAACAATATGGGGGTTACAAGGGTACACCAATAACAATAAGGGGGTTTCAATAACAACAATAAGCGACTACACTAGTAATATAGGGACCTATCACACATGTACACAACACTACCTACACAACGTGTACACAACATCACATGTACATGACACCACTTGCACAACGTGTACACAAAGGAGAATGTACACCACACCACCTGTACAATGTGTAAACAATAGCACATGTACACAACACCACATACACGAAATCTACATGGCACAACATGTATAGAGTGCCACATGCATGAAATGTACACGACAACACCTGCACACAACACCATATGTACAACATGTACACAACACCACATGTACACCCATGCACACAACATTATATGTACATAACAACATCTATACCTAGCACTGCATATGCAATATACACACAACACCATATATATAGCATGAATACAACATCATATGTACACACTAATACATATGTTACATATACACAATTCCATAGGTAAAATCAATAAATATACAACATGTGCAACATATACACAACAATAGTACTGCACATCCATTGACCACACGCAGACCCCATAAGAAATATTTCTTCTAGTGTCTTTCCACTATCCATGCTTATCCTAGCATACCACAGATCACACTACTTCCACTTCAATGATTTACCCCTCAACATTACTTGTCCATAACATAATATAGGCATTGTACAAGTGTATAATATCAATTCATATCCACATGATACAGACCTCATAGATATGTTATGGTTTCTCTTCCCACTTGATTCCTCATAATACCAAGAACCTATTCATGCCATTCACCTCCATAAGAAATCATTCCTCCACAAGAATGATCCCTGAAAACCATCTCAGACATTTACATAGATACATATATACATCCATATATAATCATTAGCATAAAACAATCATGATCCTATTACACAATGACATACATACAGACATATATACATATAAAAAAATTTCATCCAACAACCATGATCCATGACAACCCTGTCAGACACGACATACATACATAATTACATGTATACATATATAAATACCAACATAATCATGATCACATCATAATTACTGTATATCGTAAGGTTAAGGTTAAGAGAACTCCATTTATTCATACACAACATGCACAACATTGAGAACAACATTTCAAAACATAGTCAAGGCATCTGACACCTTAGATCCATTCACTTTACCTACTCTTCCACTTCCCATATACCTAGTAGACTCAACCAGTCAAACTGACTATCATATTCTTACCTTCTGTTGCTCTTACTCATGCACTGAACTTAATCGGTGTCTTACATTACGTGTTGGGTACTATACAACTCCCCCCAAGCTCCATTAATTTTCTCTTTCCCAACCAATTGCCTAGAATCTTGATACATAAAAGGAAAGCACAAGAAAAAGAAGAAGAATTCCATGGAAAACCAATAGAAATATGACACCACAAACAAAGTGGTATGATCATGCACTAGACGTAACCAAGGCCACAAATCAAGAAAAACAAATGGCAATAGAAAAAAAGCACAAGACTAGTGACAAACACCATAAACCAATCCCCATGGGCCCCCAATTCTTCCGAAGGAAAATTTAACCTGATCCTTCTCCAAGATTTCATGGCAGACTCTTTTGCCATGGAATCCTTGCATCATACTACCATCACCACACAACCGTCATCTCATAAACAAATATAACAATACATTAGTTATCTTACCTTGATGTGCCAATTTTAAATAAACACATACATATATCATCTCTCAAGGGACTCCAATCCCTTGACGAATCCAGCCATAATTAGAAACCAACTATTATGCATGTCAATATATGTCCATAAATATATCACATGTCCGCATAATGTCAGAAAAAATCAAGGTTAAATAGAAATCCTATATGCAAAGCACTCATTTGATTAGAATTAAGGTTTCCTAACATAGCCAAAGGAATTATTACCCAATTAGTTTCTTTTAACATTTACCATTCTGCAATCAAGTCCTACTATGTACTATCATATCACCCATTTGTTAATCATATCAATACATAAACTATTAAGCCGTCGTGCTAATTCCAAACATGTTGTCCTACAATTGTTCACACATGTCAATCACATGTTCCAAATATGAAGACATCATGTTTATGAACGAAAATAATCCTCTACGAATACTAACAACCATGTCACAATCAACTAATAGGCAAGATCATAATACTACAACTATCACCTATTTGCACTCAAGCACATATCAACTATCTCAACACATGAGTGTTAGTAAAACCATCTAAAAAAGGTACGATTTCTTCAATCAATCTTATAGATACAAACTCATATCATGTGATTAATCAAAAGTTCGACAATAAATAGATGACGTAATAGACACCAAAACTCAAACACCAAATATATGACATAATCAAACATTCAAGTACAAAGTATATGACATAAGTAAGCTCATGACTCGATGTATCTTAGGGTAGGTTATCTTGTCTACACAATCTATCTAGTTAGCATGATATAACTTCACAACACATCAGATCAAACGTGAATAACATAATGGAATACATAACAACAATTAAATAACATCTTGACATCATAAGTTGGTAAACATATGGCATTCATGTATAAGAATAAAAAATGCACAGTCAACCTAGATTAGTATGACATAATCGCACAAATAAGTCGACTCATACCTGAATCTCATAAACCTAACCTTCTACCTAGGCCAATCCAATTTATCATGATACATATCGAAGGGTCTTGTAATTGTCACATTTTCATCATATTTATCATCACCATTCCTCACATTCCATCACCTAATTTAACCATTCATCATACCATTTTCATGGGTTCACCTCACTATTTTCCAATTTATTTATTTTTAATATTATAAGAGAATGTATGATTAATTATTGGAAAATTGGCATATTTCATTAATATTTCAAATGTGGATGAGCTTTGTAATGTGTAGGATTATTTTGGAGGATTATTCAAAAATATTCTCAAATATTTCCTCCACCATTTCAATAATTAAAAGGATAATTGTTCAAGCTTATTCCAAGGATAAGATCATGGAGATTCCAAGGAGAAGATCATGGAGATTTGGATAACATATCTCATCCAAGATTTGTGAGAGATGAGTGAGGATTTTAAGGGATCATATTTTGTAATTATAGGGATATTGGTTGAGATAAAAGTGGATTTCTAATTATGAGTTTCTTATCTTGTTCTCAAAGCACTCATGTATAAATAGGAGTGCTCTTTCTCCAAAAAGAGGAAGAAGGAAGGAGGAGAAGATAGTAGGAGAAACTTGAGACTTTCAGATTCTTAGTTTTTGAAGTTAATTGAAGACATAATTTATCATTTTCTTGTGCATGAGAGTTGAACACATTTTAGTAGCTGAAATTACTCTTAGTGTAAGAGGCAAGGGTGGAGGGCCCCCACACCAAGCTAAGTACACTTCTTAGTTTATTTGTAATTGCAATTTTTGAATTAGCTTGCTTATGTTTAATTTTTTTATGCTGATTATTTCCAAGCATTGATGAATCTAACGATCATTATTAACCTACATATGAGAGGACAAACAAATGTTTAAAGTTAAACATTCTTTCTATCTAATCAAGATCTTCAGTTAGAATTCATCTTTACATGATTTTACATGCATTTACATGATTGCTGATGGATCTTAATCATGTTTCTATTCTACATATGAAGAGTCAAACCAGTATTTAAGGTTAAATACTTCTTCTATCTGATAAAGAGACTAAAACCTAAGATCCATCTTTCCTGTTTTTTTTTTTAATTCTTTTTTTAACAATAGCATTAATGATAAATGAATATATGATGAAGGACAATCAGGACCTCTTCAATTATTACTTCATGTATCTTAATCTATTCTTTAGTTAAGTTGTTTTTTTATTTCTAATTCATGTGGTAATTTTGTTAGAGAAGGACAAACCAATCTCTTAAGTTAGGAGAATCTTTTGCTTCTGATTACACACTTGAATTTAGAAATCATTTAAGTTATATTTATATTTGTAATATGCATTTCCTTTATATTAATTCATCTTCTAAACTTGACTATAGTTGAAATCCATATATTTTGGAGATTCTTCTAAGTTCTACAAACCTAGATTGATAATTAAATATTCGTGTTAATTTACCTAGTAAATTGACCCAACATTTTGGCGCCATTGTCAGGGAAGCATACTTCAACGTAGTCAATTAGGAAGATTTTTTAGAAAACACATAAAAAAAATACAAAAACAAGAACAAAAAATAAAACAAAAACACTTTGCATTATTGTTATTTATGTTTAGACATAGATATTAGAAGGATAGATTCATTAAATAAAACCCCCATCAAAATATATAAAAAGAAACAAACAATAAACTAAAAAATCCATTTGCCCAACAAGATCCAAAAAAAAGCATGATGTTAAAGAAGAAATTTATAGAAGCAGGGTATGCCATGACAAGGATCTTCTTAAATCCTTGTCCACAATTTAGAGTGATCACTAGGGATAAATCTTCAATTCAGAAGTTAGAAGAGGAAAAAATCATCCATGAAGAGGATCCACAAGGGGAAGACTTAGAATCTTCTTCTAGTAAGGATATGAATGAGTCATGGATCACATGTGATGAAGATCAAATATTAGAACATGAAATTGAAGAATTTCTAGCATGTATATCACAAGATCCCCTATGCATTCTAGATTTTGAACAAGTGACACTCGAAGAATTTTGTGACATGACAACTAACAAGCACCAAGAAAACAAAGATCATCTTAAAACTTGGTTTCAATTAGCTATTAGGTCACAACAGCACTCCATTTTTCAATGTTCTTTCTCATCAAATACTTATGATCAGATAATTTTTCATGTCCAAGAATTTATTAAAGTATTTTTTTTCAAACTTGGATGTCAGTTTAATTCTCATATTTTTATGCAAATGGATGCATTGGAAGTTTTCCTATACTTGAAAAAATGTATTTTTCTGCAATAGAGTAGGTACGATATTATTCTCTTCAGTTTTGAATAAGTATGTTCTCCTCCCGCGTTTTCACACAGTATCGAGGATCAGAAAGTAGGATGTATATAAACATTTTCAAGAATGAATAAACTAAGTATTTGCAATATGCTTAATCAATTACATCTTTAGATCTGCCAATCACTTTCTGTCCATTTGTTAAAAAAATCATCAATAAAATTTTCTAAGTTCAGGAATATAATAAAATTTAGTTTCTTTCTAAATTTTAGCTTTTAATTAATTTAAAAAAAAATGGTCCAAATCATTTCAAAGGGAAACCATTACATATAAAGCTGAGAGAAAATTGTAAGCACAAGGCATGGCGCAGGCACCCCTTAGTCATTGCAGAAAACTTAGATCATTATACAATGCTATGAAAAACTACCATTCTTCCTTGTCTAGCATGCGATAAGAAGGTTTTTTGTCTCCAGAGTCCATTGTGTCTAGTGGTATATGGTCAAGCTATGGATGATGACATGGAAAATCTCATTGTTGCTCAACTTCTCTATCTTGATGCAGTGGATCCCAATAGGGATATTATAATGTACATCAATTCTGTAGGAGGATCAGTTACTGCTGGTATGGCTATATTCAATACCATGAGGCATATCCATCCAGATGTTTCGACAATTTGTGTGGGACTTACTGCAAGTATGGGTGCTTTTCTACTCAGTTCTAGTACAAAAGGTAAACAGTTGATGAATATCTAAATTTATGATAACAAGCCTAGTTGTTGGGATGGCAGACCATTTCGAAATTGAAGCACCAACATGCTGAGAGGTTTTTTCTTGGCATTACAATTGTCAAAGAAAGAGAAAAATATTGATAGCGGCACGATTTCCAGGTACAAAATCCTCAAAAATCCATGAAAAAAACTGGGCTTTCTCAGAAAATCAAGCTTTCTGTTAACAAAATAAGGAAAAAATTGTGCCAATATATTCTCCATCATAATCAATTCCGATTTTGTTGGCTAGAGAGAAAAAGGCCTAGAGCAGAAGTGGGCGGAGGGAGATTAGTGAGAATGGTGAAGTTTCTAAAGCAAAACAAAGTTGTCATTCTCTTGTAAGGTTGCTTCGCAGATCAGAAGGCTGATATCATTAAAACATACGACGATGGCACTACTGGACGAGCATATGGTCACTGCCTTGCAGCAGGTATCATGAAATACCCTAAGAAGGTCATCGGAAAAGACTCTGCAAAGAAAACAACAAAGAAATCAAGGTTGAAGGATTTTATCAAGGTTTTTAACTACAGCCACATCATTTCCACGAGGTATAGTTTGGATGTGGATGTGAAGAATATTGTTACCTTTGATAAACTGAAAACATGACATAAGAAGCCAATTTTCTTTTTTTTGCACTTGGTATTTTTCAAAAGAAATTAGTGTCCTCATGGTCATTGTTTACCCCCGAGAAACATACCTTCAACATCTTACTGAGGAGCTACATGAATGAGACTCTTTGGCTTTTTATGGTGCCTAATAACAATAAATTCTCATCGCCTAGAGCTCTCGGTGTGATGCAAGTCCATTAGAATCCAGTTCTTGGTATCCACACTGCGAAATCTCATAATAAGAATTTTCACAGCCTTGTGGAGAGAGGTGAAGGAGGATGCACCTGGAACTGTAACTTGATCTGGAGCTGGAAGGGATCTTAAGAGAAATAATGGCACTGAGCAAATAGAAACTGGGATTTCAATGAACGGAGAAGTTGATGGTGGTTACCTCAATGCATTTAATGTGACATGTCTAGAATCTTCTACTCACCTTCATTGAATTTTGATACTCACTTTGGAGGCAGTGCTAGTCCATTTCCATCAGCTATAGAGCTCCATCAGCTACCAGAAGGAATTCAAACTAGAGTGGTATAGGAATGATATTACTTGAATTATTTCAAAATGGGTAGAGTGTTGCAATGAAAATAGGATTTTAATCAAATGTCATATATATATATATATATATATATATATATATATATATATATATATGTTAATAAATATAAAAAAAATGAGTTTCATATTTGATAATGATTTTTTGTTTAAAAAAATAAAAAATAAAAAACAACATCAATGATAAATGACAAAATAAAATTTTCTTTTTAATTTTTTTATTTAAAAAAAATCAACATAATAAAAAAATAACAATAATAATTTCACTAGAAAAAAAAATAATTGCCCCACATTCATAAAACCAACATACGTTATGGTCCATACAAATACGTTTTCAAATGTTTTTTTGATTGTCAAAAAAGGATCAACCTTCTTGCAAACCAATAAAAACACTTTGTAAATGAAATCAGATGATTACATTGCATGAGGACATGCAATAATTTTAGTTGCGAGGGTAATAAAATTATGTTGGTGGTGCCTAATAAAAGTATGTTGGTAGGTTAGAATTTTCACTCATTTTCACTTCATTCATCCTTCCATAAATCACTTCCACTCCACCTCCATTTCACTACATTAACCTTATCATCATTTGGCTCACATACATGTTTTCCAAAAATTAATAAAGTGAACTTGTGGATGCATATACTAATATCTAACAAGTGAAATGAGATTGGTGTTATATGTAGGTCAAAGAGAAGCTTATGCAAAAAGCCTCAACATTATGATGCAGCACCCTTTTCATCCATGATTGGTGTAACTTTGAAAAATAATAATAAATGGACATTTCATAAATTCTTGAAAATGAGACAATTTATTTCGAGTCACTTCGTATAGGAATCAGCGACGGAGATGGCATAGAAAGGTGACAATTTTTATGCAGGAATGGTGCTAAGTTTTTCAGGTTTGCAGACGATCTAATGCAAAAGTGATTTTTTGAAATCACAATGAAACGTGCATCACTGGAAGCATGAAGGAACTAATTCTTCACTACACATATCATGACATTTTCCGCTACACAAAAACCTTTTTGTGTCATGATATGTTTACTCACATTTTTCCTTCTAAGCGCCTTAATCATCCCTATGTTACAGCCCATCTCAATTTCCTTATCCTTCATGACTTCATACATGCCTATTTTTCTAAACTGCATACATCATCTCCTTCTTATTTTTCAGTTCATTTTTCCTTGTCAATAAAACCAAACTTCTCCTTTTTCCATGACTCCATTGCCTTGCTATCATTTTTCTAAAAACCTGTTTCTATTGCTCATTTATAGTCCTACCAATCATTTTTTACAAACTTGCATCGACTGATGTAGGATTCCTTAAGGCCCTCCTTTCAACAAGTCTTGACCCATCGACCTCAACACTTTATCTGGGATAAATACTAGAGTCATCATGAGTACCTTGACGCTTGTATGCCCTAATGACAAGTTATCATACTGACAGTCATGGGAATACATAAATGTCCCCTGATCGTTGGATCTTGAAAGTGGCTCGACATCAGATCATCTATTCGTACTTCGCAAGATGCACTAGGGTACCTTGGCACTCATTGACATCAATGGTGAGTTTGTCATGCGTTGGTTAACAAAATCCATTAATGGTCGGTAATGAAATGACTTATTTTCATGCTCGACATCGACACATTCATTCGCATGACTAGAATTGTACCATCGGGTTTAGTAGCGGGTGAAGACTATATTTATTTTTCATGACTCCATCAGCAGTTGTGACAACATTCCTTCAACCATATGAGAGTATGAAAGTTCCACTTTCAAACATCATCTTCAAATTCATACAACCAAGTAGTAGTACATATTCCTTCACTTCATATACCAGCAACACTTCAGATTCCTTCACTTCATCCAACAACATGATATTTGCATGATCCAACACCATGATATTTTCCTAATCTAGTAGCATGAAATTTTCTCTCATACAAATCAGCATGAAATTTTCTTGATTTAGAAGCAACAATAGCTACATTCATATTGCATAGTTCATCAACTCTTTGGGTAAGTGAAGGTATGTTATTTATGTGTTAAAAAAGAGAAGAAAGAAAATAAATAAATGTTGTTAACACAAGAAGAAACATTTGTTATATTCAAGGTTGTTAACACAAGAACGAACCATAGAAAATATCGGTCGCAGTACATGTATTTTACATCCTGGAATGATACATTGTTAGAAACCATAATCATGCAAAGCCAAAAGTTTAATCCCTGCAAGGTTGCATGAAGACATACAACAAGTTTAGTTGGGGGGTATGTTGGTCTCATAATTTTCACATTTTCATCATATTTATCCTCGCCATTCTTCACATTCCATTACCTCATTTAACCATTCATTACACCATTTTCATGGGTTCACCTCACTATTTTCCAATTTATTTATTTTTAATATTATAAGAGAATGTATGATTAATTATTGGAAAATTAAAATATTTCACTAATATCTCAAATGTGGATGAGCTTTCTAATGTGTACGATTATTTTGAAGGACTATTCAAAAATATTCTCAAATATTTCCTCCACCATTTCAAGAATTCAAAGGATAATTTTTCAAACTTATTCCAAGGAGAAGATCATGGAGATTTGGATAACATATCTCATCCAAGAATTGTGAGAGATGAGTGAGGATTTGAAGGGATCATATTTTGTAATTATAGGGATATTGGTTGAGAGAAAAATAGATTTGTAATTATGAGTTTCTTATATTTTTTTCAAAGCACTAATGTATAAATAGGAGTGCTCTTTCTCCAAAAAAAGGAAGAAGGAAGGAGGAGAAGATAGTAGGAGAAACTTGAGACTTTGAGATTCTTATCTTCTGAAGTTAATTGAAGACAAAATTTATCATTTTCTCGTGCATGAGAGTTGAATAAATTTTAGTAGATGAAAGTACTCTCAGTGTACGAGGGAAGGGTGGAGGGCCCCCACACCGAGCTAATTACACTTCTTAGTTTATTTGTAGTTGCAATTTATGAATTATCTTGCTTAAGTTTAATTTGTTTATGCTGATTATTTCCAAATATTGATGTATCTAATGATCATTCTTAACCTGTATATGAAAGGACAAATAAATGTTTAAATTTAAAAATTCTTTCTATCTAATCAATATCTTCAGTTAGAATTCATCTTTACATGCTTTTACATGCTTTTACATGATTTTTTATGGATCTTAATATTTTTTCTATTCTTCATACAAAGAGTCAAACTAGTATTTAAAGTTAAATACTTATTCTATCTGATCAAGAGACTAAAAAATAAGATTCATTTTTCCTGTTTTAACAATAGCATTACTGATAAATGAATATATGATGAAGGACAAACTAGACCCCTTCAGTGAAGATCCTCCTCAATTATTACTTCATGTATCTTAATCTATTGTTTAGTTAAGTAGTTTTTGATTTCTAATTCACATGGTAATTTTTCTAGAGAAGGAAAAACCAATCTCTTAAGTTAGGAGATTCTTCTACTTTTGATTGCACACTTGAATTTAGAAATCGTTTAAGTTAGATTTATATTTGTAATATGCATTTCCTTTTAATAATTCATCTTATAAACTTGACTATATTTGAAATCCATATATTTTGGAGATGCTTCTAAGTTCTACAAACCCGAATTGATAATTAAATGCTGGTGTTAATTTACCTAGTAAATTGTCCCAACACATATAGTATTAAGATATCAATTCTATAACCCTAATCATCAAGTTAACTAACGTATAACATGCTCAACAACAACATATAACATAATCATCGAGCTAACTACAAGTTAATATTTAAAATATTCATCAACAACATATGACATAACCATCAAGTTCATACAATGCTTGACTAACCAACACATGTACATATTACCACACTAATTAGCTAACATCTATCATGTATGTAAGCATAAAATAAATAGAATGAAAAGCATAAACATAACCATCATGCATATTACTACACTGATCAACTAGCATTTATCACATATGTAACCATAATAACAATATAATCACAAACATATAAGTAGCCCTAATGCTTAAAACAACATGACTCGCATACTTGCATACCAAGCATACAAAGTGGTATGACAATATGCTCTTACCCTAAAGTCCATTGTTGCAACATCACTTTAATTTTCTACACCTCGACCTGCTCTCTATTAGCCAACACATTAGCATCATAACATACAATTATCATCATGATGACCTAATTGCATACAATGACCTTATGCACAATAACCTTAACCATGAAAATGCATTTATAGAAACATATAGACACCGAAATGTATAACAAATGCATATAAAACCACACACTCATGGAGACACATCCCACAAAAACACCATCAATCTTCACATGGTGGCATTAATACAACCATGAACATCAACATGCAAATGCAACACGCACATGGAATACAAGAAGAAGGAACACATATGAAACTAACTTGAATGCATGACCAACACATCGCCCATCTAGTCCGAGGGTTGAACCATGCTCTGATACCACTCTGTAACACCCTACTCCCACATATACCCAAGTAATTGACCAACAGGGGTAAATATGTGACGAGAGGTGACTATAATTAGATTCAACATCCTGTGTGACCTTAAGGATGTGGAACTAATGGAAACAAAACATACATACTTTGTACATCGAAAATAACACCTCCAGAAGGTAACTCAACCATTCAAGCCTCTTTCCCCTAGGTCACACTAAGCTTTAGACCTATTTGAGCCATAGAAGCAGGCACAAGATTGCAAGCCAACATCTAGGAGGCTATAGACGTAGGCATAACATAAAATGTTAGCATCCAAGGCCCCAATTCCTTTGTACCATTCCAACGTCCCAAGGATATGAACACCCTTTCAGGCTCAGAACCTAGTGCTCTACCCAAAAATTCATCAAAAGTTCATAGAAGATAAATAAAAATAGGAAAATTATACAGACGCAATTAAATCAATAGGAACTCATATGAACCCCTCCTAGCCAGGTCAGGAATTTTTTCAAACATGTCACAAATATTGAAGCTACAGGTGTAAAAAAATGAATAGAGAATACGAGTCTCATAATTATCTGATAATTGATAAAAATAATTTCTCCCTTACATCATTATATGCAATACAATATATTTGACCATAAATAAATTTTGAATTCATTTACAAGTAAAAAACTAGAGAGAGTCATACATCATCACTGATAAAATACATCCTTATAGCGAGCATACTAACAATAGAAATACAATGGATACAGCAACAATAGAATCCGCATATAAACTAATGAATTTATACATCAGATACCAAAGGAATGATCTTCTCATTGTTGAATGTAAAAACCAACCGGAGATGGGGCTTCCTTTTTCCACCCAGCCATAGATTGACTAAGCCAAATATCTCTTCAGGCAATCACCCCCATGCCATATTCCAAGCTTGAATGTGGGACTCATAACCAAAGAAAAAGAACCAAACAAGCATGAATGATATTGGAGTTCTTCACCTACACTCTAAGGAATTTTCCTATCTCCTAGTCTCTCAGGCTTTACCGCAATCCATAGTTTGAATCAAGAATCACTAGGCCTTGAACCGAGACATACTCTCTAGCATCCCATCCTGGGACTACTAGGCCCAATGGAGAGCACCCACCTCTCAATATTTACCATAATCCAAACCCGTATCACTAGGCCCTAAACTGAGGCAAACCACCTCTATGATTTACCATATATCCTACCATTCATAGGTCGAGGATTCCTAGGCCCACCGAGGAAACACACTATCTGGCATTACCACAACCCAAAATCTAGTTCAAGGGTTACTAGGCCATGTGTTATATCAATTTGGAGATCGAACACACTTAGCTTCGAATCCATCTAACGATTCATCTAAACCAAAACATTATAACTCCATAATCCCATGGTTATCTGGAAATAGAAAGGCTAGGCTGAAAACATAGTCACACCTAGAAAAAATCATGCGAAGACAAAAAATAACCACATGCAATACCATGCATGTTAGATATAGCATGGAAATGACACATTCAAATCAATACTTGCAAAGAATCCTTTTGTATTTACTATATTCCTACTCTTTCTTGCTTGCTTCCTCCTTCTTCCTGCTCTCTTTTCTTTCTTGGTCCAATGCCAAAATTATCCCATAAAATTTGTGTCTAAGAGAGTGTGTGTGTGTGTGTGTGTGTGTGAGAGAGAGAGAGAGAGAGATAATATTGGGAGAGATCCAAAACTAAACTGAAAAAATATTTGAGCCCAAATCTTTCCAACTGATCCTCAGAAACCTTTTAATCAATGAGGCCTCTATTTTCTCCATTTTCCATTACTTTCCTTCATTTTCCTCCTCACATCAAAATTGTGACCTTTCATCTCCCTTCTCTCCTAATTTCCCTTATTTTCATAAATAAATGTGCCAAATATGCCATTTTCCCTTTCCAAAGCATTTCCCTTTCATTTTTCCACTTTTGTTAGCCATATTAACCGAAATGAACACCCCCTAGGATGTTTTTCCCAAAATTGAGCTTGGAATAAGTGTCCCATGAACTATGGTTAATATTTTTCCCTTTATTATCTTTTATTACATGGAATTTTCACGAGGGTTGTTATATTTCCCTCATTACCCTGTAATCAATCAAATAAATGGGTGTTGAACATTAGATACTCCATTCAAATTAATTATATATGCTTGGTACCTTCAGGTCCATTTTCATTATTGTTGGGTTCCCTCATATCTATTAATGGTATACCTCAATGATCTATAGGTAGATTATTTCTACAATGGTTGACATGAACTCATCTATTCATATAATGTAGATTCATACCATTCAATTTGGGATGAAAACATTACACTTGAGGGAATATCACTCATAGATGTTATCCCTCCTAAGTTATAATGGAGCATTTCATTACCTTATATATTTTGAAAAACACCAAGTATACTCTAATTTGTGTCCAATCTCTACTAGATTTATACTTTGATAAAGATCCACACAGTAACTACTCGTGGCTATGCTATATTTTATGACATCAATGCAAATTGTAAATTTTTAATGCCACTGTATTTCATATTATTACATGGATTTGTAGTGTATTGGGTTAGTGATCATTCTTTTCTCTCTCTTGTACGAAGAAAGTGTATGTCTATATATATATATATATATATATATATATATATATATATATATATATATATATATATATATATATATTCCTATAATTGGTTGATGCTTCTCTGCATATACTTCTCTTTCCTTGATCTAAGAGCTCCTTCCTTATGGCACTTTACTCATCATGACACTTTGTAATGTACTTTGGCTATCAATTCCTCTTATGACCTCTTACAAGGGGACATATAACATACTCACCACCACAAGGCTTACAATAAAGTTATTAGATGCTACGAGGATGAAATTACACCATTGAGTAATTTCTCATAACTATTTCACATTGAAAAATTATTTTGTTACAATTTCAAAATTAATAAATAATAATATTTTATATTCCAAAATATCATAGTTGAGAATAACATTCATAGTGAGTTGGGAAAAAGCTCACAATTGAGCATGGAAATTGAGTTAAAAACTCATAATACAGAATAATATCGTTATATATTGGAAACTCATAATTTAGCATGAAACCTGTGAATGATTTGTATTTGTTTAACATGCATCCCATCAATCCTATCTCCTTGCTCTTATAAATTTTTACATTGAAGAGGCCAAATTTGTGGATAAGGTGAAATGATAATTTGAGGGGGGGAATTCTCGTGGAATAGAATCAGAGGCTAAGGAAGTTTTCTCAATGAGACAAGTAGCCAAGAAGTTACTTCATGAAAATCAAAGATATAATCTTGTATGCTTGATGTTCCCTTCATAACATAGATGTTGCAAATTCTCCCCCATATATAGTGTATTTGATTTACCTATAATATATATAACTAGTTTCATAAATCTATATTAGCTCTCTTTATGTCTCAACTTTTCATTTCTTAGAAAGAAAGGTTTGGTGTGTTGATTCTACACAATTTACGAGTATTAAAGGAAGAAGTAGGGACTTCAAGGATTGAAGAAAGATATTCTAAAACCATTACCCATCAAGATCTCATCCACCCCCATCAAAGAAGCAATGTATTTAGTTCTTTATATATTTCATTTCATAATTGTGAAGTGTATGAAAGGATTGATCTAGGGGAGTTAGTAGTAGGTGACCTGACATCTTTTTGTCATAGATCTTGGGATTTTTTATGGAGAAATCCTCTTCTCTATCATGAGGTTTTTCACATAACAACACCACTGCTAACGACCATGAGAGTGGGACAGTTGGTTTGTGTGGATGACTTGCATGTTAGCTAGATGATCAAGGTTACTATAGGTAGCCATTTAAAGCACTACTTCTACTCTTTGATTGTCATTCTTGCACATTACCATTATTGTTAGTTATCCTTGATAGACTCCATAGCCAAGATAGTGGCAACCTTAGAATCACGGCTTGATAATGTTCAAAACTTCATATTTTTGGAAGGCCAGCATGCTCTAGTCTTCATTTGGGTAAGTTAACTTGAAATTTATTCACTTTTGTAGTTTTCTCCATGTGGGTACCACGAAACTAGACTTAACACAAAACCTTTGGTGTTTCATCCCAAGCTTGTCAATTTTCTATTGAACTCCATATACTTTGGACTTTGGTCTCTTGATTTGCTATAAAGCTTGGCTTTACTCTCCTTATATGTAGTGTGTTCATGATATGAGGTAACTGACAAGCATAATTTCTTTGGGCCATGCTCTAGCTACTTATATCCTCAACATCCTTCTAATCCCTAATCTAAATTTCACCATGCCTAGTCGAGTATCCTCTCTAACTCATCTTAGAAGCTAAGGGAGGGGCATGTTTCCCTACTCAAGAGCTAAAGTTAATGCAAATGCCTTAGCCACCTAATACTAGGAACATTCTTCTCGCATGTCCTGATAATATATGGATAGGGCTAAGCAAGAAGCCAGAGTTGAGCAGAGGCCCCTTTCTGATATATAGCTTAGAGAGAACACGAGAAATGGATTTCATGCATGGGAATACCTGTTATGAAGAGACTTAGTACATGCAAATAATGGACATTTAGTGGAAAAATAAAACCATTATGGTTAAAGTTATTGAATGTAGTAAGGGTCAATAAGAGATATTATTCATCATCAATTCCCTACAATTGTAGCTCAACAAACTTGATAACAAAATCTATGTTCTTTCGAGGAAAATTTCAAATTTGGTTTCCGCTAATAGTGACTATGAGGAATGCTATCCTACAATCAATTAGGTGGACTCACTCTTTGTTTAAGTCATGATATATGCTTGAGTTTTCAACACTTAAGCAGACATACTAGCCTAGCTACTAGTTTAAGCTCGATTCTAATTACTAGTTTTCGTGATAGGCTCATTCTTACTTACTTATCCAAACATATCTTGACTATTGGACTAATAATTTTGACAAAAATCCCATACATATGTTACTTGTATAATTTTCAAATTAATAAGTGAATAGGTATAAGATTTTTATAATTTGGTTGAACTAATACAACTTCATACATTTATAAAAAAAAATCAACAAATTTAAAAATCCTACTATCTATATAAAAATATATAATTATTTGTCCTGGAAAAAATAACATATTATTTATATATATGTTAAATGGTTTTCATTGAACCCAACTTTCTATCAAAGAGATCATTACATTAGCCCTATATATATATATATTAAAACAACTCATCTTCAAATTTTTGAATATATTAATCATTGATTTTATAAAATAATTTATTTTTAATCTATTAATACTTAACCATGATATAAATATTTTATCGTCAAATTTGTGAATATATTACACATTATATTTTTTAATTATTAATATTTAATTAAAATAATAATTTCGGTGTCTCATGTAAGATGGAAGTAATACAACGCACGCTATGCCCTATGTAAATTGATTAATTTTTTAATTGCGAATCTTCGTTGGATTTAAAATTTTTTACAATTTAAAAATTAACGGCATTTAAGTTTCCTAAAAAAATATTTATTAAAATATAAGAAAAGTAGATCTTCAGCCGACAAACATCCGAAACCATGCAGCCTTGTAAGCCAAAACCTATATAATATAATATACGGTAAGGATTACATTATGTAAAATATATTATATTTAGTAGATATTATATGTCTTTATGTAACTTTTAATTTAAAATGGTTCTTCTTAATATTTATTTAAAAATATGAAACTTAAATTTCACCAAAACAAACATCCAAAACCACTTACCAAGTTTTATATAATTATTATAATGTTAAGATAATTTCTTTTGAGTTAATCATATTATTAATTATTTTTTTCTTTAACATTTTAAATCATGTTAAATCACAAAAATCTGAAACCTAAAATTATTATAATGTTAACCAAATTAAACTCAATTAAATGTCTCCTTCAATGCCTTTAATGTGGAAGGAAATTGTTCAAGCCAAGAAATGCCTTTGATGGAGAAGTAGATTGTTCACCCAACCTTCCAAAAAATAATTTACTAAATTGAATGTCTCATCTAATATCATCAAATCCCTTTGATGTGAGATTATATTTCCAACTTAACTTTTCAATATAATAATTTAAAAGTAAATTTCTTCTAAATTAATTAAATGCAAAGAGTGATATTATGTAGTCTCCATAAATTATTAGTATATTTAAATTAGTTCAATTATATTTAGTAGAATTTTATGAATAAATGAAATCATAAGATTGATAGAATGTTCACCCGTTAGGTTAAGGATGGTTCATTATACTTCTTATTTTGTATTAAATATAAATTTACATACACAACCAAATACCTATGCAGATAAATAATATTGTAAGATTAAAATTTAGGTGGTTAATATTGTAAGATTAACTATTATGGAATTTAAAGAAATAAATATCTAAAATTACATCGAGGAAAATATTAAATATTATTATGGTTTTAAAATAAAAAAATGTATTGATAGATCAATTTTTAAAAAATTAATAAAATTCAAGATAATAATGCCATTTTCTTGTATAAATATTATTGGAGAGTAAAGAAAACCAATTTTTTAAATTATATTTTTATCATAACTTTTTATAAGTTTTCTTGAATTTAAAGTGTAGAAATGCATTGGATGTTGAACTAAATTCCACATCCAATGAATGCCCACTACAATTTTTTAAAGACACATGTTTTTTTTGATGTATTTTCAATTTTTTGGTGCGGGTCTATTCAAATGTATGCAGAGTGGATACTCGTTAGATGTGAAATTTAACTATATATTCAATGAATTTCTACACCTAACATTTGAGAAAACCTTTAAGGAGGTGAGCCCAAAATATAATTTAAAAAAAAAAAATAGTTTTATTTATTTTCCTTTAAAAAATGATATTTTTTATTCTAATATATTATCTGAAACCTATTTTAGAGCTAAAAATTCCCCTAATGTTAAGAACCATTAAAGCATGTATAATTTATTCATGACTTTTATATAGATTTAAGGACTTTCGATTCAAATAAATTGTCCTTTCTTTTTTAGTAAACAATTGATTATATATATATATATATATATATATATATATATATATATATATATATATATATATATGGGGTTTGTGTACATGTGAATATGTCCCAAGGATTTGAATATAAAGATACATACTCTTAAAGGATTTGTCTTATAATTAATTTGTTAAAAAAAGGGTGAAATTTGAAGTTAATTGGGAGGGTGTAATATCCTTCATAACATAAATCTTATGACTTATCCTCATATACAATGTATTTGATTTACTTTAATTAAATCTAGATAAGATCTCATTTATGTCTCACCATTGTAATACTTAGGAAAGTAAAGTTTGGCAAGTGGATTGTGTGCAGGTTATAGGTATTGAAGGAAGTAGGAACTTTAAGGATTGAAGCAAGATCTCCTATAACTATCACTAGTTGATACTCATAAAGAAGGTATATTATAACATACCTGCTTATCTTACCAAGGAAGGAGCGACGTTATAGGTGAATTTGGTCCCCAAATTTATACGGTCATGGAAATGGGATTAGGAGGGTCGCACCATGGCGGTCACCAATCTCACGCTACCATGGGTCGTTCACCATGGTCTCGTACAAACAGTAGGTGTGGATGATTGGGTTGTGGGAATTTCCTTACTTCATGATGCTGCCTTACATCCCGATTCTTGACTTCTCGACATCCGACCTAGTCAAGGTGAACATGAAAAGTACACATCCGTCTACCGACATAAAAACCAACCTCCCGACCTTCCACCTAGTCAGGATCGGTTTATTCTGAAGCTTGTAACTTGGCCTCATGTTGATCGCTTAACCCCCAACCTTCAACCCAGTTGGATCGACATATCACCTGAACATCCTTCCGTTACCACACAACCCAACCTCCCGACCTTCAAACTCTGGGCTATTCGCCTAGACCTGTGTACGCCATAAATAGTCTATGTCAAATGACCAATTGCGCAAGAGAAGAATTCAACCACTCCAATAAGGGGATTTCCCATTTGTGGTTTTGAACTATAAGAGTATAAGCCTTATTTCATCCTTTTTCTCATTTCAAAGTTTCGTCCCTTTACGCCACAATAAAAGACCTTCCCTTACCATTTGATAATTTCTCTTTCAAGGATCTTCGGTTTTGCACCATGCAAGGCCTTCAATATCGACTACAATGCTTTCCCCAGACAAAGGATCTACCATCATGAAGACTACTTCAAGATGGTCATTTCGACTGTGGCTTGGTCTCAAGGGTATTTTTAGCCTGTACATCCACTTCAAGACCTCACCACTCCATCGAATTCAGATTAAGGCATTCCATGAGGTTACCCCTTTTGAGATTGGATAATAGCTACATCAAGGGCTTCCTACCTTGTGGGCCTTCCTGCCTTTGGGTGGCGAATTCCTCTCGTGGCGGCGTAGGAAATCATGCATCTATTATATATCATAACCTTGATGCAAACTTCCGAGAGGCTTCCACCTTTCCTGCTACATGAAAAATAATATAGAGTCCACATGAACTCTTTAAGTAGCTCCTCATTGTCACTCATGGATTTTTGGGGAATTTGGCTATTGGTAGAGACCCATAGTCCTTATCACCAAATTCCCTACAACAGGAATGGAGGATTTTTCACAAGCTAGGATATAGACTACGGAAGTACAAAAACATGACATGATCGGGCCCTCCTACTATATGGCAACTGTTCCAGAGTCCACATGAACTCTTTAAGCATCTCCTTAGCGCCGTTCATGTCATACCAGGGAATTTGGCTATTTCCAGGGACCCGTAGTCCTTATCACCAAATTCTCTATGGTGGGAATGGAGGCTTATACGAAAGCTAATATAAATACTATGCAAGTACAACAACAGGGCATGACCGGGCCTGAGACACTCCCTTGATCCTTCTCATATTGCTCATGTATTGGCACAACAATTTGTAAAAATATATCATGATGTGTACATTAACCTATTCTAGCCAAAAAAGGGTCTTTCTTATAAATTACACATTAATACAGAGGGTCTTAGAACCAATTTCTTTTAACTATTCATGGTTTGGGCCTCAAATAGATCATTGAGCTGGTTAAATTTAGTTATTGAATTATTTCTGACATAGTCAAGCATTTCATTGAGAGTGAGAGTCTGCCTCTAATCTATAGCTTATGCAACACTGTTAGGGGACTCTTCTCCTCTTTGAACTTCGACCACTCTCTAATTACCATTTTTAGGCTGTTAAATTAATTAATTTTACATGTAAACACAACACACATGTACCGATGCATATTCATAGCCATAATCAACATACAAATCAGGGAAATATCCCTTCACAATTGCATCACAGGTATATGCAGAACAAGACATATTAAATTCCATGTGTATCCATATCTATTACAAATGAAAATGAAACATAATCCATTAATTGCAAAAAATAATCATACAATTATTATCTTCTTATATGCAAGGAAAGAGAGTATAGGACTACGACTCTCCACCCAACCATAAACAACTGCAGCCACTACTACTTGCAGGTTCCTTACTAAGACGATTAAAACGTGGGGGGGCCCCCTGATTCTTATTATCGAGACCACACTCAAGCTATAAGACATGTCAGGGAATCTAAAGGAACTCCTGCCCAAATCTCTACAAGTGTTTTTATTTTTTCTTGCTTGCATGGGGTATCTAGAGGTTCCTATTCTCACCTCCTCATGCACATACAATGTTTCACCCCTTCCCAGGGAGTCTAGAAACCATTATAGTAGTCAGGGCAGTAATGAAGAATTGTGATCGAAATTTTCTTTGTTTCAGCTTCAGGGTGGTCACCTTCCAAGATGTTACAGGGCTCCAAAGTAGCTATCTCAACCCGCAACCTCCAAGGAATCCCAAGCTATTACAGGGCTCCAGAGATTTCATTCCACCCACAACATATGGGAACCCAAGATGTTAGAGGGGTCCAGAGACCTCTTATCTCAATGCACAGCCTCCAGGGACCCATGTTGTTAGAGGGTTCCAAGAATCCTATCTCAACCCACAACCTCCAAGGAACACAAGCTGTTACATGGTTCCAGAAACTAGCACTCAACCCAAAACCTCCAGGGGTAGAGAATCAATCCTCTTCTCTTATCTTATCTTCCCTTCATCACTGCTTGCTAGAAGTTGTTATCAATGGTTTGCTTCTCGTCCTCTCTCAGACTTATTCCAAAATAAAGGAACAAATTTTTATTTTCACCTCTTCCAATCCTTCTAATCTCCTCTCTCTCATATGTTATCTCCCTGTGACCTTAATCTTTTCTAACCCCCCTTTTATTCTCTCCTTGTCCTTTCTTCTCCTTTCTTTTTTTGGTCAACATTCCTGCCCCTTCCTTTATTATTGTGTCCTTTCTGTTGCAACCCTTCATAATTTTTGTCCTCTTTTTCTTCTTGTGTTTTTTCAAGAAACCATGGGCCTGAGTAATTTCCTCTGCCCATTTAATGTCAGGAAATATTCCCTATACTTCATGCCCCAACCATCCTTTAATGGTTTTTTTGAAGTCTAGGTTTCTTCTTTATATAAGAAACCATAACATCGCAAGAAACAATTCTTCATCCCATGCTCTAGAATCTGTGTCCCATGACTCAATCCCCTTTTATTTCATTATTTCAAATATTAAAAAATATTTGAATCCTTTTTACCATGTTCTCGTACCAAAACCTTGGGTGGGGCTTTCATAGTCCCCTCCCCCTTGGGGGAACACCGCCCTTGGTGTTCATTTACACCTATACAATGCCAAAATTAAAATGGTGCACATATTTTTCCATCTAGCTTTATAGACATAGTTCTCTAGAGTATTTATAATTATACACACTCATTTTCAATCATCTAACAAGAAAGCATAACTATCTTTCATGGCATCAACCATTTCCCACGTCGCCTCCTCTAGGCCAAAGTGTTTCCATTGCACCTTGAATTTATCTATGGCTCGATTCCGGAGCATGAGACTCCTACGGTCTAGCATGCACATTCGTTCTGGTTGGAACTCTCCCTCTCATTCCACTTTTAGCACAGACCAATCAATCACATGATTAAAATCATGTACATATATATTTTAAGCAAAGAACATTGAAAAAATCATGAACTCTAACTCATGGAGGTAAAGCCAGTCTATATGCTACCTTTTCGACCCTCTCAAGAATTTCAAAAGGTCCGTAATATTGTGGTGCCAACTTTGCACATGTCCCCAATTTTAGGGAACTTTTCTTGGGTTTAGTTATGAGGTAGGAATGCCCCCCCAATTGGAACTCTCTTTGCACCTTATGCTTATCTGCATAGATTTTTTGTCTCTCCTATACCACTTTTGGTTTTTTCTTTATGATCTAAAATTATTGTTCCATATCCCTAACCGTATTAGGTACTAGATGCACTATGTAACTAGGTCACTCCAACTAATAGGAGTATTAAATTTCCTGCCGTACAATTCCTGAAAGGGTCTCATCCTTATGGACACTTGGTGTCCATTTTTGTATTCAAATTCCCCGAGTGGAAGATATTATTCCTATTTCTTGGGTTGATGCATCTCATGCATCCTTAACATTTCCTCTAGAATACAATTAATCCTCTATGTTTTCCAATCTATTTGTGGATGATAAGAATTACTAAATGTTAATTTCATTCCCAATCCTTTGAACAATTCCTTCCAAAACTTGGAATTGAACTTACCAGCTCTATGTGGCACAATCTTCTTGGGGATTCCATGTAGTCTCATAATATCATTTATGAATACTTTTTCTATATCACTAGTGGAATTTGTGTATTTGAATGCTACAAAATGAGTTACCTTCCTCAGTTTGTCCACTACCACCATCAATGCATCACGATGCTTAGCTTTTTTTGGAAATCCTATGATGAAATCCATACTACCTCCCAATTTCAGTCTGGAATAGGGATAGGCTACAACAATCTTGTTGGATGTTAGCATTCAACCTGTTGTAACATATTTTGGTACACTAAAAATTCAAAATATTTTTTTATTTTAACCAATATACCTTTCAACTAAATCTTTGGGCATATATAAAATTTCATGGAAATATGTTTTCTCGGCTAATTTTGAATGATTTTGAATATCTAAATATGTTATTTTATTAAAAATATAAAATTATATTTTTATTAGAATTATTTTAATTTAAAATTTAAAATTATTTGAAAAAGGAAATGTTGGGCTTCTCACCCAGTTTTTAAGTTTGACATTAAAGTCTACAAACTTTTCCAAGTTCCAAGCCATGAGGTAAATAAATCATAAAAATGTATCAAGAAATAGTGAATGAAATTTATTTGGCTCATTATAAAGAGTATGCAGGTTTCAACGGTGATGACAGTAGCATGCAAAATAAAAGGAACATATCTAATTTTGGACCCCCTCAAGCTTTTCGACATTTAATGAAGGAGGGGGGTCCGAAATAAGTTGTTTGATAAAACCCACTTTAATCTTACGTGGCATCAACAAGAGTAGTTCGCACCCCCCAGCTACAAAACAATTTACCAGTAGGGACCCCCTCTGAAATCCACGAGTAGTTTCAGGGACAACACAAAGTTTAATTTCGCCAAGTAGGATTTGTAGAAATTATACAAACACATGTATATATCAATGGATTCAATCTGATCAAGAAATGTACTAAAGCTAGATACTAAATAATTCTACAAAACAATTGCGGAAAATAAACATGATTGCCAATCACAACAAGTAAAGAGAGAAGAAAATCAAACCACAACACAGATATTTTCTTGAGGAAAAATTGCTACTCAAAACCCCTCTATCTTCTATTGTATATTCAACAAGGAATCATGAAACAATTACAATGTGCTCCTCTCACAAGAGTCTATTGCAATCTTCCCATCGTCTCACACTGATCCAAACAAAATCGGGCCAACACTTAGCCGATTCTCAGCCTGTCTTCAACCTTCCTTGCTCACGCAATTCATGAAGAATAAAATCCCCATTCCTTATGAATTTGATCCTTTCTCAACTATGCAAGTATCATGGGAAATCATGTCGATTTTCAACTACATCTGGGTAGTTTTCTAAAAATACAACTGATAGTCAACTTCCCTTTAACCTTTGTCTCAACCAAGTCTCGCCTGGAACTAACATGCATGTAGCTATTAATAGTAAATCATCAGTTGCATGGAAGACCATTGATTGTGAATTAAATATGATTTAATTCACTTCATCTCTCACAAGTGAAAAAAATAGTTACAACTAGTTCAACTAGCTTTAACTCACCTAACTCAGTTAACTGATTACTCATGCATTAAACTCATGCACTTAACTGCAACTTGAACTCTAAAACACATAGAATCACATTGCATTCCTCACCAACTATCCTCGGCTTGAAATTCATGAGCTAATTGAGTTTATCACACTCAGTTAACTATTACAAGTGTTTATGAGATAAGATTACAATTTATTGTCCAATTTAATTAAGCGGTAATTAAATTTGACACATATCCAATTTATTAAATAAATTGAATTCCACAAAAGTGTATCACTAGGACCCATCACTACACGACTTGTGGTCCCACACTAGTGTTGGTGTTGTCATGTTTTTTCTGGATGCCAATTTCATTGTTTCTTGTTGAAAACTTCAACACTCCCTCTCAACAAGAAAGGAAAGTCCTTACATGCGCACATGCACCTCTTACATGTGACATGCAACTCTTGCATGAGACACTTCTCTAGTGTTTTTCGCACATGCAACTTTCTCCTGCAACACTTCCGAAACTGAATAGCCTCCAAATAACTGAATCGGTATAATGCATCTGTTATAAGAGTCATCTGACTGCTGCTAGCTACTGCACATGTTTACTGGATTCTCTGCGCTGTTGACATATGGATCGATGCACTCTGCACTACTGCAAACTCTGATCTACGCTCCAATATCTGACACCTATCACTTTGATTTTTGTGTTCTTGACATCTTACTACATCAATCTAACCGATCCTTCTACTGTTGTACTGTGTGCTCCTCGTAGCCATGTTCAATCCATGAGACACACTATCTCTAGCACCCTACCCAAATTCTCCTTGGGATTAATTCTGCACATCGCCCCACCTCACACCTAGAGGTATAGCTACATGTAATCCCTCATCCCATATGGCTCGAAATTTCCCCCTCCTAGAGGTATCTGCATGAGTGGTTTCTACTGCTCCATTATCCTCATCTTTTGGTTGGTCCACATCTTGAAGTTCATCATTAGGAACCAAGAGTTCCTCATCTGCATGCAAATCAGGCTCCCTCTCAAGGGACAATTGCATGGCTTTCTCACGCTTCCCCATGGTACATCCCTTACACGTGTCTATCTACGCAAGAGTACCCTTTGGAAGCCTTGTAGAAATATGCTCCATGACCTTCAAAGCTCCATGGTTAGATGGCCCAATATCTTGTGCCATAACTCACCCTCATCTCGGCTCACCACTTTGTCTGCTTTACCCATCAATGTTGCACAAAAATCTACATTAAATTTATGGATATTCTTCAAATGAATCCCAATCTTCTTGGCTTGTCCTGTGGCTGTGTGTCGAAGGAAATATTTCCCTTCAGCAAAAACACAATCATAACCTCTAGCCTCCAACATTGCGACTGAAACTAAATTCTTTTTCAAGCCTGGTACATGCATTACATATTTTAATAAGAAGGGTTTACCTGACTGCCTATGGAAGGTAGTTGTACCAGTCCCAGTAGCATTTTACCACCCATCATCACCAATTTTGATATGAACTTGGAGGTGCTTCTCCCCCAAGCTACTGGAAAGTTCTTTGTCTATCATCATGTGGAAAGATGCACCACTATCCAAGTACCACACTGATCCCATTTCACTTGACACCATGCATGCAATGAGTGAGAAGCAAAGCTCAAAATTGCGAGGCTAAAACCTCACCAGTTGCAGATCTTGAAGCCTTCTTGTGATTCTTCGTTTGTGGACAATTAGTGGCATAATGTGCATGTTCTTGAAAGTGAAAACATTTTACTCTGGACATGTCATCCTCGTTGCCTTGTTCGCCGGTCTAAGATTTTGAATGGGATTTATTTCCCTTCCCATTATTTTCCTTAATAGCCAAGGTGAAATTTTCTTCATCATATTCCTTAGATGAAGATCCATCCCTAGTATTTTCCCTAAATTCTTCTTGCACCAAATCTGTAATATCCCAAAATGGGGATTGCACAACAAGCTTGTAAAATAACGCACTTCCTAGGATATTGATGCACATAAATGAGTTTACAACCCTTGGATCCCTTAGATCAATAGATCTGGAGTCTATATCAACAAGGGGAGCAAAAAAAAATCAAACTAGGTGTGGTAAATAGGTCTCCCACAACCTAGTCTAGCTGAAAAACACCCTACAAGAGGGGTTGCATCTATGCACAAAACATTGCTTCAAGAATAATGCAGTATTGGAAAATATGAGCAGGAGGCCATAAAATATGATTAAAAAATTAATGTACAGCAGAAAATCAGAAGTAAAGTGAAGCTCTTTCAATATACAGTAGATTACATGAGACTATTGAGAAAGATATCTTCAGAAAAGAGAGTTACAACATATATATATCAACAGAAATGGCTCACCAACATTATTTTCAGGAGTTGTAGAAGATGCATATTACAACTCAGATCTAGGATAGATCTGTGGATTAAACATCAGATCTATTTCAAATCTGGAAACTACATAGTCTTGTTTACAAGATCCCATTGGGGTTTTGACAAAATCATGAATAAAAAAGAGTAGATCTGAGTTTCAAGTTGCAGATCTGTAAAGTGTTGCAGTAATTTTTGAATATTAAATTTCATTACAATAGATCAGATCTAAATAGAACATGGATTAGCAAGCTAATCCATGGATCACCAAAGTGGAAGGCAGAGCCCAGCACTAGAGATCTCTCATCAAAACAGTGATCAAAACACTAGAAAGAACCTCATATCAAAATAACGTAGTTCCTCAATGGAAATAGCGCTATAGCTCAATTTAAATAAGTTTCCTATTTCCAAATTATAGATCTGAAGCACAAAGAGAAGAGACACTCTTACAGGAGGTTGAAATACACACTCCATGAGAAGAGGCTCCCAAAACAAGCTAGATCTCTCGAGATCTAGAATCCCACTTGATGTAGCTTGCAAAAGCAGCAAAACCGTAAATGGATCAGTGCTGCAATTGTAAGTAGAGTTGGGCCTCAAGCCTGATAGTGGATCAAATCAGCAAATTCTCCTCCAAGAATCCTCAAAGGAAGAGGCGAAATCCTTGCATAGGAACTCCAAGTGCTAAGTAGCACAATTCTCTACTAAACAACAGAGAGTAGTATTTGTCTAAGTAGACAAGATACTCAGAAATATGATCAATCAACAACCTTCTCTTGTTTCCCTTCTCTTCATTTTATAAGATGAAAGCCTTTGCAAACCCTAAACCACCTTGATGAGTTAGCTTCTTTCACATGAGGGGCCTCCTTCTAGAACTACGTTGTCCCTTCTGGAGATGCATTGAACCTGGACAACGCTGTAGATTTGGTCAAGGTTGACCCAGTCTCACAACTCAAACCCCTTTCACACCTGCAAGTGATTATTTGCATGGCCCTGATTTATCTGTGTTCACATGGGCATTGATTTAGTCAGTCTTCTTAGGAGTTGTACATGTCCTCCTTTATTCATTTATTCATGCAACAGGAAATAAAACAAAAATGAATATTCCTCTTAGCTTAGGCTAAGTAGGAATATTACAAAATCCGACCAAAGTCATTCCCAATCTGGCACCTTCTCCCTCCCATTGACAGAGTCATGATAACTATTCCAGCTCTTGGGAAGTCCTAGAAGAGCTAGGGTCACCAAGTCATCATTCACGACAGTAATTTCGATGCTCCCAAACTCATCCTGACATTGGAAAAACTTGGTTAAATATTGGGAAATGGTGTTAGATTTATCCATTTTGATTTTCCTGAGCTTTTCCTTCAGTGCCAAATTTCTATGATCACTGCTGCTTTGAAACAGATCTGTCAAAGATTCCCAGATTGCATATGGTGTCAATTTTCCATGGAGACTTGACACAATGTGGTCTCGTACTCCCTCCAATAAGATCCTCCTCGGCCTTGCAACCTTATTTTTCCAAGCATCAAGATTTGCGGCATCTGCGACAACGGATTTGGGAATGTCATTATCAATGAATTATTTCAACCAATTTTCCTTTAGTACATTCTCCATCCTGTATTTCCACGCAATATAATTGGAACTTCCCTCGAGTGCATACTCCAATCTCAAGCCATTGAAAGCCATCTCGATCCTTATTCACCTATCGCACCAAGAATAATTTTGAAAATTTGAATTCTATTCAGTCAGAAACTTAGCTTCTCCTCCACTACAGTTATTTCATGTGCTCTGATACCATGTAGAAATTATACAAACATATGTATATCAATTGATTCAATCTGATCAATAAATGTACTAAATGTAGATATTGAATCCTTCTACACAAAAATTGTGGAAAATAAACATGATCACCAATCACAAGTAAAGAAAGAAGAAAATCTAACCACAACACAAATATTTTCTCGAGGAAAGTTTGTTGCTGAAAACCCCTCTATCTTCTATTTTATATTCCACAGGGAATCATGAAACAATTACAATGCACTCTTCTCACAAGAGTCTCCTGCAATCTTCATATCATCACACACTGATCCACACAAAATCAAGCCAACACTTAGCCAATTCTCAACATGTCTTCAGCCTGCCTTGCTCACACAATTCATGAGGAATGAAATCCCTATTCCTTATAAATTTTAGCCTTTCTTAGTTGTGCAAGTATCATGGGTAATCATGTGGTATTTTAATTTCATTTGGGCAGTTTGAAAAAAATACAACTCATAGTCAACTTCCATTTAACCTTTGTCTCAATTAGGTCTCCACTGGAACTGACATGCATGCAACTATTAATAGTAAATCATCAGTTGCATGGTAGATCAGTGATTGTGAATTAAATCTAATATAATTCACTTGATCTCTCACTAGTGCAACAAATAGTTACAACTAGTTTAATTGATTTTAACTCACCTAACTAAGTTAACTGATTACTCATGCATTCAACTCATGCACTTAACTGTAACTTTCTCTAAAACACATATAATCACTCTGCATGCCTCACCAACTACCCTCAACTCGAAATTATTGAGGTAATTGATTTTATCACACTCAATTAACTATTACAAGTGTTTATGACATAAGATTACAATTTATTGTGCAATTTAATTAAGGGATAATTAAATTTCACACATATCTAATTTATTAAATAAATTTAATTGCACACTAATGTATCGCTAGGACCCATCACTACATGACCTGTTGTCCCACACTATTATAGGTTCTTCCATGTTGTTTCTAGATGCTAATTTCACTGTTTCTTGTTGAAAAATTCAACAGGGTTTAAGGTGGCAATAAAATCCTTGTGGAGCCATGTTTTTGATATGTAGCATCTATCTTCTTCGTAAGAACGAAAAATGTTTGTTTATTTTTAAGGATTTAGGTTTCTGCCTACATGTTTTAATAGGTAATGTTAGGAGTTGGAGAAAGAAATCATACAATGCATCAGGCAGGGATACAACCAGACAACTTCACATTTTTCTTCATGCTTAAGGCATGTTCAAGCCTATCACCTTGGCGACAATCTCATCGAGTAAAATAATTTCAGTGTATTTCCATAATGGAATTGGAAACTGTGTAACAAGGTGAATACATTCATGATTTTGTCATAGAGAATGGATTCGAGAGAAATTCTTCAATAGAGAGTGCTCTTCTTTATATGTATGCTAAGTGTGGGGAAATTGGATTAATCCTACAGTTGTTTGATAAAAATACTGTTATCTAGAAGGTGCAGATGCAATCCTGAAATGTCAAGGTTATCTTCCAAAATCTGGCTATATGGTTATCAACACAAAGTGGGATAACTTTTGGTCTTCTCATTTCCCAGTAATGGAATTTGTTAAAGCTCTTGATGCTGAAATTATAAATCATGATAATCATATCTTTGAAAAGCTTATCTTATGAATGTATTTGGGATATCACACATCCATTTGAAGGCACTAAAACTTGTAGTTGAACTATGCAACATTTTCTTTCTCAAAGATTTTTTATGAGTCCATGTACAATATTATTGTGCATCTCATTTAAAAAAAATTGCAGGGTTTTCTAGACAGTGAAATTCGACTACAGATTTTGGGCAAACAGAGATGAAATTTCGAATTCTGAAACATGGGTTTTTTATAGAATCATCTTAATTAGGGGCCACACATGATTTTTTTTTTCTATATTGTGAATTGTTAGAGATATTTTGAAGGTTATATGAAGGTTACACACACGAATTGTGGTAATGGGCCAACTCGTTCTTCAGAATTTTGAAGTAGCTAAATCCTCTTCACCAGAAAAAGGAAAATTTTCAAAGCGTATTGATAAAATTCAACTGAAAATGGTTTTTAAAGATACACATGTCTACAAAAATGAAGAAAACGTAAGGTTTATTCACACCCAAAGTTTGTTCAGATGCAATTACTCAAGCATGGAAACTAAGAATGTGGATATTGGGGAAAATAAAATTGATAATGGACATGGCATGAACTTATCTACTTGAATAGATATGGTAGAGCTAGATGTTGCAACAAAATTGTTGGAGATTGTGCTAGTGAGCTAGCACAGATTGATAATATGTGTTGATAGAACTCGTATAGAGTGGTATTTTTTATCATTTTCTTCCCAGTCAATTATTTGCATTACAATTTTCCTGAGATGGGACAACTTTGGTTTATGGCTCAGATTTAACATTATCAAATTTGTAGCATCTACCCTGCTATGATCCAGTACTTGAAAAAGAAGGTTCAGTTCATAACTTTTATATAGTAGAGCCTGTTGGAGATAATGGAATGGTAATAATTATACTTTCTACTGAGTATGGAAAAAGTAAATTGTTAAGGTTTCACTGCATAAATATGAACTCGTAATACTGAGGAAATAAGCTCTAAATCAATACTATTCAAACAATTCTTTCTAAGCATGATGGATTCATACCAAACCATCATCTAGTGATGAAAGCTTACCATGTTCTTTCAAACATCATTTTACCTAACGTTTAATACTTACGGTATTGATATATTTGTAAATTCTCCATTTATATGTGATTAAAATATCGATGTCCAAGCTTACAGTTAAATAAACCATGACTTTCATATAATAAGCTATTGTTTCAATGTGCATTGCACTAAATCAACTCGCAAGTAAAATAAATTTTATGAGGCATGGTAGTTATACTCCAGAGTTTTCTTCTTAGTTGAGTGACATGGGTTTACCACAATTTTTGGACAAATTTAATATACTATTAAGCTCTTCTACTAATAGCTTGAGCTGGAGTAGTTCAGGTGATCTAAATTTAAGCAATGGAAATGGATTCCAACGTTACAGGTCAAGATTCTGAACTGGATCATGGGATGATCTAGTTATATTTTGTGAGGGCTTGCAAAAATGTAGGGTTCTTTCATTCAACAAGTATGATTATAGTACAAATTTTTCCCAATGACAATTGATGAACGGTTTGCACAACAATTGAAAATGAAAAGGTGTACAAATTTTCAACAAATCTATCATTCAATCAGAGTCAGTAAATAAAATATCATCCTAGATTTGGAATTAGAGTGTGAGAACTTGAGGATTATTCAACCAAGGATTATATTTTATTTTGGTCATCAAGTCGACAAGAAAGAGACACCTTGAAACAATTTATCAACCAAAACAATTTGTTGTAGCACAATTTGGATATCTAAGAGAACTCACTTGTAAGCAGAGATCCCATATTTTATGGCAGAAAATCAGTAAATAAGGAACCATTTCTAGATTCTAAGGCAGAGAATTTGCAAACAACTTCAAATTTCTTGCAGACAATTAGGAGATAGTTCTATTTTTAGTATATTATTCAGGATTTTATTCCATATTGTTGTAACGGCTAGGAGAGACTTTGCCTATATATTATTTCATTTGTAATAAACAAGGGTTGGATTTTGATGCAAAGACCTTTCAGTTTTGTAAAAAGTTTCTCCATAAATCCTAATTGACGTATTTTAAGCTCTGGATTTGACAGAATTTCTGTTTCTTGTATGTTTTTCTAGTATTTTCATATTCTATTTCTGCACATGTTCATAGTTGCTTAGAATACTTGGGTAAGAATAGATTGAGTTTCAATTTCTCTGAAATCCCCTGCAAAATTATAATTGTTTAAAGAGATTAGTATATCAGACTGTCTATCTGAGTTAGCTCCATTTTGAACTGGTTATTGTTTGCCACTTCAATCTTTTCCTGAATGTGTTTTGTTTGGATGTAGAATCTTTCTATATGCATCCAATTCTACCTGATTTATTAAGTATTTTGTTTGAATCCTTAATTATCAGGAACTCCCTTACATTATTCTTTCAAATTCTTTAAAAAGATAAGTACTTCTGTTAGGCTACAAGTTGACACTTTGAGAAAGGACTCTGCAAGGAAGGGATTTATTCATGAACAGTAATTGAGCTCATCAACAACCACCCAAATTAAATCATTAATCTGGCCATTGTGCTTCATAGGCTGCTATCTAGTGATAGTGAACAACGTTAAAAAAGGTCTCGTAATTATTGAGGGGGGCCCCTCTGGTTGAAGGTTCAACTTGAACCCAAAGACTCATTGAGTTGATTTCTCGGCATAGTTTCTGCAACCAAGAACTACCTATGAGAAACAGGTACAACATATTGTATGACTAGTAGTTAATTTCTTTTATTATCTGTACTTTTTATTTATTGACTAAAATAATTATATAAACAAATAAATTTATTAAAGATAAAATAATAAATTAAATATAAAAAATAAAAGTAATAAAATATTTATTTTGATAGAAATATTTCGGTAAAAATCACATGAGATAGAACATTAAACATGGAAGATCCCACTCTTCTGCCTTAGATGCGCATGAAAAAAAAAATAATCATCATATCTACATCAAAGAAGCTAAGGTTATTGCTAGGATTGACCATTTACATCATCATAAGTTAAGGGAAGCCTTATAGATTAAAAAAGGTTTTAATCTCAATAGGGATGATGGTTGGATGATCAGAACTGGATCACGGACCAAAGTGATAGCTCAAAATTCCAAGTTATGAGATTGGGTTGAAACCAGGATGGTTGCGTAGACCTTGTCTTCCTAATTCCGATGCCGTGAAGGGTTCGAAAAATCAACATCATATGAAGAAGTTATTATGTTTTGAAATCGCCCAATGTTCTCTAATATTGAGTATGGGTTCACGATTTTTTATGCGGAGAAATATTTTTAATATATTAAAATTGAGTTAATGATATATATATATATCATTAACTTCGATGGAGCCTCCAAAGGCAACCCAGGGGAACCTGTATTTGGGGTTATCTTCAGAGACTCTAATGGTAACCCCTACATGCCTACTATGTAAATCTGGAGTGGGATAGCAACAACTCCACAGAGATGGAGGGGCTTATAGATGGCATCTCCATAGCCATTAAGCTTAACACTTTCACATTGGAAATGGAAGGGGACTCGCAACTCATCATTCAAGTGGCCACCCGAATCCTCCACAACACTCCTCCCTCAAAGGTTTCTACCAGTTGGAGGCTAGCTAGCCATCTCAATTCCCTAGAACAGTTTATGTAGGACCACATGGCCATTACCTTCCACCATGTGTGCAGAAAGGCAAACATTGTAGCAGATTTACTAGCCAACAAATGAGTGGATAGCCAATAAATGCTATATCACTCTAATTTCTCTTAGGTTGAGGATGAAAACTTGCGAGAGAACTGCGACACTCTCCTCCAAAAGGATCAAACTCCCTTGGCCGGATGTGGGTGACATTCGCTGACTTTGCGAAGCCAGCTCTTCCCACGCTCAGAATGACGATGCCCTACAAAGCTAGCTTTAACCTGATGTGGAACCCCATCTTTGCAATCATTCACATAGGTACTCCACTGCACTTGATCTACTGCCATACAATGAATCACATGAAATCTCAAGTGAACTATCCCAACTCGCATATGCGAGCATACCACAACACCACACATCATCTGCGCTCATGCCACATGTCTTCAAAAGGTGTTGTTACTCCTCATTCTGTCATCCCTTTACTATTCTGGCTAACCTCTAGATCCATCACCGCCCCTTCCCTTGCCATCTCGTTTTTGCTCCAGTTTCCCTACATGCTCCACCTGCTACACGCCCCCCCTGACACGCGCCTCTTGCCATGCACTAGCTTGCAGCGCGTTACACCCTCTATTTTTCTCCTGGCTACGCACCCCCCTTGGCTTGCCCTCGGGTCACAAGCCTCCCTGTGGAAAACCCCTCCTCTTTTTCTTGTCCCCGTTGCACGCTTTATGAGGTAGGATCCCTTCGCGCCCCTCCCGGTCCACTGGCGACCCCTATCGCACCCCCCACCGTGCTTCTCTCGCAGCGCTCAGTTCTCCGCGCACTCCACTGCATTGAGCCCGGTCTCACCCCCTCTACCTGTTAGCCCCCCAATGTCTCCGCGACATCCTCAAAAGACCATTAAGGGTAGCCAAAGAGGTGCGTTCTTGAGTCGCTATCACCGCAGTCATGACCACCATTTGGAATCCATTGAGGGCTCCTCTTGTGATAGCCATGATAGGGAGGCAACTCAAAGGTATGAGAGCACCCAGGATGAGATAGTCTTATCTCTGGAAAATTAGAGTGGCAGAAGAGGCCCCGAGAATTTTACCATTGTACATTCTGAGTTTCTCACTCCTAAAAAAATGGAGCCTCTCCTAGTTCACGAGCCCATGGAGGAGGATACAGATGTGTGGAACATGGATTCAGATGGAGTTTGGACCAGAGTTCAAGATGCTGAGTACCAAGTTTCTCCCATCATCCGTGCAACCCCCACAAAGCCCCCACGTGAGGCCAATGCTGAGGAGGAGGCCATTGCGCAAACATATGGATGTCGCATCGAGGAGGAGGACCCTACTAGAGAGGATGATGAAGGACCACCATGATTGCACAGTTTCTTAGTGCTTTTCTGTTTTCTGTCATTTCAAACTATACTACAAATATTTTGTTTTTATATATGTTACAGATCACTCTGTAAATAATGATTGTTTTATGCTATTAAAGGGTTGGTTTCCTCCTAGTAGGCAGCCCCAAACCCACGCCATTTTGAAAGCTTCTAAGGTAGGGATAGGCTAAGCACAACTTACCATCTCAGCCCAATGCCTATGTAAAGTTTCTTTTGGATCTAATATAGTATAGCCTAACTTACGAAAAAAATTCAATATTTAAAATAAAATAAAATTCGATTTAAATTTAATTAGTTCATTATTTAATTTCTATCTTAGTCAAACTAGTAGTTAGCACAACGGTTAGTTTGACCATCTCTACAATTATTTAAACTGAACCCCTTGATCTGATTTATCATGTCGTCCTGAAGATGAATCACATTAGTTGGTTAGAAACGAGTAAACAATGTTCTTTCTCATGTGATTTTTACCAAAAGATTTATGTCAAATGACTATGGACCAGAAAAACCTCAATTCAAAAATAAAAAAATATTAAAAAAAAAATTAATTTAATTTTTAATTTAATTTTAGTCTTTAATATCAATTCTTATTTTTATGGCTCTTTCATTATTTTTAGTTTTTAGTTTTTATTTTATTATTTCTATAAAAAATAAATAAATTAATTTTTTTTAATGTATTAGTTATTTGGTTCAACTATTTATTTATGTTCTAATAATGAATAATAGTAAATAGTTCAAAACACATTTATATTAAAAATCATTATGTAATTTAATTAGAAAAATATTGATATAAATAAATAATTTTGTTTAAAATAATTAAATTCAAAAATAGGATACTATCATGTGACAATAAATTATTATTATTTATTGTTGGTTTCATCCATATCCAAATTACTTTAATTATGTTTAATACAGTTTTGTGAGAAAAAGAAATTACATAAAAGGTCATTTAATTGGTTTTTAAATATTCTAATTCTATTTAAAAGATTATCATTTAATTATAATTATATATAATTAATATTATATCATTAATTTAATGAAAAATAATTATATTTTATATATTATATTTAATATTGATATTTTTTTTAATAAAAAATATAATATTATTAAAAAAAAATTAATTCAAAATAAAAATATAAAATGTAGATTTAAAATTTATTAAAATATAATTAAAAAACAATTATTTATATTATACTTTTTATTTACTTTGCTTTCATTTCACATAATATAAAGATATATATGACATATTTTTTAATGCATATTCTAAAAAAATAAATAATATATAACTCCATTAAATCAATCCTATTACGGAAATATCTTATCATTCTTTTTTTCAATATTCTTTAGTATTAAAAATACTTATATAGAGAATAGAGTAATTTCAAATATATATATATATATATATATATATATATATATATATATATAATTACTAATATTTATATTTAATTTTTTATTCAATTTTAATATTACTATTATTATTAGTTTATTATTATTTATTGTTGGTTTATCCAAATTACGTTAATTATGTTTAATAGAGTTTTGTGAGAAAAAAAAATTACATAAAAAGTCATTTAATTATATATATATATATATATATATATATATATATATATATATATATATATATATATATATAATTAATTAATTAATACTATATCATTAATTTAATAAAAAATAATTATATTTTATATATTATATTTAATATTAATGTGTTTTTAATAAAAAATATAATATTATTAAAAACTATTTAATTCAAAATATAAAATATAAAATGTAGATTTAAAATTTATTAAAACATAATTAAAAAACAATTATTTATATTATACTTTTTATTTACTTTGCTTTAATTTTACATAATATAATGATATATATTATATATTTTTTTAATGCATATTCTAAAAAAGTAAATAATATATAACTCCATTAAATCGATCCTATTACCAATGATAGGAAATATCTTATCATTTTTTTTCCAATATTTTTTTTAGTAATATTCATATAAAATAATTTGTAAAAAAATAAAATATAATTACTAATATTTATATTTAATTTTTTAATTAACTTTAATATTATAATTAGTATTACATATATATTTTGTAGTTTCGGTATTAGTGAGGCTACATTATGATCATGTCTAAAAATAATACTCTAATATTTATACATGTTTTTACAACATACTAGATGGTTATTGATCACATTGGTTTATTAACTAGGCCTAACCCCTGAAAGTAGAGAACAATTAATCTATAACCTCTCATTAGAAAAATGCTTTAATGACAGCGACTAAATAAACTAACTCTAAAAAATTATAAAAAAATATATTAAAACAATATGAAAAAATATTTAAAAACTATATTCCAATTATATCTTTGGGTTTATTAAAAATAATTTATTTTTTATTTATTAATATTTAATTAAAATACGAGTAATAAAAATACTTTTTGTTTTGTATGTAGGGTGGAGATGAGAGGGTAATCATACAAACCAAATCTGATCGTTGAAGAGAAACGAGTGATGGAAGGTCAATATCATGGTGTAGATTGAGATATGTTTACAATGAGCATCCCACGTGATTTGGAGGCGATCATCACTAATATCCAGACGCTTGGTTTAGTTTTAAATTTCTACATAGGTTAAAGTTGGCTTACCAATCAAGCCAATAGTGCAGCATTCACGTTAGATAGCGATTTATTAGTTACAGAACTCTTAAAAATAACGTTTTAATGGTTTTTTTTTTAACTCAATTTGAACAAAATTCTTTTACTATTTTGTTTTTCTTGATTCAATAATTAATTAAAACACCAAGTGTGGAGCAATGTCATAATTAATTAAAACATTGATGTCTGAATTCGCTCATCTTATAACAATCCTAGTTTTATCAACATAATCAGACACCCTCATGCTCCAAAGCAAGTTAACTACATATAATGGTGGAAGCCACCAAACCATCTCGGTAAGGAATAAGGCATTGTCAATAGTTATGGTTTGTTTACTACTTTATTTATGACTAGCAAGCTATAATCTATATATATTATTCTCATTACCACTTCTCAATCTAGAATAATTTAATTTAATCTAAACTAAGCTAAAAGATTCACATGTTTTTAGCTTGTTTTTCCAGTTGATCCATCTTGTTGATACCTTTTCTAATGTTTTTTTTGTAGGATATGGAGATTACTATGAAGCAAAAATAATTCACATGTTTTTAGCTTCTTGTTTTTTGCATTTGATCCATCTTGTTGATGGCTTTTCTAATGCTTTTTTAGGATGTGGGGATTACTTTGAAGCAAAAATAACATGTAAGGTGAAATTTTAGTTGTGATATATTTATTTTTTATGTTGTTTTGGTTTACTAGATAAAGGGAACATAGAAAAATAGTACGAGTTAGAGTTAGTATTATGTGAGGAAAAAAATGTATATGCAACAAGCTTTGAATTGGGTATGCTAATCATTGCTCTTTTTAATATGATTTTCAATTCAAATATGTTATACTTTCCCTTGTGTGAGTTGGTTTCTTTCTTATTTATTTTGATTAATTGGTTGTTTATTTAACTATCAATTTAACTATCATTATTTTTTAACATACACATATATTTAATTCTACTTGTATTATGGATTTAGTTAAAAAATGTATATGCAACAAGCTCTGAATTTGGTAGGCTAATCATTGCTCTTTTTAATATGATTTTCAATTCAAATATGTTATACTTTCCCTTGTGTGAGTTGGTTTCTTTCTTATTTATTTTGATTAATTGGTTGTTTATTTAACTATCATTATTTTTTAACATACACATACATTTAATTCTACTTGCATTATGGATTTAGTTAATGCTACATTGAAATCTAATAATATTTATTCCACCTAACACTTGTGAAAATCAACCAATATATGCTTATCAACATTCTTAGAAAAATATATATACTATTATGCATTCATTGATCAATATATTTTTCTATATATTTCATCAATATGTTTTATATATTTTTATTATTTTCTATTTATCTATTTATAAATTTTCTAACCCAAGAATACAATATACGTTTAGTAATATGTCCTACTTCTTATGATATTATTTCTTTTTCAAAAGTAAAATTGAGTAATTATATTATGTTTGTTATTTTTCTAGATGAAATTGGCTCTCACATGTTTTGATTAAACATATGTATAACTCCTCCACTTCCTACCGTCCAAAGAAAAAGGAGATTGAATCACCTCTATGGATCTTCATTAAGCTTTGTAACTGCTCTTACTTTCTTTACAATTATATTAGGATCATTTACTATATGTGTAACCCATCCCACCAAAAAAAAAGATTTGGGATTTTTTTTTTATAAAAAATATTAGTGAAAATTTTATAAATGCTTATATACAAATAGACGTGCTTCAAAATAATAATAAATAATTTATGAAATTTTTACTAACCATTTTCTTTAACATAGTTAGAATCAAATCCTAATGTTTGAATTGCTTGAAATTTGAAAATTTGAATTACTTGAAACGTGAATGACAACTAAAATATAAAAAAAAAAAAATTAAAAAAATGAATTTTTGTTTTCTAACATGAACGAGTAAGTTTTATTTATGAAGATAGGTTGGGCCGCAGCCTAAACAATCCCTGTTACATATTATTTTTTCCCAAAACCCCAATGAGACGAGTTCTTCTTTCACATAGCTGGAGCTTAAGGGATAAGAAACCAGATAGGGGGCTTCGTCATTTTTTGAGAGTTCTACTTGAGCTAAGAAGCAACCTACATTTTCTTTTGTATCCTCTTCCTTGTTTAGATTTCATAGAATATGGTAGAAGGAGTTGGAGGTGTAATTTTGAAGCACTTTTCTGAGTCTCTGCAGGGTCTTTTTGAGGGCTGGGTTGTTGAAGTGATCGCTAGTGTTTATGGTCTTAATCAGGATTTCTATGTCTTCTTCTCCATGCTCTTGCGCGATATGGCATGCTTTGATCAGTCCTAAGATTTCTGCTTGATTCTTAGTACTCTGCCCAAGGCCCCAACTGAAGCTGACATTACTTTGCCCTATCTAGGAATAGATAGCTCCCCCTGCTCTAGATGTTCTCGGGCTTCACATGGAAGCTCCATCAAAGAAGATTGTGGATTTGTCTTGGTTCTTCCACCAATTTTTAAATTCATTCTCAGGGATCCGAGGCCTCCACTCTGAATTTTAACAAGGGGTATTTTTGCTGAAGGCATTAGTCAAAGGCCCAACAATCCAATTGATTACATCTGGGGAGAGGTTTCTATCTGTCTTGTGGGATATTTTCACCAAGGGCTCAAAGAGCAGAGCAGAGCTTTGGCTGCTACCACTATGGGGGAGCTGAGTATGCTGTTGAATATGGCATCATTCCTTGCCAGCTATACTTCCCAACAAATGAATTTTGGGATGGCAAACCAGATTTTAAACCATAGAGATTTTATGTTCATTCATGGGGAGATCGCCCTTTCCACGTGATGAAGAGACTTGTTATTGTTTCTTGCGATTGGTTTTGAGCTTCAATCCCATGCAAAGCTTTCACCCAGACTTCTTGTGTAAAATCACAGTCCAGAAACAGGTGATCAATTGAATCCATTGCTGCGCAGTAGAGCAAGCATCTGTGTGGGCCAACGATGCCTCTTTTTTCCAGGTTTTTGCCAGTCAGAATATGCTTGTGTATGAGGAGCCCGGTGAAGAGATTGACCTTTGGAAGGCCAACAGGATCCCAAACCTACTTCCACAGAGATAGAGAGTGAAGGGGATTTTTGGATTGGAGTGCAGCAAAACCTTGCGCAACAGAGAAAATTCTAGTCTTTCCCCGGCTCCATTGTCATTTGTGCATTGATGGACCAAAGACAGCCCAACGAGCACTAATAGAAAGTGAGTTAATTGAGGATGCATCCAATCTGAAGGGCGAGGGATATTCCATTCAATCCAGTTACCAGCAGCATCCCAAGATGAAATGTCTTCCAATTTGCTGAAGCCAAGATTTTTGAGCCATTCACGCAGTTATGCGATTTCTTGAGCTGAGTTGAATGGTTGGAGGCCCATAATTTTGTCTTCCCATAGACTAATATTTTTTCCATTTCCTGAGATTCTGTAGAGGTGATCTTTGAGAAACTCCTAGCTGTGACTACAGAGCTTCCAAAGGGTGGTGCCCTTACAAGCAAATCCTTCCTCCATATTATTTAAGGAGATCCCATGCATGTATTTTTTGATGAGGACTTGACTGATAGGGTGCTGATGGTTTGAGTTCCATAAAATATTCCCACCCAAGGCCAGATCGGCCAACCCGGGATCTCTAACCTGCAGGCCTCCATCTGATAAAGATCTTTTCACTATGTCTTAGCTCACCAAGTGGATTTTTTTTTTATTCCCCTTACCTTCTTGCCACATAATTTTTCTTAATAGCTTTGAGAGTTGTTCAGTGATTGATCTAGGAGACAATAAAAATGTAGCCTGGTATAAAGGGAGGGAGGAAAGAACATATTTCACTAGGATAATCTTCCTTGCTATGGTAAGCCACTGACCTCCCCAAACTCTCATTTTAGCCTTGATTTTGCTAAGGATCTCGGCCTAATGGAGGGCCTTGTTGATTCCTAGGGTCAAAGGTAGGCCAAGGCACTTGATTTTTTCCCAACTAGCGAAGCCCACAAAGCGAAGAACTTGGGAAATCTGATTCATGGCTTGCTGATCAATCTCCTAGCAATACGCTGCATTTTTTCTCCTATTGACCAGGGCTCTAGAAACTCTACAGAATTTGTGAATAACCTCATTGAATGCCATTGGAATATTTAGGGAAGATCCCCCCAGGAGTAAAGGATCATAAACAAACAAGGCATGGTTGAATGGCTCAGTGCATGCCATAGCCCTAATGCTAGGAAGAGTCCCTTTTATCTTCTCTATTGTCAGCTTCCAACTAAGGGAGTCAGCCATCAAGATGTACAAGAAGGGGGACAGAGGGCAACCTTGTATGATGCCCCTCGAAGATTTGAAGTAACTAGCTGGCCTGCCATTTACCAAGGGGGAAATCCACAGCTCTCCATTACAAGATTTTATTAGCCTTATAAAATCAGAGCTAAAGCTAAAAGTGGAAAGGAATTGGAGGAGAAAAGAATGTCTTACCCAGTCAAATGCGTTTGCCATGTCAATCTTGATAATCATCCCTTTGTCATGACGATGGAGGCTGCAGTGGATTTCTTTCCTGCACTAGAGCCACATTGTCAAGGATGTGCCTTGCTTTGAAAAACCCACCTTGACTAGTAGAGATAAGCTTTTCCAACAGAGGCTTGATTCTGTTCGCAACGAGATTGGAGAGGGTCTTGTACGATGCATTGCAAAGAGAAATTGGTTTGAAGTGGTCAAAAGAAACAGGGTTCACTTATTTTGGAATAAGAGCTGGAAAGTGGAGTTTATGCTTCCTCCCACTTTGGCTTTCTGTTGGAATCCCTTTATCATTCAGATCAAGTCAGCCTTTATAATATCCCAGCAGATTTTGTAGAAGTGAATTGAGAAGCCATTGGGGCCAGGAGATTTGTCTAGCTCCATCATCTAAATGACGTTTATGATTTCCTCTTCCTTGAAGGGATTCAGGAAGCTAGAGTTGTCCTCCTCCTTGATTAGTCTTGGGATGTGAGTCAGAAAATCTGGAAATTCCTCCTCATTTTCTGATCCATTTTCTATGAAAAAATGCTAGAAGTGAGAGCTAGCAGCCTCTCGTAACTCAACTATTCCTTTATGCATAGTCCCATCTGAGGAGGTAATTTCTTCTATGTGGTTTCTCAAGAGGAAATTTCGGATTTTCTTATGGAAGGAGACATAATTTTTTGTCCCCAGATTTGAGCCAGAGATCACGTGATTTAACTCTCAAGGTCTCCTCCTCAACTCTGAAAGCATGGAGAGTGCTTTTTTGGGCTGCTTGCTCATTCTGCATTTCTAAGGAGGTGATGTATTGCTATTCCATGTTCATTTGTAGATCTAGCAACCTCTTAGTGGCCTGCTTTCTAAGACTAGAGGGGGAACCAGAGGGATTTTTTAACCATTCTTTCAGGGCTATTTTGGAGGCATTAAGTTTTTTTTCCCACACATAAATAGTCGACCATTGATAGGGGTGGACCAAGCTTTCGATATTGTATCCATAAACCCATCCCTTTCTGACCATAGTGGGCTAAACTGGAAGGGGATGGGCCCTAGGTTTTCCTCTTCTTCTAACAACAGTAGGATAGGTTTATGGTCAGAAGTCAATTTGGGAAAAAATTTTGTGGAGATTATCTTCTTCTCAGAGAGGAGGGTGTTCTGTATTAGAAATATATCAAGCAGAGCAGAAATGTACTCAATCCATGCTCTATTATTTGACCAAGTGTAGAGCCCTATTTTAGGCTTGAAATCTAGTAAGTCCCATTCTTGGATCAAGTCTTCTACAAGGGGGAGGGTTTGATCCTTGCTTATAATGCCTCCTATTTTCTCCTTCGGCTCGAATAAAAGGTTGAAATAACCAACTAGGATTATATTCTTAGGTTAGTAGGCTTTAAGAAAGTCAGAAACCGTTTTCCAACAATCCTTTTTTTCGGCATAGAGGACCAGAACATAAAGGTTAAAGAGGGAAAGGGTGCTCTTACTCCCAAGATGTTGAAGTTTGGTGTATATCCAATGCTGCATTTCGAAGGAGCTGTCGAGATGGAATTTTTCATCCTTGCAAAGAGTGGAAAGCTCACTGCAAGTACCTCTTGCACTTACTACTTTCCTGACTTTTTTTTTCCATTTTTCTTTACTAAGGTCTAGAAGGGCTACCCCTTCAATTTTAGTCTCTTGGAGCATGAGGATCTCAGGGGTTTCAGATTTCAGGAGCCTAGGAGGTTCTTCACTGCTTCCGATTTTGAGGGATTTCCCAAGCCTCTGTAATTCCAAGAGACTAAACACATTATTTACTTGCAGAAGGGTGGCCTTTGGGAGGCCTGGTTCTAGTGTTTCTACTTATGGACATCTTGATCGTAGACAAGCTGCCTTGAATTTTTTGCTTCTCAACCTCTTCTGCTCTTGCCTCTTCATGAGAATTCCTCTGGACTCTTTTTGAGGGCCTCTCGAAAGTTTCTTCTTCCGAAGATCCATAGGATTTAGGGGGGTTCTTCCTTGTCATCTCTGCATAAGATGAGGAGGTGGAGGCTCCTCTTGGAGATCCGATTTGTATTGAAGCAGTTTCTTCTTGTATTTTGTCTTCCTATGTTCGTTTAGGCTGCTGTTCCACTGCTTTGGCTTCTATTATAGTTTTTAGTTCTTCTGGGGTGCTTATAATTCCAAAAGGGTTGGAGTTTTCTTCTGTACTTGGAGGGAAAAAATGCCCCTCCCCTTGTGTCGTCGAGGTAAGGGAAGCGCTACCTGATGGCTTACTTTTCCCTTTTTCTCTGTTGTTCTATTTATTTGAGGCAACTTTCTGGACGTGAGTCCATTGATCCTCCTTTGAGGTCTCTGTCTCCTCCACTATCTTATTTTTGCAATATCTGGCGAAGTGTCCATATCCATGGCAATACCGGTATTTAAATGGGAGCTACTCGCAATCAATCTCTTGGATGTGAGACCAGTTAGCCACCGTGAGTTTAATATCCTTAGGGAGGCCTTCTTCCAAGTTGACTTCTATACAAATTCTTGCGCAGGAGTACTGGTCCCTGCTTTTAGCTCTGTCTATGTACTTCCTATGTTTTTTTCCGATGGTTTCTAATGATCTAGGGTTAAAACAATGAAGAGGAAGGTGGGGAAAGAAAACCCAAACCAGAATAGCTGAGGGAACATCTTGGATCGGGTCAAAATCTGGGGTCCATTAATTCAAATACAAACCCTGAGGGCCCATGAAATATAGGTTGTTTCGAAATATCAAGTTCCTATCTTCTACTGCCTCAAAGAAAAAGACAAAGAATCCCTTACCAACTAGGTAGATTATGATGCCTTCTTTGATAAGGGGAGACTAGTTCCTTTGAATCCAGGCTTCAAAAACTTTGGGCGATGGCCAGAGCCTAGTGAATTTTCCAATTAGCCCGCGTTCTACAAGGTTTAGTGCCGATCTGCAAGGTTCTTCAATCGACAGATCAACTATGGGGATTGAATCGAGTCTTTTAACAAATTTTTGTTGGAGATCATTTGTTGGGCACTTGTTGCTGCTAGCCACCAACTTCTTGAAAGCAGATAGCTCGGGTGGGAGAGGGGAAGCGATCTCTGGGCCCCCTCTTGGGGCCATGGCGATAATGCTGTCTCAGGATCACAGAAAAAGTTTCAAGCACTGTGCGCACGAATTTAACTTAAATGTAATTTTACTATAAAATGATCATTTTTAGTCATTGCATAATTAATGGTTTAGGAATGAATTTAGAGAAAACTTTTAAATTTGCAAATAAAAAATAACAAATGTGATAAAATAATTTTCAAATGGTTCAAAATAATCATTATATTTTCAAATAGTTCAAAATAATTTAACTTCTCGTATAGTTAAAAGAAAATAAAACTACAAACATGCTCAAAGAAAACATTAAATGTAATAAAATAAGTTCCAAACTATTTAATACAATATATCGAAAAAATAGTAATACGTTTACTCAAACTTAGTAATAAATATAGTCTAATAACTATATCCAAAAGACTTTTAAATAAATAAATATAAGTAAAAGATTAAAAAAATAATAATAACCCAAAATAAAATAACATAAAAATAAAATAAATTTCAAAAATTTAATAATAAAATGAAATGACAAATTCCGGCAAGAAATATTATATGATACACTACCAACCATACAAGAAAACAACTTAGCAAGATTAGAATTAACATCAATACTAAATGTGAATATGAAACTTGTGATGTAAACTAACCTAAGTAGTAAATTTCAATCTGAAACTAATATGAAACTGATCTAATATCATATAAAATTTTAACAATAACAACATCCTTTCTCCACGCATTCCCAAAATCATATTAACGAAATATTTATTCATTATAAAAAACAAAAACACCCCTCATATCTCCATATGTAGAGCTTAAGGCTCGAAATTAACATAAACTATTGAGGCACAGTCCATTTGTTGTCCTATCCTTTATATGTTCGGCCACTTTATAGGTAAGGATGTTTCTTCTCCTTTATTTATTTTTAGATAAATTAATTGGTTATATAGTTAATTGTAATTAAATTTTCTTAAATTTATATTAATTTTGGATTTGTCAAACATTAAGAGGGATCAAATTTTTTAATGTGTTAGTTTTTTAGTGTAAAATTTGAAGAAATATTTGTGTTTTGAAATATTTGATTCCTGTTGGTCATTTAGAGATTCGAAGTTAAGTTGGATCTAGATTGCTTTACTGTTAGAGTTAACACAGTGGAAACATAAAACAAATAACACACATACAGCATTCAACCATGAAAAAACAGAGATTTTAACGTGGTTCACCCAATCAATCTGGGCTACGCCCACCTAACGGGGCATCGTCAATCTCATTCAACAACTGGAGAAATACAATAACAGAGTTCTCATCTGGTCATCTCTTCCACTCACTACACATTCCTCATCATGCTCACTTGCCTCTACAGGCTTACATTTTATAGTTGTGAATAGAAACAGAATCATAAATTCACTCACAACAAATATAGGATGCATTAACTCCTCATCAAAAATAGATGGAGTCAATTTAGCAACAAATCCTATTGTTGTCACCTACATGAGATTTTCTCCAAAAAATAATTAAAAGAAAAATCTCAACAATCTCCACCTTGACAACAATTAGCCTGATACCCTGTTCCATTATTATTTTTATCTTTTCTGCGAGCCAAGAGAAGCTAGACACCATCGTAGCTTCTCTAACAAAACTGATTTCGTGAACATGTCTGCACAGTTTTCCTTTGTATGCACCTTTTCAAGAGAGACTCCCCTTTTAGTGATAACTTGTCTTACAAAATGCTACTTGATAGGTATATGCTTTGATTTACTATGATAGGCTGGATTTCTAGCCAAATGAATTTCACTTTGACTATCACAAAATAACTTGATGTTGTCATGTAACCTACCAAACTCACCAAACAAACCTTTCAACCAAACTCCTTCTTTGCAAGCATGTGAAGAAGCTATGTATTCTGCTTCAGTATTGGATAAAGCAACAATGTTATGTAGCTTTGAAATCTAGCTAATAGCCCCACCTGCAAGAGTAAAGACATACCCTGAAGTTGACCTTCTCTTATCCAAATCACCTGCAAAATCGGAATCAACATATCTGCAAACAAATTCACTACTCCTGTTATAAGTGATACAATAATCACTTGTGCCTCTCAGATACCGAAGCATCCATTTCACTGCTGACTAGTGTTCTTTTCCTGGATTTGCCATATACCTGCTAACAACCCCAACTGGATGTGAAATATCTATTCGAGTACAAACCATCGCATACATCAAACAACCTACTACATTGGCATATGGAATTCGAGACATATATTCTTTTTCTTCATTAGTGTTAGGACATAAACTTGAAGAAATTTTAAAATAGGAAGCAAAAGGGATTGAAACAGGCTTCACATTGTTCATACCAAACCTCAAGAGTATTTTCTTATTATACTTCTGTTGTGATAGCCACAGCTTACCATTTCTCCTGTCTCTGAAAATCTCCATTCCCAAAATATGTCTTGCTGCTCCTAGATCTTTCATATCAAACGTCCTAGCCATCTGAGCCTTTAACTTGTTCATCTTAGTTATGCTTTTGCTTGCTAAAAGCATATCGTCAACATACAAAACTAAGATAATTAACATGCCATTAATTAATTTCTTAAAGTAAACACAATGATCATATTCACTTCTTATATAATTTTGACTCATCATGAAAGAATCAAAATTTCTTGTACCATTTTCGAGGCGACTGCTTCAGACCATACAATGATTTCTTGAGCCTGTAGACAAATTTATTGTTGCGATTTTGAACAAACCCTTCCGGTTGTTCCGTGTAAATATCCTCATCTAAATCTCCATGTAAAAATGCAGTTTTAACATCTAGTTGCTGTAATTCTAAATCAAGTAAAGAAACTAATGCTAACACAATCCGAATTGAAACAATTTTTACAACTGGTGAAAACATCTCATGAAAGTCAATGCCTGCTTTCTGAGAAAAACCTTTTGCGACCAGCCTCGCTTTGTACCTGTCCTCTTTATCATCAACACCCCTTTTCAATTTGTAAACCCACTTACATCCCACATTTTTCCTGTCTTTAGGAAGTTCTACCAGATCCCATGTGGAATTCTTGTCTAATGCCTTCATCTCGTCCTTCATAGCCTCTTTCCACTTACCATTGTTTGAACCTTCTATAGCTTCTTGATAGCACAAAGGTTCATCATTGTTAGCAGTTAAAGAAACTGAAGTAACATAATCATCAAACCTTTTAGGAAAACGTCTGATTCTCGTAGACCTCCTTAAAGATGTTTCTGGTACTTCCCCAATTTGTTGATTATTATCTGTAGGAGCTTCTTCATGATCATCATCTGAAACATGTTCATGATCTGCATCTGAAACTTGTTCATGATCTGAATCTAAAACTTGTTCATTTTGACTACCATCAGTATTCGAACTGGTTTCAAACTGAATGTGTTGAAGATTAGGTACATTATCATGTTTCAATTTATCATCTACATCTGGATTTTCAAGTGAGGATTCATTAAATTTAACATCTCTGTAAATGATGATCTTGTGAGTAGTAGGATCCCACAACCTGTATCCGTTAGTCCCATCACCATATCCAACAAAGATATATATTTTTGATTTAGGATCTAATTTAGAACGCTGATGTTTCCGAACTAGAGCGTATGCATCACAACCAAAAACTTTCAGTTTAGAATAATCACATGGATAACCTTTCCATACCTCTTCAGGAATTTTGCATCCTATCGCACTTGATGGTGATCGATTTACCAAGTAACAAGCTACAGAAACCGCTTCTGACCACAATTCCTTCTGCAAATTGGCGTTACTCAGCATACTTCTTGTTCTCTCTGAAAGAGTCCTATTCATGCGTTCAGCAACTCCGTTTTGCTGAGGAGTATATACAGTGGTTTTATGTCTTTAGATCCCAACATCCTTGCAATAATTATCAAATTCCTTGGAAGTAAACTCACCACCATTTTCAGTGCTTAAACATTTAATGGTTCTTCCAGTGACGTTTTCAACTAATGCTCTAAACTGTTTGAAAACTGTGAATACATCAGACTTCTTCTTTAACATATAGACCCACACTTTTCTAGAGAAATCATCAATAAAAGATACAAAATATGACGATCCTCCATATGAGGTTGTAGGAGATGGACCCCAAACATCAGAATGGATATAATCAAGGATTCCCTTACTAGTATGTTTTCTAGTTTTAAACTTCTGCTTGCTTTGTTTCCCAAATAGACAATGTTTGCAGAAATCTAACTTAGAAGATTTTAGACCAGGAAGTAACTGACGATCAGATAAAAATTTTAATCCTCTTTCGCTCATATGACCCAACCTTTGATGCCATAAACGAATAGAATTACTGTCGTTTTCAGATACTGTAGAAGCATGATCTGACTCTGTTCTTCCTTCTAATTGAAAAAGATTTCCAACCTTATTTGCTTTCATTACTAGTAAAATTCCTTTATAAACTTTAATTACTCCACCTTAAATAAAGGTTCATATCCATTAGTGTCTAGTACTCCTAGTGAAATGAGGTTTTTTCTTAGTTCAGGTACGTGTCTTACATCAGTTAGAATTTTATTTGTCCCATCAAACATTTTAATCTGGATGCTTCCAATTCCCACAATATTACATGAGACATCATTTACCATGTAAATAACTCCATCATTGATTGATTTGTAAGTTTTAAACCACTCTCTATGAATGCACATGTGATTTGACGCACCAAAATCTAACAGCCAATGTTGATCATGATTAGACAAACTAACTGATAACACTTCATCACTCATACCTGAAATGGATGCCAAACTTGTATCTGTCGTGTTTGCTTCTTTCTTTTCTGTAGAAGAGTCTCATTTGGATGTTTGTTGTCTCTTCCAACAGTCCTTCTTCAAATGTCCTGATTTGCCACAAAACCAGCACTTTACCTTACTCTTCTTCCCTTTCTATTTTTAACGCGAGTTGTTGTGCTTACTAAAGCGTATTTCTTTAGAACGACCTCTGAACATCATTTCTTCTGATGTAGAGGTTTCTGAATTTGACGTTTTCCTTGTTTATTCGGACAACAAAGCTCCAACAACATCATCAAATTCAAGGGTTTCTGATGAACTAAGACTTATAGAAGTAACAAAATGATCCCATGACTCGGGAAACGAGCATAATAAAGTTGCAGCTTTATCTTCTGATTCAAATTTTACTTCTATACTTTCTAACTACACTAGGAGAGTATTAAAGGTATACAGATGATTAGTTATCGTCGTACCTTCCTTCATGCGCAAGCTGTACAACTGTCGCTTCAGAAGAATCCTATTAGTTAAGGATTTTGTCATGTACAACTTTTCAAGCTTTGTCCACAAACTAGCAGTAGTTTTCTCTGACATGATGTTAAACAAAACATCATCCGCCAAACACAATCGAATGCCGCTCAGTGCTCTTTCATCCAAGTCACTCCATTCATCATCTGTCATGGTATAAGGCTGTTTGGCTTTTCCCAACAACGCCTTCGCCATGCCTTGTTGTACGAGTAGATCATACATCTTCACTTTCCAGATCTCGAAATTATTTTTTCCATTGAACTTCTCGATCTCAAACCGAGCACTTTGAGTTTTTGCCATGTTGTGTCACAAAAAATCTCCAATTGCAACTTTTAATAAATGAAGTTTTTGTTAATAAAAAATTCCCTTCACCTTATAAATTGTCTTTCCCTTAATACCATATACAAATGGCATTTAATATACAAATCGATTTCTAATGGGCCACCTCCTCTTAAATGAATAAAGTGCCACCCTTTCTAATATAATCGATTTTGTTTTTCAAAAAACAACACTCAAATCGATATACCACAACCTTATGCCAAAAATCGATTTTGTATATCGAAATGACTATAAATTGACTTCACATATATATGGCATTTTATATATATCGATTTTCATATCGTTTAAAAAATCAAAAATGGCAATTCCGTTATTTCAAACTGAATCAATTTTCAGTATCATATCGATTTTGATATAGAAATCGATTTTTTCTTTTAAAAAAAATTGCAACACACTTTAATGGAAATCATTTTAAAAAAGGTTCAAAGCTGGCATTTTCAGAAATCGATTTAAAAAAAAAATTGAAGTCATCATGCAACAAGTTCACCTTTCACTACTGCAAGTTCACCATTCAACACTGCTTTAACGTAGCCTTAACCAGCCAGAAACCAGTCCACGTTTTCACAGTTAACAACCTTCTCCAAACTCTGCTTTGCGTAGCTCTGGTCTTCAACGCCGTTCAACGCTGCTTAAGACTTCATCTCTGTGTACCGACTTCACTTTTCACGGCTCAACCGCTATTCTCTACGCTGATCAAAAACTGGCCTCATGGCCTCACAACAGGCCATGGCTTCTGCAATCGACTTCAGGACACAAGTCATAGTTCAACACAACGAAAATTTAATTAAGCTATTAATCCATGCAGGTTGGATCTCATCCACCGTGAATCAGACACGACTTCACAAGCTCAGACTCGGCCTTTGCACAAAAGAATAGTGCTAACACAGGCCAGCCCAATTGCTCATCGAACCAGCTCACGGCTCTGCTTGCTCCTCCACATCGAAAGCAGCATATTAATATTGACCAGCTCTGATACCAAGTGTTAGAGTTAACACAGCGGAAACATAAAACAAATAACACACATACAACATTCAACCATGAAAAAACAAATATTTTAACGTGGTTCACCAAACCAATCTGGGCTACGTCCACCTAACAAGGCATCGACAATCTATTTGAACAACTTGAGAAATACAATAGTAGAGTTTCTCATCTGCTCATCTCTTCCACTCACTACACATTCCTCATCATGCTCACTTGCCTCTACGGGCTTACATTTTATAGCTGTGAATAGAAACATAATCATAAATTCACTCACAAAAAATATAGGATGCATTAACTCCTCATCAGAAATAGATGGAGTCAATTTAGCAACAAATCCTATTATTGTCACCTACATGAGATTTTCTCCAAAAATAATTAAAAGAAAAATCTCAACATTTACAGTATCTATATATTGTGAGCTTTGGATATTATATATTATTGTTATATCTTTATCTATTTCTCTCATGATTATAAAATAAAATAAAATTCCTTTAATACCAAGTCTTTTGATATTTTTTTCCAAAGAAGAAAACCATCATTTCATTTCAACCTTTGAAAAAGGAACCAAATTACATTTTGCGAATGCTAAGTTCATTCAGAATGTGCAATCTTATGGCTCATGAGCAAGGAAAAAACTAAAATCAAAAAATACAAATGAGAAGATTAAGTGAGATAATAATCACTTATCTTCTCTTTCTTTCTTTAAACCTTTCGCTATCCCCTTTCAAGATGGTCAATAAGCACCATTGTCAAATCATTATTGCTCACCTTTTGTGTATGTTCTTTGTCAAAATATAAGCTTTTCAAAACATGAAATATATTTGTGCTCACCATACCATCTTATTTTCTGATCACCGCTTCATGATGTTCCTCTACATGGATCAGTGATACTTTTGAGTTGTTCTCCATATGGGTTTCATGCTCATTATGAACTTGAGTATTCTTATCGTCTTGTTCTGAAAAATCCTCCTTGATTTATCCTTCTTCTTTTTTTGGGTAAATAACATCAAAAGGTTTCCATCCTATTTTTTCAATCAACTGTTATAGGTTTTAACCCTGTACAGAAATTATATGCAAGAGAATCTTAAAAACATAAAATAAACAATAGCGAGAGTATAAAACATAAAACAGATATACGTAGATATTTTCCCCTGGATCTCAATCGGGACGACCAGCTTGATTTTTCATTATATTCCTTTTAGTGTTCCAACACATATATATACATGTCGAAGCATACATAAACCCCAATCCATTAACCCTATATTAGAACATAACCGTAGTTCCCTTGACCGGATCTACACAATAAAAAGGGCCGGAAACCATCATGCCCCAAAACCATGTGCAAACCCATGCACAAAACCATGGGTGGGTCAGCCCCACCGAAAAATAGGCTCCAAAAAAAATTTCCCGGGGCGTTGCCCCGAACCTTGAACAGGGGGGCTTCTGCCCACACTATCACCCCCCTGCTGCGCCTAGTGCAACGTACAAGGGGGGCTTTCGCCCTGCCCCCCCCCCTCCCCCCCCCGCGCGTGACTAGTCGTGATAAGAATATAACACATACCCAACAACTGCGCCATTTCTTTTTTTGGTGGCTTTTTCACAAGAGGGAATGAATCATTAAGATGTATGCCTTGAAAACACGTGAATCATCCAAAAGTTGTGTTTTCACAGTCAAAATTCTTAATATATTAGAAAGAGTTATGTTTTACGAAGATGTGATAAGGTAGACCCTTGCTAAGGTTTATTTCTACACATATACGAGCAGAGAAAAGGTGGATAAGCCTTTTTTATCATCCATCATTTTAAAGGAACCCAAAGTGTTCCGAACACCCTCTAGAACCTTATGATTTGAAAATGAAAGAGGGAAGTTTGACAACCTTACCCAGATAGACATTTTTGTTACTACCATTATGGTAGAATCAAGCTCTGGGAACAAAAGGGTGATGAAAAATTCTTTTGATCTTTATTTTCAATTTATTATTTTTTAACTTTATTTTAATTTTAAAATACAATCATTAAATATGTGAATATTTTATTCTTATTCAGATATTTTATTTTCATAAAATATATTATAAATTTACTTATAAATTATTTTTTATAACTTAATATATCAAAGTTTGTAAACCTAATATGAATTAGTAACATATTAAAAACAAAATAATGTGGTAAAACTAAAACAATTAATAGACACATATACTTTATAATTTTCAACTTTATATTAAAACTTTTAATAAAAACACAAGCCATAAAGTAACCAACATAGTAAATAGAAGTCAAGGATGGAATTTGATCCAAATTGTGAAAAACAATGGTCAATTTGGTTGTTAAATGCATTCCTTGTTTCTTCTACTAATTATGGTGCTTCCTAATTATACCATGGATTTGAATCATATATATGCATGCGGTGGGAATGTGATTTTAACTTTTATTTCATAGTAATTATAATACAGATGAAATTGGGATTGCAATATCACCATAAATAATACTTTTTCATGTTTTAGTGCATCCAAACTGATTTAATTATAAAAACATATCAAAATATTAAAAAAATTGACTTTAAAGTTTCTTCATATATTAGTAACATTCTCCATATATGTGTAATACTACAAAATGAATACTTATCAATTTGAATGCAAATGTAGTAAGCATTGATTCAAAGCTTGATTGTGAGCTTAGAAGAGATGTCCAAAAAGATTAAATAGCTATTACTTATGATGCATTGTTGAAGTTGTTCTATTTACTTTTTGGGTAAAGTGGAAAAAAACACACACAAACTAAACAAAAAAAATTATTCTATGAATATGCCCAAAACCAAACCCTAAATCTTGTTCCAAATATGCCCAAATATGTGTGAGAAGCTTAAAAGGAATAAAATAATGGTGAATAAAAAATGTTTTGTTGCAACCAAATGCTTATATGTGCATTCCTTTCCCTCTCATTGACTTACAAAATTTGTGCATTTTTATCCTTTTTATTTATACTACCAGTATTGCTACTTTCTTTGACTCACATTTATGCTTTAAACCTAATTTAGAGTTCCTTAACCTTAACTTATGGGTATAAATTATATGTTATAATAAATGTTTATATATTAAATGAGATTCATCGTAAGATTATAAAATATTATATTAAGAAATATATTATCTAGATTATAATTTATGGTGAGTTAATCCTAAAAAATAGATACAAATCATATTAAAACAATGTTATGTATATTAAATTATATTAATCATACATATAGATTACAAAATAACATATTAAGAAATGTATTATTATGCATGTGTAAGTCCTTAAAACTAAACTTATAGTTCTTTACCTCTAACCTATGGATATAAATTATATATTATAATAATGTTCAAATGTATGTATGTTAAATTATATTTACCCTAAAATATTTGAGAGCGGATATTTCCATAGTGGTTAAATTAGATTAACCCTAAAACATTTAAGAGTGGAGATCTTCATAGTTATTCATATTGTCTAATTCTTTCAAATATGAATTATGTAGTATCTTTTGGATATGAATCTTTCGGGAAAACTTCTACTTTGTTCAGATCCTTAGAAAATAACCATAAAATAGTTTTAAATTAGGAATACTATATTTTTATTTCTTTATTTTTATGTAATTTGTTCGAGCCAACTTTTTTATAGAAAAATACATGAAATTACAACATCACTTCCATACTAGGTTGGAGAATGCCTCTTGGCACAAAAAGAATATTGTTTTATACCAATATATTTTCCCTTTTCTATATACGTAAATTTGATAACACGTTAATAATCATAAATATGGAAATATTTATAGGTGGGATTTTTGGTATAGAAACACAAATAAATATGATAGATTACATGCACTTTGAGATGATGGAAAAGTGGGTAAGGGGAGAATATTTTTTCTTAGACTATGGTGAATAGTTTGCGTGATAAATGAATATATTTGTCAATGTCCTATTTTCTAAATGTCTATTTATATTTTAGGTTTTATTATTTTATTTTTTGAAAAAAAAAAAAAAAATTATTATGTTTTATTATTTTAAATTGGTATTGTCTAAATATCATATTTTTGGAGCTTTTAGTGTGAAACAATTTTTATTCAAATCATATTTTTCTTACCGTTTAAAATGTTTTTTTGACTACATTTATAGATTCAACACCTTGAAAATACCTAAGATCAATGAATGTATAGAGATTTCAGAACTCAACCTTGTGATTCCAACAAATCCCTACCATATTATGGGAAAACTTGACAAAAAACCATTCCCACAAAAACTACAAAACTAATAGGTAGACTACGACATTTTAATTAATAACAAAATATAATTTATATTTTTTGAATATTTATTTTAATAGAATAATTATTTATATGCCCCAAGGGTTAGCTCAGTTGGTTGAGTTCTCATTTCTAAGGACCTTACCTATCAGGAGGTCAAGGGGTCAATTCTCCTCCATGCCCTTGGGGTTATGTTATGAAACCAACTCAAAAATATAAGAAAATATAGATCAACAACTTAGAAATAAAAATGTCTGATGAGGAAACCTCATTTACATTAAACAAATGAACAATTATTGTATGATACCAATGAAAAAACCTAACTTCTATATATAGGAGTCTAATGGGTCACAGTATAAAAATATGGGGACCAAATGGGCACAAAAATAATGGGGCTACCCCTATGGAGAAAAATAATAACAATATGGGGATTGCATGGGCACAATGATAAGAATAATGGGGCTACATTAGCAATAAAAATAACGAGATACAATAGTATTATAGGGACCTAACATGCTCCTCTCCTTCAAACAAGTGGTGTCCTCAACGCTTGAGTAGTTTTGGATGCCTTTGTATAAAATTCTCATCCTCCCAAGTATAATATTGAATAGATAAGTTCTTCCACTTGATGAGATACTCTGAAATTGCTCGATTTTGTAGATTTCACATTCTTGTTTCTATGAACTATTTAGGTTCTAATATGATTTTTCCTTCCTCATCAAGTTTTGGAAATATTGTTTGGGATGGGAGCTTGTCACCTATAACATTATTTAAGCATGAAACATGAAAAATTGGGTGCACTCAGGAAGATGTCAAAAGCTCCAATTTGTATGCCATAGTAACAATATTTCACAACATCTTGTAAGGACCATAATACTTGGTGATAATTTATTATCCTTCATTATCCTACCCTATCACCTAAATCAAAAATTATTTCACTAACATGTTGATATTCACGTTGCTTCATTCAATTTTGCGCTAAAGTGAGGTTATCCTTTAAGATTTGGAGAACTTGTTGTTGATGCTTGATGTGATATTCCACCCTTTGAACCTGTGGTGAGCATAATTGTGCAATTTTTCCTTTTTTTCTTTCTTTAGAACAATTTTCATGATGTTATAGCTAATTAATTTTCTTGGTTTCCCTGCAATACTCCGTAATTCAACTTTCTTTCCTTCCCAAAAACATTTCAAGATTTTTTTTTTGAAAATTGAAAGCTATAGTCCCCAAGGATTGTAACCATTGGATTCCTAGTACAACATCAGCACCACCCATTGGAAAATAAAGAATTGGAATATTCGATACATATTCCCCCATTGTTACCTTGATATTATCACACTTTCCAGCTCAATTTATAGTTCCTCCATTTGCGACCATCACTTGAAACTCTAGTGCTGGATATAGGAATAAATTCAATTCCTTGGATATATTATAATGAATAAAATTATGGGTACTACCTGAATCAATTGACACTATTACCTTTTTCTTCTTGATATATCCTTCTAACTTGAGAGTTTAAGGAGTGTTAATTCCTGCTAATGCATTACAAGTTATATACAAATTCATTTCTTCTTTCCCTATGGTTGGTTCCTAGTGTATATCATTTTCTTTTAAATTATCTTGTTCCTTTTCTTCCTCCTCTGCACAATCCATGTAAACTAATTTCTTCTCATCACACTTATGACCTTTAGTGTATTTTCTATCACAAATGTAACATAGTCCTTTTTCTCTTTTTTCCTCCACTTCTTGTTTTATCAACCTTGTGTATTTTTGAAGGATATGAGCAACAATATTTACATCTTTATAGTTGTGATTGGTAGACTTCCTTGTTGCCATAATTTTTATTTAAACTTTTCTTGCCACTCTGAATGCCTTTTCCAATGAATCAGGTTCCCAAATGCGAACCTCATGTTGGATTTTATCCTTTAAAGTACCTATGAAGACTTCAATCCTATGATCCTCTTGAATATCTAATACCATTATATTCAATATTTTGAAGTCCTGAATGTGCTCTTCCATTGAACCCTTTTGTTCAAGATTTATCAATTGGCTAAAGAAGGTATTTCTCTTTATATCCTCGTAATGTGCTATCATTTCCTTCGTAAAAATTGGCCAAGTGACAAGTGGTTTACGAGAATAAATCCATTGATACCATACATACTGATTGATTTCTAAATATAAAGTTTCATTTATGGAGTTCAAAATATTGCTCCATCTGTAGTATCCATGTTATCGGATCCTTACCATAAAACTTCCTCATATATATCTTTGGTATATGGTGGGTCTTAAATCCAACATTGTAGTCTATTAAATCATGATTAACATTTATTTTTTTATCATCATGAGTTTCCTCTTCTAGATTTTCACCATTCAGAATCATTTATTGTAGAAACTTTGTCAAACATTCCATTTATTCTTTTAGTTTTTCTTCTATACCATTTATATTAGCTTCCATGTCATTATTCAAATCATCCAAATTATCTTCCACACCTTTATTCAAACCATCCATCTTAGCTTCCATTTCATTTTTGGTTACTTTTTACGAGAGAGAAGTTTGTTGCACTTGGTCTCACAATTTTGATATATCATGTTGCAGTTCTTCCTCTTTATGAGTAATATTAGAGGTTTCTGAGGGCGTAATGGGTGTGGAATTATTTTTGGGAGGAATTATAGAACCAAATACTAATATATATGCTTCAATATTCCTTTGGAATGGCTTCAAATTTATTTTTCAAAAAAAAATTATCCAATTTAAAAAAAAAAGATACAAACCTTTTTCTTGCTTCTGAGAAGCTCGATATTTAAACTGTTGTATCTCTATGATTTCATATCCTCAATATTTGAGCTTTGTTTCTATAGTATCCCTTTGAGTATTCTTTCCAATTCTACAGGGCATACCTATTTTTTATGCTTCAAGATAAAGTTATGCACAATCTCCCACAATCACCTAATTATGGACTAGTTCAGTAGAGATAACTTGTATTTCATGTCGCGCGTCACTATTTTAACCTTTGGCTTTGAAATCGACATAGAAGAAACTAAATTACGTGCATTTTAAGAAACATTTTATAGAATTCCAATCCGATGCCTAAAACAAATGTTATGGTGATTTTCCCTCGGTTACATGTTTAAGATGAAATTCGGGAGTCTGCAAAAACCCTAACTGCCACAGATCATATATCCGAAAAAATTGTGAACCAAGGTTTGACATTTTTACACGAAGTTAATCAAGAGTTTGTCTACACTTGGTAGAATTTCTAGATTGTGAAACCTTGTAGAAAAATCGTTATAGCGAAAATTCCAAGATGAATTCATGAATTCTTTTACATGAAATCAAACATATAATGGAAGCATGTAATCAATAGTCTTACACCAACCATTGTTTAAGTATTTAATCCCTCCTGAGATACATCTCCTTGGATCAAATCCAATGGCATCATCCCTTCTCATTATGCTCAATTATTTGTAAATAGAATTACAACAAATGTTGAACAAAGAATGATTAGTTTCTCCTACAAAGAAACATACTGCTGCAAGAACATCATCCCATGAGCATGCTAAACTTCAGTCGAGCATGTGAACAATCAGCAACAATAGGAATCTACATCAAGATCCTAAACTCTAGATTCAAAGGGTAAGAATTGCATAGAATGGAAGCATGTAATCAATAGTCTTACACTAGCCATTGTTTAAGGAAGGTACCCCTACTGCGCTACATCTCCTTGGATTAGCTGTAATGGCATGATCCATTCTCATTATGCTCAATGATTTGTAAATAGGAGTAGAACAAATGTTGAACAAAGAAATGATTAGTTTCTCATACAAAGAAACATACTGCTACAAGAAAATCATCGCATGAGAATGATAACCTCCATTCAAGCATGTAAACAATCATAAAAAATAAGCATCTACAACAAGATCCCAAAATCCATCTTCAATGAGCTACAATTGAACCACAAAACACCTTGTAGTACATGAACAAATATCTCCTTCAAAGACATAAAGAGGAAATAAGAATGAGAAGTTACAACTCTGATGCATTTTTTGTTTCAGAAGGAATACTGAGAATAGACAACTCATGCAAAGCCATCTTCATCATCAAAATTCTCTATAAGTTGTTCCAACATGATGGTTGATCATGGCACCGTTAGGCTTATAATCCTATCTAAAGTGCTCTATGAATCCTAAGACTTGTTCCACTGAGTCCAAAATAGTCAAAAATGGCCCCTTACCCTTAATTTTCATCCCATTTGGTCGAAAATTGAGAAAGTTATGAATTCCCGAAGTTTCTACACAATTTTCTCCACAAACTACCCAAAATCCAGCTACTAACCACCAAATTTTTCCGGATTTTGTAACTAGCCTACAAATCCACCAGAATTAGGGCAGATTTGTTGGGCACATTACATGTCCTCCAAGGCCTTATGAAAGCCAAAATTTGTTGGGCATATGGGGCTATGTGCCCAAGGGCTAGCTCTTGGGGCTTGCCCCTTTTCCATAACATTAAACTTTACCACATCGCATTTGGGAGTGGTCACATGTGGTGTCTTAGCCTGGTGGTTAGGCTGGAGTGGGGGATAGATGGTGGTTGTCCTAACCATGACATATTTTTTCACATGTAGTGGCTTAACCATGGGGTTATCTTTTTTAGGTGGTTCGAGTAGACAATTACAATAACTGTGAAAGAGTTGCCACATGACGGAGTTGTGGAGCATCATTTTAGGAGCTAGCCTGAAGACCTCTTAGGTTGCTTAACCATGATGTTAACTGTTGTGGGTGCACAAATGGGAGACCGGTGGCAGCTGGCTGCTGGCAGTCTCCCTCCCCAAATCCACAAGTTATAAACCTTAAATAGAAGTGGGAAACTTATAAGGTTAAGTAAAAACAGTGGTGGAGATGGTAAGACCTTTGGCTTGTATAGAGGAGGTCGTGGGGTCGAGCCCCGATGACTCCATTCGGACCCTTGCCTCAAAATTTTAGGTGGCCCTCAGGCTTCCACATGGTCCTGTGATAACGTGCCACTTGGCATAAATCCATTCACTAGAGGGTCCAGTCAGCAACACACATCACCCGGTTAGCCTGACATGTCAGTAGTACGAACTACTGACTATGTAGTGTTGTACCATTTTTTTTTCGAAATTTCTCTTGTTTTGGAAAATGATTAGAACATGATATCTTGAGCATACGGTATCTGTTTTTCACAAAATGATTTGCATCAGAATTAGGAATATGAGATCTATGTGGCCATTTTGGTTCAACACCAATCCAACGACTTTTAATTTTGAGAAAAAAAAATATCTCCTAAACACTCTTCCCCATTGAAAAGATTTTGGACCCCAAAATATCACTTTCATTCATTCAACTTCCGAAGGTTCAGTTCCTCCATTCATCCAAAATCGATCAAATCGTCGGTTGTCATGCCTTGACCTGTACTTTTCTAGACCCTTTTTCAAGTTGATCTTGGAATCAAACTGTTTGAATTCTAGCTCAAAGTTCTTCTTGTCTTGTCCATGTCACTATGGTCATGCACAACAACATAATTCCCAAGGACAATTGTCCAGGCGATCTTCTACAAAATATTGATCAAGGATAAGAACCAAAAAATAAACTACAATAATTGAACTAACAAGTTCCACATAGTGAATGCTTGCAACTGAGTGCCTAACACATTAGGGTGAAAATGTGTAGTTGGGTTACACTTTTTTCCATTTTTTGAGAAAAAAATATCATTTTTAGAAGTACTTCAACTTTATGCAAGCCAAAACAATTTTTATGTTTAGAATTTCATTTTACTATAAAAATAAAACTTTTCAGAAATTTTATTAGCTTTCTATTACTTATTTTTTGGATTTTTTTATTCACATTTGATATGTCAACTTAACAATTCTTTGAGTGCGTGTTCTTCAACAATCAATGGATTCATAAAAATTCATGTTGATACACATTGGTGTATTCATTAAAAACTTGGTGTTTTTGAGAGAAAAAAATGTGTTACAACAATGTAGACAGAGTCTACTTCGGTATCATTATATTTACGAAACCAACTGATGCATATCATAATTGTTAAAAAAATTTGAACTGAACCAATATGAAAAAAACTACATATTTTGAATATTTTTCGGTCCATGTCAATTTTCTCGACATATTAGTTATAAAATAAAAGTCTAAAAACTACCCATGACAGACAATGGACCAATGTAATGCACCATAAAATTTTCAATTTTTTTTCAGTTTATTTTTGGAGATAGAGAATTTCAATTTCATTGAATCATAATGACCTTCAAAAAAATTTTGCACCCATCCTATTGCAAAATTAATTAAAACTAGTAAATATCTATGTAATTCCATAAAAGTTAGATCTGATGAAAGTAGATTGAATTCTGAAAATGCTAGTCTTGGTTCCAAGATTTAATTCATAAAATTTGATGGAGTTTAACCATTCCAAAGTTGAAGAAATGTGTTGAGAGCCGAGCTACAATATAGTTGCAGACATTTTAGTTCAACTGAACTTTTGTAGCAGTTCACTCAAATTTTTTTTGCCGCTCCATCTCATTAGTTTTAATGACAAAGTAGTTCGAGCGAACTTTTGATATAAGTTAGCCCGAAATTTTTCTCACAAATTCTGTCGGCCATAAAAAAATTCGATAAATCCCCTCAAAAAAAATAATTTCACAACTCTATAAATAACCAAAAATGGAAACATTATTTTCACACATTTTTTCATTTGGATTGAATTTTCAAAGGATTTTTCTAGGGCTTAATTTGCAAAGGAATGATTTTGGGCTAAGTTTTGAAAGGAAATTTTTTGGGCTGAATTTGAAAAGGAATTTTTTTGGGCTAAATTTGCAAAGGAAATTTTTTTGGCTTAATTTTCAAAGGACATTTTTTGAGGGTATTTTTTAAAATGGCATTTTTTTAGAGTAAAATTTTGTATTGGGTTGAAGTAAATCTTTTATAATGAATTTTTAAAGTGATTTCTTGTCTAAATATTTAAAGTTAGATTATTTTTGTAGGAATTTGAAGGAAATATTTCGAGTTTCATTTTTAAAAGGCATTTTTTTGATGAAATTTTTGAAGTGTTTTGGGTTGAAGTATACATTTTTTGAAAAAAAATTAAAGTGCACTTTTTTTTAAATTAAATCTTTTGTGATGACTGTTTGAAGTGAATCTTTTTCTAAATTTTGTTAGTGAGTTTTTTTTGCAGGATTTTGAAGGTAATTTTTTGATCTTCATACTAAATTATCATGGGAAATCAAAGAAATTTCAAGAGAAAATATGATCGAACAAGACACCCTGAGGCTCATAGAGAACACTAGAGAGAATATCGCAAAAAAAGGGAGAGAAGAACACTCATATATTGAAAGGGTAAATCAACATCAATTAGAAGTTGAAGTAGTTATGTAAATGTAAATATTATAAATGATATTTAAAATTGAACTAGTGTATTGTGAAACTTCATCTTTATTTCATGAAATAATTTGAAAAATATTTTGTAATGTAAACAAAGAGATATTTCTCATAACATTGATGACGAAATAGAAAATTTTGAAAGAGAAATTGAAAGAGATATTGAACCAATGATTGAAGATGTTGAAAATTTTGGAATAAATTCAAGTGATGAAATTGAATCACCAGGTGTGTATATATATGTGGAATGTGTATTAATGAAATTATACATATTTATTAATTTAATTATTTATTTAATATTTAAAATAATTTTGTAAATTTAATTCTCATATGTATAGATGAAATCAATATCGATGATGAGATGTAAGAAAATGTTAACACTGACACATGTGGAGATAAAAAAGCTGACCATGTTATACGATATCATGAGCACATTATTGTTATATTCTTCAAAGATGAAAATGTGGTAGTTCAAGCTTAAATTTAGAGAAGTCGCTTAACATCAAATAAATTAAAGGAATCTACGACTCTATTGGATATTCGAAAATCAACAAAAGATAAAAAAAAATGAAGGAAAATGTGATACAAAATATAAATAGTATTCTAAAGCCAATTAGAAGATCTCGAAAGAAAAGTGATTTAGATGCACTTAGAGAAATACAAATGGTAGTGGTTTCACTAAGTACTAAAGAGAATATTTTGGTAAAATCTATGGCATAAGCCTTAGGGACCTCACGAAAAACATTGCGCAAACATTGGAAATTTTGATTACAAATAGATGTAAATGGTGAAATTGCTTTTTGGATAGTTATTTGTAGGAAGACATACAAAGATAGACTTGGGGAAGATGTTAAAAAATAATATATGAATATGTGATGAAAAATTCACGTGTTTCACCAAAAGCAAGGGATGTCTTGTGATGAAGAATAACATGAAATCAGTACGAAGAACATGCAAAACATATCTTCGACACCACTCAGATAGAGTTGTTCAACAAGTTTATAGAGGAGAATAATGAAATTAATGTGTCAATAGGTGCTTTTGTGCAACAAAAACCATGGTATCTTAAACCTATAAATGTACGCGACACTTGTTGTTGTCATTATCATGTGGAATTTCAGTTATATTATGAGAAATTCCATAATTTTGGTAAAACATTTTGGAAAAATTCACATCCTCCTTCCACTGTCCATGATTTCATATCTCAAATTATATGTGCAGGAGAATGCCATGAATTATTTTACCAAAAGAATTATGTTGGTAAAAAATGTGATCATTGTGGAGATTTGACTTTATTTCATAACAAATATCATACTAATATAAATGATCAATTATTGTACAACAAAAAAATGAAATGAAGGATATATGAATATATTCATACATCGATTGGTTCATGTAGTACTACAAGTGCTAAAAGGATTGATTTACAAGAAGAAGAAATGTTTTTGATAGAATTTTTGAGAAAGTTTGAGGCAGAAATTTATAAATACACTAAGCATTCCCATAGAGCTCAATGGCAGGACTCACAAGTAAAAAAAGCCCATGATTTTTTTCCACAAGGGACCAGTTTTTCAATATTTGATTTTGCAGATAATTACACATTTGTTCCACAAAAGGAAATCATATAGAAAGCACCAGTGAAAATGGATGTTTTATTAAAGAATATCACTTTTATATCAGTGACGATCATACACATGATACACATTTTGTACAAGATTGTTCTGATAATATTTATGACTCATTGAGATGTTGTGGAATAAAATTCAATGAACATTGGATATCGTCATATGGATGCATCTAGGTAAATTCAAATATTCACGATTATTATTTTGGTTGTTTCTTCTTCATATGAAAACCCACATTAAACATTGCTGGAATTTATTTGAGACCGGTCATGGAAAAGGAGAACATGATGGTGCAGGGACATGTATAAAATGAGCACTTCGAAGATATCAAATGGACCACTTTGCACACCAAATTGTCTCAGCTGAACAAGTTGTTCAATGGTGCATCAATGCACTAATCCATGAGGCTAAGCAGTCAAGGGAAGTATGAAGGTACATGTACATATATATAAATTAACTTGCATATATATAGATGTAGAACTTTAATATACATGATCTCACTTTTATTAATTTTCTAGTTTTAAAAATTATTTATCATAATGATTATCTTTGATTTTATTTTAAATAACATATTTGTATTGTTGTTTGAATTTTCCATATAGGTTTTTTTGGCATATTGGGGTCCAATATGTAGATATATCTATTGGAAATGACATTGAAACAATAAAAGGGACTCAAAAATTTCCTTCAATTAAAACGAAGGAGTACCAAAATGTGTTCACATTTGATAAAAGAAAATATTCTTGTTTTTGTTATGTCTTCATAGACAACAAAAAATCCAATGATGTTTGTGAAATCAAAATGTATGTAAAATATTGGCAACGTACATAACTAAATAAAAAGGGGAAAATGTCCGTTGAAAACTTTCAAGATATGGAATCAGAGGAGAGTATAGTATTATATGAAGGTGATCGAGTTTCTAATCTTGCTAGAGAAGGTAAAATTTCAATTGCTTTAAAATTATATACATCTAGAAATAGATAATAAAATCATGTATATATGTTAATTTTAAAGTTAATTGTTCGTGTTAATTATGATCTAAATTTATGTACTTGTTTATTGTGTAAGGAGATGTTTTTGCTGTAGTTTCACCTACTAACAACGTAGAAAATGTCAAGTATTATTTGATGCATTGCACTGAATGAATAATAAAATTATTGGAAAACTATGATGATAATGGGTTTATATATGATAGAGGGTCTATTATACTAAAAGTTTATTTTTTCCAATAAACTCATAAAATTAAGGATTTTGTTTACTTTCAAGACTCTGAACCTGATGTCATAAATTGTCAATATAGTCACTTGGTGTGTGCAGCACACATAAAGTTGATAGATGTTCAATCAAAGAAAAACTTGAAAATTAAGAAATGGAAAATGTCAAAATTTGATAATGAACGAGTCATTGAGGATGGAATTCCATTAGAATTTTTTTGATTGAAATGTCCAACAAATTCTTCTCCTTGGATTCATCTTTGAGAACTTACAAAACTCAAGTACAAATTGTTAATCTTTTTGTGTGCATTCTTAAGCTTTAAATTATTATATGTATATTTTATGTTATGTAATTTTTTTTTGACATGTACATTGTTTTTGCACATGCACACAACAAGTAATTTATACATGTATACATACATGTAGATTCTCTGGTCTTAAACGATTTCATATATTCTCTAGTATGAGCGAGTTAATTTTATGTCATTATTGCAAAATATCTGTATCTAGAATATTTGATATCATTCAAATTTTAAGTTATGATCTTGTTTTAGACATCTAAATAAAATTATAATATTCATTCTTGAATGCAAAATGTGTACAGTGTTTTGTAATTTCCATTTTACTATCAACTGACATCCATAGTAGCCTTTCTATGTACATTAATGAAAAATGTTGTGTACTTGATATTTTTTAATGAAATTTTAAAATTTTATGATTTGTTGACACATCTATGTACACCTAGAATTTTATTGTTGTTTTAGATGTAGATATATGTGTATTGTATATTAAAACATTATAAGAATGATTTCAAATTAAAAATGTATGAATTAAATGAAATTTTGATTTCATTGATACATATTCATAAACTTAAATATATATGTATTTAACCTGTAATATGTAAAACCATCTATGATTGTTTTAAATGACACATGATCATGTGAAAAATGTACCTAAATATCACTTTTAATAGATGTACATGTCCTAATTATATAACATTCATACATGTTCAAATGCATTTAACATGTACCAGATGTGTTTTGTAATTTGCAATTTCAATCTAGAATCATTTTAAATAACAAATGACAAAATAAATTGACCTTTAAAAACAAAACATTTAATCTGATATTGAATCTAAGTTAACAATATAACAACAAGTCATCATGTATGCAAAATGTAATGTAACTAAAATAATTTATACACTTCAATCATTGTTACATATTCATGAACTTAAATATGTATTTAACCATCTACAATTTTTTTAAATGACACATGATCATGTGCAAAATCTACACCCAAATATCACTTTTAATAGATATTTCCTAATTATATAACATTCATACATGGTCAAATGCAATTAACATGTACCACTTGTGTTTTGTATTTTTCAATTTCAATCTAGATTCATTTTAAATAACAAATGACAAAATAACTTTTAAAAACAAAACATTTAATCTAAGATTGAATCTAAGTTAACATAATAACAACATGTCATCATGTATGAAAAATGTAATGTAACTAAATGCATTTATGTACTTCAATCATTGTTACATATTCATGAACTTAAATATGTATTTAACCATCTAAAATTGTTTTAAATGACACATGATCATGTGCAAAATGTACACCTAAATATAACTTGTAATAGACATGTCCTAATAAGATAACATTCATACATGTTCAAATGTATTTAACATGTACCACATCTGTTTTGTAATTTTCAATTTCTATCTAAATTCATTTTAAATAACAAATGACAAAACAACTTCATTTTTAAAAACAAAAAATTTAATCCAAGGTTGAATCTAAGTTAACATTATAACAACAAGTCATCATGTATGAAAAATGTAAAATAACAAAATGCAAATGTACTTCAATAATTGTTACATATTCATGAACTTAAATATGTAAAACCATCTATAATTGTTTTAAATGACACATGATCATGTGTGAAAAATATACCCCTAAATATCACTTTTAATAGACATGTCGCAATTATATAAAATTCATACATGTTCAAATGCATTTAACATGTACCACCTGTGTTGTAATTTTCAATTTCAATCTAGATTCATTTGAAATAACAAATGACAAAACAACTTAAGCTTTAAAAACGAAACATTTAATCTAAGATTGAATCTAAGTTAACGTTATAACAACAAGTCATCATGTATGAAAAATGTAATGTTACAACTAAATGCAAATGTACTTCAATCATTTTTACATATTCATGAACTTAAATATGTAAAACCATCTACAATTGTTTTACATGACACATTACCATGGGTGAAAAATGTACACCTAACTATCACTTTTAATAGACATGTCCAAATTATATAACATTCATACATGTTCAAATGCATTTATCATGTACCACGTGTTTTTTAATTTGCAATTTCAATCTAGATTCATTTTAAATAACAAATGACAAAACAACTTGAGCTTTAAAAACAAAACATTTAATCTACGATTGAATCTATGTTAACATTACAACATGTCATCATGTATGCAAAATGTAACAACTAAATGCAATTGTACTTCAATCATTGTTACAAATATTCATGAACTTAAATATGTAAAACAATGGATATGATTGTTTTAAATGACACATGATCACGCAAAATATACCTAACTATCACCTTTAATAGACATTTACACCTAATTATATAACATTCAGACATGTTCAAATGCATAACATGTTGGCACACGTATTTTGTAATTTTCAATTTCAATCTAGATTCATTTTAAATAACAAGTCACAAAACAATTAAAAAAAAAAAAAACATAATCTAATGTCATCTAAGTTAACATTATATAACAACATGTGGTCACATGCCAAATGTAACAACTATCCAAAATGTAAAATGTGTCCAAATTTTATATCATGAACAATAAAAGTAAATATAGAAATGTATAAAGTGTTACAAGTACCAAGTTATATAGAGAAGTAAATATGACACCCATTTAAGTTATAAAAATACTATATCAAAAAAAATGTTGCATGTGCATCAGTCAAATAGAGAATTTGGCTGCAATGTATTTTCCAGTAAGCTCCTTATGTTATCATCTAAACAATGGGGAAGCTACACAACGTATAAAAATTAAAATTTAATGTTTTAAAATTGAATGAGAATGTAGAAATTCATAAAAAAAAACAAAATGAAAAAAAAAAAATCATGGAATACCTCATGCCCTCGATTGTCCCGTGTTGCCTTTAATTGCATGTATGTATATATATATATATATATATATATATATATATATATATATATATATATATATATATATATGTAAAAGAAATTTATATTACATGTATTAAAATTAATTTAATGTTTTAGAATTGAATGAGAATGTAGAACTTCAATAAAACAAACTAAATGACCCAAAAAAAATAAAAATGCAAATGCAATAATATAATGCAATAATATTAAAAAAAAATGTAGACAACTTCTTGTTCAAATTGTTTGGATGCTCCTATCTCCATCATACACTTTGTCGCTAAAGTACTTGGAGAATGGAAATCATCTCCACAAACCTAAAATTCAAAAATTTTAAAACTGTAAAATAACTCAAGATCTAGATCTCATTTTTTAATGAAACTTTCACTTCAATTTATAACTTGAAACATAAGTGAAAAATTGAATACTTGTGATGGTGGATTTGTAACATCTCCTAACAACTAAGAAGAGAGTGGCTCGATTGCAAAAAAATCGGACGAAATTAGAATCTGTTAACATTTAATTATATACATGTGTGTACACAATTATTTATTTTAAAAATATGTCATCATGATACCGATATAATAATAGAATAATAATTCTACATCAACATCATGAACTCTTAAAAAACACTAACATTTCCCAAAATATCACCTTGATTGCCAGAACGTGAACTTTGGACCGTGATATTATCAAAATTTTCATTCAACAAGCGTATTAACTAAAAATGGAGAACATATGATACATTTTTCTTATATTAACATATAAAAATAAAATTTTATATGTAAATTACTAATTACATTAAAATATTCACCCTAACCATTAACACATACTAATCCCATGCCCTCTTCCTCATGAAGAATTAAGTCCTGCCAACCATTGCGACAATCATTTGCATATGTTCTAAGCTCTTCAATACTCATTTTTTCTATCTCATCATCTGTACTATACACAAAATTAGCATGTGCATTCTTTCATGCTCTTTGTCGATTTATACCAATATCAATTCCACCAAGTCCAGTCTGAACATTATCTATGATGGCATGCCCTGATTCTTGAGTAATTTGAGAAGTGGCATCCATCTCTGACTGCAAAGTTTCCACACGAGGAGGTTGGCTTACCAATGTTGGCTCAGGGCGAGGCAACTCAACATCAGGCTTAGCACCCGTACGGTCACATAATCGACCATTCCTAGGAAAAAAAAAATAGAAGGAAGGTCATTATAATTGGGTTTCATTCCCAAAAATAATTGGACATAAAATAATTTTACAAAATAAATCGGAACATCATCATTCCATGGTAGTATTCCATAGGCTGCAAGGTGTGTATCATATAAATGACACACTATCTTAGGGTGCTTGAAATATTTCACCTTTAGCATATTTATTTTCGACCATTTTTTGAAATTAAACATAGATTTTTCCATTTCTTTTGTAACTCTGTTTTTAACATCCTCCCATTTATCAAGACCCATTATTGTTTCCTTTATTTTCCTCATCACTTCTACAAAAGTATCAATGGTTGGCCCAAGATTTTTGTAAACATATACAAGTTTTCTTAAAGAGTGCATAGATATTTCTAAGCTTTCTCGAATCTCTGCAGGAAGTTTCAAGGACACAAGGCCTTTCTTAAATTTTGAATAAAGATGTTCGCACCTTTGTAATGTGCATTGTTGGATGTTTGTTTCCCAAGGTAAATAATTTGGATTTTTAGAAGGATAAGTCGTGATTGGTGTAAAAATTTATTCTTGAATAACTCAGTGTGGCCTATGTCTCTTTTGAACAACATTTTCACCCTTTGCATCAATATATAAAATTATTTATATAAATAAAAAAATATGTGACAAAATTTGCACAAAATTTCTTTTTAACCATAAAAACATTATATAAATAATTTAACAAATTAATAATTGAATGAAAATCATATTCATATTGATGGCCACCTCGATATGGTTGAACAACATCATGCCCACCTTCATATGTTTTACAACCAGCATAACCACCCATTGATTGGCCACCAACCATTGGTTGAGCACCAACATGACCACCCTTTGATTGGCCACTAGGGGAATGTATACCACCACCCTCACACAATTTTCCACCACTTATTGATTTTCCACCATAGGAATATGTACCACCACTACCCTCACATGACGAGAGGGAAGATTAAAAAAAAATATGAATTTATAATCAATTTAAATATACATACATACATATAAATACATACATATGATTGAGTAGATCCTGTGAACCATACCATGATTGCATGAACCATAGCATGGCTTCATTGATTGAGTAGATGCTCTTTTCCTCCGAAATCCTGACAAATTAAATTTATTAAAACTTAATTTAACTCACAAAATTGATAAAAATACAATCCCATATGTATACATGTATGTATGGGGATAAAATTATATATTCAATAAAAAATAAATTCCATATGTATATACATGTATGTATGGGAATAAGATTATATATTCAGATGTCATTTAAAAACATGAAAATTTAATATAAATACCAAGAACATCCCGTGATCCATGATCCCCCTCCCTTGTAGATGCATGGGACTCTATTGTTGTCCACCTTGAAGAATCATGTTCCGAATGGTAATCCTCCATGATATATATATGGATATCTATAGTTACATAGATACACATAATGTTTAAAGCGTCGAAGAATCATGTCGAAAAATGATCATCCATGACATATATGGATCTATCTACAAATACATAAATACATGTTTAAAAAGTTACCTCGTGCATTTACAATTGTTTTTAAAATTGTTGTTTAAAATTTTTTCAAAAGAATTAAAAAATTGATGTAATTTACAAAAATGTTGGAGCATAACTTGAACACAAATTGTGTAAAACACAAAAATTTCAAAGCACAAATTGATGTGTAAAACTCACTTGAATATTTAAACAAAAATTTGTTTAAGTCATGCACATTTTGAAAATTAAATACAAAATTTTCTAAAACATTAAGTTCACCTCACGAAGTTGTGATGTGCTTAGCTACTGGGTGCACATTTTGAAAATTAACTACAATATTTTCTAAAAAATGAAATTCACCAAGTTGTGCTTACATGATGGGTGCGCCCTTGGTATATAATTGAAAAAAAACACATGGTCATTAAAAATGACGAATTTATAAGTAAAAAACACACACATATCAAAGATATCTTACAATGTCCATCAATAAATTTCAAAGGAGAGTGTCTCAACACTAATTCATCTTTGATAGATGAATATTGAATTGGCATTGCCCCATACAATACTAATTCATCTTTGACAGATGAATTTTGAATTGGAATTTCCCTATACAATAGATCATGAAACATATTATTAACGTTTTCACAATGTCTTATACTAAATGAATGAAATTGACTAACAATATCGTTTGTTTTTCCATGCAGTTGTTTTAGCCTCTCCTTATTAACTTGGTACACACCTTTCATCTAGTTACACACAAGTTCAGAATTGGTGAAAACTACAATTCCATTTGATCCATACTCCCTAGATGTTCCCAAGCCTTATATCAATGCAATATGATATGCTTCATTGTTTGTTTTTCTTCTAGTTATATTCATTTTCCTTTGGAGGAATTTTTTAGTCAAAATATTGCATAGAACATATGTAATCACTGCTTTCCCTGGATTGGGATAACAGGAAACATCTATGTATAATGTTCATTTTTCAACGATTTTTAGTGGGATTTTTTATCTCGAAAAAAAACAAATTTAATAAAATATTAAATAAGCATTAATTGCAAATGCCTTAAATTTTATGGGAGAAATAACATGTACATGGAGAAAGGAAAAAGAGATTAGCATGACAGATTTGATATTGAAAGCATCATTATTTCCTCAAAGCAAAGAAAAAGAGACTAGCATCACAAATGTGATTTTTAAAGAATCCTTGCTATTAAAAATTGCAGGGGCTATTGGAAATCCTTAATGAAAATCCAATCAACCTCCTTCAAGACATTGGAGCGCACCAGATCAAAGAGAGAGTGAAGAAGACGATGTTACTAAACAAAGAAGTTTGATAACATTGGAGCTCACCATATCAAATAGGAAATGTGTAAGGTGATGTTATGAAAAAAAGAAGTTGGAAAAGTACCATGTACACTTCAAGATATTGCTTTAATAATCTTTAAAATTGTAGAATTCACACATTATAGTGTTCGTCTATCCTGGCTAAGAAGGATACATTAGAGGGGATTTCTGTTGGGATTATATATTGGATACTAGAAACGATGTCTATAATTCATATAGGCATAAAATATTTAGTGATAAATAGTGATACAATTCAAATAAAATAATGACTGATACTGATAAAATTTTTTGTATGGGTACAACTTAAACATTGGAATGTTTTTCCAATGCTAATGATTGGATGGTCAATGAGTTTATTAGTGAATTGAAAAACCAAAAGGCTTATACAAAATTTCTACAGGAAATATTAATAAACCATAAACATTTGATTGAGGAGAAAAAATATAAGAGAAACATAATACATAGATTGTTATCCTTCAGGATCAACTCAACCAAAAAACAAAGAAAATAAACTAGAAAAAATTGAAGGAAATGACTATATTTTCATGAGAAATAAGATTTAAATTTAAAAGAGATGCTTGAGAAATATCAAGATATATTCATTAGAATCACAAGTTAAAAAATTCTAATATTCTCAAAGTCATACTGAGATTTTTCTGTCATAAGATTCTATCTATTAATTCTAAACTAATGGATATTCAAGAATATTTCTATAGGAACTTTAGTAAATGTCAACAACAACAATATGATTTACTCGATATTTGTAATAAAATATAAATTCGAGTTGAAGAGTGAAACAACTGCCGAACATATTTTGACAAAATAAAGATTTTGGAAGTAAAAAACAAAATAGTACTTGAGAATATTCCAAGGATAAATATCAAGGAAAAATTAAAATCTAGATATCATTATATTATTTTTCTAATACTTTTTCAAATATTAGTGAATGAATTGATGATGCAAATCAATGGTGTTCTAGACTTTAGGATTCTTCTATTGTTTCTAGTAAAACTTTAACATGTAACATATTGATTATCTAAGTTGTGCATCTCTAAGTCAGTGGTACATTGCATATTTAGAAAAACAAAGGGATGCCAATGTGGAGAGGATTTTCCATATCCATACAGGTGGAAATGGTACAATAAAATAATGTACAAAACCTTGTCAAATTCTCAAGAAATTTCTATTTTATTTTCAAAAATAAAAATAAAATAATATAATTATTCACAAAATTCATCAAAGTGAATTAACCTTAGATAATATAAATCATCCACTTATTCCTCATATGATGAATGTATTTAATCAACATGAAATAGAATATTTTTTGTTGTAATAGAAAAATAACCAATATCTCTTTCGGGACAATTTTGCGGAAGAAGGATATTCAAGGAAATGTATTTCCAAGGGGGTTTAAAAGGGGGAGTCCTTTTAAGGAAAAATAGGGCTGGAAAACCCTAAATTCATTAGTATATATTTTTGTTTTCTTTAATGAAATAATTGAAGGCTTGTGACATTTTTAGATGAATTATCATAGTTGAACACAACATATTATCTATCTTAAATTTTTTCTCCATTTGTATTATATGAGAATTCATTTCATTTCATAGCTACAAATCATAGGGATATCATTGAAATAGAAAAAATCAATACTATATAGAGTAGATGAAAATGAAATAATCAAATTTCTTCTCTGTCAACTGCCTACGTAGTTGAAGGGTTGGAACATGCATTCAAAGGTCATAGGAGGGGCCCAGATAAAGGAATTTCTCTCAAGCTCCCCTATGGGGAAAAGAACAAAGAAAGAAAGACCATATGATGCATGATATTTCATTCGTTTAGTTCGGGTGGCCCTTTGTATTTCAAGATCCTTTCCTCTAGATGGATAATGAGTCTATAGAAACCATCATTATAGTCAAGAGTCATAGACAATTCTATAAATTCATTGATAGAAAAAGTAGCAAACATAATTTTTAAATAAAAATGAAACCATGCTTAAACATATAAGGAAAGGATTTTCTTAAAACAGTGAATAAAATGCATCATAATTAGAAGATAAACATGCCTTGTTGTCAATAATACAAGCATATTTAATCAGGTAAAAACTAGGAGAGTAGTCCAACCTTAACATTTTACTTACAAACCATCCGTCCAAAAATTAACATTGTTGACAATTGATTATTGAGCACAAACCAACAATGGAATTACATAGAGGAGACCCAATCAAGGCAATGGGAATGGCCATCAAGGATCTAATCCTTGTTAATTTTTAGCTTTGGGTATAATTTAAAGTATTTAATTGCAACAAAAAAACACAAAAATACTTTACCTCCCTTCAATCCAATACACGAGACAACTCAAGATAAAATGTGCCAACAAATGTACTTCAATGCTAAGAAGGTACATCCCTAGGGACACATTTATACAAGCATATAACAGATCTGAAAACCACTTTATTAAAGTAGCGAAAAGTGCTCACATGAATCAAATTATACAAACCAAGAATGATATTACATAGAGTAGAACCAATCAAAGCAATGGAAATGGCCAGTAAGGATCTAATCCTTATTAATTTTTAGTAGAAAAACATAGAAATAATTTTCTTCCCATCAATCCAATACATTAGACAACTCATGAGAAAAGATTCCAACAAATGTAATTCAATGCCAATAAGGTACATCCCTAGGGGGGAATTTATCCAAGCATATAACAGATCTGAAAACCACTTTATTACAATACAAAAAGGTGCTCACATGATTCAAATTACATGAAGTAACAATGCTCTTACATAGAGTAGACCCAATCAAGGCGATGGAAATGGCCACTAAGGATCTAATCCTTGTTAATTTTCAACTTTAGGTATAATATAAATTATTTAATTGCAACAGAAAAACACAGAAATAATTTACTTCCCTTCAATCTAATACACTTGACAACTCAAGAGAAAAGATGCTAACAAATTTTCTTCAATGCAAGGAAAGTACATCCGTAGAGGCACATTTATCCAAGCATATGACAGATCTGAAAACCAATTTATTACAAAAAAACAAAGTTCTCACATGAGTCATATTACACAAACCAACAAAGGTCTTACATAGAGGAGACCCAATCAAGGCAATGGCAATGACCAATAAGGATCTCATCCTTGTTAATTTTCACCTATGCGTATAATCTAAACTACTTAATTGTAGCACAAGAACGCATAATTACTTTACTTCCCTTCAATCCAATACACAAGATAACTAAAGAGAAAAAATGCCAAAAAATGTACTTCAATTCCAAGAAGGTACATCCGTAGGGGCACATTTATCCAAGAAAATAAAAGATCTGAAAACCACTTTATTACATCATAAAAATGTTCTCACATGAGTCAAATTGCACAAACCAAAAATTGTCTTACATAGAGGAGACCCAATCAAGGCAATGGAAATGGCCACTAAGGATCTAATCGCTGTTAATTTTCAACTTTGGGTATAATATAAAGTTGTTAGGTCCCTATATTATTAGTATAGTCCCTTATTGTTGTTAGTGTAACCCCCTTATTGTTATTATTGTACCCCTGTAACTTTATATTTATTATTGTACATAAATTGTGTGTTAGGTTTGGTAGGATTAAAACATGGCCCCTTTAGGATTACATTATGGCCCTTAATATATATATAGAAAGAGTTTGTATTTGCTAACACAGTGTTATTAATGTAATGTGTTGAGATTTTACCTCAGTGGCTTCATTTGGTTTTCTGAGCCTTGATATCTCTTTTCTTCTATTTTTGGGTATTTGGTTTCACAACAAAAGTATTTAATTACAGCGACAAAAAACATGTCACTTTAGTTCATTCATTCCAAATGTTATCTACCAATGACATTCTATGAGCTCCTTCAGTAATGAAGGTACATCCCTAGGGACACATTTACCCAAGCATATAACAGATCTCAAAACCACTTTATTACATTAAAACAAAGTTATCAGATGAGTCAAATTACACAAACCAACAATTTTCTTACATAGAGGAGACCAAATCAAGGGTTTGGAAATGGCCACTAAGGATCTAATCCTTGTTAATTTTGATCTTTGGGTATAATCTAAAGTATTTAATTGCAATAGAGAAACACATAAATATTGTACTTCCGTTCAATCCAATACAGTAGACAACTCAAGAGAAAATATGCAAACAAATGTACTTCAATGCTAAGGATGTACATCTGTAGGGGCACAAATCATATAACACATATGAAAACCACTTTATTATAGTAGAAAAAAGTGCTCACATGAGTCAAATTTAACAAACCAACAATTGACTTACATAGAGTAGACCTATTCAAGGCAATCGAAATGCCCACTAAAGATCCAATTCTTTTTTATTTTCAATTTTAGGTATATTCTTGATCCAGGTGGATATTCATGGCCACCCACCTAATCCATTTGGACCCATGCCATCAATTCTTGCAACTTTTCACATTCAGCACCACTTACTATTTTTAGCAGGTGTTCAGGTCCTACACTCCCGGAGCTGTTTTGGGGCCTTAATGATCTAGGTGGATATTGGTGGCCACCCACCTATTCCATTTCAACCCCCACCATCAGTTCGTTTATTTTTTAAGTTACAGCACAACTTACTATTTTTAGCAGTTTTTCGGGTCTTGAACTTCTCGAGCCGTTTTGAGGCCCTAAACGACGTTTCCTGGGAAAATTGAGAGCAACATGGGTTCATGGACCGATTTTTCTCACATCAAAATTTGTACTCCTTGTATATGTCTTTCTAACGAGCTATTAAGCACGTCAAACGGAGATCGGATGCCAAAGTTACCTCACCGGGAAATTGAAACACCAATTTTCCCAAACAGGACCCACAATTTTGGCGCTTCATCTCCTAGAGTTAGGTTTTTGGAATTTTTATTTTTTCCATTGTTTCTCAATAAAAAATAGGCCCTCAAGCCTCATTGTAACACAACTCAGAGGTCTGTAGTCACCACATCTCTTCTCAAAGATTCGCTACCAGCACCCTAGTTATTTTATTTCCATTATGTATGTAAGCTTGTTTCAGTCATTCTTTTATTAATAAAATGACACATTATTTCCATTGCATCTCTATGTTTATGGTTATTTCTGTATTCTGTTCCATTTCTGCATAAATCTAGATCAGTGGTATCAGAGCGGTCTTCTATTTCTTTGTTTTTCTTTGCATGTCCCCAACGCAGTTAGGCTATAAGGAGTTAGGGCTCAATCTGGTTGAACTCTTGCAAGATCAGCCTCGCAAACCCCAACAACCTCCCATGGTGAAAGAAAAGAAAGATGAGGGAGAAGGAGATCCTATCAAAATATTGCTCGAGGAGGCCCTCGAGAAACAAATGAATGTGATGATGGATAACTTTTCTTAGATCCTTCAACGACTACCCACCTACAGCGCATCTGCATCCAATAGCCACTCTAGAGGCACCACTCCCTTCAAGGTTCAGGTAAACTTTGATATTCTTGTATTTGAAGGAAAAATAGATGCAGACACCATAGATAGATGGTTGAATTTGCTGGAAGGGTATTTCTCGGTCCATGATTTCTCTGATCGAGAAAATATTATTTTTGCACTCCTCAAAGCGCCACCCATGTCAAAGATTGGTGGGAAACCTACCGTGAGCAATAGGATGAAGGGGAACCCTGTCTGCTCTCGACCAAACCCACTTGGAATTCATTCTGAGACGGCATCAAGGAATAATATTACCCTGTGGGGAGCTATGAGGACAAATACATCCAATGGACCACGCTGCGGCAACAAAGGGATCAAGATGTGCACGAACTAACGAATCTGTTCCATACCCTGTGCACAAAGTTGGGTATTAAATATTCATAGAGACATTTGGTGCTCAAGTACCGTGGCTCTCTACACAAACACATTCAGGAGGAAATGGAGTTCCTCGACATTACATTAGTTGGCATGGCATATCGCTATGCCGCCAAGATGAAGCAAAAATTTAAGCAGAAGCAGTGAGACTTTGGATTTGTAAATCCGAAAGGTGCCACCGAACCAAAGAACAAGGGGCAAGTCCAAAGCAGTGTGACTCAGAAAAACATCACAAATCAAAAGAAAGACATAGGGAAGTGGTGTGAATTTCATAACAGCTCGACTCACAGCACAAATGAGTGTCGGTCCAAGCAGTCATTGGTGGCTGAACTAAAGGCACCTGAATCAAATGCATTTTCTAATCCTAAGACAGAACCAGACAAAGGCAATGACAAAGGGAAGCAGATCATTGATGTGGATCCCAGTTCCATTGTTTCCACCACCAAGATCCAAAGGGCGGACCCAGAGGATCTAGAGGAGGGGGAGCGCCTCTTCCATTTGCAAATGTGGGTGAAGGGTTCTCCGCTACAATTTCTTGTCGATAGCGGAAGCGAAAAGAACCTCATTTAAGTAGAGGTCGTGAAGCGAATCAGCCTACCGACCATAGCACACCCATAGCCATATACCATCAAGTGGCTTCACCCAGGGAGAGATATCTACATCCACCAACAGTGCTGCCTTCCATACAGCATCAAGCCATTCACGGATGAGGTATTATGTGATGTTGCTCCTCTTGATGTGGCTTATGTATTATTGGGCCAACCATACTTGTGGAGGCAACATGCTGTGTATGAGTCTAGGCCTCGTGTTGTTATTATTACTTTGGGAAATAAATTATACAGGATACCGGAGGTAGTAACGCCTCCTGTCATCTCTTTGACTTCTGCAAAAAAATGCAGTAAGATTGTTTCCCGAAGTAGGAAATTCATTTTCCTTACAACTCACTCATAGGGAAAGAAGAATATTGCCTCGTGTTGTTATTATTACTTTGGGAAATAACCTATATAGGATATCGGAGGTAGTAACGCCTCTTGTCATCTCTTTGACTTCTGCAAAACAATGCAGTAAGATTGTTTCCCAAACCAAGAAATTCATTTTCCTTACAACTCACTCATAGGGAAAGAAGATTATTGTGGCCACAGCCTCGAAACAAGGATCCTCTGCACGGTTACAGCAGATGGAAAAATTCATGGAGGAATACGGGGACATTTTACCCTCACTCATAGAGGTTCCTCTACACTGTCAGGACAAGCACTCCATTGATCTGATCCCCAACGCACCATCGCTTGATGTTGCCATACCTCCTACAAATACACATACAGAATCCACACAGGTACTGTCTGAGGCTGATAAAGAAACCAAATTTACTAAATGCATCCAACATGTCTGCCCACAGGTCCATGACATCTTCAAAAAATCTAATACCCAGTTCAACATAATTTGCTTCATCTTAGGGAGGATCTCAACGCAATGGGGACCATTTCTTCCTGAGGAGGGAGGAATGATCCAGGTGGATATTGGTGGCCACCCACCTAATCCATTTGGACCCACGCCATCAATTCTTGCAACTCTTCACATTCAGCACCAGTTACTATTTTTAGCAGGTTTTCAGGTCCTACACTCCCGGAGCCATTTTGGGGCCTTAATGATCCAAGTGGATATTGGTGGCCACCAACTTATTCCATTTGAACCCCCACCATCAGTTCATTTAGTTTTTAAGTTATAGCACAATTTACTATTTTTAGCAGTTTTTCGGGTCCTGAACTTGTGAAGCCATTTTGAGGCCCTGAAGGACGTTTTTTGGGAAAAGTGGGAGAAACATGGGTCCATGTACCAATGTCGCTCACATAGAAATTTGTACTCCTCGGATATATCTTTCTAACGAGCTATTGAGCATGTCAAACAGAGATTGGATGCCAAAGTTACGTCCTTGAGAAGTTGGAACACCAATTTACCCAAACGGGACCCACAATTTTGGCGCTTCATCTCCTAGAGTTAGGTTTTTGGACGTTTTAGTTTTTCCATTGTTTCTCAATAATAAATAGGTCCTCGAACCTCATTTTAACATAGTTCAGAGGTCTGTAGCCACCACATCTCTTCTCAGAGATTCGCTACCAGCACCCTAGCTATTTTATTTCCATTATGTCTGTAAGCTTATTTCAGTCATTCGTTTATTAATAAAATGATGCATTATTTCCACTACATCTCTATGTTTATGGTTATTTCTGTATTCTATTGCGTTCTTGCATAAATCCGGATCAATTCTAAAGTATATAATTGCAACAATAAAACACATAAATACTTTAATTCCCTTCAATCCAATAAACTAGACAAATGAGGAGAAAATATGCCAACAAATGTGCTTAAATGCCAATAAATTACATCCCTCGGGGCACATTTATCCAAGCATATAAAATATCTAAAGACCACTTTATTATAGCAGAAAAAAGTACTCACATGAGTCAAATTACATAGACAAACAACGTACTTACATAGAGGAAACCTAATCAAGTAAATGGCAATGGCCACTAAGGATCTAATCCATGCTAATTTTCACCTTTGGGTATAATGTAAAATATTTAATTGTAGCAAAAAAGCACATAAAATACTTTACTTCCCCTCAATCCAATACACTAGACAACTTAAGAGAAAAGATGCCAACAAATGTACTTCAGTGAAAAGAAGGTACATGCCTAGGGGCACATTTATCCAAGCATATAATGGATATGAATAACCACTTTATTATAGTAGAAAAAAGTGCTCACGAGTCAAATTACACAAACCAAAAATCGTCTTACATAGTGGAGACCCAATCAAGGCAATGACAACGGCCACTAAGGATCTAGTCCTTGTTAATTTTCGGCTTTATGTATATGTAAAGTATTTAATTGCAGCAACAAAACACAAAAATACTTTACTTCCCTTCAATCCAATACACTATAAAACTCAAGAGAAAATATTCCAACAAATGTACTTCAATGCCAAGAAGGTAAATCCCCAGGGGCACATTTATCCAAGCATATAATAGATCTGAAAACTGCTTTATTACAGCAAAAAAAATTGCTCCCATGAGTCACATTACACAAACCAACAATGGTCTTACATAGAGGATACCCAATCAAGGTAATGTAAATGGCCACTAAGGATCTATTCCTTGTTGATTTTCATCTTTGGGTATAATCTAAAGTATTTAATTGCAACCAAAAAACACATAAATACGTTACTTTCCTTCGATCCAATACATAATACAACTCAAAAGAAAATATTCCATTGAATGTACTTTAATTCTAAGAGGGTACACCCCTAGGGCCACATTTATCCAAAAAAATAACAAGTCTGAAAACCACTTTATTACAACAGAAAAATGTGCTCACATGAGTCAAATTATACAAACCAACAATGGTCTTACATAAGGCAGATCCAGTCAAGGCAATGAAAATGACCACTAAGGATCTAATACTTGTTAATTTTCAGCTTTGGGTATAATCTAAAGTATTTAATTGCAGCAAAAAAACACAGAAATACTTTACTTTCCTTCAATCCAATACACCAGACAACTCGAGGGAAAAGATGCCAACAAATGTACTTTAATGACAAGAAGGTACATCGCTAGTGCACATTTATCCAGGAATATAAGAGATGTGAAAATCATTTTATTACAACAACAAAAAAGTGCTCACATGAGTCAAATTACACAAACCAAGAATGGTATTACATAGAGGAGACCCAATCAAGGCAATGGAAATGGTCACTAAGGACCTAATCCTTATTAATTTAGAGCTTTGGGGATAATCTAAAGTATTTAAGTGTAGCTGAAAAACAAAGAAATAATTTAATTCTCTTCAATCCAATACACTAGACAACTCAAGAGAAAAGATACCAACAAAAGTACTTCAATGCCAAGAAGGTACATCTGTAGGGGCACATTTATCCAAGCATATAACAGATCTGAAAACCACTTTATTACAACAAAATAAAATACTCACATGAGTCAAATTTCATATACCAACAATGGACTTACATAGAGGATACCAAATCAAGGCAATGGCAATGGCCAATAAGGATCTAATCCTTGTTAATTTTCAGCTTTGGGTATAATATAAAGTATTTAATTGCAACAACAAAACATAGAAATACTTTGCTTCCCTTCAATCCTATAAACTAGACAACTCAAGAGAAAAAATGCCAACAAATGTACTTCAATGCCAAGAAGGTACATCTCGAGGGGCATATTTATCCAAGCATATAACATATTTGAAAACCATTTTATTACAGCAGAAAAAGGTACTCACATGAGTCAAATTACACAAACCAACAATTTACTTATATATAGGAGACCCAATCAAGGAAATGGAAATGGCCACTAAGGATCTAATCCTTGCTAATTTTCAACATTGGGAATAATCCAAAGTATTTAATTGCAACAACAAAACAAAGAAATAATTTACTTCCCCTCAATCCAATACAATAGACAACTCAAGATAAAATATTCCAACAAATGTACTTCAATGCCAAGAAGGTGCATCCCTAGGGGCACATTTATACAAGCATATAACAAATATGAAAACAACATTATTAAAGCAGAAAAAAGAGCTCACGTGAAGCAAATTACAGAAAATAAGAATAGAATTACATAGAGGAGACCCAATCAAGGCAATGGAAATGGGCACTAAGGATGTAATCCTTCTCAAATTTCAGCTTTTGGTATAATCTAAAGTATTTAATTGTAGCAACAAAAAACATAAATACCTTACTTCCCTTCAATACAATACACTAAAAAACTCAAGAGAAAACATGCCAACAAATGTACTTCAATGCCAAGAAGGTACATCCCTAGGGGAACATTTATCCAAGAATATAACATATATTCAAACCACTTCATTATAGTAGAAAAAGTGCTAACATGAGTCAAATTACACAAACCAACAATGGTCTTACATAGATGAGACCCAATCAAGGAAGTGGAAATGGCCAGTTAGGATCTAATCCTTATTAATTTTCACCTTTGGGTATAATCCAAAATATTTAATTGTAGCAGAAAAACACATAAATACTTTACTTCCCTTCAATCCAATACACTAAAAAACTCAAGAGAAAATATGCCAACAAATGTACTTCAATGCTAAGAAGGTACATCCCTAGGGGCACACTTATCCTAGCATATTTCAGATCTAAAAACCATTTTAGTACAATAGAAAAAAGTTCTCACATGAGTCAAATTACACAAACCAACAATGGACTTACATAGAGGAGACCCAATCAAGGCAATGTGAATGGCCACTAAGGATCTAATCCTTGTTAATTTTCAGCATTTGGTATAATCTAAAGTATTTAATTGCAGTAGAAAAACACATAAATACTTTACTTCCCTTCAATCCAATACACTAGAAAAATCAAGAGCAAATATGCCAACAAATGTACTTCAATGCCAGGAAGGTAGATCCCTAAGGGCACATTTATCCAAGCATATAACAGATCTCAAAACCACTTTATTACAGTAGAAAAAAGTGCTCACATGAATCAAATTACACAAACCAACAATGGTGTTACATAGAGGAGACCCAATCAAGGAAATGACAGTGGATACTAAGGATCTAATCCTTGTCAATTTTTAGCTTTGGGTATAATTTAAAGTATTTAATTGCATCATAAATACATATAAATACTTTACTTCCATTCAATCCAATACAATAGACAACTCAAGAGAAAAGATGCCAACAAATGTACTTCAATTCCAAGATGGTACATCCCTAGGGGAACATTTATCCAAACATATAATAGATCTAAAAAATACTTTACTATAGTAGAAAAAGGTGCTCACATCAGTCAAATTACAAAAACCAACAATTGACTTACATAGAGGAGACCCAATCAATGCAATGGCAATGGCCACTAAGGATCTAATCCTTGTTAATTTTCAGAATTGGATGTAACCTAATGTATTTAATTGAAACAATAAAACACAGAAATACTTTACTTCCCTTAAATCCAATACACTAGAAAACTCAAGAGAAAATATGCCAACAAATGTACTTCAATTCCAAGAAGGTACATCCCTAAGGGCACATTTATCCAAGCATATAATATATATGTAAACCACTTTATTACAATAGAACAAATTTCTCACATGAGTCAAATTGCAGAAACCAATGATGGACGTACATAGAGGAGACCCAATCGAGGCAATGGAAATGGCCAATAAGGATTTAATCCTTGTTAATTTTCAGCTTTGGGTATAATCCAAAGTATTTAATTGCGGCAAAAAAACACATAAATAATTTACCTCCCTTCAGTTCAATACACAAGACAACTCAAGAGAAAATATGTCAAAAAATGTACTTCAATGCCAATAAGGTACATCCCTAGGGGCACATTTATCAAAGAATTTAACATATATATGAAAACCACTTTATTACAGTAGAAAAACTTCATAAACTTTAAAAATATAGTTTCTTTCATTCCAAAAAATTTATTTCAATGCCAAGAAGGTACAACCCTAGGGGCACATTTATCCAAGCATATAACAAATATGAAAACAAAAAAATATTTAATTGCAACAACAAAACACATAAATACTTTACTTCCCTTCAATCCAATACACTAGACAACTTAAGAGAAACTATGCCAGCAAATGTACTTCAATGCCAAGAAGGTACATCCCTAGGGGCACATTTATCCAAGCATATAATAGATCTGAAAACCAATTTATTACAACAGAAAATTTTCATAAACCTTAAAATTATAGGTACTTTAAAAAATTATAATTATTCTCAGAGTATATAATTAGGTAGGTGAGTGTCTGAGCTAATCTTTGTAAGGTCGTTTGGTTTTCTTTATATAAATATATTCTACAAATTTTTCTTAACCTATTTTCTCTGTCAATTTGATAAAAGTTATTATAAATTTTTTAATTATATATCAATAATACTTTCATTTACACGCATAACAGTGAATAATAGTGTGAGAAAAATTGTTCTAACATTAGAATACAATTTTTGATTGGGCTATATATAGGAATGTAGTTATAAAGACTCAATATAGCTATTACAAAGCTTCAAGGAAGCTATAGTGAACCAATCAATTTCAGATCTAGTTTAGAGGTGTAGTGATCATTTATAGCTAACAGTTAGGTCAATAAAACTGGGACATAAGAACCAGCCAGGTAGAAAATTGTTATCACTAGACAACTCAAGAGAAAATATGTCAAGAAATGTACTTCAATGACAAGAAGGTACATCTCTAGGGGCACATTTATCCAACTATATAAAATATCTGAAAACCAATTTATTACAACAGAAAATTTTCATAAACCTTATAATTATACTTGAAGCGATAGTCTCTAATCAGCAATGGAGAGGCCTTACGTCTCCTTGCCCAATGCAGACAAGTTCCTTCAAAGGATTGGGGTGGTAGAATTATTTTGAAATTATTATTTGGAGTGGAAAAGACCCTGTTCACTATTCATGATTCCTTCTATGTTTCATCATTTTCTTACATAATTAGTACGGGTATCTTGAAAGGGATAGGCTTCTTTTTGTCATCCTTCTTTTCTTGGCTTCTTATCTTTAAGAGGATAGGGAAGGTGGTTATCTCTGTCTCTTTCTAGCCTCTCTCTAAGCCTTGTCGTTAAGGTCTAACTGATTCTCCGAGAGGTTCCACCTTTGACATTGAAATCCAAACTTCTAGCTCTATAATTTCCTTAAGGTAAGTTCCATATAGTAAGTACTAGGACTATAGAATTACAATTTGTAGACTAATATGGACGGTATGTACAATATATAAATATAAATAGTGGCCCCAGTTGCATTATAGTGATCCTTACTTCACTACGACATACTAGTGGCCTTGAATACTATGAGTGTGACCGTGGGAAGAAAGAAAAGGTTGTTCCTAGTATTGTATAGTTCTGTAAGTATAGAGCTTTGGTAGTGCAACAACCTGAACTGAAAAGGATGTGCTTTAAGGCTCAACTGATAAGGAGAGGGACGAAGTCACACCTATTTCTTGAATACATAAGGGTTAGTATTGCTTGAATTACACTTGCTAATCGTATCATTTCCATTATGTATCTCCTTATAGATAATGTGGAAATCACAGTGTCCAAACTCCATCATTAGTTGGAAAATAAATAGAGTAAACATCCTTTCGAGTAGTTACAGAGCCAATTTAATATACGGTAGCATAACTCCCTGGTAGGTATAAGTTATAAGTAGTAGCATGGATGGACAGGTAAAGTAATGAGATAAGACAAGAGAAAAGTCGGTATCCTTATTGATTATTCTGAAAGTATATAACTGGGTAGGTGAGTGTTTGTGGTAAGATTTGTAAGCTTGTTTGGTTTTCTTTATAGAAATTTATTTTATAAATTTTGTGGAACCTTTTTTCTCTGTCAATTTGATCAAAGTAATTATAAACTTTTTAAATATACAAATAAATACAATATCAATAATACTTCCATTCACATGTATAACAATGAATAACACTGAGAAAAATTCTTTTCTAACAATATTAGAAACCAATGTTAGTGACTCATCTTCTTATCATTGGCAGCCACTCAATCACCAGAAGAGCAATGTGGTGCGCATTCACCATCCTGGGATGCAGATCTCCCATGTATGTATAGTTAAGGTGGATAAACATATCAACATGATTAGACTAATGCTTGAAGGACTTGGTGGCTCTAAAGTCAAGCAATTGCTGGTGAATGGAGTTAGTAAGGAAGCTACACAAATCAAACTAGACAAATAAGTGACCTAGTTGACTCTGCATGGTACGTAGTCAAGAAACCATAATTAAAGTAGAAAGAATTAATCATGTAATAATCGTAGTAACTGTAAGGCCACTCATAATACACAGGGAAATTATGGAGAAGTTTGTACATACGCGTATCAACAAAACACCTTATCCCTGTAATAACCATAGTAACTGTAAAGCCACACATAATATACATGGAAGTTACACAAAATTTTGTACATACTCCTACCAACAAAAATCTTATCCCTGTAATAACCATAGTAACTGTAAGGCCACACACAATATATACAAATAAGTCTGTACAAGTTATGGAGGTATGCTTTAGAGAAAATATGGCCTTCTAGTGTGAATCTTAATAAGATTTTGAAGCCATATATTGATTCAATGGGTGCGATTAAGTTGACATCTATGTGATTTATAATAAGGTAACGTTAGAGTATAAAATTAATGCTAATGATTCGTTTTTTATTATTCAATTATTTTTATGTTTTATTATGCTTAATATTGTTAAATATTATTATAAGTTGGTCATCAATATTTTTGGTATTATTGTAATGGATTTTTTAATTGATAATTTTATTTATAATAATGGTTTTTTTGTATTATTTTATTATGAGTGTAAATTTCTTTTAATCTCAAATTTATTTTAACCATGAGAGGTTAAACTGCTTGATGTGCAAAGACCTTGAAGAAAGATTAACAAATACAAATAAAGCATTGAATCCCTCTCAATATCCAATTAAGATAAATTTGAGCTTGTCTAAAATCAAATAATATAGTGTATAATTTAATTATTGAAATATTTTGTTTAGAACTAAAATTATTTCATTTCATTTTTGTTGATAATGTTTTTTTATGCCACAAATAACTCATATTAAGAATTAAATAAGCTTATATCTCTTTATTTGTTGATGATATTTTTTCAATGCCACAAATAACTCATATTAAGAATTAAATATGTTTATATCTCCTTATTTGTTGATGATATTTTTTTAATGCCACAAATAACTCATATTAAGAATTAAATAAGTTTATATCTCCTTATTATTAGAAAGTTACTGAATTTTTTTACTTTTAGTTATTTTTATATATATATATAATTTATATGAGATTATTTTATTTAGCATCATTAGTAAAATATTTTATTTATGACAAACATTAAAATGATTTTTTTACAGTTATTGAAATATATTAGGTAAAGTGGATATTTAAAGATTTTGACTTTTATTCAAAATATTTATTGAAATATTAAAAAAAATGAAATATAAAATTTATTTTCAATTACATTATTTTATATATATAATTTATATGTATGAAAATAAAAATAGATTGAATAATTTCATAAAATATATGTATCCCCCCCCCCTTTTTTTTAATTTCAATATGCATGAAGATTGGTATCATATCTCATACGTGTCAACCTAAATTAACCATTTGACATATAAAATAATGTTCATTATGTTGAGCTGTAATGCATAAAATCTTCCATGTAGCTAAAACAATGTAGATTACGTTGAAGAATTATTATAAGGACATTTTTAAGATCTCTATATCCATATAATTTTGTTGGTGTTAACTACCACAATACAAAGATATTTAACATTAATGCCAATAAAACTATGTGCAGCGTAAAGCCTACAAGCATGGTCAGAATACTCATTTTTATCAACTGTCCTAGTCTCACGGCTCTAGGCTATCTTAGCTATTAGGTATATGCTCGGTATGTTTTTTCTCTCTTGCGATTTGGTTTTCAGGTTTGAAATCGAATAGATGATTGAAGCGGAACATAGAATTGAGGTGATGGAAAACTCAAAGGTCATCTTACATGGCATTTGCCAGGAGTCCTTTCTTTTTTCACTATTTTTGGTATCTTCTTATGTTTTGTTTCACGACACTGATAGCCACAAAGATGAGTATTAAGGTGGGGTGGGCTGAGGAGCTCATGAGGAGCCTGAGGGCCTCTCTAATCGCCTCTACAGTTACCCATTATTCGGTATAGATAGCACACCAGTTTAAAGGCCCTTAGAGTATTTTGAAAGCTTCCTAGAACCTTAGGTTTGTAATCCCAACCAAATGATTGGATTATTATAGAAAGCTTATGAGTGATCATGCCTTTATTTGTAAATTTATTTGAGGCTGGCCTATGGAGAGACAGTTGGAAAGATGGATTCAATAGACGTGGAAACCTAAAGGAGAATTTGACTAAAGACTTGGGCCAAAATGAGTTTTTATGGTGATATTTTCGAATTTGGATGATGAAGCTAAAGGTTTTGAAGGTGGACCCTATTTCTACAACATTTCAACTACCTATATTAGGCATTGGGAAGCCTATTTGTACCCAGATAAAGAAGATTTTTTTGCAACTCTGGTTTGGGTTTGGATGTATCTCTTTTGAATGATTTTTGGTTTCCAGAAAGAATAGACAGAATTGGACAAAATTTATGGCTTTGTTAAAATCTCAAAGGTTACGAAGCGATGTAATAATATGTCTTATGCTCGGTTATGTGTTTATATGAATATTTCACAACCCTTGTCGAAATCCATAGAGATGGATTATGAGGGAGAAATATGGAACCAACCGATTTATTGTAAACATGTACCATTTTGGTGTCGCCACTACCATGAGCATGGAGAATTATTTAGAGATTTTATGCAGAGAAGGAAGGAGCAAGTCGATGAAGACATTTTGGAGACTAATGGGTTCACTAAAGTCTAATCCAAAAGACATAACTAGAGGAGTCACACTTTTCAAACCCTGCAACAAGTGAAAGATAAGAACTCCTTCTCAGACTTGGAATTGATGATGGAGGATCTAGAGACTCCAGCGGATATCCTAATGGTTGATAAAAATTCAGCAAATTCTCAAGATAAACAACCCAAGAAAGGAAATATGGAGGAGGGTGCACACTAGGTGGGTGGCTATGACTACTTTTATTTAGCAAGAATTGAGAAAGTGGCCCTCTTAATGAAGCAGGATGTCAATGAGCTTACAAGAGAGGAACGAATCTTGATGGGTATGGTAAATGAATAAGATCATCAAGATCTTAGAGAATTAACTAAAGAACAATGTGATCCATATGTAGTAGCCTATCTCATTTGGAAGAACAAGAAGAGAAAATCCTTTAAAGAAGGGAAAGGGCCATAGCCTCTCCAAGTGCTTGAGAAGAAAGGGAAAGATATCCTTCTAAAATGCTTATAAAAGGATTTCAAAAAGAAAGGTAAAAAAAAAAAGAGGAGTAATTGCAACATACGGGGGAGAACCTAGTCAACTTGAGATAGGTTAATGTTCTATCTGAATTATTACTCCCTACAATCACCTTAACTATAATGATTCTAACTTGGAATATCATGGGCTTAAATAGAAAAGGGAAATATAGGTATCTCAGAGACATGATTTAGATGGAGAGACTGACAATTGTAATTTTCTAGGAAACTAAGCTCATGGGGGATAAATTACCCTCCATTTTTGAAAAAAATTAGAAAGGTTTTAATAACATGTCCCTTGATGCGAAGGGTAACACGGGCAGCCTTACGATTTTTTGGAACCCTCTTGAGGTGACGTTTGAACACTAGTTCATGAGCCTGAGAATTCAGACTGGAATGTTTCAATATATAGGGATGAAAGAGTTACTCTATCTGACAATGGTGTATGGCCCTTCAATACCGCGAGAGAAACTTCATTTTTTTGGACCAAATCTTGGCAACTAAATAGTTGGTATGATCCATAAACTACCATGTATATTCCACTAGATTGTTTGTCAAAATAGATCTGATAATAATATATTAAAATATGAAAATTTTACACTATTACAATTTACTAAAACTATAGATTTGTAGATTTTACTATAATTAGTGCATACATGCGAATGGAAATTATTAAAAAAAATAGAGAACTAAAAAATAAGCTCACACACACATAAGACACAAGATATGGTTTTTGGGAAACCCTTTAGGGAGAAAACCCAACTGGAAGGTGAGGTCTCTTTGCTCTCTTTCTCTTTTTGGAAATATGGTTGCAGGTACAAAGAAGTAATGTATGTGGCCTGTGGGCAGCTATAGTGCATAGATTCTCTCTGTGTGTTATACCTCCTATCTCTTCTTGGTATCTTTTCTCAACTCTGGAACAAAATGTTCTCGAAAGAATGGAATGCCTCTTCCTCCTAGTGGCCCGGTATTAACACAACCCAATAACCTACTAGTGCTTAAGTTTGACTACAGTAATTCTTGACTAGAGTTACATTATAGACTATTATAAAGTTTTTTTCATAAAAAACACTTGTCTATCCCCTTCTCCATGAATTTTCGGAGGCTGATGGGTCATCCTCCCGAACTATGGGTGTGAAAAAAGGAAGTTCAACTTCTGAGTGGCATAACGTTTTCATAGACTCTGATTGGCATGCTTCTTGCACCATGTGAAATATATTTGAGTGTAGAATAACATGTGAAGGTTTCATTCTAATGTGGAAAATTTGTACCCCTAAAAAGTTTCGTTTGATGCCTCGAAACGCTCTTCGAAGGTTTCGAACTCGGTTTCACCAAATTGGGTCCCACTAGTAAAAATGGTCCCATGAGTTGACTCCTCCACTTTTTCCACTCTCAATGCACCAAGATGGATGAAAAAAAATATAATGATCCAATATGGATCATACCTCCCCATTTTGGGAGGCTTTTGGTCACAAAAATATTTACTAAATGAGGTGAGGGAATGTTTCCTCCACCTTCTCCCTTGTGTACCATTTAGCCTTTCCTCGAAGTTGTCCCTTCAAACCAATTTTCCAAAGGTCATATTGCCCTTGTCTTCTAGTTTTGGATCTCTTCTAAAAAAATGTATCTTCGGTCAACTATGCTCAAGCATCTACTGCCAAATCCTCCATAGAAGGTAGGACCTATTCCTCCTCCTTATCTAGCATGGAAGGCTCATAAAGTTTCAAATTATCCACATTCACAATTGAGTAAATGTGCATATATGGTGGTAAACTGAGTCGATAGGAATTATCACCCACATGTTCCAGTATCTCAAAGGGACTATACCTCTGAGACTTGATTTTCTTACCAGGCCCTTGCAGCCTCTCCATGTTCACTTTAACCATACTCTCTCTCCCACCTTGAATGAATTCTATGTTCTATGCTGATCACGCCAGGCCTTATACTTCTCCTATGACTTCTGCAATGTTTCTTGTACCTGTAGATGGATTTTCCTGATCTTCTCTATAAAAAATTTATCCCTCAGATCAAATCCTATAATATCTTCCCTCACTCCTCCTTTTTTCCCATATGCAATATCCAAAGGTGAAAAAAGTCCAAAACATGTCTCAAATGGGGACTTTCCTGTAGACGTTTGCACTGCTCTTTTGTAACAATGTTGTATATATACCAGTTTTTTATCCCAGGTCTTCAAATGCTTCTTGTTGTATACCCTTTGAAGCTCCACCAAATTAATATATACTACTTCTGTCTACCCATCCATTTGTGGATGGAATGTTATAGATCTCATCAACTTTGTGTCCATATTCTCCCACAATGTAGTCCAGAATGCACTGAGAAATATCTAATCCATGTTTGAAACTATGATCCTTGGTGGTCCAAGTGGCTCCAGAGACACACATAGGACAAAGAGGACTTATGAAATCTTGAAATTCAAAGTGAGAGGAAGGTGGAAAACTCAGCTTCATATTGAAGAGATCGTCGCCCTAATCACAATGGTGTGAACGATTTGTCAATCCGAGCTCATATAAGAAATTTAGAGAAGTTTGAAGTTTTGTTAAGGCAAGGAAATTGGGGCCCACAGCATGCCACATGACGTCCCAATAAGCACGTGGGGCCCAAATGGAATCCCCTCAGTTATTGACACATGGTGCTCCTCCATTGGTAATCAACCCGCAGAAAAGACAAAACAATATTTAGATGCCCACATGAAAAAGAAATAATTAAAAAATAACTATATATTAAAAATGGTTATTTTAATAACCATATAAAAAAATTTATATTAAATATGAAATCCAAACAAACCATATAAAAAAAACAAAATGGTGGTTATTAAAATCATATAAAATTAACCTTAAATAAACTAAAGTGTATGTTTATAAAATATAATAACCATATGCCATGGTGCAACATTTAATACGGCATGGCTTCTTATTTAACCAAACGAAACAACGTACAACACTATATATATGTGTGAAACAATAGTTAGAGCAGGGTTAGATCAGGTCAGGCTGCGTGGAGTAGATCAGCCTACCCACCTTTGTTTATTTTAATGCATTCTAAAATGAGGAGGGTTGAGATTGATCCTCAACCTCTGTTTAGAAATTCAAACTACTCCGCTAACACACCGCAACAGACTACTATGTAAAATCCACCCAAAAAATTATATTTAAACTCAAACCCACAGATGCATCCAAGCAGAGGAGAGCGCGAAGTTTGTGACAAATATTATTTAATTGTAGGTAGAACCATAAGCCAGGATGCAGAGTTAGTGGAACCATGATTGAGCCTCATTTTCAGGAGGGCCAAAATTTCCTAGTGTCCAAATTGGACAAATTTTATATGGATTTTATACCTCTTGGCTGTTAGCCACCTATAAAAATTTGTCATATAAAATGGTGACTAAATTATTCTTAAGCCTTCAAGAAAAAATTTCATGCCCAAATTGTTAGTTCTTAAATTCTTATGAAGATAACTAACTTTTAAGTTAATCTTCACTGTTGTTTCCTTCTTTATCCTAAAAAATCTGCTGTTTGCCAAGAGAAGACTGCTTGAGATGCCCATTTTCCCATCATTTTTACCCCTCCTTTCACTCATGAATAACCCCATTTTCTTCCCCTTTTTCTTCATAAAATTCCTCCATAAGCCTCATTCAACCTTCAAAATCACTCCAAAATCCCTTTTAAACCTTATATTTCTCTTTTATTTGGTTTTAAAAGCCTCCATTTACCTACTGGAACCACTATTTTAGACTAAAAACATTGTTTCTAGAGCCTAAAACAGTCTAAAAACCTTATAAATTTCCTAAGCCCTCAAGGGTTTAATCCCTCTGGCCCTTGTTCTCGTGTGACCTCCAACCCCGCAACTGGGCACTAACGGATCTTAAACCCTCATCGGAACCCTCATTTCCTTTATTTTCTTTGTTATTTCATAAACCCGATGGTTAGATTTCTCGGTGAATATCCACCGTTGATATTTTTAGATCAACGGTCATTGTTAAACCCGATCCCCGCTCTTACCTTTTCCTCTGCTCATCTGACTCTGCGCCATTGTTAAATCCTGATCGTCCATTTCTAAGATCCAACGATCAGGGTCAAACCCGATCGCCATGCCATTTCTCCTCCCCATTCTTTTAACTCCGCCCTGAGATCAAATCTCCTCCGTTCATTTCATACATCCGACAATCAAGATCTATCCCGTGCAACTTCCTCCATCACAATCTTTCCGCACCGTCAGATCTCGGCCCTCTGATCCAACGGCTGAGATTGCATTTCGCAAAACTTTTGCGATAGAATGTTAACACTAGAAAAAAGTCCGAAACTGGTGGTATTGAAAAATACACGCGTCGACCCGTGTATCATATCGCATTTTTTTGGGAAAACCACTTACCCCCCCCAAAAATTTCGTGAAAACCACTAACGGTTTTCCGCCAAACCACCTACCCTCCACAATGTTATTTCGCTTTTTAATCTTGGCCATTCATATTTTTTTTTGATCCAATGGCTCAGATTACTCTGTGACCCCAAGTCATTTTCCCTTCCCCTTTGCTCCCTAACGCTCCATCAGAAGATCTTAGCCATCCATCGTTCTAATCTGACGGTCCCGATTAAATTTCCTCCATTCTATTATACCATTTCCCCCTCTACATTATAAATTCTCGATCAATCTCTGTTGTTCATCGTCATGATCGAACGACCTAGACTTAATCTTAACTTCATTCACCCAACCACTTCCTGATCTACCCCATCAAGTGATCTCGACTGTTGGTTGTTTTCATCCAACGATCACGATTTAATTTCACACCTGAGATCTCCAAAGTAGCCTTTAACCCATTTTTCATGGATTTTCTTAATTTTTGTTCGTTTTTTGCAGGTTATTAAGGTCTTGTTCGCAGTTTTAAAATGAAACAAAATCCAGGGATGACGATCCCCAGGCCATTTATTCATGAAGAAGGTGAATCCACAGGATTCAAATTATGATTCCACCTGTGCCTCATGAGAATTTGTGAAGTCACAAAACCTCTGCGCACCTGTAAAACACAAAAAACATAGTGAATATCAAACAGCCGAAGAGTATCAGTGTCAAAGGATAAAATCAAAGCAAAAGTGAAGATTAATGATTTTAAATAGAGTTTAAAGGGAATAAGGCACCAATTCGAGAATCAAATACCTAATCCACAGTCAGCAGAGGATAAAGACCTGAAAATGAAGATTAAGGCTAATTAGGCCTAAAACACAAAGCAAATATAGATTAAAGGTGTTTTAGGATAAAACAAAGAAATCTATCAATCTGAAAAGCCTCCACTGCCACATCAGAGGCTAATTGAATCCTCTCCGACTGCCAAAGTGCCACCTGAATCTTTCAATAAATCAATACAAGGTAGAGTTATTGACTCAGTCAGTGATATTTTGCCTAAAGATAGCTAGAGTTATTGCTAACCCGCTCAAGAGTTTTTAAGTCAACAAAATCTGCCCAGCATGCTTAATACTTAATGAAACTCAATTGATTCAGAGGAAATACCAGAATGCTTCTCCATTGAGCCCCTCAAAGGCCGAGAAGCATTAAACTGTATTAATTAACCCTAGAGATCTTTTCTCTCTTCCCACCTCCTCATTTCTTCTATAAATACTTTTGTAGAAGATGAGATAAAGGTTGGTCTATGGATATTTGTTGCATGTAAATAGTTTACTGAAGCTGTTGAAGCCCTGTCTGTAATTGAAGATACATAAGTTGAGATGAGAAGTTTGAAGTTGTAGAGACCCACTGGACTTGATGATTGTAACTGGTTTGAACATCAAATAAAAATGGCTGATTTATGGGATCCTCGTCTATGTCAATGGTGATGTGTTTCTAACTATAATTGTTATTTTTATTTATGTTTCCATTCTTTCCACTTTTCTCTGATAAATAACAGCAAATATAGAGCTAGGATTTACTGTTAAAAGTACCCTACTCTCACTGATAAGGTTTATCTCTATGTTTTCCTCCAATGTGTATTTAAGAATGACTTAATATAGTCCAAGCGGTTAAGGAACGTTGGTGAGTCCATGTCTTACTATCTAAACTTTAAACATTGTTCTTGAATGTTATTTTCATCACATGATAGGTAGAGTTGGACTAGGAAAGTTTATGGCTTTCCCTGTATTCTAGTTTTTTCTCCAAAGGTTGTTTGAAAGTTTCCCTTAAGAGTATTTTGACAGTAGGATAGGTTCAAAGTCCTTACCTGATCTTAGACTAATTTTTATGTTTATCTTGAATGTTTTCCTTTTGAATATGCTGAAAGCAGGATAGGTTTAAAGTCCTTACTTGATCCTAAGATATTCTAAGTGTTTTAAATGTTTTCTATTGAAAGTCATCCAAAGCAGGATAGTTTCAAAGTACTTACCTGATCTTAGATTACTTTTATGTCTTTTCTTAAGTGCATGCCAAAAGCAGGATAGTTTCAAAGTAATTACTTGATCTTAGGCTACCTTTTGTTCCTTCATCTGTTTGATTTCCCTTTCTTATTGTTTCATTCCATAAAATCAATGTAAAGAGATCCATTGACATAGATGACTTTCCCCATGGACCACTCTTGAACCTTTCTATTTCAATTAAGTCCTCCTATGACTCCATAGCCCAATGGATTGAAGCTGCTTCCTGCCTATCTTATTAGCTGAACCATTCTCCCACTTATTTACACCTTCACCCTTCATTTAGACTTCCTTCACCTTCATTATATTCTTCCCCAACCAAAACCAAACAAAAACCTTGTTCTTCATAACTAGCCTAATATCACACCAAAATCCTTTTAAAGATAAATCAATATTTGCACTTATAGAGAGATCCCTCTCTGGATTCAGAAGGGCTAGATCCTAGAATCCCAAAGTGGTTCATATGTAGGCTTTGAAGTTTGTATTTTCCAATCTTGCAAATTATAGAGACCTAACATTTCTGGCGACTCCGCTCGGGACTTCTGAGTAAATTTACATCTTATACATCTCTAAGACCTCAGAAGACCCAAAAAATTTTACCTCCAAAAGAGCTAAAACATTTCCACCTGGTGACTCCACTGGCCTCCAGTAGGCCTATTACCCCTCTAGTCTTTGTAGACTCCTTTGGGAATGCATTGAGAAAACCCAATCATACTGTTGGTGGACAGAAAAATTTAAATCATCCACCTAGTGACTCCACGCCCCACAACTCTCATAAGACAAAATGACTCCACTGGTAGAAGACCCTGAACTAATTAAACAGATACAGTGACCTCTTTCCTGGTTTACAAACATGATTCCAAGGATACAACGAAAATATGCCCCAATGAGTAGAGATCAGATCCTTGGGTTTCCACATAAGATGCCCCAGGTGAATTGGGATGATAACCTTCCTGTTTTTCAGGGTGAAAAGTTTGATAACCCATTGTTACATCTTATCAAATTTCACATACATTTATGGAGATTAAAAGTTGAATGGCATGAGGACTGCCTAATGAAAATGTTCATGTTAACATTAGAAGGAGAAGCTAGGGATTGGTATGAATGGCTAAGAACTGGTAGTTTGTTTTCTCTAAGAGACCTCCACATGACATTTTATGATCATTACAAGGAAAAGTACCCTTATCTGTTATTAGATGGATGTTGTTGTAATCAATCTGAGGGCGTCATAGAATACCTTACAGGAATTTATGAAGATTTAGGAAATTGACAGCCTGAGGATCTCGTAGCAGCCATTCTTGAATTTCATACCCAGGACAACTATCATAAAAACCTAGATGAATCATTTGAGGAAGAAATAAATCAAGGAACAAAATAAATTCCTCAAGATATCCCTAAAAACCCAAATAATGATTCATCATCCCTTATAGCTGAGGCTCAAGAAGACATCCAGCCTCAAAATCAGTCTTCACAAGAGACAGAGAACTTCTATACTCCTATTCAAAGGAACATAGAAACATATTCCCCTTTGATAGAAAAAGAGATAGGTCAAAATATTAATAAACAGTCAGTCTCTGAAACTTTTTGCAAAACGAATACCCTTGTCCATTTACATAGAGAACTTTGTTGTACAGATTTAGAAAGTTCTTTTGTAGATCAGAATAAAGAAGGACCAGCTGACAACCTAGTATGTTTGATTGGTAGTATTACTTATATTTATAATTTTCCTAACTTTGATCTATCTAGTGATGATGATCCCTAAACAGAATTTAACCTTGCAGGACCATCATTAGCAAATTTATGGGAGGAATATCAGTTCCTTGTAATGAGCCAGTACAGACTATTTATGATACTGATGAAGAAATTTATGAAAGCTTGGAAGAAAGTAATGATTCATTGGATATTTTCTCTACTTCATTGCAGACCATCAATAATATTTTCCATGTGATTGGGAATTGACAGCCTTTCAGCACAGAGGTTGAGGAGGAATGCAATGAAGAAAATTTTGAACAGGTTGAGACCAAAGATCCTTCTCTTGAGAAAAAGGAAGTAATTGAACATACCCCTGCTCAAGAATATAATGATCTCTTCATAGAGTGCATTCCACTGAAATAGAGCTTACCAGGATTACAAGAGGACAACATTGGCAAATATGATGAATCCTCTAGTTCATATGACAATGAAGATGAGGAAGTTTGTCTTCCTCAAAATAATCTTTGCCTTGATCCAGTGGAGAAAGAAGAGATGATCCTGGTTGAAACACATCTTCCAAATACTCTTAACCAGGCATTATTTAAAGACCCCTATGTTGATTTCCTGAAGACATCAAAAGAAGGGATAAAGGTTGTTAGAAGCAGTGTATTACCAAAAGAAAGAATATTATTTAGCACTGCTGCTAAAAAACAAAAGGAATGGGAGTGGCCTTGTTTGTCTTGCATGCTCAAAGAGATGAGAAAAGACCACTAATGGAATCATCTGATTGACCGGATGTATTGGAAAAGAGAGTTTGTAAGTTAATAATGTAAATATTCCAAGTTAGATTAGGTAGATAGGAAAGCAATAAACCTCAGCTTTGAGAATTTAGTTAGTTGTTGATTTTTGTCTTAAAGGAAAAATAAAAAACTACGAAAACAATAGAAAATAAAAGAGGGTAGAGTGAAAACAAGAAAGGTACAACCCCATACCAAAAAAGAGAGATAAAGTCTGAAAGTGTGCAAGTTCAAATGCCACTCCTAAAAACAGACTTCTAGTTAGTCATACAGCCTAATCATGACTAATTGGTTTTCAATTTACTGATGATAGGTTAGTGAATTAGATCATCCAAACAACATAATCTTTGCTTATCAGCAAGGTAGATTAGGATAGAAAAACAAAGGTTCAAACAAGCTCAAAATCTTAACTTATGAATCTCAAAATAAGAATGGCTCTAATTAGATCAAATATTGAGTTAAAGATAGAAAACAAACTGGTTCTAATATGCCCAAAACTTGAACCAGGAAAGAAAGAAAGACAACTCAAACAAATTTAAAATCAGAGCTGAAGAAATGATGCTGGATGTTTTAAATTTTCTGCAAACAAAATTCTATGTGCAGCTCGTTTTTATGCCATAGACCTACAACAAGCTAGACTGCTTAAGCCTAGCTTGGCTGTTTTTAAATTTTTGTTTTAGAAGTTAGAGAATAAAATTCTATCAGACAGTCTAATCCTGACAGATTGTAGTTAGGTAGAGAAGCTTATGAACTCAACTGTTTAATCTGAGTTCATGGAGAAATAAGGATAGACCTATAATAGTTTTATGTTTTCAATAAAAGAATAAAATGTTGATGCTTAAGGTCTGCAAGTCCAAATGCACCTTCTAAAGAAAAAATGTTAGGAAGTAGGTGTGTAGGTAGCTGTTTGGGAAGGATTTTTCTACTGATATCAAATTTTCTAAATCATCTTTCAAATAGTTAATCAAAGAAGAGGAAAAGGTTGTCAAGGTGCAAGGCCACTGATCTACATCTAGAGAATATTGTTCTGAGATTCTTGGCACCTCCAAGGAGCTGCCATCCCAAGTTGGAGCTGCTGTTAGCCACCTATAAAAAAATTTCATATCAAGTGGTGGCTAAATTATTCTTAAGCCTTCAAGAAACAATTTCATGCCCAAATTTTTAGTTCTTAAAGTCTTATGAAGATAACTAACCTTTAAGTTAATCTTCACTGTTGTTTCCTTCTTTATCCTAAAAAAATTATTGTTTTCCAAGAGAAGACTGCTTGAGATGCCCATTTTCCCATCATTTTTACCCCTCCTTTCACTCATGAATAACCCCATTTTCATCCCATTTTTCTTCATAAAATTCCTCCATAAGCCTCATTCAACCTTCAAGATCACTCCAAAATCCCTTTTAAGCCTTATATTTCTCTGTTATTTGGTTTAAAAAGCCTCCATTTACCTATCGGAACCACTATTTTGGCCTAAAAACATTGTTTCTACGACCTAAAATAGTCTAAAAACCTTATAAATTTCCTAAGCCCCCAAGGGTTTAATCCCTCTCGCCCTTATTCTCATGTGACCTCCAGCCCTGCAACTGGGCGCTAAAGGATCTTAAACCCCCACCGGAACCCTCATTTCCTTTATTTTCTTTATTATTTCATAAACCCAATGGTTAGATTTTTTAGTGAATATCCACCACTGATCTTTGCAGATCAACGGTCGTTGTTAAACCTGATCCTTGCTCTTACCTTTTCCTCTGCTCATTTGACTCTGCACCATCGTTAAATCCTGATCGTCCATTTCTAAGACCCAATGATCAGGGTCAAACCAGATCACCATGCCATTTCTCCTCCCCATTCTTTTAACACTGCCCCGAGATCAAATCTCTGTCGTTCATTTCATACATCAAACGATCAAGATCTATCCCTCGCAACTTCCTCCATCGCAATCTTTCTGCACCGTCAGATCTCGGCCCTCCAATCCAACAGTTGAGATCTCATTTCACAAAACTTTTGCGACAGAATGTTAACACCAGAAAAAAGTCCAAAACTAGTGGTATTGAAAAAGAAAGGCGTCGACAAGTGTATCGTATCGCATTTTTTTGGGCAAACCACTTACCCCCCCAAAAATTTTGTGAAAACCACTAATGGTTTTCTGCCAAACCACCTACCCTTTGCAGTGTTATTTCGCTTTTTAATCTTGGCCATTCATTTTTTTTTTATCCAATGGCTTAGATTATCTACAACCCCAAGTCATTCACCCTTCCCCTTTGCTCCCTAACTCTCCATCAAAATATCTTAGCCGTCCATCGTTCTAATCCAACGGTCCCGATTAAATTTCCTCCATTCTGTTATACCATTTCCCCCTCCACATTATCAATTCCTGATCAATCTCTGCCATTCATCATCACGATCGAATGGCCTGGACTTAATCTTAACTTCATTCACCCAACCGCTTCCCGATTTACCCCATCAAGTGATCTCAACTGTTGGTTTTTTTCATCCAACGACCACGATTTAATCTCGCACCTGAGATCTCCAAAGCAACCTTTAACCCATTTTTCATGTATTTTATTAATTTTTGTTCGTTTTTTGCAGGTTATTAATGTTTTTTTCGCAGTTTTAAAATGAAAAAAAAGCCATGGATGACAATCCCCAGGCCATTTATTCATGAAGAAGGTGAATCCACAGGATTCAAATTATGATTCCACCTGTGCCTCATGAGCATTTGTGAAGTCACAAAACCTCTGCGCACCTGCAAAACACAGCAAAACATAGTGAATATCAAACAGCCGAAGAGTGTCAGTGTCAAAGGATAAAATCATAGCAAAAGTGAAGATTAATGATTTTAAACAGAGTTTAAAGGGATTAAGGCACCAATTCGAGAATCAAATTCCTAATCCACAATCAACAGAGGATAAAGACCTGAAAATGAAGATTAAGGCTAATTAGGCCTAAAACACAAAGCAAAGACAGATTAAAGGTGTTTTAGGATAAAACAAAGAAATATATCAGTCCGAAAAGCCTCCACTACCACATTAGAGGCTAATTGAATCCTCTCCAGCTACCAAAGTGCCACCTGCATCTTTCAATAAATTAGTAGAAGGCAGAGTTATTGCCTCAGTCAGTGATATTTTGCCTAAAGACAGCTAGAGTTATTGCTAACCCGCTCAAGAGTTTTTAAGTCAACAAAATATACCCAACATCCTTAATACTTAATGAAGATCAATTGATTCAGAGGAAATATCAGAAAGCTTCTCCATTGAGCCTCTCAAAGGCTTTGAAGCATTAAACTGTATTAACTAAACCTAGAGATCTTTTCTCTCATTCCACCTCCTCATTTCTTCTATAAATACTTCTGTAGAAGATGAGATAAAGGTTGTTCTCTGGATATCTGTTGCATGTAAATAGTTTACTGAAGCTACTGAATCCCTGTCTATAATTGAGGATACATAAGGTAAGATGAGAAGTTTGAAGTTGTAGAGACCCACTGGACTTGATGATTGTAACTGGTTTGAACATCAAATACAAATAGCTGATTTATGGGATCCTGGTCTATGTCAATGGTGATGTGTTTCTAACTGTAATTGTTATTTTTCTTTATGTTTCCATTCTATCCACTTTTCTCTGATAAAGAATAGCAAATATAGAGCTAGAATTTACTGTTAAAATTACCCTACTCTCACTGAAGCTTTATCTCTATGCTTTCCTCCTCTGTGTATTTAAGAATGATTTAATACAGTCCAAGCAGTTAAGGAATGTTGGTTAGTCCATGTCTTACTGTCTAAACTTTAAACATTGTTCTTGAAAATTATTTTCATCACATGCTAAGTAGAGTTGGACTAGGAAAGTTTATGGCTTGCCTTGTCTTCTAGTTTTTTCTCCAAAGGTTGTTTGAAAGTTTCCCTTAAGAGTATGTTGAAAGAAGAATAGGTTCAAAGTCCTTACCTGATCTTAGACTACTTTTTATGTTTATCTTGAATGTTTTCCTTTTGAATATGCTGAAAGCAGGATAGGTTCAAATTCCTTACTTGATCTTAAGCTATTATAAGTGTTTTAAATGTTTTTTATTGAAAGTGAATCCAAAGCAGGATAGTTTCAAACTACTTACCTGATTTTAGATTACTTTTATGTCTTTTCTTAAGCGCATTCCAAAATCAGGATAGTTTCAAAGTACTTACTTGATCTTAGGCTGCCCTTTGTCCCTTCATTTGTTTGATTTCCATTTCTTATTGTTTCATTCCATAAAATCAACTTAAAGAGATCCTTTGACATAGATGACTTGCCCCATGGACCACTCTTGAACCTTGCTGTTTCAATTAAATCCTCCTATGACTCCATAGCCCAATGGTTTGAAGCTGCTTCTTACCTATCTTATTAGCTGAACCATTCTCCCACTTATTTACAGCTTCACCCTTCATTTAGACTTCCTTCAACTTCATTATATCCTTTCCCAACCAAAACCAAACAAAAACCTTGCTCTTCATAACTAGTCTAATATCACACCAAAATCCTTTTAAAGATAAATCAATCTTTGCACTTATAGAGAGATCCCTCTCTGGACTTAGGCGGTTAGATACTAGAATCCCAAAGTGGTTCATATGTAGGCTTTGGAGTTTGTATTTGCCAATCTTGCAAATTACAGAAACCTAACATCGACAACACGAGTTTGATGGCAGTGTCAGTTTCTACAACATAGGTCTCGATTTTTTGGCCATTTTCTAGAATGGGATGACAGTGTTAGAATTCAGCATGTGGATAGCTGATTTCTAGCCGTTTGATGCTACATTTATGATGGTGCATTCATATCTAGCGATTGAGCAGCCTATTCTTCAGTCAGCATTAGAGTTGATGCATATGAAGTGTTGTTTCCATGTACTTCATTGATTATTGATGTAGGATGTTTTATGTTGTGTCGATTCCTGGTTGATGTATGATGCATAATATTTATGTTTATTTGTTGTTCTTGATTCCTCCTTGATGTTTGATGCGGAATATTTATTTTTATTTTCTATTTTTGATTCCTGATTGATCTTTGATGCATAATATTTATGTTTATATGATATGGTATGTATTTATCATGGATGGTGACTTATGTTGTCAGATCCCTTTATTTCCTTGATGGCAAGATACTCTTTGTCACCATGTGTGAGGTTGTCATGCTGTTAAGAGGTTTGTATGAGTGAGAGTTCCCTGCAGCAGAATGTCTCATGGAGAGACTTTTCCACTCTTTTTGCGAGCCCATTTCCTTGTATGAAAATTCAAAATCATCTGTGTAAATCATCACCAGTTAGAACACTCAATGAAGAGACCAACACCATCGAGACTCTGAGGCTTGCAGACATAGTCCACTCTAGAAAAAATCCGTTATCAAACGTCTTGCATTTTTTTGTGTGATAATTGACATGTATTCCTATTTATTATATATGAATATGTGTTCATTAATGCTTTTGATAAAATTTATTCTAACACATCAAATGAAGCAAAAGGTCTTGGTTAAAAGGGTAGCATAAATTTACCCAGATCAAGTGGTATTAGAGCGGTCTTCTTGTTGGTGTGAATTGCAAGCATGAACCATTTATCGTGCAGCAATGGATGATGTCAAAGAAATGTACGAGGCCATGCTCAGGATGTCTGAAAGGGTGGACATATTGTATGAAGCTTATGAGAAACAAGCAGCAGATAACGCTGAGTTGAAAACACTTCTACAAGAGGAGAAGGAGGATAAACAATGATTGCAGCTTCAATTGCAAGCCACGACAGAGGCATTGGAAGAATTGAAGCGCAATGACCAAAGTCTTCAATCAGATCATGATGCATTAAAGACACTTCTATGAGAAGAGGTGGAGGAGAAGTAGTGATTGCAGCTTCAGCTACAAGCCACACAAGATGCTTTGGAGGAATTGAAGCATAACAAAGGCTTGAAGAAGCTATCATCGCCTGTTTCTACATCAACATTAGAGGTAAACAATGTTGATGTTTCTTCAGTTTCATCTTCACATGCTATCATTTTTGTGGGAAATGTGGAGATCCCCATTATAGAAATTGGCATGAGACTCCTTACCAAGATGGGCTACAAAGGTGGAGGACTCGGCATTCATGCACAATGCATGAATCAGTCATTGGAGGATGTGCAGAGACATAGATACATGGGTTTGGGATACACTGAAGTAGAATTCTCAAAGGTGTCAACTCCCATGACATAGATGAAACCGTTGAGGAAAAGGAATGATGGGAACACCTCCGCATCATATTATGTCAACACATATTGCACAGAGAGGGTTGAGGAAAGCTCTCATCGCCATAATGACATCAAATGAAAACATACATTGTTGAACTCGTCAGAGGAAAATATTGATGGGAACACTTCACCATCATCCCATGGAAGTGCATGTCATATAATTGAAGAGGTGAGAAAATCTCTCATCACTGTGATCGCACCAGAGATCAGCAGGAAAGGTATAATAAATATTGATATTCGAAAGTTCATTTTGATTATAAACATGTTTCTAATCATGAACGTAAATCGTGGCATGATAAAACTTGTCATTTTTGTCATTTACATAATCATTTCATTCTTGAGTGTAGGAAAAGAATGGTAGTAGAAAGGAGGATGAGGTGCGAAAATCCTTCACCACAATAGGGAAAAAAATTTATTAAGATTTTCTGGAGGAAGAACACATTTTGCACCCATTGCAACCAAAGTGGTAATCAGAGAGCCTCGTGTTCGAGGCTCCATCTAGAGTAGAACCTTAAGGGCGAAGTGTTGATGCATGAATAGGTTGAAACACTTGTTTGACAAGCAAAAGCACCATAGAGAGATGACTCATTCACTTTGATAAGTGTTAGATGGTTTTCTATATGTGGTAGTGTGTTATGGCCTTCTTTGTAAATAATGTGTTTCCTTTGTTTATGTAAAAGTGATGATGTATTTTTCCATCACTTGTTAAGTAACAATGATATTTTTGGCTCGGAATTGATAGCTGAGGTATTATTGATTACATTTTGAGGTAAGCTTCACTACCAAGTATGTGCATAAATGCATGGCAACTATGGAATTATTTGGTCATAGTTGGCCATATTTCAAAATATAACTCGCAAGAGATTGTACTACATATTTTCAAAGGATTCAAGTGTCGGTTCATTGCTTATGGCTCCAAAGGACAAAGGTGACGGAGAAGGAAGGGTGACCTTTTTTAGGACACTTGTGGTGTAGACATTATACACAAGAGTAACAGATTATTGTTCATTCTTTTGGAGGACAAAATTCTCCTCAATGGGGAGGAATGATCCAGGTGGCTCCAGAGACACACATAGGAAAAAGAGGGCTTATGAAAGCTCGAAATTCAAAGTGACAAGAAGGTGCAAAACTTAGCTTCAAACTCAAGAGCTCATCGTCTTGATCGCAACGGTGTGAACAATGCGTCAATCTGAGCTTGTATAATAAAGCTAGAGCAGTTTGAAGTTTTGTTAAGGCAAGGGAAGTGGGGCCCATAACATGCCACGTGGCCTCCCAGTAATAATGTGGGGCCCACATGGCTGCCCCTCAGCTGTTGACACATGGCACTCCTGCATTGGTCCTCAACCTGCAGAATATACAAAACAATATTTAGATGCCCACATGAAAAAGAAATCATTAAAATATAACTATATATTAAAAATAGCTATTTAATAACCATATAACAAAATTTATATTAAATATGAAATTCAAACAAACCATGTAGAACAAACAAAATGGTGGTTATTAAAATCATATAAAACAAACTTTAAATAAACGAATGTGTGTGTGTGTGTGTGAAATGATGGTTAGAGTGGGGTCAGGTTGGGTCAGGTTGCGTGAAGTTGACCGTCTGCCCCCTTTTTTTATTTTAATGCATTCTAAAATGGGGAGGGTCGAGATTGATCCCTCAACCTCCATTTAGAAAATCAAAAAACTCCACCAACACACCACAATGTGCTACTTTGTAAAATACGCCCAAGAATTTATATTTAAAATCAAACCTGCAAATGCGTCGAGGCATAGGATAGCGTGAAGTTCAAGAAAAATATTATTTAATTGTAGGTGGAACCATGAGCCAGGATGTAGAGGTAGTGGAACCATGATTGAGGCTCATTTTTCAGGAGGGCCAAAATTTCCTACTGTCCGAGTTGGACAAATTTTATATGAATTTTATACCTTTGGACGACACAAGTCTAATGGAGGTATTATTTTATGAAAAAAATGTCCGTAAGTTTTGGCCATTTTCCAAAATGGGATGAAAGTGTTGGATTTCAGCATGTGGACAGTTGATTTCTTGCCATTCGATGCCACATTTTCGATGGTGCATTCAGATCCAGCGATTGAGCAACCTATTATTCCACCATCATCAAAGTTGAGGTATATCAATTTTTTTTTCCATGTACTTCATTTATTATTGTTGTAGGATGTTTTATGTCGTGTCAATTCCTGGTTGATGTATGATGCAAAATCTCTATGTTTATTTGATGTTGTTGATTCCTCATTGATGTTTGATGCAGAATCTTTATGTTAATTTTATGTTGTTGATTCCTGCTTGATCTTTGATGTGGAATATTTATGTTTATTTTATGTGGTATGTATTTATCATGGATGATGACTTATGTTGTGAGATTGCTTTGTTTCCTTGATGGCGGGATAAAAATTGTCACCATGTGTGAGGTTGTCATGCTGATAGGAGGTCTGTATGAATGAGAGTTCCCTACAGTAGAACATCTTGTGGAGAGACTTTTCTACTCATGTTGAGGGCCCATTTCCTTGTATGAGAAGTCAATAATGTCCATGTACATGAACGATACTTACAACACTCAATGAAGCGGCCAACACCATCGACACACCGAGGCCCGGAGACGTAGTCCACACTGGATGAACTTCGTTATTAAACGTAATGCATTTTGTTGTGTGATCATTGACATGTTTTCCTCTTGATTATATCTTCATATGTGTTCATTAATTCTTTTGATAAAATTTAATTCTAACACATTAGACGAAGAAACAGGTGTTGGTTAAAAGGGTAGAAAAAATTTACCCTGATCGCTTGGTATCCCAAATTGCACCTAGACCTGTCCCAAGAATAATTTCTCCTCTTCTTGACCTTTGATGGTCATTTTACGGGGCATAAAAACAAAAATCTTGCTATACTTTTTAACTACCACGAATAGATAGTCATGTCCTTTCCTCGTTTTTGGAAAAACTCCCACAAAATTCATGGAAATTCTTTCTAAAGGACGAGTGGGTATAGGTAAGGGATGATATAGACCTTGTTTCATGTTTCTAGGTTTGCTGGTACAACAAAGCATTCATCCTCTTATCAATCTAGCTACCTACTCCTCAATCTTGGGCCAATACACATACCTCTACAAGTTAGCCACGGTTTTCCCTACACCAAAGTTCCCTGCAACCTTGGAGATTTGAGCCTCTCTAATCAACTGCAGTCTCTCACATTTAGGAACACATAGCTTATCCAACATGTAGAGTAACCCATCCTGTAGATGGTAGTAAATGGTGTTGTCACCATTGCACACATGACTCTGACTCTGCAACTCCTGATACACCCCCTTGAATTCCTCATCCTATGAATATGCCTCTCTTTATGCATCATGGGTGAATGGATCCATGTGCATAAGTCCAAAAAGTTGTAATATTTGATGTGGCTGGCCTTGAACGCATGTTGGCCAACCTGTTTGTGCTACCCTTCTTATACTTTATCACAAAATGTAATAGTTGTAAAAACCCCATCCACTTGTAATGTTTGGTATGTTGTATCTTACTCTAGGCATGCAAGTACTGTAACAACTCATGATCTGTGTGGATTACTGTCTCCTTTCACATCAGACAGTGCTTCCAATTCTTCAAAGCTTGCACCATGGCATTGAGCTCCTTGTCATAGGTAGGGTAGTTAAGGAATTCCCCATTAAATACTTCAGAATGGTTGTGTTGAGCGTCGATATTGTCTCTATTTTGATATCCATTGCACTGCCTTTTCCTCCTTTTTTCAAAATCCATAAGCTCAATCTGTATTGGTTTGCACATTTTTAGCCTTGAAAGGTTTTTAAATGATCTCTTCTCTATGTTTTAAATGTTTCTTATTATTTGAATACAATTTGTATTTAGCTATAGAATTCATGGAATTTTGTAGCTAATCTTTGTTTTTGTAGCTACCGACATTTTTTAATAGGTTTCGAAGAATAAATAGAGGAACGAAGTACATGGGAAGTTTGGAAATGATCCACTCATGAATTCTATCCTATATACCTATCCAAGATCAAGAAGGATAGTGCCTAAAATCATGGTCAAAGGTTCAGTCAAAGAAGAGAACCAAGACAAGTGAGCGAGAAGATGAAGCTTCAAGATTTTCTCTCCACATAGCAAATTGTGAAAGCTATTAAGATCACATTTATGTTTAGAGTTATATTCCTAGTTTAATTAGTCTTTTTAGGTGATATCACCTCAAAAATTCAATTTGAATATATTATAAATCTTGGGCTGTGCAAACCAGAAAAAAGCTTGATTTGTATTGTAATACTGCCATACATTAAAACTCTGTTTTTATCAATCCAAGGAGAAGGAATTTTTAGAATAATTGATGCATAATTAGTCGCAAGTAAATTCAGAATCATTCAAATTTGGAGGGCCCCAGCACAGAAGAGGTTTAGCAGTTTAGTCTTCTGTTATTTCGTAGTTTAATTTCTCATGATTTTTTATGTGTTTTCCGCATAGTTAAATGTTATGTTTTCTTTTCTTTCTGTATCATAATTAATAGCATAACTCTGTTAGCATTTGGATTTCGTATATTAAACCTTTATTGTATTATTTTTGCACAGTAGACAAATACTTTGTTTTCATTTCATAGATTAAATATACATTCTATTTTTGCATAGTAGATACATGCTCTATTTTCTTCCTCACTGCAAATAGTTTCTCAATCTCCTTAGCATACTTACATAGATTTAATATTGTTGGTTTGATATTTCCATTTTCAGAACTTAGTTATGATTAAGATATATGCTTTTCTTTAGCACTGAACATGATTAGATTTTAATTCAAATAGATACTCTACTTTATAGAGATAATTCAGATAGATGTTTTATTTTGTAGATTAGAGATAGTTTTGATATATAATTTGCTAGTCTTAGACATAGTTTGGATTAATGTTATGTTTAGATTTATAGATGATTTAATTAGATGTTTCGTTACTTAATTAAATACATTTAGAATTAATTTAGATAGATTTTTTGAGATAATTTTATCATAATTTCTGGCATAGATTAATTTGACATAGCTTAAGATTTATCACTTAGATTGATTTATTTTGATACAATATAAATTTAGCATAGATCAATTTTCTTTATTAGATGAACAATTTCTTTTCTTCCTTCTTGTAAATTTTATCTTTCAGTCATTAGAATATTTTCTTTAAGAGTAATTTATAGATTAAATTCCTTTCTTATATCAATATTAACCAGTTCATTTTCTTCCTTCTTAGTTTCATTTTTCAAGCATTAAAATTCTTCTTTAGGTGTAGTTACTTTCTTGCCGTTTTATAAAAACTACGAAACATACAAAAATATTAAAATCTCTTCTTGTTTCTAGTTTCCTTGAAGTTAATCATTCATCTTTAGATGACCTAATAATAGAATTCTCAGTAAAGTTTTAAAAGCTAAATTTAGAATTCATTTTACAAATCATTTCTTAGTTTCTCAATTTCATTTATACACTCAGGCTAAATAAAAAATCATAAAAGAAACATATAAAACCAAAAGAACAAATTATGTAAGAAAAGGCTTCTAGCATATATAGTGCACCTGCACTTCATAAGATTACTAACTCTGGTCGATAATTTATGATAGAAATTTAAGACATTAAATTGAATAAATAGGTACAATACATGCCTTCCTCCCTACGTCAAGGTACCTCCCATAGGATAACCACTTGCATCTGTCTCCACTTCAAAGGGTCGCTGCAAGTTTTGTAATGCCAAAAATGGTGTTTGAATTATTTTTCTTGTTTATATCCTCGAAGTCCTTCTACTTACCTTTTCCCCACAGGAAACTCTTGCCACTCATTTTTATTGCATGGAGTGTTGTTGATACCGCTAAAAACGAAGCTATGGATTTCCTAATGTACTATGATTCCCCAATGAAACTGCTAACATCAATAAAATCAACACTGGTAGAAAATGTAATTTTACACTATTTTTTTACCTTGAGTTCTGCATCCTTATTTACCCATTCTAGTGGACATGGGTTTGAATGATCATGAAATTCTAGCCCCAACGTCTCTACCATCTCTGCTGCAATGGGATTCCCATGCGATCCAAGGTCAAACATAGCCTCAATATTTGTCATCTTGACTTGTATATTTATATGGAAGAGCTTGGTCATTGCTTTCTCTTCTTATTGCTAAAGGATACTCAGATTCACCTCCTTATGCACTAATGATTATATACCATCTTCTTATCCATGTCTGATTTTCTTTCAACTTGGTTGCTCGAATCCAGAGTAATGAAATTATGCTTATGGTTATCTTTCTTCTTGTTCTTCAATTTTAGCTCTAGATGAAACTTTCAACACTTCTCCTCTATATGGACATCAACTTTGCAATGGTTTCTAGGATATCTTCATTGATGTTGTGTGGAAATATGGAGGGAAGCTTCTTCTCTCTAAGGGAAATGAGATGAGACATATTTTCCAATAGCAGACAAGAGGGACCTGAGAAACCAATCCATGTAGACATGGTCTTTGAAGGTAGGGACTCGACATAGGCTCTTTATTCTCCACCATTCCTGAACATGATTAGATAGGCGAGTTGCAGACAATTGATGGAAAGTGGTCAAAATTTCGGTACGAGTGTCATAACGAAGGGGAAGCTGGAAGTAAGACAGAAAATCCCTGGCAAGAGTTGCAAAAGTAGTATGAGAGGAGGAGGCATGGTCTACATACCACTTGGAAGATTCTCCAGTAAGCGTACGTTGGAACAACTGAAGACGGACAAAGTCATCGGTGATGGAGTTAGACAAATACCACATGTGGAATGATCGAACATTGTTTCTAGGATCCCCTCCAGCAAGACTTTAAAACTTGGGAATGTATGAAGGGAGCTTTGTTGGCATAGAATGCCAAACAAGATCATGGTGTATGGTGTCATTAATCAACTGGTTAAAATTTGGAAGACTAAGGCCTGCCATATAAGGGAGAAAGGGAGGAGACATGATAGTTTTTGTTGTTGTCCCACTAGTAGTATTCCCAGCATTAGGGTCGGGGCTACCACTAGCTTTGGGTCTTAAACCAGACATGGTGAAGGTGACAGGAGGAGAACTGGGGATAGAACCAGAAGGGGAACCCAATGAAAAAAAAGCAGAGTCATAATGGGAACTCAGTGGAGGACTAAATTGAATCCTATGTGGAGGAGTAAGTCTTCCTAATGGAAACTAAGGATGAAGGCCCAAAAGTCTCTAGGATAAAAGCCCTGGGGGCGCAATGATGGAAAAACAGACACGTATCACAAAAGGAAGAGAGACCAATAAGGGAAAGGAGGTGTACTATCAAATGATTACAATGTCGAAACAAGGGGAGGGAGGTACAGGATCAATTGATTACAATGTTATAGTCTTGGCCTGGCGGTGTAAACCAGGTGCTTTTCAATTAGGTTGTGTGCGTATGTGATAAGTGTGTTAATTTTAATTAAACCCAGATGTGTGTAAAGAAAAAATAAAATATATGTTGTATAACTATAAATAAATCTAAAAATGACAGTAAAATAAACTGAATATGATAGAAAATAAATAGCTAAAGATGCATCAATTTAAACCCAAGGAGGAGGGCTTCCCAAAAACTAGTCTATGGGTAGGCGAAATCTAGTAAAAAAAACACAAAATGGCCAATGGATCTAATGTCAGTAGGTACAGAGATCTAAAGGTCAGATCTGCTAGAAATAGGAGCAAAAAACCAGTGGGAAAAGTACTGCAAGTGAGGTGGTGAAAGGCTACAACCTGAAGGGAAATGAAGGGGACCCTAGAGGAGGACCAAAAAAAAATAAAAAGAGGTGTTTTGGATTGATAAATAACCAATATGAAATGGATATGAAATTACAGGATCATATCTGAAAAATGGCTAAACACACTGAAACCTTAGACAACCTGCTTCAGCTAAACTCCTCCTAAAAAGGTGGAAGCATACTGAAGTGAGAAGGGGATTGGTTCCTACTTCGACGACTAAAAGAGAGAAATTACGGGTCCAAAATAGGTGGAGACAGAGGTTAGACAACCCTGAACAGAAGCCCAAACAAACCCATAAATATCACAAAAAAAATTTCGCAAAAAGTACTGGTCATAGTTTCTGACCTGTTTTCAGTAGAGGTCGCAGTTTTCTGGTTGTTTTCTATGCCTTGAAGGTTTAGGTCACAATTTTTGGCCCAAAAAATGTGACTTTCACTTCCGGGACTCTCGGGATAAGGTTTTAGAAAAAAGTGTCGTCTCAGCTGCAACTGGTACTTGTCACTTGCGCAATAGGCCCAGAAACACACAGAAGTTATATTTTTCACTCTTTTGGGGTTTTAAAGGTTAAAAACAACATCAAGAAAAGAAAAAAAAGAATCTGAATAAAAACCCTAGGGGTTGAAGAAGCTGGTCATGTAGGGATCTGAAAAAATGATAGCGGTCGTAATTAAAAACCCTTGTGGAGACTCTAGTTGTTACTGTGCATTCTAATTGCAAGCGTACAAAAACATCTCATGTTAATTGTGCATAAAAAAAAACCATAACATCAAATATGGATGTTAATTTCCTTAGATATGCAATTATTTGACCAAGATAAATACTACATAAATCCAGATCTATGTAGTTAAAGACATTAAACAACAAATAAAAGAAAGACTTGCTCCATATATCCAATGAACAAGACAAGAATGTTTTTAAAGAATTTTTGTATTTATGACACCTGGCAAGGGAATATAGGCAGATGTTACCAGTTGCCGTCAATGGGATGGGTTCTTGTATGTCCTCAGCACTTCAGATATAAGATCTCTCTCTCTTGATGGTGTAGAAAATCCAGACAAAAATGGAACTCAAGCGGAGCTCACAAGCAAAAAGGTAGAAAAATATCACAATGATGGAGGATCAAAGTTAGACCAAAAATATATATCCATAGTGATATTTAGGCAACAAAAGGTAGTGAATGAATGGCAAAACCCTTCTATTATTAATAAAATATTGAGTTAGAGATATTGGTGCATAATTAAAAAATTATTAACCAAATCTAGATCCAACTTTTATGGAATATTTTATTATTTTTGTTGGAGGGAAAAGGAATTTGAATTTGGTCAAATCCATTTATTTGTAAATAAAAATTAAATAAGTAAATTATTTATTATTTTAAGAATATGGTTGAGTAGTAACTAAATAAATAATGATTTATTCAAATATTTATAAATGATTTAGTCAAATTTAATAAGGAATATTATTTAAATAGTGTTTTAAATAATTAATCCTAGAAAATAATAAGATAAATGGTGATTTATCTAATTAATTTTCTTGTTTTGGGTAAAATATGACTAGGAATATTAATTAAACTGTGGTTTAATTAATTATCCCTTGAGGAAAACCAAAAAAATAAGGATGTATTCGATATTTCCTGATGGGTTTTCCTATTTATACCATAAACAGCTTAATAAATTATGAATTACTAAGTTATTTTTCATGGGTAAAATTGGTCTTAGATGGTGTAATTTCGTCGATCTAACGGTAACAGTTTAGATGACCAAAAATTGGTGTAACACATGCTAATGGAAATTATGAATAAAATTAAAGAATGAAAAAATAAACTCACACACATATAAGACACAAGATATGCTCTCTAGTAAACCCTTTCAGGAGAAAACCCAAATAGAAGATGAGGTCACTTCACTCTCTTTCTCTGTCCGAAAATATGGCTGCATGTACAAAGAAGTAATGTCTATGTCACATGGGTTGCTATAGTGCAAATATCCTCTATTTGTGCTCTACCCCCTATCTCTCCTCTCTATATTTTCTCAACTCAAGAACAAAATTCTCTTGAATGAATGGAATGCCTCTTGCACTTACTTTCCCAGTTATAACACAACCCAATAGCCTACTAGTGGTTAAGTTTGACTACATAAACTCTTAAATAGAGTTACAATATAGAATTTAATAGAATATTTTACATAAAAAACATTTGGCTATACCCTTTTCCATGAATAATGGGGGCTGATGCAGAATCCTCTCAAACTATATGTGTGAAAATAGGAAGGTCAACTGATGAGTGGCATAAATTTTACATACGGACTCCGATTGACGCACTTCTTACGTCGTTGAAAATATATATGTCCGTAGAACATGGAAAGTTATAGCCTTAAATTGAAAACATTTTACCCCAAAAATAATTCATTTTATGTCTCAAAATGCTCCTGGAAAGTTTCATACCCCATTTCTCCAAACTAGGTCCTACTGGTAAAAATTGTCCCAAAATGCACACATTTCAACTAAATATTAAAGCCTTAAAGGAATAAGTGAAACTATGGAGTAAGAATTTCTTTGGTAACATCTTAGAGGAAAAGTCCAAGATTGAAGATCATATGAGAGTGATTCAACAAAACATGATCTTGGAGGGTAGATCCCCTGAAATGATAATTGAGGAAGGGTTGACACTATATAAGTTGGAACAATGACGTAAACAAGAAGAAACACTCTCACCACTACAAGGAAAATGCCTACTAGTGAAGGTTTTTCTGGAAGCTCGTATAAAGATAGCCCAAAAATTCATTTGTAGAAGAGGTCACTAGCGGAAGTGGGTGGGCAGATGTTTTAGTGGACGTTTTGTTTACGATGCTTCTCCAATACACAAAAGCACTAGTACTTTACTATCCATAAAAGAACAGGTACTGTGCACCTTCGAAAATATTTTTTTATTAAATAGAAAAAAAATGGTGTGCTAAATAAAACAACACACTGATGCTTGAATAATCAATAGCACCGCTTCGCTTCATGTAGTAAAATTTCCCAGTGCATACCACTAATGAGCACCACTATAGTTTTTAGATTTCAAAAAAATGCGACACTATTTTCCAACAATGCATCGATGTGGTAAAGGTACTAAAATTCCTCGGGGGATCTACAAAAGAGCACCATTAGCTGGTTTTTAATTTAGAAAAAAAAGAGAGGTGCTATAGCAAGACAAATCAGCAATGCAAAACATGTATTATAATTCCCTAGTGTACCCTCAGAAAATCACCATAATATATTTTTTAATTAAAAAAAAATGTGATGCTCTTGGTTCTATTCAAGATCGGTGTGGTTAGAGTAATGCACCGAAGGAGGGTTAAATTAAAAAAACCCTCCCGACCGTAAATTTTATTTTTACCATATATAGTAGTGGAGAGCTCTAAAGTTCCAGTGTCGTTCTTGCCTCATGCAAGTTCCCTAACATTGGTGCTTATCTTTCTCACCATCCTTTCACACCCTTCCGACTGCGTAACTTTCCAAAATTTTCAAACCATGCAAAAATTTGTTTTTATTTATTACGTGTTGAAAATAGCTCCCTGACGAAAAAATGTATAGGTAATGCCTATGTTTCTCTATAATTAATTTTTTTAGAAAATTATAACTTCAAATTATCTTCAATTTTTCATTGTTTTTGAAAAAAAAAGGTCTCCCTATAGGGTGCATTCGATATATTTGGCTCGCACTGATAGCAGCGCACCATGTAAATTTATAGGGTGCACCACATTTCAGTGTGTGAACATAACACATCTCTATTGTTGTAGTGAGTTTCATAACTAAAAAAACACCGATAATGTGATAAATTATACATCAGTGCATTACTCCTAGTGCATTTATATTTACCAAACGCACCGCAAAAATAATATTTAAAAATATAGTTATAGCTCGGTGCGTTCGATAACCTAACATTCCATGTTTGTGAAATTTTTTTATATGTGCGCACAAGTGTGATGCACCACTATGAAAAATTGAATTTGTGTAATAACAATGGTGCATCATAATTAAGTGCACACTGAGAGTAGTGTAGTCATGTTTGGTAGTGCATGAGAGCCTGCACATGATTGTGTTTTGAGTGCACCGATGATTTTTTTTCATTGAAAGTTATGTTTCTATATTTATAAATACATGTTTCATTTAATTTATGTATGAGGTTGATGTATTTTATATGTCAATCATGCAGCAGAGACGCTAGCAGAGGGAGAAACAACAGGAGCAGTGTAGCAGACGGGCCCATACAATATGGTCTAAACATGGGAGGACAAAGAGAGGGAGATGGGTTTATACCCTCACCCTATTACTATAGTGACCCAAGCACTCTTAAGGAATGTAGGACTCCTCAATTACTATCAGGAGGATACATACTTGAAGGTGTACTATATCTTATTTCCAAATCTTATTCACCGATGGATTTCCTAGGAGCAAGCTTTCCATGTTGGTTTTGGGGCATGGTATAGGCCCACTGAAGAGGACATATACTTTACCACTTGCATATATAGGAGAAGGGAGGATTTTCCTAGTTCCTTGATGACCCTCATAGTGTTTCAACTGAGACTAAGATTTCCTACACTGAGAGATATATCAGGTCTCATGCGGTGTGTCTAGCTCATTTTGAGGCCCATGGTTGACAACTACGGATGTCTTCTTTTTCTGCACAAGATGTTAGGTTCCCCTCTCTATTAGTCACAATAATTGTACATTCTATTAGTGATGGGAAGTGCATTAGTTTCCATCTTTTGTATTATGTTGATTCTTTGATTTGGGTGCCAGGTTGTATCAGATGATCTACCATTTTTTTGAGGTAGTTTTGCATGGCTTTAGATAAATTTCGTTGGTTGAGACATGGGATGGCGACCTTGCCTTTCACTTCAGAGCTATTTTGTTTATTTTTTGAGAGGTTTCCAATGATGAAACCTACATTTAAGAGTCACCCTCCTAGGTTGATTATTGAGGTCCATATGTGCATGGGGGGGCATACAATTCCCAAGAGGGGCCTCCTAGAGTATCTAAACAAGATTTTTGTCGAGGTACTTGTGCTACTAGCTAGTGAGGATTACCACTCATTTGTCGTGTTTGGATTTTTGTACACAAGGATTGGTTGGAGACAATGTCCCAACGTCATGTTGACAACGGCTGAGCCTTGAGATGAGAAAGGTAATATTTTTTTTTTTTTAAATTAATTTAGGTTCATTTTATTATTTTAATTAATTAGAATAAAATTTATTCCAGCATTTTCTTTAACATGTTTTATTAAATTTTTTAATATTAAATTTGTCCAATTTTTCTTGTGTACTATATATTTTGTAGACATTGAAATATTTGATAGGGACAAGCCTCCCCCAATGGATGGAGGAGATGAGGAGATGGGTGAGGCCCAAGAGGGTGAGGCACATCCTTAGGGGTGTGGGTATCTAGGGCAATAGGTTTATTCTGTGATTTCGGATGGACTAATACGATATATTAGCCATATTTTTTATCGACATGGGAGTCTACCCTGCGAGCGCTTCACATATCAGCGCATATCCTAGGTTTGTGGACCTTTATAGGGAGTTTCTGTGTGATATCATGTCACTTATGTGTCATATCATTAGAGCTAGTAAGGAAGTGGAAGCGATGAGGGATGTAGGGCATCCAACAAAAAATACGTCATAGGAGGGTGGTGATGATGATGATGAGGGTGGTGATCATGATGCTTCTGGTAGTACCAACCGATCAGATCATGGCTATCAAAGTATCAATTATCCTTAAGGCAGTACACCTCCTCATGAGTCACCTGATGATGAGTTGTTAGAGCTAGAGGATGTGCCTTATCTTTCTCTTGACAAAGTTGAGCAGCCACCTCTTGGTCCACCTCAAAGTTTGACAGACCATGTTTAGGCAATAATTGACCATCCATCATCTTCTACTATAGACCAAACATCTCCTTCTCCCCCTTAGCTGAGTTTGATAGACTTTCAGACAGTAGTTGACCATCCACCATCCTCTACTATAGATCATAGTGACACTACTACATCTGTTGTATCAAAAAATATTTGGTTGCACTTATTGGACTTGATGTAGTTATTTTACTTGTTTGTATATATACATATATATGGTACAATATTTTTGTTCATGATTATGTGCTTAATTTATATGTTGGTGTTGATGTCTATATTGTTAGGTCATGCTAGATATCTTCATTTAATGTGCTTGAAAATAGATGTGTATGTAATAAAATTTATTTGAAATAAGAATTATATTAATTTGAGGATATTTATGGTGATGATGTTAGATTACAATGTTTGTGTTTTGTTATATGCGATCATGATGATGATGCCCTATTAGATTATTAGATTTGTGTGATAGCTAATGTCGTTTATATGTGATAAGGTGTATATAATTAGATGATGGTAGTGAATTTGAATGTGTATATTACATGATGTCTATTTTTGTTAGATGGTTATAATTATGATGTTTATTTTTATGAAATAATATTTATTATAGATTATGTATTGGTGAACTTATTGTTGAAATTTGCAACAAGAAACAGTGAAATTGACAACAAGAAAGGACAAAAAATCCACCCAAAAATTTTGTCGAACCTTGATGCATCACGAATGTGGAATTTTAATGCACCATAATTTTTTACATGGAATGTGAAGCATCTAATTTATTTTTCCCTTAAATAAATTAGACAATAAGTTGTAATTTCATCTCATAACAACTTGTATCAGTTAACTAAGTCATGATGACTGAGTTAGCTCAAGAAATTTGGGTTGAGGGTCTAAGGTGAGGAATATATAGGGATTCTAATATTTAGGGGTCCAGTTGTAGTTGATGCATCAATGGGGTGCAGGTGTGAATTAATTAACTTAATTAATTGAGTTAAAATCAGTTTAACTAGTTCTAACTGAGTGATGAGCTAGTGCGAGGTTGAGTGAATTAAATTAGATATAATTCACAAGTATTGATCAATCAAATAATTGATAACTCGCTATTAATAGTTGCATCCATGTCAATTTTGAGGAAGACCCAATTGAAACATAGGTTAAAGAGAACACAAAAATCATTTGTATTAATAGAAAATTGCCCATGTGCAATTATAGAGTCATGCAGATTCCATGATGCATTGCGCAATCAGGGAAATATATTTTTCCTATTTAATAGGGATCTAGATCACTAGGAATTTCATGAGCAAGGGAGGTTGAAGGAAGGCTGAGGATTGGCTAAGTACTAGACTATTTCTTCCTAAATCAGTGGGAGACAATTGGTTGAGTGTTGGAGAATCTCATGAGAGATTAAGCATTGTATTGTTTCATGATTCCTTGACTTAATACACAATATATATAGAGGAGTTTTGAGCAGTTGATTTCCCCGGGAAAATATTGTGTTGTGCGATTGATTTACTTCTTTCTCCTACTTCCATGTGATTGAGTGATCGTGTTTTTTCTTCGGAAAATATTGTAGAAGGATTGAGTATATTGTTTTAGTACATCATAAGATCGGATTCAATCCCATTGGTAGATTTTCTACATGGTATCTGAGAGATATTTATACATGGCATTAGAGCGCAATGAATTTCAATAGAAGAGAAGAAATTGAGTTCATCTTCAACAGGTTCAAATTTGGAGATTTATTTATCAGGATCCAACAACAGATCAGGATGCCTTCCAATGGCTTGAGAATAGAATATGCTATTGAGGCATTGTTTGAGGACAACAGGTTGAAGGAATTCATATATATTGATATTCTCAATCCCGCAGTAGCAGATTCCCAACTTCTTGATGCATGGTAGAAGAAGGTAGCGAAGGTGAGAAGGATCTTGTTATAGGGAGTTTGAGATCATATTTTCTCAAGTCTCCATGGGAAGGCGACTCCATATGCTATTTGGAAGGCCTTGACATATATGTTTAAGAATATCAACGACCATAGGAAGTTTGCGCTGAAGGAAAATCTTGGAAAGACCAAGACGAAGGAGGGAAATATGATACCAACATACTTGTCGAAGTTCACTCAATGTCGAGATGAGATTAAAGTGTTGGTGTGACTATAGCCTAGGATGATTTGGTGAGCCTATCACTTCTAGTACTTCCAAAGAGCTAACAAAATTTCTAGGATTCTGTGAATGGGAGGGAGAAGTTACCAGACTAAGAGTGTTTGTTCTCTGACTTGGTAATAGAAGAAATAAGGAGAATCATGAGAGGCAGGACCTCTCGCAAATACAAAGAAGAATATTGTGCATTAGTCAGAAAAGGAAATAAATTCAAGGGAAATAAGTCGCAAGGAAAATATGGCAAGAGATACTTGTCGAAGATCAAGTATTTTCAGTATCATAATCATGGGAAGTATGCCGCAAATTGTCCAGAGAAGAAGGCAAGAAAGAAAGAGCTCGTGGTTACAGCAGGTGAAGCATTAGTTTCATAGTTCAGGCTTGATTTTAATCTCATTCCATGCATGGCTGGCATTGTAATGGGATGCATGTGGTATCTAGACAGTGGTGCCTAATTCCATATGGTGGGGAATAGAGATCTCTTCAATGAAATAGAGGAGAAGGAACTACAATAGAACATAGATTTTGGATATGATGGGAGGCATAGTGTGACTGGTATAGGTACAATTACCTTTCAGAGGGAGTTTGGCTCCCCTATCATACTGGCAAATGTTTTGTATGTTCCATGCATAAGGAAGAATCTTGTCTCTATACCGGTATTGGAAGACCGTGGTTATGATGTGATTTTTACAAAAGGAAAGGTTTTCGTTAGACACATAACCACAGGATAGAAGAAAAAGATCAGTGTAAGAGTCAAGAACCTGTATGATATCAAGGGTTAGTCACTTGAAGAAAAAAACTATGGTTAGTCACTTGGTGGTTGACTTGGTGGTTTGCAGGGAGCAATTATCTCTCAACATGCAACCTCAGAAGTAGTCTCAGAAGGTTTTGGAGCACTCTCAATTGGAGAATCAGAGAGGATAATGAGTTGAGGAATCCACACAACTAGAGACCTCTAGTACGGGGAAATTTTGAGTGAGATGGGAAAGGGATTACATAAAGCTATACCTCCAAGTGACAGGTGGGGTGATGTACAAATATGATCCCAAAAAGAAATTTTGGCATGTCCATTGAGATGGTGTGTCTCATGGATCGAACTTGGCTACGAGGAGCCCACACTACAACCATAGCGAAAAGGATTAGTTGGATTGACGCAGTCAGATATCTGGAAGACATAAATTAGAGTGACACATGTTGGATACTGGAGCACGGATTAGAGTTGGAAACAATGTAGAGGGTATGAATGTAGATGTTAAAAACAATGCAAAGAGTCCAGTAGACATGTGTAGTAGCTAGCTGTAGTCAGAAGACTCTAATGATAGATGCATTATCATAATTCAATTGTTCAGAGGCTATTTAGTTTAAGGAGTTGTAGGTGCAAACAAAACTAGAGAAGTGTTGCATGCATAACATTCCAAAGGTATTGGATCAGGATAGATTGAATTCCTTTATTTTTGAGAGGGAGTGCTAAAATTTGCAACAAGATACAGTGAAATTGACAACTAGAAAGGACAAAAAATTCACCCACAAAGACTGTTGAGCCTTGATGCACCAGGAATGTGGAATTTTGATGCACCAGAATTTTGGTCGTGCGATGTGAACCATCTAATTTATTTTTCCCTTAAATAAATTGGACAATAAATTGTAATTTCATCTCATAACAACTTGTATCAGTTAACTAAGTCATGATGACTGAGTTAGCTCAAAAAATTTGAGTTGACTATTTAAGGTGATGAATACAGAGGGATTCTAATATTTTGGGGGTCCAATTGTAGTTTATCCATCTCTCGGGTGCATGTGTGAATTAATTAACTCAATTAATTAAGTTAAAATTAGTTGAACTAGTTCTAACTGAGTGATGAGCTAGTGATAGGTCTAGTGATTTAAATTAGATTTAATTCACAAGTAGTGATCAATCAGATAAATGATAACTCGCTATTAATATTTGCATGCATGTCTGTTCTGAGGAAGACCCAATTGAGACATAGGTTAAAGAGAACACAATTATCAATTATTTTATAGAAAATTGCCCATGCACAATTATATAGTCATTGGGAATCCATGATGCATTGTGCAATCAAGGAAGGTTATTTTTCCTATTTAATAGGTAGCTAATTCCCTACGAATTGCATGACCAAGGGAGGTTGAAGGAAGGCTGAGAATTGCTTAATGACTAGACTGCTTTTTCCTAGATTGGTGTGAGACAATTGGTACAGTGCTAGAGAATCTCATGAGAGATTAAGAATTTTATTGTTTCATGATTCCTTGACTTAATATACAATATAAATAGAGGGGTTTTGAGTAGTTTATTTCCCCAAGAACATATTATGTTGTGTGATTGATTTACTTCTTTCTCTTACTTCCATGTGATTGAGCGGTCGTGTTTTGTATTCCGAAAATGTTGTAGAAGGATTCAATATCTTGGTTTAGTACATCAAAAGATCGGATTGAATCCAGTTGGTATATTTTCTACATGGTATCAGAGCAATATTTCTACACTTATATCAAACTTCTATCTATGATATTTAATGCAAAACGACTTTAAAAAGATGCAAACATATTTTTATAAATTACAAAGTTTAGTATAGTTGAAACTATGATTATAAAATTACAATAAATATTTTTCTATTGCTTAGATAGTTCATCAATATTAAATCTAACTTAATTAGTAAAATATGTCAATAATCACAAGGAAAAATTTATTAAAGGTAAAATAATTTAGTTAGTTTTTAATAAGAGGAAAAATGTGTAACTCATTCAATTTTTAATATTAATTATTATTAATAATAAACTATTCAAAAATGGAATTTAACTAATTCAATATTGGTTTATAAAATTCAATCTATAGCTAAATTTAAAAAACTAAAGTCAGAATTTATTATAGCTGGACTATATCCATCTTAACTCTAGATCTACCTAGCACCAAGAAGGATCAAATATCTTGAGATGGAAACATCTTTTAGAGTGAAATGACATTTGATCACTCTAGGCGCTTCCTAGATATAGAGTTAAGATGGATCTAGGCTAGTATAACATATATGTGGTTGACATTGAAATATTTTATTTATAAATAACATTCTCCACATTAAAATGTTAAAATATGCCCTGTTGGGCCAAAATTGTGAATTACAGATAAATCACGCTTCCCTAGATAGGTGTTAGTCTATAACAACGAGTGAAAGACTATACGACTATTTCTCCTAACTGAGAGGATTAGAAGGTTACTTGTGATCCAAGCGCTTCTAAATGGCTCCTTCTGTCACTTTCGTTGTAGCTTAAAATTCAAGCGGTTTGTGTGAAATTCTTCCTACAAGAAAGAACACTGAAGCAGAAGAAGATGCAATAATATAGATATCTATTCCAGTTATTTTGCTAAATCAGTAAAGCATAAACCATACACATCAACTAAGATCTTGCAATATGGAAAATCAAATCCAATACAGATGCATATAGGGAAAAATAAGCAGTATTCTTTATTGATGATAGAAGGAGAGGTTACAAACAAATGACTGATTTGAAGTGACCCTTCTAGCAACATCCACAATCCTCATCACAATATAAATCTCTCCAATAGCAGCTACACAAATCTATCTCTCAATTGAAAATTATTCAGCATTTCTCTACTCAAATTTTTCCTTCTCAAGAACTTAGATCTGTGCTCAATTTATAGATGAACTATAGGTTGTTTTGCAATCAATGACTTTCCAATAATAGGCAAGACATGTTTCCAGTCATGTAGATGTCAAATGGACACTTGGATCTGAAGCTTGAGACATGTGAACTCTTCTAGAAGGCACTGGTGAAGTGGAGATTCTGGAACAACGAGAATTTCGCACCCAATGTGACCAACGCACCTGTGAATGTCGGGAAGTGATTTGCAAAGCAACCTTGCATGGGGCTACCTGCATATGAAATGCACTTAGGCCCCTTAGAGCCTGTGTTGGTGAGCTCTCATATGCTATATAATAAGCTTCAAACCTTGGAAACCTTTGCTTGATGAAAGTCTTGCTTGATTTGTCTTGCTTCTTGTCTTAGGGCATGTAGCAATTGAAATGATAGGGAATGATAGACCCTTGATCATTGGTCCTGGAAATGATGTCCAGTTAACCAGGTCATTGGGAATGGTGCCCAAATTGACCTATAACATGCCCCCTCATATTTTTTCAATGTATGTATACATTTAATTATTTTTATTATTAATATTTTCTAAAATATTACATATGAAATCCATATTAAACATTGAAAAAATTACAAATATCCATCATACATTGAATTAGAAAGAAACTACTAATGGAATAAGAATTATCTCAATATTTCTCACTAAAGTGCAAATATAAGAAAATTTTCAATTTAAATTACTTTATTTTTCTCTGTACAAAGTATCTATAAAATTATGTTATTTAATACGAACATTGAAATTGAAATATTTTTCTTATGGTTAAGAGTAAAATATTCGTTGTTATAAATATATTTTTCTTTTAAATATCTCATGTAAATGGATTGTAAAATGAATTACATAGAATTTATTATCAATAATACTATTTCTTGTCATTTGAAAAAATTACATTTCCTCCTAGTAGTAAAAAGTAAATTATATTTTTTTACTCATTGCATTTCTTCCTTGTAATAAAAAGTAATTTTTTTTTTTAATTAGTTTCGGTTACTATATATATCTGTATGAAGGTGTAAATTGAGGTATTGTAATTATGGGTGAAATTAATCTCTTTTGTTATTACTATTTTTAATTTGTTAATTTAAGTTATCATTTTACTATTTTTAAATGTAATGTTATGCGACAATATCTCTCCCATGCTGAGTTGTAGAGTGCCTCTGACGACCATTAATTTACATTTAATATAACTTAAAAAAATTCTATTTGATAAATTTTATTCTATTACTAAAGTTATGAGTTTTTCAAGGAATTTAAATATCATATTTATAGCAACTCTTACCAATTTAAATTAGAAATTTCTCTCTCTAAAGATGAGGATCAAGAAATGTAAAATAAAGCTTGTGAAGTTACTTATAGTTGACAATTTTCTCTATTGGAATTTTTCCCCTAAAGAGGCAAGTGAATGTTTTTCTAGTAATAAAGATATAACATTTTGATGCTATTTTGGTTCTTTGTTTTCTATCGTACTCGTTTAAATTTAACTCTTTTTAGTAATAAATATGAGTTAAATAATTCAAAAATGATACTATATTAGATTTGAACTTTTGAAAAATAATATATTTGATTTTTTTTTAATGAACAACTCAAAAAATGCTATTTTTTCCACATACTTATCATGAAATAGTCACTAAAATTCATGTTTTCAAATTTATCCTAGCTAATATTACATCATGTTTAGACTAATAAAGACATGTCTACTGTAAATAATTTAGTTATAAATACATAAAAATAGATATTTATTTTTCATAATCTAAATAGGAAACAAAAATGCATCACCAAGTCTATTTGAAAGTCAAACAAATTCCTCGTAATCACCATCATAAATGCGGTGTTCTTGATATGTTCTACATGCACCAGAGTGATCATATTTACCAAACACACTGAAAAAAATAATATTTAAAAATACAACTATGACTTGGTGCATTTAATAACATGAATGTTCCATACCAGTGCGAAACAGTTATACATGCCCACTAGTGCATAAGTGTGACACACTGCTATGAAAATTTAAATTTTTGAACCAACATTGGTGCATTATACCTATGTATGCACTCTTGTCGATGCGATTGTGTTTGATACTACACCATAGATGGTGCATGACTGTGTTTTTGGCACTTTGATGATTTTTTTAATGGAAAGTTATGTTTCCATATTAGTAAATACATTTTTCTTTAAAAAAAAACATTGTATGTTATGTGCTAATGTATTTTATGTGTTAATCATGTGGCAAAGAGGCTAGCTAAGGGAGCAACAATAGTAGTAGGAGAAAATGGTAGACCCATACAATATGGTCCGACCATGGGAGGCCAGAGAGAGGGAGAATAACTAATTGTTTTCCTACACTTCAGGTATCTTATCTGGATCTCAAAGGTCCCTTATACAAACTTCCATGGTGCCATGAATTTCATAAATGGAAGTATGAAAATTTTATAATTTCTTAAATGTTGTTGGTTTAAATGGTAAAATAAGAGTGAAATTAGAAGGCAGTAGTATGGAGAAATATATCATATTAGGGCTTCATTGGTCTTATCAGTCACACACCAAACACCATGAAAACTTGCAGGTGATTCTTTCATGGCATTCATATATCATATAATTGATGTCCTTGAAACCAAGGATGTGCTGTATATGGGATCATGACCTTCAATGATCATTTTGGGCTAGATAGATTTTAATAATATATTATGCACAACACCTTATTATGTAACCTTATCACTTATTATTATTGAGCTTATACATACATGTCTAATTTAAATAATCTACTAATAAATACATAAAAATAGGTATTTATTTTACATAATCTAAATAGGAAATAAAAATGCATCACCAAGTCTATTTGAAAGTCAAACAAATGCCTCTTAGTCACCATCGCATTATTTAGAATTTAATTCTTCCCCATAAAATATTTATTAATTCTAGTTTTATTTATAATTACCATTGAGAAGAAAAGTAAAAACTGTTCCATTATCCAAGAAAAAAAAACTTAAAACATGTCATGCATCCATATAAGCCCATTTGTTTATCTTAGTGTCCATAAAAAGATGTAATCAACATTTTTTACATGCATAAGACCTCCTTTTAGTTTACATAATGTTGTAAGAAATGTAATTTAAATATAGTAAACATGAATTTACCTCTCATTTAAATAATTTAATCTTACTATGAATACCCAATTTTTTCATTATTAAATCCCTCATAGAGTATTCACTACAAGATTATTTATATTGATTTTGAACTAAAAAAGGATAAAAAAACATGTGAACTGATTAATAAACCAATAAGTATCCAAATAGAGACTAGATATTCAATGTTATTTATAAATTCACTATTGTGTTCTCATTTATCTATTTGATAAGGGTTATGACCTTGAATCCTCATTATCATAGATATTGTACACAATTGGAAATTCTTAGTTTTAAGTGTAAAAAAATTCCACTGTAAAAAAATGTGTGAAAACATTTGTGAATGTTACAAATTATATTATAACATGTCAATAACATTGTAGGTTTTAAACCTGTACAAAAATTACCTACAAACTAATTCTTAAAACAAAAAATAAACAATGGAGAGAACATAAAACATAAAAGAAATATACACAAATATTCTCTCCTAGATCCCAAAACTAGGAATACCAGATTAATTTTTCATTATATTTCTTTGAATGTTACAATATATATATATATATATATATATATATATATATATATATATATATACATGTTGAAACATTCATAAACCTTAATCCATTAACCCTCTATTAGAACATAATTGTATCGCCTTTGACCAGATATATAGAATACCATGGCAAGAAAAACCATCATGCCCAAAACCATGTGAAAAACTCATGCAAAAAACCATAGATAGGTCCACCGACTTGTTACAGGGTCCAAAATAAAATTACCAGGGTGTTTCCCCAGACCCCATGTAGGGGTTCTACCACCCCCCTATAAACCCTTGACAAGGAGAGCTTCTTCACCCCTTGTGACCCACTTACTATGCCGAACTCAATGAATAGTGGTGGATTTCACCCGCCCTGTGACCCACCCCCCTGCCCTCGTGCGTTTGACTAGTCGTGGAAATAATATCACACCCAAAATTCCCCCACTTATTTTTTTATTTTCCACATAGGGGTCACAGGAGAGCTTAGTCATTGGCCTAGTCCTACAATGCCACTTGTTTCTCTACACCAATAAAACTTTGTAGTTCTCATCCATTTTGTTAATGCATATGCAAAATTCTTAAAAGTGTCCACATTTACCAACAACACCTCTTTTTCCTCAACTATATCCCTCAAAAAGTGATATTGAACATCAATTTGATTTGCCTTTGAATGATAAGCAGGGTTATTTTCCAAGAAAATTGCACTTTTCCTGTCATAGTCTATCCTTATAGATCATTGTACCAACCCCATACTTGAACTCAATCTCTGCAATCAAACTGCTTCCTTGCTTGCATGATTGGATACCATGTATTCAACCTCTGTAGTTGAAAGGGCCACTAGAGAGTATATTTTGCTCCCCCAAATAGGTTAAACACATACCCACTTGTAGATATTCTATGATCTATATCTCTAGCTGAGTTTGCATAAACTAAGCCATGAATATCGAAAACTATATCCAATCATGGCCTTCCTTGGTAGCACAAAGCATAATCACTAGTGCCATGAAAATATCTGAAAACCCGCTTCACTACTGTCCAATGTCCCTTCCCTAGTTCCGAAAGAAACCTGCTCAATATTGCCACTGCATGTGTAATGTCTGGTCTAGTATAGAAAATTGCATACAACCGGCTACCAACTACACTTGCATATGGAGAACGAGACATGTAATCTTCCTCTTCTTCTTTCTTGGGACATTTTTCAGTAGATAATACATGAATAAGAACCTTTGTTGGTTTACTATACATCATATTAAACCTCTGTATTATTGACTAAACATACTTTCTCTGGTTTAACTAGAGCTTGATATTTGTCCTATCCCATTTAATTTTCATGCCTAAAATATAGTTTGCACCACCAAGATCCTTCAAGTAAAATTTGGAGGACAATTGGGTCTTCAAATCAAGGATAATTTATTTTTCATTTCCAATAAAAAATGTATCATCCACCTATAATACCAAATAAATAACAAGGTCACCAATTAATTTAAAATAGAAGCAGTGAGTCGCTTTGCTTCTGGTGAAGCCATGTCCCCGTATATATGTATCAAATTTTTGATATTGTATCCCTGGTGACTATTTTAACCCATACGAAGACATTTTTGACCTGCATAACACTTATTTTTTACCATTCACTAAAAATCCTTCAGGTTTCTTCATGTAGATCTCCTTTTCCAGATCTTCGTGAATAAATGTTGTCTTCACATCCATCGGCTCTACCTCAAAATCGGAAGCAACAACAACAGATCAAAGTAGTCTAATAGAAGCTAACTTGGAAAAAGGAGAAAAAATATCACCAAAACCAATTCTTGGCCCTTGGGAATAACCTTTTCCTTCCAACTGAAATTTGTATTTCTCCACCCTGCCATATGCATTCATCTTATTCTTAAACATACATGTTATTACATTGTGTTTCCTTCCAGCCGACAACTCCACCAGATCCCAAGCCTCATTTTTGTCAAAAATTTCCATTTCATTAAGCATGGCCTCTTTCTAGAGTTTTCCATCCTCTAAATCTACTTCCTCCCTGAAAATTTTGGGATCACCATTAGTAAAAAATAAAGAAAAATTTCAATAGAAATAAAATGGATTATACCTTTTGAGTTGCCTCCTCTCTTGAACTAAGCTTCTCAAAGTTGGAGTTTTTAGTTCTTCCTCTTCTGATTCTTATTTTGCTGTAGAGTCTAATTATTCCTCCTTTAGCTCAAACTCTATCTTCTCAGGTTCCTTTTGTGGGAATTCATATTCAATAACATATTTCAGTTATCGAAACCCTACATCTTGGTTATACACAACCATCCTTGTTTCTTGGTTCCAAAGCTTCAAACCTTTTAAGCCATTCTTATACCAAATAAAGATGTACCTTTGAGATTTACTATCCAACTTGGTTCTTTTATCCTTTGGAACATGTATATATACCCTCAAATGTGAAAGAGAGTGTTTATTAGTATTCCATATATAATGTGGAGCCTTATCCTCTAACATTGGTGAAGGTGATTTATTAACCAGGTAGCATGCAATTGTTACATGTCATTTTATCACCATGACACTTGAAGGTTAAAATGGATCACTCGACATCCATACATATTTATCAATGCACTCCCTTGTAAGTAAAACATTTATATTCCTTGACCAAATAATGAATTTTGGGTAAAATGGCTTTTTATCCTATTTAACATGTCTTGCGCACTTTTCCTAGTCGATTTGTGCACATGCACAATTTCTTCCATTGAAACCCGCGTTGAACTATGCTCTATTCTCCATTACATACTTTTCACATTACTCAATGAAAAGTAAAAGTAAAAATTAAGTTCTAGAAGCCTTTTAGGGTGAATATATCCCAACTAGATGCTTCTGGGTCATATCCATTCGAACCAAACCCCTCTGAACATCGAGCTAATTGCCTTGGATCAAGGAAACATAATCCCACTATTAAAAAATATCATCCCTCTTTTTTGGATCTGATACCTCCTCCATTTGTCTTGTAAATATAATAGAGGCTAGATGTTTAGGAGAGTTCACAAAAGGTAGTCTTATGCTAGTAATTTTGGATTGAGTAGCTTGTCATCCAAGGAGGAGGATTAGAGGCATTTGGGAGGAACATTCATGACACCAAGGAAAGCATGTAAGGATATTCGTTTACCTCTGGATTAATATATTTGAATCATTTTTTTCATTGTGTTATCTTATTGGAATTATAAATGGTTTATACTCTTTACGTATTCATTAATTTTATTTCAACTTTTAATATCATTGATCATTAGATTAAGCTTGTTTTAGATCATTATATTGCATATGTGATCTGAATGGGAAAATTAGTGTTTATTGTGGTAAATTCAAATTCAGAATATAAACAAAGTGCTTGAGGATTATGATGTAAATTACAAGTTAACATGAGTTTTTATGTGAATTTATTAAGCAAATTAACATAAACAAAAAATTAAACAACAAAATATAACAGAAATGAGCATCAACATAAACCGTAACACAAAAACACATGACGAAGTAGTTCACCCTACCTGGAATATGTCTCCTTGGTCCAACTTCCAATGGCTTGGAAATCTTATATTATGATAAAAAGTGTGATTACATGTGTTTACAATGCTCAAACAGTTCTAAAACATGTTCCATCAGCTCTAGAATGCCCACAAATTCTTGTGTAGCCTCTTTCTGCCTCGAATTTGGTTAAAAAATCTTCAAGTTATGACTTCCCCTAGCTCCTACACTATTCATTCCACATTTTCCATGAAATCCAACATCGAACCTACAAATCCACCCGCAATTCCGCTAATCAAGCACCAAATGGCCCAAAAACTAGGAGAAATTTTCAAAGCATTTAAATACCTAATAGCGCCTTAAATCTGAATAATTAATCATAATGTATATCGTTTAAAAAAAATTATAAAAAAAAAAATCCATGGCACAGTTTGGCTAACCATTGGCATGGTGGTCACATGGCAGCATTAAGTGTTACGGTTATATGTTATGGTTAGTTGGGGTGGTTACTAGGTTGGTGGTTCGTAGCATTAAGTGTTACAGTAAGTTGTTATGGTTAGAGGGGGTGGTTACTAGGCTGGCGTTTTGGCTAACCATCGCCATGGTGGTCACATGGTAGCATTAAGTGTTATGGTTATATGTTATGGATAGTGGGGGTGGTTGCTAGGATGGTGTTTTCGACAGGCAGTGGTGATTGTGGTCACATGACACCGACATCGGGTTATACGTTAACAATTACGGTTAGTTGGGGGGCGTGGGGTTAGCCTCCCTCCCACCCATGGTCCCACCCCCGATGGTGACCAGGGTTGGGGCTAGACTCGGACCCCTTCCAAATTGTGCAAACCTTATCACATCAAAACCATATAACATTCGTTATATATTAAGTAATAATACAATGGCATAATGGTAATGACTCTTGATCATTGCTTGGAGGTCGCGGGTTCGACACCTGCTCACTCCACTCGAATCTTGGTCCAATATTTGTGGCCCTCGAGCTACCACGTTGCCACCCCTAGCTAGTCTGTCTGGCAGCCTATGGTTAGCCACCCAATAACCAATCACAATTCTCCAATTCGACCCAATAAAAATGTACCACATGGAACAATACCATACACTGGAGGATAAACATCATGTGCAAAGTCACCCTACTACATAGGCATGTCCAGTCAGCTGTACAGACTGCTCACTGGGCTGTCTTGCATTTAAAAAAAAAAATTGCATGTTTGACAAAGCAGTCAGAACAAATTTCTTTGAGCATACGTTTCTGGCTTTCCACGAAACGAGTTGTGTCGGATTCAATACGACGAGATCTACATGATATTTTAGGTTCCACACCATTTCGATGACTTTCATTTTTTAGCCCCTGATCACACCTCCCCACTAGAAGATTTTGGTACCCAAAATCTATTTCGTTACTGAACATGTGGATGAGGGTACAAATCCTTCCCCCTTCCAGTGTCACTCCATTGGAAATTTCCTAAATTCAACAATTTTAGCTTTCCATAAAAATTGGTCTTTTTCCTTGATTCTAGAGACCCTATTTTGCTATTGTAGATGCCATCATGTTGCCATTTCCCATAATTTACAGAACAAGAAACTATCCTTGAAGAAAAAAACATGTTCCTTCCTTTGTCTTCAATAAAAGGAAACTTGAATAACTTGAAAACTTTATCAGCTCGAACACTATTGACATGGCGATTTTTAGTTTATCTTTCCTTGTACTTGCGCCAAATTTTGACCAAGAGTTTTTTCCATTGGCATGTATCATTTTGAAACAAAAAAGAAGTAATTATGGAACCTATGCCTTATTTTTCATCTTTATTTGGAGTTTTTTCTTCGATTTTTGTACCATTCAACACTGGCATCTTGTTCCCATCACTATTCAACAATGATGTGGACTGTTGCAAATATTCCACATCTTACTTACCCCTTTTCAAAGGAAACATGTTAGAGGCCTGAAACATCTTATTACAACCATTAGAAGCCTCAATGAAATAATCTTTTTTATTTGATGCATATTATTGAAAGGTCTCTTTTAAGACATCATTATGTTTGAACATTAACAAAGCCAAATTTTTAGTTGCATTCACTATTCTCTTCATTTGTCGTGCATGCATAAGAGACAAACTCATATTTTGAATTCTAACTATATACTAGTTCCATTCTTGAAGAAGTGGTATGTATTCTCATGGTGATGAAATAATACCCTCCTATCATAAAGATAAGAAATTCCAAAAACACTACCTAAAATTTGAAGCAAAACTATATCAAGTTCAACTTCGTCAAGAAAGTTTGAATTTATTGCAAATATTAGGATGCACTTACTTCTTACCTGCAAGTTTTCATTCTTTCATATCCAGCCTAAAGGACAAGGTCTTGGATGTATAAAAATTTCTATATTTAAGCTCTTAACTAAGTCTTCAAAAATAAAATTGGCTTGAAAACCACTTTCAAATAGTGTGTCTATTTTGGTATGTGTTGAAACAACTCTAATATGAGAGAGTTAAATTATTGTATCATAATCTTGAGTTACATTAGAAAAACTTGAAGAACTAGTCCTTGCAATGTTCTTAGATTTCAAAGCCATTTCTATAATCTTGGTTTCATCTCCTAAATTCAAACCTAATTCATGTTCAATTATTGCAAGTTTTTTCTCCTTCTCTTTGGTTTATGTTTGTTGGGCTTAAACTATAGATGGAGTTGCCAACAATGGTCTTCATCATGGCCATTTTAAAAAAAAAAAATTCATGTGAGTTTCTCTTTTTCCAACTTAATAGATCCATTTTTCTTTCCTTTTCTATTAAAATTACCCTTTCCCTTACCCTCATTCTCAAGGGAACTATCACTTTTCTCATCTGCACTATGTTTCACTCTTGCTTTTAGATGTGTGGCTTGAACACAAACCTCATCCAAGTTCGTGGGATTGAACATGAGAATATTATGTTTAAGGTAGTTGTGAAAACCCCAATATACTTTAACCAAGTGTCTTGAGAAGATAATTTGACACCCAAAACTAGTGATCTTCTCCTAAACTCTTATGTATAATTTTGAACACTCTGTCCTTTTACTTGTCTAAAATTTTTCCAGTCCATAATATATTTCTGTATATAAGATAGAGGGTAAAATTTTCTTTTAATTGCAGCAATAAAATCAGTCCAAGAGATTGAAATCTTACCATGGTTTTTCATCTCTTCTTATGTCTTGGCTTCCCACCATAGTAGTGTTGGACCCTCCAGTCTCAAGGAAGCTAGCTTAATCTTAATGTCATCATCTTGAAGGTTTTGAATCTTGCAGTAGACCTCCAACTGGGAAAGCCAATTGTCAAGCTTCTCTACATTCACCTCATCATTATGCATAGGCATCTCAAATTTGATATTGCATTTTAACAATGGTTGTTTACCAATTCCTTTTGAAGTATGTTGATGAGTATGACTAAGGGTTGTACTAGTGGAATATAATGAAGATGAAGGTGAAAATGGTGGTGAGGATGATGGTGTAGTAGGTGGTGGCTATCACCATTTTCATTACCTCCTACTCCTGGAGAACCCTCTCCTCTTGGAGGCGTGGAGCTTTCACCCTGCAACCTTGTATTCCTCTCTTCATAGAGGAATTTCACCATCTTTGTCATGTCAAAGAAATCCTTCCTAAAATCCTTCTCATCCTCTGTTATGTTATCATTTACTCATTCATGAGACATGCTTACTGAAGATTCTACTGCAACTAGAGGTTAATCTTGTTGTGGGGACTATGGAAACTTGCCCTCCTCCTCCTTGCTCCAACTAGAGAAGTTGAACCCACAAATTTTCTTTATCCTCTCTTGAGCTTCAACCCTGTAGTCATTTAAACACTTGAAAAATAATTAAATCCTCCTTGAAAATTTAAACCCCATGCTCTGATACCAACTTGACCTGAATGGGAAAATTGGTGTTTGTTGTGATAAATTCCCATTCTGAATATAAAAAAAGTGCTTGATGATGATGAGCTAAATTGCAAGTTAAACATGAGTTTTTGTGTGAATTTATTGAGAAAATTAAGATAAAAAAAAACATTTAACAAAAAAAACTAACGTACATGAACATTACCGTAAACAATAACACAACAAAAGATGATGAAGGAGTCCACCTCGTCTGGGCTATGCCTCTGTCGTCCAGCTTCCAATGGCCTAGCCATCTTCTATTATGCTCAAAACTGTGATTACATGTGTTTAAAATTCTCAAAAAACTTTTAAACTTGTTCCACCAAATCCAAAATTCCCAAAAATACTTGTTTAGCCTCTTTATGCCTCGAATTTGGTCAAAAAATATTCAGGTTAAGACTTCCCCTAGCTTCTACACTATTCACACCACATTTTCCACCAAATCTGAGATTGAACCTATAAATCCACTTGTAATTCTTCTAACCAAGTGCCAAATTTACCAAAAATTGAGTGAAATTGTTGGAGCGCTTAAGTGCCTACTGACACCTTAAATCCGATTAATTAACCATAATTTACATGGTTAAACATTTTTTTTTTATAATAAAAAATTCTGCCGCCTAGTTTGTCTAACCGTCGACATGGTGGTCACATGACGACATTAAGTGTTACGATTAAATGTTATGGTTAGTGGTGGCGGTTACTAGGCCAATGATTTTGTAGCATTTTTGGCAGGAAACGGTGGTGGTGGTCACACGACACCGACGATGGGTTATATGTTAATGGTTATGGTTACTTGGGGAGGGGGGAGGGGCAGGGGGGTGCACAGGGCTAGCCTCCCACCCATGGTCCCACCCTCGGCGGTGACCAGGGCTAGGGCTAGACACCATCCCCCTCGCCCGTTGCATAAACCTTATCACATCAAAACCATATCACATCCATTATATATTAAGTAACAATGCAATGGCATAGTGGTAATGACTCTTTCTCGTTGCTTGGATGTCGCAGGTTTGACCCCTACCCGCTCCACTCAGATCTTGACCAAATTTTGGTGGCCATTGAGTTGCGATGTGGTGGCCCCTAGCTGGGCCTCATGGCAGTCTATGGTTGGCCACCCAGTAACCAATCACAATTCGCCAGTTCGACCCAATAAAAACGTGACAATTGGAACAATACCATACGTCGAGGAAAACCATCATGTTCATAGTCACCTTGCCACATAGGCATGCCCAGTCAGTTGTATGGAATGTTGACTCGATTGTCTTGCATATTGTTTTTTAAAATTTCCTATTTCATAAAGCAGACAAAATGAATTTATGGGAGCATACGATGTCATTTTTCCATGAAACGAGTTGAGATGGATTCAGAACGATGAGACATACACGGTCATTCATGTTCCACGCCATTCTAACAACTTTCATTTTTAGCATAATTTTGAGCACTTGATCAATATGCCTTTGATCTCTTGTATGTTTGTGTTTGGAAGTCTCATCAAAGCATTGAGGAGCTACATCGGGATAGATCCTAGATCTTCATCAAGAATTTCGCAAAGAGGTAAGAGCACCACTCTTCCTCTTTATTTTTTAATGATTTAAATAGAGTTAGCTTTGGGAAAGAGCTATTCTTACGTTTTTTTGTTTCTAGTTTTCCTTTAGAATTCTAGGGAGATTGCTTATGTCTGCAGAAGGGATTTGTATGTATAATAAATTGGTGAACATACTGGGGAATGTCTTAGTTCTCTAGTTTTTCCTTTAGTTTTCTTTCCAATTTTTCTGGTTTGACTGATTTGAATGTTCGAAAAGGCATGAAATTTTAGATCCTCTTAGTTGATAAGCCTTGATTTTTTTTTAAATTTTCCTTGTGCATTTATCTTTCAACAACAGACCATAGATTTACACAATTTTCTCTCAGACATAGTGTGCATGCGCACTGGATTGAATTGACTACCTATGCACCCCCTTGAAATTTTTGAAAAAATAATATTTCTTCTCATCTTATTTTGATTTTTAATTTCTGAATGGTCATTTTTTTTTTTATATTCAAAGTATTTTTATGTATTTATTTGAATGCCATGGTGAAGCCTTTATGGGAATCCATCCCGTTCACAATTTTAAGTAGGGTTTGGTCTGGTATGTTTGTTGTTTCATCAAAAAAGGATAGGTTGTTGTTTGAACTCACTATTTTCTTGTATTTTTCTTGCAAATACACCAATTTTTTATTAATCTTACTTGTTTTAGAAAAATATTTTTTTTATTTGTGAAAGATCTTCTAGATTAGTGAAGTTAGGGTTTTCTCAAGGAAGTAGTGTTTTTGTGAAAATTTCTTTTGTTTCATAAATATCAAAAGTGAATTATTCATTTTCTAGTATGAAGTGTTCATAAAATTGAACTCATAGACATCCTTAATTAAGAGAAGTCATTAAGAATTTTTCATTTTTTATATTTTTGTTGGGTTTTTCATCAAATTTAAAGAATTATAAGTGATTGTTTGTGAAATATTTTTTGTATGTTTATTTGACTTAAGCGAATTGAAATTTTCATTCAGTTTCTGCAACATAATAGTTTTCAAAGTGAATTGGCCTTTCATGAAAAAATATGTTTTGGGATTTTGAGTTTTTCATGTCTTTTTGGAAAATTAAAGAACCACTCACCTTCCCTTAACTAAGATTTAATCAAAAGAAAAATATCACATTTTGACTGTTCAATGTATTAGAGTATTTTGATTCGGTTGAAATATCATTAGTTTCACCTTCATATCCCTCTGAGTAAGTAACAACCAAATAACACAATGTTAATTAAAATAGATTGAGAATATTTTACATTTTTAGGGTTCATTCCACCAACATAGATCAGTTTAGTGCTTCAGAATAGGGAAGTGAGTACACTTTCCAAAGAAATAAACAAACACTACAATCTTGCGGTATGGAGTAAATCTATTTATTACAATTTTTCTCTAGGAAGCTCCTCTTGCAAAATATTTAACCACAAGGTCATATACGACTCGGTCAAGTAATCATACCTGCTTCATTGGTAAAGATAACACATTTGCACGTGTTACAAACAATGTCGAAAGGTATTGCAATCACTTGGTATTAAACCTCAGATTTACCATGTTGAGGGGCTCTCAAGGGGATTGAGCTTAATTTGTTTTCCCTTGCATGTACCTCAAACCTACGACTGTCCTGCTAGGTTAAATTGTGATATTTGGTAACCTTAGTGACCATAATATTATGGTTTTTTCACGAGGTGATGGTAGCGGGATGGTCTCTATTGTACTTGGAATAGTCATTGGAGGGTAATATTGACTCAAGATGGCATAAGTGAAGTTAATTGCACCAAACTATTTCATTAAGCAGGTTGTCAGGGTAACCGGTTCCATCTTCTATATTTTCATATTGATTTCTACAAAGTTGGATTTCATCACCAACTAGTCATTTTGTTGTGAAAAAAATTGTTTATGTTTGCTTTGACACCTAGATTTGCTAGTTCTTGTTCATTTGTTTCTTATTTTTTTTTAGAGGCTTTAGGTGTGATTTCTTGAAATTTTGTTATTTCTTAATTAAAATTAATCATGGCTAAAATAACAAGACACTCATGGAGAATTCAGGGTAAAGCCCCTGAGTACACACCGGGTCAATTAAAGAAAATTATGTCAGAAAGGGAAAAATCAACAGGATTTGTGCCTTCAAATAAACCTAAAACATCTATTGTGGTAAAATATGAATCTGAAATGAAGCAACCTAGAGGATTTGAAATATACTTAGAAAAAAACTAAGCAAGTTATCACTAAAATTGTTACAGTAGAATCCGTCACTGGTGAAGCCTCAGAGAAATAGTCAACTGAGCCAAATATTTTTGAACTAAGTCCGACGTTTCAGAACCCAAGTCTCATTAAAACCTTATAGCCCCTACTCCTACTCTGCATTCACCCAAATTAAAACTGATCATTATCAATAATCTTCCTCCTAGTCTCATTAGTATCGAAGATATTACTAAGTGTTAGCATCCTATAATTTATAGGATCTCAAGAGGATTGAGTATATTGTATTTGTGAGTTTACATTGTAAATAATTTTCAATATGCAAATGATTTCCAAAAAATTATATATATAAGATAATGAAAAGAGGGTATGTCAAAAAATGAATACAAAGAAAAAGACAAAAAAGAAAGAAAGTTGAAAATAATAAAAGAAAATAAGAACCCCACAAAAGAAAAAATAGAAATAAACTTGAAATTTCTGTAAATTCAAATGGAAATATTGATAGATTACTTTTCTTTAAGTCAAAATCAAATAAAATTGTGTGCAGATTATCCTAAAATGCCACAATGACTAGATTTTTGTTCAAATCATATTGCTTAATCATGATTGAACAATTGTTAATTTTTGTGAATTAGGTTACTCAATAAAGATTTTCTAAACAATTTAATATTGGTAAATTAGTAGTTAGGTAGAAAATGAAATTTATTCAACTAATTAATCTAAATCAATAGGAGAAATAAGGGATAGAGTAAGTTAGGTTTTTTATAGAAACAATTGATGTGGGTTTGCTAGCTTAAATGCACCCTAAGAAGAAAAAATGTTAGCATACCAAAAGAAATGAAATTCATGGCTAGGTAGAAGTGTTTCAGAGCCTTGAAAATAATTAAATTGGTTATCCTAAGTTTCGTTTCCAAATGTATCTATGCATATAAAAGGGAAAAGTGATAAAAGCATTTTATCCTAAGTTTTCTACTAAAGGAGTTGGGCACATGAATAAAACTTGGCATATTACTATATATCCTAAGTTTTTATTCTCATTAAACCTTCCCACTAATCGAAAATATGTCATGTCACATCGCTTTAAACCCTGCACATTTGTCCACACATCATCTTCTCTGCCTCTGATCCAATGGTCAACATCTATTTTCGACCCCCCCTCTTGATATGAGTTGTACCGCTTGGGGGGGAGGGGGGGGGGGGTGGGAAAAAAATGTTGTTTCAGCTTTCGGGCCCACAACAACATGACATATCCTCTGCATTTTTCATCCCCCTCCACTCATACTTCTTACCGTCTCATACACCCCCTGAAAATTGGTTACTCCTGGAATACTGAAACTGCTCACTAATCCATTGCGTCCACCAATATTGTCATGCCATCTCGCATATTCCTATTACCAATTAGATCCCTTCCTTCATAAAACCACCCGTTAATGCATTTAATTAAATAAATTACTATTAATAGAACGGATTTGTGCCACAATAAATGGAAATACCCCAACTGTGTATAAAACCATGCTTTCTAAACCTGTTTAACTTTACCTTTCTCATTTATCTACACTTTCCATTCTTATGACAGGTTTGTAGAGCCCCAGATTGATTCATTAGGCCACTATCAATCCTAACACTACATCTACTATGTCTTCTTCACTAATCCAAAACTTTACCTAGTCTCGGTAAACCTATTCTTTATGAAACCTTTCAATTCTCTGCAACAAATTGAATCATGCATCCTTAGAAGAAAAGTCAAGAGGAACTAGTTAACCCATTGATCCATCCTATTGTTGATCTAGACCATATCCCTCTAGCTGATAGAGACTGCAAAATTCCTAAAACCCTCTCTGAATTTGAAATTTTCAAGATGTATTGTTGGCTAGAAGACAAATACATAGATAATTATAAAGATATTAGACTGTGGGAATAAGACATACCTCACTATATTTTTCCCCATACCCATAGTGTCCCTGAATTCATCTGGAAATGGCAGGCCTGCTTGATACCTAGCCAGAGAGCCATAATTTCCCCCATAAGTGAAATTCTCTTCACTATCACTACAAAATACATCGATCAAATGTTTCAAGCCCCTTCTATTGAAAGTGGAACCCCTTTCTCCAAATAATCCCTTAATGAATTGTATCATAAGATAGATTTCTCCAAAAGGGATAAAACCCTTGAACTTTTCCTAGCTGAAGATACTCAATTGCCCAAAAAGAACCCTCCTTATTCATCCTCCATTTTCCGTGTGAGAGCCAAGCAGATAATCACAATCATTTCATACCTCCTTGGACACTATTATTACCAATGGGTATATGAGCCAATCATAGGATTTCTCTCCATATTTTCTGCAGATTCTAAACCATCTATCCTTTTAAATTTCACCCAATTACTGGTAGATATTATTCATGACCAATTTTTCAAATTTCAAACAAAATGGGTGTTTAAATATTCCTCTATTCTAGTGTACATGTTTTTATATTTCCAGGGAGATAAACTTAAATTTGCAATGTAGAAATTGGATGATGATGGAAATCAACAATCAATCATATTTTGGACTACAATGGTGATGAAAGCACAGAAGGAGTATTCATACAAAAATTTTATTGAACTATATGTACATCCAGCGATGAGCCTTCTTAGAAGTACATCTAAACCAAGAGTCATTGAGGAATTTAAAAGCATTCTACATCTATCAGATCAAGCAAATATAGGTGACTTGTATTTATACTAGAACTAGACATAGTTGAGAATTTATGGCTATGAGCTTTCTCCTTACAAGATTCCAAAATTCCTCCCAATGAGGATTTTTTCTTTAGAATACATCAGGAACATGTTGAATGATGATGAAATTCACTTTGTATTAGAAAATAAGAAGTCACAGTTCATGATTAAAACATAGTTTTGGCCATTTATTTGCAACAACAGGCTAGCAGGGGAGGAAGCAGAAAAAATCTTGAAGGACATGAAGTTCAGCCTCAGTTTGACCTGGTCCTATGATCCCTTGGGAACCATTTCAAAATTAATTATAGAAAACAAGACTACTCCTTATATACATACTCATAGGCTATAAATAGAGAATTACATGAACCAAATGGAGTGGGATGAAAATAGTTTGCAGGAGGCTGAGGCATAGCTAGTCTCTACTTCCACATCACATAATCCTGTCCCACAAGAAAAATAAGGAAAAATACTGAGAGAAGAAGAGTCGCCTTCAATGACTGATACTACAAGCAAGGATTTGAAGATAATGTAAAAGAAAAGAACCAAACTTAATGCTAAAGTTAATCCAATTAAAGATTCATAACATGAATTTATTACAATCACTAAGGAGACACCTACATCCTCTCAAGTTGGTGACCAAACGATCCTCTCTCCTATTAATTCTACAGCTTCATAGGACAAGCAATAGGCCATTTTGACAACTAAGGTTGTCTCAGGGAAGAAAGAGAAGACAATTTTTGATACATTCATGGAAATAAAATTTAAAAATGAAATCTCCAAGAATAACACATATAGTCAATTCTAGAAGCAGACTTCCAGTTCTCAGAGTATGTTGATCTTATCATTTGACTCTAAGAAAGGTAAAATGAAAATGGCCTTTCTTGAGGCATAAATTTCACAGCCTACGATAGCAGTTGATTACAATAAAACTTCACTTGAGTTTGACATCAAAGACATCCATCCCATTGATCAAATGGATATGCACAAGAAAAAAGGTGAAATCATTTCCTCTACTTTAAATAATACAACCATGAGTTTATCTAAATTGCAGGTTGCCTTGGGAAACATTTAGGCACAGCTAAAAATGGAAAAAATCTCTTTTGTGGCCAACAATACAAGAATTGTCTTTGGAAGACTTAGTGATCAGAGTAGGATATGATCCTTCCAACATAAAAGATGCAGAGGAGATAATACATAATAATAATTCTAATGTAATGGAATTGATGAAAGAACTAAAGATGTCAGCCACAAAATACCCTCTCACCAAAGATATTGAAGAAACAAAGTCTCAAAAGTTGAATATGATGAAGCTTATCATGGATCAAAATGCCCAATTGGTACATATGGAGATAGGAATGAAAAAATGATCAAGGAGAGGGAGCAGGCTCCAAAAATTTCCATGGTTCCTTTGGAGGTTGTACCTCTCAAAACCATCCCCACAACTAAAAATTATACAAAAAACATAATAGATGGTGCAGAACAGTTGAAAAATACAGTGGAGAATATGTCTATTTAGACAGAGGAAATTAAGAAGCTACAAGATAAAGTCAAAATGTTGCAAGACTAGAAATAAAGAAGTGAATTTTCTCATGCAGCTGAAGCATAGAGAGCTCAAAAACTTATAGACAGGCTGCAGAAGTAAGAAAAAGAATCATCTATTGGACATGCATTGGGTGAAGTCAAAGAAATAATTTTGACAGATATCATTGAACCCATTAATGAAATTTGGCCCTGCATCCATATTATATTTGAACAGAAGGAATCGATTATAAAAGCTAATGATGCCATCACAAATATCAAGAAAGATCTTTGAGATATTCCTGTCATAGCAAATAAAATCATAAATTTATTAAAATCCAAAAACATAAATGAGCTAAATGACTTGGGAGTGGATGACAACACATAGACCATTGTAGAAGTGAAGAAGATTCTTACTAAGAAGAATTTTATTGTTCAGCTGGAAGAGAAATGCCATAGTTTAGATGTAGCAATGAATAAATTATTTAGTAGATTAGAGCCTTTAACATAGAAGGGTATGCCTTATTTGTTTGTGATTAATGATAAGATGATAACTCGTGAAGACTATGTAAAGAAGCTAAGAGAAATTTCTAGGGACATTGCCAAATTCTCCAAAATCAAAGGAACCATGACAGGTAAGGCATTCTTGGAAGCAATAAGCAATGTTATTTTCATTCAACATGAGGTAAACCACATATTTCTGGTAAAACCTACTATTTCCATACATACTGAAGTGGATGAAATTTACCAAAAGGTAATCAAGTTAACTATCCCAGATGAAGATCGATAGGATAAACTGTGTGAGGTATAGGAGTGAAAAGTAAATAATAAAGGTCAGATGTAGCCAGCAGAATAGCAAGCGTAGCCCAAAAATAGTTCTACTCAACAACTGTTTCCTATAAAATAATGCCAGCATTACGGATCACCTCCACTGAGCCTATGTTTTGTCATGGTTAGATTTTATTATTCAATTTTGGCTAATAATACACTGTCTGTTGAGACAACATTGATTGTAAATATTTTTGTAGTATTTAGTATAAATACTTCATTTTTTGAAGTATTCTCAGTTTATTATTGAATATATTTTTCCTACTAAGAATTTTAACTTTCCACGTTTTGCTGGAGCATCATTAATACAAAGAATTATTGCAGGATTCATGCGATGTATTCACTAGTGAAGTTCTTCTACTGTAACTATGTTTTTTTCATTGTATTTCCTTTCTTTGTGTATCAAAAAAATCTTAATTGTAAAACAGAAAGAGTGATGAATATGACATCTTAATAAAGGCACCTTATTCTGGTTTCTTTTGCAATTTATATGTTTTCTTCTGAAGTCATATTGAGGAATACTTAATTTCTTTTCAATCTCTACTGAAATTCATTTTTCTTCCATCTCCATAATTTATTTAAAACCTTAAAGGATCCAGTTATTGCAACCTAGTTTTCCCTGTGATAACTCTTTTAAGTATTGATGCAGTATCCAATTATATATTTTTGACTCCATTTCCTAATGGGAATATATAAATTTAGTCAACCAAACCAATTAAAATCAAACAAAAAACCAAGTACAGTCATAACTAGCCTAATATCCACTAAAACAAAAAGTTAAATTATACAGAGAGATCCCTCTCTAAACCTGGCAGGGCTAGTGCCCAGCTTCCAAAGTGGTTTTAATGTTGTCCTCTATGCTTATTCTCCCAATATTTTAAATTACGGAACGATAACATAGTGGTGGCCATACTGGGGAAAATTTGAAAAACATGTAATTTATTTCGAATTCATAACCTTGGTTAAAACATTGTATGATAGGAATAATTGAAGAATATTGGGTTCCTTTTAATTTTTTTAAATAATTAGTCTATGTGTGCCTTAGATCATAACTCTACTCCTAAAAGAGCTTACACTAGATCTCATCCTAATCCAAAGCATGCAATAATTGTAGATGAATCTGAAAAACTACTGAAAATAAAAATCATAGCAGAGAGCCAAGGAATTAGTAGTCCTCCCCATAGAGATGATTCACTCCTAGAAGACCTTGTAACTCTGAAAGACATTCAGTTTGACTTAAATTTTGAATAAATATTATTTATAACTAAGCCATCCAATTGGTTATATCAAATAGAGTAGACCAAGCTACACTAAGAAGACATTCATTTGAACCACAGTCTACTCCCTCTAATATAGACCTTGAAATTATCCAGGATTTTGATAAATTACATGGTTTAGTCTAAGTTCTTAACCTTTATGTTCATGAGGCTTATGTTTAGCAGTCTGTAGAACTCTCTGCTCTGAATTCTTATGCAACTTCATCCACTTCATCACAATCTGTGGATCCTATATTAGGAAGTCCTACCCCTTATGTATTCTCTACAACTACTTCGATAATTTCTCATCAAGCAACTCAAACTCCTTACTATCCTCAATCCTCAACCACAATCCAACCTTCATCTCCACCAAAACCCCAGGTTTCAGTTTATTCTTTATCCCTAATTCAACCTCCACCTTTGATTCAGCCTCTACCTTCCATCCAATGACCACCTCTGATCAATCCACAAATTGTTCACCCTCATATTCCTATAATGGCAGCTAGATATGCTCCCCTTGTCCTTAAAGCTCCTTTGGAAAACATGCCATGAGATTATCAAACAAGAATTCATCAATTTGATGGAACTGGACCTATCACTTCCCAACAACATGTAGATAGGATGAATGATAGTTTTTACCTTTAGGAGGTAGATGAGGAAAACGCAAAACTTAGGTTGTTTGCACATAGTCCCATATGAGAGGTTAGGAAATGGTTTAAAGCTTTTCCTACTGCTAGCATTAATGATCTCCCTACATTCCATCAGAAATTCCTTAATAGGTGGGAAATTAAAAATAATCCTCTTCAAATTTTATCTAAGTATGAAAGCATTAGGAGGGCACTAGGGGAAAGTGTTCAGGACTGTTGCAGTAGATTTAATACTTGATACAGCGCAAATCCTACTAACATTAAAAAAACACAAGGTTTAGCCTTAATAAAATTCCTATAAGGATTTGACGTAGATATGTCTTACCATCTTAGAGAAATTAATGCAACCATAAGGTCGCCATTAATCAAAAAATGCACAAATGCAAGGTTAGTGGAATTAACCCCACATCTAACCACATCATTCACCTTTTAAATCAATTGCACATGGAAGCTTATCCATAATTAGCTATCAGTTTTAACTTGTTTTAAATCATTTTTTACCTTTAAACCTTTCCGCACCTTAACCTTACCTTATCACGTGCATGGCTTCCACTTTAACCAAACTTGCTAACCGTGGTTTTGGGTCCCACATAATTCCTTTATAAACACAGTGGATAATACATACATACTTTAGCAATAAACATCGCTTGTATTTATAATAGAACCCACATAACCTTAATTCACTTACATACATGTGGAATAGATTTCTACGGTCCCACCATCCACAGACCAATCACTATCCATCGCAACTGCTTGCCGTAGTTTACCACTATGTTGATAGCATTAAACCATAAGATCAGAAATGAGAGCTAATGTGCCTTTACAACACATCACTCCTCCCATTGCATCGCATCCTTCAGTACTTACCACATTGCATCGCAAACTATCTCTATTACCTTGTGAAGACTTTGACACTAAACTTTAAAACCGCCGGTGTAATATGTTGCGTAGTGCCGACACGTGGCACTTCCCTTTTTGCCGCATCGCAAATTTCGAATGTTATCACATTGCAAGTTATTCAGTTTACCTTGTGAACTTCTTGATTTATAAACTAAGTCATCGCCGATGCGAAATAGTGCCACGCTGACACACGTCCACTTCGTACTCTCTGCTTTCTTTTATCTCTACCATCAATTACTAAACCCTCTATATTGTGATTTAATCCTTGATATCAAATCCCTCTTTTGAGCTCTTCTTCATGCTTCTAATTTATTAGATTTTTTTTCTTTCTGTTTTCATTGCCTGCAACTATGTTACGCTACTTCTCTTGAGCTTTCTTCAATCCTTTAAAGCATTGATCCCTCCTGGTTTATTCTTTCCTCTTTAATGTTATTTCTCCTTTGTTTATTCAAGTTTCCTTTAGTGTTGTCTCTAGCTCGAATACAAAGCACTCTATGTATTTCTCCTCTTGTTCCAAAATTCATAATTTTTTCTTTACTTGACCTGTACACACATTTTCTAGCTCCTGACTAGAATCACATAGATTCTACCCAGCCTTAAGTCCTTTATCACTCAGAAATACTTATATATACAATTTTATTTCATTCAGCATGGTTTATCACACAAAACCATAAATTCACAGTTACGGATCACTCAACACATAAAAGGAATAGCACACACATTCACAATGAATTCAATTTCCTTAATCATTAAATAAATGTACAAATACAAATAAAAACATGTTTTACAATCTAGCTTTGGCCTGATCTGGTTTTACATGGCCCTTTTCTCTTCCTCTCTCTCTATATGCTTGTAGGCTACAATTAAACTCCCTCTCTAAGAATCTATATCTCTCTTTTCCACTGTTTGTGCCTTTGAGGCTTTTAAAATTTATACAAAAGGTTCTGTAACCAATTTTAGTTCATATCCATAGGTTACTAAAAAAAATCCAAAGAATCCTTTAAGTCCTCAATTAATTCCTAAAATATCTTCTTTATCCCTTGAGGATCTCAACATCCAACAAAATCCTAAGGATCCTCCATAAATCATGAAGTACTTACTACTATAAGGTTTACAATATTTCATAATATCTCAATCCACACCAATCACTCATTAATCACTCATGTTCTCCTACATTCGAGAACATTTACAAATATTCCTCTCTATATTTAATTAAATTATATTCTTCTCTCATAAATCACTAGAAATATTTAAAATTACATTAATTAAATACTTAGGAAAACCAACTCTTTTGAAAAACACAAGACCCCTTAGATTCTACTAAATGTATAATTTTTTGGAACCATGATCCTCCAGCATCAGACTCCCAAGGTAGAAAATAATCATGATCTACAGATCATGTGTCTTCAATGATGATGGAATTCCTCCTAGATCCCAAAAATTAGTTTGTAATTTTTTGGTGGCTTCCTCTCTTCCTTTCAGTTGTTTTGTTGTTGTTTGTTGTTTTTCTCCAGTTGTCCATACTTTATGCTGCATTTCCCCACTAGCTATGCTCTCACAGTCTATTGTTGTCTTTCTCTTGCCACTACTTCTTTTCTTTCTTATTTTTGTCTTCTTCTGAGACACCTTCATCATTAACCTTATTATTCTTTGAATCTCTATGTCCAGTTTATATTCTGACTGGTAATCACTCTGCCATTTTTTGCTTCTTATTTTTCTAGCTCTTCTTGCTTAAATTTTTTCTTTTTCACTTGGACTTACTCCATTTACTGCTCCAAATATTACTATGGATATTGCTACAAATATTACTCTGGACATTGCTACCTCCAAAACTTCCTCAGTATATCTTAATATATCTCCCTCTGCAACATCCCTATTTTTCTCACTACTTGCATTTTTACTTTCAAAAAATAAATTGTCCTCCAATTCCCTTTCTACTTTTCTCATCTCGAAAACATCATCAATATGTTGTTCATAAATTCCAACATATTTTCCTTCCTCGTCCTTGATAACTCTAAATGATTGTCCTTCACTTCCTTGATTGATTCTGACAATCAATTTAGCTTCTTCCAACACGGTATCTTCATGCTTTATATCTTCCTCATAATTATGCCTTACCTGGCAAGTTCTAGTCTTCTTCAGTTCTAAAAAAGACTCTCCTTCAACTTGAAACATGTCTGTCTCATATTCATCAAAACTTGTAATCATAAAACAATTATCAGAATTAAAAATATAAGGCCTCATTTCCTTTTCCTTCTCTGGCAACATCTCAATATGTTGCTCTGAGTTTTCCTCTAACTCCTTTGTCAGCACATCAGTATGCTAATTTAAATCCTCCAAGGAACTCACAACTCTGTCAACTACTCTCTCCTCCATATCATCTGTTTCGAGGATGTCTCCCTTCTCTAGTTCACAGTAATGAACTCCTTCCTTTGTAATGTCAATTTTTTGAACTCTTATTACCATTCTCTCTTCTTTATGATTGTCATTCACGACAGTTTCTTTTTCTTCCTTATTCAGCAGTCTATCCTGAGTATATATCCTCTGATTTTCGAACTTTCTTCTTTGAAGGTCTAAATGTCTATATAATTCAATAAGTTCAATTAGAGTATAATTTGGAAACTTTACACAGTTTTCAGTACCTTCACTTGTCGTTGACCCATCATCAAATGATTCTTCTTCCTCTGCTAAATCTACACACGTGTCTGAATCATCATGCTTAAAATTTCCAAACTCATTAGGCATAATAAATATATTTTATTCATATTCATGTCTTAACTCATATCTGCTATTCCAATCTTCATTGTTACCAACTCCAATATTCTGTTGAATTTTTCCATGAGACCTCTTTGTATCCTTTTGTTTCTGAGATCTTGATATCTCAGTCTTAATCTGAACATATTTTTAGATTTTTCTCCTTCTTCTTCATCATCCTATGATGTACGTAAAATCATACACAAATCATTAGTTTTAAAAATACAATACCTTTCAGTCTTGTTTGATGCTTCAAGCACCAATCTTTCACAATGTAATTTTTGGTTTTTAGCAGATCCTCTTTGCTATGACTCAACTCCTTTGAGTCTCTCCTTCTCCAACAAGTCAATATGTCTCTTATAAAGTTCTCTGAACTCATTTATCAATTTGACATTCCATATTTTTTGTAATAGGTTCCATCTAACCTGTTTCCTCATTCTCCATCCATGTCTTTGGTATTCATTCTCTTTCTCTTGTAGCCATCCTTGTAGTACCTCCAACTTTACTCTCATCACTGGAAGATTTATCTCTCACTTCTCATTATTCATCTTACCTTGATGGCATTATCTAGAACCTCTTCTATGAACCTCCATGCCCATATTCCTCATGATCTCATCCATGCTTGATTTGTGATCTGCAACATAGCCTTATTTTGTAGCAATCTCCTCTTGTTACTCATTACCTTATCAAGATTCCTCTCTGAGATTGATCTCTTCGTAGGTATTCTCTCTCTCTTGGTTCACTCTCTTGAACCTTTTAGAGCTTCACTGCTCCTCTAGATTCTACACTCAGTCACCTCTCCCATTTCTTCCAAACTCTAGTTAGATAGGTTCATTACCATTATCATCAAGAACTCTGCTTGTTCTTGGCTACAATCATCAAAAATATTCATAGAATTTATTTTATTCAATAATTCAGCATTAATTAACTGAAAACATTAATACCATACCTCACTGTCCAATTTTCTAAACACATGTTGTTGTTTCATTTTCTCTCTTTTGTCTGCTTACTTTACCTTCACTGTTTATAGTTGTCACTGGCCCTTCATAAACAAATTTCTCAATCTCTCCTTTCAATAATATAATCTACTTTCTCCTCAAAGTAGATTTTTCCTTCTATCTCTTTACTCAATTAGATTTAGATCTGATTCTTCCCTTTTGTTCTCTTCATAGAAAACTCTTCAAAATCTATTCTCTGTTCACAAAGCTAATTATGAAATAAAATAATTCCATAAGCTCTCAATTATCTTCAAAGTACAAACCCACCATGATTTCTCTTCTATGGTGCTCTAAATTTCTTCCAAAAGAGCTTTTTCTTGCTCTGATACCAAATGGTGCAACCATAAGGTCGCCATTAATCAAAAAATGTGCAAATGCAAGGTTAGCGAAATTAACCCCACATATAACCACATCATTCACCTTTTAAATCAATTGCATGAAAAATCTTATCCATAAGTGGTTCTTGGTTTTGACTTGTTGTAAATAAATTTTTACCTTTAAACCTTTCCACACCTTCAACTTACCTTATCATGTGCATGGCTTCCACTTTAACCAAACCCACTAACCGTGGTTTTGGGTCCCACATAATTCCTTTATACACACAACGGATAATACATACATACTTTAGCAATCGACATCGCTTAACTTTATAACGGAACCCACATAACCTTCATTCACTTAGATACATGCGGAAACGGGTTCCAGGGTCCCACCATTCGCAGACCAATCATTATGTGTCGCAACCGCTTGCCACAGTTTACCATTCTGCATAAAATTAAACCATAAGATCAGCGATGAGCACCAATGCGCATTTACAACATGTGGCTCCTCCCATCACATCGCATCCTTCAGTACTTACCACATCGCAACGAAAACTATCTCGGTTACCTTGCGAAGTATTTGAAACTAAACTTTAAAACCACCAGTGCACGATGTTTCTCAGTGCCGACACGTGGAACTTCCCTTTTCGTCACATCGTAACTTTCAAACATTATCGCATCACAAGTTATTCAATTTACCTTGTGAACTTCTTGATTTATAAACTAAGTCATCGTCGATGCGAAATAGTGCCAAGTTGACAGGCGTCCACTTCATACTCTCTTCTTGCTTTGATCTCTGCCTTCAATTACTAAACCCTCGATACTGTAATTTAATCATTGTAGTCGAATCCCTCTTTTGAGCTCCTCTCTGTGCTTCTTCTTTTAGTCGATTGTTGTTCTTTCTACTGTCTCTGCCTGCAACTCTGTTACGCTACTTATCCTGATATTTATTTCATCCTTTAAAACGTTTATCCCTCCTGGTTTATTTTTTCCCCTTTAACATTGTTTCTCCTTTTCTTATTCAAGTTTCCTTTAGTGTTGTCTCTAGCTCGAATATAGAGCACTCTCTATATTTCTCCTCTTCTTCCAGAATTTGTAATTTGTTCTTTACTTGACCTGTACACACATTTGCTAGCTCCCAACTGGAATCATGTAGATTCTACCCAACCTTAAGTCCTTTATCACTCAGAAAGACTTATATATACAATTTGAATTCATTCAGCATGGTTTATCACACAAAACCATAAATTCCTAGTTACAGATCACTCATCACGTAAAAGGAATAACACACACATTCACAATGAATTAAATTTCCTCATTCATTAAACAAATGTACAGATACAAACAAAAATCTATTTTATAGTCTATCTTTGACCTGATTTGCTTTTACATGGCCCTTTTCTCTTCCTCTCTCTCTATATTCTTGTAGGCTACAATTAAACTCCCTCTCTAAGAAGATCTATCTCTCTTTTTTCCATTGTTTGTGCCTTTGATGCTTTACAAATTTATACAAAAGGTTTTGTAACCAATTTTGGTTCAGATCCATAGGTTACTCAACAAAATCCTAACAATCGATTAAGTCCTCAATTAATTCCTAAAATCTCTTCTTTATCCCTTGAGGATCTCAACATCCAACTAAATCCTAAGGATCCTCCATAAATCATGAACTACTCACTAATATAAGATTTACAATATTTCAGAATATCTCAATCCACACTAATTATTCATCAATCACTCATGTTCTCCTAAATTCAAGAAAATTTAAAAATATGCCTCTCTGTTGAGATTCAACAAGATGATGAGCTTAGTGAAAAGAGTCACCTTCACTAAGTGGGCCCGCAGGCTATTTTTGGCGCAAGTCTATTTTTAGACTATGTCTATTTTTAGACATGATGATCATATTTAAGAAGTTGCAAGATGCTATTTGTGGATGGTTGATCAAGTTGGAAAAATAAATGAAATTCTATTTTTAGAATATTGGGCGAAGTCTATTTATAGATCGTTAATCTAAAAATAGATGCATGTCGATTATTATTAGCTTTTAATAATAATCAGACTCTAAACAAAAAAATTTCTCTTGGAGCACTTCAGTTCAGTGCACAAATGTGGCACAACAGCTGAAAGAAGGAATTACGCTATTCATGAGGGTTTACTAGAGCTAATGCATGGAGGACTCAGTTAGAACTCAAGTGGAAGAGTTATGACACAGTTGGAAGAAGTAGTTATGGAGTTGTATTAAGTTTAAATCAGTTAGACTCAGTCGAGCTAGTTGTATCTAGTCTAACTGATTGATACACTAGTGAGAGTGGAGTGAATTAATTAGTTAATTAATTCATAAATAATAAATCATGAATAAACTGAAGAATAAATTAGTTAAATACAGTGCATCGCAGTTTCAGTGGAGACCAGTGGAGAGATAGGTGAAAGGGAAAGATAGATTATCTGTTGTGACTATAGTGATGCATTGATTGCATCACACACTTAGTGGAGATGCCAATGAGGATTTTGTAGTCAATCCAAGAGTAATTTGAATTCATTTAGAGCTATTCTTCAGCAAATATTGCATAGTGGAGGTAGGCTAGTAGGTGGCATAGATTGGTGCATGGACTTGCAAGATTGGGCTTGATTAGTGTATGACGATTGTACTGTACTGAGGGCTTCTGATAAGCTTTGTATGTTTGTATGAGATTGTCATATGATCTCCATGTTACATAATATATATTTGGGGTTTTCAGCTTCAGGATTTCCCTATTAAAAATTGTGTTATGTGCGATTGATAATTTTTGTTTATGCTTCACATGTGTGTGCAATTAATTTTTCTGCAAAAGATTAACAAGTGGAATAGATTCAGTATCTTGCATAAAGTTAAATAATGTGAGATCGGGTGGATATTGGACATATGAATGCTTAGCGCATATAATTCTACATGGTATAAAAACATTATTTATTGAAGATTTCAATTGTGAAGTGAGTTTGTGCTAGTGGACAATTTGAATTTGCTACTGAAGATTCTTGGTGCAGAAATCGAGTATACATTGAAATGTCTTTAAACAGGTTGAGATTGGAGTATGCCCTTGATGGGAGCTCAAATTACATAGCCTAGAAGTACAAGATGGAGGCGGTGCTAGAGGATAATGGGTTGAAGGAGTTCATCGATAGTGATGTTCCTAAGCTGGGATCTAGCGATGCTCCATTACTTGATGCATGGCAAAAGAAGACTGCAAAGATGAGAAGGATTCTGTTGGAAGGTGTGAAGGACCATATTATGTCCATCCTTCATGGGAAAGCCACTCTATTCTTAATGTGGAAGGATTTGACAGACTTGTTCCAAAGTAGAAGTGACCAGAGGAAGTTGGCGCTTAAAGGCAAGCTCAAAAAAATAAAAATGGAGAAAGGCGACAGTATTCCAAAATACCTCACAAAGTTTTTCCACTACAAGGATGAGCTAGGAAGTGTGGGGGTTACTATTGATGAAGAAGAATTGGTGAGCTTGGCTCTCCTTGGGCTTCTGAAGAGTTTTCATAGCTACAAAGACTTTGTCAATGGACGGGAGAAACTTCCAGGATGGGAGTGACTTTGGTTAGATCTTGTGAAGGAGGAGATAAGGCAGGGTACCAGGGATGGATCTTCATTGAAGAATGAAGATGAAAATAATTTTGCTTTGGCTGCCAAAGCAAGGAAAGGGAAGGGGAAGAAATCTTCTTCAAAATCCGGTGCAAAAGGCAGGAAGCAGGACTTTTCCAAAGTGAAGTGTTTTCAATTTCACGAGCATGGACATTTCACCACTAACTGTCCACAGAAGAAGAATAATAAGTAGGCTGCTGGATCTACAGCTAGAGAGGCCTTAGCCTCGCAATTTGAGCTAGATTTTTCCTTGATCGCATGCTTGGTTTCAAGCTGCATGGGATCGATGTGATATCTTAACAGTGGTGCATCTTTCCATATGACGGGAGACAAAGAGTTGTTTAGTGACTTGGAGGAGAAGGACCTCCAGATGCATATAGAGATGGGCGATGATGGTCGGTACAGTGTGACTGGCATTGGGACCATTACCTTTGAGATGGAGTCTAGTAAACCGTTCTTGTTGAATAATTTCATGCATATTCCAGGTCTGAAGAAGAACTTGGTCTCAGTCGCAATGCTGGAGGACAAGGGTTATGATGTTGTTTTTAGTGAGGGAAAATCCTTCCTTCGACATAAAACAAAGGTTCAAACCAAGAAGATATGGGTTCGAATTAAGAATCTCTACAAGCTAGAGGTAGATGGTTGCACTGCAATGGTGGGCAAAGCAGAAGAAGTGGTGAGCCGGGATGAGGGCGAGTTATGGCACAGGAGATTGGGCCATCTTCACCATGGTGCTTTGAAGATTTTGCAGAAAATTTCTACTAGACTTCCCAAGGGTCCTCTTGCACAGTCAGATCAGTTCAAAGGATGTACAATGGATAATTTTGTGAAGAACAACTTTCATCAGAAGGAGAACCATGCTTCGGTGATCCTGGAGAGAATTCACACAGACGTGTGTGGACAATTCTTGGTTTCTTCAACAGCAGAACACAAGTATAATGTGATATTTGTTGATGAATTTTCTCGTAGATGTTGGATCTTCTTCATGCAGAAGAAGAGTGAAATGTTCTCAAAGTTCTGTGAGTTCAAGGCATTGGTGGAGAAGGAGTCGGGGAAGAAGGTGAAAGCTCTAAGGAGCGATAATGGTAGTGAATACATCTTGGGCGAATTCAAAGACTTCTGTAGCAAAGAAGGAATTCGAAGAGAACTCATAGTGCCTCATAACCCACAGCAGAGTGGGATAGCTGAGAGAAAGAATAGAATGATCATGGGTGCTGCACGAGAAATGCAACATGACCAGGGCCTACCGATGCACTTGTGGGCGGAAGCATGCAACACTACGGTTTATGTGAAAAACCATTGTCCTCGTAGAGTACTTGGCATGAGTACACCCGAGGAATATTTATTGGTAAGAAGCCTAATATTTCTCATTTGAATATTTTTGGCTCACCTGTTTACATTCATGTGATGAAGGATGCCAGGAAGAAGTTGGAGCAAACTGTAGAAGTTGGGATATTTTTGGGGTACACAAAAACACCGCACAACTATCGTGTGTATTTTCCAAACAATCGGATGAATGTTATGGAACGGGATATAAAATTCAATGAGGTGAAAGCCATGAAGTTGTCGCTTGAGAGGGAGCTATACTTGCATGTGGAGGAGGAACTTCTTGTTCCCAAAGACGAGCCTTTGGATTTGGATCAGCCACAGGAGGAGATTCATGGAGTGGAGGAGTCTACTCATGCAGAACCAAACATCAGACAAGGCAGGAAGCGTACCACAGAAGCTAAGAGACTGAAGGTGGATGCGGCACAGAATGTAGGAGTTCCTACATCACAGTGTAGACAGAGAAAGTCACCTGAATGATATACTAGATACATGGCTCTTATGAGCAAGTGTATTGTGACAAAGCCATATTCTTTTGAAGAAGTAGCACAGGAGCCCACATAGGTAGATGCCATGGTGGAAGAGTATTACTCCATTGTTAGAAATAGTGCTTGGGAGATTGTTCCAAGGCTGGTGGGAAAATCAGTTGTAGGATCAAGATGGATATACAAGGTAAAGCAAGCTATTGATGGGAGTGTCGAGAAGTATAAGGAAAGATTTGTTTCCCGGGGCTTCTCACAGATTGAGGATATTGACTACGAAGAAACCTTTGCACTTTTTGCATGATATTCTTCCATACAGACCATCCTTTCTCTCTCAGCGCAGATGGGTTGGCACATTCATCATATGGATGTGAAGACTGCGTTCCTTAATGGGATCATTGAGGAAGAGGTGTACATTGAGCAGCCTGAAGGATGTGAGATCTTCAGCAGTGAGTTGCATGTGTGCAGGTTCAGAAGAGCGTTGTATGGGCTGAAACAAGCACCCCGTGCTTGGTACACTCGGATCGATAGCTATTTCATTGGACTTGGCTTCACCAAGAGTGAGGCGGATGCAAACCTGTACTAGATTGTGGTTGAGGGTAAGATTTTGATCATTTTACTTTATGTTGATGATTTGATACTAACAGGTGATGAGCAGTTGATACACTCATGCGAGGCTGATCTTGCAAAGGAGTTTGAGATGAAGGATTTAGGCCTCCTTCATTATTTCCTTGGATTGGAAATATGGCAGCGGGAAGGTGAACTATTTGTGTCTCAAGGCAATTATGCCCAGGAGAACCTGGAGAAGTTTCACATGCAAGGTTGCAAGCCTATCGACACTCCTCTTCCAGGAAATTGGAAGAAAGAGGATGCTAGATCGGTAGAGGTAGTGGATGCCACTATTTATCGATAGTTGGTGGGTTCGCTCATGTATTTATTTAATACAAGACCGAACATATGCTATGCAGTGAACTAGATTTCAAAAGTGATGGTTAAGCCTACCAAGCTCTTTTGGAAGACAGACAAGCATGTGTTGAGATATCTCAGGGGCACATTTGAGTATGGTTTATGGTACAGACAGACGGATGAGGTGAAGTTGCATGGCTTCACAGATGCAGATTGGGCAGGAAGCCCAACAGACAGAAAGAGCACATGAGGAGGGATTTTCAGTTTTGGGTCACAACAGTTTCTTGGTACAATAAGAAACAAAGATCCATGGCAGTCAGTTCAGTGGAAGCAGAATAAATGGTAGCAAGTTTAGCTTCATGTGAGGCTATCTGGATGAGGAAGATCCTGGTTGGTTTGTTCGGTTCACATTTAGATCCCACGGTGATTCATTGTGATAATCAGAGTTGCATTAAACTCTTGGTTAATCCTCTGTTTCATGATATATCTAAACATATTGATATTTGGTATCATCATATCAGAGATTGTGCAGTGGAAGATCATGTTGCTTTAGTACATTCCCATGGAGGATCAGGATGAAGATATTCTGACGAAGGCGCTCACCAGGAGAAAATTTGAATACCATAGAGGCAGGATTGGGGTGAAATATAATCCCTATCTTGTTGAGAGGGAGTGTTGAGATTCAACAAGATGATGAGCTTAATGAAAAGAGTCACCTTCACTATGTGGGCCCGCAGGCTATTTTTGGCGCAAGTCTATTTTTAGACTATGTCTATTTTTAGACATGATGATCATATTTCAGAAGTTGCAGGATGCTATTTGTGGATGGTTGATCAAGTTGGAAAAATAGATGAAATTATATTTTTATAATATTGGGTGAAGTCTATTTATAGATCATCAATCTAAAAATAGATGCATGTTGGTTATTATTAGCTCTTAATAATAATCAGACTCTAAACATGAACTTATTCTCTTGGAGCACTTTAGTTCAGTACAAATATGTGGCACATCAGCTGACACAAGGAATTACACTATTCCTGAGGTTTTACTGGAGCTAATGCATGGAGGACTCAGTTAGAACTCAAGTGGCAGAGTTATGACACAGTTGGAAGAAGTAGTTATGGAGTTGTATTAAGTTTAACTCAGTTAGACTCAGTTGAGCTAGTTGTATCTAGTCTAACTTATTGATACACTAGTGAGAGTGGAGTGAATTAATTAGTTAATTAATTCATAAATAATAACTCATTAATCAACTGAAGAATACATCAGTTGACTACAATGCATGGTAGTTTCAGTGGAGACAAGTGGAGAGATAGGTGAAAAGGAAAGATAGACTATCTGTTGTGACTATAGTGATGCATTGATTGCATCACAAATTCAGTAGATATGCCAATGAGGATTGTGCAGTCAATCCAAGAGTAATTCGAATTCATTCAGAGCTATTCTTCAATAGATGTTGCGCAGAGGAGGTAGGCTAGCAGGTGGCATAGATCAGTGCATGGATTTGTAAGATTGGGCCTAATTAGTGTATGACGATTGTACTATACTGAGGGCTTGTGATAAGCTTTGTATGTTTGTATTATATTGTCATATGATCTCCATGTTACATAATATATAGTTGGGGTTTTAGCTTTAGGCTTTCTCGGTTAAAAAATGTGTTATGTGCGATCGATAATTTTTGTTTATGCTTCACATGTGTGTGCAATTAATTTTTCCACAAAAGATTAACAAGTGGAATAGATTCAGTATCTTGCATAAAGTTAAATAGTGTGAGATCAGGTGAATCTTGGACATATTCATGTTTAGTGCATATAATTTCTACACTCTCTATATTTAGTAAATTCTATTCTAAAGTTCTCTCATAAATCACTCAAAATATTTAAAATTACATTAATTAAATACTTAGGAAAACCAACACTTTTGAAAAACACAAGACCCCCTAGATTCTACTAAATGTACAAATTTTTGGAACCATGATGCTCCTACATCAGAAAGAAATTCATAAACATTAAAATAAATTCAAAGGGATGCAATGAGTGTAGAAGCAAATCTGCTAGCAAAGAGAGTTAGAATTAGGAATGAAAGGAGAGTGACCATAAAAGAAGAACCCTCGACTTCTTCCGCTCATACAAAAATTGATTCATTATTTAGAACCATGGAAATAATGATGTAAATGATTAATCTTAATGAGAGGGCTTCTCCTAGAGAAAATCATCCTGCACCTAAAAATTGTAATCAAAATCCTAGGAGAAATCCTCCCCAAATCAAACAAAGAGAACAGAGGGGCCCTGATTAGCAAATTAGGCCTCCATTTTAGGAGAATTATGTCGATTATGATGGGGATGTAGTAGAAGAGGTATAAGAGAAAAAAAATTAATTTGATGGGTATTAATGGTGATGAAATTGTGTTTCTTACTTAGGAAGAACCAGAACTATTTCAATTATCCCAAAATCAACTTGATTCTGAAGAATCAGATGACTACAAGTAGGGAATTGAAAATGCTATTATGGAAGTCCGTAGGCAATATAATCTGAGGAGTGAGAAGACATCAGATGCCCCAAATAAAAATAATTCTGAAAATGCTGTCAAGAAAACCTCTGACACCATTTCAAAGAAAACTCCAGAAAATGTTGTTAAGAAAACTATTGATAGTTCTAGAATAAAAACAGTAGAAATTCCTACCAAAACGATTTTTGAGAGTACCTCCAAAATTACTCAAACCGATATTCCAACCACCAGTCACCAAAAAGAACATGTGAAAAAATAAATTATTGATAAATTTGACTTTCTAAACTTAAATAAATTCCAAACATCACTCAATATTGAAAATGAACTAGTGAATCTGCAAATTCCTATCCCCTTAATAGAGTTAATGAACAAAAAATTATACAGAACTCAAGTTATGAAAGCTCTAAACATAGGGGAAAACATTGACATTGTCAATTTGAATGACAATCAACCTAGACTATTATTTCATCTAGAGGTAGATGGTAAACCACAGGAAGGATGAGTTCCTCCATTCTATGTTAGTCTCAACGTTAATGATAATTCTCCATAATGCTATGTTAAATTCAGGTACTTCACACAATTTGGTGCCAAAAGCTATTATGGAGAATATTTTTCTTGACATTACTAGGCCTTACAAAGACTTATATTCAAGTTATTCCAACAAAGTAAGATGTTTAGGTCTCATTAAGTATCTATGTGTTACTTTAGCTGAAATCTAGCTAAGAGTCTAGTAATGGATATAGTGGTTGCTGATATTCCCCCTAAGTATGGGATGTTGTTGTCACACTCATGGGGAGAAAAATTACAAGGTACCCTACAAATTCACATGACTTATGCTACCATACAAGTCTTTTCTCAATAGAGAAGACTATATACAGAAACTTTAATGAAACACATGGTGAGTAGTAAGGAGAAACCACATAACTATCCCCTTTACTCTGTTCACTCCGATTTAGACTCCTTCATTCTTTATAATGATGGAGATATTGATGCTCATGTCACTAATTCTGAAAATGACATTTGTGAAACACATGAAAATTAAACCCAAATTGTGTAACAAAACATTGAAACTGAAATTTTTTGAAGCATGAGTTTTGATGGCTCTTGTAGTAGAGCAGGATCAGGAACATGTGTGTGCATATAAAATTTAGGAAATAATCATGTAGAAGGAAATTCATATAAATTTAATTTTGAATGTACCAATAACATAGCAGAATATGAAGTAATTCTTTTAGGATTGCAATTATTGAAAAAAAATAGGTGCTAAAAGAATTTATGTTCATGGAGATTCTAAATTGATTATAAATCATATTAAAGGAGAATATTATACAAAGCATCCTAGACTGAGAGAATACATAAATGTTGTGCTTGATTTTCTAGAAACTTTTGTAGAATATGATCTTGTTGTTATTCCTAGAAATCAAAATATCATTGCTAATGGTATAACTTTTTTAGCCAGCACATGCAAAATGCCTCATACCAACAGACAATATACAGTGGAAGTAAAACATTGTCCAACTGTACCATATAATATGACATATTGGGAGGTGTTTGGAAATGACAAACTTAGTGAAAACATTTTGCAGTCCAAGGATGAGTACGAAGAGAATAACATGGATTTAGAGTGTGAAGTAGAAAATCAAATAGTTTTACATACTAATGTAGGAAAAAAATTTGATCAATGAGATGTAAATATTTTTGTAGATGAAGTTGTACATAAATTATAATTGCATGAAATTGATCTAGAAAAATAAGAATCTGAAATACTTCAGCTTAAAGAAAATGTTTTACCTAGAGGTCTAGTTCCATTAGAGGAGCTTTTTGATTTTAATGATGTAGCAAAAAAGCCAAAAGTAGAGCCTAAAGGGGAAGATGTAGAAGAATGTAATATAGGTAGTGAACGGAATTCTAAAATGATAAAACTTTAAAAATCACTGCATGCTACTCAAAAAGAAAAGTACATAGCTTTATTCAAAGAATTCATTGATGCCTTTGCTTAGAGCTATGAGGATCTAAAAGCATATTACACTAGTATCATACAACATAAAATCCCAATCAAAGAGGATCATAAACCATTCAAACATAAACTTCGTAAAATAAATCGAGTTCTGATGCCTCTGATTGAGAAAGAGGTTAAAAAGATATATGATGCTAAAATCATAGTTCCTCTCAGATACTATAAATGGGTGTCTAACATAGTGCCTACTAGGAAGAAAAATGGAGAAATCAGATTATGCATTCATTTCAGAAATCTTAACAAGGACCCTTTAAAATACAACTACCCTTTTCCAAAAGTGGATCATATATTACAGAAGGTAGTAGGGTCTAGTAGGATTTCTTTATTAGATGGTTTCTTAGGCTATAGCGAGGTCTTAGTGTATCGTGATGATCAGGAGAAAACAAATTTCACTACTCCTTAGGGGACCTTCATGTATGTGAATATTCCCTTTGGGTTAATGAATGTCGGGGCCACATTTCAAAGATAAATGGATAATCCCTTTGCTCATGAGATTATTCAATTGATTATGATTTATCTAGATGACATTAATTTCTATTCAAAAAATTATGACGAACATTTGTTACATCTAAGAAGAGTGTTTGAAAACTGTAGAAAGTTTGGCATCTCATTAAATCCTAAGAAAACACTTTTTGGCCTTGAAGAAGAAAAGCTTCTTGATAATATTATTTCAAAGGATGGTATTAGGATTGAACCCAGTAGAATTGAAGCCATATTAAAAATAATTCACCCTAGAAGCATTAAGGAGCTTGAATATATTATTGGTAATATTAATTTCCTAAGGAGATTCATTCCTAACCTTGCAGAACATCTTAGAAATATAAAAAATATTTTGAAAAAGGATTCAGAAATCAAATGGAGCATTGAGGCTAGACAATCCTTTGATTTAGTTAAACATTCATTGACAAAAGCCCTAGTGTATATTAGTCTATATTTTATTAAATATTTCATTATCTTCTCTTTTTATTCTGAACACACTCTTGCAGTTGTCTTGTTGTAGAAAAATAATGAAGGATTTGAACATCCCATTGCATTTTTTAGTAAGGATTTAAGAGATGCATGTTTGAAATATAATATGATGGAAAAACATGCTTTTTCATTGATTAAATAAATTAAAGACTTTAAAGTATATATCATGCATTCTCATATTATTGCTTATGTGCCAAATTCAGTGGTAAAGGATATTTTAACACATAATTGACATGAGGGTAAACGAGGTAAATGGATTGATGTCATTCTTGAGTATGAATTATAAATCAAACCCAAAAATTTAATCCAAGGAAAAGGACTAGCCAAATTGATGGTGGGTCAAATTTCCATGCATTAGACATCAAATTTATTGTTGCACTACATGATCAAGAGGAACAAGCGACTCCACAGATTGATGAAGCATTTTTGAACTCACCCTGCTATGAAAACCTGATATAGGAAATATTTGTAAATTTAAAATTAGTTAAGTTTTGGAACATAGAAGATATTTTATATTGGAAATATGCTGGTGGTATTTTACTAAAGTGCTTGTGAACGGATGAGGCAGAAAGAACCATGTAAGATTTCCATGAAGGTGATTGTGGTGGAAATCTCTATTGGAAAGCCACTACCAAAAAAATCCTCAGAGCTGGTTTTTACTGGCCTACCCATTTCTGTGATATTAATAATAAAGTAAGTTCATGCCATGAATGCGAGTATTTAAAGGAAAAAAAATATTTTACCCATGCCATTAAAGCCTATATCAGTTGAAAGCCCTTTCCAGTAGTGGGGATTATATTTCATTGGTGAAATCCATCCACCTTCATCTACCAAGCATAAGTGTATTCTCACAACCATTTATTACTTTACTAAGTGGATAGAAGCCACTCCTTCTAGATCTGTCATTGATTTTGTCATCATTAAATCCCTTGAAACCAATATCCTCTCTAGATTTTGAAGTCCTAGAAAACTCATTACTAATAATGTTGTAACCTTTAAATCTAAGAAAATGATTGAATTCTTCAATAAATACCACATTACCTTGGGACATTCAACAACTTATTACCCTCAGGGTAATGGGTTGGTTGCATCCTCAAATAAGAGCTTGGTAAATATCATTAAAAATTTGTTAGAGGACAACAAGAAGTCTTAGCACAACAAGTTAGTTAATGCACTTTGGATTAACATAATTACTACAAAGAAGTCAATTGGCATGTCACCATACCAATTGGTTTATGGAATGAATGTTGTTTTTCCATCCTCTTAAAGAATTCTAGTCATGAAGATAATTCGATAATTACAGGTTGAACCTAATGGTACATAGAGGAGGATTAATCAGACTATTTAGTTACAGCAATCCAAGGAGCAAGTATACAAAAAAACCCAACTTATTCAGAAAAATGTCAAAAATATTTTTTATAGAAGGACTAAAGCTGATGACTTCAACATTGTAGAAAAAGTTTTGAGGTGGGATTCCACGAGAGAATACAAAGGTAAACATGGGAGATTTGATAACCTTTGGAAAGGGCCATAAATCATTTATGCCTTCAGAGGAAATAATGAATTCTTCCTCAAGGAACAAGATGGAGCAGAGATACATGGTGGTCCTCTCAATGGAAGGATGATGAAGCACTACTTTTCTTAGCATAAATATTTTTTTTCCTTACCTCATTGTAAATATCATACTCTCCATTGTTTTGACTGGGTAACTTATTGACTTAAGGTGAAGCCCACAGAGAAGGCCGTAAGCCTTGATTGATAAGATACCATAAGTACCTCAAAAGTGAAAGAAATCATATTCATACATTACAGACATCGGATACTCAAGGCCACTAATCACATGTTCTTGATATTTCGCATGGAGAAGTGCCATCCCCACCTGGAGACACTGTTAGGGTCCTATAATCTATAGGATCTCAAGAGGATTGAGTATGAGGTATTTGTGATTGTACATTGTAAATTATTTTCAATATGAAAATGATTCCTAAAAAATGTATATATAAAAGAAAATGAAAAGAGGGTATGTCAAAAAATGAATACCGAGAAAAAGATAAAAAAGAAAGAAAGTTGAAAAGATTAAAATAAAATAAGAACCCCGCAAAATAAAAAATATAAACAACATTGAAAGTGCTGAAAATTCAAATGCCACTACTGATAGATTACTTTTCTTTATGTCAAAATCAAATAAAATTGTGTGCAACCTGTATTAAAATTCCACAATGACTAGTTTTTTGTTCAAATCATACTCCTTAATCGTGGTTGAAAATTGTGAATTTTTGTTAATTAGGTTAGTGAATAAATATTTTTCAAACAATTTAATATTGGTAAATTAGTATTTAGGTAGAAAATTAAATTGATTCGACTACTTAATCTGAATCAATAGGAGAAATAAGTGATAGAGTATGTTAGATTTTCTATAAAAGAAAGTGGTGTGGGTTTGCTAGCTTAAATGCCCCCTAAGAAGAAAAAATGTTAGCTTAGCAAAAGAAATGAAATTCATGGGTAGGTAGAAGTGTTTTGGAGCCTTGAAAATAATTAAATTGGATATCCAAAGGTCATTTTCCAAATGTATCTATGCATATAAAGGGAAAAGTGATAAAAGTATTGTTTCCTAAATTTTTGACTAAATGAGTTTGGCACATGAATAAAACTCGGCATATTACTATATATCCTAAGTTTTTATTCTCATTAAACCTTCCCACTACCCAAAAATCTATCATGTCACATCACTTTAAACCCCACACATCTGTCCACTCATCATCTTCTCTACCCCCAATCCAATGGTCCACATATGTTTTCGACACCCGCTCTTAATCTGAGCTTTACCACTTGGGGGGAGTGGGTGGGTGTGGTCCAAAAAATGTTGCTTCATCTTTCATGGCCACAAAAACATGGTAGCTCCTCCACATTTCACACCCCCCTCCGCTCATACTTCTTGCCACCTCATACCCCCCGAAAACAACTTACGCCCGCAATACTAAAACCGCTGAACTATACGTTGCGCCCACCAATCTTGTTATGCCAAATTGCATATGCACATTTTCAATTATGTCCCTTACCACAGAAAACCACCTGTTAATGTATTCAATTAAATAAATGATCATTAATATAACTGATCCATGCCGCAATCAACCGAAACAACCCAAATGTGTATAAAACCATACATTCTAAACATGTTTATCTTTACCTAGCTCATTTCTCTAGACTCTCCATTCTTGTGATAGGTTTAAAGAGCCCTAGATCAATTCATCACGACATTATCAATCCTAGCACTGCATCTAATGTGTATTCTTTGCCAATCCAAAGCTTTACATCGTCCTGATAAACCTGTTCTTTGTGAACCCTTTCAATTCTCTGAAATAAATTGAATCATGCATCCTAAGAAGAAAAGCCAGGAGGAACTAGTTAACCCATTGATCCATCCTCCTGTTGATCTAGATCATATCTCTCTAGTTGATAGAGACTACAAAATTCATCACACGCTCTATGTATTTGAACTTTTCATGATGTATTCTTGGCTAGAAGACAAATAAATATATAAGTATAATGATATTGGACTGTGGGAATGAAACTTACCTCACTATATTTTCCCCCATGCCCATAGTGCCCCTAAATTCATCTGTAAATGTCAGGCCTGCTACATACCTAGCCAGAGATCCATAATTTCCCCATAGGTGAAATTCTCTTCACTATCACTGCACAATCCATCGATCAAATGATGCAGGACCCTTTTGTTGAAAATAGAACACCTTTCTCCCAAGAATCCCTTAATGAATTGTATCAGAAGCTATATTTTTCCAAAAGGGATAAAAACCTTGAACTTTTCCTAGCTGAAGATACTCAGTTGAATAAAAATAACCCTCCTTATTCTTCCTCCATTTTCCCTGGCAAATCCAAGCATATAATCACAGTCATTTCATACCTCCTTGGATACTATTCTGACCAGTGGGTAGATGAGCCAATCATAGGATTCGTCTGCATATTTTCTACAGATTCTAAACCATCTATCCTTTTTAATTTTAGCCAATTCCTAACAAATAGTATTCATGACCAATTTTTCAAATTTCAAACAAAAGAGGTGTTTAAATATTCCTTTGTTCTAGCGTACATGTTTTTATATTTCCCGAGAGATATTGAAATTTGTAACGCAGAAATTCGATGATGATGGAAATTAGAAATTAGTCATCTTCTAGACTACAATGATGATGAAAGAGAAGAAGGAGTATTCATACAAACAGATCATTGAATTGTTTTTACATCCAAAAATGAGCCTTCTTAGTAGTACAACTGAACCAAGAGTCAGTGAGAAACCTATGATCCCTTGGGAACCATTTTAAAATTAAGGATAGCAAACAAGAGTACTCCTTATATAAATACTCGTAGGCCAGAAATAGAGAAGTAAATGAGACAATTGGAGTGGGTTGAAAACACTTTGCAGGAGGCTGAGGAGCAGCTAGTCTCTACTTCCACATCACAGACTCTTGTCCCATAGGAAAATTCAAGAAAAGGACTGAGAGAATAATAATCACCTTCAGTGACTAATACTACAAGCAAGGAGTTCAAGATAATGTACAAGAAAATAACCAAACTCAATCCTAAAGTTAAACCAAATAAATATTCATAACAGGAAGTTATTTTAACCACTAAGGAGACACCTCAATCCTCTCAAGTTGGTGGCAAAACCACCCTCTCTCCTACCAGTTCGACAACTTCAAAGGACCAACAATAGGCCATTCAGAAAAATAAGGTCTCTCAGGGGAGAAAGAGAAGGCATTTTTTGATACATTTGGGAAAATAAAATTGAAAAATGAAATCCTGAAGAGCACATACAGTTAATCTGGAAGTAGACTTCCATTTACCAGAGTAGGTTGTTGTCAACATTTGAATCTGATAAAGGTAAAATGAAAATGGCCTTTCTTGAGGCACAACTTTCACAGCCTAATACAACACATGATTACAAGAAAACCTCATTTGAGTTTACATAAAATACATCCATCCCATTGATCAAATGGAGATGCACAAGAAAACAAGTGAAATCATTTCCTCTACCTTAACTAATACAACCATGAGTTTATCTAAATTGCGAGATTCCTTGGCAAAAATTCAGTCGCAACAAAAATGGATAAAATATCTTCTCTGGCCAAGGATACAAGAATTAAGTCTTTGGAAGACTTAGTGGTCAGAGTTGGATATGATCCTTCCAACATAAAATCTTCAGAGGAGATAATAAAGAAGACGAATGTTGACATAGCAGCATTGAGGAAACAACCAAATATTTTAGCCACAGAAGACCCTCTCACCAAAGATACTGAAGAAACAGAGTCTCAAAAGTCGGATATGATGAAGCTCATCATGGAGAAAAATTCCCAATTGAGACAAATGGAGAGAGAAATTGAAAAAATTATCAAGGAGAGGGAACAGGCTACTTCCTTTGGATTTTTTACCTCTACAACCATCTCTAAAGCTACAAATTCTATAAAAAACATAGCAGATGGTTCAGAATAGTTGACAAAGACAGTGGAGAATTTGTCTATTGAGACAGAGGAAATTAAGAAGCTACAAGATCATGTCAAACTATTGCAAGACCAAAAATCAAGAAGTGAAGCTTCTCATGCAGCTGAAGCACAGAGAGCTCGGAAACTGATAGAGAGTTTGCAGAAGTCAGAAAGAGAATCATCCAATGGAAAGACATTGGGCCAAATCAAAGATATAAGGACATATCAAGAAGAAAAAGGTAATAGTGATGATTGATTCGGTTATTACCCATAATTTTATTCATTGTAAGGTAGCCAAGGAATTGAATTGCTTCCTATACCCAACACCAAAATGTCAAGTGATGGTTGCAAATGAAGGAACTATAAATTTCTCTAGAAAATGCCATAATATCAAGCTATCCATGGGGGAATATGTATTGAGCAGTCCAATGCTTTCCATTCCAATGGGATGTGTTGATGTTGTACCAGGATTATAATGGTTACAATCTTTGGGGATGGTAGCTTTTAATTTTCAAGAACTTTTCTTGAAATTTTTTCAGAAGGAAAGGAATTAGAATTACGGGGTATCACAGGGAAGCCAAGAAATATAATAAGCTCTAATTTCATGAAAAATATTCTGAAGAAAGAACAATGAGTTGTAATTGCACAATTATGCTCACTAGAAGTTCCAACATCAAAATCCTCTATTTATCCAGATCTCCAAAAAGTCTTGGAAAATCATTCCAAGGTGTTTGAAACTACTAAAGGACTCCCACCTATTCATGATCATGATCATGTTATTCATTTGATTCTAGGAAATTTTCCTCCAAACATCAGGCCTTACAGATATCCTTATGTCCAAAAGAGTGAAATTGAACGTATGATTGCAGAAATGTTAGAGGTTGGTATAATTCAACCTAGTCAAAATTCTTTCGCTGCTCTAGTAGTATTGGTGCACAAGAAGGATGGATCATGGCACATGTGTATGGATTATAGGGAGCTCAATAAACTCACTATTAAATATAAATTTCCCATTTGTGTGATTAATGAATTATTGGATGAATTACATGGAGAAAATTATTTTACCAAGTTGGATCTTCGTTCATGATATCATCAAATTAGAATGAAGACTAATGATATTTTGAAAACAACATTTTGAACTCATGAGGGTCATTATGAATTTTTGGTCATGCCTTTTGGCCTTACCAATTCAACTTCTACATTTCAAGGGTTGATGAATTCCATTTTCAAACCCTTTCTTAGAAAATTTGTGCTAGTATTTTTTGATGATATACTAATCTACAGTAGGTCTTGGAAGGATCATGTTCAACATGCTGACAAAGTGCTCAAACTACTGGAGGAGAAACAATTATATGAAAAAACTTCTGAATGTTTCCTTGGAGTACAAGAGGTGGAATATCTGGGTCATATTGTATCTCACGAGGGTGTTAAGGTAAACCCTAAAAAAATTAAATCCATTAAGGAATGGAAATTCCCCACAAAAATAAAGCAGTTGCGAGGCTTTCTTGGGTTAACAGGGTATTATCACAGGTTTGTTAAGAATTATGGGAGAATAACAACACCTCTAGCAACATTATTGAATAAAGATGCATTTTCATGGACTACTGAAGCAACTAAGGCCTTTGAACATCTTAAAGAGGAAATGTGCCTAGCACCGGTCTTAGCTATGCTAGAATTCACAAACACCTTTATTGTGGAATGTGGTGCCTCAAGAAATGGAATTAGTGTTGTTTTAATGCAAGAAGGAAGACCCATTTCTTTTTAAAGTTGTCCAATCAAAGGAAAGTATTTACAGAAAGCTATTTATGAGAAGTAAATGTTGGCAATAGTACATGAACTATAGAAATGACGACCTTACCTAATGGGAACACACTTCAAGGTAAACAATGATCATGATAGTCTTAAACAAATTTTGGAACAGACTATCTTCAAAAGAGAAGAAAAAACATGTCACAAAGATTTTGGGTTATGACTTTGAAATCATCTAAAAAAAGGGAAGCTAAATTTTGTTGCAGATGCACTCTCAAGAAAGGATGAAGTGGTGGAAGAATTTATTTGTGCCATTCTATTATCCAGCTATATTGGAAAACTGAAGCAAGGGATGAATGGAAGAAGGATGAAGAAGTGTTGACACTCAACAAAAGTTGTAGCAAGATCCTAGTAAATCTGATACATTTAGTTGGAAAAATGATTACTTCTGGTACAAGGGTCGCTTATATCTTTGTAAAAATTCCCAACTAAAACAAAATATTCTTTTGGAATTTCACACTTCTCCTTTAGGAGGACACTCAGGATTTTTAAGAACTTAGCACAAGGTGAAGAAACAATTTTTTTGGGATGGCCTTAAATATGGTATTCAAAATTTTGTGGCGGAATGTTTGGTTTTCCAAAAAAATAAATTTGAGACAATTAAGACCCTGTGTTTTCTACAACTTTTATCCATTCCAAGTCAACGTTGGGAGGATATTTCAATGAATTTTATCACAGTTTTACCTAATTCTAAAGGAAATATTGTCATAATGGTGGTGGTTGATAGACTTACCAAGTATGCACAGTTTTGTGCATCATCTCATCCATTTAAAGCAAGTATAGTTGCTACTTCATTTATGGAAACACTTCAAAAACTACATGGAAACCCAAATAGAATTGTAAGCGACAGAGATCCAATTTTTACTGGAATTTTTTGGACAGAATTATTTTCTTGTTTGAGTAATCAACTAGTTCACATCTCATCTTATCATCCTCAGTTTGATGGTCTGACTGAGATAGTGAACAAATGTTTGGAAGGATAACTTCGTTGTTTTGTATCTGATAAACAAATAGAATGGGTCAAGTAGTTATCTCTAGCTAAATGGTGGTATAATACTTCCTTCCATACTGCAGCAAAACTGACCCCATTTATGGCACTTTATGGATATCATCCACCATCCATCACATCATATTTAAGAGAAAATTTTAAGTTTAAAGAAGTGGAAGATCACATCTAGCATCAAAAATAAGTTCTCCAACTATTAAAGGATAACCTAAATTTGGCACAAAATCGAATGAAAGGACGGTCAGATCAAGATCGCAACGAGAGAAGTTTTGATGTAGGAGACTGGGTATTTTTACAGCTACAACCATACAAAAAAATGTCCCTCAAGCAAGATAAAAAGCATATTAAATTATCACCAATGGACTATGGCCCTTACAAGGTCTTCCAAAAGATCAGTACTATGGCATACAAATTCGAGCTTCGTACTTCTTCGCGAGTGCATCCAGTTTTCCATGTTTCATGCTTAAAGAAGGTGATAGGTGAAAAAATTCCAGTACAGACAATATTGCCAGAACTTGATGAGGAAGGAAAAATCATATTGGAACCTGAAGCAGTCATGGAAACAAGAACTCAACAACTATGAAATCAATCTATTTCAGAGTATCTCATCAAGTGGAAGAACTTACCCACTGAACATTCTACATGGGGGATGATTATTTTATATAAAAGCATCTAGAGCTACTCAGGCATTGAGGACAACACTTTTTTTGAAGGACAGGGGCATGTTAGGTCCCTATATTACCAGTATAGTCCCTGATTGTTGTTAGTTTAGTCCCCTTATTGTTATTGTTATACCCCTGTAACCCCAATATTGCTATTATTGTTCCCTTACATTATTTTTGTTAGGTCGGCTAGGATTATATTGTGACCCCATGGACTCCCATATATAGAAGGATGTTTTGTCCTTTTTATCGTCCAATAATTGTTCATTTATGTAATGTAAAGGAGGTTTCCCCCTCGAAGTGACCTATTTCTAAGGCATTGATCTCTATTTTCTTCTATTTTTGGAGTTGGTTTCATAAAAATCAAGTTATATATTTTTTACTTCATTTCCCATTGGGAATATAGAAATTTAATCAACCAAACCAATAAAAACCAAAAAAAAAACTAAGTACAGTCATAACTAGCCTAATATCCACTAAGAAAAGGTTAAATTTAACAGAGCGATCCCTCTCTGAAGCTGGCAGAGCTAGATCCCAACTTCCAAAGTGGTTTTGATGTTGTCCTCTCTGTTTATTCTCCCAATATTTTAAATTACAGAATGATAACACTAATTAAAATGAAGAAGAAACTCCGAGTAGTCCGGTTTCTTTCGGTGAACAAAAATTTCCTTTAAACCTTCCTCTTTCTCATTTTCAAACAAACAATTGCTACCTTACACCTTTTGACTTTGCATGTTCATTTGGTTATGGTAACACATGTCACCGCATGCATTTTTACTCTTGGCCTAGAAATAATATGTCAGAAATGGCTTCTGGAAGTATGTCTATCGATGCATCCATGTTTTAAACTTCTCCAGAAACATTGTTATATGGCGATCCTTCAGTTCCTCCTATATATTATTCACATACTAGGAATTTTCTGGGAGAATCTCCTTCTCATCATGTTCCTGCTATTTCACCTGATTTATTAATTTCTACTTCTCAAAAGTTGACTTCATACCAATACATTCACATGATTTATGGTGGTAATCCTCCAGTTAACTAAACAGGTGGTTATAATCCAACTAGGGGAAACAAACTCCTCCTAGAGGGAAACCTTTTGTTGGTTCATATCCTATAGTTACAGGACAAACTTTACAAGATGAATATCAAAGTTATGGTCTGACTCCTCAAGTTGGTTTAGGTCAACCATTTTTTTCACAACCATTAGTAGGCACTCATTAACCAGGGATGAATACTATATGGAATCCTTCATTTTCTCAACAATATTTTCAAGCTAATCCACAGATGGCCATTTACCAAATTTCTTAGCCAATTGGAAAAAAAATTATTACTCATGTCCAACAACCCTTTTCATGGAATTCCTCAGGTTAACCCACATGCATCTGTTGAACAATAAAGTTAGCATCCTCGCCTGAGTATTCCACATACTCCTATCCTGTATGTTGCACAAACATATTTTCAACAACCTAGTACACCTCAAACAACCATCCTAGTAGTATCTCAGGTTTCTGCTCCAATTACCCCTCAAGTATCAATGCAACCTATTACATAGGATATCCCTCATAATTTATTTTATTAATATGGACATATAATCTAGTATATACCTTAAATGTGTTTGGGAAAACCTAGTATAGGAACTTTGCAAAATATTTTCAAATCCAACCTTTTGAGGGCCCATTATTTCAAGGTCAACCTTATCAGAGTCAGTTATTTCAAGGATAGCCTTTGTAACGCCAAACCTTTCATGGGAAATACTGATTGGGATAGATGGGACCAAGTATACCTTTCCAGAGTCAACCATGCCCTGTTCATACATTTTAGATACCGTCTCAGCCTCAGCTTCGTATGGCTAAACCTGGTTACCTTGGAGGTATGAAAATCGAAACCGCCGAGGCCATTCTAGGAGATCTAGATATCCTCCTCCAGGTACCAAACTTTTCCCACAGGGTTATCTGTTTCCACAGCAATATCCTAACTGATAGTTACCTTTTATTGCAACCTTGGATTTACTGAATTTGTCTCGACTGACAAATGATCTGATTTACTATTTTCCCTTTTCGATAGCAATTCCAACCAAGTTTATTAGTGATATTCTAAAATTTGAAGGTAGATAAGGAGAGGACCCTTCAAATAATATCATGATGTATCATCTTTGGTGCACATCCAATTCATTAATCGATGATTCCATTCAGTTATGACTATTTCAACGAACCTTAACTTGTTCAACTCGGAAATGGTACATTGAGTTACCACGAGCTTCCTTTCACAATTTAAATGTCTTAGCCACTTCTTTCCTAACCAATTTTTAGTTACCTATCCGTTACGATAATGGTACCAAAATTTTGAACTCATTAAAATAGAATTCATCTACCTATATTTCTGATCATATTCATGGATGGAGAGATAAACATTGTTTGGTTAAAGTTTTCATTCGAGATCAGATTATGGAATTATGTTTTACCAAGTATTTACTTCCAAATAATACTAAATATGTTGCCAAGGGAGTTATTTTAATATAATAACCATTTATCACTCATGCCCAATATCTAGATGTAGGTTACACGCAGTCTGGCACATTGTATGAAAAAACTCCAGATTTGCCTCACCCTGGTCAAATATCAACAAATCCTTCTTGCTCACACGTCGTCGATGATGTAGTTAGTTCTATTAGTATATATAAGAGTAAAAAGAAACATTCCATATCCAATACTTTGATTCACCTAAAGGAATCTCTTCTCCCAAAAAATCTTCCCATATTAACGTTGTAGATTCATCTACCGGTAAAAATAATTCGAATAGAAGTAAAAATAAGCGGAAGGGTGAAGTGAAACAAAAAAAATCCTTGAAAGATAAAAATGATAAAACTGAACCATATAGTGAGAAGAATAAACCTCATTATCCTTGTTTAATTTTGGATGAAGATCATTTCACCAAGCACTGCCCTCATCACGTTGAGGTAACAAAATTCATCAAAGGTTCACCCACCCCTGTTATTTTGAAGGATCTATTTTTTCTCAAGATAGTCAGATGGTCTCTCATAACTCTTCTTCTTCCATCTCATTAGTACATATCATGATGTTGTATTCTCAAATTATGGTTGCTACAAGATCTCAAGATTATGGATCTAAGGGTCCTATAAATGGAAACGACATCAGTTTACCCATTCAAGCTACCACGTCAAGTCCTCCTCCTTCCAAACCATTAAAAATCGAGAAAAATAGTTCTGACATGGTGATTCAACTGCCTCCTAAAGGTGTTATTAGAAATTTAACATTCAATCCACATGTGCGAGCTACTCAGAATTAGAACATTGTTGAGGATATAGCTACATCACCTTCAGCAATGTCGACCTTTTAAGTGCTGCAAACTTGTTGAGAACAATGGTAATTACTTTTTTTGACTATAGGAGCTATTGAGCCTCGGGATTTTAATATAATTATATTTTATCGAGACAATTATGTACCTATAATTCTGCATCAACTTGTTGGAAATACTGACAGGGGGGTGAATCAATATTCCTTTCATTTAGAGAATTAGTTAATCTTCAATTATTATCAGTGTTTGTACAATGGTATTAGTAAACAAAAGGAAGAAAAATGCACACAGTTTTTAAGGTGGAAACCCACTCCAGGGAAAAAACCACCTAATTCTTTTCTAATAATTCTGTAATATTCAACTCCAATTGAAAATAAAGCTCCAGCTTCCTAGAATATATAAAAGCATTCTTCTCCAGCTGCCACTGGATGGATGCTCCAATGCCTGAGATTCTTTAGTAGTCAACTGAATGGATACCCCAACACCCAATGAGCTACAAATCACCTTAGCACCACCCTACCACCCTGAACTTTTCACAGGCTTGAACGTATTGGTGTTCATGCACCAACCTAGAACCACCCTACCACCCTATAGAAGAATAAAAGAAGAATGGACTCTCGTACTAGGGAATATTGTCCACTTTACAATGATATAGAATGATGTAGAAGAAGAAGACACAGTAGAACATAATCCCAACTATGACACAACCACCTAATGATGATCCTAGACTCCTTGACACTGCCTCTTCAACTCTTTCCAGATAGACACTAGTATAATTTTTACAATAATGTATTTACAATGACTTAGTACAATGATACCTTTATAGTGACTGTATGCAGTGCTGCCCACTTCAAGACTTCATGTGATGAACTTCTTACTGCTGTTCTACACCTTCATTTCTGCTCTTTTCATGCTACCCTCTTTTGCACCTTGCTTTTGTTTGCTGCCCTAGAAATTTTGGTCCTTTGCAGCCCTCGACAACACATGATATAGCTTTTTCTTGCCTTCTATGAGCTCAATATTGAATCTGGTGTATCTATTTTATTTCAGATCCCCAATATGTGATTTTGGTTCTTGTCGTACTCCTTTGAGTATTCTTTCCAATTCCATAGGTCTGACCCAATTTGGAGTTTTCAAGGGAGATTTATGCTCAATCTCTCACAATTCCCTAATTATGGATTATTTTAGTAGAGCGAACTTGTACGGTGTGCCACGTATCATTATTTATTCATTAGGCTTTGAAATTGATATAAGAAAAACTAAAGTCTGTGAACTATCTAGCACTTTTTACATAATTCAAATTCGATACTCAGAGAGAGAGTTATGACGATTTTCCCAAGGTCACTTCTTTGAGATGAATTTCAGGAGCCTGCAAAAACACTGAATTCCACAGATCATATCTCCGAAAATGTTGTGCACCTTGATCTAAAATTTATACAGGAGCTTTCTCAGGATTTATGATTCGCCTCATAAAACGTTCAGCTTCTGAACCTTTGTATAAAAAAAATTTGATTGAAAATGTCACGATGACTTGTTTCAGATAGCGAAATCCCTACATAAGGAGGATATGAGGATCACAATTTATATAAATGCTTAGGTTGAGAGGGGCTTCAACAAGTGAACATGGGACGGATTTTAGGAGCTTAAAAATGATTAATTTTTGAATTTTCAATGACCCATGCCACAACCCTATGGGGTTTTAGCCCGCTAACTGGGGTTACAAAATTCAAAGATGAATATCTCTCAAACCGTGAAGATTTGCTTTTCATGCCATATATCAACGAAAACATCTCGACAAGTAGAAACCATCAAAAGCATTCTTGACTGAAAATATTTTAATTTGGTAGGTCAAAATTCCCATGCAATATTGGGGTAGACCTTTGTGCTGCTTGGGTTGACATCAATGGCAAGAGTTGATCAAAAATCTCCCCCTTTGGCATTGATGGCAACACAAGTACCCCCCCTGCGATCATGACACCTCTTCCTACAACATTCTCTCCCCCTTTGACATCAATGGCAAAGGGTAACTCCCCCTAACACACAACCATCCTACGGACCTGTACACACTTCAACTCCCCCTTTATATTATGAATAAGGAAAATCTGATGAGAACTTCAGAGAATCCCAAGTTTATGGTGAATATATTCAAATTCTTCATGAGGTAAAGGTTTAGTGAAGATATCAGTGATTTGTTCTTTCGTACCAACATACTCAAGTTTGATATTCTTTTCAGCGACTTATTCTCTAACAGAATGATATTTGATCGGAATGTGTTTTTTTTTTAATACATGATAGGATTCTTGGAGATGTTGATGGCATTGGTGTTGTCACAGAATATGGAAATAGGCTCACTGAATTGTACTTGAAGATCTTGCAAAGTTTGTTTCATCCAAAGGAATTGAGTACAACATGATTCCACTACAATGTATTCTTGTTCGATTGTAGATAACGAGATTGAGGTTTTCTTTTTTCTCAACCATGATACGATACAACCACCTAGATAAAATGCTGCTCCGCTATTACTCTGACGATCATCAACGCTTCCTACCCAATCTGCATATGTAAAGGCTTTAATAATGATATTTTTACCCTTTGGATACCACAAGCCATATTCTTCCGTGCCCTTTAGATATCGAAGAATTCCTTTGACGACAATAATATGTGATTATTTTGGTGCTGCTTGGAATCTTGCTACTTGTCCAACTTCTTGCAGAACACCTGGCTGGGAGGCTGTTACATATAGAAGACTACCAATCATAGATTTGTAGAACCTCTGATCCACATCCTTAGATGAGTTGTCTATGCTCAATTTGCAACCTATTACCATCAGAGTAAGGATGGGTTCGCAATCTTCCATTTTGAATTTCTTGAGAATTTCCTTGATGTACTTGGCTTGACATATAAATATTCCTTTCTCTTAAAATTGTAAAATCTCTTTTGGTAAACATGCAATGGAACATTGTCGACGCGTTTCGAACCAACCAGTGTGGTTCATCATCAAGAATAGGTGAGAGATTAGATTAGGACATTAAGTTAAAATAGATGTAGAGATGGCTAAACTAACCATTAAGAAAACGACTAGTTTGACTTTTAAATTTTATTTATTTATTTTTAATTAATTAATAACAACTAGTTTCATTTTATTTATAAAATATTTGATTTATTTATTCAATTACTTAATAGATTAATTAACTTATTAATTAATTATTTAACTTATATATATATATATATATATATATATATATATATGTTTCCTATTTTATTTAGCTGATTTAATTATTTAATTATTAATTTTATTTAATTATTAATGTGTGAGGTCCAACTAAAAAAATAACCAATGACCAAAATAAATAAATAAATAATAATAATAATAATAAATATAGCATAAAAATATTTTTTTTATAAAAAACAAGAGTAAAATAAAAATAAAAATAAATAAAAAATAAAAAATAATAATAAAAATAAAATAAAATTAAATAAATAAAACAAAATAAATAAATAAAGGAACAATAAGCAGGGCAGAAATAAAAGGCAATCAATAATATAAGGCAGGTATCCAACACCTGCTGATGTTCCAGCCATCATCTCTATTGAGATTAATGAGCCTTTTTTCAATTTCTAAGGCCTCTCTTAACTTCCGATGATGGAAATGGTCGATCCTAGCAATGACCTTAGCTTCTTCGATGAAAATATGATGAGTAGTCTTTTCTGCATGCTCATCTAGGGTAGACGAGAAGGATCTTCCATGTTTAATGTCAACAGCATGCTCACAGATCCTTTGATTTATAGATTGACTAGTTTCACCAATGTAAGGAGTCCCACAAGAACAAGGAATGATGTGTACACATTTCCCATCCCTAGGGTCAATCGGATCTTTAACCAGTTTGAGAGAGTTGTGAATCGTGTTAAGGGGCTTGAATGACGAAGACACCTTATGCTTCTTAAGGACCCTAGAAATTTTATTAGTGGTTCCCTGAATGAACAGAAGATGCACACTACGGGACCATTGACTAGGGTATTTATTATTTTTAATTAGAGGACCTTTTTCTTCTTTAAGGAAAGATTTAAGGCCTTGCGACCTACTATAACCATTTTTACAAAAGACACTTAACAGATGGGACTTTTCCCCTTCAAGGTGAGACTCATCAGAGATCCTCAACGCCCTTGTGGCTAAGGTGTTTAGGACACCTAATTTTTTAGCAGGGAAATGGTGTGAAATACCGTGAAGATATTTCTCAGTATGAGTTTTCTTTCGAGAAAATTTATGGGATAAAGAACCACCATCCTTTCTAGAGACAAGAACATCAAGGAAAGGAAGGCTACCATCCACCTCATATTCCATTGTGAAATTTATGGAGCACAATTGATCATTAAGATGAAGGAAAAAAAGATCTAACTTTTGTTTTCCATGAGGCCACATGACACAAGTATCATCTACAAACCTTTTCCAAAGTTGTGGCTGGAAATGAGCTCAGGAAAGAGCCTTAGATTCAAAATACTCCATAAACAGATTAGCAACAATCAGGGAAAGGGGAGAACCCATGGCAACACCACATGCTTTCTCATAGAATTCACCTTCAAAACTAAAGAAAGTGGAGGTTAAGCAAATTTCAACTAAACGGGCCGTATCAGGATCAGTAATGCAATTAATGACATCAATAGCCTCATTGATCGGGATATTGGTGTAAAGAGAAACAACATCAAAAATAACAAGCCTATCCTCCTGATCCATTTTAACATCCTTCAACTCATGAACAAAAGAAGAAGAATCTTTAAGAAATGAGTCTGTATGACCTACGAGAGGCTTAAGCTTAAGGGCTAAATACTTGGTGAGAAGATAAGTCGGGCCGCCAAGTAAAGACATCTCAAACTCACTTTGCATCTTTGTAGAAAATTTCTTACTTAGTCGATCATCATTGCTACCAAATATTATATCATCCACATATACCTCAACGATTGTTAAATTATCTTTATCTATTTGTACATAAAGATTGCTATCAATAGTAGCTTTCTTGAACCCTTGTTGACGTAGATATCCATTAAGATGCGCATACCATTCTCTGGGAGCCTCCTTGAGATCATATAGAGCCTTCTTTACCCTACAAACATATTTTTATTTTTCTGATAGTAGAAAACCTTCAGGTTTTTCAATGTAAAATTCTTCTTCTAATTCGCCATTCAGAAATGCTAACTTCACATCCATTTGGTAGACTTTGGTTTTTCTTGAACATGTATAGGTGAGAAGCATTTGGATGGCTTCCATTATGAAAACTGGTGCAAATGTTTCATCAAAATCAATTCCTTCCACTTGTGCATAGCCTTTGCAAACCAATCTTGCTTTGTTTCTGGTAACCTGTCCATCTTCATTCAATTTGTTTTTTAACACCCATTTTTTTCCTAATGACATTTTTATCTTTTGGTCATGGAACTAATTCCTAGGTTTTGTTCTTCTCAATTTGATCCAATTCTTCATTCATAGCTACTACCCAATGTTCATTCTGGTTGGCTTCCTCAAAACTACTAGGCTCAAAGGTTGCTAGAAAAGCAATGTGAGCTTGTTTTGATGAACAAAGTTATCTACCTTCCTTCATGTCACCAATGATTTGATTTGATCGATGGTTCTTTTGAATCCATTATTTTGTTCTCTTTGGAGTATCTTCTTATTTTTTTTCTAGTATATCTTGATGATCATTATTTACTTCTTCCAGGTTGAAAGTTGCTTCTTGTTCTAGAATTTTCTCTGTGTCTTTTTTAGCCTCTGTCTCAAGTTTCAAATATTCTAGATCTTCATCATTATTCGTTAGAACACCACCTTTGTCAAATGTAACATTTATGTTCTCCACTATCTGTTTTCGTCTTAGATTATAACATTTATAGGCCTTTCTTTTGCGTGAGTAACCAACAAAGATACATTCATCAACACATGATTCAAATTTACACAAATTTTGATCTTCTCTTTTGATATAACATTTTCTTCCAAAGATTCTGAAATATTTTACATTAGCTGGTTTTCCTTTCCATAATTCATATGGGGTCTTGTTGCAATTATTTCTAGAAGAATTCGGTTGATAATGAAGACTTCTGTATCAATTGCTTGAACCCATAATTTTTCATCCAATTTTGAGTCCTTCAACATTGTTCTACCCATTTCCTGTACGGTTCTATTCTTTCTTTTAGAAACTCCATTTTGCTGAGGTGTTCGTGCTATTGAAAATTGTATTTTTGTTCAATTTTCGTTACAGTATTGCTAAAATAATTTGGAAGTGAATTCTCCGCCATTATCTGATCTTAGACACTTTATTTTCAAATCAGTTCCATTTTCGATCAACTCCTTGTAGATCTTAAAGAACTCAAATGCTTCATATTTTTTCTTTGGGAAACTAACAGTTGTCATCCTAGTATAGGCATCTATCATTAACATGAAATATAATTCTCCATCTAAGCCTTTTGTTCTCACACGACTACATAGATAAGTATGTATTAATTCCAATGGATGTGATGCAAAGTGTTCTTTTGTTTTAAATTGGACTTTTGTCTGCTTGCTGTGACGACAGGCCTCACATAGTGTGTTGGAAGGTTTTGATATTTTCACAATTATCGTATTGCTTCCTTTTTGCTTATCCTGACAATATTTTCAAAGTTTATGTGACCCATTCGTTTGTGCCATAACCATATTTCATCTTCTTTAGCTAGTAGACATGCTTTAGTTGCTTCATCCACAACATATATGTCATTTGGAGCTCGAATTTCTGTAGCCACAATTTTACCATACCTTCCTTTCCTGATTTCACATTTTGTGAAGTTGAATAACATTGTGTGTCCTTGATCACACATTTGTCCAACACTAAGAAGATCGTGATTCATGTTTTCAACCAATAGACCATTCTTGGCTATAACATCTTTTCTTCCAAGAGCGATGGTACCTAATCCTATAACATTTGAAGATCCATCATTTCCAAAGGATATGGTTCCATCCATCTTCTCTTTCAGGGATAAAAATTTCCTTCTATCTCCAGTCATATGCATTGAGCAACCACTCTCAACATACCACACATCTTTGTTGTTTCCAGCCTTGAGAGTGAGAGGATAATTATTAGTCTTCTTCTTCTTCCAAGTTCATTCATTCTATGGCTTCGAAGGTTCTTCTAGAGGATTTTCAAGTTTGCAGTCTCTAGCTATGTGTCCAATGTTATGACATTTGGAAAATTCCATATTATTTCTTAAATTTTCAAATCTATTGATGTTTTGTTGAGCCCTAGGAGGTTCATATTTGAAGGATCTACTGGAATTGTATTGCTTCCTAGGGTAAATGCGACATTCTATAACTTTATGACCAACTTTTCCACGTGAATAAAAATAGCCATGAAAAATATGTTGGTACCTGGATGGAAATATTTGTCGAGGAATCGTCTTCCAAGGATTTTCCTGCGAATCTTGTCCAGTGAAGTTTACATGCATGTCAAATCTCATAGGTTCATTGTATTTTTTTTGTAGAAGGTCATGCTTCTTCTTCTTTGTAACCAAGACCAGTTCTGTCGTTGTAAGATTATTGATTGTTGATGAGTTCTTCCAATTTCCTTGAGCTGTTGGCATAGTTTTGGACAATTTTTCTCTTCTTCACTTCCTTACGTAGAAAGACTACTTTGGGTTCTAATGCTTCCCTTTCTTGGTTTCTTTCTTCCAAATTCTTTTGAAGTGACTCTTCAATACATTTGTGTTCTTCAACCTCAATTTTGAGACCTTGAACTTGTTCTTCAAGATTATTGGAACGGATCTTCTCAGCCTTGAGCTCTTTTATAAGCCTGATTTCCTCCTTAGAAAATTCTTCTATGGTCAACCCTTCTCCTTCATTGTTTGATACCTCTTGTTTATTATCCTTGGCCATAAACAATACTTTCTCATTGGCTTCTTCTTCGCTGTCACTGTCTTCATCGGATGTTGAGCTATCTTCTTTAGAGAGAAAGTTCCTTTTTGATCCTTTATTTTTGTCTTGCTTGTTGAATTTCTTAATGCATTTCTTTCCTTTTGAGTTGCCATCACTTTTGTTCGGACATTTTGTTGCGAAATGCCCAACCTCACCACAGCTTAAACATATCAATGGAAGTTTACCTTTCAATTTTCCCTTACCAATTTTTAGTTTTCTCATAAAGTAAGAATATTCTTCATCCGAAGGACCTTCTTCATCATCTCCCTTTTCTTCACACTTGCAGGTGCATGTCTTTTCAATTGAAGGTTGTTTGTCCTAATTGGTTTTCTTAGATGTAATGAATTACCCTCTTCTTCATCAAGTCTCATTTCATATGCTATGAGAAATCCATGTAATTCCTCTTTTTTAAGTTTGTCCAGATTTGCACTGTATTCTAAGACCGATACCTTTGGGTTGAATCTCCCCAGTAACGTTCTAAGAATATTTTGTATAATAGTCTTCTCGTTAATTGGCTCTCACAATCCTTCTAGAGTGTTGGTTATTTCATCAACGTATTGGAAGTATGCAGCAATGTTGTCATCTTCTTTCATTCCGAGCTACTCAAATTTTGCTCTATAGATTTGAAGCTTTGCTTCTTTGACATTTGAATTACCTACATATATATTCTCAAGCTTGTCCCATACATTTATTGCAGTTTTACAACCCAACACCTTATGATGAGTAGATTCAATAAGCCCACTGATAATAATATTCTTTTCTTTTGCATCATTTACCAAAATCTTCTTACCCTGTTCATCCATGGTTGGTGTAAATCCATTTTGAATAGTGTCCCATAGTTTGTAACCTTGCACCAAGAGATAGAACTCCATTCTTCCTTTCCAGAGTGCATAATTATTTTCATTGAACAGACGTACACCATTCTTGGTATGCTCCATGACGTCCTTCCAGCTGTTAAACTACTATTGAAGGAACCAAGCTCTAATACGAATTGTTGGAAATACTGAGGGGGGGTGAATCAATATTCCTTTCAATTAGAGCATTAGTTCATGTTCAATTATTATCGTGTTTGTACAATGACAGTAGTAAACAAAAGGAACACAAATACACACAGTTTTTAAGGTGGAAACCCACTCCGAGACAAAAACCTCCTAATGCTTTTCTAATAATTCTTTAATATTCAACTCCAATTGAAAATAAAGCTCTAACTTCCTAGAATCTATAAAAGGATTCTTCTCCAGCTCCCACTAGATGGACGCTCCAATGCCTGAGATTATTCAGTAGTCAATTGAACGGACTCCCCAACACCCAATGAGCTACAAATCACCCTACCACCACCCTACCACCCTAAATTTTTAATAGGCTTGAACCTATTGGTGACTTCATTCACTAGACTAGCACCACCCTACCACCCTATAGAAGAATAAAAGAAGAATGGACTTCCGTACAAGGGAAAATGGTCCACTTTACAATGATATAGAATGATGTAGAAGAATAAGACACACTAGACCATAACCCCAAATATGATACAACCACCTAATGATGATCCTAGACTTCCCAACACTGCATCTTGAACTCTTGGTAGATAGACACTAGTACAATTTTTACAATAATGTATTTACAATGACTTAGTGCAATGATACCTTTACAGTGATTGTATGCGGTGTTTCCCACTTGAAGACTTTATTTGATGAAATTCTTGCTACTGTTATGCAACTTTATTGCTACACTTGTCATGCTACCCTTTGCTGCACCTTGCTTTTCTTTGCTGCCCTATAAATCCTTGTCCTTTGCAGCCCTTGACAACACATGATCTAGATTTTTCTTGCCTTCTAGGAGCTCGATGTTCAATATAGTGTATCCATGTTATTTCAAATCCCAAAAATGTGAGTTTTGGTCCTATCGTAGTCCTCTGAGTCTTCTTTCCAATTCCATAGGTATGACCCAATTTGGATTCTTCAAGGGAGTGTTATGCCCAATCTCTCACAATGCCCTAATTATGGACTGTTTCAGTAGAGCTAACTTGTGCGACATGCCACCGGTCATTGTTTCTTCATTTGGCTCTAAAATTTATACAGCGAAAACTAAAGTCCGTGAAATATTTGTCACTTTTTACAGAATTCCAATCTGATACTCAGAGAGAGATTTATGATGATTTTCCCAAGGTCACTTCTTTGAGATGAATTTCAGGAGCCTGCAAAAATACTAACTGCCACAACTCATATCTCTAAAAATATTGTGCACCTTGATCTAAAATTTTTACAAGAGCTCCCTTATGATTTTTCCTTCACCTCATAAAAATTTTAGCTTCTGAACCTGTTGAAGCCTCAAAAATCGCTGCTTCAAAAATTGGGGGAAAACCACCCAGTCGGGACCTTAGGACAACTCCTTTTCCGTTTTGTGTGGTGGTTCCGACTAGATTTATAGGACCAGTTTCCTAATAACTAAATGGGTTGGTAATGGAATGATTGGATGAGTGGAAAATGGAACTAAAATGACTGAAATAATCTATCTAATTTAATCTATAACTGATAAATAATTCTAAAACTTAACCCTGGTATCAAATATGAATACAACTTTAAGATTGTTCCAATCAAAGAAATAACCATGAAAATCTATTATAATTTAACTGAAATATGCAGCATCAAATAATGATAACTCTGTTTAAGAAATTAAACAGAGTTATAATAACACATTGTATTCATCATTTTGTATGTCATTTGTATACACTGTGAAAGATAAAATATTTCTATACACTCAGAAATTATATGTATAAAGAAATATTTGTAAAACAAGTACATATAAATGATAGCAAATTTAAAGAGAATATCTCATAACATAAGAAAAATTAACAGTAAATCGATAGAAATACCAGATTCATCTTGATACTTTTCCTAATGCAATTCAATATCCAGGATCTAGTGCTTCAATGTAAAATAGACTCTAAGGTACAGAAATGCAATTCTCAGAGACCATTTGACATAAACCACCAGACGTGATCCTTTATAAAAATATAATAGTAAATGGAGTACAAAAATGTAACATCCAAGTCAAAAATATTACAAATTCAGGACCCCTTTCTAAATGCATGAAAGGGGTTTAAATAGGAAATTAATAAAACAAAATAACTAAAACTACTGCCACAATCTATCACATCGGAAATCTAGAAACATAATTGCGATATTGAAGCGAAACTGATTCATTGATTTTCCCCTGCATTCAATGTGCCAAGGTGGCAAATTTTGAGCATATCTTTGACCTCTGTTGGATGACTTAGCCTCGAATATAACTGACCAGTATATGTGGCATCAAAAAAATCTGGAATGATGCAACTGATGGCGTTGTAAAGGCATTTAATTTCCATTTGTTGACTGTGTGGCTTGATTAGATATGCCCAAAGGATATCCCATGCAATTCATTGAAGCTTGCTGATTTTTTGATCTTTGTTGATTAATTCTTGTTTCCACCTGGTATCAGTATCCTTTACCATAGGTAGTTTACCTGGAATACAATCTGAAATGAAATTGGTGGCATATAAGCTATCATTAACCAACTATGTTATATTATTCATCATATCTTTGGCTCTTGATGTGGCTCTTTCTCCTTTTATCAACTGCTTTTCCCATTCAGTAAATAGAATTTCTTTGTGTCTTTCCTCAATCCTGGGAAGGTTTGCATCCCTTCCTTGCTCTAAGTCTTGCCATGAAAGAAATTCAGAAATTTTCTCATCTCCATCATCAAATTCGAGCCTAAGGTTGATTCCTTCATCTATTAAACATGGTTTTATTTCACATAAGGGCTCAGTTTGTGCCATATTTTTGCATAGCTAATTCAATTGCTGAGACAATAACTTACTTGTCTCCAGAGCTTCCGTCTTAAATTGATCCAGTTTAGGATAATCTTTAAATTTGTCCAATCTTAATTGGAATATTGTCTCTTGTTCAAATTTTGCAGTAGAGTTTGTAACTTTGCCACCTCTTGACTTAACTACTACTACTTGCTCAAGGCTTGTTGATCAATCCTTTTCCTTTCAATGCCAAGTTGCTCTTCCAGTTGTTTAGATCTGAGCTCCTTATCTTGCAACTTCTGTTCCAACTGCATAATCTTTTGTTGATTCTCTATAGCTTGTTCCTCGAGCATAGCTATCTGTAAGTCCTTTTGTTTCATCATTTTAGTGACTTTAGAAGCTTTGTCTATAGTGGATACACTATAGGCACCTGCATATCGTGACAATTTGGTGAGATCCTCTGAAGGATTCACCTCAGTATTTTTCTATAAAATGTTCATCAGTTCACCTTGTGATGTTGAAAGAGACTCTTGATCTATTCTTCTTCTCTTCCTCTGCTTCCTGACAACAACCCTATTATTAGGACTATAAAAGATATCTATATGAGGAATTTCTTCTACTTTCAACACAATTTCTTCTGTAGGATGCTCAGGAATAATTTTCATATCTTGATCTTCCAAAATGTCAATTTGAGGATTATTTGGTCATCTTATTTGTTGAGAAAATTGTTCGTATTGACTTAGCAAATGGGAGGTGACAATAACTTCAGCAGAATTCACCACATTCTCAGTGGTATTTTCTTTTTCAAGTTGATTATTTGGCTTATTACCAATATCTTCCTTTTCTATCTGTACATTAGCTTCACTACTTGTATTTTCTTTCTCAATATGCACATTGGTCTTAATACTTGTGCCTTCCTTCCCTATTTGAACTATAGCTTCTTTCTCAACATGTTCATCTATTTTGCTGCCAGTATTCTTCTTTCGTACATCAGGCTTGCCACTTGTGCTTACATTTTTAGACTGTACATTACCCTTGCCGGTAGATGCTTCTTTTCCTGCTTTGTTAGCTGCATCTTCTTTTTCCTTCTTCTCTGTTTCTATATTTTCAGCTTCTTGCAAAGTGATTTCTAACTGGTCAGGAGGAGCTTTTAGTAGTCTCTGACTTCGAAAAAACATGAATTTATTCATATCTTCCATCTGAAACTTGGATTTAGCCAAGTTATAGACTTGGGAAAATTTATCAACATAAACGAATAAATCGTAGAACTGATCGGGCTCATGCTCAAACCAAGCAATTGAAACTGAAGTTGTGAAATCAAATGCTACTTTTCTTGGGTCATACTACCTGCCTAGGATTGTTGAGAGCTTAAGATCCCTTATTTTTATAACTTCCTTCTCATCATGTGTGAAGTTATTAAGTGTATAATTCCCACAGTGAAATGGAAAAGTAGGCCACATTAATTTCTTATTATTCTTTAGAGACCTAGACATACCTTAAACTGTTTAACTGATAAGAAATTTCCTGTGCTAACAGTTTGTCAGTAACATACATAGGTAAAATATGGGGCTCCACAATGCTTTCAAAAAATCTGACATAGGTAAATTTCTCTTTTCCAAACCAGTCACCAATATGAGATATATCAGTCTTTGCCTTTATAGAGAGCCAGGGAGGAAATTGGTTGAAAATAGTTTGATAGACAGGAATCAGAAAACCGTGACAAATATTATAAACATAGTTTTTAAAATGCACCTTTCATAAGAGCTTATGGTAAATATGAATTGGAAGGGGATTTTTGGTGGTCCATTTCCAACCAAAAATGGGAAATTCAGAGTTAAAACATAGGGCATCTAAAATGTAGGCACAAAAGGAAAACGAGGTTGTGTTTCCTGTGTCTTTATCCTTTATATACTCTAGGATTCTATTGGCTATCTTATCTAAAAGGATAACTTCCCAGTCCATGATTTCAGAATTCACAGCAGAATGTATTAAAGGTACCATTTGTATTGAAAATCTAGCTGAATTATCATTTCCAAATAGCCTGCACATCATTGCGGTGGCATAACAATATGGAGGCGAAAGGGACTCCACGAAGTACATACCTGATGACTCATTTTTATGCTTATCTGGAGCTTTCCTCCATTCTCTGATTGGTTCCAACTGAGTCTCATTGCTTGCAGCAAAATCCTTAATGAAGGTTTTTTTGTATAATTTCTGACGGTCCGAAGGATGGTACATTGTCTTTATGTCCTCTGCAGCTGAAAAAAATGTCTTGTTTTGTATGGTGACAATATCTATCAGCCACCGAATTACATCATAGTAAGGGAAAATGTTTGCCTAAGCTGCAATTCTATGAAGGAATGAATTTGCAAGCACTTTAAGAGGAGTCTCAAAATTAGAATCAGAGTCATCTTCATCAGGAACTGTCACCTTCACTTCAGTAACCTTAGGGTTTTCTCTTTCAATCAGGTTATATACATCTTCCCAAGACATTTTTCCAAGACCTTGGCATGAAGTATCTGTTACCAGCTTGAGTTTGGCTAGTTTTTCTTTTGGTATCATGGGAATAGAAGCGAAATTTGCAGCGGCAACGACCTTTGATTTCTTAGATCTTTTAGACATTTTGTCGTCTGGTGATGTTTCACTTGCTTGGCGAATGAGAGGATTAGGAATTTTCTTGTTCTGCAAATGAGAAACGCTTTTAGACGCGGTAAAAATGAAGTAATGAGAAAAACTGTATGAAAATATCTATTCGTTGATTTCCATTTATTAACTCCATCTTAAACTTAAATTCCCTCTATAAGAGTCACACTCACGCATTCAAAATAGAATCAATCACAAACATTCATTTGATCACAAAGAGTCACACTCACGTATAATCGAAGATCGGCGATTTAAAATGAGAATATAAAGCTTCCCTTTTGAATTTGTAATTGCGATGAATAATTCATATGCGGAGTAAAAAATAAAAATAAAGACTGAATATTGATTGCATCAGGAATTTTCAACAGGGATAACAAATAACATATCATGAACTCTGTCGATTTCCGATTGTGATGATGGTATATCACATTAGCTATTTTCAAAGGCGGTAAGTTGTAAATGATATTCTATGATTTTGCGATTGCGATGATGGTGGGGTTCATCGCATCAGAGTTTTGTATAATGATTGAATATAATGTTTGTTTCTCCGAAATACGATTGCTATAAATCGCATCGCATTGGAGTTTTTTAATTGACCAAAAAGAGTTTTATTTTTTGTTTTTTGATTTGCGATTTGCGATGGGGCCCATCACATCGGAGTTTATAAAACAAGTCCATGTAGCATTACTCTTCCGAAATGCGATTGCGATGAATCACATCACATCGGAGTTTTTCAAAACAAATGTGACAACTTAAAACCTTTGTGATTTGCGATTGCGATTACTGTATCACATCGTACTTTGTTTAATATGAACACTTTACGTATTATGTTGATGTGATAAAAAATTTTATATCTCATCGGATCGAAAATTTTCAATATTACATTTGTTTATAAGCACTTATGATTTATGAAACAATGAACTCTTTATTTGTTTTATTCAAAATGATCGGATTTCCTCTAAGTCTTTTTTTCCTAAAAAGAAAGGGGACCTATTTCTAAATGAAATTTCTTTTAAAAATTTTCAAATGGGGAGGGTTTTTGTACTGTACAACAATTGGCGATTCACTGGAAGAAACAGTTATCTCTGAAAAATGTAATGAATACTATATTTCTAGTAATTAAATTTTTTTAAAGATAATGAAAACTATCTTAGAGAAATTTTTAAAGAAAATCTAACTCTGAAAGAATAAAAAATCACTTACAATTTCTTTCTAATTTCCTTGAAAATAAAAACATTTTTTTGGTTTTCTCAAGCCTTGATTGGTTGATAATAATAAACTAGGGGGCTTCTCCAATTTTAGCTTTTTTTTAACTCTATTGTCATAGGCATTGCCTCTGTTGCCTGCAAACATTCATAGTCTTGACAGGGTTACCTTTTAACCATTAACCATTTTAATGTCCCATCCAACTAAAATCATGATTCTTTTAAAAGATAAATTCATAAGACATTTTATCTTATGTTTTTTTTTTTAATTTTAATTTAAAAGCCATTGTTCTAGTTTGGTAGCTAGTTAATAACAATGCCTTTCACTATTTGTAATGAAACTGAACAAGTTGGCTTGTGATGAGACCCCTTGTCTTATAATTATAAGCCATTACCCTGTTTTGGTATGCAGTGTTGGTAATGTCAGTTTTATTACTTCTTATGATCATGGTAAGCAGGCTCGTGATGAGACCTCTTATCTCTTAATTTTAACATTTAATTTCTTAGAATTACATTCTAAAAAAATCAAAACCTTAATGGATGGGGTGAAATGATTTTATCCTTAAGAATCAATGGATGACAATTTTCAGAGTTATTTGAATGCCAAAGCTTGGAAAAGTCTTTACTTTTTTTATGGATAACATTTCTCTGCTTAATAAACTTATAATGATTTACATTTTTCTCAAGGTTTCAAAAGATCATGCAATTGTTTTGAACAAATTTTCAAAGTTTAACATTTTATTTTAAACTATCTAAATCTATAATAATTTCTATAAAAATTATTATTTACTTAAAATAAGTATTTATAATATTCTTCCTAAGACATTTTCTAATAGTAAAAAGTCAATTAGAGACTATTAACAACTTTTATTTACAAAACAAACAAAAATTGCAGAAAGGAATATGTACATGTAAGAAGGGGTTACCTCCTTATGAAAAGAATTTCTTTAAGATAACCCCATTTACAGAAATAGATTCTCTCTTTCCTGTTAAATCTTGTAGAATGAATGTATATGAGCCTATCTTTTCAGCAATCTGAAATGGTCCAAGCCACATCTTTTGAAATTTGATATGCTTACCTTTATCTTCATGTGATTTATCCCATTTCAGAATAAGATCACCAATTTGCAAGGTTTTGGATCCGGTGGAATTTGAATCAAAAGAAGATTTTACCAGCTGTTGATGTTTCTCGTGAATAATTTTTGGTTTTTCTCTATCTTCTTCTAATTTAAGAATTTGATCAAATCTCAACTGAATAGATGTTGAAGGATTCTCTTCAATAAATTGAACTAGGGCTAATGATGGGAGAGCTAGATTTGAAGGCATCATAGCTTCTTTTCCATAAACCACATTGAAAGGTGATGTTCCTATTGAAGCTTTATGAGTAATATGATCAACCCATAGTGCAAAAATTAAAGATTTGTACCAGTTATTTTGGTTTTGATCAATGGTCGTTTTAATAATTTTGATGAGATTTTTTTTAGTAGATTCAGCTAAACCATTACCTTGTGGATAATAATATGTTGAATATTTCAATTTTAAACCTCTTTTGATTGAAAATTCCATTATAGTATTTCCAGGAAAATAAGATGCATTGTGAAAGACAAGAGCGTTAGGTGCACCAAACCTGGTAATGATGAATTGATCGATGAAATCAATAATTGCATCATAATTGGCTACCTTTAAAGGAATTGCTTCTACCCACTTTGTGAAGTAATCTGTTGCTGTATGGAAGAATGTGGTACTATTTCTCCAATAATATCAAGCCCCCATTGCTCAAATGGTTGTTCAATGCTTACTGGTTGCAAAGGAAAAGCTGGCTTCCTTTGTCTTCCACTAGTAGTTTGAAAAATTTCGTACTTCCTCACATAATAATGTGTATCTTTGAAAACGGTAGGCCAATAATATCTAGCATGGATTATTTTCTGAGTTGTGGTGTCACCTCCAAAATGTCCACCTACTGGTCCATCATGTAATTCCTGCAACACCTTTTTTACTTCAATCTTTTCAAGACATCTTAATAGAATTGAATCATAATTCCCTCTGAATAACACATCATCAATGATTTCATAATGTTTAGCTTTTAATCTTAGAGCATGTTTGTTCTTATAGATGGGATTAGAAGGAGCATACCCATTCTTTAAGTAAAATATTAGATCAGCATATTGAGATTTGGAATCTATAACACTTATCTAATTTGCTTGAATGATATTAGCTTGATCTTGATGTTCTAGTATGTTGTGAGCTCCTACTAACAATCTGCAAAAACCTTGACCTCTAACAATCTTGGCTGGCTTAATATCAATATCATACTCTTGCAAAGCTATTACCCAATTAGCTCTCTTTTCTCCTACTTCTTTGTGGATTAACAATTGTCTCATTGCAGAGAATGGGACAATAATTTTTGTATGTGTCTCTAAGAGAAAAGGTATAAAATGTTTGATTGATTTAAACACAGCAAAGGCTTGTTTTTCTACATTGTAATAATTAAGCTCAGCTCCTTGTAGATTTAAGCTAAAGAAAGAAATTGGTGCTTCCATTTTTTGATTGTTGAGTTGTGTTAAAACAGCAGCATAAGATGTTTCAGTGGCCAAGGTATACAGAATAAAATTTTTAGAAAAATCAGGAGTATTCAATGCGGGTGCATTAATGATTGCTTGTTTGATTGCATCAAAGGCTTCCTTCTCTTTATACCCCCATTTGAATACTGAATTTTTCTTAATCATATTCTGCATAGGTAAAAAAAATGGAGAAAAATTAGGAATGAATATTTTTACAAAATTTATTTCCCCTAGAAATGATTTCATGGATTTTTTTTTATGAGGTAAAGAAATATCAGAAATTTCTTTGACTCTATCAGGGTCAATATATATACCATATTTTGACACAACAAACTCTAAGATTTTTCCTTCATTGAGAGCAAAGAAGGATTTCTTTGGGTTTAAAGAAATACCAAACCTTCTACATCTTTCAAATATCTGTTTTAGATCATGTAGATGATTGGCTCTTTTCTTTGAAAATATTGTTATGTCATCAAGATAAATAACAACTGATCTATTAATCAGACCCTTAAATGCTATATCCATGGCTCTCTGGAAAGTAGCTTCTGTATTTATTAACCCAAAAGGCATTTTTTGGTAAGCATAGGTTCCCCATTTGGTTCTGAAAGTGGTTTTCAGCCTATCATCTGGATGTACTAATATTTGGTTATAGCCTGAAAAACCATCAAGAAAGGACATGAGTTCAAAACTAGCTACTTTTTGTAGTATTTGTTCCATCGTTGGTAATGGGAAATTATCTTTTTGACATGCCTTATTTAAATTTCTAAAATCAATGCAGATTCTAATATCTCCATTCTTCTTCTTGACAGGTACCATGATGTAAACCCAATTAGAATGCCTAATAGGAGAATTGATTTTGGCTTTTAAAAGTTTATTGAGTTCTGCCTTGATTTGACTTTCAAGATTTGGATGAATTTTTCTTAACTTCTGTTGAACAAGTTTGACATCATAAAGCATTGGAATTGTATGTTGAATAACAAAAGTATCATAAGTTTTTAATTCCTCATAATTCCAGGCAAAGACATTTTTATACTTACTCAGAAGTTTGATGGAAGCAGTTCTTTCCTCTGGAGTTAACTCGAGTCCTAGATTAACATTTTGAGGTTTAGACTTAGAACCAAGATTTACTAATTCAAACTTCAAAGTATAACTTTGAAGTTTAGCATTAGTAACTTTCTTGATTCTATGTTTTATATCATATAGGTATTCAATTTTAACAAGAGATTTAGGAATAGGATTTTCATTACTTCTTTAGGTATTTTGAAGATCACGATCATCTTCATCAATAATTTGTTCATCATAGGATTTCTCTAAAGTCAAGAAATTTAATATATCTTCATCATGATAGAATAATCTCCAGTTTGTGATATTTTCAGGAATAGATGGCCGAAAGATTAATTCAACTGAAAATCTATCAGGATTGTAATCTTCAGCAGGGAGGAGTTTCGATGCAACATTATCTAACAAATCAACTGATGTATTTTCAGTTCTAGGGATAGAAAAGATGTTTAATGCTAAAAATTGAGTGGTAAGGTCTTGCACAAGGGTTTGATAATCTTTGAGATGACCTAAAAGACAATGGATGGTATTCCTTACTTGTCTTATGATAATTTCAGAATCCCCATATACTTTCAAGTATTTGACATTTAACCCTATGGCTTTATAAAGCCCTTGGATCAAGGCTTCATATTCTGCAGTATTGTTTGTGCACTCAAATTCTAGTCTACATGATAGCATGGTTTTATCTCCATATGGATCAATTAAAATGCATCCTACTCCTTCTCCATCACTAGATTTTGATCCATCGAAATATAATGACCAAAATAAAGACTTATCTACAAGTTTATCTACATATGTATCAGAAACATTAACAATTCTAGAAGAATCAAATTGTGAGAAATTTTCAATTTGTGAAATAAAATTATTTATAGAAAAGGGTGATTGTGGTGCTGTGAAATTCCCAAGGAATGATTCAGCAGAAAAACCTCCAAGGATATTGCTATTAAAAGCTACAGGTTCATTTGCTTGTTCAAGTTCTATCACAGTATGCATCATGTGTTTTTCTCGCTCAATTTTGATTTGATTTGGTTTCACTTTGTAGGGAAGCCACATATGTGAATAATCGGTTGCGATATAACCATTAAGCTTTGCAGACCAATCCCTGATTAAGACTAGTCCATAGAATTCAGGAATATCTGCAATCAGAATATCAATTCTTTGGACAATTCTAGGATCAGAAGCTAATCGAATAGTAACTGAATTGATTTCTCCTACCACTTGGAATTTAGAGCGATCCAATTGTACAATGTGAACTGCAGACTTTTGTGGTTCAATATTCAATTTTGCACAGACTGAAATAGGCATTATATTAGAGGATGCTCCTGAATCTATCAAACAATTATGCAAATTCTTGTTATAGATTTCATAAGTCAAAAGAAAAGGAGGTGTCTGAGAATTTTATCTTTCTCCAATAAGAATAGTATCAGTGGCATCTACTTTACCTGGTGGCTTACATGTTCCCTTAACTGCTTTGGAAACTACACTGCTTGGTAGAGGAGAAACAGGTATTGCATTTAATTCTTTCAATAACAGCTTCTATTGATGTTTAAGTTTTCTGAGTTAATGTAAGGAAATGTTCGCTCTAGTCTTCTTCATGTCTTCAACAATGTTATAATCCATAGGATCTGATACTACTAGAGTCTTAGATGTTGATGTATGAGGATTAGAGGATGATGGCTGATTCTAAGTGGGTAAGGGAGAAGTTTTCTTTACAGGGGATTTGTCTTTGGTACTTGGAGTTGTACCTTTCCTCTTAGGAACAAATTGAGGAGGTTTCGTTGTATATTTACTCCTTGTACTTACAGGCATGGCTTCTTGTTCACTGTCTGAGTTAGGGAGAATGAAATCCCACATCCCATGTAATTCAACTATTTCCTCTTTTTCTTCTTCTTCATCTGATACTGGAGGAGTATCTTCTTCTTCTTCCTCTTCTGATTCTGCATTGGATATTTAATTTGGAGGTTTAGATTCAACTTGATTTATATTGAAAATTTTGAATGCTCTTTTGGTAGATGTCTCTGCCACTTTCTTTTTAATCTCAACCATTTCATTAGACATGGTTTTGAGAACTTTCTGTAAGCCTTCCATGTCATATGGATCTCTTGGTGTCTTCTTCTTTGAATCATCCTTAATGCTGACTTTCTTGGATTTCCTTTCCTCAATGGAGTTTTTCTTATCCAAAGCAACAATCCTTCTTTCAACTGCAATTGCTTCTTTCATATTTTCAGCCAAAGTAGGTTTAGCAACTCTATCAACAAAAATTACTATATTTGAAGGCATATTTGTTATATACCATTCACTTCGGACCTGCTCACTAGGCTTTGATGTTGTAGGGATTTTATTTAAGAGTTTATTGAATCAGGAATTAAAATATTTGATGGGTTCCTTGGGTTCTGTCTTCAAATTGAAGAGATCATTGATTAGGGTAGCCATTGATCTATCATCTCCAAATTGTGTTAAGAAATGTTCTTGAAAAATATCCCAACTTGTAATAGATCCTGAAGGTAATGAAAAATACTAGGATCCTACTGCCCCTTGCAAAGTATATGGGAATAACATAACTACAACATCCTCATGTTCAAATCCATTCAAGTTTACAACAAGCATAAAGTTATTGATATGTTCTTCAGCTTGTATGTTAAGATCATGACTAAATTTTGGCAGCCATTTTTCAGGATGATCTGGTAAATCATGTAAAGGTGTAGCCATTGCAACAGCTCCTGGACTAGTCCATGGTCTCTGTGCCATTGTTGTGATAACAGTTGAAGGACTAGAAGATATAGTTGGTATTTGGACAGATTATATTCGAACAGATGATGTTTGACCAATAGATGTTTGAATAGACGATTTTGAGACAACTGCACTTCTCTAAGTTAGAGTTTGGGAAACAGATGATTGAATTTGTGATGAGGAACTAATATCACTCTCTGATTCCGATGGGGTATTTCTTTTTTTAACTCTACTAGGTAAAGGAAATTCCTTTAGAGGAATACCAAGTTTTTCACTTTGTAACCTAGTAATAGGTCTTGAAGAAACAAATTATGAAGTTGCACTACCTTTAGATGTTTCAGACTCTTCTAAAGATAATGAGAACCCTTGTAATTTGTGAATTAAGGCTTGTACTTCAGGGGACTCAATAGGTTGATTGTCTGATTGGTTTGAGACTTTGGTAGTGGGTGTTTGAATATTTATATCAATTTATTCCCTGGTGATTTGAGATGTAGAAGAAATTGAAGAAGGTGATGAGGGTGAATCACTCTTAGAATGGCCTGTAGATTGAGATTTACTTGCCATTCATAGCTTAGGCCCTCCTTCTAGAGCCAAAAATGTTGAAGCCTCGGAAATCACTGCTTCAAATATTGGGGGAAAACCACCCAGTCGGGACCTTAGGATAGCTCCTTTTCCATTTGGTGTGGTGGCTCTGACTGGATTTATAGGAACAGTTTCCTAATAACAAAATGGGTTGGTAATGGAATGATTGGATGAGTGGAAAATGGAACTAAAATGACTGAAATAATCTATCTAATTTAATCTATAACTGATAAATAACTATAAAACTTAACCCGTGTATCAAATATGAATACAAATTTAAGATTGTTCCAATCAAAGCAATAACCATGAAAATGTATTATAATTTAACTGAAATATGCAGCATCAAATAATGATAACTCTGTTTATGAAATTAAATAGAGTTATAATAACACATTGTATTCATCGTTTTATATATCATTTGTATACACTGTGAAAGATGAAATATTTCTATACACTCAGAAATGATATGTATAAAGAAATATTTTTAAAACAATTACATATAAATGATAGCAAATTTAAAGAGAATATCTCATAACATAAGAAAAATAACAGTAAATCGATAGAAATACCAGATTCATCTTGATACTTTTCCTGATGCAATTCAATATCCAGATCTAGTGCTTCAATGTAAAACATACTCTAAGGTACAAAAATGCAATTCTCAGAGATCATTTGACATAAACCACCATATGTGATCCCTTATAAAAATATAATAGTCAATGGAGTACAAAAATGTAACATCCAAGTAAAAAATATTACAAATTCAGGACCCCTTTCTAAATGCATCAAAGGGGTTTAAATAGGAAATTAATGAAACAAAATAACGAAAAACTACTGCTACAATCTATCACATCGGAAATCTGGAAACAAAACTGCGATATTGAAGTGAAACTGATTCATTGATTTTCCCCTGCATTTAATGTGCCAAGGTGGAAAATTTTAAACATATCTTTGACCTCTGCTGGATGACTTAGCCTCGAATGTAACTGACCAGTATACGTGGCATCAGAAAACTCTGGAATGATGCAACTAATGGCATTGGAAAGGCATTTAATTTCCATTTGTTAACTGTGTGGCTTGATTAGATATGCCCACATGATATCCCATGAAATTCCTCGAAGCTTGCTGATTTGTTGATCTTTGTTGATTAATGCTTGTTTCCACCTGGTATCAATCTCCTTTACCCTTGGTAATTTACTTGGAATACAATCTGAAATTAAATTGGTGGCATATAAGATATCATTAACCAACTGTGTTATATTATCAATCATAGCTTTGGCTCTTGATGTGGCTCTTTCTCCTTTTATCAACTGCTTTTCCCATTCAGTAAATAGAATTTCTTTATGTTTTTCCTCAATCTTGGGAAGGTTTGCATCCCTTCCTTGCTCTAAGTCTTTCCATGAAAGAAATTCAGAAATTTTCTCATCTGCATCATCAAATTCGAGCCTAAGGTTGATTCCATCATCTATTAAAGATGTCGTTATTTCACATAAGGGCTCAGTTTGTGCCATCTTTTGACATAGTTCATTCAATTGCTGAGACAATAACTTACTTGTCTCTAGAGCTTCAGTCTTAAATTGATCCAATTTAGGATAATATTTAAATTTGTCCAATCTTAATTGGAATATTTTCTCTTGTTCAACTTTTGCAGTTTTCTCATTTTGTAGTAGAGTTTGTAACTTTTCCACCTCTTGACTTAACTGCTGCTACTTGTTCAAGGCTTTTTGATCAATATTTTTCCTTTCAATGCCAACTTGCTCTTCCAATTGTTTAGATCTGAGCTCCTTATCTTGCAACTATTGTTCCAACTGCATAATATTTTGTTGATTCTCTGTAGCTTGTTCCTCGAGCATAGCTATATGTAAGACCTTTTATTTCATCATTTGAGAGACTTCAGAAGCTCTGTCTATAGTGGCTACACTATAGGCACCTGCATATTGTGACAATTTGGTGAGATCCTCTGAAGGATTCACCTCAGTATTTTTCCATACAATGTTCATTAGTTCACCTTGTGATGTTGAAAGATACTATTGATCTATTCTTCTTCTCTTCCTCTGCTTCCTGACAACAACCCTATGCTTAGGACTATAAAATATATCTATAGGAGTAATTTCTTCTACTTTCAACACAATTTCTTCTATAGGATGCTCAGGAATAATTTCCATATCTTGATCTTCCAAAATGTCAACTTGAGGATTATTTTGTAATCCTATTTTCTGAGAAAATTGTTCATATTGACTTACCAAATGGGAGGTAACAATAACTTCAGCAAAATTCACCACATTCTCAGTGGTCTTTTCTTTTTCAAGATGATTATTTGGCTTATTACCAATATCTTCCTTTTCTGTCTGTACATTAGCTTCGATGCTTGTATTTTCTTTCTCAATATGCACATTGGTCTTAATACCTGTGCTTTCCTTCCCTGTTTGAACTCTAGTTTCTTTCTCAACATGTTCATTTGTTTTGCTGCTAGTATTCTCCTTTTGCACATCAGGCTTGCCACTTGTGCTTAAATTTTCAGACTGTACATTACCCTTGCTGGTAGATGCTTCTTTTCCTGCTTTGTTAGCTGCATCTTCTTTTTCTTCCTGCTTTGTTTCTATATTTTCAGCTTCTTGCAAAGTGATTCTTAACTGGTCATGAGGAGCTTTTAGTAGTCTCTGACCTCGAAACAGCATGAATTTATTCATATCTTCAATCTAAAACTTAGATTTAGCCAAGTTATATACTTGGGAAAATTTATCAACAGAAACAAATAATTCGTCCAACTGATCGGGCTCATGCTCAAACTGAGCAATTGAAACTGAAGTTGTGAAATCAAATGCTACTTTTCTCGAGTCATACCACCTGCTTAGGACTGTTGAGAGCTTAAGATCCCTTATTTTTATAACTTCCTTCTCAACATGTGTGAAGTTATTAAGTGTATAATGCCCACAGTGAAATGGAAAAGTAGGCCACATTAATTTCTTATTATTCCTTAGAGACCTTGACATACCTTCAACTCTTTAACTGATAAGAAATTTCTTGTGCTAACAGTTTGTCAGGAACATACAGAAGTAAAATATGGGGCTCCAAAATGCTTCCAAAAACTTTGACATAGGTAAATTTCTCTTCTCTGAACCAGTGAACAATCTGAGATATATCAGTCTTTGCCTTTATAGAGAGCCGAGGAGGAAATTGGTTGAAAATAGTTTGATAGACAGGAATCAGAAAACCGTGACAAATCCTATAAACATGGTTTCTAAAATGCAGCTTCCATAAGAGCTTATGGTAAATATGAATAGGAACGGGATCTTTGGGGGTCCATTTACAACCAAGAATGGGAAATTTAGAGTTAAAACATAGGGCATCTAAAATGTAGGCACAAAAGTAAAACGGGGTTGTGTTTCCTGTGTCTTTATCCTTTCTATACTCTAGGATTCTATTGTCTATCTTATTTGAAAGGATAACTGCCCAGTTGATGATTTCAGAATTCACAACAGAATGTATTAAAGGTACCATTTGTATTGAAAATCTAGCTAGATTATCATTTCCAAATAGCCTGCACATCATTGTGACGGCATAACAATATGGAGGTGAAAGGGACTCCATGGAGTACATGCTTGATGACTCATTTTTATGCTTCTCTAGAGATTTCCTCCATTCTCTGATTGGTTCTGACTGAGTCTCATTGCTTTCAGTAAAATCCTTAATGAAGGCTTTGTTGTAGAATTTCTGAGGGTCCGAAAGATGGTACATTGCCTTTATGTCCTCTGCACTGAAGGACCCAAATATCGTTCCTGTAGCTGAAACAAATGTCCTGTTTTGGATGGTGGCATTATCTATCACCCATCGAATTACATCATAGTAAGGGAAAATGTTTGCCCGAGCTACAATTCTATTAAGGAATGAATTTGCAAGCTCTTTAAGAGGAGTCTCAGAATCAGAATTTGAGTCATCTTCATCAGGAACTGTTGCCTTCACTTCAATAACGTTAGGGTTTTCTCTTTCAATCAGGTTATATACATCTTCCCAAGACATTTTTCCAAGAGCTTGGCATGAAGTATCTTTTACAAGCTTGAGTTTGGCTGGTTTTTCTTTTCGTATGATGGGAATAGCAGCGAAATTTGCAGCGGTAGTGGCCTTTTCTTTCTTAGATCTCTTAGACATTTTGTCATCTAGTGATGTTTCACTTTCTCAGTGAATGAGAGGATTAGGAATTTTCTTGTTCTGCAAATGAGAAAATCTTTTAGACGCGGTAAAAATGAAGTAATAAGAACAACTGTATGAAAATATCTATTCGTTAATTTCAATTTATTAACCCTGTCTTAAAATTAAATGCCCTCTATAAGAGTCACACTCACACATTAAAAATAGAATCAATCACAAACATTCGTTTGATTTTTTATTTAATAATGACGTAAAATCAGAGATCGGTGATTTTAAAATGAGAATATAAAGCTTCCCTTTTGAATTTTGTGATTGTGATGAATAATTCACATGCGCAGTAAAAAATAAAAATAAAGACTGAATATTGATCGCATCGGGAATTTTCAACAGGAATAACAAAAAACATATCATGAACTCTGCCGATTTCCGATTGCGATGATGGTATATCGCATCGGCTATTTTCAAAGGGGGTAAGTTGTAAATGATATTCACCGATGTTGTGATTGCGATGATGGTGGGGTTCATCGCATTAGAGTTTTGTAGAATGAGCGAATAAAATGTTTGTTTCTCCAAAATGTGATTGCGATAAATCGCATCGCATTAGATTTTTGCAATTGACCAAAAAGAGTTTACTTTTTTTTTTGCGATTTGTGATTTGCGATGGGGCCCATCGCATCGGAGTTTATAAAACAATTGCATGTAGCAATACTCTTCCGAAATGCGATTGCGATGAATCGCATCGCATCACAGTCTTTCAAAAAAAATGTGACAACTTAAAACCTTTGCAATTTTCAATTGCGATTACTGTATCACATCGGAGTTCGTTTAATATGAACACTTTATGTATTATTTTGATGTGATAAAAGTTTTTATATCTCATCGGATCGAAAATTTTCAATATTACATTTGTTTATAATCACTTGTGATTTATGAAACAATGAACTCTTTATTTGTTTTATTCAAAATGATCAGATTTCCTCTAAGTATTTTATTCCTAAAAAGAAAGGGGACCTATTTCTAAATGAAATTTATTTTAAAAATTTTCAAATGGGGAGGGTTGTTGTACTGTACAACAGAACCCTTGTAGAAAAAAATTAGAGCGAACATTCCATGATGACTTGTTTCAGATAGCGAAATCCCTACATAGGGAGGATATGAGGAACACAATTTATATAAATGCTTAGGTTGAGAGGGGGTTCAACAAGTGAAGGTGGGAGGGATTTTAGGAGCAAAAAAATTATTAATTATTGAATTTTCAATGACCCATGCCATGACCTTATGGGGTTTTAGCCGACTAACTGGGGTTACAAACTTCAAACATGAATATCTCTCAAACCATAAAGAATTACACGGTGTTCCATATACCAATGGAAACATCTAGACAAGTAGAAACCATCAAAATCATTTTTGACCCAAAATGTAGTAATTTGGTAGGTAAAAATTCCCATGCAATATTGGGGTAGTCCTTGGTGCTGCTTGGGTTGAAATCAATGACAACCGCTGACCAACACAACTGCCATTCCAAATACCAGTTTTCATTAAAACCAAATGATTTTTTCACATGATAATTGACGAATAAGAGTATATGTGTATTATTTTATTTCTTATTGCAAATCCCTTGGTTCTCCAACAATAAATCAATCCCCCATGACTTTTAAAGCCTTCGATGGAAGCAGTTTCCACCCATATGATATTCTTAACGATCTATCTATAGACATAGAAAGTAAAAATATTGTGGTTGAAGTTGAGGTTGTTGATGCTCAGCTTGACTATAACATTCTTTTGGGATGAATTTGGTCTTATGCTATGTCAGCTGTAGTCTCATCATATTTTCAAAAGATAAAATTTCCCCACAAAGGGATAATTGTTAAAGTCATCCAACTATCTTACTATAATTCGGACCCCACCGCTACAAGTAGTATTCATTTTGTTGGAAAGTCAATTACTCCTTATTAATATGTTGGGGTATGTTTCCTCAAGGATTCATATCTGAAGGGAAATTAGGTTATACCTCCACAAAATTTTCCTCATAATGTTTCCCATGTCAAGTTGATTACATCAATCATAGTTCCATCGCCTTATTGTTGGATTGTGCCTTTAGAGTCTGAATTGACCATGTACAGTAGTGAGATGCCTTTAAGCCCATTTGAATTGGCTTACTAGGAAGTTCAATCACTTTCTGACCCATCATCAACTCAAACTGAATAAGTGAATGTGGTCAGTGATTACTATTCTCATCTATCACACTTAACACCAATTTCGTTTCCTGATCCTTTCGATCAAACATTTCAAACTGATGAGAATATTATGGAAGCTATGACTTTGGATATATTACCATGGAACAATCATGGAACAATCATCATCATTGTTCATCCTTTCTACCTGAAATTTATAAAATCGAGAATGATTTTTCATCCATATCTTCAGCTGAAATTGTCGATAAACCCCAATGTCACATGCCAGTCCTTCATTTGGATTTAGAAACAAATTTAGTAAACATATATTCAACGATACCAATTGGAATTTCATTTAAACCTGGAACTACTGAAAATTCTCATATAGTTGCTTCATGTTCGCTTGATGAAATCAACACGTATAAGGCCATATTTCGATAATTTCGTGACATTTTTTCCTGGTCCTATGATGAAATGCCAAGAATCTATCCCAGTATTGTGATTCATGAAACTAAGACATACATAGATTCTTAGATTTTCAAACAAATATTATGTCCAGTTCATCTGCGGAAATTTGCTGCTATCAAGGCTGAAGTTGAAAATTTACTCAGAGAAAGTTTCATCTACCCTATTCTGTTAACTGATTCGGTATCCAATGTTTTTCAAGTGAACAAGAAACAAGGGACTATTCAAGTATGTTTCGATCATAGGGACATTAATAATGCTTTTCCATAAGACAATTATCCTACCCCTTACATCGACAAAATTTTTGAATATTGTGCTGGAAATGAAATATTTTCATTTATGGACAGATTTTGTGGGTATAAGAAGATAAACATACTCCCTGTAGATCATCCCAAAACTACATTCATCATTCCATGGGGAACCTTTGCCTATCGCAAAATACCATTTGGATTCAAGAACATTGCTGCAACTTTTCAAAGGGCCATGTCTTACTCATTTCACAATATCAAGCATATTGTGCAACCCAACTTGGATGACTTACAAGATCATTCATTGAGACAAAAAGATCATCCTATGCATTTGAAAGTTATTTTCATATGATTTAGGAGTTAAAATATTTGTTTCAATCCACATAAGTGCGTATTTTGTGTACAATCAAGATGATTATTGGGATTTTTAATTTCTAAGGAAGGCATTCGTGTCAATCCACTTAAGGTCGAGGCCATTTTCAATCTACCTCCTCCTTCCAATCTTCACCAACTCCAAAGTTTGCAAGGGTAAGAATTTTTTTTACGTATATTTATTTCTAACTACACCGAGCTAACTAAAATATTTACTTGACTTTTGAAAAAGGGAATTCCTTTCATTTGAGATGGGCTTGCTGAAAAATATATTGATAGACTAAAAAATACACTAACCCACACACTGTTACTGCATCTATCTGATTATCATCGAGATTGATTTTTGTATTTACTTGTACCAATGTCACCATAGGCATGTTGTTAGTTCAAGAAGATTAATCTAACATTGAACATGTGATCTATTATTTGAGTAGGAATCTCATGCCAACCGAAATCAAATATGCACCTATGGAGAATTTGGCCTTGGAAATGTTTGAAGTTGTCCAACATTTTTGTCACTACATAATTTTATGCAAAAAAACCATGGTCTCTAATTGCAACCCTATGATGTAAATTATGACTAAATAGTTGCTAAGGAGAAAATAATCTTAATGAATTGTTATCCTAAAAGAGTTTTATTTGGAATTCGAAAGATCGAAATCTAAGAAGTCATTGGTTTTTGTTGAAATATTATGTGACTTTCCCTATAATGAATCTGAAACCATGGTAGAAAATCAAATTCCTGATGAATACCTATTTCTAATTAGTACTCTAGATCCTTGGTATGGAGAGATCATTATATATCTTCAAACTAAAACTTTTCGGCATGAATTTTCATGAACTGATCGTTGTAGAATCTGGTATGAATCCCAACAATATAATATTGTTGGCGATACTCTCTATTGTCATGGTGTTGATTATGTCTTTAGACGTTGTTAATCATACGAGGAAGTCCAAAAGGCATAAAATGACTTCCATTCTGGGGCATGTGGGGGTCATATGGCATGGTTTTTGTACTACCAAAAGGATATTCCTTACTGGCTATTTTTGGACATCGCTCTTTAAAGACTACATAACTGCGGTTAGAAAGTGCCACAATTGCCATATTTTTTATTGTAAGATAAGTGCTCCTCTATCTCCTCTTCACCCAATCATAATTTTCAGTCCATTTGCTAAATAGGGCATTAATTTTGTTACATGTAATCCTCACTCGGTTAGAGGGCATGTTTATATTATTCTCACACTAGATTATTTTACGAATGGGCCAAGGAAATGCCTACATTTAAGAATGACGATGAAACTGCAACTATTTTCATATTCAATCATGTGATTTCTCATCATTCATAAACGTAACTATCATAGCATGATTTTTTTAGCATTTTGGGCATATTGTACCTCTGCAAAAACATTGATTGGTTTTACTCCCTTCCAACTCATTTATGGTTTCCAAGTGGTTTTGCAGATTGAGTTTGAAATTTCATCATTAAAACTAGAAATTGAGTTGTTTCTAGCTACCTATGCAGAGGAAGAATGCATTTTATACTTAACACAACTAGATGAAACTCACCACAATGCTACCCTAGCTAGCGAGGCTCATAAGAAACATGTTAAAGCTCAATATGATCAAAAATTTAATCCTTGCATTTATTTGCAAGGTGACCTATTCTTAGTATATGATCAAGCACATGATAAACTAGGCATTGGTAAATTCAAACCTATGTGGCATGGTACTTACACTGTCAAATGTGTAATAGCTAAAGGGGCCTATGAATTAGTTGATTATGATGGCGTCTCTTTAGGGGAGCACAAAAATGGTCTCTACCTAAAGAGATATTATGTGTGATTTATCCTATGGATATTTTTTGTACATTACTTATAGTTTTTTGAGTGTGTGCCATAGATTATATCTTTTTACAATTTTCTACTACTTTTACTGCTTCTCTTGATTACTCTTGATTTGCAGTTGTTGAGATTCCTTGAAACTTACATTGGATTTGTTCATGGCGCTAGTCATAGTACTCAGAATTTATCTTCCGCGGCTTGGATGATCTATTCACCCACTAATGAGTTAGTTTACATTCATGGGGTATGCCTTGGTCAAAAAACAAACACCATAGCATAATATAGTGCAATCATTGAAATATTATTTGATTCCATCACACTTGGCATTACAATCATTGAAATATTATCTGATGCCATCAAATTTCCCATTCAATGTTCGATCGTTAGGCTAGATTCACAACTCATTCTGTTACATTTAAATGGTGTCTAAACAGTAAGTTCATCAATGTTAAGAATTTTTTTACGGATCCGTCTCTTGGAAAGAAAGTTTGATTATATTGAATATCAACACATTTTAATAAATTGAAGACAATTAGCTGATGAATTGGAGAATCAAGTGTTAAATATACATTTTAAACACTTGTAAATAAAATAATATTCATCCATATTGAACAAGATACTCTGAGAATAAAAGTATTAGTTCTCATTAGGTAAAATAGTGTGTAGAGAGTATGTTACAAAAATTTCATCCAATGACATAACGCTTTATGGCATTTATTATCACAATATGTTGATACAAAAAAAAAGTAGCCCTAAAAGACTCACCTATCCATGATGATGGTCATGGTAGTAACCTATAGCGCGATCCACTTGACGCATAAATTTCTTAAACGGTCCTGGAACCCCAACCACGTGCCTATGGTACTAGAGAGGAAATTTGTTAGTCCCAAACTCTGGGATATCTATAGTCAGCCTCTCCCATTTGTGCTCCAACTAGGTCAAAGCCTTTGCCGCATCTCAACATGGTACTACAACTGCTACAGGCTGGTATCCTCGCCTGTCAAATCATGGTAGCTCTGATGGTCAAGTTGGGCCCACATTTTCATTATAATTTCGATAGTTAGCTTTGGATGTTAAACACAAAATAAAAATTTAAAAACATAAAACATCAAAATGAGAAATTTTTACCTAGATCCCCCTACTGCATTCCAACTGCGAGTTGTATCTCTAGATCACCCCTGTAGTCCATCCCTACATTTGGGAAGTATTAAATCATGAAAATATGGCTTCTCAGCCACAAAAAAACTGAGGAGTATATCTCACAATCGGCCCGCCATCACCACCATCCTGAACCATCAACAAAAACCACTACAACATACATGGATCTTTGGGTCCTGTCTCATCAATGAGAATTTTTTGTGGGATGAGAAGTGGAATCCTCTATAGGGAAAAATAAATAAGGATGGCGCCATAATAAAATTTCTTTATTTTTCCCTACTTTTCTCTAATAAGGTGTCCTTTCATATTAACAACCACTCCTTCTCACCAGTTGAAAATTGTGGACTTCGAAAACTCAACTCCAATCTACATCTGGGCCTTTGTGGCCACGTGAGGTACTACACTACCACAGAGTTTGTTGACTTTGAAAGCGATAATATTCAACTAAATTCACTAGATTTTTTTGATATATATCCTTCGATCGCTAAGCACTTAAATAGGAACACAATATCACCTTAGGTATGAAGCTGTAGTTTTCCCACCTAGTCTCTGGCCAAATAAAGCAATGTCTCATCCTCTATGGGACAGGCTAGTCAAAAAATATGTGTCATCAACATCAATGGTAAGGTGGTGATCACCTATGATAAAACAATATTCCTAGATATCCTATGCCATCACCAAACATGACATGAGCTCTAACTGAGCCTTCATTCCTCGAATGACTTAAAATTTGTAGATACCACAATTCTTTAGAGCTTGCAGATTTTTCAGGTTATCAATAGCTTCTGCATCTTGAGTTTCATGTTCTATCTCTCTCCACTCCAACATGGATGCTCAAAATTCATGGAATTGAAAATTTAGGAGTGTTAGAAAATTTACTGAGAGAAATTTGTGACATTTGGGGTGTGTTTTTATATATTTTTGAAAGCCTTCAACGCCTTGTGCAATTTTTCTTTACATAAAACACATTTTTGTGGCTTTTCGGTATAAAAACCATGCAAATTGCATATTTCAATGTATAAAAAATTACCTGTGTGCACGACCCCAGTGAAGGAAAGCCGCACACACCCGTGGGTAGATTTTTGAAATTACAACATCCCCAAAAAATCAAACTAAATCTTAAAAAAAAAATGGATCAAAAGCAAGATATGGAAGAGATCTATTACCTTGAGAAAATGGTTCATCAATTGGTACCTAGTTGACGTAAAATCAACCTCTGAAGTTTCGTGGTAAAAACCCTTTCACTGCTCTCAAATTTTTTAAAAACTCAAATGGTAAAAAATGAATTACTTTTTCAACTTTTATAAGTTTTTTGGTGAATACAACACTATTTTGTATGCCTTTAACTTGTTAAAAGTCAATTTTTGATGCTTTAGACCATAATTTTGACCAACTATGATTATTTATCAAGTTTTATGTGTAGAATACATGTTACGATGTAAAAATGGATCCTTTTTACTATGAGTAAACTTTTCTCACTTTTTCAGGCTCTTGAAAAATATGAAAAAGTGAATCCATGGAATTATCTTTTAATCCCTTTCCAAAATCTCTGAACATGAAAAGATCGTTGAGTACTTGACTATTCAAAATTGTAAAAATAAATGAAAAGATGTATATTCAGTATAAGTTTACCCCTTTTATATAATGAATTAGGCTATTTACAAAAAATGTATACGTTTACTAAGAATGGTCAATAGAGTTCTCTCATGCATCATTTTCTAATTTTCTAGGATTTGGGGACTAAATTAATGAAAAGGAACATTTGGTGTTTTCTTACGTTTTTCTTCTGACTCGCTAAAAATTAAAAACACTAAGTTTTACTTTCTTTTGGATCGTTAAGAATCTATTTTGAAAGAACTGAATGAGTTTTTTTTTTGTGTCTTTTAAAACTCTTTAAACATGAAAATGACATCGATTTAACCCTACACTAGACTCATAAAGCTATACAATGCAAGACTCGTCAATAATGACGGGACCAAACCACTCCTTCTTAGGGTTCGTTAAAAACACTTCGGATGACTCATCTAAAGGATGAGATTATAGGAAAATAAAATGTTATCCTCCTCAAATTTAACAAAAATAAAGAGGTACTTGCCAGTAATGGTGGGGGGGAATTGGGAAAACTTATTCAAATTCTCATTCATTTAAGGGAAGTATGTTTCTCTTTAACATAACACTCCGTCACACTTGTGTCTAGGTTGGGTAATCCATTTGTCTTACAGTTAATATAAGTTCATTGAAATTATTCAATTGGTTTTGGGTACTATTGTTGATTCAAATTCTTCCAATTCAATTGTCGTGTTGCCATGCGTTAAAGAGAAGTTCAAAATTAGTTTATGTTCCTTAAATATTATCCAACATTCCCGTTGACCACCCCTGAGTCATTCATTGCATAATAATTCATGAAATTAACATGAAGCTTCGTATCGTAGGCCTTCCCTCGATGGATCGCTTCCTATCGACTTAGGCTCACTATCTAGGAAGTTTATCTAGAAACCATTTTCAGTACCTTGAAGATTAAATTCCCTAATGGCACGTTTCTCGCCTTCGATAGAAGGTTCTAATCATTGAAGTTCGATCGAGAGACTCTATGAGTTTTAGAATAGAAATCACCTAATCACACTTCATAGATTTTACTAAGAGTACCTTGAGAGCCATTTTCATTAATGGTGGTTTCTCTCACACTTGTTAATGGTTCACACCATTGACATGTAATAAAGTGGTATCTACCATGTTTAACTTTAATACATTTTGTTCACATGGTCAAATTCGTACTACAGATCGAGAGATGGTGATCAAGACCCTGGATCTAGTTTAATCCATCCATGCTACAATGCATTATGTATTCATGATTGTGTAGATATTTTCCTAACAGATGGTTGCATCCATATTGTGTCTACTATTGCTACAATTCCAAGTTATTTTTGTACTTCTTCATCGAGTTAGTTTTACTCGAAGTATGGGAATTCCTACCTTAGTGATGATTATATATATATATATATATATATATATATATATATATATATATATTGATTGTAATCCTTGAATGTTCATTACAGTTTTCTTGCCATTGACTTCGATCCTATCTTTGTCATGATAAAGTGCTTCAATATTTTAATGACTTTCCAGACTTCACACTTTAGTGGGGATCAATTACATGTAATTTTGTCACCATGACACTTTACAATTGAAATGGATCTCTTTCCATCCATACATATGTCTAAATGAGCTCCTTTGTAATTCAAACATTTATACTCCTTGAAAAAATCATGAATTTTGGGTAAAATGACTTTTTAACCTGTTTAGATCGACTTGCGCACTTTCCTAGCCATTTTCTATGCATGCACATTTTCTTCCATAGAAACCCGCATAGAACTGCACTTTTTTTTCCATTAAATACTGCACACATGACTCAATGAAAAGTAAAATTAAGAATTAAGTTCTAGAAGCCTTGCTGGGCGAATAAATCCCAACTTGAAGCTTATGGATCATATCTATTTGAACCAAACCCCTGTGAACATGGAGATAATTCCATTGGATCAAAGAATGTTAGGTCCCTATATTACTAGTATAGTCCCTTATTGTTGTTAGTGTGACCCCCTTATTTTTATTATTCTACCCTTGTAACTGCCATATTGTTATTATTGTGCCCTTAAATTATTATTGTTAGGTCGGCTAGGATTACATTGTGGCTCCATGGACTCATATATATAGAAAGGAGGTTTTGTAATTTGAATCATCCAAGAATTGTTCATTTATGTAATGTATTGGAGGTTTCCCCCTCGAAGTGGCTTATTTCTAAGGCACTGATATCTCTTTTCTTCTATTTTGGGAGATGGTTTCACAACATTTGGTATCAGAGCTTTGAGATTCTAGGGTTTCGCTGCTCCAAATAGGTCATCATGGAATTTTTGCTATAAATTTTTTTCTACGAAGGTTCAGAATCTAAAATCTTTAGAGTGCAGAGCCAAAATCTTGAGGAACATCGTCACAACATTTCAGAGCTTGGTTCGAAATATTTTCAGAGATATGATCTGTGCAAGTTAGGTCATTTTGCAGGCTCCTGAATTTAACCTAAACAGGTCATTGTGGTATTTTCGTAATAACGTTTTTTCTACGATGTTTCAGAAGCTGAATTTTTTAGAATGGGAAGCCACAATATTGAGGAACATCAGTGAAAAATTTTAGATATTGGTTCGCAATATTTTCGGAGATATGATCTGTGGAACTTAGGGCTTTTTGAGGCTTGTAATTTCATCTCAAAGAGGTGATCGTGGGAAAATCTTCATATCTCTTTCTCTAAGGATCAGATTGGAATTCTATAAAAAGTGGCCATAATTTCATGGAATTTATTTTTTTTTCTATCAATTTCAGATCCAAAGGAGGAAACAGTGACACATGGCAAGTCGTACAATTTCGCTCTACTGAACCAGTCCAAAATTGGGTCAATGTGGGAGATTGGACATAACTTTGTCTTGAAGAATCCAAATTAGATCATACCTATGGCATTTGAAAGAAGATTCAGAGGGCTACTAAAGGGCTGAATTTCAGATATTTAGGATCCACAATTATAGAGATAATTCAATTTCAATATCAACCTCCCCAAAAGCAAGTAAAAGGTGTGTATTTGTTTTCTGAATTGCATAAGTCTTGTTTGAAGAATCAAGTCAAATTGATTCTAAGGGCATATTGTAGAATAGATATCAGTATTGGATTATAAAATGGCCCCTAAAAAGAATTCAACAGTTGTTAAGCCTTTATAAAGCTCTACTATGACTCATGAAGATGAATAATGGCAACATGACATATCAAAATTACAAGAGAAAGTGCAACAAATTTCGCTCTCGCAAAGAGCAACAAAAAATGACATGGAAGTTTTGAAGAAAGTCGTGGAAAATAATACGGATGGTTTGAAAAAAAGCATAGAATCTAATATGGATGGTTTGAAGAATGGCATAGATGGCATGAAATCTAAGATAGATGGCATGGAAGCTGGCATGGAATCTAAGATGGATGACATGGAAGCTAAGATCAATGAGAAAATGGAAAACATGAAGAATGATCTAAAAGCAGACATAAGAGGTTTGAAAATTTTGATACAAGAAATGTTTCCTAATGGTGAAAAGATAGTAGAGGAAACTCATTATGAGAAAAAAATAAATGTAAATCGTGATTTCATAAAATCTAATGTTGGCAGGAAGAACCACCATATTTCAAAAATGGATATGAGGAAGTTTGATGGAAAGGATCCTGTAACATGGATACTACAGATGGAGAAATATTTTGATCTCCATAATGTGAAAAACACACAAAAGGTACGCATTGCAACTTTACATTTAGAACAAAATACATTTGTATGGTATCAATGGCTTTGCTCCCGTAAAAAAATTGTCACTTGGTCAATTTTTACGGAGGAAATGATAGCACATTATGAGGATACAAAGGGCAACACCTTCTTTACCCAATTGATAAATCTCAAACAAAAGGGTTTAGTGGGGTAGCACATTGAGGACTTCCAAAAATTGAATATAAGGGAAGAACTGATATCTTCAGAGTGAACAAAAGGATTGACCTCTTCCATAGGCAATTTTTAAAGTTTGAGATAACATCCAACATGAATTTCAGATTTTTAAAATGCCGGATCTTGTTGGAGAAGGCATTCAGGTTGGCAAGAAAAATTGAATGTAAAATTATGGCGACAAGGAAGCCTACCACTCACTTCTATAAAGAGGGAAGTGTTGCTACTCCTAGATTTCCACAACTTACAAGGTTGACACCACAACAATTGGAAGAAAAAAGAGCAAAAGGGCTTTGCTACAGTTGTGATAGCAAATACACTAAAGGTCATAAGTGTGCTGAGAAGAAATTATTTTACATAGATTGTGAAGAGGAAGAAGAAATGAACAAGAAGAGGATATACACCAGGAACCAGCCCTAGAAGAGGAAGAAATGAATCCGACCATATCGTGTAATGCACTGGCAGGAATTACCACTCCTCAAACTCTCAAGATAGAAGGACAAATCAAGAAGAAAAAGGTATTAGTGTTGATTGATTCAGGTAGCACCCATAATTTTATTCATTGTAAGGTAGCCAAGGAATTAAATTGTTTCCTATACCCAGCACCAGAATGTCAAGTGATGGTTGCAAATGGAGGAACTATAAATTGCTCTGGAAAATGCCATAATATCAAGCTAACCATAATAGTCCAATTCTTTCCATTCCAGTGGGAGGTGATGATGTTGTACTAGGAGTAGAGTGGTTACAAGCTTTGGGGACGGTGGCTTTTAATTTTCAATAACTTTTATTTAAAAAAAAAGTGGAAGGAAAGGAATTTGAATTACGGGGTATCGCAGGGAAGTCAAGAAAGATAATAATCTCTAATGTCCCGAGAAAGCTTCTGAAGAAAGAAAAACGAGACATAATTTCTCAATTATGCTCACTAGAAGTTCCAACATCAAAATCATCTATTTCTCCAGATCTCCAAAAAGTCTTGGACAAAAATCGGCAAGGTTCTGAAAAACCAAAGGACACCCACCCATTTGTGAAATCATGATCACATTCATTGATACTCCAAGAATTTTTCCAAATATCAAAATTATAGATATCCTTATGTCCAAAAGAGCGAAATTGAACGTATGATTGCAGAAATGTTAGAGGCGGGTATAATTCAACCTAGTCAAAGTTCTTTCTCTGCTCCTGTAGTATTGGTACACAAGAAGGATGGATCATGGTGCATGTGTCCGAATTATAGGGAGCTCAATAAGCTCACCATTAAAGATAAATTTCCCATTCCTATGATTGATGAATTATTGGATGAATTACATGGAGCAATTTATTTTACCAAGTTGGATCTTCGCTCAAGATATCATCAAATTAGAATGAAGAATGAAGATATTCCGAAAACAGCATTTCGAACTCATGAGGGTCATTATGAATTTTTGGTCATGCCTTTTGGCCTTACCAATGCACCTTCTACATTTCAAGGGTTGATGAATTCCATTTTCAAACCCTTCCTTAGAAAATTTGTGCTAGTATTTTGATGATATACTAATCTACAGCAGGTCTTGGAAGGATCATGTTCAACATGTTGACAGGGTGCTCAAACTATTGCAAGAGAAACAATTATATGCAAAAAAATCCAAATGTTTCTTTGGAGTACAAGAGGTGGAATATCTGGGTCATATTGTATCTCACGAGGGTGTTAAAGTAGACCCTAACAAAATTAAAGCCATTAAGGAGTGGAAATTCCCCACAACCATAAAGCAGTTGCGAGCATTTCTTGGGTTAACAAGGTATTATCGATTTTTTTTTAAGAATTATGGGAGAATAGTAGCACCTCTAACAACATTATTGAATAAATATGCATTTTCATGGACTCTTGAAGCAACTAAGGCCTTTGAACATCTTAAAGAGGAAATGTGCCTAGCACCAGTCTTAGCTACGCCAAACTTCACAAAAACCTTTATTGTGGAATGTGATGTCTCAGAAAATGGAATTGGTGTTGTTTTAATGTAAGCATGAAGACCCATTTCTTTTGAAATTCGTCCAATCAAAGGAAAGTATTTACAGAAACCTATTTATGAGAAGGAAATGTTAGCAATATTGCATGCACTAAAGAAATGGAGAACTTACCCAATGGGAAAACACTTCAAGGTAAAAACTGATCATGATAGTCTTAAACACTTTTTGGAACAAATACTATCTTCAGAAGAGTGGCAAAAATGGGCGACAAAGATGTTGGGTTATGAATTTGAAATAATATACAAAAAAGGGAAGCTAAATGTTGTTGCAGATGCACTCTCAAGAAAGAATAAAGAGGTGGAAGAATTGTGTTGTGCCATTTCTATTATCCAATCAGATTGGATAACCAAAGCAAGAGATGAATGGAAGAAGGATGAAGAAGGGTGGACACTCATTCAAAAGTTGCAGCAAGATCCGAGTACATCTGATACATTTAGTTGGAAAAATAATTCCTTATGGTAAAAAGATCGCTTATATATTTGTAAGAATTCCCAACTAAAACAAAAGATTCTTTTGGAATTGCACACTTCTCCTTTAGGAGGACACTCAGGATTTTTAAAAACTTACCACAAGGTGAAGAAATAATATTTTTGGGATGGCCTTAAATCTGATATTCGAAATTTTGTGGTGGAATTTTTGGTTTTCCAGCAGAATAAAGTTGAGACAATTAAGACCTTGGGTCTTCTACAAACTGTATCCATTCCAAGTCAACGTTGGGAGGATATTTCAATGGATTTTATCACAAATTTACCTAATTCCAAAGGAAAGAGTGTCATCATGGTGGTAGTTGATAGAATTACCAAGAATGCACACTTTTGTGCATTATCTCATCCATTTAAAGAAAGTACAGCTGATACTACATTTATGCACACAATTCAAAAGCTACATGGAAACCCAAGGGTTATTGTGAGCGATAGAGATCCCATTTTTACTAGAAATTTTTGGAACGAGTTATTTTCTTTTTTGGGTACTCAATTAGCTCATAGCTCATCTTATCATCCTCAATCCGATGGTCAAAGTGAGATAGTAAATAAATGTTTGGAATGATATCTTTGTTGTTCTATATCTGATAAACAAACAAAATGGGTCAAGTGGTTACTAGTAGTTGAATGGTGGTATAACACTTCCTTCCATACTGCAGCAAAAATTACCCTATTTATGGCACTTTATGGATATCATCCACCATCCATCACATCATCTTTAAGAGAAAATTCGAAGGTTCAAGCAGTGGAAGATCACATCGAGCATCAACAAGAAGTTCTCCAACTCTTATAGGAAAACCTGAATTTGGCACAAAATCGAATGAAACAACAGACAAATCAACATCACAGCGAGAGAAATTTTGATGTAGGAGACTGGATATTTTTACGGCTACAACCATATAAACAAATGTCCCTCAAGCAAGCTAAGAAGGATAATAAATTATCGCCAAAGTACTACGGTCCTTACAAGGTGTTGCAAAAGATTGGTACTATGGCATAAAAATTGGAGCTTCCTACTTCTTCACGAGTGCATCCAATTTTCCATGTTTCATGCTTAAAGAAGGTTATAGGTGAAAATCTTCCAGTTCAAACAATATTGCTAGAACTTGATGAGGAAGGAAAAATCATATTGGAACCTGAAGCAGCCACGGAAACAAGAACTCGATAGCTACGGAATCGATCAATTTCAAAGTATCTCATCAAGTGGAAGATCTTACCCACTGAAGATTCTACATGGGAGGATGAGAATTTTATACAGAAGCACCCAGAGCTACTGAAGCATTGAGGACAACACTTTTTTGAAGGAGAGGGGCATGTTAGGTCCCTATATTAATAGTATAGTCCGTTATTGTTGTTAGTGTAACCCCCTTATTGTTATTATTGTACCCTTGTAACCCCCATATTTTTATTATTGTGCCCTTAAATTATTATTGTTAGGTCGGCTAAGATTACATTGTGGCTCCATGGATTCCTATATATAGAAAGGAGGTTTTGTAATTTGAATCATCCAAAAATTGTTCATTCATGTAATGTATTGGAGGTTGCCCCCTCGAAGTGGCTTATTTCTAAGGCATTGATACCTCTTTTCTTCTCTTTTTGGATCTGGTTTCACAACATTTGGTATCAGAGCTTTGAGATTCTAGGGTTTCGCTGCTCCAAACAGGTCTTCGTGGCATTCTCTCTATAATTTTTTTTCTACGAAGGTTCGGAATCTGAAATTTTTAGAGTGCGAAGAAAAAATCCTGAGGAACATTGTCTCAACATTTTATAGCATGGTTCACAATATTTTCAAAGATATGATCTTTTCAAGTTAGTTCATTTTGCAGGCTCCTGAATTTAACCTAAACAGGTCATTGTGGTATTTTCATAATAACGTTTTTTCTACGAAGGTTAAGAAGCTGAATTTTTTAGAATGCGAAGCCACAATCTTGAGGAACATCAGTGCAAAATTTTAGATATTGGTTTGCAATATTTTCGGAGATATGATCTGTGGAAGTTACGGCTTTTTGAGGCTTGTAATTTCATCTCAAAGAGGTGATCGTGGGAAAATATTCATATCTCTTTCTCTGGGCATCGGATTGGAATGCTGCAAAAACTAGTCATAAGTTCATGAACTTCAGTTTTCTTTCTATCAGTTTTAGAGCCAAAGGAGGAAACAATGACATGTGGCAAGTCGTACAAGTTCGCTCTACTGAACCAGTCCAAAATTGGGTCAGTGTGGGAGATTGGACATAGCTTCGTCTTGAAGAATCCAAATCAGATCAGACCTGTGGCATTTGAAATAAGCTTCATAGGGCTACTACAAGGCTGAATTTCAGATATTTAAGATCCACAATTATAGAGATAATTCAATTTCAATATCAAGCTCCCCAAAAGCAAGTAAAAGGTGTGTATTTTTTTTCTGAATTGCAGAAGTCTTGTTTGAAGAGTCAAGTTGAATTGATTCTAAGGGCATATTGTAGAATAGATATCAGTATTGGATTCTAAAATGGCCCCTAAAAATAATTCAACACCCATTAAGCCTTTATGAATCTCTACTATGACTCATGAAGACGAATAATGGCAACATGACATATCAAAAGTACAAGAGCAAGTGCAACAAATTTCGCTCTCGCAAAGAGTAACAAAAAATGACATGGAAGTTTTGAAGAAAGGTGTCGAAACTGATATGGATGGTTTGAAGAAAGGCATGGAATATAATATGGATGGTTTGAAGAATGGCATAGTTGGCATGAAATCTAAGATAGATGGCATGGAAGTTGGCATGGAATCTAAGATGGATGAAATGGAAGCTAAGATCAATGAGAAAATGGAAAACATGAAGAATGATCTAAAAGCAGGCATAAGAGGTTTGAAAAGGTTGATACAAGAAATGTTTCCTAATGGTGAAAAGATAGTAGAGGAAACTCATGATGAGAACAAAATAAATGTTAATCATGATTTCATAAAATGTAATGTTGGTGGGAAGAACCACCATATTCAAAAAATGGATATGAGGAAGTTTGATGGAAAGGATCCTGTAACATGGATACTATAGATGGAGCAATATTTTAATCTCCATAATGTGCAAAAGACACAAAAGGTATGCATTTCAACTTTACATTTAGAACAAAACACATTTTTATGGTATCGATGGCTTTACTCCCATAAAAAAATTGCCACTTGGTCAATTTTTACGGAGGAAATGATAGCACATTATGAGGATACAAAGGGCAACACCTTCTTTAGCCAATTGAAAAATATCAAACAAAATTGTTTAATGGGGGAGCAGATTGAGGACTTCCAGAAATTGAATATAAGGGTAACTGATATTCCAAAGGAACACAGGATTGATCTCTTCATAGGTACTTTAGAGGATAACATCCAACATGAAGTTCGCGTTTTGGAACCAAATTCAATGGAGAAGGCATTCAGGTTGGCAAGACAAATTGAATGTAAAATTATGGCGACAAGGAAGCTTACCACTCACTTCTGTAAAGAGGGAAGTGTTGCTACTCCTAGATTTCCACAACCTACAAGGTTGAAACCACAACAATTGGAAGAAAAAAGAGCAAAAGGGCTCTGCTACAATTGTGATAGAAAATACACTAAAGGTCATAATTCTGCTGAGAAGAAATTATTTTACATAGATTGTGAAGAGGAAGAAGAAAATGAACAAGAATAGGATATACACCGGGAACTGACCCAAGAAGTGGAAGAAATGAGTCTGACCATATCATGTAATGCATTGGCAATAATTACCACTCCTACAACTCTCAAGATAGAAGGACATATCAAGAAGAAAAAGGTAATAGTGTTGATTGATTCAGGTAGTACCCATAATTTTATTCATTGTAAGGTAGCCAGGGAATTGAATTGTTTCCTATACCAAGCACCAAAATGTCAAGTGATAGTTGAAAATGGAGGAACTATAAATTGCTCTGGAAAATGAAATAATATCAAGCTAACCATGGGGGAATATGTATTGAATAGTCCAATGCATTCCATTCCTCTGGGAGGTGTTGATGTTGGACTAGGAGTACAATGGCTACAATCTTTCGGGATGGTAGCTTTTAATTTTCAAGAACTTTTCTTGAAAAAATTTTCAGAAGGAAAGGAAGTCGAATTACGGGGTATTGAAAGGAATTCGGGAAAGATAATAAGCTATAATGTCATGAAAAAGCTTCTAAAGAAAGAACAACACAGCAGAATTGCACAATTATGCTCACTAGAAGTTCCAACATCAAAATCATCTATTTCTGCAGATCTCCAAAAAGTCTTGGATAGTCATTCCAAGGTTCTTGAAACTCCAAAAGGACACCCACCTATTTGTGATCATGATCATCCTATTCATTTAATTCCAATAATTTTTCCTCCAAACATCAGGCCTTATAGATATCCTTATGTCCAAAAGAGCGAAATTGAACGTATGATTGCAGAAATGCTAGAGGTGGGTATAATTCAACCTAGTCAAAGTTCCTTCTCTAATATTGTAGTATTGGTAAACAAGAAGGATGGATCATGGCGCATGTGTCCAGATTATAGGGAGCTCAATAAGCTCACCATTAAAGATAAATTTCCCATTCTTGTGATTGATGAATTATTGGATGAATTACATGGAGCAATTTATTTTACCAAATTGGATCTTCGTTCAGGGTATCATCAAATTAGAATGAAGACTGAAGATATTCTGAAAATAGCATTTCAAACTCATGAGGGTCATTATGAATTATTGGTCATGCCTTTTGTCCTTACAAATGCACCTTTTACATTTCAAGGGTTGATGAATTCCATTTTCAAACGCTTCCTTAGAAAATTTGTGCTAGTATTTTTTGATGATATTCTAATCTACAACAAGTCTTAAAAGGATCATGTTCAACATGTTGACAGTGTGCTCAAACTATTGCAGGAGAAACAATTATATGCAAAAACATCCAAATGTTTCTTTGGAGTACAAGAGGTGGAATATCTGGGTCTTATTGTATCTCACGAGGGTGTTAAGGTAGACCCTAACAAAATTAAAGCCATTAAGGAGTGGAAATTCCCCACAACCATAAAGCAGTTGCGAGGATTTCTCGGGTTAACAGGGTATTATCCAAATTTTTTTAAGAATTGTAGGAGAATAGCAACACCTCTAACAACATTATTGAATAAAGATGCATTTTCATGGAATCTTGAAGCAACTAAGGCCTTTGAACATATTAAAGAGGTAATGTGCCTAGCACCAGTCTTAGCTACGCCAGACTTCACAAAAACCTTTATTGTGGAATGTGATGTCTCAAGAAATGGAATTGGTGCTTTTTTAATGCAAGAAGGAAGACCCATTTCTTTTGAAAGTCGTCCAATCAAAGGAAAGTATTTACAAAAACCTATTTATGAGAAGGAAATGTTAGAAATACTGCACGCACTAAACAAATGGAGAACTTACCTAATGGGAAGACACTTCAAGGTAAAAACTAATCATGATAGTATTAAACACTTTTTGGAACAAAGAATATCTTTAGAAGAGTAGCAAAAATGGGTCACAAAGATGTTGGGTTATGACTTTGAAATAATATACAAAAGAGGGAAGCTAAATGTTGTTGCAGATGCACTCTCAAGAAAGAATGAAGAGGTGGAAGCATTGCATTGTGCCATTTCTATTATCCAACTAGATTGGATAACCGAAACAAGAGATGAATGGAAGAAGGACGAAGAAGGGTGGAGACTCATTCAAAAGCTACAGCAAGATCCTAGTACATCTGATATATTTAGTTGGAAAAATGATTCCTTATGGTACAAAGATCGCCTATTTCTTTGTAAGAATTCCCAACTAAAACAAACGATTCTTTTGGAATTGCACACTTCTCCTTTAGGAGGACACTCAGGATTTTTAAAAACTTACCACAGGGTGAAGAAAGAATATTTCTGGGATGGCTTTAAATATGATATTCGAAATTTTGTGGTGGAATGTTTGGTTTGCCAGTAGAATGAATTTGAGACAATTAAGACCCTGGGTCTTCTAGAACCTTTATCCATTCCAAGTCAACGTTGGGAGGAGATTTCAATGGATTTTATCACAAGTTTACCTAAGTCCGAAGGAAAGAGTGTCATCATGGTGGTAGTTGATAGATTTACCAAGTATGCACACTTTTGTGCATTATCTCATCCATTTAAATCAAGTACAGTTGCTACTACATTTATGGACACAATTCAAAAGCTACATGGAAACCCAAGGGTTATTGTGAGCGACAGAGATCCCATTTTTACTGGAAATTTTTGAACAGAATTATTTTATTTTTTGGGTACTCAATTAGCTCATAGCTCATCTTATCATCCTCAATCCAATGGTTAAAGTGAGATGGTAAATAAATGTTTGGAAGGACATCTTCGTTGTTTTGTATCTAATAAACAAACACAATGGGTCAAGTGGTTACCTTTAGCTGAATGGTGGTATAACACTTCCTTCCATACTGTAGCAAAAATGACCCTATTTATGGCACTTTATAGATACCATCCACCATCCATCACATCATCTTTAAGAGAAAATTTGAAGGTTCAAGAAGTGGAATATCACATCGAGCATCAACAAGAAGTTCTCCAACTCTTAAAGGACAACCTGAATTTGGCACAAAATCGAATGAAACAACAGGCATATTAACATCGTAGCGAGAGAAGTTTTGATGTAGGAGACTGGGTATTTTTACGGTTACAACCATATAAACAAATGTACCTCAAGCAAGCTAAGAAGGATCATAAATTGTCGCCAAAGTATTATGGTCCTTACAAGGTGTTGCAAAATATTGGTACTATGGCATACAAATTGGAGCTTCCTGCTTCTTCACGAGTGCATCCAATTTTCCATGTTTCATGCTTAAAGAAGGTTATAGGTGAAAATCTTCCAGTTCAAACAATATTTCCATAACTTGATGAGGAAGGAAAAATCATACTGGAACCTGAAGCGGTCATGAAAACAAGAACTTGACAGCTATGGAATCGATCAATTTCAGAGTATCTCATCAAGTGGAAGAACTTACCCACTGAAGATTCTACATGGGAGGATGAGAATTTTATATAGAAGCACCCAAATCTACTAAAAGGTTGAGGACAACACTTTTTTGAAGGAGAGGGGCATGTTAGGTCCCTATATTACTAGTATAGTACCTTATTGTTGTTAGTGTAACCCCCTTATTGTTATTATTGTACCCTTGTAACACCCATATTGTTATTATTGTGCCCTTACATTAGTATTGTTAGGTTGGCTAGGATTACATTGTGGCTCCATGGACTCCTATATATAGAAAGGAGGTTTTGTAATTTGAATCATCCAAGAATGTTCATTCATGTGATGTATTAGAGGTTTCCCCCTCGAAGTGGCTTATTTCTAAGGCGTTGATATCTCTTTTCTTCTCTTTTTGGAGTTGGTTTCACAATAAGGAACCATAATCCCACTATTAATGGATATCACCCCTATTTTGTGGATCTGAAACATCCTCCATTTTTCGTATAAATTGAGTAGAGGATAGAGGGTTAGGAGAGTTCACAATAGGTAGAATTATGATGGTAATTTTGGATTGGGAAGCTTATAAACCAAGGAGAAGGATTAGAGGCATTTGGGAGGAACCTTCATGACATCAAGGCAAGGTTGTAGGGATATTATTTTATCTCTGAATTAATACATTTGAATCATTTTTCTCATTGTGTTATGTTATTGGAATTATGAATCGTTTATACTCTTTATTTATTCATTAAGGTCATTTACATTTATAATCTCCTTTATCATTAGATTAAGATTGTTTTAGATCATTATATTTCATATTTCTTTGATTCCTTGTATTTTTGTGTTTTCAGGTCTCTTTAAAGCATTGAGGAACTAAATCGGGATAGAATAGGGATCTTCATCAAACATTTAGCAAAGAGGTAAGAGCACCATTCTCCTTCTCCAGTTTTTAATGATTTAAACAGAATTAGCTGAGGAAAATGTCTATTCTTATGTCTATTTCTTTCTGTTTTTCCTTTAGGATTCTAGGGAGATCGCTTCTATTTGCAAAAGGGATTTTTCCATATAACAACAGCCTCCACCGCCTCTACCCTGAATTCTCGTCCTAACCTGGCACCGTTGAGCATGCTTCTTTCCTTTTCCATCAACATCCTATTAATTATTTTTGCAACTCCATTTTTTTGAGGTGTGTATGTACTATTATTTAGTCTTGCTATACCAAAATTCTTAAAAAACTCTTCAAATTCCTTCTTGCATAATTCTCCACCATTATCAGTCCTCAACAACTTTATTTTCTTCTCTAGTTGGTTTTACACTAGAGCCTTAAATTATTTAAACCTGTCAAATACTTCATATTTATTCCTGAGGAAATATATCCATGTATTCCTTGAGAATGCATCTAAAAATGATAAATAACACACAAACTTAACCATTGATGGAACCGACACAGGTCTAAACACATCACTGTGCACAAGATTCAATATCCTCTTCGCCATATTATCACTCGAGGGGGAACTCACCCCATTCTTCTTCCCATATACAAAATGTTGACAAAAGTCAAAATCTAGAGAGAAATTAGATATACCTTCTACCATACCATTACCATAATATATTTGAAGGCCCTTCTCTGCAATATCTAAAATCTTTTGATGCCATAGCATGGTATTTTCTCTAGAGACTACAAGGTTTTTGGCTCCACTTTCAGGAACCACGGAACTATTTCACCCACCAATAACAATGTTACCCAGAATCTTGTACATAGTTCCAATTCTAAATCCCTACATCAATACTAGTGCTCCTCGAACCATCTTGTAGGTATCCTTATCGAAAAAAAATTTTACACTTGCATCATACATATTTCTTACATAAATAAGATTTCTAGCCAATTTAAGAATATGCGGAACACTGGGAAGTTTTCTAATCCTTCCACCTTGAAAAATTAACTTAAATGTTTTTTTTCTAATGATATGAACTTCCTATCATCCCCTAAGAATACATCACTACCATCATATTTATCATACTCGGAGAACCAATCCCTATGGGGAGTGAAGTGAAAGGATGCACTTAATTCAATCAACCATGCCTCATAATCTACATGTGTACTTGAATAAGAAGAAAAGTACACATCCCCACCTTCATCTAACCTTCGTAGAAGGAGATTCATGAGATCCCTTTCCTTTCTTAGGAGCTTTACATATAAATTCTTTTTTTTAGTGCCCTTCCTTTCCACATTTCCAACAAACCTTTATAGTTTCTCTTGTAGAGTTATATCTCCATATAAATTTAGATCTCCAACTCGAGGAATTTTTTTTATTTTTTCTGGGACCATCCTAGTATAGATAAGGAATCTCCATTCTGTCTCTCCATATTTTTTCTTCTCATCTCCTCCGAGAGCAAGGATGAGACTATTTCATCAAAATTATAAGTATTTGCATTGCTACCTATTGAAACAACCAAACTCATTAAAGAAATTTTGAGGTCATCGGCCTCCTAAGAAAAACGCGCAACCAAAATAAGAATTATAGAACCAATAGGAATCAAGATGATTATTTCAACCATGGAGGATGATTCACCATTTTTGGGGTAAAAAAATAAAATGTTAAAAAATAATAAACTAATAAAACTAATTTTTCAACTTGTATTTTCAACTTATCTCCCTATTTTTTTTCTCAAATTTCGAGTGGAATTACTTGTTGGATTTTGTTAGTGTTAGAATTTTCATTCTACCATCAGTGATCAAAATCACTCTTTTCATATTCATTTTAGAGGTCTCACTCATAATTTTTTTTTTGTCATTCCACTAGGTCATGCAAAAAATTCACTCACTGATGGTAGCCCTAGTCATAAAACCTCACTCTCCCTCAAAAATCCACATTTTCTGGCCCACATTCATGTCTTGCTGAGCATAAATCAGTCTTTAAAGCTCATTTGACTATGTCATAATGTTAGTCAAAGTTAACATGGAGTCTGGTCATTCAGGGTCTATTTAAGTCACTAGGTTTCATTTTCCAAGGTTCAATAATACTCCATTTCATCTCAATAAGGTCAGAAAAAGTGTGAGACTGATTGAATAATACTTCATTATCATTTGAATAATATTTTTCAGCATGTAAATATGGTTTTTAAAGGTTGTTATTATGCTTTCAAAGTATGATTTCCATACCAAAGTGTAATTTTATTCAAAATAGAGATGTAATCTATTTTTATTTTTTTATGTAATTTTATGCTCATTATATGTAGTAAGTACTGTCCCAAGCTTCCAACTAAAATTGATATGCTAAACTAAAGATCAAAAAAGTCAAAATGTAAAGTGTGCCAAACTCGAGCACATCAACCTGCAAAGAAGAAAATCAAGGTGAAAAAGGTATTGAACAAAGTTTTCAAAGGTGAAATGAAAAATTAGAAAACTGGGTTATAAATTAAATGATCAATTTCATTTAAGTGTTAAAGCCTTCATGACATTAGATTAAAACTCATTTGTCTCCTACCATCGTTGAGCACACTCCAGGAAGGAAAAAATTCGAGTTTCTGGACGAAAATTTGCAAAAAACATAGCATAGGGCACACTTGATTCTACGAGCGTGCACTTTCTCCTGTGAGGGTGCATTTCCTTCCGTGAGGTAACACTTGATGCAACGAGGGCACACTTAACAGAAACATGGCGCACTTGACCATTTGCTGATTTTTTTTTGAAATTTCACTATAATTTTGACTTTATCTCATAAATTGATGTTTCCACCTATGTAATTAAGGATGGTAAATGTAATTATGTTATTAATAAGTTACCAAGGGGTAGATTCATTAGGAAAAAATTTTCATTAAGTCAAATGAATCAGTTTTAATGTATTTAGGGAGGAGTCACTTAGAGCTCCCTATACTCCAACTTTTAGCTCATAATTTGTGGATCTCTTCCTAACCTCATGGATTTGACCCCTAAGGATGAGTGAATGTTTTTTTGATGTTTATTTAGTACCTTTATTCACTCTTAGAAAGGGTTGTAATCATTTTGGATGCTAGCTCATTGATCAAGGACTATTGTACTCAGTTTGGCCAGTTAATAAAGAAGAGTTACAACTATTTTTGGGGATACATGTGGTATGATGTTTATCATTGTTTTTCATTCAGTTTAATATGCTAAAAAGTGGTGTCTTCATGTTAATTAAATCTCTATTTTATGATCTCTTTCAAGTTGATAGGAAGGATACACGCTTTCTCATGCTCTGTTTAGAAAACGTTATCATAATTTGTCCATTTTCCTCTGTTTAGGAAGAATACATCTCCCATGCTCTTCCTAGCTCCTCATTAGTCTTCAAACCATCTCATCATAATAATATTAAAGTGTTAAGCCTTATGCCTACTTTGGCCCATTGAATCTCTGCAATCCTATCTCATTTGCCCTGATCTAGCTCCCTTGACCATACTTTCATCTAGCAGCCGGACAAAAATTAATTATCAAAACCCGTAAACTCACACCTAGCCTAAAGTCCTAGTCCATTTAGCCTCCTATGCTGTGTTTTGTGGAGAGAGACATCTTTGACTTTTTAGGGCTAGCTACCAAGTTAAAAGGTTGGCACGCGATTACCCCTTTTGGGATTTCTTCCTCAGCCTTGGAAATCCAGCGGAGTGATAACACATTAGCGTCATTGCCGGGGAGTGGAAAGACCAATTTTCCCTCAGTGTACGACAAAGATTTATTAGAAAATAGTCCTTTGGATGATAGGATCGAGTTTCATAAGGCTTATTTTATAATTATAGTGCCTCAATAGCAGATCCGACTTCTCGAATAAAGTATACCAGGTCCAACCCTAATCTAGATCTAGTTTCTCCCATTAAAGATCCTGAAATAATCCAAGGGAGGAAAATATCTTAGTTAGCTTCAAGTTCTTTGGATTCTCCTCCTAGAGATTCAGTAAGATCCTTCCCATGACCTTCTGATTTGGTAGCCATTTAATATGTAGGTTTTGATACCAAATTTGAGTTTTCTCTATTTAGAACCAAATCTGAGACCGAATTGAATACAATAGTCCCTGAACCTTGGATATTAGAGTTAAACCCATAATTCATTGAGGCTGAAAATGAGACTGATGTCAAAATTTGGAGACAATATCACAAGCTCAAAAAATTTTCCAACACCTTACATCACATTGTTGAAAAAGCCCTGATTCAAGACCAACAAGAAACCCTCCACATCCCTGAAGTTACCCAAATAGCTACCGCTTTATCATCCATCCCATCATCATCTCAACTTCCCCCTCAAGGACCTCCTCAGACTAATCCACCCCTCATTCCTCCCTCTCCACCACATTCAACAAGAATTATGACTCGATTTAGACCTCTATTTCTCCCTAGTCAACTTTTTGATTTGCCACAAGGATATGGCCAAAGACTTCCCCTCTTTGATGAAACTCTGAAATCACTTCCCATCAGCACATGGCCAAAATCACCCCTTCATATATCTTGAGGAGTTAGATGGAGATGATGCCAAGATGTGAATTATCATGCAAAGTTTTTCCTGTGAAGTTGAAACTTGGTTCTGTTCCTTAGCAGCTAATTCTATTAGGACTGCCACTGAACTAACTGATGCGTTCTTAGCTAGTTGGGATTAGAAGAAAAGCCCCATATAAATCCTTGCTGAGTATGACTCCCTGAGGCGTAATCCTAATGAATTTGTTCCTGAGTATAATGCTCGGTACCTCAAAATCTATAACTCCATCCCAAATGAAATGAAACCACCTCCTAGTTAGGCCCTCCCACGTTATCATGATGATTTTGACCTAGAAATGATCTAATCATTAAGAGAAAGAAATCCAACTACTCTAGAATAAATGATCTGAAATTAAGTGAGTGTTGAGGCCAGCCTCTTGATCAAGAAGTCAAAACTCAAAACTGAATGTAAAGCAACCGTTAAATAGGAACCTTCCACCTCATCTGACACTAAATTTGATGCTTTTCTTAGGACCATGGAAAAGATGGTTGATATAATGTCTATTTCAGATAAACAAATGGAGCCACAAGTCATAAATTTAACCTTTCGAGGCCAACAATAGTAGCCTCAGTTCTAGATAAAGAAAACAGAGAAAAGAGCTCCCAAAACACAGAAACAACATCAAATTCAGACACCACTACAAAAAAACTATGCTCAGAGTGATGAAGAGGAAGAACCAACAATAGAGGAAAACCTTATTTTTAAATTTGATGGCCAACCCATATTTCTGACTGAAGGTGAAGAGTATGTGGAAAAAAATAGCTTACCGAGTGATAAAGACTACATATTGGCAAATGATCATGATTTAGAAGTAGAATTTGATGATTATTAGAGAGGATACTTGAATGTATTGAATTCCTATCAAAGGCAGTACTCCTTGAGGAGCCATGATGTTCTAATCAATCCACCTCCGAAGAATACAGTCCATTAGAAATAAGTACCACATAAGCAAGCTTCTCAATCAAATCAGAATAAGTGTAAAGATATTGCGGCTCCAAATCAAAACAAAAGCAATCAACCTTCTACAAGTGCACCTGCCAAAGAAAGAGATATTCAGAGGAAAGAAGGTGCACTGAAAGATCATGTTGAGTGTGTTAGTGTGTTTGGTGCACATATGTACGAAATCACACAAACTTAAGGAGTGTGGTTTCCCCTCTTAAGTTATTGGTCACGGGCACAAAATACATGGAGTCAAGTAAGTTAGTGTAACATGCTAGAACATAAACATACTAGATAGAGAAATAACATGCATATTCAAACAAAAAAATTTAACTAAAACTAAAAAAAATAACACAAAAGATCTAAATAGAGTCAAACAACTTCAATAATCCAAATGATGGTGCTTATGTTCCCTCTTATTTAGTGTTGGTAGGAAATGAGGATTAAACTTTAACTCACTTGCTAAGGGGCCCTTAGAACTAGGGGTTCTAAGTCCTGACGCAAAGATGCATTTACTTCCGAGATGCCTTGGCGCAAAGTCTCCCTCTCTCTACTACAGCGGACTGGAGTTGTTGGATGGCCAACAACTGAGTCCCCTCTACCTCTGCTCCGGATCACACACTGATGATATTTCTTAGGGAATTCTGGCCGAAATAACAATGTGCTCTCCTATTTTTCATCTCTTGGTGGCCTTTTATAGGAGAATTCAAATCCTCCTTCCCTCTCTTGGTACATTGTGGATAGTGACCCAAGAGAGGAGGGTGATTCCATTGTGTGCCACATTTATCCCATTGTGTGCTCCCTTGATGTCATAAGGAAGCTTGGGCAGTTGTCCTTAGGTGGCTTCAACTGTGGAATCAATGTTCTATAGTGTGCTTTGTGGTCCCTGAAAATGACTTCCGCCACTCCCAGGATTGCACGCACCTTTGAGAAAAAGGTGCATTTATCAAAGAATTTTGCGTGCAAAGGCACATTTGACTAGTCCTTCTTGTATGAAATTTGATTTTTCCTCAGACCTTAGAGAATTTTTAAATACTTTCAGATTCTATAATGTTTCTCAGCCCTCTAAATCCTTCTGCCTGACATTAAATAATGTCATATTTTCTTCTACGATTTTCCAGTGATAACAGCTGCCCCCTAATGTGTGAGGTCTAGGAAGAACTGTATAGCCAAAATACATTACAACTTCTTTTCTGTATACCATGTGCAGAGAGAGAGAGAGAGAGAGACCCGTGTGTAGCTTGGAATTGGAGACACCCTACACCAGGTCGAAGAGAGGTTACGTCATCTGGAATCCCTATAAGAAATGGTATAATAAAATATATACAAATTTTCTACGAGGCGAGCATGTCCCATGCTTGTGATGCTTTGGCTAGTTAAACAAATCTATTTGACAGATACAGATTATGTCTATGTCACTAATATGGTAGTGATCTGTTGGTTGATGATGACAACTATTGACGCCCTCAAGGGCGTTTTTTCTTTGAAAATAGGTGGAAAGTGGTACCCATATTCATAGACTTGGTATGGCATATAAATGTGCATTGTATGCATGGGCACTAGCTGGGACCTTCTCGTGTAAGAATTTGTAATGTTCCCAAATTTTAGCCTCAATCTAAAATGAAATTTATAGTTTGCATATTTTTACTTTGTTGAATAAAATGGGTAAGGAGACCCCTTAAACCCCTTATATGGAGAAATAACACGCCCTGTGTGAAAGGAGTATGAATAAGCAGTTGGATTAAGCACCTGTGGGTGTGAACATGATCGGGATCACTTTGATTTAGCCATCTTTGACTAAGTCAACAACGTTGTCCAAGAGAGGGAATCTCCATGACAAGGCAGCGCATTTTTAGAGGAGGATCCACTTGCATGAGCTAGGTGGAAATTGTGAATGGGACCCCTGGTAAGAGGAACTCATTTTCCTTATAAGGAGGAGATGGTAGCCCACTTTCATTATGCATTAGCTTATTATTTTCGTTGGGCCTGCAAAGGCTTGCATCCCCAGGCTGTTTAGTAGGGTTGTAGTGTTCTTGAACCCAAGGGTGTTCCTGGTCGGGAATCCCTACCTCATCCTCAAGGAAGGAGAGGGTTGGAGCTCCATTTCCTCATTCTGTCATTTGGCCAAGCTTACTCCTTTAGCTACAACGTTATTCGGTTGGGCAGAAAACGTTGAGTTGCTGGGTGCAGCAAGAGAGGAACTCATAGAGTCATTATTTGGATTGTTATTCAGTGGAGATCTTTCATATTCTTTGGAGGAACAACAGAGGAGAATCCTAGGCATTATTTCAGATCTTTGGCACTAGGCCAATCATTCGCCATCTCTCACAGTGCAATCTAGGGCTGCAACTGCGTTATTTTATGCAGGCAGTTGCTGGGAGGGTCATTTGAGCTTATCGTGAGGAGTGTTTTTGAGTAAAAGGGATCAACCCTTTTCTTGAGAACATTATTAGAGGAGGGAATGAGTATTTTAGATCTGCCATAGCCTCATCCTTATTTTTGTTCAGTTGCAGTTACAAGTTATTTGTCACATTGCATTTTATCCGGCATTTCTAGCAATCCCTCCTGGATTGGCTAGAGATTTTGTATTGGAGACCATCTTTCCATTTGTAGGAATTTCTCTGTATCCTTCAGCCACATTACCATTTTGTATGTATTCAGAAGCTGCTACTGTCATAGAGAGAGCGCAGTCACTACTTTTCAGCATTCTGAGCAATTCTAGCAACTCATGTATTTCATTGCTTGATCATTGGAGATTGCTTCTCATAGCTAGAGTGGCTTGTCCCTCATGATTTTCTTGTATATTATTGCTGACATGATAATATAATGTTGGCTGCATAATGTTTCCCTCTTATGTTATATTCAGAATTGCAGAGTTCATGATTGTGTTCGTGTATTACTGTAAGCTCTCTCTTTGAGCATTCTTTAAGGTATCTAGCTTGGGGAGATTTGAATAACCCATCTAGAATCATTTCTTTGGGCTCAAATTCTGGAAGAGAAGTGTTTAATAAGTTAAAAAGGTGATCCTAGCCCCATTTTAGATTATTTTTACACTTCCTTCCTTATACAGTGTCCTCAAGGACCATATTGCATAAATTCCCAAAGAAGGAATAATACAATGGTATTGGAGCATCAATCTTGGCACAACCTCTGCACAAGATTTAATGTTGTCATAAAGAGGAGCTTCTCTCCAAGGAGAGGAGATGTAAAAAGGAAACAAGAAAAGAGGAATGATGGAAGAGGAGGTTTCCCTTCTTCTTTTCCAGACCATGGAGGGTATCATTGAAGATCTTGAGGAGATAGAAAGGGAAAACTAGAGAGATTTTTTGAGAGGGTTTGTGGATGAAGCAAGCCCTATTTGTGACCATGTTGGGTGTGAGCATTCAGACACACATGCATTTCCACATCATAGTTCATTGCCCACTTGCACTGCCGGAAATATGGAGGAAGAAGATGAGGCCATTGGAGGAGCAGCGCTGCAACTCAAAGGTATGGCTCATGATTGTTGGTTTGAAAATTTTGTTTCACATTGTCATGCAACTATAAAAACATATGATGAATTAACTAAGGGTTTGGTGAAGAAATTTGATGGGAGTCAATGTGAATCATCATGTATTATAACTTCAAACACTTTGTTGCATTGGAAGGAAACATGAAACAAACTCCACTCCACATTCCTAGAGGGGAAGAAAACTGGAATTATGACTTGCTAGAGGCAAGACCCCCATCATATGAAGGGCACTCTTCCATTTGTGATAAAAAGGAGATCCCTCTTTCAGAGGAAGGCTGAATTCCATGGTCTCTCATTGAAGGGGAGGCATACTCACATATTGGTGAAGATAATGTGAATAGAAGAACCCACGGCGTTGTATTATTGGAGGAAGATCCATCACCACATGGAGGTGAGAGGGGAGCCATTGCTTCCATGGGAGGAGTCCTTGTTTCTATGCAAGGGATTCCAAGAGGTACCACATTTGGGGACCCAGTCACAAGTCCTGAGTAGCATATAGTAGCTTTTAGCCCCCTATGAATTTCTTGACAAGCCAAGCAGGGGGGCAAATGGTTCTTTGAGCCTTCAAGGAATGCATCTCCCCTGAAGACACATCATCCTTGAAAGCTCTTTTATACCTTCTACCATTTGGTTACTCTCCTCTGCTGTTTCATCGAAAGGGTCTCACTGATTCCAAAAATTATGCTCCAAAAGGCCTACATTTTCCCCTTGTATCCCACATAATGCCCATTCTAACCTTTCCCCCTTGTCAAATTTCCCCTCTTACCCTCTAAATCTTCCCACAATCCCCCTTGTTTGGCCAAATCTCCCTTTCTTTCCCCTATCGTTATCCTTCATTGGCCTTAAAATGCTCTAAAAATGGGCCAAAAACCATGTCTTCCATATATGTGGGCTTAGCACCGTTTGGCCCTAGCCCCTCAGAATTTTTATCCACATAACCAAGCACCAAAACCAGGCGCCAAGGCGGAAGGTGCTTATCTCAATTGGTTATCGGGTGATTTTTCTGCCGTCGATCTGTTCAGATCTGACAATTGTCGCAAAATATCTTCGCACCTGTCTTTTCTCGTCCGCCGCCCAATCATATATCAACTATCCATTTTCCCGCAGATCGATGGTCCATATTCCCTCCGCCTGGTGGTCCCCGCAATGCGCACTATTCATAAACCATCGGTTTCCATCGCACCGCGTTTGGAGGTTGGGCAGTAATTTTTGTTTCGGAGCGATTCCACTCATCGCATGACATGTGGCTTCGCGCACTATTCACAAACCTCCCTCCATCGCGTGTTATCGTTCGGCGTTTTCCCTGACACGATATTGCGATGCACCGTTCGATCTGAGGTAGGCCATCCAACAGTGATCGCTTCGCGAAGTCGCACGAGGATTAATCAGAGGCAATCATACCCCTGGCCCACTGTCCATTTCCCTCCAACGTGTTTTCCACCGTCGATCTCCGGTGGAGAATGGACGGCCTAGATTAAATGCATGCCCGCCAATTAACCTCGTATCACCACGTCACCCTTTCCACGTAGTTTTGTCATATTTCGCCCGCCTCTCTTTATATATTCAAAAGGTCAAAATTCAAAGGTTTTGCATTAAAAATTTGCTACCGCTCCGCCCACATCCTCCAGACCATGTTCCACTATTAATCTGCATTTTCCACCATGATCCTACACTTTTCTGCCATCTCACCAGTCTGCATGGCCATTCTCATCGTCCCCGTTGCATCCACCACCCCCATGCGTGGTTTTCTTAATATTTTTTCATGTTTTGTAGGGTTATCAGATGGTGAAAGCCACCATGATTACACAGTATTTATTACAGCAGCAAAAAACGCATAAAGGACCATTTTTTCAAAGGCAAAAATCACGAAGAAAGCCTGGGAAGGAGCCATGACAGGACTTGCATTAAAATAATAGGGTTTGAACTCTGTAAAACTTCCCCAGAGCCATTAAAAGTGCATTTTTCACCGACAGAGACAGTACAGGAGCAACAGAGAGTTCAAGGCACGTAATAGAATACTTTGAGCCTTTTTTCAGGGATTTAGATGGCAAAGGTACCAGTTTAAAGACAACATGGATCGCATGGAAGGCCCAGCACGCAGAAAAAAATACTATCAGGGTGGCTACCTCGGCAGAACGTTCCTACCTGTGAAAGGACAAAGTGAACATATTGTTCCCTTATGTTCCGTGTTCCTTAGAAAATTTCCACCCTGACGGAGCAGTCCTATGGTACCAGAGAATTTGTTATGCAGCATGGCAGACCTCAAAGTCATTTATCTACATTTTTCTTTATTCACCAAAGTACTACAGAGTACTGCAGCCAAAATACACTAGAGGCATACCTGGAGTAAGTGGAAGCCTGACGAAGACCACCATTTCATCCAAGGAGTACCAAGGATAAATGCACAGGATTTAAAACAGAATGGGCTTCGACCCTCTTTCTTTTCAAAGTTTTAATGCTTCATTTAGTTCTTCACCTACCTCCTCTACTCTCTTCAGCTATAAAATTAAGGAAGAAACTCATTGTAAAGGTTGTTAATCAGTTATCAGAGAATTGCAAGCTGTTTATTTTGAGACATAGTCTCTATGTAAAGTTGAAAGATAAGCCGAGGAAGATGTTTTCTGACTGAGTATCTAGATATTAGCAATGTTGCACTTGACTGGTGTTGCTTTTTAATATGACAAGCACATTTATTTGGATCCTGATCTAAAGCAGCGGTGATGTTTTTCTATCTTTGTATTTGTGTTTAACTTTCATTCCATTTCATTTCGTTTCTACTGGCTCGCATCAGAAATATGGCATAGGATTTACCCTTGTTAGGTACCCTATGTTTCTGCTCTCCTTGCCTTTAATGTTTTCTACTAAATGTGTTATCTAAGATTTGATTTCAGTTAGTTTAACCAGCGTAGTGGATGTTATTTCCTGCTAGTTGATGTATGAATTAAATGAACCTGTTCTTAGATGTTCCTGTTAGGATTTAATTGAATGAATTGGGAACACTGGGAGGTCTAGAATCCTGTCTCTATCTCACTAGGATCCTTTTCAATTTATTGAACCTTTATAAGATCCCTCAAGATAGAGGCCGAAGCATAGAGAGTTAAAAGTCTCTCTCTGATCTCAGGTCTTTAACTTTGTGTTCTAAATCTTTATTTTTTCCTCCTCCCTTACCATTCCTTACGACACTATCATCTTTAAGATCCAATGTTTTAGATGACTAGCCCAACTGAAAGCCTGCACATTGAATAGCAAGTAAACCCTTTCCTGACTCCATTTCCCAGTGGCCTTGAACGCTCCTTGGAATGCTTCACCTCTGCCTAAATCCTCTTTGCTCATCCTTGTCTTATATTGAACCCTTCTTTCCTAATTACCAGCAACCAAACAAACAATCAAACAAACAAACCCCGAGCCTTATAACTAGCCTATATATTAATCTTTGAACTTGCAAGATATATACCTTAAACAATCATAGAGAGATCCCTCTTTAGACCCAGGAGGGCAAGATCCTGAGGTCTAAAAGTGGTTTGATGTTGTCTCGTCTTTTGGTATTGCCAACCTTGCCAAAACATGGGAACACCAACATAATGGCGACTCCGCTGGGGAACATTCTGAGTATTTCCATCCTACTACATCACAAGAGCCTCAGAAACCTATAATCTCTGGTTAGGTTGGTTGTTAAACACTCATATTCACATATCAACCTCTATACCATTTTTTGTGTTTCTCCCACACTCTTAGACAGAGTCTAGAAAGGGCCAGGCAGCCTCTGGATCTCTCACTCTTTTATAGGTGACATATCTAGTAAACGCCCTCCCAGTCAATCTCTGGTTAGATTTTGCTGTGTTTTGAAATATCCTTGGAAAGGGATATCTCATAAGCACTGTGGTGGACAGTGTACCCTCCAGAATCATCCTAAACCTTCCACCTGGCGACTCCATAGCTCCTTAAAGATCAAAGACTCCACTTGTGATCAGTAGGCCTGTTGATTATCTTGGTTCACATAAGACTCCACTGGGAGACCAGCCTCTAAAAAAACATCAGCCACAATAGAAGTAACAAGTAGGGTTAATCCGCTTTGTTGGAAAATAGCATTCTGGCTTCAAGAACCATTCACACAAGAGCTTATCCCAACCCAAACCCACCTGAGATATTTGACAACCCTGAGAGCATCCTCAAGGGATCTCCTACACCCAAAAGGTCAACTGTTTCCAGCCACATCTATAGAGCTAACTCTACACCGGAAGACTTCACAGCTCTGTTAGCCCCTCTTTTTGACCTAGTCCTACCAAAGAAATTACCAAGAAATAGGTCATTCAACGCTCTAGACCAACCAGAATTTGAGTTCCCTGGTTCATCAACTTAAGGTGGTAAACACCATAGGGATAGAGAAACCCCTCCATATACACCTCCCGATATTCACTTCATTCAAAACTTGGGGCTCTGCCACCCTAAATTTGCTCATCAGTATTCTGCTGGTCATAATATCCCTGTCATCCATATACCAGCTGCTCAAGCCAACCCTTTACCTCATCAAAACATCATCATGGCAGCCTGGTATGCACCCCTGGTATTACCTCAGCCTCTGGTGCCCCTACCCAATGATTATCAATCAAATATCCCACACTTCACTGCAAAAGAGTCTACCATAGCTCAACACCATGTAGATAGGATGGAAGATTCTTTTGACTACATGGAGATAGATGATGATACAGTCAAAATGAGAATCTTTTCCCAAATCTTAGGAGGTGATGTGAAGAAATGGTTCAAAAGCCTACCTCCTAACAGTATCCAAGACCTTCCTGCTTTATATCAGACCTTCATAAACAAGTGGAAATTTAAGGCCAACCCTCTCCGAATCCTAGCAGAATACAAGAACCTGAAAGGAAATGTAGGAGAGAGTGTCCAAGACTACTCTACAAGGTTTAACATCATTTATAATGCTCTTCCACCACACATGAAACCTCCCCAAGGTATGGTTCTAGTGAAATACCCTGAAGTTCTGGATGCTAACATGGCCTACCAGCTTAGGGAGAGGGATTACAACACATTGGAAGACATGCAAAAAGGAGCAGTCAGTGTAGAGGCAAATCTGATTGAGAAAAAAGCAAGATTGAGAGTTGAGAAAAGGGTAACATATAGAGATGACAATGTAACTTCCACATCTGACCCCAATTATGACAGTATATCCAAAAACATGGAAAAGCTACAACAAATGATGGAAAAAATGGTTGTCACAGTTAGTAACCAAAACAGAAATCAAAGCCATAACCAGAACCAGAACTTTATAAGAAATAACACCACTCCCAACAGACAAAGAGAATCAGATCAGCAAGTTATTCCCCCATTCCAAGAGAAATTTTTAGATGAAGATGAGGGAATCTTAGAAGAGTCTGAGGGAGACACAATAAACATGTTTGAAGTAGAAAACTCATTCCACAACTGTTCCATAGAAAAAGATCAACCCCCACCCTCATATTGGGATGAGGAATGGTTAGCATATGAGGATTACAAGTTAGGATTTGAATATGCCATCATGCAAGTCAGAGAAAAATATGAACTTAGAAGCAAAAAGAGCCAAGAAACTGCCAGGTTAAAAGCTTCTGAGGTTACCATCAAGAAAAGGCCTGAGAAAACTTCTAAAGTGACTGCTGAAAGTAACAAATCAGCAACTGAGAGTTCTGGAAAGAACAAAGAAAAAGACAACCAAAACATTGATAAATAAGGTAAACCAAATAGCAGCACTAGCACTACAGCTAGTGCTCCTGATAAAACTGTCATCAACACTGTACATAACTAGAATTAGCACACTGATTTAGCCACCAAGGCAATGGATAAAAAAATAGAGTCGAGCATTCCAAAGAGTCAGTCCACTTTCAATCTGGAAAGTGAGATTGCAAAAATTAAAATCTCTGTACCACTCTCTGAGCTGGCCACTCAGGATGTATATAAAGGCCAAATTTTGAAAGCATTAAATTTAGGTGAGAACAGTGACACTGTAAATCTGAGTGATGATCAACCTGCTCTTCTGTTTGGTACAAAGATAGAAGGAAGTTACAAGAAGGGGTAGTGCCCCTGTTTTATATCAGTCTCAATATCCATGATAAGATCCTCCAAAATTCAATGCATGACTCTGGTGCCTCACACAACTTGATGCCTAAAGTAGTTACAGAAAGATTATGCCTAGAGATAACCCAACCGTACAAATATTTATATTCATTTGGTTCTAGTAGGGTAAAGTGTCTTGGCCTAATCAAAGATTTATGTGTGAGCCTTACCCAGATCCCAGCGAAGTGTATGGTCATGGATGTTGTTGTGGTAGATGTGCCACCCAAGTATGGCATGTTATTATCAAGATCACAGGGAGCCTAGCTACAAGGAACAATGCAGATGGATGGGGCTTATGCCAAAGTTCCTGTTTTTAGCCAACTTAGAAGACTGTGTAGAGAGGCGCAAATGAAATTCCTGGTCAGTAGCCCCGAAAAGCCTAAAAACTCACCTTTATACTCTGTACATACAGACCTTGACTCCTTCATCCTTTGTAATGACAAATCTTCAGAAGGGTCAGAGTCCAAAAATAGAGATACAAACGAGGAAACAGAGCTCGTGGACTTTAACATAATGGCTACTCTAGACTCGAAGGAGAATGATATAGAAAACTATGAAAAGTGCACTGAAACAAAAACTCAAAGTGAACCTGAAATAGAATGTAGTCAGCCAATTAGTCACCCTTCACAAGTTCATAAACCACACCAAGAATGAAACGATGATAAACCAAAGAATGAAACCTTATGGGAAATGAATTTCGACGGGTGATGCACCATGTTAGGGTCCCGTGATTTGGCCGATTGGCTAGCCAAATGATGATGTAACATCAAACCAAGCTTTGGAGCCCAAGGACCTAGCCTTCCTGGACTCAGAGAGGGCTCTCTCTATAAGTGTAAAAGATGTCGGTGTGTTTACTTGCGATTTCCTGATATTAGGCTAGTTATGAAGTGTGTTTTTGGTTTTTTTATTTTTTAAGTTTTTAAGTTTGTGAGGGATAAAACTGATCAAATACATAAACTGGATAACAATATGTAGATAAATTGGGCTATGGGGTCAAACAGGTCAAGGAAGCTATGAAGTGATGATGTAAAGCTGCTGTAGGGCCGATTTGATTCACGGTAGAAGGGATCTCTGGGCAAAATGGATTAAGTGGACAACAAGTTGGTAAAAGACAAGGGATTTCAAGTGTAACTAGTTTATAGCAGACATAAACATGTTATAGCAAGCCATTAATCATGCTAAGTGTAACTATAAGCTAATTAATACATAGAAATCAAAACATTCCAGCCATACATAGAGGTATAAGACCCTCTAACTTCGGGAAATGGCTATCAGACTTTGGGAAAACACATAAGACAAACTAACAACTCATAAACTACACCGGAACGCCCAAACATAGTCTCTAAGTCATTGGGCACTTGTACAAATAAGTTTTCATAGTTTTAGGCAAAGGGCTAGATCGGGACTAGGCCTCCTTGGTTCAACAAGATGATCAACAAATCAGTCAAAGAGAAAGTTTTATGGACAGAACTATGGGCAGCTGATAGGTAGGTAGGGCAAACCATACATCCTACTCAACATATATAGAACTTATGAATAAAACTTAGCAACAATACCTTAAGTTACTAAAGAGCAGCTAAGAATTCTTTAGCATAACTAAGGGAGAAGAAAACATCAAGCTATGAAGAATCAGGGATTTTGAGGTGCCTCCATGAGCATATCTCAAAATCAATCTCTACTGATCTATAGCAGCAATAAATATGGATTATGAATGAAAACTAGAAGACAAAAACATATCAAGAAACACTATACCATTCTACCATGTCAAGGAATCCATCAACAATCCTTCATCATTCCTCAAAAGCATCCAAGAGGCAGTCCAAAAATCATAACTCAAGTGTATTCATCAAAGCTCATATGACCAATGTATTAATTCTTCTCTCAAGTTCAGCCTCTGATTTACAATGAGAACCATGGAATAAATAGGCTTGAGGGAGGAAAACCTCATGGAGCAACTAGCTATCCCATTAGCCAAGTCAAAATATCTAAACTTGTCCTTGAGGCTTTGCAAATCCCAAGGCACAAAATATCCCACAAAATATCTAAAAAACTGCTAAAAACGGAAATTATATTGACTTTACATCATTTCCCAATGATAAAAATAGCTTAACGCACATTTGGGAAAAGCAGATTTTTGGAGTTCAAAAATTACAAAAATACTTCATATTTATGCTTGAAAAAGGTCCCCTGACTTGCTGGATGCAATAGGCAGCCTTCCCGATGTCGAAATGAGGCTCATGAGGGCTTGCTGGAAAGCTCTCTGTGTCTACTTTCCGGCGCAACTGAAACCAACTCAATCTGAGGTCCGGAAGTCATCCAAAACTGTACATGTGTGTAAAAACCCAGAAAATAGCAGACTGCTGATATGGCGGGCAGAATGTGCAAAATGAGGGTGTTTTTCGCCAATTTGAGGGGGCGAATGATCTTCAAATGCCCTGAAAATCACTGGAGACCTTCTCATGGAATTATGGCATCCATCGGTATCATTCTCTTCCCTTGACAACTCATCAAACTGAAATGGCGAATTTATGAGTTTTTGGCCAAAAACCCAAAAAATGCCAAAAAACAAAAAGTTGCCGAAACAGGCCCAAAATTGGCATGCATGACCCTCAAGGGTCCATAGAAACATGCTCCGAAGCTGAGGCCAAAATATCAAGGGCTGATATGCTTTTTCCTTCCTTCCGTGCTAGGCGCTTCCCCTTCAACTTCTTCAATTTCTCTTGTGCTACCTTTAATTTTCGCCTGGCAAACTGATTTAGCTTCTGAAAGTGAAGAGTCCTCTTTCTTTGTAGCTCAAGATCCCTGTTCGCCCTCTCGAGCTTTGTTTCCAGATGTTGGTTAGCTCTCTCAAGCCATGCTTCTTTGTTTTCCTCAATTTCCTGCTCAAGGAGGGCGGTGAGAGGAAAAGCTTCGAAATGAGCTTGTTCTTCTGCTCTCTGTTTCTCCAAGGCTCTTCTAAGCCCGATGGTTCTAGGCCTCTTCCGCCTAGGCTGGTCTTCCTCCTCTTCATCATCAAACTCGCCAATGATCTCTTCAATTCTTACTTGCGCCTTTTCTGCCTCTTTCTTATACTTGATTGCCCTTGCCTCATGAATAGCTGCATGAAACTTCATCTGTTTGTTTTCAACCTCCAAGAAGTGGTTGAAATTCCTCGCCCTTTGAAGGTCTTCTTGTAACACCTCAATTTTCCCCTCTTTGTGAATGAGGAGGTTTTCAAGGAGGCGGGCCTCGTTATCACTGTCATCGCTCGGGATAGGGATGACAGCTAATTTACCTCCATCCTTGGCACTTTCTCCAACTATGCTTTTGCCTTTGAAAGCCAATCTGGCGCTTTTCCTCCTTGGCAAGCTAGAAGGTGTCTTTTTGGGAAATTTCCTCTTGCTAGGAACAGTCTTGGTCACGGTTTGGATGGCAGCCTTAGCTTGCTGTTCCTCATCAATGTTTTGTCCAATTTGTGTTTCAAGAGGTGTTTCAATTTCTTGCCCAACTTGCTGTGCTTCATCAACTGTCTGCTGTTGTCCCTCAACATCCAAATGCTACTCATCAATGTGTACCTGTGGCTATTCTTCACTTTGTATCTGCTGTCCTTCATCATCTGCCTGCTGCTGGCCTTCATCTTGTATCTGCTGCTGTTCCTCTTCCTGAACCTGCTGCTGTTCCTCAACCTCTAGCTGCTGCTGTTAACTGCCTTCTAGCTGCTGTTGTTCACTGCCTTCTCCTCCTCCCTATGGTTCACTGCCCTCTCCTTCTCCCTGTTGACTTGGCTGCCCAGTGGTCATTTTGAGTTTTTTAGGGGTAGGCCTACTAGACAAAGGCACTGGGCGATGGACAGGCTGAGTAGGAGACACATGAACAGGAGGGACAGTGGCGAAATCTGAATGGCTAATGAATGAATCCCATGAACCCCTTTCTTCTCCAGCTGGTGTAAGAAGATAATATTGATCAAGGAATGATGAAAAAGAGAAGGGATTTGCTGAGGTGGAGCCTTCTTTTGGACAGTAGCTGCCATTTTCTCTATGCTTTTGGACAAAAAGTATGGAAGGTTTAGTTGCCTGCTTCTGGTAAAATGCATCAACAAGCGGACATGGTAGGCATAAATTTGATTAAACCTCCCTTCACAAGTGAAATATCTCATTATGGCTTTCATCAGTGGAGCATAACTGTCAAGAAGATAGGAAACAGGGAAAATAGCAGTGATAGTTTCCCTATGTTCGGGCTTGATGAAAGGTTTATAATCCTCTAGATCAAGATGAGCTTGTTTAAACCACTTTTCACCATGATACGGGATCTTGGTAGCCTTGGACACATACCTTGGAGAAATTTTGAAGTCAAGATCTTCCAATTGGAAGTGCTTGTCCTTGAATCTCAAAGCGCACAAATGTGTTAGTGGCGAAAAACTCTTGACTTCTTCTATCTTCTGACAGAAATCAAGACAGCCTACTTCATGGAAATTGAAAAGCACAGATGGGTGAGCATTGATTTCTTCTATGGAGATAGGCTCATATCTCTTATGTGGGCCGCTCGTGTGGTCTTGCTTTGGAGGCATTCTGACTTGAACAAGCTTTGGAAGAGGCAAACTGCCTTTACTGTATGTAAAAATGCTCTGCTGGATTGAAACTGGCCACTATACTGCTTGGACAGAATGGACAATGTGGTTAGGATAGATTGCAACAATGTTTTCTTTGAAAAAACCACCTCTGCACTCCTTGAAACCAGCCCTTTCACCTCTGGACGCACCTCAGCCAGGCAAACTTTTTAATATGGTACCATGTGTAAAGATGAGACAAACTCCTGTGTCAATTTCCTGTATATAGTGTTAAGCAATCATTCCTCCTGTGAATTTGTTAGAGGCAAACCAACACTTGCATTTGTGTCTCTAAAACAAACTCAAATTTTAAAACCCTGCTCTTCAGGTCTTCCTCTTGAAAAATATCACAGTCAACAGCTCTTCAACATGATACAATGTAGTGAAAAGAAAAGGCAGACCTATGTTAGGTGTAAAATCAATGCACAGTGCTTTTAGGAAACACACCCTTTATTTGTGAATTCAAAAGATCAACCACCACATCTGAACCTCTGTCTCAAAGTTAAATTCAATCATCAACAACCTCTATCCTTCTTTTGTCCCGTTTCACCTTTGGAAAATCTCTGTCAACACATTCACAGTAGGAATAATACAGTGAAAGAAAGGCAATCTGCTAAAAGAGTGTGCTGTGAGAAAATGCTAAAAACACTCTCTTTTTTGAAGTCTTAGATGTCAACCAATACACCTAGCTCCTTGCTCGAGGCTTTCAGTCATTAACAATTTTGCCCTGTATAGGTGTGCCCACTTTCCACTGATCTTGCATATGTGAAATCATCCCTTAGTCTTTAGACAGTCAATACACAGTATTGGAGCAAAAAATGACAGAGTTTTTAGAATACTGTAAAGCTTTTAGAAAGAGGTTATATGAGTTTTCTCTTTCAAACAACAAGAATGTCAAAACCCCTCTTACTAAGTGCACTTCACTGTTTTAATGGTGTGGAAATGTTTGGATGACAGTGTGAAAGGTTCCTCTTCAGACTTAGGCCTGTCTTTCCACAACAAAATATCTTTTTAATCAAAACACAGCTCTTTACAGGAAAACCTCTTCCTTTCGATTGATTTGAAGATGAAACAAACTGGCTCTTAACCTGAGAACCCAGTATCTCTATATGTGTTCTTTGAATGAGAAATTCAACCCTTTATCATATTGCAATACTTCAGCTCACTGTGTAGAAAGGACTGTTTTTTTAACTGTAGTGACCAGTTTAGAGGGTTTTGCAAGTTTTTTGAAAACTCGGACAAGCCACCCTATAATTTGATCTCGACCTTGCTCGACACCTTTCTCAGCACATATGTTTGATATATAAACAAGGCCTAACCCAAAATATTTGCTCTAACCTTTTTATTTCACACCTTAATTTCGATTTCAAACTTCCATTTTCTTTAGCAATTGTTTTGGCACCGAGGGAGAAAAACGTGTGAAAATACCTCAAGAGTCGATGAACAACCGTTGGGGAAGGCTGGAGCAGCTCTGGAGTCTTTACACCTGCGCGGCACTCTTTTGAAACCATCACGTCGCTCATACAACACCTTTCGGGTGGTCGGGCGGCCTGTACAGGCGCGTCGTACCACTGTACAGGCGCGTCGCGCTGACAACGGTGGCCCGTGCAAATCCTCGCCCAGGCACGTCGCGCAAAAAAGCAGGCACGTCGCGCAGTGCAAGAACGTGCAAACTGGGCTATTTTGACCAGAATTGCCCTGTTTGATGCTATGGAGGCAGGGAAACTTAGTTTGAAATTCTGAACATGAAACTCTTACTCTCACACTTACTCTTTTATGTCATTTCAAACCCTTTTCAACGGTCACCTTCATTTTTAAACGTAAAGCAGAACTTTGGTTTGACTTTTGCGAAGTTTTCACAGTCTTTGATCATTTTAACCCTTGGAGCATTTGCGAAACTGAGCTTATAACCTGTGCATACATCTGAAGGCTCTCGATGTCTTTGGATTGTCTAATCAATGGACCAATCCTTTATGAAAACAACAAAAAAAACTTAACGCCAGAACTCTGTTTTGTACACAGTGATTTCAAAGGGTGATTTTTTTTTAGTTTTGTCCTTTGGGGGATATTTCAACACCGAGCTTTAAACTTTGACAAATAACCCAAGCACTTCTACATCATCTCTGCCACTGTTTTTAAAGATGTTGGTGCTGTTTATGATGCATAACAACCCTCTTCAAAACTGTCAATGAAATAACTGAATACTGAGTTGTTGCTGAGAGGACAGGATTTTGTAAACCTATTTTGACAATCTTTGGTCTTTGACTGCTTTCTCCAATCTTTAAATACAACAGGTGCCAAGTTTACCGACATAACTTGGATTTGGTTATGGTTTCTCAATTTCAAAAGGCGCCCCCTTTTTGTTTTAAATAATTTCTTGCCTGAAGGTACATTACTCATGATATATCTATCTCTTTTGAATGATGAAAAAGATGCATTTATTCCAAACTCTAAAATTGGCAACCTATCAAACCACCTTTTTGTCCATTTATGACATTGTACACCTATTTACCAAGTCCATCTGGGGAGCTAAACTTGAATAACCTCCCACTGTTTGTAATGTATGTCTGAAAGGATAAACTGGTGTAGCAGGAACAGCAGGGTTCTTTGAAACCTAGTTATTGTTTGACTTTGACCAGGGTATTTTACCTTTTGTAATAGAACCATTTGCAAAGGTCAACTTTGTCCACTGTTTTACCTTCTTAGTGACAATCTAAATAAAATCAATCAGAATGTATTAAAGAGCATTTTGACAAACCTTGGCGACTTTTTTTTCATTTAACAGGAGATGGCCTGTGTTCTTCCAATGTATTTGATAATTGCTGCTTCCAGGTGATTTATAAGTTTTCTCCCTGGACTGTAAGCGCCCTCTTGTGGTTGCATGCTTTCACACTATACTTCTCTGTGTAATGACTTCTATTCAATTTCTTTGTATCCTTCCACTGCATTCTTATATCAATCAGTTTCAGCAACCTGCAATGGCTTTGGCCATCTGCTCATACATGGAGGAGGCTCTTCATCAGGTAAGGTATCTGAAGGTGTTTTGACAACTCTGTTTGACACAGCTTTTCTCCGGATGTGATGGTAAGTAAACCACTTGAAAAACATCAATATTAGCATCTTTACCTGTAATTATCACTGTGTTTCAGAAGAAACCCTAACCAAAGTGACACTGTTTCTCTCCACTGCTCTAAGGGTGACTGAAATATCATCATTTGTTTTGGTCATCTTATCACAAACTATTTTAAGGATAGCCTTTGTGACTATGGAGGTCAGCGCTTTTGAGAAATCAAGAACTTTCTTTCTGCCTGTGTAATGGCATTTGTTGTCAGCATCTGTTTTATTTGATCTTGTGGACAAACATGCTTCTTATGATTGGAATTTTTACTAATGACAGGCCTTTCTAAAGTTCAATAATTTACATGACTTGAAAGCTTCAGATGACCTCCTTTATCAGACCAGACTCCTTTTCCTTTTAGCTAGCATATTTCAACTCTACTCGTGTTATGATCATCAGTCACATTCATAAAACCTGGAGTTTCTATTTCATTGTTCAGTAAAGGCAAACCTAGACTTTTGCAATCTTCCAAGTCAATACTGGCCCGCGCCCTCTGCTTATGGATGAAGGAGGCGCCCTAACCCTCTGCTTGTAAATGAAGGAGGTTCTGGGCCATGACAATTTACCAGTTTGCTGTGACAATGATGTCTTTTTCTTACTGTGATTTTCATGCTGGAAAGAGATGTAAGGTCTTGATGAGTGATTCTTTGTTTTGCAGCTTCATCTCAGGCTCATAATACATTTAGAAGCAGCTGTTCCTCTAACTGTAGATCCAAGCATTTAGTCCTGAGATGAAGTTATATTTCCTGCCTTTGTAGAAACCATAGAACACTGTGAAAAACCTAATAGTCAGCTTGAGATTGGGGTTTATGCAGTGCTGAGATCTAGGGGATATGAGTGGCGCGACTTAGGGCTGTTTGTCAATTTTATTTGCAAAATAAGAGGTCAGTCATGGTAGGTCTGTGGCAGATGGAGGCTTTTTGGATTTTTGATGATTTCCAAGGGTGAAATGTCTTAAAGCGCCACTTCCTAACATAGGGGATACTCTTGAAACAGATGTGGATTTGCCTTTTAAAGCTGATGGGCAGACCAATAAGGCTGAAACTAGATAGGATTGTGACCATGAGGTTTTGATTTCGCCAGGGGTGGATTGAATAGGTAGAAGGGCGAAAAAAGTTTTGGGAGGGTTTTCTGGATGAAATATTGACATAAGGAAATCAGTTTCTAGAAAACTCAGCTGTAGATATAGTCATCACTAACATGTAAAAAATACTGATGGCTAACAGTGGCTCCATTTTGGGAGGGCAGCTCCTCGTCAGGAGGTGTCCAGAATTCAGATTTTTGGCTTATGAAGACCAGTGCCTTATCCATTGGCACAAAATTTACCCTTCTCTTGATGTTATTTCTGAAAAATGACAGCATGGTTAACATCAATGATACTTCTACCTACCCCACTATCTTTCCTAACATTTTTCTTCTCTTTGGCGCATTTGAACTAGCAGCCTTTTGACAATGCATATTTTTTCTTTTTGCAAAATGAACCTATCTATTTCTATTCTTATATCTGCCGGGAGTTCAGATTAAGCTGATGAACTCCTTCATTTCTCTACCTAAAACTAGATCGACTGTCAAGATTAAGCAGTTTGACAGGATTTCATTCTCTAATCTACAACATGAAATTTAAAAATGACCAAATCAAGATTAGGCAGTCTGATTTGTCATGCATTTGCGGCATAAAAGACAAGCCGCACACAAATGTTATTCTGCAATAAAAGGAAACTAGAGAAGCGGGGCTAAGATGTACAATGTGTTTTTCATCCCTCGCTTCTCTCTTTGGTTTTGTTTTAAGCATGTGGAACCAGAATCTCTCCCTAATCTAAGCTCTGTGATAAGTCAATCTTACACAATGTTGACTATCTTGACACTCACTAACTTATCAGCAAATAAATTTAAACATGCTCAGCTATGATTAGGCTAGATAGCTGAACAAGACATTGAAGTACTAGTAGCGGCATTTAGACTTGCTCGCTTTCCGAAGGACTATTTTTTTGGAACATTGGGCCTTACCACTGCTTTTTAGAAACTGCCCTCTTTTTCTACTTTTCACTGTTTTTTGTATTTTCTGCTTTTTCACTTTTTCTTCAAACAAACTACAAATGAAAAGGTGCTCACAGGCTAAGCTTATTTTCTATTGTTGTCTTTCTATCCTAATCTAATCTGTACACAATAGACATTTGTTTGGTGAACTCTGTTTTCCAATGCAACTAGTCAAGTAGATGCTCACATGGGTGATTCTGGTTTAGTTCTTTCATGATGCAGAAATAATGAAAAGGCCACTCCCATTTGGTTTGTTTCTCGACAGTAGAGCTTAAGTTTTTTCTCATTCTTGGTAGCAACTTGTTTATGATAGAACCCACTACCCCTACATATTTCTCAAGGAAAACAACAAATAGATCTTGGAATAATACCTGATCTAGAGGATTTGATACATAGGATTTATTCAAGACTACTCTTTCAGACTTCTCAAGGAAAACAAAAAATGGATCTTGGAATAATACCTGATCTAGAGGTTTTTAGATATAGGCTTCATTCAGGACTACTCTTTCTTCCACTTGGCTATATTTGGGACCCCCCTGGTAAAGAAATTCTTCCTCATGATCACTCGAACTGTCAGACTCATCATGTATTGCAGTGTAGTTTTCTTTCCAAGCTGATGTGTTTTGATTAAGTGGACTGAAAACTGTGTGAAGGTCATCAGGTTGATGAACAAGGATACACTTTGACAATAAATTATCTTGAAAGGACAGTGTGACAACTCCCATGTGTTTATTAACCTCTACTTCTTCATCTGCAATTTGTAACTCAATGGAACTTGGTGGCTGCAAATATGGAGTTAAGGAAGATTCCATGCCCAAAATGATTTCTTCAACTATTTCAGGAAAAGGCTTCTCATTTACAACCTGCTCGAGGATTTCATCATCTTCCTCAAACTCATCATCAAAGCTGAAAAACTGTTGATTTCCAATCATGTGCATGTTATCTCTGACGGGCTGAAGTGAAGTAGAGCAAAAAGTCCGAGACTCTTCACTTACTTCTAAACTCTCAAGGTTCTCCTCATGAGTGTCATAGATGACCGGTAATGGCTGCTTACTTTTCTCAAATTTATGAAACTGAGCTTCCTCCCAAAAATCAAAAACTGAGTTTTCTGCAAAGTTAGCTTCTGTTTGGAAATCATCATCATAATCAAAATATTGATCAAACCTTGGAAAGTCATCATTATAATTAATCTCATCAACCATGCATATTGGACTATCAGATTTCTTTTCTTCAAATTGATTTACAAATTTACTTTTTGACTTATGATATGCAAGATAAACAGGAGAAAGATTAGAAAAGTTGTGGTTATGTGAAGATTCAAAGGCTGTCTGTATGTTTATAAGTTGATCTATTTCATCTTCAGTTAAAAAGGGAGGCATTTTCCTCTCTCCACAACAATCCTCTTTCTCTTGGGAAATCTGATTTAAAGGATGAATGTCTTTTTGGGCTTCACCTATGAGAGATGATGAATCATCACTCATGTCCTTAGAGAGATCATGTGGGTTCTCTTTCATTTCTTGCTTGTTTTCATCTTCAACCAATTCTTTGTGATGTTGAGGATAGTTATCATGTAATTCATGAGTTTTTCTGATAGATGTTCAGGGGGCCAATTTGCTTTTATGAACTCAAATGACTCCCAACATAAAGGTAGAGATCCTACATGTTTTGCTTTATCTTCTATCTTAGATTTGAATTCCTCTTCAATCAGCTCTGCTTGATTTAGGTGAGAGTTAACTTGAGCAGGGTTTTCCTGAATAATTGCTGAGAGATCTTTAGGATGCAAATTTTCTTTCAAAGTCTGGAATGATTTAAAGCATAAGGGTATAGATCCTAAAGGTTTTGATTCTTCTTCCATTTCAGAATCTGTGACTTCAAAATGGCTGATAGTGTCTTTAGAGCATTCCTCTAGGTTCTTTATTAGGCCTAAACATTTGACCTGACTTGAGTCAAAGGAATACAGGTTTTTGTAGGGTTGAGTTACTTCTAGTCTTAGGTTTTCCATGACTTCTTTAGGCATGAGGTTATGGGAGGCACCAGAATCTAACATGGCATTATGTAATATCTTGTACTGTATGTTCAGGCTTACATAGGAAGGAGAAACAAATCTTTCTTGATATTGACCTTCTATTTTCAGGCCGGATAAGAGCTCGGGTTTGTTTTCAGTTAGATTTAAAGTATTTTCCTTGCTCCCTATGTCAAAAACTTTAAAAATTTGGGATCTATACCTATCTACAGTTATTAGCTCAGTAAGGGGTATGGTAATTTTTATTTTGGAAACTTCCCCTTCGAAACTAAAAGGAGTTTGTAGTTTGGGCAGATTTGTTTCAGCTTTTTCGGACATGACCTTTTCTATGCTCTTAATTTGTTGATTCTGGTTTGAGACCTTGTTTGACACAATCGCCTCGGGAGTCTTTGTGGAGGTACTAGGAGTATCTGAGCTAAGACTTGTTTGAATAGCTTTATCTTTGTTTTGGTCAATTTTCTTAGCCATAATTTTGTTGCTATCCGTGGCTTTTTTAAGGATGGTGTCAGAGGTTTTAGTAGTGTCAGGGCTACTCTTCTTGGAGTGGTCTTGGTTTTTTCTGCTTCTAAGGTTATACTGCCTATGAGCTTCTATAATGGCATTCTGAAAATCTATGGTAGGATCTTCGAGATCTTCATAGTCGGTTTCGTCCTGACTTGGGGAGCATAACTCTCGCTCTTCTGCTGTGAGGTAAACCTTACTCTCGTTATCAGAACCTATGAGTTTCCAATGATTTTCATCAATGGGTGTGGTATCCTTATTCTCTTCATCAACATAATTCTCACTGAAGGATGGTCTGATCTGCTGATCATTTCCTCTTGGTTTATTTTGAGACTGATCTTTTCTAAAGCCTTGTTTCTGGTTTTGAGGGTTTAGTTGGTTTTCCCTAGGAGGAAATTTTTCACTCATTTTTTCCCACATCTTTGTCATGGATTTGATCAGGCCATCTATTCTAGGATCTAGGGAAGGAGATGAAGTGGAGACCTTATCTCTATATGGGATTTTTCCTTCTAATCTAGTCCTGTCTCTTTTTTCTGCTAAGTTGGCTTCTGTTTTTATGGCTATTTGTTGCATTTCCTCTAGGGTAGGGGGATCCTTGTCTCTCAGATGATATGTCATGTCTAGATCAAAACCCTCGGGGAATTTTTCCAAGATTAAACCAAGTGGGGGTTTGAAATGAGGTGGGAGGGAGTTATATACACTGTTGAACCTAGTGCAGTAAGCCTGGACACTTTCCCCATTTTCCCGTTTTAGGTTGTTATATTCTGACAGGATCTGAATGGGGTTTCTTCGGATTTCCCACCTATTTCTGAAGACTTGATATAGTTCTGGGATATTGTGGATACTGTTTGGAGTTAAGCTTTTGAACCATGCTTTGGGTTCACCACCAAGACTTTGGGCGAATATTCTCATTCTGACAGTCTCGTCTTGTACCTCTAGGTATTCATAAGCATCAGTCATCCTACTTATATGCGGTTGAGGTGTGGTGGTGTCTTCTCCAGTAAAGTGTGGGATTTTGTCTTGATATTTGTTTGGGAGAGGAGCTAAAGGCGGTGGCAACACCAAAGGTGCGTACCAGGCTGCCATGACTGGAGCTAGTGGATGATGTACAAGATGAGGATTAGTGGGCTGAAATGAAGTGGTTTGAACAGTGGTGGTTTGACCAGGTGTGGCGGATGAACTTGGACTAGTGATCTAGTTTTGAGCAGATCTGGGATGATAGGAGCCAAACTGATAAAGAAGCTGGAAATCAGGAGGAGTGGTAGGTGAAGCTTCTCTACTAGGACTCTGTGGTGTGTCTAGGGGTCCAAGATCGTTAAAGTCTATCTTACTATATGATTTTCTTCTGGGAAGAGTTTGTGATGACTCTAGTTCCAAAGGTGAATCTAGTAGGGTAGTGCGATGTTTAGGTACAGATCTTGTTCTACGGGTGAATCTACCAGAAGTTAGATGATCAGTTTCGGAAGCTTGCCACAGAATCTTCTCTGGGTCATCTACTATGATAGGGGGATTTGGGTCTGGATGGGATCTGGTGTTGATTCTTCGTGAAGCCAGATTTTGGATCCAGAGTTTAGAGAGAGCGGTATTGGTGAATGTTCTGGATGAATGGTTTTTCTAAAGTTTTACTAAGGTGAAGGATGGTCAAAGTAACAGGATGGATTAGTGGAGTCGCCAGGTGGAACTGGGTTGTTTTTGTGAAGATAGCTATGGTCCACCACTAAGACTAATCTGAGAATGTTTTTGGATTTTCTAAGTTTTATGTGCAACCTATGGTTTGTTAAAGTATCCTAGACTTGTTTCAACACTTTGCTAGGGTGATGAGAACAAAAAGAGTTTACTCTAAATGGATCTATGGACTGCTTGCTTGTTTATGATACCTAAAGGACCAAAGAGTCTATAAGAGTTTGCTGGACTATTATGTACTCAGTGTCCCACCATCTCCCGCTATGTTAGTGAGCGATGGGATAGGTTTATCGGATAGTAGCCTGGAGCTTAGTAAAATAGTAAGGCTTACTATAGTTTAGTGGAGTCGCCAGGTGGATTGTCAGTTGTTTGAGATATACTTGTATGGTCCACCACCAATATTGACAAAAACCAATCTAAGGGAGTGTTTTGGGGTTTTTTTAGTTTTATGTGCCTACAAGGTTTGGAAGAGTTTTCTATAACTGACTCATCATTTTGCTAAGATGGTGAAGGAGCTATTTTCTACTCTTCAGGAAATATCTAAATTTACTAAGCTTGATTGAGACTTCAAGAGTTACTAAGGTGTACTTAGATTGTCACTAACTCAGAAGGTCCTACTGTGAGTGTCACTATGTTAGTGAGCAGTGGGATAAGTCAATCAGATAGTATTCTTTAAGGTCTTTTAAGGTCTAGGGAATCTAAGCTTTTAAACACTCAGAGTCCCACCGTGATCGCCATTATGTTAGAGTGGCGATGAGGTGGCTAAAGGCGGGTATTCTTGAAAATAAGGGACTTATAGAGTTCTAAGGTGTCCTTAGATTGTCACTAACTCAAATTCCCACCGTGATCGCCATTATGTTAGGGTCCCGTGATTTGGCCGATTGGCTAGCCAAATGACGATGTAACATCAAACCAAGCTTTGGAGCCCAAGGACCTAGCCTTCCTGGACTCAGAGAGGGCTCTCTCTATAAGTGTAAAATATGTCGGTGTGTTTACTTGCGATTTCCTGATATTAGGCTAGTTATGAAGTGTGTTTTTGGTTTTTTTAGTTTTTAATTTTTTAAGTTTGTGAGGGATAAAACTGATCAAATACATAAACTGGATAAAAAGATGTAGATAAATTGGGCTATGGGGTCAAACAGGTCAAGGAAGCTATGAAGTGATGATGTAAAGCTGCTGTAGGGCCGATTTGATTCACGGTAGAAGGGATCTCTGGGAAAAATGGATTAAGTGGACAACAAGTTGGTGAAAGACAAGGGATTTCAAGTGTAACTAGTTTATAGCAAACATAAACATGTTATAACAAGCCATTAATCATGCTAAGTGTAACTATAAGCTAATTAATACATAGAAATCAAAACATTCCAGCCATACATAGAGGTATAAGACCCTCTAACTTCGGGAAAATGGCTATCAGACTTTGGGGAAAACATATGAGACAAACTAACAACTCATAAACTATGCCGGAACGCCTAAACATAGTTTCTAAGTCATTGGGCACTTGGACAAATAAGTTTTCATAGTTTTAGGCAAAGGGCTAGATCGGGACTAGGCCTCCTTGGTTCAACAAAATGATCAACAAATCAGTCAAAGAGAAATTTTTATGGACAGAACTATGGGCAGCTGATAGGTAGGTAGGGAAAACCATACATCCTACTCAACATACATAGAGCTTATGAATAAAACTTAGCAACAATACCTTAAGTTACTAAAGAGCAGCTAAGAATTCTTTAGCATAACTAAGGGAGAAGAAAACATCAAGCTATGAAGATTCAGGGATTTTGAGGTGCCTCCATGGGCATATCTCAAAATCAATCTCTACTGATCTATAGCAGCAAGAAATATGGATTATGAATGAAAACTAGAAGACAAAAAAATATCAAGAAACACTATACCATTCTACCATGTCAAGGAATCCATCAACAATCCTTCATCATTCCTCAAAAGCATCCAAGAGGCAGTCCAAAAATCATAACTCAAATGTATTCATCAAAGCTCATATGACCAATGTATTAATTCTTTTCTCAAGTTCAGCCTCCTGATTTACAATGAGAACCATGGAATAAATAGGCTTGAGGGAGGAAAACCTCATGGAGAAACTAGCTATCCCATTGGCCAAGTCAAAATATCTAAACTTGTCCTTGAGGCTTTGCAAAGCCCAAGGCACAAAATATCCCACAAAATATCTAAAAAACTGCTAAAAATGGAAATTATATTGACTTTACATCATTTCCCAATGATAAAAATAGCTTAACGCACATTTGGGAAAAGCAGATTTTGGGAGTTCAAAAATTACAAAAATACTTCATATTTATGCCTGAAAAAGGTTCCCTGACTTGCTGGATGCAATTGGCAGCCTTCCCGATGTCAAAATGGGGCTCATGAGGGCTCGCTGGAAAGCTCTCTGTGTCTACTTTCCGGCGCAAGTAAAATCACCTCAATCTGATCTCTGGAAGTCCCTCAAAACTGTACCTGTGTGCAAAAACCCAGAAAATAGCAGACTGCTGATATGGCGGGCAGAATGTGCAAAATGAGGGTGTTTTTCGCCAATTTGAGGGGGCGAATGATCTTCAAATTCCCTGAAAATCGCTGGAGACCTGCTCATGGAATTATGGCATCCATCGGTATCATCCTCCTCCCTTGACAACTCATCAAACTGAAATGGCGAAATTATGAGTTTTCAGCCAAAAACCCAAAAAATGCCAAAAAACAAAAAGTTGTCGAAAAAGGCCCAAAATTTGCATGCATGACCCTCAAGGGTCCATAGCAACATGCTCCGAAGCTGAGGCTAAAATATCAAGGGCTGATATGCTTTTCCCTTCCTTCCGTGCTAGGCGCTTCCCCTTCAACTTCTTCAATTTCTCTTGTGCTACCTTTAATTTTCGCCTGGAAAACTGATTTAGCTTCTGAAAGTGAAGAGTCCTCTTTCTTTGTAGCTCAAGATCCCTGTTTTCCCTCTCAAGCTTCATTTCCAAATGCTGGTTAGCTCTCTCAAGCCATGATTCTTTGTTTTCCTCAATTTCCTGCTCAAGGAGGGCAGTGAGAGGAAAGGCTTCGAAATGAGCTTGTTCTTCTGCTCTCTGCTTTTCCAAGGCTCTTCTAAGCCCGATGGTCCTAGGCCTCTTCCGCCTAGGCTGGTCTTCCTCCCTCTCATCATCAAACTCACCAATGAGTTCTTCAATTCTTGCTTGTGCCTTTTCTGCCTCTTTCTTATACTTGATTGCCCTTGCCTCATGAATAGCTGCATGAAACTTCATTTGCTTGTTTTCAACCTCCAAGAAATGGTTGAAATTCCTCGCCCTTTGAAGATCTTCTTGTAACACCTCAATTTTCCCCTCTTTGTGAATGAGGAGGTTTTCAAGGAGGTGGGCCTCATTGTCACTGTCATCGCTTGGGTTAGGGACGACAGCTAATTCATCTCCATGCTTGGCACTTTCTCCAACTATGCTTTTGCCTTTGAAAGCCAATCTGGCGCTTTTCCTCCTTGGCAAGCTAGAAGGTGTCTTTTTGGGCAATTTCCTCTTGCTAGGAACAGTCTTGGTCACTGTTTGGATGGCAGCCTTAGCTTGCTGTTCCTCATCAATGTTTTGTCCAATTTGTGTTTCAAGAGGTGTTTCAATTTCTTGCCCAACTTGATGTGCTTCATCAACTGTCTGCTGCTGTCCCTCAACATCCAAATGCTGCTCATCAATGTGTACCTGTGGCTGTTCTTCACTTTGTATCTGTTGTCCTTCATCCTGTATCTGCTGCTGTTCCTCTTCCTGAACTTGCTGCTGTTCACTGCCTTCTAGCTGCTGCTGTTCACTGCCTTCTAGCTGCTGTTGTTCCCTGCCTTCTCCTCCTCCCTGTGGTTCACTGCCCTCTCCTTCTCCCTGTTTACTTGGCTGCCCAGTGGTCATTTTGAGTTTTTTAGGGGTAGGCCTACTAGACAAAGGCACTGGGCGATGGACAGGCTGAGTAAGAGACACATGAACAGGAGGGACAGTGGCGAAATCTGAATGGCTAATGAATGAATCCCATGAAACCCCTTTCTTCTCCAGCTGGTGTAAGAAGATAATCTTGATCAAGGAATGATGAAAAAGAGAAGGGATTTGCTGAGGTGGAGCCTTCTTTTGGACAGTAGCTGCCATTTTCTCTATGCTTTTGGACAAAAAGTACGAAAGGTTTAGTTGCCTGCTTCTGGTAAAATGCATGAACAAGCGGACATGGTAGGCATAAATTTGATTAAACCTCCCTTCACAAGTGAAATATCTCATTATGGCTTTCATCAGTGGAGCATAGCTGTCAAGAAGATAGGAAACAGGGAAAATAGCAGTGATAGTTTCCCTATGTTCGGGCTTGATGAAAGGTTTATAATCCTCTAGATCAAGATGAGCTTGTTTAAACCACTTTTCACCATGATACGGGATCTTGGTAGCCTTGGACACATACCTTGGAGAAATTTTGAAGTCAAGATCTGCCAATTGGAAGTGCTTGTCCTTGAATCTCAAAGCGCACAAATGTGTTAGTGGTGAAAAACTCTTGACTTCTTCTATCTTCTGACAGAAATCAAGACAACCTACTTCATGGAAATTGAAAAGCACAGATGGGTGAGCATTGATTTCTTCTGTGGAGATAGGCTCATATCTTTTATGTGGACCGCTCCTGTGGTCTTGCTTTGGAGGCATTCTGATTTGAAAAAGCTTTGGAAGAGGCAAACTGCCTTTACTGTATGTAAAAATGCTCTGCTGGATTGAAACTGGCCACTATACTGCTTGGACAGAATGGACAATGTGGTTAGGATAGATTGCAACAATGTTTTCTTTGAATAAACCACCTCTGCACTCCTTAAAATCAGCCCCTCACCTTTGGAGGTACCTCAGCCAGGTAAAATTCTCAATAGGACACCATCAGTAAAGATGAGACAATATGCTGTGTAAATTTCCTATATACAGTGTTAAGCAATCATTCCTCCTGTGAATTTGTTAGAGGTCAACCAACACTTGCATTTGTGTCTCTAAGACCAACCTTCAATATTAAAACCCTGCTCTTCAGAAATGGTCTTCCTCTTGAAAAAAATGTCACAGTCAACAGCTCTTCAAAATGATACAATGTAGTGAAAAGAAGGGCAGACCTAGGTTAGGTGAAATATCAGTGCACAATGTTTTATGAAGAACACCTTTCACTTGTGAAGTTAAGAAATCAACCACCACCTTTGTACCTCTGTCTCCAATGTCAAAATTCAATCATCAACAACCTGTCCTTTAGAAAGTGGCCCTGCACCTTTGGAAAATCTCTGTTGAACAAATTCATAGTAATGAAAACAAAACAGTGAAAGAGGGGCAGTCTGCTAAAAGAGTGTGCTGTGAGAAAATGCTAAAAACACTCTGTTTTTTGAAGTCTTAGATGTCAACCAATACACCTAGCTCCTTGCTCAAGGAGGCTTTCAGTCATTAACAATTTTTCCCTGTATAGGTGTGCCCACTTTCCACTGATCTTGCATATGTGAAATCATCCCTTAGTCTTTAGACAGTCAATACACAGTATTGGAGTAAAAAATGACAGAGTTTTTAGAAGACTGTAAAGCTTTTTTAGACAGAGGTTATATGAGTTTTCTCTTTCAAACAACAAGAATGTCAAAACCCCTCTTACTAAGTGCACTTCACCATTTTAATGGTGTGGAAATGTTTGGATGACAGTGTGAAAGGTTCCTTTTCAGACTTAGGCCTGTCTTTCCACAACAAAATATCCTTTTAATCAAAACACAGCTCTTTACAGGAAAGCCTCTTCCTTTCGATTGATTTGAAGATGAAACAAACTGGCTCTTAACCTCAGAACCCCGGTCAAGACCCATGTGTTCTTTGAATGACATATTCGGCCCTTTATCATATTACCATGACTCAACATGCTTAGAAAGGAGCATTTTTTTTAACTGTAGTGACCAGTTTAGAGGGTTTTGCAAGTTTTTTGAAAACTCGGACAAGCCACCCTATAATTTGATCTCGACCTTGCTCGACACCTTTCTCAGCACATATGTTTGATATATAAACAAGGCCTAACCCAAAATATTTGCTCTAACCTTTTTATTTCACACCTTAATTTCGATTTCAAACTTCCATTTTCTTTAGCAATTGTTTTGGCACCGAGGGAGAAAAACGTGTGAAAATACCTCAAGAGTCGATGAACAACCGTTGGGGAAGGCTGGAGCAGCTCTGGAGTCTTTACACCTGCGCGGCACTCTTTTGAAACCATCACGTCGCTCATACAACACCTTTCGGGTGGTCGGGCGGCCTGTACAGGCGCGTCGTACCACTGTACAGGCGCGTCGCGCTGACAACGGTGGCCCGTGCAAATCCTCGCCCAGGCACGTCGCGCAAAAAAGCAGGCACGTCGCGCAGTGCAAGAACGTGCAAACTGGGCTATTTTGACCAGAATTGCCCTGTTTGATGCTATGGAGGCAGGGAAACTTAGTTTGAAATTCTGAACATGAAACTCTTACTCTCACACTTACTCTTTTATGTCATTTCAAACCCTTTTCAACGGTCACCTTCATTTTTAAACGTAAAGCAGAACTTTGGTTTGACTTTTGCGAAGTTTTCACAGTCTTTGGTCGTTTTAACCCTTGGAGCATTTGCGAAACTGAGCTTATAACCTGTGCATACATGCCGAGTTCTCAATGTCTTTGGATTGTCTAATATTGGACCAATCTTGTAAAACAACAAAAAACTTAGCACGCCGAACTGCGTTTGTACAGTGATTTCAAAGGGTGATTTTTAGTTTTGTCCTTTGGGGGATATTTCAGTAGAGACTTTAGGTGACAAGTGCTTTAAACTTCTACATCATCTCTGCTTATTTGTTTTTAAAGATGTTGGTCTTGTTTATGATATAACAACCCTCTTCAAAGCATCGATAGAAATGCTTGAGATATTTGATGACCGGGAGAGGACGGAGTTTTACAAACCTATTTTGACAATCTTTGGTCTTTGTTCTTTCTCCAATCTTTAAATACAACAGGTGCCAAGTTTACTGATATAACTTGGATTTGGTTATGATTTCTCAATTTCAAAAAGGCGCCCCCCCTTTTTTTAAAATAATCCCTGCCTGAAGGTACATTACTCATGATATATCTGTCTCTTTTGAATGATGAAAAAGATGCATTTATTCCAAACTCCAAAACTGGCAATCTACCAAACCACTTCTTTGTCTATTTATGACATTGTACACCTATTTACCAAGTCCTTCTTGGGGGCCAAACTTGAATAACCTCCCACTGTTTGTGAGGTATGTCTGAAAGGATAAACTGGTGTAGCAGGAACAGCAGGGTTCTTTGAAACCTAGTGATTTTTTGACTTTGACCAGGGTATTTTGACTTTTTGTAATAGAACCATTTGCAAAGGTCAACTTTGTCCACTGTTTTACCTTCTTAGTGACAATCTAGGGAAAATCAATCAGAATGTATTTTAAAGAGCACTTTAACAAACCTTGGCGACTGTTTTGTCATTTAACAGGAGATGGCCTGTGTTCTTCCAATGTATTTGATAATCGCTTCTTTCAGGTGATTTATAAGTTTCCTCCCTGGACTGTAAACGCCCTCTTGTGGTTGCATGCTTTCACACTATACTTCTCGACATAATGACTTCTATTCAATTTTTGTATCCTTTCACTGCACTTTTTAGATCAATCAGTTTCCAACAACCTACACTGGCTTTGGCCATCTTCTCATACATGGAGGAGGCTCTTCATCAAGTAAGGCATCTGAAGGTTTTTTGGCGAATCTGTTTGACACAGCTTTTCTCTGGATGTGATGGTAAGTGAACCTCTTGAAAAACATCAATATTAGCATCTCTTCTTGCCAGCATCACTGTGTTTCAGCAAAAACCCTAGCCAAAGTGACATTGTCTCTCTGCACTGCTCTAGGGGTGACTGAAATATCATCATTTGGTTTGGTCTTCTCATGACAGATTACTTTGACAAATAGTTTCTGTGACTATGGAGGTCAGTGCCCTTTGAAAAACCAAGAATTTTCTTTCTGCCTGTGTAATGGCATTTTTGTCAACCTTTATTCCATTTGATCTTGTGGAAAGCAGGCTGCTGAAGATTGGAATGTTTACTGATGACATGCTTTTCTAAAGTTCAATAATTCACATAATTTGAAAGCTTCAGATGACCTCCTTTATCAGACCAGACTCCCTTTTCTTTTGATCTAGCATATTTCAACTCTATTCCTGTTATGATCATGAGTCACATTCATAAAACCTGGAGTCTCTGTTTCATTTGTTCAATTCAAGGCAAACCTGGATTTTTGCAATCTTCCAAGTCGATATGGCCGCGCCCTGCTGCTTATGGATGAAGGGAGCGCCTAACCCTACGCTTGTAAATGAAGGAGGTTAGGCCATGACAATTTACCGGTTCTGTAATGACATTGATGTCTTTTTCTTCTGTGATTTTCATCTTGGAAAGAGGCGCAGGTCTTGATGCGTGGTTAACATTGACTTCATCTCGTCTGTACATTTAGAAGCAGTTGTTCCTCTAGCTGTAAACTCAAACATCTACTCCATGAGATGAAATCTATTTCCTGCCTTTGTAGAACCATAGAACACTGTGAAAGACCTAATAGTCAGCTTGAGGTTGGCTTTTATACAGTGCTGGGATCTAGGGGATGTGAGTGGCGCGACTTAAGGCTGTTTTTCAATTTCATTTGCAAGGTAAGGGATCAGTCATGGTAGGTCTGTGGCAGATGGAGGCTTTTTGGCTTTTTGATGATTGCCAAGGGTGAAATGTCTTAAAGCGCCACTTCTTAACATAGGGGATACTCTTGAAACAGATGTGGATTTGCCTTTTAAAGCTGATGGGCAGACCAATAAGGCTGAAACTAGATAGGATTGTGACCATGAGGTTTTGATTTCGCCAGGGGTGGACTGAATAGGTAGAAGGGCGAAAAAAGTTTTGGGAGGGTTTTCTGGATGACATATTGACATAAGGAAATCAGTTTCTAGAAAACTCAGCTGTAGATATAATCATCACTAACATGTAAAAAATACTGATGGCTAACACACCAAGAGAACTGTTGGAGCAGGAGTGTGGATACATAACACAGAGAGTGACTACGCAAAGAGCCATGCATGCAACCTACACTTCAAATGTACAAACAATATTGCAGAGTATGAGGCTCTTATCCTAGGCTTAAACCTATTGAGAAAATTAGGAGCCCATAGGATAACTGTGCATGGGTACTCTGAGCTGATCATTAAACAGGTGAATGGTGAATACACAGTAAAACATCCTAGACTGAGAGCATATAGGAATGACACTATGGATTTATTGAAAACATTTGTAGAATACGAGCTAGTGTTTGTCCCTAGGATCCAGAACGCAACTGCAAATGGATTAGCCTGCATGGCTAGTTCATATCATAGACCTCCCAGCGACTAGAAAATCATCATTCAGACCAAATTCAGACCTGTAGTGCCGGATAATGAAAAATATTGGCAGGTTTTTTAAGGAGATAAACAAATTGAGGATTTCCTGATAGGCAGGAATGAGTTTAAAAATTCTGATTCAGACTCTAAATCTGACAATAGCTGCCTAAGTGAAGAGTCCTCAGATGAGGAAGAACCGCCCTGTAACATAGAAATAAAAAATTTAGATGAACAGATTGGAAATCCAAACGAAAAATATGAAAACGCAGATAGTGAAGAAGTGGAGGTGCTGCAGACCAAGGATAAGAACATACCTCGAGGTCTGGCACCTTTAGAAGACCTTTTTGACTTCGATGATGTAGCAAAAAGGTCCACTATAGAACATGCAGACTCTGATGTCGAGGAATGCAACATAGGCACTAAGGAGAAACCTAAGATGATCAAATTGGCTAAGTCCCTGCCTGCAAACATGAAAAAGAAATACATTGTCCTATTCGAGGAATTCATTGATGTGTTTGCTTGGAGTTATGAGGACTTAAGGGCCTATGAAAAAAACATCATACAGCATAAAATACCCTTGAAATAAAATCAGAAGCCCTTCAGACAAAAACTTCGCAGAATAAACCCAAAATAATTGCCTGCAGTGGAAAAAGAGATTAAAAAGATGTATGAGGCAGGTATAATTGTTCCGGTGAGGTTCTCTAATTGGGTATCAAACATAGTGGTTGTGAGAAAGAAAATAGGGGAGATCAGGCTGTGTAATGATCTCAGGAATCTTAATAGAGCCTCACTCAAGGATAATTACCCTTTGCCAAAAATGGAACACATCCTTCAAAGGGTAGTAGGCTCAAAAAGGATTTCCCTGCTAGATGGTTTTTCAAGTTACAACCAAGTCTTAGTAACCCCAGAAGATCAACTCAAGACGGCCTTTACCACTCCATGGGCCACCTTTATGTATGTTAAAATGCCCTTTGGACTGATGAACGCTGGTGCAACCTTCCAAAGAGTGATGGATATAGATTTTTCTGATGAGATAGGGCACTTCATTGTCATTTACCTCAATGACATAACAGTCTATTCCAAGACTGAGGAAGAACACCTAAAACATCTGAGAAAGGTCTTTGAAAAATGTAGAAGGTTTGGTCTGTTATTGAATCCTAAAAAGACTGTATTTGGGTTGCAAGAAGGTAAGATTCTTGGCCACATCATATCTGAGAAGGGGATTAGGATAGACCCACAAAGAGTTGAGGGAATACTACAAATCACACACCCAAGAAACATCAAAGAATTATAGTCCTTCATTGGGAAGATCAACTTCCTCGGGAGGTTTATTCCCAACTTAGCATAGCACCTCAGGAATATGACAAACATGTTGAAGAAAGGTGTAGGAGATAAATGGACTGTTGAAGCTAAGAAATCTTTTGAATCAGTTAAACTTGCACTCACCCGGGCTCCTGTCCTAATCAGCCCAGATTTCTCAAAGGATTTCCTGATCTTTTCATTTGCCTCTGAGCATACAGTGGCTGCAGTTCTACTGCAGAAAAATCTAGAGGGAATGGAACAACCTATTTCTTTCTTCCGCAAAGCACTCAGAGATGCACCCTTGAAATACAACATAATGGAAAAACAGGCCTATGCTCTAGTTAAGGCCTTGAAAGACTTTAGGGTGTACATACTGCATTCCCACACGATAGCCTATGTACCCAATATAGTGGTTAAAGACATTTTGTCCCAAGACCCAGATGGGAAGAGGTGAAAATGGATTGTTGTGATCTTAGAATACGACCTTGAGATAAAACCCACCAAACTGATCAAAGGTCAGGGCTTAGCTCAACTAATGGCTGAATCAAATCTACAAGCCCTTGACATTAACATGGTGGATACCTTGGATGAGCAGCAGGGATTGCTTGACCCCACTGTTGAGGAGAATTTTCAGAGCTCTCCTTGGTATTCTAACATCTGGTATGTGCTTACACACCTCAATCCCCCCCTAAGCTATCAAATACCAAGGCCAGATTCTTAAAGCTGAAAGCCAGAAGCTATTATATTTTGAATGGATGTTTATACTGGAAGAATGCAAATGGCCTATTGCTTAAATGTTTGCCTGAATCTGAAGCAGAAATGATTAAACAAGAATTCCATGCAGGAGAGTGTGGAGGCCACCTAAACTGGAAAGCCACTGCAAACAAAATACTCAGAGCTGGCTACTATTGGCCTACACTCTTCAATGATATCCATAAGATGATAATTTCTTGCCACAAATGCCAGATTTTTGAAGGAAAAAGAAATCTCCTCCCCCTACCTCTACAACCCATCACTGTTGAGGGTCCCTTCATGCAATGGGGCCTAGATTTCATAGGAGAAATTCACCCTGCTTCTTATGCACAACACAAATGGATCCTAACAGCCACAGACTACTTCACTAAGTGGATAGAGGTCATACCTACTAGGAATGCCACAGATTCAGTCATCATTAGTTTCCTAGAAGGTCATATCCTCTCTCGGTTTGGCTGTCCAAGGAAAATAATCACTGATAATGGTGTTGCTTTCGAATCCAAGAAAATGGTTGATTTTTGTCACAGATATCAAATAGCACTCGGTCATTCAACTTCCTATTACCCACAAGGTAATGGCTTAGTTGAATCATCAAACAAGAGCCTGGTGACCATCATCAAAAAGTTGCTGGAAGAGAACAAAAAGTCATGGCATAACAAGTTAGCGCATGCTTTGTGGGCTGACTGGCTTACAACAAAGAAATCCATTGGCATGTCACCATATCATCTTGTCTATGGAACATAAGAAGCTTTCCCTACCAGCCTTGGAATACTAATGATTAAACTTGTCCAGGAGATACAGACAGAAGAAGATAGCATGGTGAGTAGAATAAACCAGACAATTCATCTCCAAAAAACAAGGGAAGAGGTCTACAACAGAGCTCTAAAGTTTCAAGAAAAGATAAAGAAGTTATTTGACAAAAGAACTAAAGCTTCTAATTTCAAAATTGGAGATAAAGTTCTGAGGTGGGATTCAAGGAGAGAGGACAAAGGAAAGCACGGAAAGTTTGACAGTTTGTGGCAAGGTCCCTACATCATCCAGGCCACTGTGGGTCCAAATGCCTTTTTTCTACAAGATTTAGATGGTACAGAGCTGTTTGGGGGTCATGTCAATGGCAAGATGCTCAAACACTACTTCTGCTGATTTCCAATTTCTAGTTTCCATGTCCATTGTAAATACCATTGCTGTGTTATGTTTCAAAAAAAAAAAAATTCCAAAAAAAAAACAAGAAAGAAAGGAGAGGTTCAAACATGCTCAAAACATGAACCTATGAAGTGTAAAATATTAGCTCTAATATGATCAAAACCTGAGCCAAAGAAATAAAACAGCTGGTTCTAACATGCCTAAAATCTGAACCAGTAGGCAAAGAAAGGGATCAGCTCTAACCTGCCCAAAAACAGAGTTGAATGAAGAAGAGAAAGTGACTCTAACAAGCTCAAAACTTGGGTCACAAAAGAAAGAAGGATGCTTCAAAATTTCAGATTTCAAACCTTCAAAATCTTGTTCGCAATTTTCTACAAGTTTCCATCCATGTGCAACTGTCTTTATGCCTTGGATCCACAGCAAACTAGACTGTCTAATCCTAGTTTGACTGTTTTTAAATTTCTGTTGTAGAATGTACAGAAGAAATCTGTTGGACAGTTTAATCCCAGCAGATGTTAGAATAGGTAGAGAAACATGTGAGACCAACAGTTTAATCTAGTCTCATGGAGTAATAAGGGTAGAAATAGAATAGTTTTATTTTCTTGTTTGTAAAAAATAAAAATGATGTAAAGGGTCTGGTAGTTCAAATGCGCCCTAGAAGAAAAAATGTTAGGATTGTAGGATGGGTAGGTAGATTTTTTGGGAGAGATTTTCTGCTAATTGAGGTTTTCACAATTGTGGCAGCTGAAAATAAAAGAAGAAAGGTGGCTCAAGCAGTAGGCATATGGCCTACACCAAATATCATTTTCTGAATTCTTGACTCCTTCAAGAAGAAGCCATCCCCATGTGGAGCCACTGTTAGCCCCCTACGAATTTCTTGACAAGCCAAGCAGGGGGCTAAATTGTTCTTTGAGCCTTCAAGGAATGCATCTCCCCTGAAGACACATCATCCTTGAAAGCTCTTTCATACCTTTTTCCATTTGGTTACTCTCCTCTACTGTTCCATCCAAAGGGTCTCACTGATTCCAAAAATTATGCTCCAAAAGGCCTACATTTTCCCCTTGTATCCCGTAGAATGCCCATTCTAACATTTCCCCCTTGTCAAATTTCCCCTCTTACCCTCTAAATCTTCCCACAATCCCCTCTACATCCTACACACACTCCTTGTTTGGCCAAATCTCCTCTTCTTTCCCCTGTCGTTATCCTTCATTGGCCTTAAAATGCTCTAAAAATGGGCCAAAAACCATGTCTTCCATATATTTGGGCTTAGCACCGTTTGGCTCTAGCCCCTCAACATTTTTCCCCATGTAACCGAGCATCAAAACTAGGTGCCAAGGTGGAAGGCTCTTATCTCAATTGGTTATTGGGTGATTTTTCCACCGTCGATCTGTTCAGATCTAACGGTTGTCGCAAAATATCTTTGCACCCGTCTTTTCCCATCCACCACCCAATCATATATCAGCCGTCCATTTTCCCGTACATCAATGGTCTGTATTCCCACCGCCTGGTGGTCCCCACAATGTGCATTGTTCATAAATCATCAGTTTCCATCGCACTGTGTTTGGAGGTTGGGTGGTAATTTTCTTTTCGGAGCGATTCCACTCATCGCATGACACATGGCTCCGCACACTATTCACAAACTGCCCTCCATCACGCGTTATCATTCGACGTCTCTGCCGACGTGATATCGCCGTGCACCATCCAATCTAAGGCAGGCCATCCAATGGCGATCACTCCGCAAAGTGACACGAGGATTAATCAAAGGCAGTCGCACCCCTGGCCCACTGTCCATCGCCCTTCGACGTTTTTTCCACCGTCGATCTCCGCCGAATATTTGATGGCCCAGATTAAATGCATGCCCGCCAATTAACCCCGTATCGCCATGTCACCCTTTCCACGTAGTTTTGTCGTATTTCACCCACCTCTCTTTATATATTCAAAAGGTCAAAATTCAAAGGGTTTGCATTAAAAATTTGCTACGCTCCACCCACGTCCTCCAGACCATGTTCCACTATTAAGCTGCATTTTCCGCCATGATCCTACACTTTTCCACCTTCTCACCAGTCTGCATGGCCATTCTCATCATCCCCATTGCATCCACCACCCCCATGCGTGGTTTTCTTAAAGGTTTTCGTGTTTTGGAGGGTTATCAGATGGTGAAAGCCACCATGATTACACAGTCTTTATTACAGCGGCAAAAAATGCAGAAAGGAACATTTTTTCAGAGGCCGAAATCATGAAAAAAGCCTAGGAAAGAGCCATGACAGGACTTGCATTAAAACAACAGGGTTTGAACTCTGTAAAACTTCCCCAGAGCCATTAAAAGCGCAATTTTCACCGACAAAGACAGTACGGGAGCAGCAGAGAGTTCAAGGCATGTAATAGAAGACTTTGAGCCTTTTTTCAGGGATTTAGAAGGCAAAGGTACCAGTTCAAAGACATCATGGATCGCATGGAAGGCCTAGCGCATAGAAAAAAATAATATCAAGGTGGCTACATCGGCAAAACGTTCCTACCTGTGAAAGGAAAAAGCGCCCATATTGTTCCCTTATGTTCCGTGTTCTTTAGAAGATTTCCACCCAGAGGGAGCAGTCCTATGGTACCAGAGCATTTGTTATGCAGCATGGCAGACCTCAAAGTCATTTATCTGCCTTTTTGTTTATTCACCAGAGTACTACAGAGTACTACAGCCAAAGTACACTAGAGGCATACCTGGAGTAAGTGAAAGTCTGACGAAGACCATCATTTCATCCAAGGAGTACCAGGGATAAATGCACAGGATTTAAAACAGAATGGGCTTCGGCCCTCTTTATTTTCGAAGTTTTAATGCTTCATTTAGTTCTTCACCTACCTCCTCTACTCTCTTCAGCTATAAAATTCAGGAAGAAACTCATTGTAAAGGTTTTTGATCAGTTATCATAGAATTTCAAGCTGTTTATTTTGAGACATAGTCTCTGTGTAAAGTTGTAAGATAAGATGAGGAAGATGTTTTCTGACTGAGTATCTAGCTATTGGCAATGTTGTACTTGACTGGTGTTGCTTTTTAATATGACAAGCACATTTCTTTGGATCCTGATCTAAAGCAACGGTGATTTTTTTCTATCTCTGTATTTGTGTTTAACTTGCATTCCATTTCTTTTCGTTTCTACTGGCTCACATCAGAAATCTGGCATAGGATTTACCCTTGTTAGGTACCCTATGTTTCTGATCTCCTTGCCTTTAATGTTTTCTACTAAATGTTTTATCTAAGAGTTGATTTCAGTTATTTTAATCAGCGTAGTGGATGTTATTGCCTGCTAGCTGATGTATGAATTAAATGAATCTATTCTTAGATGTTCTTGTTAGGATTTAATTGAATGAATTGGGAACACTGGGAGGTCTAGAACCCTGTCTCTATCTCACTAGGATCCTTTTCAATTGATTGAACCTTTATAAGATCCCTCAAGCTGGAGGCCGAAGCATTGAGAGTTCAAAGTCTCTCTCTAATCTCAGGTCTTTAACTTTGTGTTCTAAATATTTATTGTTTCCTCCTCCCTTACCATTCCTTACCACACTATCATCTTTAAGATCTAATGTTTTAGATGACTAGCCCAACTGAAAGCCTGCACATTGAATAGCAAGTAAACCCTTTCTTGACTCCATTGCCCAATGGCCTTGAACTCTCCTTGGAATACTTCACCTCTGCCTAAATCCTCTTTGCTCATCCTTGTCTTATATTGAACCCTTCTTTCTTGATGACCAGCAACCAAACAAACAATCAAACAAACAAACCCCGAGCCTTATAACTAGCCTATATCTTAATCTTTGAACTTCCAAGATATATACCTTAAACAATCATAGAGAGATCCCTCTCTGGACCCAGGAGGGCTAGATCCTGAGGTTTGAAAGTGGTTTGATGTTGTCTCATCTTTTGGTATTGCCAACCTTGCCAAAACATGGGAACACCAATAGTAGCATTGGAGAATTGTGAGATGGAGGAGGAAGAGAAGGATCATCATCAAGGGTTGATACACCCTTATCTATTTCGGAAAGTCTTTGCACAAGGGAGAGAGACTGTATGGCGCAGTGAACAAAGGGACAAGTCATTCCACTTCTGAGCTTGATGTCTCACTATATGGAGGCATTCCACTTGGGAGGCCACCTAATCTAGAGTTGATGAGGGGCCTCTTGTCATTTGGTTCACCACTATTGGATTTCGGAGAGGTGAAGGCATTGGAGGAGTCCAGCACAGCGTAGAGAATTTGGGGAAAACACGAGGAGGGAGACACTCTCTCATTTTTAGTATCACCCACTCTCACCAGTTATACTGCGCTGACAGAGTTTTTTGCAGGGATGGAGGATGGCATCTTCATGATTCAGGATGAATGCTCCATAGATTTTATGGGGAAGAGGATAATTCCTTTGAGGGAGGACTCTTTCATACATAGGAGTGGATGGAGGCCACTCATGCTTACTTTGACCCAGCTTGGGATATTCCTTGTGGCTGGCAGCTTCTCATGGGAGGCCAAATTCCAAAGGAAACCATCACTATTTGAGCATGAGTAGCTACATGATGGGCATGGAAGAATTTTGGAGGATGAATTTGGCATGGGGTATGTCAAAGTAGCAGGAAGCACTGTGAGGGGAGCTTCACATGCTAGATCACCAGTGCGGTCTATGAGGAGGATTGATCTATATTATAGGTCTCAGATTTTGGTAGAGTACTCCAAGGATCTTGGTGCATGCATGATTTTGGATGACCCAGAGGGAGATGACAGATACATGGTGGATGATATGGTCATCTATTATTATGACAGAGTCTTCTTGACTAGGGCTTCTAGTCTCAAGGAGAAACTATTACATGCAGCACATGAGGACTTTCTAGCTATGCACTTTTATGCATATTTTTCTTTGCTAGAGGAGTTCATTTGGGAGGGAATTCAACATGATTTATATCAGCATATGGAAATATGCATCGCCCAGATGATTTTGGAGAGGTTGGCACAACCATTTCCCTACTCATTGGAGTAGAGGGAGAGAATTCAGATGAGCCATTTCAGCTCAAGGACTGGAGTAAATTGTAAAGAAGGTGTATGCTCTCATTTTGATTTACCTTTATTTACTTTATATGAGCAGCTTGACGAGCTAAGGATGATCACGTCTCCTTATGCTCCTTATTATGATGTACTTGTGGCCCATTTTAACAATGGGAGTGGCTATTTTCATGATGGTTTGTGGGGGAAGCCATATATTTTTCGGTGTGCATAATTGGCACCAATTGGTACTCTCATGTTTTCACCTTATGAGAGGTTTGTGGCAGAAAAAAAGTGGCTGGGAAAGAATTTTTTTTTTTTAGTTTTGATGCAGGTAGGAGGCTCACTGCGCTGGTCCCATGAGTATAGCAGTGACCCAATCTCTAGTTGTCTTATGACAACTTGTTTTCATTGCATATTGCTTCCTTGTGTCGCTGATGGTTGTACATTTATAGGGAGCACTACTTGGAGAGTGTTGGAGGTATTGGGACAGCCCATTGGGAGTGTGATTCTCCCCATTGTACATGTTTTAAATTGCAGGAGATTCCACATTGTTACTTTTCTCTTCTTGTGGGAAAAACCACTTGGAGCATTTGAAGGGGCATATCATGGCTTATTTTCTTGATGGGGAAGCTTGGGCCATTCTTGGAGGCCATACCATTTCAGCCCAAGGATGAAGGAAGCCCCATATGTACCAAAAATAGAGGGAGAAACATCTTGGGAATCAAAAGCCCAACTCTCCATTCAGCCCCAACACATTGCTTAAACCAGGTGTTGAGACTTTTATTTGGATGATAGCATGGATGAGAGGATCATCACCGGGAAAAAATTTTTCCCATGCATGTCATTACTCCTACCTTGGGGAGGCCATAGCGTAGCAAGGAGGTTTCCACCTACACCTTCTATCTTTCCATGATGTGTACCATTCTGGTTTGCATACTTGGGAGGAAGCATTGGAGGACAGATTTGTTGCAGGATATCTTGAGCAGTGGTGGAGATTGTTGATGAGGAGGCCACAAGAGAAAAGGGGGAGAGATTTTGTTCTCTCTACGCAGTTGCTTGAGGACAAGCAACATGTGGGAGGGGAGGACTGTAATGTTCCCAAGTTTTAGCCTCAAGCTAAAATGAACATTATAGTTTGCATATTTTTATTCTGTTGAATAAAATGGGTAAGGAGACCCCTTAAACCCCTTAGATGGAGAAATAACACTCCTTGTGTGAAAGGAGGATGAATAAGCAGTTGTATTAAGCACCTATGGGTGTGAACATGATCAGGATCACTTTGATTTAGCCATCTTTGGCTAAGTCAACAACACTGTCCAAGAGAGGGAATCTCCATGAAAAGGCAGCACAGTTTTAGAGGAGGCTCCACTTGCATGAGCTAGCTGGCAAGTGTGAATGGGACCCCTGGTAAGAGGATTTCATTTGCTTTATAAGGAGGAGATGGTAGCCCACTTTTGTTATGCACTAGCTTATTATTTTCGTTGGCTCTCTAAAGGCTTTCATCCCCGGGCTCTTTAGTAGGGTTGTAGTGTTCTTGAACCCAAGGGTGTTCCTGGTTGGGAATCCATACCTCATCCTCAAGGAAGGAGAGGGTTGGAGCTCCATTTCCTCATTCAGGCATTTGGCCAAGCTTACTCCGTCAGCTACAACGTTATTCTATTGGGAAAAAAACGTTGAGTTGCTGGGTGCATCAAGAGAGGAACTCATAGAGTCATTCTTTGGCTTGTTCTTTAGTGGATATCTTGCATATTCTTTTGAGGAGAAGCAAAGGATACTCCCAGGAATTATTTCAGATCTTCGGCACTAGGCCAATCATCCACCATCTCTCACAGCACAATCTAGGTCTGGAACTACGTCATTTTATGTAGGCAGTTGCTAGGAGGGTCATTTGAGCTTATCAGGAGGAGTCTTTTTGAGTAAAATGGATCAGCCCTTTGCTTAAGAACATTATCAGAGGAGGGCATGAGTATTTCAGATCTGCCATAGCCTCATTCTTATTTTGATTCAGTTGCAGTGACAAGTTACTTGTTACATTGTATTTTATCCGGCCTTTCTAGCAATCCCTACTGGATTGGCTAGAGATTTTGTATTGGAGCCCATCTTTCCATTTGTGGGTATTTCTTTGTATTCTTCAGCCACATTACCATTTTGTATGTATTCAGCAGCTTCTACTCTCATAGAGACAGAGCAGTCACTACTTTCCAGCATTATGTGCAATTGTAGCAACTCATGTATTTCATTGCTTGATCATTGGAGATTGCTTCTCATAGCTTGAGTGGCTTGTCCCTCATGATTTTCTTGTATATTACTGCTGATATAATAATATAATGTTGGCTGCATAACATTTCCCTCATATGGTATATTTAGAATTGCAGATTTTATGATTGTGTTCATGTATTATTGTAAGCTCTCTCTTTGAGCATTCTTTAAGGGATCCAGTTTGGGGAGATCTGAATAACCCATCTAGAATCATTTCTTTGGGCTCAACTTCTACAAGAGAAGGTTTTAATAAGTTAACAAGGGGATCCCAGCCCCCTTTTAGCTTAATTCTACACTACCTTCCTTATACAGTGTCCTCAAGGACCATATTGTAGAAATTCCCGAAAAAGGAATAATACAGAATTGCTGAAAGAGATGCTTATAAAGGCACGGGTCTTCAAATAATTTCATAAAATTGCAATGATTGTAAGGTATGCTACCATCCTGACATGAAATCTTGCATTGTAGTCAAATTTTAGAAGGATCGATGACATCTGTGGGCAATTATGTATCCCACAGTGCCACTTGCGGATGTCCCTTTTATGGAGAGGGGTGATCCAAGGTACCGCTTCATTTTTGGAAAAGAGGTTTTGATGTCAACAAAAATAAAGCCTAAATCAAACAAGGGGGTCACTGATATGGAGGATAAGGATATTGATGTGATGGGTTTAACATAGGCATGATGGTGACAGGTGACTGAAAACTGATGATGGAGATTTAGTGGCCCAAGTTCAGAGTATAAAAAGCAGCTTGGTGGTAGTCATAACTATTTCTGATGGGGAATGCCCTAGAGTTGGTAGGACTTCTAGGGTGGGTAAAAACTAGTTATGAATGTCATGGTGGACATAGTGCACCATTTGTGGTATTTGTACCCTTAGCAAAAAAATAAAATAATGGGGTTTGGTTTGTACAAAACACAGAGACATGTGCCCCAAAACATGAAAGTGTTCACTCACTTATAATGTGAGGAAGGTGTTTTGCTGAGGGTGGGGGCCCTATTGGTTGGTCTCATGTGTGAGGTTGATGAAGAGGATGAAAAAGTATTACAAATGGGTTTTGCTAATGGAGGTATTTCTGGTCCAAATGCGAGTCCCGGTAGGGCACCTTTGATCTTCTTGTACAACCTGGTTGTTCAGGAAAGGGATTTATTTCATATGGTAAAAATTGACCTTATGCATGGCAAGTGAATGGGCATGAGGTGTTTCTCGGTCTACAGTGGTATGGCCATGGCCTCACTATTGTTATGATATATTGTCTCCGGTGGGTGACAAGCACTATGGGAGGGGAGGCTTTACTGATCGACGAGAATGCTTATCATGTGCAAGGTGAGGTGATGATAAACATGGTCGGGTGTGTGAAACCTATGGATGATTCCTGATGGAAAAATGATGTTAGGATATGTAGATTTTTTTGGGACACTATCATGCTAGGGTTAGAATGATACCTGCTCTGGAACTTTCCGTGGATAGAGTTGTGGCTGGTTTGCATACTACCTACAAAAATAGCTAACCCAAGTGAAAGCATCTTCTTTATCAAAATATTATTGAAAAATATGTGCTTTAAAAAAGAAGATGAGAGAGGGCATACCTTCCAGCGCTAATTTTTTTTTCTTTCAGGGGTATGAATATGTGGCACCGCCTTTGGATGTTGTGGAGTGATGACCACCGTACTGCTTTTGGTCTGGTGATTAGGCCTTCTGAGCTCTCATTATGTTCCTCCAAAGTTTTTGAAAAGGGAAATATATGGGAGAATATGGCTGAGTTCAATTCATTTGTGTCTGTTGAGCATTAAGAGGTCAGAGGCTTCTGCGAAGCAGTTCTTGCCATCGTGATCAACCTGAGCACCTAAGATTAGCGATTTTATGACCCGGTAATCTCCATGACGTCTAGCATTTTAATTTTTTCAGTCTCAGGGTGCTGGGGTCTATAAAATACTAGTTTTTACGGATCCTAAGCTAGCTTTTCCCTGGATTTCACGAGCGATCAGGGTAAGAGCGCGCCTTCTACGCGTAAATTTAGGGTTTTGAGTGCTTTTCTTAGCCTTGGGACCGCCTTCTACACGCTTATGAGAAACAAAGGTGCACCTTCAACGCACTTTTCTAAGGGATAGGCATGCGTAGGGCTGAGGAAAATTTTGTCCAAATTTTTGAAAATATTGCCTATTTTTTTATGTTTTTATGTTGTTGATGTGCTTATGTTCTATTGACAGGATGTTGTGGAGGAAGCGAGATTGGCCTAAGATCCACACTACCTTAGTTGTTGACGGTCAAGTGCCCCAATAGCTAGCACAATGGGGTCCCCTAAAATTTGTGGAAAACAACCTTCTTTGGTAACAGGACCGACTTCTGCATTACCTGATCAAGCATTGGAATAGGCAGCGTAAGTTTTTTGTGCTGCATGGATATGACCTTGCTATCCGTCCTGAGCCAGATATCTATTTTGTGACCAGGTTGCTGCCTCAGCGTGAGGAGTTGCAGTATCCAATTCCTTCTAGGAGGGTGGATCTTGAGCAGTTCCGGATGTGTCACTTTGGCAGGGGGCCTCTTATGGAGGGGTGCATTGCCATTGCCTCAGTGACAGATTTTCCTGAGAGGTGTGCTTTGGGGGCTATCGTACAACTAGCAGGGTCGTCGGCTCCACATAGGGCATCGAGCCCGCATGTTGGAGTCTTGCACTGGCTAAGGGCTGGATACTTTTTTTAACTTTTCCCATTTTTGCTATGATGAGATGTTGGCACAACTTTACACGATCTAGGATGGATCAAAGTTGTTTTCTTATGCCAGCATTATGTGTAGCATCATGTACAAGCAAGTGGTGCTGCTGAGGCTAGTGGTGGTGGTGCTTATTGGGGGGCCACGGGAGCCTCGTTTGAGGAGGTGGGCTCTCGTGATGCTTGGAGGTGGTGGTGGTAGGGTGTGGTGTTAATAGAATGCCACAATGGATGCCCGGTTTGAGGAAAACCCCCAGATGTCTCTACCCTTCCCTTATGCAAGGATGGACTTCTGGGGTGATCCAGACCAGGGAAACTTTTAGGGGCTAGTATTCGCAGGTGGGATAATTTTCTATAATTTTTACAAAAAAAATATTCGCCAATTTCCATTTTTTCTAAAAACAATTCGCCTAAGTTTTATAGTATGAAATTATTTTACCTTAAAAATCGCCAAGATCTTATATAGGATAATATAATATACTAAAAAATTTAGATATTTTTACAAAAAAATAATCAAACATTTTACAATTTTTCTATCAACGATTACTAAGATTCGCCAAGGTTTCTAAACTTTCAAATATATATCCATTCTTAAAATTTTCCTTGATCCAGACATGGGTCTTCCTCCTGTATATGCTTGGGGGCCAACAAGTATGTCTTTTGTGTTTTTATGCATTTATTTGAGTATTTATGTTTATATGTTTTTTTATGGTGAAACTGACATAGTTTTGGATACCCTTGCAGATGTTTCCAAGGCTGGTCACCTTGTGGCTTGATTGGTTGGGGATGGTCGTATTCAGAGGCCTCAGGGAGCTCTTGGCGGGCTCGAAGGATTTCCTGCACAGCCTCAGGGTGGCACACTCGATGGTGAGGTCAGACCTTTAGGGGAGGACAGTAGCTCGGCTGTTGCCGAGACTGCAGCTGAGGCAACTCATGCCAATGTAGTTGAGGCTCGTGTTGATGTGGTGGAGGCCCGAGTTGCTGAGCTGACCACGTGGGTGTCAATTCTAGAGGATTCTTAGCATCTAATGGACCGCTTGACCCAGGGGGTGCCGTATCGAGGCCTTTTAGATGACCTCAAGGAGGTATGGATGGAGACCTTGATCGCCCGAGAGAGGGACTATCAGCTAGTTTTACGTCGGGTGGTGGTCTCGGTATTGATGACGGATCCAGTAGTGGTACCAAGAGTAGCAGTGGGTTCAGGTGCCCCACTTCGGGGGGCACCGCCCTAGAGTATTTTTTGTACATGGGGAAAGCACCCGTTATGAAGATGCTTCCCCTATTTTTGATGACTTACACCTGTATCTTTTTGGGCTGACCGATGGGTTAGAGACGCTATTTTTGGGACTCAGACACATACCTTTTGATATATATATATATATATATATGAGAGATATTTTTTTGCGGCTCTACATGGTGTGCCCCATGTTTATGCTTATGGATTATGTTATGCTGATGGATTTTTTATGTTTTTGTTTTTTATGTATGATGGTTTATTCGAGATGCATTCCAGTTTATGTATAATGGTTTAGAATATTGTTAGCTATGAGATCAACTGTTTGGTTTTGACTCCTTCGTACATGTGTGAATGTAATGTAGTCAAATTGTCTGCTTAATATTTTTGCACGCAAATATTTTCTAAATAGATTTGAATCTTTTATCTCAAATGTTTCGTTTAACTGCGACACTACTAACTGGGAATAGAGGTAGATATGCATATGGTGTATGCCCTGATGGAGGGCGTCACACATAATTCTAATAACGGTGTCATATTCTTCCTAATTGTTTGTTGCTTGATTGATACATGCACCATTAGTGTAAAGTGGTGATCGATCAGGGTGATATATGACCCAGGCTGTTGCTACTAAACTTTGAGACCATCACGATGCTCCATCGGCGAATCTGAAGTAAGGGTCGGGTTTGTAATCCATTGTGACACTCAAGCGCGTTTTGTGAAAACTATTTTGGTCAAAAATTTAAAGTGGTTGGGTTTATGTACATTCACTCTAGGGTAGGGCCTTCTTGGCCCTTATGGGTAGAAATTCTTAAGGTAAAGGTCGTTGATGGGGTTGCTAAGGCATGTCCCGTTTGGTTCTGTCAAGATGTATGCCCCCTAGAGGAGACAATGTTTTATGATGTAGGGTCCTTTCCAAAAAATTTTGAACTTGCCTGGCACTAGGGCTTGTTTGCGACATTGTAGAGGAGGACTAGTTCTCCCTAAATGAATGAGCGAGGGTTGATGTGGAAGTCGAACGATGCTTTTACCCTTTTCTTGTGGACCTCGTTGTGTTGAAGTGATTGTCGTCAAATTTCATCGACAAGCTCTAGTTGTACCAGGTGTTGTTCTAGAGGCTGGGTGTCATTGAGTATTTCGATAATGGCATGTAAATTTGGGATCTCACGGAAATAAATGCAAAAGCGCAAGGAACCCTGACCTTCTGTGACATGAATAAGGTGGGAATTCTCGAACATGGGGGTCGCTGCAATCCTATTTCTGATATACGATGATACAAATTATATGTGGTGTATCGTGTTGTCAATGTTTTGTGGGGGGAGAATCTCTATGATGGGAGTAAGCACAAGGTTGGGTCCCCCATTAGGATGGTCAATTTACCGTTGGTGGAAATTTTTCCTGGTGCAAAGGTGCCTGAATGTTTCCATTAATGGGTATGCCTATGGTTTTTTGTTATGGCCACTTTGAATGGTGCATGGTACCATTGTGCCAACCGAGTAGATTGCGTGGGAATCAACACTACTCTTTGTCCTAGATCTGGATGCTTGGAAAGGATCTGTTGTAGAAGATGAGGTATTCTGCTTCCATTTTCATGTCATTAGCTTGGGCGTGTCTATGTCTTTTGGGGAGTGTAGAATTAATGCTGCTCTTGCCGCTTTTATCTTGGGAAGATGCTCACATTTAATTGTATGATGAAAGTGTGAAAAAATGTGGTAATAAGTATGCGTGATCTTTTCTTGGTTAAAGAGAAGTTTTTGTGGGAGAGAAGAGACTATGTGAAAATTGTTTACTAGGTGCTTCAGCTCTTTGCACTAATTGACCCAGTGGTCAATCAGACCACATAGTCCACATGTTATCCTAGGTTGGGCCTAGGTCATGCTTGGTTGGTACGACATCCCAATTTTCCAATCATGCCAATGTGGGTGTGGGTTTGCTGGCCTGGGGGTGATGTACTTTCTATACCATTTGAGGAGATCGTCCTCTCTTTTTTTTCTAATGTGTGAATCATATCGATTAGAGGAAAAAATTGTGGGATATAGGTACACTGCTATCCACAATGATTTCCTGGACATACTAGGAAAAATAGCCTAGATATGGGGGTCCTATTGTGTTCAGTTTGTGGTCTGGTGGGGTACCATCGTCATAACGTTTCTAAATCAGGGCAAGTGGCAAACACATGATTAGGCATTTTACATAATGCACATGTTGGTATTCTCTATAGAGAGCGATTGGGGGTAACTAAGGGTTCCCTGATTGGTCACTTTTTAGCTAACATGAAGAGAATGGATCTTCTCGTGACATCTTCTTGGGTTGTTGAGTTTTTCATGGATTTTGAGTCTGTGCCATATTCTTGGAAGAGGCAGACTGTAGTGGAGCACAAAATAGCTAGCGCTAATTGGAATCAAGGGATATAGTGGCAATTTTCTAGGATGTGGTTGTCAGCACATAAAGGACATGTGAATTTCACTCCCCACAAACTAACATAATAAAACCATTTTATAGGATAACATCTGTGGATGAGTTCTAGGGCTAAAAATTATAAGTGACCACGTTCATCACACAACATGCAGTGTATGACAGGAGGGGAAAATATGAACGAGTGTCTTTCTAGTGACTGTCGCTCCTCCTGTAGGTACATGATGGTCCGAGGTTCATCTCCAGATGACTGGGTGGACGGATCCTCTTGATAGGATCACTCGATGGCATGTAAGGCATCCCTATATCACGGTATTTCTTGGAAATGATGGGTATAGTGCCCATAATTATTGCAGATAGTGCATGCATGATTGGTACACAATGCTTTGCCTTTAGTTTTGGTGGTAGGTTCCTTTTTACGAGAACGCAGTGTCGGGATGTTTGCCTCAGAGCTAAGGAGTGGTTTTAACTCATCCATCTCTAGGAGGATGTGGGTAGGGTGACCTACTATGTCACATATGGCACAACCTGGTGATTCCCAGTGCATGGAGGGAGTCTCCACCCTCTTTCCTCTCTCGGTTTTCTTGGTCGTAATCATCGGTTTTGCAATGGGAATTTCCTTTGTAGGGATGTTTGCGACAGTCTCTTGAACAACTGGGGCTATTCCAGGATTGAGGGGGACTAACCCTATAGAGGTGATGTGCACAAATCCCATTGGAGTGGGTGGGACTAGGTACCAAACTGGTATCGCGAATGATAATTTTGGTAGGACTACCATGTCCATGACCTCTTATGACACGAAACAAGCTGGAGGGAAGAGGAAATGGGTTTGGGAAGTGGTGTAGGCTAGAGATGCTGCCCTGGCTGAGGAATCAGTGTCACTGTTGCTTGTGTCTATGTCTTGGGTAGCTTTGGTGCTTAACGTTGGCATCATGCACACTCGATCCCCTGTGACATCAGGTGATTACTCAGGTATAATAGGGGGATCTCCTAGGAATGATCCTAGGATGGACAATAGTTTCAACTGGCCAGGGCCATATTCTTGATACCTTGAAAGCATGTATGTAGATGTGTCTACATAGGGTAAAATGACATCGGTATTTGTTAGGGGCTTCTTTTTGCTATGCGTCAATTGGTTGAAAATAACGATGTAGTCCTCATGGGGGAACATCATAGTTCAGAAGAAGGAGGAGGTGATGGCTGACATGGCATACATATAAATCTGGCAAAGGAGTATATTGTAGTCCAATTGGGCGTCTAAGACTTCAATTTATATAACGATCATATTTCCGGCTAGTGGACTGGGACTTTTTGCTAGAGACCGATGGGGGCCGAAGGGCGACCGTCGTATGCTCTAAGCGTGATGTCTGATGGCTTTAGTTGGGGTGATCCTAACTTCTATCAAACATTCTTTGACATGATGCATGTGGATGCATCTTGGTCAATGATACATCACTGGATGGTAATGTTTTGGACTGACACTGGTATCCAGAAGGAGATCATTGAAGGAAGCGTAGGGGTGGTTTTATCTAAATCAAAATCCATTAAACGTGAATCAGCAGGGTCAATGGCACCTAATGTGGAAAGTAGGGCTTTCCACTGCTTTGGGCATGGCTGTAATACTTCAAAATTTGACATAGCAGTGGGAGATTGAGCTAGATCATCCAAAATTCTATAGTTATGGGCTACTTTGGAATAGTTTCCTCCATGCCTAGTTTTTCCCTTAGCCATATTTGGTAAAGGTTCAATAGGCATCTTCGATATGGTCAAAGGTGTTGTTGGTGTGTTGGAACGAGCCCCTGACGTGTTGGTGTTTGGTGGGGTGTCTTACTTTCAATTCCGTGTCTGAAAAAACATTTCCTCGCCAGTCATGTAGATTTCGTGGCTATTCTTTCCAGAGTCTTCGAGAGTTTGTTGCTGCATGCGAACTGTCCCTTGATTAGGGAAATGTTCTTGCATGACTACTGGTTGCTGGGAGGATCCCCCTTGTCCACTGTTACTTTGCAGCTTCTTTAGCTCAGGGAGGTCAAGACAGTGGTGAGTGTAATGGCTATACTCACCACAGATCGAACAAGGGTGGTTTTTTCGAAGAGGTGGCATTTTGTTCTGCCTTTGGGAGTTTCTTGGCTCCTAGTTTTGATTTTGGTTGGAGTTGCCTCCAGCCTCAGATCACGAAGGGTGCTGCTGCTATCTAAGATTTCCTTTAGGCTTGCTTTTTCCTTTTTTCTTAATCACGTTAGGAGGATAGTTCTCCTGATTATATGGTTGGTGTGGTTGGTTTTGGGAGGGTTGCACAAAGTTCACCTGTGCATTATTATGCATGGGTGGGTCTTGTGCTGGGGCTTGAGCATAATGCGATCCATGGTTGAATGGATGTTGGGGGGAAGCTCTTCCGTCAACATGTTTCTCTGCGTACTGGGTCCCCTGAGTTGGAGGATAGTGTCCTCCATGTTGATGGTGACACGATGAAGCCCTACTAGTCAAATTTTGTGGAGGTATGTGATGACTTTGGTAGTTGGGTTGTGGTATGTTCTGGGTAGAATCATACGTGTAACCGGGGTATTGAACATTACTGCTTGGGTGATTTTGGGTCAGTGACCCAATTAACCATCTGCAGAGTTCAACGCGCCTGGAAATTCTTTGTAAGTTAAAAGGTGTGAGGCATTCAATAAGATATTATAAATATACCTTGACTGTGTATATATTAGCTCGAGCTGTTGGGCCTTACTGATGGTGTCCTCTTCGGATATGGGATTTTGCTGCACCACATCCTTTGAAATCTCTGTGGTGAGAGTTTTCAAGAACAGGTCTAATAGAACTCAATTGTCCATTTTGGCTTTGCACAAACTACGATGCTGCTGCCATTTATGGAGATGGTCCGAGATATGGATGGCGGGGGTTTTCCTAAATTCGGTAAGTAAATAAATTCTGGAATCATGATGGATGGGTAACTAAAAATAGGTCAGGAATGCAGTGGCGAGGGTGCTAAAGGTTCCATGTGTAGCAGAAGGTTGCTCCACATACCATTTCATTGCCACTCCAGTTAGACTACATTGAATTAGTCTTAGTCAAATAGTATCATCAACAACGCTATTCGACGAACACCACAGTTCGAAAGCCATAACATGATTTCCCGGGGACTTCCACTTGCTTTCCTTCAAACTTTGGAATGTCTGAAGGGATCTTCGTGGGCGTGGGAGGCCATATGGGGTTGTGTGCAATGGGATTGTTTATCAACTTGGTTAAATATATTAGATTTAATGAAGCTAGAAAAGGTGACTGCGAGGTTGTAGCCATTGCCACTTGTGAAAAGGAAATGCTCTGGTTAGGAATAGGGTTTCTCTACGATGTACCCTGCTATGTGTTCACCTGGCTTCCCAAATGGGTAGCACTCCTCTACCTTCTAGGGGTTGTGGGAGGCATGGTGTGTTGGTGGTGTTGGGAGACTAACCAGGGTTCCTAACTAAAAATTCCCCAATAAAGGATGAACGAATAACGATGGCAATGTTCCGTCCTTGATGCCTAAATGGAGAAAGACATGGAACCCCTCCCGATAATGGGGGGAGGTACAAAAGATGTCTAGATCGACAAGGTCATGTGGGTCTATTCTAGTGTCAAATAGGTATGGATTTGCAAATATTGTAGAGGATAAAGATTATAATCACAACAAAATTCCAATCGCATACATAAAACAAAGCGAAAATGAAATAAATTTTCCCATTAGATTAGTCCTATGTTATCAGTCAATAAAAAAATATGGTTTTTGTTTGTTTGTGTATGATAATAAAATCCTAAAACACATAATCATCCTCACACACTCAAATGTAATTGGGCCTTGAGAAGACATCTTGCAAGTGCTCGCACAATGTCCTGTAAGAGCTGGTGATGCCCCTAGTCAGCCGAAGAAAATCCACCAAGGTAAGGGTAGAGGATCTATTGCTTTCCTGCACCATCACCTATAGGGAAAGGATGCCCTAATGTTCACCACTAAGTACCATCGTCCCATGTTACCATTCGAGTCTTTGGCTTCTTGGTAGTTCAGCTAATAGTACCAAGTATCAGCCTGGTCAGGTAGCCCCAACTGATACCATGTGCACTGCGCCTAAGCCTAACCCCCTCTGAATCGAGTCTCTGCCGCACTTAGGTTTTATTTTCCATGGGATGATAGGTGGATTTGAAAGCTCCCTAAAAATTCAACTTCTATGCTTCAAGATGAATAATGATCAAGGTGACTTATTGGATGCCTAACCCCTTGATCCTAACTTGGACTATAAATTCTTTTGTGTCCCCTGTGAGGAGAATTTAATGACTTTTGTTAAGTTAGTTTTAGGTTTCTTTGATTTTCTTATTTTGTGGATGTGTGTGAGAAAAAATTGAACAAGCACATATTTTGAATGTGTGGATATGCGATGATCCTTTCCAAAATCCCATATTTAAACTATGTTCTATTGTTCCTTGCTCAAAAGAAAAACATTCGCGCATATGGGCCGCTTTCAATTTTTCCTAGTCAATATATGTGATCAAATATAGGGAGATGGTGATTTTTGAATAGAGAGTGTTCATATGCTTTCCTAGGATCACCGAAGGGTGCAAAGGTAGCAGAGATTACTTGCTCTTCTATCGAAAATTCGATCCTAGTCCCGAAATCCTAGTGCAAAAATTGAACTAAACTAATGAATTTTACAGTAGAAAAATAACTTATAGCTAAGCATGCATGGACTTGGGCCACTTACTTTGGCTAATTATCTAGGTGTTTTGGTACCTAAATTTCCAAAACATAAAATTTTTCGGAATGCAAGTTAATTTTCCTTCTACATAAACTGTGTTAACTTTTGAAAAAATCAATTTGAAATAAAACCAACACCTAGCCTACCAAAAGAAAATAAGAGTGAGATTTAGCAAGATGTGGGGCACCTCAACCAGTGCTGGTAGATAAATTATGGGCTTGCAAGCACTTTTACAAGCATGAAAGGATGAAATTGTCGGAGAAAATTCTCATTCTGTTTTTTGTGTGCAAAAGGCTGAAACATGTGTGATTTCAGTGCATAGGTCGGCTCTGAACGCATGCCTTGGGGTGTGCCTCTCTGTGAGAAATGCACACAAATTTTTGCAATGTACTTTTTTGGAGCTCTTCTGCTTCAGTCTGTCACTAGGGGTGAACCAGAAAATGAAGGAGAGAAAGGGGGAAATTCCAGCCCAAATCCACAGCAAAGACAGAGGTCTCTACAAAAAGGCACTACCACATAAACTTGGAAATAAAAGTTAGTGGAGTCGCCAATCTTGTGTTAGTGTGTTTGGTGCACGTATGTACGAAATCACACCAACTTAAGGGGTTTGGTCTTCCCTCTTAAGTTATTGGTCACAGGCAGAAATTATATGGAGTCAAGCAAGTTAGTGGAACATGCTAGAACATAAACATACTAGATAGATAAACAGCATGCATATTCAAACATAAAACTTAAAATAAACTTAAAAAATTAACACATAAGCTCTAAATAGAGTCAAATAAATTTAATAATCCAAACGGTGGCACTTACTTTCCCTCTTATTGAGTGTTGTTTGGAAATGAGGATGAAACTTTAGCCCACTTGCCAAGGGGACCTTAGAACTAGGGGTTTTAAGTCCTGATGAAAGGATGTCTTTACTTACTAGCTACCTTGGCATAAAGTCTCCCTCTCTCTACTATGGTGGACTTCAGTTGTTGGATGGCCAAAAACTGCGTCCCCTCTATCTTTGTTATGGATCACATACTACTAGTATTGCTTGGGGAAATTCTGGCCAGCATAACAATGTGATCTCCTCTTGTTCATATCTTGGTGGTGTTTTATAGGAGAATTCAAATCGTCCTTCCCTCTCTTGGTACATTGTGGATAGTGACCCAAGAGAGGAGAGTGACTCCATTGTGTGCTCCCTTGATTTCCTAAGGAGGCTTGGGAGGCTTTCCTTAGGCAGCTTCAAATGTGGAATCAATGTCCTGGAGTGTGCCTTGTGGTCCCAAAAAATGACTTCTGCCACTCCCAGGATTGCACGCATTTTTTAGCAAAAGGCACGCAAAGGAACATTTATCGAAGACTTTTGCGCGAAAAAGGCACATTTGACTAGTCCTTCTTATACGCAATTTTATTTTTCCTCAGACCTTAGAGATGTTTTAAATACTTTCAGATTCTGTAATGTCTCTCGGCCCTATAAATTCTTCTACTTGACATTAAATAATGTCATCTTTGCTTGTACAATTTTCCAATGATAACATTGAGAAAAGGGATATCATCACAAAATAGGTAGACGAAACTATACCTTTCAATTTATAGTTAGAAATTTCAAAGTTAAAGGTGGTTTTTCCTCTTATGGAATTGGTCAAAGTTGAAAAGTATAAATCCCATGTAGTTATAACCTTGAGAGTTGACCCTTTATCTGACATGGTCAATATAGAGGATGAACAACCTGAGCTTATATTTGGTTTTGCAATTGATGGTCATTTTGAAGATAGTGAGGCCCGTCCATTTTACTCTAGTGTCAAAATCCACCAATTCATCCTTCATAGCACTATGTTAGAATATGGGGCCTCCCACAACCTCTTGCCCAAATCCATCCTAGAGAAGCTTGGCCTTGAAATAACCCGGCCATATCATGATTTATATTCTTTTGATTCTATTCGTGTCCATTTTTTGGGTCTAATAAAGGATCTAGTTGTCTCCCTAAAGAATATCCCAGCCAAGAATGTCCTAATGGACATGGTGGTTGCTGAAATTCTGCCACGTTTTGGTATGCTTCTATCAAGATCCTAGTGGCTAAATTGAGAGGTACACTCCAGTTGGACTTTTCCTACGCAACCATTCCTGTCTTCAGTAAAATGAGAAAATTATACCGTGAGATGAAATTGAAATATATGCTCACAAACAAGGAAAGGCCTAATAATCATCCTATAAATGCTTTACATACAAACTTAGAGTCCTTCATTTTGTATAATGAGTCTGGATTAAGTTATGTAGATTGTCAATTAGTAGAAATAGAAGATGTTCCTGAGATTTCAGATTGAATTAGAACGGTGTTAGAAAAAGAAAAAGAAACAAAGAATCTTCCTACTACATCCAAACAACCATCAAAGAAGGCAAATGAAATTTCAAAATAGCATAAAGAAACAAATCAGAAAATTGTGTCAAAACAGAGACAAGAGTTTCAGCACTGTTAGTCATCAATATTTTTTGTTGTTTTGGAGATGACTAAGTTATGGTCATAGATTTCTAAAAAAAAAATTTGTGAAATATTGTGAGTTTTAGAAATCTCACTGCCTTCATTATCCTAAATCAAATTGTTTCACTATATTTGTACCTCTCTGCCTTCTAAAATTCACCTTACCGATCCAAAAGGACTTCATTACTGGGCTTATTGATCTCACTTTTCACTCTCCTACCCACACTCTCATTCACTCCCTTTGTCTTATAAAATACCCATTTTTCCCTTCATAAACCTTCCTAAAAGAAACCCCTATTCCTTATTTTCCTCTGTATTTATTAAACAATGTAAAAGTCCCCTTTTACATTCTTTAAAGTCAAAACTTAAGCCTATCGGGTCTCTTTATTTTATATATAAAAACCCTGTTTTTATATGTTATAGGCCTGACCTTATGATATATAGGCCTAAGCCCCTTTCTCTCTAACCTAGCCCCCTTGCACTCATATAACCACGACTCTGCCTATCCATAAGCCCCTTCCCCTAAAAATAAATCTCATTCCACCCTTTCCATTGTATAACCCACATAAACCTTATAAAAAGGCTTCATTAACCCTTTGATATTTTAAAACTGGGCCCTGCTCTCCACCTTGCCTAGCACCTGTCCAAAACCTTATAAATTAACGCATTTTCGTTAATTTATTAAATGCCCTGGGCCCATTCTCCATTTAACCCTGTGACTCAATGAACATGCACCACATGTCCTCCACTCTGCTGATTTGACCACCCACTCACCGCCCCTAGGACATGCGACGACCATCAATCTCGCACCCTCAGATCTGATGGTCCCTGGTGCATATCGCATATATAATTGCACCAGGGTTAATGTCCTGCAGCCCACGTGAAACGGGAGGTCTTTCCCTACCACACGTCATGCTTTGAACCATATCGCGTGCCCCCTACTAAAAACTGCTTACCACCCTTTAACCATGCAAAAAACCACTTCCAGTTTTTCGAAACCACTTATCCCTCCGCACAATTTTTCAAAACCCTCCCACCTCTATTCAAACTTTTGCCTTGTTTTGCTTCAGAACCCTGCCTCCCAAGCCATTTCTTCCTCTACAAAACCTTTCGATAAGCCCAAAACCACAGAAAAATGTAGTCAGTGCCCTCCCCGCAGGTTTCAAACTAACAAGTTGTTTTTGTGTGCAGGTTTAATGGCAGAATGCCTAAAAAACATTTCGACTATCCAAAAATTACCAAATCAACCTCTGGGTGATGATCCAGGAGTTTAATTTGAATCATAAAGTGGCCAGAGGTCTTGTTTCAAGGCAAACCATCGATGAAACATGATCATCGATGGTCGAGTAACCCTCCTACCATGACAAAAAGCATTCCCTGCATGCAGCAAAAAAGTATAGTAAGAGGGATAGTGAGGAAAATAAGACTAAAGGATTACAGTGCTAATCACTAATCAAAAGCATAAAAATAGAATATTAGTTAACTAAAGTAGGGGAAAAAGGATAAAGGCAGACAGTTAAAGGGTTAAATGATAAAGACTGAAGATTAGAAGGATTAATCAAAGGGATTAATGAACCAGCAGAGTTAAAATAGATTAAAGAGAAACATAATATAAACAAATAGTCGGAGCTTAAAGACAAAGTTTAAAGGCCTAAATACAGAGATTAAAGACAAAAAAAGAGGCAGGTTAACCCAAAGCATATTCAAATTCACTGCATCTATAGGCAGTTACTTCCTTCAAAGATATTTTTGCCACCTAATTCTTTGTTTGCTTCAATAAAGCATTAAACAATTATTTCACTCAGTCAGAGATATTTTTTATCTACCAAACAGTTATTGTAAAGTTATTAATAGGCCATAAAGTCAAACATTTCATAGATATTCTTTCAGAAGTTAAGATAGGAGTTATTATTCAGAGAAGTATCTTCAGATATTCCTGCCTTTACCCTTGCATGGTCTTCAAGGTAAAGAATTCATTAACTCTGTAATAAATGACACCCAAACCCTAAAATCAGCTTCACCTCCTCATTTTCAGATGAATACTACATTTGAGCTCATTCCCTTGTTGGAATTTGATGACTCTTTGAAGTAATATATAGTCTTTTGGAGGTTAAAAATAAATTTGTGTCTCGGGGCTTGTGAATTCCTTGTTCAGTTTGTTGATGGAGGAGGCTTGCTTGTAGGATCCCTAAGCTTGGTTTATGGTGAAGTGATTCTTTTCTATTATTTTTTTTTCCTATTTCATTATGTTTCCATACTTATATACTATAGTAGAACAAAGGATTTAGACTAAGAAATGTTTTCAAAGGCACCTTAGCTCTGTTTGTTCTTCACTGTCTTGATGTTTTCCTCTGCTGGGAAATTTTAGAGAATTATTAATTTCTCGCTATACCCCATAAGCTTGTTTATTTCATGAATGGTTTAATACAGTAGGTATCAAAGATGATTTATGACTAGCCCTGCTTGTTTGATGTCACTAAACATTGTTCTTGAAGTCTCTCTCTAAAGTACCATTACTTAGGTCTTCCAAAGAGGTTTTGTTTCGATCATACCCTTTGTAGTTGCTTAAATAATTGTTTTAGAGATATTCATATATATAATAAAAAATGTTTAGGCATTCCCTCTTCTCTGATTACAGTTATATGTGTGTCTTGAATGTTTTCTATCCTTGAAGGTGAAATCACTGGACGTTAAATGAGTTTCTTGCCTTCTATATTTCATTGGAATGTTTGTCTTGAATAATTATCTGCATAAGTTGAATTAAATAATTTATGGTTTGACCTGTCTATTGATTTCATCTTTATGATTATGACATTTAAGTCCCTTCTTGTTAAAAGTACATGATAAAGGATTCTTAATTGCCCTTTATCCTAATTTTATTCTCATAATTGATGTCCATCTCATTTCCTTTAAAGACCTTGAAGATCCATTGACCAAGTTAGATTTTCCTTGTGATGCTCCCTGATCTATTGATGAACCTTTCATGACTTTTATAGAATCCATTGCCCAATGACTTGAATATTTCCTCATTCCATTTATTCTGCTAGATCATATTACCCAAGTAAAACAAATTACAGACCCTGCACATAACAACTAACCTAAAATCAATCATATAAAGAAAACAAGTTCACATCCTTTGCATACAATAGAGAGAGCCCTCTCTGAGTCCAGGAAGGCTAGGTCCTAGGACTCCAAAGTCTGGTCTTATGCTACTTTATGAATTTGGTCTACCAATCTATCAAATCACAGGACCCTAACATTTTGGTGATCACAGTGGGACCTTCTGAGTTAGTGACAATCTAAGTACTCCTTAGGACTTCAGAAACCATTATCAAATCATAGAAAGCTCAAACTGATAACCAATGAGTAGAATCTACTTATTTCCCCATCCTAGAAAGGTGATGAATCAGCTATAGGACACTCATTGAAGCCTTCAAGCTACATAAAAACACTCAGAAAACCCCAAAAAACTTCCCTAGATTGGTTTTTTGTCAGTTATTGGTGGTGGACCATACACACATATCCTTAAAACAACTAAAAACATCCACCTGATGACTCCACTAGTCTCTAGTAGGCCTATTACTTCACTAGTCCCCATTAGACTTCCCTAGGATTGTGTCAAAATAGCCCTCAGAAGTTTACATGTCTAGTCCTATACTTTGTAAGTTTACCAAGCACTAAGAGAGGTTATCGTTCCAAAAAATAGTCATAAATTTTTAGCGTCTCTAAATTTTGAGTTTGAAATCTGGCTTCATAAAGGATCAATACCAGATCTCATCCAGACCCAAATCCTCCTACCATAGTTGATGACCCGGAAAATATTTTGTGGCAAACATCTAAAATTGGAAAGTTAACTACTATTAGGACTATTCATAGAGCAAGCTCTGTTCCTGAACATCTTATAGCCTTACAAGATCCTCAGTTCGACTTGCACCATACAAAGGACCTATTTAGAACCAAGTCACACAGTGAGATTAAACAGACTGAGCTTGAGCCCATAGATTTGCAGCAGAGTTCTAGTAGAGAAGCTTCTCCTACTACCCCTCCTGATTTTTAGCTTCTCCATCACTTTAGCTATTTCCATACCAAATCTGCTTAGAATCAGTTTTCCGGTCTAAGTATTTCCACCACACCCCTCCATGCATCCACTTTTCAAAACACTCCATTTCATTCCACATTCCCTCTCACAAACCCTCCTCTTGTAAATATTCCATTTTCTCCTATCATCGTAGCATGGTATGACCCCCTAGTTTTACCTCAACCTCTAGTTCCTTTGCCAAATGATTACCAATCCAAGATCCCTCATTTCACGAGAGCTGAATCCATCACTGCCCAACAACATGTAGATAGGATAAATGATGCTTTTGATTACATGGAAATAGAATAAGAAACCATTAAAATGAGGATCTTTACACAAATCTTAGGAGGAGAATCCAAAAAATGGTTCAAATAATTAACTTCCAACACCATACATGATCTCCCTTCTCTTTACCAAACATTCATAAAAAATGGCAAATCAAGAAAAACCCCATCCAAAACCTTTCTGAATATAAAAATATTAAGGGGAATGTAGGGGAAAGTGTACAAGATTATTGTACCAGGTTTAAAAGTGTCTATAATGCCCTCCCACCTCATATGAAACCCCCACAAGGCCTAACACTAGTAAAATTTCTAGAAGGCTTTGATTCAGATATGAAATTCCAATTGAGGGAGAGTGACCCCACAACTTTAGAAGAGATGCAAAGAGGGGCTATGAGTGAAGAGGCCAACTTAATTGAAAAGAGAGCTAGGATGAGGTCGGAGAAAAAGGTCACTTACAAAGATGAAACGATGACGTCAATCTCCTCATCCGATGCCAAAATAGACAGCTTAGTTAGGACCATGGAGAGGATGATGGAAAGGATAAACATAAATGAAAGAGAACCTCCTAGGGAGAACCAATCAAATCCCCAAAATAGAAATAGGAATCCAAATTACAGAAGAGATCCCCCTCAAAACAGACAAAGATACAATGACCAACAAATTAGGCCTCCTTTCCAAGACAACTATTTAGATGAAGAAGAAAGGGAGACTGAAATGTTGGAAGAAAATCATGTGAATCTGATAGGATCTGACAGTGAGGGTGATGCTTTTCTCACTGAAGAAGAACAAGGATTCTTTTCCTCAAACCAAACTTAAACCAACCATGAGGATTCTGAAGATTACCAATTAGGATTTGAAAATGCAATAATGTAGGTCCATAGGTAATATGACCTTAGGAGAAAAAAGAACCAAGAAAATCCTAAAAATAATAAAATAGACATTGCTGTTAGGAAAACCTTAGAAAATATTCCTAAAAAAACAGCAAATAGTACCAACACTATGGCTAAGAAAGTTGATATGAAAAAAGATAAAACCATCCAGCAAAGTGTTGACCCAATCTGCCCTAGTACTTTTGCTAGTGGCCCTGGAAAATTTGTTCAAAATGACAGCCTTAATAAAATTCAGCAAATCAAAACTGCTAAAAGGATTGCGTGACAAAACATATGTAAATATGTCAAAAACACTAGCACCTTTCAGTCTTGAGGGAGAAATCACCAAGATCAAAATTACCATACCCCTTGCTGAACTAGTAACCCAAGATGTATATAGCAATCAAATATTGAAAGATTTGAATATAGGACATGACAATGACACTTTAAACTTAACTGATGACAAACCAAAGCTGTTGTTTGGTCTTGAAGTTAAAGGAAAATACCAAGAAGGAGTTGTCCCTCCATTCTATGTCAACGTCAACATACATGATAAAATTTTGCACAATTCCATGCTAGACTCTGGTGCCTCTCATAACCTCATGCCAAAGGTGGTGATGGAGAGATTAGGCCTAGAAATTACTAAACCTTACAAAGAATTTTATTCTTTTGATTCAAGCAGAGTCAACTGTTTAGGTCTAATCAAGGATTTATGTGTCAATCTGGCACAAGTCCCTGCTAAAGGTCCAGTCATGGACATAGTAGTTGTTGATATTCCCCCAAAGTATAGCATGCTTTTATCTAGCTCATGCGGAGCTAAACTCCAAGGGAGCCTTCAAATGGATATGTCTTATGCTTCCATCCCGGTCTTTAACCAAACAAGGAGATTATACAAGGAATCTCATATGAAATGTATGGTAAGAAACCTAGATAGGCCAAACAACACTCCTGTTTATTCCATTCATTCAAACCTTGATTCATTTATCTTATACAATGAAGATGAAATCAACGAACAAGAAAATGAAAATGAGAAAGAGTTAAGTCCACTAGAACAGTCAAATCTGTCCTCAAATGAAGAACATAACAGCTCAAACTTTAGCAACCTTGAACATCAACATGATAGTGAATATGAGACAAAAACACTTTGGAACATGAGCTTTGATGGATCTTGTGGCAAAGTTGGTTCTGGAGTTGGTGTATGGATACATAATACAAAAAAAGGAAATTCCTAAAAAATTGATATCCAATGCACTAATAACATTACAGAATATGAAGCCCTCCTCCCTAGCTTACATTTTCTTAAAAACATAGGAGCTAAGAAAATATTAGTCCAAGGAGATTCATAGGTGATCATTAGGCAAATAAAAGGGAATTATTCAGCTAAAAATCCAAGGTTAAGAGAATATATGAATGTTTCCCTAGACCTCCTGAAAACATTTGATAAATATGAACTCACTTTCATCCCTAGAGCTCAAAATAGCCTTGCAAATGAACTTTCCTTTGCTGCTAGCAATTTCCAAATACCCCATGTAAATGAAGAATTCACTGTCAAAGTAAAAAATTGGCCTACAGTGCCTAACAATGAAAACTATTGGAAAGTGTTTGAGGGTGATAGACACAACGAGGATTTTTTGCAATCTAAAAATGATTTTGTTGTACCAACACCTAGCTCAAGCCATTAAAAGGATTATTTTGCTGAAAAACAAGCCCACAAAACATAGTTGTCCTCTACTTCTGATATAAACCAATTTGAACATATTTATAAGATATAATTACTTGAAAAACTAGACAGAAATGACCTTGAGGTTTTACAATGTAAAGATGATACTATACCAAGGGGCCTTACACCATTAGAGGAGCTTTTTTATTTCAATGATGTAGCTAAAAAACAAAAGATAGAGCCTACAAAAACTAATGTGGAAGAATATAACATAGGCAACATGAAGGAACCCAAAATGATCAAGCGATCTAAAACTTTTCCTCCTGACATAAAACAGGAATATATTGAAATTTTCAAAGAGTTTAGAGATGTCTTTGCATGGGGGTACAAGGACCTAAAATCATATGATACCAACATTATTCAACATAAAATTCCTCTTAAGGAAAATCAAAATACTTCCAAACAAAAACTAAGAAGCATAAACCCTGCTTTACTACCTTTAGTTGAGAAAGAGATTAAAAATATGTATGATGATGGGATCATAGTTTGCCTTAGATACTTAGAGTGGGTTTCCAACCTTGTTTCAGTTAGGAAGAAGACCGGGGAGATTAGGCTTTGTATTGATTTTAGAAATGTGAACAAGGCCTCCCTAAAATATAATTACCCCTTGCCTAAGATGGATCACATACAACAAAATTTGGTTGGATCTAAGAGAATGTCACTTCTTGATGGTTTTTCTAGTTACAACCAAGTGCTAGTACTCCCAAATTATCAACACAAAACTACCTTCACCACACCTTGGGGTACATTCATGTATGTAAAAATACCATTTGGTTTGATGAATGCAGGGGCCACATTCCAAAGGGCCATGGACATATATTTTTTAGAAGACATAGGCTACTTTATAATCATTTACCTTGATGACAGCATTGTGTACTCTAAAACTGATAAAGAGAACTTAGTCCATTTGAGAAAATTATTTGAGAAATGTAGGAAATATGGCCTATATTTGAATCCAAAGAAAACACTTTTTGGTCTCTAGGAAGGAAAACTCCTAGGCCACATAATCTCTGAATAAGGAATCAAAGTAGACCCCAAAAATATTGAAGGCATATTGCAAATCAGCCATCCCAGAAATATCAAGGAATTTCAATCCTTCATTGGGAAGATCAACTTTTTGGGAAGGTTCATCCCAAACCTTGCTGATATTTTGAGAAATATTACAAACATGATAAAAAAGGAGATGGGATTGAAATGGATTTTGAAGGCCAAACAGTCATTTGAAATAGTGAAACAAGCCCTCACTCAAACACCAATTCTTATGAATCCTAATTTTTCCAAGGATTTCTACATTTTTTCATTTGCATATGAACACACCATTGCTGCAGTGTTGTTGCAAAAGAATACCATGGGGAAAGAACAACTCATAGCCTTTTTCAGTAAAACATTGAGGGATGCTCCACTAAAGTATAACATCATGGAGAAACAAGGCTGAGCCTTGATAAAAGCATTTAAAGATTTTCGAGTCTACATTTTTCACTCTCATATCATTGCTTTTGTCCCACATACAGTTGTCAAGGATATTATAAATCAAGACCCTGATGGTAAAAGGGGAAAATGGATTGCTATTATCTTAGAGTGTGATTTAGAAATCAGACCCACCAAGCTGGTTAAAGGACAAGGACTTGCAAAACTTATGGCTGAATCAAATTTCCAAGAATTAGATATGAATATGGTTGATGTTTTAGAAGAACAAGAAGAATGCACAGTTCCTCATGTTGAAAAAGCATTTATGAATTCATCTTGGTATGTTGATTTTAGGTCCCTATATTACTAGTATAGTCCTGTATTTTTGTTAGTGTTACCCCCTTATTGTTATTATTGTTCCCTTAAATTATTATTGTTAGGACGGCTAGGATTATATTATGGCCCCACTAGGATTACATTGTGGCCCTATGGACTCCTATATATAGAAAGGAGGTTTTGTAGTTTGTATCATCTAAGAATTGTTCATTCATGTAATTTATTGGAGGTTTTCCCCTCGAAGTGGCTTATTTATAAGGCGTTGATATCTCTTTTCTTCTATTTTTGGAGCTAGTTTCACAACATTTGGTATCAAAGCTTTGGATTCTAGGGTTTCACTGCCCCAAGGTTCAGAAGCTGAAATTTTGAGAGTGTCAAGTAGAAATCCTGAGGAACATCGTCGCAAAATTTTAGAGCTTGGTTCGCAACATTTTCGGAGATATGATTTGTGGAAGTTATGGCTTTTTGCAGGCTCCTAAATTTAACCTAAACAGGTCATCACGACATTTGCGCTAAAACATTTGTTCTACAAAATTTCAGAAGCTGAAATTTTTATGTAGCAAAGCCCAAATCCTGAGGAACATCGTCACAAAATTTCATAGCTTGGTTTGCAATATTTTCGGAGATACGATTTGTGGAAGTTGGATCTTTTTCAGGCTCCCAAATTTCATCTCAAAGAGGTTATCGTGGGAAAACCTTCATAACTCTCTCTCTGAGCATCGGATTGGAATACTATAAAAAGTGGCCACAAGTAAATGAACTACAATTTCATTTCTATCAATTTTAGAGCCAAAGGAGGAAACAGTAACACGTGACAAGTCGTAAAAGTTCGCTATACTTAACTAGTCCATAATTGGGTCATTGTGGGAGATTGGACATAACTTTGCCTTCAAGAATCCAAATCAGGTCAGACCTATGGCATTCGAAAGAAGATTTAGAGGGTGACTTTAGGGCAAAATTTCAGATATTGAAGATCCGAAATCACAGAGATAATTCAGTTTCAATATAGAGCTCCTCAAAATCAAGAAAAAAAGTGTGTATTTTTTTCAAATTGCATAAGTCTTGTTTGAAAAATCAGTTCTAGTTGATTCCAAAGGCCTATTAAGAATAGCTATCAGTATTGGGTTCTAAAATGCCTCCTGAAAATAATTCAACACCCATTAATCCTTCACAAGGCTCTACTATGACTCATGAAGGCGAAGAAATGCAACATGAGATATCAAAAGTCCATGAGCAAGTGCACCAAATTTCGCTATCGCAAAGAGCAACAAAAAATGAAATGGAAGTTGTGAAGAAAGGTATGGAAACTAAGATGGATGGTTTGAAGAAAGGCATGGAAGCTAAGATGAATGGTTTGGAAGCTAAGATGGATGGCATGGAAGTTGGCATGGAAGCTAAGATGGATGACATGGAAGCTAAGATCGATGAAAAGATGGAAAACATGAAGAATGATCTAAAAGCAGACATGGAAGGTTTGACAAAGTTGATACAACAAATGTTTCCTAATGGTGAAAAGATAGTAGAGGAAACTCATGATGAGAACAAAATAAATGATAATCATGATTTCATAAAATCTAATGTTGGTAGGAAGAACCACCATATTATAAAGATGGATATGAGGAAGCTTGATGGCAAGGATCCCGTAACATGGATACTATAGATGGAGCGATATTTTGATCTCAATAATGTGAAAAACACACAAAAGGTACACATTGCAACTTTACATCTAGAAAAAAATACATTTTTATGGTATCGATGGCTTTTCTCCTGTAAAAAAATTGTCACTTCGTCAATTTTTATGGAGGAAATGATAGCACATTATAAGGATACAAAGAGAAACACCTTCTTTAGCCAATTGATAAATCTCAAACAAAAGGGTTTAGTGGGGGAGCACATTGAGGACTTCCAGAAATTGAATATAAGGGCAACTGATATTTCAGAGGAACATAGGATTGATCTCTTCATAGCTACTTTAAAGGATAACATCCAACATGAAGTTCACGTTTTGGAACCTGATTCATTGGAGAAGGCATTCAGGTTGGCAAGAAAAATTGAATGTAAAATTATGGTGACAAGGAATCCTACCACTCACTTCTATAAACAGGGAAGTGTTGATACTCCTATATTTCAACAACCTACAAGGTTCACACCACAAAAATTGGAAGAAAAAAGAGAAAAAGGGCTTTGCTACAATTGTGATAGCAAATACACTAAAGGTCATAAGTGTGTTGAGAAGAAATTATTTTACATAGATTGTGAAGAGGAAGAAGAAAATGAACAAGAAGAGGATATACACCAGGAACCAACCCTAGAAGAGGAAGAAATGAGTCTGAACATATCGTGTAACGCATTGGCAGGAATTACCACTCCTCAAACTCTCAAGGTAGAAGGACATATCAAGAGGAAAAAGGTAATAGTGTTGATTTATTCAGGTAGTACCCATAATTTATTCATTGTAAGGTAGCCAAGGAATTGAATTGTTTCCTATACCCAGCACTAGAATGTCAAGTGATGGTTGCAAATGGAGGAACTATAAATTGCTCTACAAAATGCCATGATATCAAGCTATCCATGGGGGAATATGTATTGAATAGTCAAATGCTTTCCATCCCAATGGGAGGTGCTGATGTCGTACTATGAGTACAATGGTTACAATATTTGGGGATGATAGCTTTTAATTTTCAAGAACTTTTCTTGAAATTTTTTTTGAAAGGAAAGGAAATCAAATTATGGGGTATCAAAAGGAAGCCAGGAAAGATAATAAGCTCTAATGTCATGACAAATATTCTGAGGAAAGAACAACGAGGCGTAATTGCACAATTATGCTCACTACAAGTTCCAACATCAAAATCATCTATTTCTCCAGATCTCCAAAGAATCTTGAACAATCATTCTGATGTGTTTGATACTCCCAAAGGAATCCCACCTATTCATGATCATGATCATGCTATTCATTTGATTCCAAGAAGTGTTCCTCTAGACATCCGACCTTACAGATATCCTTATGTCCAAAAGAGTGAAATTGAACGTATGATTGCAGAAATGTTAGAGGTTGGTATAATTCAAACTAGTCAAAGTTATTTCTCTGCTCCTGTAGTATTGGTACACAGGAAGGATGGATCATGGCACATGTGTCCCGATTATAGGGAGCTCAATAAGCTCACCATTAAAGACAAATTTCCCATTCCTGTGATTGATGAATTATTGGATGAATTACATGGAGAAATTTATTTTACCAATTTGGATCTTCGTTCAAAATATCTTCAAATTAGAATGAAGACTGAAGATATTCCGAAAACAGCATTTCGAACTCATGAGGGTCATTATGAATTTTTGGTCATGCCTTTTGGCCTTACCAATGCACCTTCTACATTTCAAGGGTTGATGAATTCCATTTTCAAACCCTTCCTTAGAAAATTTGTGCTAGTATTCTTTGATGATATACTAATCTACAGCAGGTCTTGGAAGGATCATGTTGAACATGTTGACAGGGTGCTCAAACTATTGCAGGAGAAACAATTATATGCAAAACATCCAAATGTTTCTTTGGAGTACAAGAGGTGGAATATCTGGGTCATATTGTATCTCACGAGGGTGTTAAAGTAGACCCTAACAAAATTAAAGCCATTAAGGAATGGAAAGTCCCCACAACCATAAAGCAGTTGCGAGGATTTCTAGGGTTAACAGGGTATTATCGCAAGTTTGCTAAGAATTATGGGAGAACAGCAGCACCTATAACAACATTATTGAAGAAAGATGCATTTTCATGGACTCCTGAAGCAACTAAGGCCTTTGAACATCTTAAAGAGGCAATGTGCTTAGCACCGGTCTTAGCTATGCCAGACTTCACAAAAACCTTTATTGTGGAATGTGATGCCTCAGGAAATGGAATTGGTGCAGTTTTAATGCAGGAAGGAAGACCCATTGCTTTCGAAAGTCGTCCAATCAAAGGAAAGTATTTACAGAAACCTATTTATGAGAAGGAAATGTTAGCAATACTGCATGCACTAAAGAAATGGAGAATTTACCTAATGGGAAGACACTTCAAGGTAAAAACTGATCATGATAGTCTTAAACACTTTTTGGAACATAGACTATCTTCAGAAGAGTAGCAAAAATGGGTCACAAAGATGTTGGGTAATGAATTTGAAATAATCTATAAAAAATGGAAGCTAAATGTTGTTGCAGATACACTCTCAAAAAAGAATGAAGAGGTGGAAGCATTGCTTTGTTCCATTTCTATTATCCAGCCAAATCGGATAACTGAAGCAAGAGATGAATGGAAGAAGGACGAATAAGTCTGGACACTCATTCAAAATTTGCAGCACAATCCTAGCACATATGATACATTTAGATGGAAAAATGATTCCTTATGGTACAAAGATTGCTTATATCTTCGTAAGAATTCCCAACTAAAACAAAAGATTCTTTTCGAATTGCAGACTTCTCCTTTAGGAGGACACTCAGGATTTTTAAAAATTACAACAGGGTGAAGAAAGAATTTTTTTGGGATGGCCTTAAATCTGATATTCAAAATTTTGTGGCGGAATTTTTTGTTTGCCAGCAGAATAAGGTTGAGACAATTAAGACCTCGGGTCTTCTACAACCTTTATCCATTCCAATTCAACGTTGGGAGGAGATTTTAATGGATTTTATCACAGGTTTACCTAGGTTTGAAGGAAAGAGTGTCATCATGGTGGTAGTTGATAGACTTACCAAGTATGCAAACTTTTGTACATTATCTCATCCATTTAAAGCAAGTACAGTTGCTACTACATTTATGGACACAATTAAAAAGCTACATGGAAACCCAAGGGTTATTGTGAGTGACAAAGATCCCAATTTTACTGGAAATTTTTGGACGGATTTATTTTCTTGTTTGGGTACTCAATTAGTTCATAGCTCATCTTATCATCATATTATCATCCTCAATCCTCAATCCGATGGTCAAACTGAGATAGTAAATAAATATTTGGAAGGATATCTTCGTTGTTTTGTATCTGATAAACAAGCACAATGGGTCAAGTAGTTACCTCTCGATGAATGGTGGTATAACACTTCCTTCCATACTGCAGCAAAAATGACCCCATTTATGGAACTTTATGGATATCATCCACCATCCATCACATCATCTTTAAGAGAAAATTTGAAGGTTCAAGCAGTGGAAGATCACATTGAGCATCAACAAGAAGTTCTCCAACTCTTAAAGGACAACTCAAATTTGGCAGAAAATCGAATGAAACAACAGGAAAATCAACATCGTAGCAAGAGAAGTTTTGATGTAGGAGACTGAGTATTTTTACGGCTACAACCATACAAAAAAAATGTCCCTCAAGCAAGTTAAGAAGGATAATAAATTATCATGAAAGTACTATGGTACTTACAAGGTGTTGCAAAATATTGGTACTATGGCATACAAATTGGAGCTTCCTGCTTCTTCACGAGTGCATCCAATTTTCCATGTTTCATGCTTAAAGAAGGTTATAGGTGAAAATATTCACTAGTACATTTGGGGGAAATTTCGACACTTGGTTCCGACGCTTTTGACCAAATGTTAGAAATTTCCCCAAATTTTTTCAATCCTACCCGAAACCGTCGCTATACCAACATTTAGAGAAAAGTGTCGCAATACCAACATTTAGACAAAGTGTCTCAATTGTTATGTTTGGAGGAATATGTCGCAATTGTGACACTATGCCCCAAAGCGTCGCTATTGCGACAGCTGCCTCCAAACGTCGCAAGTGCGACACAATGTCTAAGTGTCGCAATTGCGACGTTTGGAGGCATCTGTTGCAATAGCGATGTTTTTTCCGCCATCGGTATAATGACACTTATATGCACGCTACATAAAAATATGAAACTTATATGCGCGCTACATAAAAATGATTTTATTAAAAGCTACATTAATGTCTGATATCACGCGCGCATTCGCCCTCCACTCTTGCAGAACAACATTCGCCCTCAGCATTCGCCCTCAGCTCTTGCAGAACAACATTTTCCCTCAGCATTCGCCCTCGGCTCTTGCAGAACAACATTTTACCTCAGCATTCACCCTCAGCTCTTGCAGAACAACATTTGCCCTCAACTCTTGCAGAACAGCATTCGCTCTCAGCATTTTCCCTGAGCTCTTGTAGAACAGCATTCGCCCTCTGCATTCGTCCTGAGCTCTTGCAGAACAGCATTCAACCTCAACATTCACCCTGAGCTCTTGCAGAAAATCATTTTCCCTTCATTCGCCCTCAGCGTTCGCCCTCAGCTCTTGTATAACAGCATTCGCCCTCAGCATTCACCCTGAACTCTTGCAGAACAACATTCGCCCTCAGCATTCGCCCTGAGCTCTTGCAGAATAGCATTCACCCTGCATTCGCCCTCAGCGTTCGCCCTCAGCTCTTGCAGAACAACATTCACCCTTAGCTCTTGCAAAATGGTAAGTTCTTACTGTAGACCCTTCCTCCTATAGTAGGGTTGACTCTATTTGGGTTTTTTTGGTCAATTCCATTGGATTGTGTTAGGTTGTAGGGTTCTCTTTAGATGTCTTCCAATGTTATTTTGGATGAGTTCCAAAGAGGATGTGTGAGATTTTTTTGTGCTTGCATGAATTTGACTCCACCAGTTTCATGAAGTTTAAGCTATGGATTTTAGTTCGACAAACTCATCAATCTCAACACCCAGTAACGAATTTCCCTTGGTTTGATCTATATTGAAGGTGAAGTGCAAAGTGGTAGAGAATGGTAGATCGAAAGTCATCAGCTTCATCACAAGGGTAGTACTCCAGATTGAAAGTGATGAGCTTTAGTTCTCCATATTTGGGGATTTTCTGATATTTGGGTATTTTCTGATGACATACCAAAGGTCACATCCATACAACCATATCAAGGTCAATGCTGAGATCATTGTCATATAGATATAGGTCACTGATATATAGGGTTAATATCATCATCACTATCCATGGAAACCGAATGGTTACAAAATCTGTGATTGTGGTTGGCTCATTTATAATTATTGCCCATTTACAGTAGAGCACAGAAACACTAAATATGGCCTGAGCAGAGCCTTTACAACAAGCAATGGAATTGCAACTGCTTCATCAATAACCAATAGCTCCACTTGAGAAAAAATTTCAGAATCGTGGGGCTTGATATACTGTAGAGAAAGAAATTGTAGTTATCATTCATGCTCCAATATATTAATGTACTTTTTATATTGAACTGAAGAAAGGGAAACAAGCAAATGATAGCCATCATACAATGCTTTGACATAAGAGTTTTGTGTGACATACTTGAAAAAAAAGAACTCATCCACTAATATTTATAATCATTCAAGTTATTAAAGTTAAACACAATGTCAAGAATCAAGATTCAATACCCTCTATTATCTTCATCACCCAATACAAGATTTAAATTTTTCCCAAAGAAACGCTTATTAAATTGGCAGCCATTATTTCTCCCTGCTTTAAAAACCCTACATTTAAATGAAAAAAAGCATTGCATTTCAACTACAAAAATATATTAGTGTTCAAGTGTACATGTGTGCATCACTTGTGTAGGGTATTCCTTTTCCACTTTCACATTATCCAAGAATGTGTGCAGTATAGTTCATATTTTTTGTGATTTATATTATCTTGAAAAAGGAAAGGTAAATTATTTCCCATGGAAAAAGAAGGTTTTCCCTTTTTACTACTAGAAATGGTACAACCAAGCTCCATTTCTACCCGAAACTCCTATGAAACAGGAACCAAATAAAGGCCATGTCCTCAATGGACATCATTTGGCTTTTAAAATGGCCATTGCACCATGTTGTTTCTTATATTACATCACGATAGTTTCTTAGGTCATTTCTTGTTTCTTGAGATGAAAAACAACCAAATAAATTGTGAAGATCCTTTCAAGAAATAAATGACCATTTCTCAATCATATCTCAACTATTTTTTATTTTATTCAGTGGTTGCTTACTTTGAGAGAAATTTGACACTTTTATAAGGAATACAACATAAAAACACAAAATAGGAAGGAATTGATGAGGTAGATGACCTTTAGTTGTTGTCAATTAAGAATTGATAATACACGATGCATGTTCTGTACTAATAACTAGGTTCCTTCCTGGAGTTAGGACACAAAGTATTGAATCAAAGTTGTAGTTTCTAACTTCTTGTATTGGTTCATAATCTTGAAATTCAGACATTGCATGTCTTCATTGCTTCATGTTTGAATAATTTGCATCATATCGTATAATAGGAAATTAGGAATTATGATTATTATTACTTTATGGATCTGTTAAGTTAATTTTAAGTTTGCATGGTTTAGTGTGAAATTATTCTAGTGTGCCCCTAGGCCCAGGTGAAGGAATGCCAAGGACTGAGAACCCTAGTTTTTAAATGGTTTTGTTTCTTATACCCAAAAACCCCTCAACATCACTTCTTATTAGTTCTTAACAATAGTGTTGTAAACAATTTGAGAATTGATATAGAAAAATCTCGCACTTCTCAAGATAAAGTCCTAAAGCTAAAGTGTGATACCATGTGTAATTCAATAGCCCCATTGTCACCTCACCAACCTCTTTTCACTTCGAGCTATCTCTCCTCCAACTCAAGGGGGGTTATCCCTAGTAGATGCTAGGGATATAATGGCCCAACCAAACCAAGTCAAGAGCCCCCTAACTCTCTATGTTTGCTACTATCAATCAAAATATTGAACAATAGGGTCAGACATGCATCCTAAAGATAAAATTGCCAGGGTATTTTTGGGTAATTTCAAAGGGAAAGTCCCCAAACACATATAATCAAGGAATTATAACGTGATTTCAAGCATTAAATATCAACAAAATAGTTTAAAGGATATTGAAAGGAAAAAGGTGATGGAAGATAGAAAGTTCCTTACTTAAATGCTCTAAGGATTTTTCAATAGTTGCTCCAAAAGCTTCACTTCAAGGCCCTTCAAGATCGTATCCAACAATTCTATACCGTCAGTGTCAACAATGTTGCTCCAAAAATGTCCTCAAGGTCTTCACAACAAGTTTACTAGAAGTTTCTCCAACAATATATTCAATAAGGTCTTCATTGTCAACTCGTCTCTTGTTTGGGTGCCTTAATGTGCAATGACATGTTTCCAGGACTGAATTCAATGCAAGACATATTTGAAACTCTAACTTTGTCTTTCGGTGTCTTATTAGAAATTATTTCAGTTTTCATTTTGTGTTTTCAAGTTAGATATTGTTTTCAATTTTTTACATTTATAATTTTATTGCAATGTGGCAGACTGATCAGAGCAGTGCAGGAACAACCCCGAGACGGGATGATCGCGGAAAGAGGCCAGCCGAAGAACATGTAAAGTGCCAGCATTGCTCTATCTTCAGGTATTTTAGTTATTTACATAATTGAAATAATATTAATTTTGTTCAAATATGCAGACACCTAGCCATGGTACGCCCGATGATTCCCTCTTTGAGGAAGAGCTTTCTTCATCCCTATCTCCAGTGTTCTTGTTGCAAAAAAAGGCACGAGATGCAAGGTCAGAATTTAATACTTTGATAGACGTGCCTCAAACACCTGAAACAAAAGAGAGGATAAAACAACTTATGAGCCAGCTAGAAACATATCAGGTAATAATAAAAAGTCAAAAGGATATTTTTTTTGTTCTACATGAGATGAATTGTGATAGTTTGATTTTTAATTTTTACATTGACTAAACTAAGAAAAATTTCTTTTGTATGTAGCATTTTCTGGCACTTGCTGAACCCGGTGTTGGTAGTAGTGGGACACAAGGGCAAGAGATTGCCTAGAAACCCTCTCTTACACCTTCTACTCCTTTAGGTGCCAGCCACGAAACACACCCTGCCCAAGCAGACACCTAGCCAACCACTGAACGTGTTGGCGGTGATGAGGCTGATATGGCCAACTACATTATTGTGTTTCCTGGAGCTACATGTGTCAGCTCCACAGGGACCATTAATGGCGTGTTGTTGGTGAACGATGAAGGTGTCCCTATAAAGCACGTACAAATCCTAGGTAAATTTTAATATTTTAACTATTTCATGTACTTTATCCAAAACATGTTTATCATGATTTTTATTTTTAAATTAATGATAATATATTTTTTTTTCTGTGTAGGAAACAATGAGTTCTACAATTTTTTGGAGAGCCATGCGTTGGTAATTTTTTGCCCAACCATACGCACAGGGTGGAATTCCCAAAATTCCAACCTGAAAAAAGAACTTCTAGATTATCTAGAAGCCCTTTTTGGGGTCGGCACATTTGACAGAACAGCGGTGGCTCGGGTAGTCAGAAAATATTTGAAATATACCAGGGAAACCTATAGGACACAATTGCAATTTAACCCTAGATACGAGCATCCTCTCACAGTTCCAGAGAGTGAGTGGAGAGCACTCATCCATGGCGAAAAAGAGAAAAGGGCAAAGAAAGAAGGAAAAATGCCAACTGGACCCGCAAGGTAAATTACAACTTTAATTCAATAGCTTTAATTTTCTCTATGTCTAAAATAAAAATGTGCTACGTCATATCTGACTTCAATATTTTGATGCTAGGTTTCCTGACACCTCAAAGGCAACCAAAGCTAGGATTGAAAAAAAGGGCCATCACAAGCTAGGCCAGGGCGGCTACTTGAAATTAGCCCCAAGAATTGTAATTAAGTAGCTAAACAACTTATAATTAATTGTATCGCCTTCCAACGTTTTTGTAATCCTATCAAATATGATTAAAAATACACAATCATATGTAATGTAGGGTGATGACTTCGGAACAGAAACTACAGAGGAAGATAAAAATATCGCTTTCCATTTCGGCTATCAAGCTATAGTTGAACGTCGCAGAAGCTTGGGGTAGGTCCCAAGATCCAGAATGCCTGATAAGGTAAAACATTAACCTTTCAATATGTTTGTTTTCGTCCATAAATTTAATGTCTAACAACTTTGTTTAAATCAGGGGAGCAGCACTACCGACAAGGAAAATAACCCAGTTTTAGAGCCAGATGTAGATGATCCTCACGTGCAACCTGATCATTGTAGTGGGGACCAGGCCGACAATGCTACTATCAGTGAGGGCCGTGACGGTAATTAATTTACACTTATAATTTTTTCTAATTATACCTTGATGGTTGTCCTTATAACGTTTTTTGTTTAAATGACAGAGAATGTTTCCCTTGAGGATCTTACCACCAGAGAGGAAGACAGGGCAATAGTCCCAACGACGACAATTGGTGCACCAGGTAAATAATCTCATTGCAATTTTTTTTATTAATATTACCGAACTAGTTCAATGATATTTAAAAAATGACAATTAAAATTTAATATTATCTGTTTTTGTAGGCGATGCCCCGTCACTGGATGAGACTAGACATCGTGACTACGCAACTAGGTCAGCGGCGACAACTGGTGCACCAGGTAAATAATCTCATTGCAATTTTTTTTATTAATATTACCGAACTAGTTCAATGATATTTAAAAGCTGACAATTAAAATTTAATATTATCTGTTTTTGTAGGCGACGCCCCGTCACTGAATGAGACCAGACATCGTGACTACGCAACTAGGTCAGCGGCGATAATTGGTGCACCAGGTAAATAATCTCATTGCAATTTTCTTTATTAATATTACCGAACTAGTTCAATGATATTTAAAAACTGACAATTAAAATTTAATATTATCTGTTTTTGTAGGCGATGCCCCGTCACTGGATGAGACCAGACATCGTGACTACGCAACTAGGTCAGCAGTGCGGGTCGAAAGGCACGAAACAGGAGCAGAGCATGATGATATTGATGATGTAATTAGGAGATTTAGAAATAGGAAGAAGAAAAAGAAAATTCGATAATGTAAAATATTGTATTATTATAAGACAAACATTACCATACTTGGAACGTTTTTTGCGTTATATAAAAAACTCATTTATCATACTATTTTTATGTCAAGCATTAATTGCAATGTTTCCTTGTGTACTTTTTGTTGAATTGTTTTTTTATTAGTTATTGAATATTTTTTTTATGCTCATGAAAGTAAAAAATTAAATATAGATTGGGTATTGGGGAATTGAGAGTGATGTGAGGGGGGGGGAGGGGCCATAAGAGCTTCCACCTTCACGTGGTTGGCCCTGTTTAGTAGAGAATAATTTATTGAAGCGATTTAATCTTGGAGCAAACCTCCCTTGATCCAACGTAGCAACAAAAAAGTCACTGTTGACTTAGTTGCTACTCTTTCAGATCGTGGGAGGCTTGTTCCAAGTTCATGCAACTCCAATAAATTTTTCTTGAAACGAAGAGGAGCTTATTCAGGTATGTTTTGAAATTTTCAACATATGTTCTAACATTATCATAAGAATGCATCTTAGAGTAAAAAATACTACATCAATTACTTGTATTTATTGTATAGAAAATGATGGATTTTGATTGACTTGGCAGTGTAGGTACAAATCCTCTTGCATCATGGGAAATACAACTTGTCAACCAGGGTCATGTCCAAGATATTTTTTCTTGTGTGCTTGACCAGGTTCGTAATGTCACATTTTTTAAGTTCCTTTACAATTCATAATTCAATATTAAGTTTGTTCATGATTATTATCTAGGTTTTTTGTATGTGTTTTTTCATCTATTTGATTGTAAGCAACTCTGCATTTTTCCTGTTGTTTACTATGATTTCCCCCATTACCACTCCCAGGATGAATATGACTTTATTTTTACATAGTTTACTTTAATTTTACTATGATTTCTCCATTTAGGATTTCATAGGTTACATCATGTAAAGTTGTCAATCTGAGGTTGGTGATGAGCTTTAGTTCTTCAGATTTGGGGTTTTTCGGATATTTTCTCCCTCATGTCATTCATGCATCGCCTCGTTGTTTGAGCATGCCAATTGTATACCACTTGTACCAATTGGCACATGTAAATCTCTGAGTGGTGCCACATTTCACCTATTTTCAGTGAGAGTTTAGGGTTTCTCTAACATAGCTTCAGAAATCTGATTCAGTGCATGCTTGAATATCATCACATAATACTCATGGTTTGGATTGATGAGCATGTTCCGAATGGTTGGTTGATTCATAAGAACCACCCATATAGTCATCTTGAGATATTTTAGAAGTTTTCTCGGGTTTCCTTTTTCACCGTTTCTAGTGGGTGGGATGGTGTGGGGTGATCCATCAATATTGGTGCTCTTGTAGTAGGGAATTTTTTTTGGGGGATATAAAGGAGCATTTGATGTAGATATCCCATTGGATGCATTCATAGATGGGCACGAGAGGTAAAGAATTTAAATTAAAAATATGCAACCTTTAGCATGGCAACCTGAAGGTTGCGAGAGACACTGGTTAAAGATTGTTTTGTGTTGGCCTTAATATAATCATGATTTCTTTCTATTATCTTAATGCAAGTATATAGTTCAGTCTCATTAAAATGAGGATTTTGGTTGTATTTCTCTTTGGTTGTTTCTCTCTTAATGCTCCAAAAGTTGCCAAAAGTTGTGATAGTTGTTTAGTTTCCTGTTACAACTTAAAAGTGGTTTTTAGCAACGGGAGTCATGTTTTTTAAGGTTCATACTAATATGAAGATATTGTAATTTTATAATCAGCATAAGAGAATATGGCCTCTGCTTTGGGAAATATGACAACAATTGCCACATCTACCTCATTGGGTAACAATGGAAAGGGGAAGAATTTGGGTGCAATGTTTGATAATTATGGTAGACAATTGTCTTCTCTTTCAGTTTTTTCACCCATTTCCTTTAATCGCTCAAGCAGAAGAGGGACTCTGAGATTACGCGAAAGAGAGAAGGTAGTTAATACAAGAGCTATGGAAAAGGAGTTGTACTTCAACAAGGATGGCTCAGTGACAAAAACATTGCAGGTCAGAGAAAAAATTATGTTTAAAGGAAGGTCACCTGCACGTGAAACTTCACTGCGGTGGATATTTCCTTGTCCACTTATATTCGATTTTAATGTGTTATTTTAATTTTTCATGGAGGTTTGTTTTGGCATATGGTCTGGCATTCAATTGCACACTTACTAAAAGCATTGTCAATTTGTCTTGCAGGCGGTGTGAACAAACTTGCTGATCTTGTTGGAGTCACCCTTGGGGCGAAGGGAAAAATGTTGTCTTGGAGAGCAAGCATGGTTCTCCGAAAATAGTTAATCATGGTGTGACAGTAGCTAAGGAGGTAATTTGTAGATGTGTGCTCTGGTTTTCTTTTTAACGTTGTATTAGGTCCCCCTCTTAAATGTCTTAGATTTGGTAGGCATAATTTGAAACTCAAAGGTGAAAGGAAACATATTTGTTACCCAGTGGTCTACTTGGCCTATGGACTAGCCACATTAGAGTAATGCATAAAGCTTTTCACAAAAATAAAAGGAAAGGGTTATGGTTGAGTCAAATTTTATTGTTATTGACAGTGTAATGAAATGTATCTCAATGCTATGGTTTTGGCCTTTTTATGGGTTGAATTAGAGGACCCGGTTGAAAATATTGGGGCCAAGTTGGTAAGGCAAGCTGCGGCAAAGACAAATGATTTAGCTGGGGATGGAACCACAACATCTGTTGTTCTTACACATGTTGGAATATTGAAAAATTCCAGAACAATGAATGGTGAATAAATCTCCCTTCCTCTAACACAGAGAAAATGAAAATTTCTTTGACATGAGACAGAGTTTCAATACTTTGAAAACAAACTTCTATTCCCTTCAATAACTCAGAAAAAAACTATTACACTTCTTCCTCACTGAGAGGGATTACAAAATTACGACTGCTACCAAAAGCAGTGCATAAAACCAACTCACTGTCTGTTCAAAACAAACATACTCTGTCTCTAAAAGACTCTGTTGTGTTTTTCACTTTCGCACTGCTATGCATACACACTTAAAAAGTTACACTCAGTCTTTCACTTTTTACACACTGCTGTGTAATAAAAAATTTACGTACTGTCTATAAAAAAAAACTACCAAGATTTTTTGTCCTTTTTATTTTTATATGCCGTAACATATAAAACATATTATAATAAACCCTCTTTTAAAAAAAATAAAATTAAAACTAAATTCTATGGCCCACCTTTCATTTTGCATATGATATATATATAACATATGTTTAAAACATATGTATATATTAAAGCATACATAAAATTAAACTATCAAAACATTAAAGAACCCTTTCTGTCGGACTTCAAAAGTCTGAATAGATTGAATTTCAAACCAAATTCACGTTCCAAAATGGGATGTTGACGTCTGCCTAATTTGTAATGCGAATTCTCAATCCAATGTGCCTTATGAAAAATTCGGGTCCGGTTTTTAGGTTTTCAGATTACCGTCAATTTCATGCGATCCAATATTAATGCTCCACGTGTCCTCCTTTTGAATTTACAAAACCGGGGAGTAAATTTTTCTTTGTTTAATTTCTAGTTGGTGAATTGCGTTAATGCTAGTTGTTGTGTTTAAATACAATCCTGTACAGAAATATGGCTGCGGCCGTCTACAAAAAAAACTTGTAGGAATTTTAAATGCTAAATTAAATTTCTAGATGGCGTGCAAGCAACCTCCAAAAAAAATTTTGCTGCTGCATCTGTCCTTCTGCTGCAGTAGTTGAAGTTAAATTTCAACAGCACAGGGTTTAATAAGTGAGGGTGTAAAGGTAACTTTTTTTCGATAGTACTGGATTAAGATCATATATTCATTTTTGTAGGGTCTTATGGTGTTTGGTTTTTTAGTTTTGGGTTGGGCTTATTGAGTCTAAGATAGTTTTTGAGTGAAAAAATTGCTATTAGGTATTAAAAAAATTTGGTTCTTTTGTCAAAATTTATGAGCTTGTTAGGAAATACAAAACTGACAATGGTTGTATCTTAAATTTGTGGAAAATAATTTGAAATGAAACATTTTTGTTTAGGTTGTTGCAAAAGGTGCAAACCCCATTCAAATTACTAGGGGCATTGACAAGACAATAAAAGCCCTTGTTTCAGAACTCAAAATTTTGTCAAAGGAGGTAAACGCTTGCCTTTTGAGTATGCTGGTTTTCCTTTTTGCTGATGGTTTGGTGTATCTAATTGAATTAGTTGCCTAAGGTATTTTTGGTTGCAAACTCCTTTTCATTTTTCATACAGTATTGGCCTTGTGGAATACATTTGATTGTGTCGTCTTGTTAGATCTACAACATTTGTAGTTGTTTAGTCTTATGGTCGAGATGCACTTTTATTATGGAAATAGTTGATGCAATATTGTCATTTAATCCTTACCGCAAGGTAGCATGTTGAGAAGTTTCTTGTGAAACATTTGGTATTCAAAATGACACTTGATCCTATACAGCATCATGCACTTGACTTCAAAATTCATATTCAAAGTGTGCCAGACAATTCTTGCAAAATTTCAAATATTTATGTTGTTTTAAACCATTATCGTTTTCATGTATTGGATGCTGAAAATGAGAAAAAGACTTTGGTATGAAACCAACTGGTGAATAATTTCCAGCAAAACAACCACTTCCAAGACATGATTTAGAAGTAGAACATATGTATTTATGAAGCATAGAAAGATATCCTTGATGCATTATCAATGTTTGGCTAGGGTTATTTTTGGAGAAAATAACTCCTTATTCCTAGAATAGTGATCTTCAATACAAGTAAATGCCAGAGAAGAGAGATCATCATGTGACATAAACCTATTAACAAAAGTGAACAAGGAATGATTATTAATTATGGCATACTAAGTTGTCAGTGATTTTGACTATTTGTCTTTAACATGTAAAAATGTTAAATTCCAAACTTACATCATCATGGTTTGGCATCATGAGCTTGACTAATTGTCCACCATGCTCATAATTTCATTGTTGTCTTCATATCTATAAACAACGTTTAAAATAATAATAATAAAGTTCTATAAGAAAAATCCAGACCTCCATGCTGCTGCTCCTTGTGAGAAAAAGTCAAAATTGCATTACACAATCTGACACATAAGACTCTCCTATATCCCAGTGGTATGTATCCAAATTATTATAATAGCATCTTCAAGACTTATGTTGACATTTCCAATGAGATATTTAAGCAACGAAAGATGGAGCCTTCTTCATTGTTGTATATGTAACAGTCTTTTATTAATATAAATATTGATGGTTTTGTCTTTCTGAAAATGAAATGTAAAAATATTTTATTGTGGTCAATTGAAAAGTTTTTTTTTAAAGCTTTTCATTATGGAAGGGCGACATAGATATATGCCCTTCTAATTGAAATTCAGACCTGCCCTTCAAATTTGATCACTGTGTGGGACCTTAACAAACAATACAACTATTTCGCCGTGCATTATATAAAACATATAACAAAACCTTTGTCAAAACTTCAAACGAACCCTTTAGCCATAGGTATTTCATCACGAATTGATCATTTTACCATGTACCTTCTTCTAGAGAAATATTCTTCCACTTGATTAGGTACTTCATAATGGTTATATGTCAAAGAGATACAAAATGTTTATCTATAACTTTTTGTGGTTCAAGAATCAACTTTCATTCTTCATCTAATTTTGGAAGTTCTATTTACATTGGCATATTTTTTCCCAAAACCTTTTTAGGCAAGATACATGAAAAACCTTATGAATGCAAGAAGAAGGAAAATATAACTTCTATACCACTTGTGCAATCCTATGAATAATTATTTAAGGCCATAACATTTTTGAGCTAATTCTTTATTCTTCTTTTTCTTGAATGAAGATTGCTTATAATGCTATAATCTAAAAATTACCCAATTACCCTCCTCAAATTATCTTTCACTTCAATGTTGTTCCCCTTGTTGTTTTATCATGTTTCATGTCATTTGAAGGTTTTCCATAATAATTTTCAAAGTTTTTCTTTAGTATTTTCCATATGTGACTCTGTTTCCTATACTTTGGACTTATCTTGCAAAAATTATGAGATACTAGGAGTTGGATATCCATAAATGGCCTTAAATGGGGAAATTTTAGTAGATGTGTGATAGGTAGTATCATATTAACATTCTTCCTTGACGAACCGAATTCATCCATTAATATTTCTTTTCTAAAGAGTAACATTGTAGATAACCTTAAAAAAATTTGTTAACTATTTTTGTTTGACCATTTGATTGTGTTTGATATGTAGAACTCATGGCAGCTAGTGTCTCTCCACTCATATTAAATAATTATTTCCAAAAGTTTCTTTTTACTATTACTTTATGAAAACCATGAAGACTATGAATTTCTTTCACGGACACTTTTGCCACCTGGCTTGTTTTTTATGTACTTTGAGCTCTACAAAAAAAAATCTACAAAATTTATCTATATAAATGACCACAGAAATGTAATACTTACCTTTATATTTCAGTAACCCTGTAATAAATTCTATTGATATATATATTCTAGTATTTGAATATGTATGTGGAATGGTTGAAGTAACCCTAGAGATTTTACTATTTCTCTTTTATTTATTATGCAAACCTGACCTTCTCTTACAAAATTTTGAATATCTTTCTTCATTCCTTCCAAAAATATATTTTTTGATCCTTTGAGATGTTTTAAGGAACCCTACGTCCTACCATCAGAGAGACATGGGACTCCCTTAATATTTTTTTATTCAAATATGCTTGCGTGCATAAAAATATTCTACATTTGCAACAAAGTATATCTCTCTTTCACTCCCAATGCTCCATAGAGTACATCCCATCCTTTATAAATTTTAGTTTTTGTTTAGTACTATTGTCATTTTTCCATTATGGCAAGCTTCTTCTACCCACCTAGGAATAGAAAATGTAATTGGATATAAATTTGAGGCCTCTTCTATTTTAGAAAGAGCATCATGTACTAAATTTTCCTTACCCTTTTTGCATATTATCTCAAAATTAAAACTTTGTATTTTTTCTCCTCATTTTTGTTAATCTTCTAATGAAAATCATATCTTCAAAAAACACTTTATGCTATCATGGTATATCTTGACTTTAAAGTACCACCCAATGATATACTATCCCCATTTTTTATTGCATGTAATATTGCTTCCATTTATTTTTCATACGTAGATTTCACCAAATATTTTCTTTGAATTCCTTGATTTTAAAAGCCAATGATATCCCTTATTGTGTTAATGTTACATAAATTCCTTGTCCTAGTGCCTCACACTCTACTATGAATGTTTTACCAAAAGTAGGTGCAACCGATGTTGGTGTAGAAGACATGGCATCCATTAAAAGAGAGAATTCCAAAGTAGCCTCATCATTCCATATAAATGATATTTCTTCAAGAGATATGTGAGTGGACTTGAAATGCATGCATAATTATTAACAAATTATCAATAATATCATGTAAGTCTAAAAAATCTTCTAAGAACCTTGATTTTCTTAGGAATAGGTCATTTTGTAATAGCTTGCATCTTTTGAGGCTCCAACTTCACTCCTTCCTTTAAAACAATATGAACCAAATACTCGAATTCTTATTTCTGAAAAGCACATTTGGATATTTTTACATAAAAATGATTGTTTAGTGTGGTATTTATATAAATTTTTCACATGTTTAGTGTGGTATTCCCATGATTTATTATAAATATGTGTATTATCAAAGAAAACCAACACAAATTTTATAAGATGGGATAAAACAAAATTGTTCTTAAGTCAAGCCCACCGGACTTCAAACGACGATAAACCATAATTCAAACCAAATTCGCATTCCAAAATAGCCTGCTGACGTCAGCCAATTTTGTGACGCGAAAACTAATTGAATTCCGCCCTAATATTTTTCGGGTCCGAAGTTGGGCTGGCGTACGGAGGGAGAGTTGTGACGCAAATTTCTTATCAAATTCACCCTAATCTTTTTTGGGTCGGATTTCCATTGTGCGAGCGGCCCAAACAAAGATCCACTCCAATCAATTTCTGCCATGTGTCCTCAATCAAATGTTTCCCTGTTCCCGAATGTGGGTGCATTTGATGGAATTTCAGGCGATGGGACATGGATGTGGCGATTTCATATCAATCGCTAAGTTTTAACGCTGTTCAATTAAGTTCCAAGGTTTTCACATCAAATCACATTAAGTTTTAACATTGTTCAAGATCGGACCTCCACTCCTGTTAGTGATTCCACATGCTCCAATATGATCTAGCCTTCGGCTCTCATTAATGATCAGAGATTAATTATGACGGGCGTCCTTCGATTGCATTGCAGTCGGTTCGATAAAATGGCGTTTTGCTATGGTTTTTTAGACAAGCTGGTTGCTGGGTTACACTGCCCGCTCACTGTGACGAGAAGGAGAAATGGCCAGCTGAACTGCTGCTTAGACCTTGCTGCATATCTGCATTTCTCTCGGTCTAGTCCTTGTCTGTCTTCCTCTATTTCTTGGAATCCTGCTTCTTCGTCTCCTCTTGTGCCCTCTATTGAGACTGCACCCATGCCTCACCTATGTCAAATGATGCATTGCCGCAGGGGGAGCACTAGAGGTCAACCCCTGTGTGCTCCCTCCAGCCCCTCAACTGAGTCGTCTTCCCAGTCCAGTGATTATCACGCAGGTCGCTAGCCAGATACTAGAAGTGGGCAGGGTTGGGTTCTAGGATCTGGCCACCGTATGGGCTCCCTTGCTCATCATTTCCCCACCGTTTCACCTTCTCCCATGACACGCACTGTGATTTTTTCCTTTAATTTCTCTCTGAACCGCCCACGAATCACAGCTTCAATTACTGTGGTTTTCCATGAGGAGGCCCAAATGGAAGAACAATGCACCCGTCTGGCGGGTTTGAGCTCAGAAAAAGCCGGCTAGCATTCGGGCCTTCAGGAGGGGAGTGGTGGCATGAATGTGGAGGTAGCACCTGGCGATCCTGGACCTTTCGAAGGATGGTGCCGAATTGTCGAGGAGCCGGAGGAGTAGTTTGGTTAATTTGTTTTTCTTGCTTCGCGGCCCACTTAATTGGGCTACTTTTAGATTATATTACTGTGCTGGACCTCTCTAATATTTTTTAATTAATAGCGATAGATTCAAAAATGCAAGACTTTTAGTATGAGGGCGATTAGCAATTTTGATTTTTGATGACCAATTTTCATGAGTACGAGCAATGTTTTTGACTTCGGTGTAATTTTATTCCCACTATTAATAGATTAAGTTTACTTAGAAAAAAAAATGTTGCCCTGTTTCTATTTTAAACCTGTTTTTTGAAATACAGAGCCATGTTTATATGAGTGTTTATAGTCGAAGCGCTACGGGGTGGTTTATTATATTAATATTTCACGGTCGAATTATGTTCATAACAATTGGGAAAAAAAATGTTGCCCTGTTTCTATTTTAAACCTGTTTTTTGAAATACAGAGCCATGTTTATATGGTCTACGTATTATACTCTTTCTCTGTATATCTACAGGAATGTTTTTTCTATGAACAGGGTGGATGCTGTAGCGGGCTACTAATGGAAACAAGCGAGCCTGAACCTCACATCTCGAATGCAACAGATGGTTACCAATTTTGGAATCAAGCAAGCCTGATCTTACAAGCGAGCCTGGGTTTCTGCAGATGGCTTTTATTTCCGGGAACAAGCGATCCAGAACATACAATCGACCCTGGGTTTATACATATTTTTTCTCTATAATGGATGCTTTTTGTGTGAGGCGTATATCAACAGTACATGTCTCTCCACATTTCCTGTATCCGCTTTATGATACTATTTTATGTGTTGACAGGTTATCACTCTGCCTTCAAAACTAGCGATGCTGGTTTATTGATATGTTCTGATGGTCTTTTTATATTTTGGACATATCACACTCCTCACATGATTAGCGTTTTTCTCTGTTCAAGGATTTTGGGTACTTTAATTTATATTTGGAACAATGGACGTCGGTACTCTATCTGTTGTTTTACTATTCTACATACTGCTATTTCACTTTCTTATAGATGCCTCGGGCATATTTGGATGCTTTCTCAGATTTTTCGATAATCTCCATGTGGACCGTTACTAGGTTTTATATCATGTCCCTGTATGTGACATGGGGTATTTTTATATCATTGTCTGGGGTGGGACTTCCACTTTTCTGGATGGATATTTGGGTTCCAATCTTCGGATGTGAAAATGTAATGACTTCATGGACTATTTTACTTCATATAATATATTCAAAACAACGTTTTTTCTCTTGTGAAAAAAAAATGATTAATGTTTATCACTCTGCCTTCAAAACTAGCGATGCTGGTCTATGTTGCTGGTTTATTGATATGGTCTGATGGTCTTTTTATATTTTGGACATATCACACTCCTCACATGATTAGCGTTTTTCTGTGTTCAAGGATTTTGGGTACTTTAATTTGTATTTGGAACAATGGACGTCGGTACTCTATCTGTTGCTTTACTATTCTACATACTGCTATTTCACTTTCTTATAGATGCCTCGGGCATATTTGGATGCTTTCTCGGATTGTCGATAATCTCCATGTGGACCGTTACTGGGTTTTATATCAAGTCCCTGTATGTGACATGGGGTATTTTTCTATCACTGTCTGGGGTGGGACTTCCACTTTTCTGGATGGATATTTGGGTTCCAATATTCGGATGTGAAAATGTAATGACTTCATGGACTGTTTTACTTCATATAATATATTCAAAACAACGTTTTTTCTCTTGTGAAAAAAAAATGATTAATGTTTATCACTCTGCCTTCAAAACTAGTGATGTTGGTCTATGTTGCTGGTTTATTGATATGGTCTGATGGTCTTTTTATATTTTGGACATATCACACTCCTCACATGATTAGCGTTTTTCTCTGTTCAAGTATTTTGGGTACTTTAATTTGTATTTGGAACAATGGACGTCGGTACTCTATTTGTTGCTTTACTATTCTACATACTGCTATTTCACTTTCTTATAGATGCCTCGGGCATATTTGGATGCTTTCTCAGATTGTCAATAATCTCCATGTGGACCGTTACTGGGTTTTATATCAAGTCCCTACATGTGACATGCGGTATTTTTCTATCATTGTCTGGGGTGGGAATTCCACTTTTCTGGATGGATATTTGGGTTCCAATCTTCAGATGTGAAAATGTAATGACTTCATGGACTGTTTTACTTCATATAATATATTCAAAACAACGTTTTTTCCCTTGTGAAAAAAAAATGATTAATGTTTATCACTCTGCCTTCAAAACTAGTGATGCTGGTCTATGTTGCCGGTTTATTGATATGGTCTGATGTTCTTTTTATATTTTGGACATATCACACTCCTCAGATGATTATCGTTTTTCTCTATTCAAGGATTTTGGGTACTTTAATTTGTATTTGGAACAATGGATGTCAGTACTCTATCTGTTGCTTTAATATTCTACATATTGCTATTTCACTTTCTTATAGATGCCTCGGACATATTTGGATGCTTTCTCAGATTGTCGATAATCTCCATGTGGACCATTACTGGGTTTTATATCATGTCCCTGTATGTGACATGGGGTATTTTTCTATCATTTTCTGGGGTGGGACTTCCACTTTTCTGGATGGATATTTGGGTTCCAATATTTAGATGTGAAAATGTAATGACTTCATGGACTGTTTTACTTGATATAATATATTCAAAACAATGTTTTTTCGCTTGTGAAAAAAACATTATTGTTTATAGTCGAAGCGCTGCGGGGTGGTTTATTATATTAATATTTCACAGTCATTGGAACACCCACAATTCATAACAAATATTGGAGATTTACTGTCCTGTTTTAAAGTTTCATTTTTTTTTTTAAATTGAACCCATCGTCGGTATACCGACGCCTTGCAAGCGTCAGAATTGCGACAGCTTAAAAACGTCGGAAGAGAGATGGTATAAAAACGTCAGATAAGCGACGTTCAAAACATAGGACCACATTTCTTCGGAATTGCGATAGTTTACAAACGTTGGAAGAGCGACGTTAAAAACATCGGACCACATTTCGTCAAAATTGTGACAGTTTACAAACTTCGGAAGAGAGACGTCCAAAACGTCGGACCACATTGCATCGGAATTGCGACAGTTTACAAACGTCGGAAGAGCAACGTTCAAAACGTCGAACCACATTTCGTCGGAAGTGTGACAGTTTACAAACTTCGGAAGCACGACTTTTTGGGAAACGTCGGAAGAGCGATGCTTGTTTGGAAGCGACGGAAAAAGTATCGGTAGTGCGACACTTTTTAAATGCGTCAGAATTGTGACGGGATGACAAACCACGTTTTTCCCATCCTCGAACTGTCGCTCTTGCGACGACTATGTGTCGGAATAGCGACGAATTGGCCGTCGAAAATTCTGCCAAATTTTCTAGTGATTCTAGTTCAAACAATATTGCCAGAACTTGATGAGGAAGGAAAAATCATATTGGAACCTCAAGTATTCATGAAAACCAGAACTCGACAACTACAGAATCAATAAATTTCAGAGTATCTCATCATGTCGAAGAGCTTACCCACTGAAGATTCTACATGGGAGGATGAGAATTTTATACAGAACCACCCAAAGCTACTCAAGAATTGAGGACAACACTTTTTTGAAGGAGAGGGGCATGTTAGGTTCCTATATTACTAGTATATTCCCTTATTGTTGTTAGTGTAACCCCCTTATTGTTATTATTGTACCCTTATAACATCCATATTTTTATTATTGTGCCCTTAAATTATTATTGTTAGGTTGGCTAGGATTACATTGTGGCCCCACTAGGATTACATTGTGGCCCTATGGACTCCTATATATAGAAAGGAGGTTTTTTAACTTGTATCATCCAAGAATTTTTCATTCATGTAATGTATTGGAGGTTGCCCCCTCGAAGTGGCTTATTTCTAAGGCGTTGATATCTCTTTTCTTCTATTTTTGGAGCTGGTTTCACAACAATTGATATCCTATTTTCGATTTTCTATCTTAATGCTCTTCCTACCTTATCAAAGACAAAAGCTAGATTCCTGAAATAAAAATCTTTAGAATTCTGCATTTTAGATGGGGTGTTAAATTGGAAAAATTCTATAGGAATTTTTCTTAAATGTTTGCTTAAGGATGATGCAGGTAAAATCATGCATGAACTGCATGAGGGATAATGTGGAGGCCACCTTTACTGGAAAACCACAGCTAACAAAATCCTTAGAGCTAGATATTATTGGCCCACCCTTTTTCCTGATACCCACAAATTGGTCATGACTTGCCATAAGTGCCAAAATTTTTATGGCAAGTGAAAAATCCTACCTTTGCCTTTGCATCCCATTACTGTTGAAGCTCCTTTTAAATAATGGGGTTTAGACTTCATTGGAGAGATTCACCCCACCTCATCTGCCCAACATAAGTGGATCCTCACTACTACTAATTACTTTACCAGGAGGATAGAAGCCATCCCCTCTAGAAATGCCATTGACTCAGTCATTATCAAATTTCTTGAGACTAACATCATGTCTAGATTTGGTTGCCCTAGAAATATCATCACAGATAATGTTGTTGCCTTTACATCCAAAAGAATGGTTGAATTTTTTTATAAGTATCACATCACATTAGGACATTCCACAGCTTATTACCCTCAAGGCAATGGACTGACTGAGTTTTCTAGCAAAATCTTGGTCAATATTATCAAGAAGCTTCTAGAAATAAATAACAAAGCATGGAATGGAAAGCTAGTACATGCACTATGGGCTGATAGACTAACCACCAATAAATCAATTGTTATGTCTCCCTATCAACTAGTGTATGGCATGGATGCCATTTTCCCAACATCCTTGGGAGTCCTAGTGATAAAGCTTCTCCAAGAAGTGCAATCAGAAGAAAATGACCTACAGATGAGGTTGAACTAGACCATTCATCTACAACAGACAAGAGAGGAGGTTTACAAAAGGACACAAGTAGTACAAGAAAATATGAAGAAGATATTTGACAAAAGGACCAAAGCCAATAATTTCAAAATTGGAGACACAGTTTTGAAATGGGATTCTAGGAGGGAAGACAAAGGTAAACATGGTAAATTTGATAATTTGTGGAAAGGGCCTTATATCATTCATTCAATTAGAGGTCATAATGCTTTATTTTTACAAGATCTGAATGGAGAACAGTTATTTGGAGGTCCTGTAGATGGTAGGGTGCTCAAACACTATTTTTGTCAAGAGTCCTAGCTTCAATGTTTTCATTCATTATACATAACATTGCAGGATAAGAGATCATAAAAACAAAAAAAATCAGAAAAATAGAAAAATGAAAAGAGGGCATATTTGAAAATAGGTATAGCCCCATACCCAAAAAACAGTACTGCTGAAAGTGTGCAAGCCTAAACACCACTACTTGTTCAAAAAATAAGATCTTCTTTAGTCATCTAGCCTAATCATGGCTGAACACATTTTAAATTTATGTTCATAAGTTAGTATAAAAATTGTTGTAAAAGTTTTTCAAGCTTGACTTATTAGAAAATATAGATTAGGAATGAAAGATACTGGTTCCACATTCTCAAAATTAAACCAAAGAGAAAGATGAGGATGCATGGAAAATGATAGATCACAGCCCTTATTTTTCTAGTTACTATTTCTGCAAAAATAACTTGTGTGCAGCTTGTTCCAATGCCACAAACCATGACTGATGATTTGAACCATGCTTTCAATTTTATGTCAAATAGTTTAGAGAATCAAGACTGCCAAACAACTTAATCTTGGCAATCAAATAGTATAGGTAGAGGATAAAAGAGTTCACTAGCATAATTTGAACTCTTGGAAGCAATAAGAATAGAAGTAGATAGTTTGTTTTTGTTTTCAAAATAAAATAATGTCAAGAGTTTTCCAATTCAAATGCACTCAAAGAAGAAAAAAATTTAGGCCAAGTAGGTTGGGTAGGTAGAAATAAAGTTGAAGTAATCATGTTTTTTAGATTATTGAGATCACGACTTCAAAGAAACATTAGCAAATGAAAAGAAGGAAAAATATTCCAAATGGAAAAGGCACTGGTCTTCATAAACTCAGAGATTTAATATCTGAAAGTTCTGGACACTTCCAGTAAGGGAGCTGCCCTCCCCAGTGGAGCCACTCTTAGTCATCAATATTTTTTGCTGTTTTGGAGACGACTAAGTGTTACACCGTTTTTTGGTCATCTAACTTGTTACTATTATATGGACCTAAGTACACCATGTAAGACCAATTTTACCCTAAGTCAAATTGCTTTCACTATGAAAAATAACTTATTAAAACACCTTTATTAAGTTTTTTATGGTCTAAACTGGAAACCTCACAAGGAAATATTAAATAAATCCACATTTGTTTGATTTTCCTCAAGGAATAATTAGTTAAACAACATTTTAATTAAAATTCCTGGTCATATTTAACCCAAAACAGGAAAATTAATTAGATAAATTATTACTTATCTTATTATTTTCTAGGAATAATTATTTAAACCTTATTTAAATAATATTCCTTGTTAAATTTGACTAAATCATTCATAAATAGTTAAATAAATCATTATTTATTTAATTATTACTCAACCATATCCTTAAAATGTTAAATAAATCATTTATTTATTTATTATTTACAAATAAAATTATTCGACCCAAGTCAAATTCTTTTTCCCTCCAACAAATACAATAAAATATTCCTTAAAAGTTGGATCTTGATTTGGTCAATAATACTTTAACTATGCACCAATATCTAGACTAGCTCAATATTTTATTATAAATAGAAGGGTTTTTCCATTCACTCACTACCTTTTGTTTCCTAAAGATCACTCTGGATCTATACTTTTGGTCTGACTTTGGTCCACCATCATTGTCATATTTTTCTAGCTTTTTTCTTGTGAGCTCCCTTTGAGTTCCATTTTTGTCTGGGTTTTCTACACCATCAAGAGAGAGGAATTTTAGATCTGAACTACTGAGGACTTACAAGAACCCATCCCATTGAGGAGAACTAGTAAAATCCTTCTATGTTTTCCTCCCAGGTGCCCTTTATAGAAAATTCATTCAACATATTCTTCTCTTGTCTATTGGATGCATGGAGTAAATCTTGTTTTTATTTACTGCTTAATGTCTTTTTATGCATAGATCTATATTTTTGCAGCATTTATCTTGATCACCTAATTGCAAATATGAAGATATTGGCAGCCATCTTTGTTGTTTGGGTTGTTTTTTATGCACAGCTAAAGTGGTATTTTTTCATACACTTGCAATTAAGATTCATACTAACAACTGGAGACTCCAGACGGGTTTACGATTACGACCTCTGTCGTTTTTCAAATCCCTGCATATCCAATTGCTTCAAACCCTTGGATTTCTCTTCAGCTTCTTTTTTTTCTTTTCTTGATGTCATTTTAACCTATAAAACCATAAAACATTAAAAATTATAACTTCCATGTGTTTTCGGACCTATTGCGCAGGTGACAGACATCAGCCGCAGCTGAGACGACACATTATGCCAAAACTTGATCCCAAGAGTGACGGAAGTGCAGGTTGCACTTTTTGGCCCTAAACCTGCGACTTGGAGCTTTAGGACACAGAAAAAGGCCCAAAAACTACGACCTGAACATGAAATAGGTTAGAAACTGCGACCTCACCTTTTTGCGGGAAATTTTCAGAAAGTTTTCTGGGTTTGTCTAGGCCTCTGTTTAGGGTTGTCTGTCCTTCATATTCACCCGTTTTGGACTTGTGCTTGTTCTGTTTTTCTCAACAAAGTGGGAACCTAGTCCCCTAGGGCTTTAGTACCCTCCACACCTTGTGGAAGAGTTTTAGCTATTGTAGGTTGTCTGAAATTTTCAGAGTGTTCAGACATTTTTCAGATCTGATATCTCACCTTCAGATCCACTTCATATTGGCTTTTTATCCATCCAAATCACCTCCTTTAGTTTTTTTTGGGTTTTCCTCTAGGTTCCACCCTGTTTCCCTCCAAGAGATAGCCTTTCGCCACCTCATTTACAATAATTTTTCGTCTGATTTTTTGTTGTTTATATGCACCTATTTCCAGCAGATATGACCTTTAGATCCTTGTCCCTCCTGAAATTAGATCTATTGGCTATTTTGGTGTGTTTTTATTAGTTTTTTTTGCCCACCTACGGATTGCTTGTTGAGAGGCCGCTTCCTTGGGTTTAGATTATTGCATTATTAGTTGTTTATTTGCTATTATTTCAGTTTCATATAATGGTATCTGCAAGTTTATTTACAGTTATACAACACACACTTTATTTTTCTCTACAAACATGTGGGTTTAAAAATTAAAATTTACACACTTTTACACACACACCCTAAGTGAAGAAGAACTTGTTTAACACCGCCAAGCAAAGACTTTAACATTGAAATCAATTGATCTTGCAACTCTTTGCCCTTGTTTCGACATTGTAATCAGTTGATCCCGCACCTCTCCACCTTTTTTGGTCTATCTTTCGCTTGTGCCATGTTTGTGTCATCATCATTGTGCCGCCAAGGTGTTTATCTCAGAGACTTCTTGGCCTTCATCCTCAGTTTCCGGTAGGAAGAATTACTCCTCCACGTAGGATTCGAGTTAGTCCTCCACCGATTCCACACTCTAACTCCTCTTCTGGTTCATTGGGTTCTCCTTCTGGTTCCTCTCTCGGTTGTCCTCCTGTCACCTTCACCATGTCTGGTTCACGACCTAACGCTGGTGGTAGCCCTGGCCCTAATGCTTGGAATACTACTAGTGGGACCGCAACAGGAACTACTTCAGCTACTCCCTTACTCCCCTATATGGTAGGCCTTAGTCTTCCCGATTTCAACCAGTTGATTAGTGACCCTATAAACATGAGGCTAGTTGGCCTGCTATGCCAACCAAGCTCCCTTCTGACATCCCCAAGTTTTAAGGCCTTTCTGGAGAAGATCCTATAAATCATGTTCGATCTTTCCACATGTGATGTTCATCTAACTCCTTTACCGATGACTTTTTCCATCTTCGGTTGTTCCAACGTACGCTTACAGGCGAAGCTTCTAAGTGGTATGTTGATCAGGCCTCATCCTCTCATACCACATTTGTGACTCTTGCTCAGGCTCCTCTCATACCACCTTTGTGACTCTTTCTCGGGCCTTTCTGTCTTATTTCCAGCTTCCCCTTCGTTATGAAAATGTTACCGAACTTTTGACTTCTTTCCGTCAATTGTTTGTGACCCGCCTATCTGATCATGTCTAGGAATGGAAGAGAAGAAAGAGCCTATGTCAAGCCCCTACCTTCGAAGACTGTGTCTACATGGACCGGTTCCTTAGATATCTCTTGTCTACTATCGGAAAAGATGTCGCATCACATTTCCCTCAAACCAAAGAACTCGCTCTCCAAATTTCGCTAAAATATGACTTGATCTACGCTCAGTCGGGTTATGTTTATACTATTCTACCTGATCTTCCTAGACTTAGTGGTGCCAATGCATCGAGGGAATCTCATGTCACCGACTGTATCGTTGGATCTCTCTCTCATCCATACGCTCAGCCTCCCATGGGCTATGTTTTTCCTCAGGGGGGGGCAGCACCTCCTGCAATTTTCTCCCTCCCAGTAGCATGTATCGAGGATACGGCATGCCTCCTCCTTTTTCCCAACCTCCTTCTTATCCGTATCCATAGCCTGGTGCTCTAGATCCTCCAACATTAGCACATCCTCCTCCCTTGCCTTCTCAACCCCTGCAACAGTAGCCACCGCTCCATCAGGGGTAGGTGTATGCACAGCAGGGCACGACAAAACCTCCTCCTTCCAAAAAGAAGAGGAAAGGCACTCAAAATAAATCTTCTCCCTATATTCCTAGACCTAATCTGCAAAATAATGCTCCTAACACTGCTAACCAGCAACAAGGCACTCAGCCCAAGTAGGACAAGCATGTTCGCATGAAAAAACCTTTTTCTTGTTGTGGTGTTTATGGTCACTACATGCATGATTTTCCTCTTTTACCAGAGATGAATCAGATGTGGGAGTCTCAAGCAAAATTGTGAGGAAATCAAGCCTCCCCTTCCGTCCCTCTTAGCGCTACGCCTAGTCAGCCGGCTGTGTTTATTAATCCTTTCCCTCAGGAAGAATTTATGGCTACCCAACCACCTAAAGGTCAGGTGGCCACTCAACCTCTTCCATCTGGTACCCCTGATTACCAAATTCTCATGATGAATTCTGACCAACCTATAACCACAAACATCAATATTTAGACTTGGTCCCATCAGTACAACAAGCCTCCCACTACATCTGTCCCTAAGCCACCTCCTTCGGTCCCTTCAGAGCCTCTTTTGACACCTAATTATCCCTTCTAGATCCCTCAACCTAAGGTGGAGGTTCATATGAAGATCCCTAAGGGACCACTACCTCAAAATGCTGCTTCTGGAAAACCTTCCCATTCGTATAATATAGTAGATGATTTGGCGCAATCTCATGCTACCATTTCAATGCTGGAACTCCTCTAGTCGTGCCATTCATAATTAAAATATCTACTATCTTCCATGGGCATATTAGATCATTCCAATGATCGATCGATTGTCTTTGATGTTGACTGGTCAGAACATCCTCCCCTCCCTGCTTCCGCCGCCTTCCAAATCCCAGTCAAGATCCGGAATGCTAACATGTCTTGGTGCATCATTGATGAGGGGGCATCCACCTGTGTGATGTCCAATTCGGTTTGGAAGCAACTTGGATCACCCGAGTTGGTTCCTTCCATGATCAATCTCATAGCGTGGAATGGCCACGCCTCCCAGCCCATTGGCCTATTCCGCAACTATCCTATCACACTTGAGGGCAAGACTATTTGCGTTGATGTAGAAGTCATATATGCCCCCTTCGATTAAAACATTCTATTGGGTCATAGCTACACCTATGTGATGTTTGTTTTCCCATCTGTGGTTCACTTCAAGATGTCCTTCCCTCATAATGGAAAGATAATCACCATTGACTAGTTGACATATTACGAACCGAACTCTCAGACCTCCCTTGAGTCCATCAACTCTTTGGGGGCCAATAAGAAAACCATTGATCTTTTGACCAGTGTCTTACCCGGAGTCTACAAAGACTCCTCTCTACTTGGTAAATTCCTTGGTATTCCTCCTCCTGTCTCTGATCCCAGCTCATCGAATATTTGCATGATGAAATTTTATCGGGCTGCCCTCAAGTGGCCCACTTCGACTAGTCAGCAGCTTCCTTGCCCTTCGTAGCCTACTACTAGCCCTTCGATTCAGGCTTCTAGACCTCCTCCTCCTGGCCCCTCACCTACAGCTGGTATCCATGAGCCTCTTTACCCTCCTGGAACAGTTTCTCTAGGCCTTAACCATCTTGGAGCCATCCTGCCTAGTTACCCCTCTGGTCAGATACCGTTCCTAGCTCCCCCTCTAGGAGTACACATGGTACCTATCATGGCTACCATCTCACTTCCTAACCTTACCCTTTGGATTCCCATATTAACCTTGATCCCCCAGCTGCTACCCCGCCTGGTCAACCCAAACCTGATCTTACTTTAACCCCAGTTCAACCGGTCCTTGTGACTTCTCCCTCTACTACAGTGCCTCAACCACCTCAACATGAACCCTTTCCTGTTGTGACAACTTCGGGTAAGCAGGGAAAATCTCACAAGAAGGAATCTAAAGATAAGGCTGCCCCGACAAACCCTGCACATCCTCGGCCTCCAAAGCATACCATCGAGTGTGCTTCGTGTGATTTTATTGGTCATGCCACCCATATTTGTCTATAGTTTCCTCATCTCAAGCCCATCGTTAATGTCGCATTCCCCGAGTCTACGGTCCCAGAAACCTCTGTTCCTTCCTCGACTGCAAACAGGAACCCCAAGACTATTCACACCAACCACCCCTGTGCTTTGTGTGATCTCCATGGCCATTATACCCACCTTTGTCCCCACCTCGAGGACTTGTGTACCTCTCTAGCGGCATTTTTCCAATTTTAGGCCAAGTGCAACGAGTCCACTGCTCCCTTATTTGCATGTTTTGCTTCAGCAGAACCAGAGGACACATCGACTCCCATATACATTAACTCTGCGGATGTCGAAATGATAGAGTCTTCGGCCACTGTCCACTACCTATCATAATTCATGAGATCCATGGTAGAAGCTCCCTCTGAGACCTCCCCTTCTGTTTCGCTCGACCTCCCTTCAGCAATCACCCTGGGCTCAACATCAGTGGATCCCTTATCTACTTGTTCTTCTATCGCCCCCCATGATGATGCGCATGTGAACCTCTCTTCTCATGATGATGAGTCAGGTAGCTTTGCTACATCAGGTGGTCTTTCTTCCATTAGTCACCCCATCTTCTATCATGATGATGACATTATGGAAGTATTTACCACCCCTGACTTTATTTTTCCCCCTTACATTGAACCCAGGCATTCGAACCACATACACCTTGTGGCCATTACATTGACACCCAATGTTTGGGTAAGGGGGCACCCATATTTGAGAGACCAGGAGAAGCAATTCTCCACAACTCTCCTAGTGTATCTAGTCGTGTTGACTCTCGTACCATTCTTCTTCCACATTTAGAAGAACCTCTAGAGTCCCATATCACTTTAGATCATTCTAGGGATTATACCCCTCATCATTTCTTCATCTTACATTAGAAATCCAGTCCCCTAGAAATTGTTGTTGACCAACCTATGGGTTTTCTAGGAGAGCACTAGTTCATTATCTCCAAATCCTCTCTTTGGGATAGTGACACCATGTATGCCAACCCAGAAAATTAAGTCCATTTTCTTCACATATGCAGTACCAAAATAGATTGGTAATCCCCCATTCCCATTCTCGAACTACATAACCATAATGAAAACAAATGGCACACCACACCATAAACTGTGTTTAGATTCCTCCTTTCCAAATACATTTTGGCATGACCACAACATTCTTGTGGGAACATATGCCCCTAACCATAAAAATTATAGATATTAGCCAAAAACATCACTAAAACCTTCTTTCTCTGATAGGTCACACTTTTTAGGTTGTTTCCTGGGACAGGTCATAGTTTTCTGCCCAGTACCTGCTACCCAGGTCATAGATCAGACCCCAAAAAGTGTGGCGTGGCCTGTTCATGAGCTCCAAGTGCCTAATTTGAAATTTTAATCCCTGAATTGAAATAGTATGGTTAGGCCTCTTACCTGCAATTGAAAGATCTCGATTCCATTGGTCAGTTTGTCCGCTATGATCGCCGCAAGATTTAGGGCCTTCTCTCCTCTCTACATTCACCACAGCTCCACTTGAAAATGAGTGAATTTGGAGGGAAAATGCCTTATTAAAAGAGAAACCCCTAATTTTTCTTTCGCCTACTGTAGCCAAACCGTAGCTCAGTTTGGAAAATCATCTGTACTATTGGAAAGCTATCACCAAACCCTCAAATGGGTATTTGTTATTTTTTTGTGTTTGATACTTCACTAGGAAAAATTTCATCCAAGAAGGGTCACTTCACCACTCCTCAAAATTGAATTTCTTCACTTGCAACACTTGTACTTGGGGCACCAATTTTCCATACTTGTCAATGCTCGTGTTGATTTTCTTCATGAGTAACTAGCCTGTACTCATGTATTTATGGTCCCCACTGGACCTTTCCTATGTGGCAGCATCATCGATTCACCCTTGTTTAGAGCATCCGAGTTGAGTCATCATCGCATTCATGGAGTCTATCCTGATTCCCTTTGTATCCTGTTATAGTCCTCCATCCTTCATTGCTTGGTTCCTCTCTCATGTCGCACATTATGGCCTTCAGTCTTACTATCCCCTATCCCTTATGATTTTGTGTCAGTCCCTGCTAGGTCATCCATGCCCTTTATGCTCTAACAAGGGAAGTCATCCGTTCGCTACTCAGTACCCCCATTTCATCATCATCCCGGTGTCAGTCTATCAGTCGCTCTACTATTTTCTCTCGCGCCTTAGTTGAGGATCCCTTATTTCATCACCTATGGTGGACCTCCTTCTATCGACATCAGATCATTCATTCCATAAGACAGGTCTAGAGGGCGGTGTACCCTGGTCCCAGATTCCACTCTTGTTCGGAGCCTCATATCAGGAAAAGGGAAACCTTTTTCCCTTTGACTTGATTGTGTCTCAACTCCAGCTCCTTTCAACATGATCGGGATCTGTATCCTTGATGGTTCAGTGATGAAACAACTGATATCGATGATTCCTAAGTGTGTGTGAGATGTTTTCAGCCCTCATGAGGGGGTGGCCCTATAGGTAGCCCCCCACATGCTCGAATGACCTCTTCATTATAGCCTTTGATGCATCTCCATATATTTGATGATGTTGGCCTCAGCCGCTTGTAGCACCTTTTTTTTACATGTATCAGTCAGATTTTCAGAGCCCTTTCCTATTTAGAGGGGCATTTGGTTTGTATTTGTATCTCATCTACTCAGATATTGTTGTATAATTCCTCACTGTTATCCCATACACAACATGTATGTGGGATTCATTATCATGTTTTTACCTGGCTCATGTTTATGCCACCATGTACTATATTATTCAGTCCCTTGTTTACCGGATGCATTATTCTTTGTACTTTGTCTCGGCAGGCATAGGTATGCCTTCCCCGCTGCCTATAGCACAAGTACTCACTCATAAAAGAGACTTGTGGCACCTGTAAGTCTCACCTCCTCAAGGTCTAGTCCTTTAGTGCTTTGGTCTACCTTATATTTCTCTCTCTTTGACTTCCCCTTTGGTGTCTAATGATTGAGTTCTTACAACATACTTCGGTCATACGATTTTCTCCTAACGCTTGCACGATAGGGGGTAATCTGTTACACCTTTTTTTGGTCATCTAACCTGTTACTATTAGATGGACCTAAGTACACCATGTATGACCAATTTTACCCTAAGTAAAATTGGTTTCACTATGAAAAATAACTTAGTAAAACACCTTTATTAAGTTGTTTATGGTCTAAACAGGAAACCTCATGAGGAAATATTAAATAAATCCACATTTGTCTGATTTTCATCAAGGAATAATTATTTAAACAATAGTTTAATTAATATTCCTAGTCATATTTATCCCAAAACAGGAAAAATAATTAGATAAATTATTATTTATCTTATTATTTTCTAGGAATAATTATTTAAACCTTATTTAAATAATATTCCTTGTTAAATTTGACTAAATCACTCATAAATAGTTAAATAAATCATTATTTATTTAATTATTACTTAACCACATCCTTAAAATGATAAATAAATCATTTATTTATTTATTATTTACAAATAAAGAGATTTGACCCAAGTCAAATTCCTTTTCCCTCCAACAAATATAATAAAATATTCCATAAAAGTTGGATCTTGATTTGGTTAATAATATTTTAATTATGCACCAATATTTAGACTAACTCAATATTTTGTTATAAATAGAAGGGTTTTCCCATTCATTTACCACCTTTTGTTGCCTAAAGATCACTCTGGATCTATACTTTTGGTCTGACTTTGATCCACCATCATAGTCATATTTTGCTACCATTTTTGTCTGGGTTTTCTACACCATCAAGAGAGAGGAATTTTAGATTTGAAGTGCTGAGGACTTACAAGAACCCATCCCATTGAGGAGAACTGGTAACATCCTTCTATGTTTTCCTCCCAGGTGCCCTTAATATAAAATTCATTCAACATATTCTTGTCTTGTCTATTGGATGCATGGAGTAAATATCGTTTTTATTTACTGCTTAATGTCTTTTGATGCATAGATCTAGATTTTTGCAGCATTTATCTTGATCACCTAATTGTAGATCTGAAGATATTGGGAGCCATATTTTCTATTAGGGTTGTTTTTTATGCACAGCTAAAGTGGTCTTTTTTCGTACACTTTCAATTAAGATTCATACTAACACTAAGTTATGGTCATAGATTTGTAAAAACAAAATTTGTGAAATATTGTGAGTTTTAGAAATCTCATTGCCTTCATTATCCTAAATCAAACTGTTTCACTATATTTTTCCCTCTCTACCTTCTAAAATTCACCTTACTAATCTAAAAGGACTTCATTTATGGGATTATTGATCTCACTTTTCACTCTCCTACCCACACTCTCATTCATTCCATTTTTCTTCTGAAAAACCCATTTTTCCCTTCATAAACCTTCCTAAAGGAAACCCCTATTCCTCATTTTCCTTTGTATTTATTAAACAATGTAAAAGTCCTCTTTTACATTATTTAAAGTAAAAAATTAAGCCTATCCAGTCTCTTTATTTTATATACAAAAACCTTGTTTTTTTATGTTATAGGCTCGACCTTATGATATATAGGCCTAAGTTGCTTCCTCTCTAACTGCATCCCCCTTGCACTCATATAGCCATGACTCTGCCTATCCATAAGCCCCTTCCCCTAAAAATAAATCCCATTCCACCCTTTCCATTGTATAACCCTCGTAAACCTTATAAAAAGGCTTCATTAACCCTTTGATGTATTAAAACTGGGCCCTTCTCTCCACCTTACCCAACTCCCATCCAAAACCTTACAAATTAACAAAATTTTTCTAATTTATTAAACACCCCAGGCCCTTCTCCATTTAACCTCGTGACTCAATGAACATGCGCCACCTTTCCTCCACTCCGCTGATTTGACCACCCACTCACCACCCCCAAGGTATGCGATGACCGTCGATCTCTCACCCCAAGATATGATGGTCCCCGATGCATATCACATAAATAATTGTGCCATGGTTAATGTCCTGCGACCCACGAGAAATGGGCGGTTTTTCCCTGCCACGCATCATGCTTTGAACCATATCACATGCCCCCTCCTAAAAACTACTTACCACCCTTTAACTACGCATAAACCACTTCTGATTTTTTGAAACCACTTCTTCCTCTATGCCATTTTTCAAAACCCTCCCACCTTTATTCAAACTTTTTCCTGGTTCTGCCTTCGAAACCCTGCCTCCCAAGCCATTTCCTCCTCTACAAAACCTTCCGATAAGCCCAAAACCACAGAAAAATGCAATCAGCACCCTCCCCATAGGTTTTCAAACTAACAAGTTGTTTTTGTGTGCAGGTTTAATGGCGAAATGCCTAAAAAGCATTCCGAAGGTCCAAAAGTGACCAAATCAACCTCTGGGTGACAATCCAAGAGTTTAATTTGAATCATAAAGTGGCCAGAGGTCTTGTATAAAGAAAAACCATTGATGAAACCTGATCATTGATGGTTGAGTGACCCTCCTACCATGACAGAAATCATTCCCTGCACGCAGCAAACAAGTACAATCAAAGGGATAGTGAAGAAAAGAAGACTAAAGGATTACAGGGCTAATCACTAATCAAAATCACAAAAATAGAAGATTAGTCAACTAAAGTAGGGGTCAAAGGATAAAGGAAGACAGTTAAAGGGTTAAATGATAAAGACAAAATATTAGAAGGATTAATCAAAGGGATTAATGAACCAGCAGATTTAAAAAAATATTAAAGAGAAACATAATATAAACATACAGTCAAAGCTTAAAGATAGAGTTTAAAGGCCTAAATATAGATATGAAAGAGAAAACAAGAGGCAGTGTAACCCAAAGCAGATTTGAATTAACTGCATCTACAGGAAGTTACTTCTTTCAAAGATATTTTTGCCACCTAATGCTTTGTTTCCTTCAATAAAGCGTTAAACAGTTATTGCACTCAGTCAGAGATATTTTCTATCTGCCAAACAATTATTGTTAAGTTATTAATAGGCCTTAAAGTAAAACATTTCACACATATTCTTTCAGAAGTTAAGATAGGAGTTATTATTCAGAGAAGTATCTTCAGATATTCCTTCCTTGAGCCTTGCATTCTCTTCAAGGTAAATAATTCATTAACTCTCTAATAAATGACACCCAAACCCTAAACTCAGCTTCACCTCCTCATTTGCAAATAAATACTGCATTTGTGCTCATTATCGTGTTGGCATTTGATGAATCTTTGAAGTAATATATAGTCTTCTGTAGGTTAAAAATAAATTGATGTCTTGGAGCTTGTGAATGCCTTGATCTATTTGTTCATGGAGGAGGCTTGCTTGCAAGATCCCTGAGCTTGGTTTATGGTGAAGTGCTTCTTTTCTGTTATTGTTTTTTCTAGTTTCATTATGTTTCCATCTTTCTATACTACAGTAGAACAAAGGATTTAGACTAAGAAATGTTTTCAAAGGCACCTTAGCTATATTTGTTCTTCATTTTCTTGATGTTTTTCTCTACTAGGACATTTTAGAGAATTTTTAATTGCTCTCTAGACCATGTAAGCTTGTTTATTTCATGAATGGTTTAATACATTAGGTATCAAAGATGATTTATGACTAGCCCTACTTGTTTGATATCACTAAACATTGTTCTTGAAGTCTCTCTCTAAATTACCATTACTTAGGTCTGCCAAAGAGGTTTTGTTTCGATCATACCCTTTGTACTTGCTTAAATAATTGTTTTAGAGATCTTCATAGCTATAATCAAAGATTTTTAGGCATTCCCTCTTCTCTAATTACAGTTATTTGTGTGTCTTGAATGTTTTATGTCCTTGAAGGTGAAATCACTAGAAGTTAAATGAGTTTCTCACCTTCTATATTTCATTGGAATGTTTGTCTTGAATAATTATCTGCTTAAGTTGAATCAAATAATTTATGGTTTGCCCTGTCTATTGATTGCCTCTTTATGCTTATCATATTTAAGTCGCTTCTTGTTAAAATTACATGATAAAGGATTCTTAATTTCCCTTTATCCTAATTTTATTCTCACAATTGATGTCCATCTCATTTCCCTTAAAGACCTTGAAGATCCATTGACCAAGTTAGATTTTTCCTGTGATGCTCCCTGATCTATTTGTTGTCACACCCTTAATTTTCAAAATCACAACTTGAAATGTGTCAAGTTTGCATTTAGATTGGTTAGATTGCATAGCATCATGAAATGATAAATTTTATGATTATCATAAGCTTCAAAGATTTTTTTAAGTTGTAGGGATGATCTCAAGTCATATCAAAGGAAAAAATCTTGAATAGATACTTTAAATCTACCTAAAGTCTCAAATTTGGCCACCTATCAGAATTTTTCTGAGTCCGCAGCAATTTTAGTACTAAATAAATAGCTTTTGTTGTGGAAACACCTAGTAGTTCCGTAGCGAAACTGACACTTGTAAAACGAAATGCGCTATGAAAGTTGTGTCATCTTATAACGGTTTTCAGTAGAATGATGAGTTGTTAAAATTTGAAGGTTTCGAGGTCATGATGTTAGAATAGGGTCATAATTGAAAGTCTTTGGCACATTTTGGCATCAGCCACCATTTTCTTAATAAATCCCATTTCATTTTTTCAAATTCATCCCTCATTTCTCACGCTTTATTTTCCGCTCTTATACGCTACTACCAAAGCAGCTTTCTGTCATTTGCATCTCCCGTAGAAATGCTCTGTCACGCCAGCACTATTTTACCATAAAATCTCATTATCATCAAAGCATTTTTACTAAATAGGTGTAAGAATACAAAGAATACCACCATTGCAGAACAAGAAGAAATGGCTATACCTAATAAAATTAATAAAGGAGGTTTTCCATTCACGTACGATCCTACAACTCTAAGTTTAATCATGTAAGATCCATATTTCATTGAAATTTTTACAAGAGCACGGTCCATTCAGTTTTGTCAAAATTTTCAAGGTCATCACAAATAGGTATCATAAGACTTCGTACTCAATTTCAAAGGAACATCTACAAAGGTTGGTTTTCTTCATGTGCTAATTTCTCCTGATAGTATTTCTCAAGCAATAGGGATCCCTAGAATCAGAGAAGAATGGTTTAAAGCTACGAAGTTTGATTTAATAAGTTTTGATGATTATCAAAATCCTGAACATGTAGGGATAAATATGATTGTAGGGATTCCTAGAACTTGCCTTAGAGATAACTACTCTAAATTATTAACAGTCATACAAAATTACTTTACATGTGAAGGCAGATTCCAAACAATATACATGTATCATTTCAAGTTGTTGCTTCATTTTACAGGGAAAAATATGATAGATATTCCTTTTTACCATTTTATAAGCCTTGGAAAAATGGCAGACAAAGTTCAAGGTAGACCCGAAAGAAGCAAAACTTCCATCTTTCACCATGTATTAATGAAATTACTAGTACTGGAAGAATTAAATAAAATAGACAGAGACTAGACATCTTTCTTGTTTATGAATGGGTATGAAATGGATGTTTTATCTCCAAGGAAAGCCTCTAAACTCAAAACTCCTTCTTCTAGACAAGAGCTGAATGCTACTGCAGAATTAGAAGGGAGTCAACAAGAAGGTTTAAAATCTACAGCTAAAGAAGTGGAGGTAGAAGCTAAATTCATCCAAGATGTAGCACCACAAACTTAAACTAGTAAGCATGCTAAAAAACATGTCATAAATAGCAAGACTAAACCTGCAGCAAAAAGGTCTAAAAGAAGCATAAAGGAAACTAATGGAGGTAAAGGCAGGCTTGATGACATCTTACAGGATATGGACATTACAGAATCCCCTCTAGTGAAAGCAACAGAGGTAGAAGGATCCAAGGTCAAAGGGAAGAGGCTTATGGCCAAGAAGTTATATTTTTCATCAGAGGATTCAGGTTTTCTTTTTAAACCTATAAAGCCTTTCACTAGATCACAATTTTATGAGACTATCAGCATTGGAATAAGCCATAGAAGGAAGATAAATAAAAAGGGGCAATAGTACAAGAATTCATAGGTATATCTCCTATTGAGATAGAGGTTACTAAATAAAATAAATTTCAATCTAAAAGAAATATTCAGAAGAAATCTGAGGCAGATTTTCCACAAGGATAGTTTAAAGAGAAGGAAGAAATAGTCAAACAGAGAAAGGGAAAGGAAAAAGTCATAGAGAAAACTGAAAAAGAGATTCTTGAAGAAAATTTAAAAGCAGTTAGGGAAGATTTTTCTGAAACAAAGAGAGAGCTGGAAAGATACAAGTAAGATAGAAAAATGATAGATGAGGCGGAAAAGAAAGCGAATGATCAGGTTACTCATTTTTAAAAGTCTGTTGGAAAGGCCAAAAAATTGTTGAAGAAATCACAGCCTTTACGCATCATGATGACACACACAAGGCAGAGGATTTTATGGTTACATGAAGAGAGGAAAATTCTTCAGAGACAATTCAAGGAGTTAAAATAAAATATGGAGATGATGAAGATATAATTAGAGAAGAAAGATTTGTAAAGAAAAGCTATGGAAAAAACTATTAAAGTTTCTCATGAACAAACTGCTAGTAAATAAGAAGGTAACAATGGATTATAGACCTTTTTTGTCTTATATTATCATATTTTAAGTGTAGGTATATTCATAGATCTTTTCAGAGCTCAGATCCTAAGTTTTATCAAGTCTCTGAGAAGTTAGGCAATTCCGCAGCGTATGCCAGGCTTGAAGCCCATTTTCTGATGCAGAATTTCTGAAGAATTCTTTTTATTTTTAAAGTACTTGAACTAATAGGGACGAGAAACTTTGAGGTTTGGGTTTAAGTGTTTTTTATCACTTAAAATCCTCCAATGGTCGATAACAACAGATTATTATCACAAATAAACATTTTTGTTTGTGCTACAAAACTAGCTACAAAATTAGCTCAAAACTTTGTTTTGACAGCAAGGTTAATTTTGGAAGAAGGAGAAATGGCAAATAGATATTTCAAAGTTGTTCTGCATGAGAAATGAAAAAGAGTATCAGGGAAATTTCAAAGAGTAACAGATCAGAATTTTTCTTAGTGGAGATATTTTGTTAAGGATACAGTTTAAAGATACCAGCTCACTATGTTTCCATATCATCAAACTGACAGCTCCTTAATAGTAGGTAGAGCAGATTCATGAAGACAGTCGGAGTATTAATGTTTTTCTTGTGGCCAGTATGGTTGAAAGACATGATTCCTTTCAAGGAATATTTGGATCATCTCTTGATTAAATTTAATAAGTAGGTGTTTGAGTCATAGTAGGACTTTAACTCCTAATTCGAAAGTTGTCATTTCTAGTTTTAAATATCTAGTTAGTGGTTAGATTTGGTGTCATTAATAGATTTTAATGATCTAGCCACTTGGAATATTGGATGAAAAGGCTATATGTCTATAATTATTCAGTACTTTGATGTATAGAGGGTTGGAAAATGTGATCTCAGCAGAATATTTTATTGTAAATACTTTAGAGTGTTCTGATATATACAGTAACAATACCACTTTCCTTCACCTGAGATTCTTAGTGCATTTCAATGAGTTTATGTCCTATGTTTTGAAATGTTTTTCTTCCATAGTCTAAGTGCTTATTACTCATAATTCATGATTTTTCATGCTCTGACTTCCTTTAAGTATTTAGCTATGGTCAAATGAGTTTTAGGTCCTATCTTTGAAAGGTTTTCTTCAATGTTTTAATATTTATTACTCAGAATTCATGATTGTTCATGCTCTGAATTCCTTTAAGTATTAATCTATGGTGAAATCTCTTTCAGTATTTTTTCTTTCAATTCCTTGATGTCTCATTACTCATAATTCGTGTGCTACATGCTCTGACTTCCTTTGAACCTCAAGTTATTGGGATTTTCCTGAATGTGTTATTCTTTCATTGAAATATATACAAGCCTCAACTTCCAAAAGAAGAGCCTTTGTCATATTTATCCCTGTCACTAACTCCATAGCCCAATGGTAGCAAGACTTCATCTTTTCAACCTACAAACATACAAAATCAAGACATAGTTCATAGAGTTAGCCATCTATCTTTATCATTAATCAATATCATTAACCCTTGAGAGAGCCCTCTTAGGCCGAGGAGGCTAAGCCTCAGTCACAAGTTTGGTTTGAAATAGTTACACTAAATTTGTTTGATCATCATCCAATCAGGTACAATTTTGGTAATAACATTTTGGCACCATTTTCGGGGAGAGAAGGTATAAATTTTCCCTGGGAAGAACGCTAAATTTTCAGTTCTAAGGTCTGAGAGCAATAGACACTTGGGCACATATTGGCTATATTTCTGCTCTGGCGACTCCACACATCAAATAATCAATTGGAAGGTGAATCCACTTCTTGAAGATCAATAGTTTGATGAAGTTTCAATAGGAGTTCCATTGCAAGAATAAATGTCAGGTATGCACCTATGAATCAGTCTCACATCCCTAGTTTTCCAAATACTATGCCAAAGGTTGAATGGTTAACTAATCTTCCAATATTTAAAGATGAAAAGAAAGACAATGCTACTCTTCATTTGGTTATATTTCATATGCATTTACACAGTCTTAAGGTTCAGTTCCCTGAGGATTGTCTCATGAAGATGTTTATGGCCACTTTAGAAGGAAAAGCATGGTCTTGGTATGAAAGCTTGCCAAATGGTTCATTATATTTTCTTGCTGATTTCCATGTTGCATTTTATGTGATGTATGAAGAGTGTCATCCCTCCTTATTTCTGGTCAAAGACTGTTGTAAACACTATGTGAGTTTTATTGAATATTTGGAGAATTGTTATGAATATGATGATTTCATGGATGAGGAAATTTTAGAGGCCCTTCATGAAAATCCTTTTCATCACCAAGAAGAAAGGATATCCTCTCTCTTGGATGAAAATGAAACCCAGTAGGAGTTTATTTATGAAAATCATGTTACATCCTCCGAGTTTGATGAAAATTTGCAGCAGACGTGTCAGTATTTTGATCATCAGGGGTATGAGAATCATTGCAAAAAACAAGAGGAAATATTGGAAGATAATTGCTACAATCCTCAGGTAAAGGAAGACGTTTATTCTTCATGTCATTTCTTGCATCAGCCTACATCAAATGATGATCACACTAATGAGGAAGTGGATGAAATTTTTTCTTTATCCTTGTATTCTAATCGGAAATCTTCTGAATGCAAGTCAGAAGTTAAGATTCAATTTGTGGATGAAGTTGCTAAGAAACATGAAAAAGACATTGAAGATTTAGAAAACAAAATTCAATCTCATTGTATTCATGATCAAGATCAGTATGTTAAAATTATTTTAATGCCAGAAAATGAAGAGAGGGTGCTGCTACATTTTTTCTTTGAGATTGAGGAAGAATATCCTGTTTTTGAAAATTAGTTTGATAGCACACAATTGAAATCTTGTATGGCTGAGAAAAGCATATATGAGTTGTGTTAGAGTGGGTATCTTCATCCCTCCGTCAAAGATCAAATTTCTCTTGTTGCATTTCATTTTAGGTGTCTCATTCAGTTCAGTGAGCTACATTCCATTAGGAGCATGGATCATCTGACGGAAGGGTCTTTTCTCTCATATCCCTCATGTCATGTACCTACTGGTCCGTGTCTGTTCATCAAAATCATTTTAAAATCATTTATAGTCATTTTTGGTCCCTTGGTCAACAAAGAGTCATTTTAGGGTTTCGGTCTCATTAAGTCTACGGTTTCATTAATTTAGTCTTCAAAATGGCTAATAATGTCAGCAGGCACATGGGGGAGGTTCGAAATAAGTTTTCATCACAAAAATTTCATCATCGTAATGCTTGATAATGATTTTTCTTCAAAACTCTATTTTGAAGAAAAATTGTCTATTTTATCCTTTTGTAATAAATGCAATGTAATTTTCAAAGTTTTTCAGTTGTGAAGCTCTTCAGGCACAGCCCTAGTTTCCTTTGCCAAAATCCCATGCTAGCAATCCCTGCAAAGAACAGACAAGAGATTCATCATCAGTTCAAAAATCAAAGGAAACAAAAGTAGAGTCTATTCAAAAAGTGACAAAGTTTTTAGACTTTAGAAAGTGAGTTTTTTTTCAAATCAAAAATCAAAGTCTATGGTATAAAAGATATTTTTGTGTTTTCATAATTAATTTGCATACCAAGATTCATCAAAGGGCCAAAGAAAAATTGTGGAGGGCGAAATCAGTGTTTGGAGGCCAAACTGTTGGTGAGTTTACCTGCGCGGCGCACTGGGTGGAGGTCGGGACACATAAGCCAGGCGCGGTGCATAGGGCTGTTTTTCACCGTGCATTTCTGAACGGTCACGGCGCACATAGAGAGCGCGGCGCACTGGGTTGTGCGTGCGGCACACAGGGCCAGAACACTTAATTTTTTGTCATCTCTCTCAAATTTCAAAACGAATCCGCCTCCTATTGTTCAAGTAAGTTTGTGAGACTTTGAAATTGCTATTAGCCAATGTTTGGGTTTGCTTGAAAAGGGAATATGAGAGTTTTAATGTCAAAACCATAAACCCTATCACCTTGTTAAAATTTTCTCCTAAGGGTTTTGAATTTGAAGTTTTAAAATTTGATTTTGTTGCCAAGTACTCCAACTCCATTCCCCACCTATTGCTCCTTTCCCATCACTGTTTATTATATCATTAGAGTCCTCCCCTATTCCCTTATATCCCAAACCATTCATATAATTTCATTTCCATTATTCCTATCCCTAAATCCTTTCATTTCCTATTATTCTCCCTTTCCCATTTCATTTGTAAAATTCCCAAACCCCAAGAATCCTAAAAATTTAGTGGTTGTCCCTTCTCCCTAAGTTTGTCAAATTTTCAAAGGGAAAATTATCATTTGATTAAACCCCATTGTCCCCACTGCCCTATTTCCCGACAGTCCCTCTCACACTATCATATATTTGGCATTAAAACAACAAAGCACCAAATTCCCATTTTCCTCTCATATAAGACAAACATAGACCTTGAAACATCATGGAGACAGACACTGATACATCCTATGACAGAGATAGTGATTCTACCACTGAGCTACATGCACCGAGAAGGCCTCGTAAAGGTGGAAAACATGTGAGATAAGAGCCCACTTCATTGACTGAATTGCAGGCTTTTCCACTTGCAATGGCATGTTTTCGTGAGCAGTCATGCTATCAGTATTGTGAGATGATTGCTAGGATTCATCATCATTAGGATTTGGCTCGTTTGTTTGTATTGCATTTGCATGATGGTCAGGTAACTCTTGCTGGTGTAGATTTCACTTTGACACTAGAAACCATCTCTCAAGCAATAGGAATACCGAATGTGGGTGAACAGTGGAAAAAAAGACAGCAGGTGGACAGAGTGCATTATGAACCATACATCAGACCTAGCTATGTGAGACAGCTCAGTAGGGTGTTCCCATTCTGGTTCCTAAAGGAATCCTATGCACCTTTGATGAAACTTATTGTCAGATACTTCAGTTGTGAGGTCCGGTTCTCACACCTCTATGCCTACCACATCAGATTATTGATGCATTTCACGAGAGTGAGGATGATAAACATACCTTATTTCATGTGCCATAACAACGAGAGAATGACCACTCTTGTGCAGAAGAAAACTCCCGAGCAGCAGTACAACAATCTTTATCACTATGCACTCATCAAGATCGTGGTTGTACATCAGCTTGGATTGCAGGGCATTTCATGGGAGGATTTCATTTCCTGTGATTTCTTCACAGTTCCTCAAGTTCCTCTATAGGTTGTACATGATGCAAGTGAACCTTCACATCAGCCTGAAGGTCACGAGACAGATCCTATCAGTGTGCCAATGTTTGTTACTTATCAGAGAGGCACCAGACTATTATTTGCAGTAGCCCGACGAGTACTATCTTCACATGGGGTGGAAAGAGTCTCATTGCTATCATCAGCAACACAAGTACATGTACAAGACAAAGGTAAGAGGCCTATGCAGGATGAGGGCCCTTCAGGAGGCCAGGATACTGATTTCATATTGATTGATGAGGATTTGCGCTCTCCAAGCTCAAAGTTGAAAGAGACCATTCAGGAGCAGAAGGCTGAGATCGATACCTTGACCTTCAAGTTTCAGAGAGCCCAATGGATCATAAAATACCTTAAGCAGTAGAAAAAATAGTTGGAGGATCAGCAGACAATCATGGAGTTGCAAAACATCCGTGAGAACCGACAAGCTGCCTGAAGAAGCCAAGACGAGATGACACCCATTGAGCGGGAGATTGAGGCTGATAGAGAGACTTGGCTTGAGAGGGTCAATATACATCTTGAGAAGCTATTGGAGAAGGAAAACAAGGAAAATAAAATGCTCAGGCACTTGAAGAACCACTGTTGGTCATGAAATCATGTTTGCAGAGCGAGGATCAAGATCCTGAAAGCAAGGCTAAGGAAGGCACTAAAGCGTCGTAAAAGGCATCATAGACTCCTAATTTTGGCCGAAGCTTCTTTGGCCCGGCATAGCGCTTTATGGTTGGCATTCAGCCCAAATTTCAAGTAATTTGGGAAAAAAAATTTCAATTTTGAATTTTTGGGCCTAAACACAGATTTTCCTGCCCGACGCATAGCGTCACTTGGCGCGCACTTATAATTGGCAGCTCTTTTGGAGGAAAATTTTTCATTTCTAGATTTTTCATAAAAATTTATGCATGCCTATGGATTACCTAAGGATTTAATCAAGTTTTGGGTTTCCTAAAGGGTCAAAAACACCCTAAAAATGGCCTTTCTGCCACTTTTTGCACACACAGGAAGCAGTGTTGGGAGATTTGATTTTTGGAGGGGAAAATGGCAACCAAATTCTAAAATTCCACTTGGGTTGGCAAGTAGACAGGCAGGGCTTTCCAACGAGCTATTCGTCACTCAATTAGGACTTCTGGAAGGCCCTAAAAATCAGCCTCAAACTTGTGCTACGCATAGATATTTCAGGCGCGACGCATAGAGAAATTTGGCCTATTTTTCACTCAGCAGCTCAGAATTTCACCTAGTTTTGGCCAGTTTGAATTTTTCATGTAACTCTTGATGTAACTTGATTTAATTTCATGAAAATGATGTAATTTTGGCACATTTTTACTCATCTTAGTGGATTCATTCACCAAAAAATGAAATGTAAGTGAATGAATCAGTTTCCTATCATATAGAGGCAAGTTGTTTCATTGCCTATTTTCCAGTTCCTAGTTTAGATATGGTTGAAACAACTCCTAGAATGATGAGCTCGACCCCTAGAGGCATGGGAATGAGTTAGGCTTGTCTATATCATGTAGTTCTTTAGTCATTTTCAGGGTTGGACACTTGGGATTGCTTGGCACTTCATTGTACATTTCATCTCTACAATTTTGGCAAAGGAATAGACCAGGGTTTGCAGCACTCTTTGGGATCCATGTGGCTCTATGTTTTGATGGTGTTTTTCTCTATGTGACTGTAAGTTCATTTATTTTTATGTGTATCACTTCCTTTCTCCTTTCTTCTTAAATTAAACAAATGAGTTATAAAGGTGGAATTCATCAGATTGCTTTGCTCTGCCTCCAGTTTGTTTAATTTTCCATGTTTTCATCTGTTTGAAGAGGATTATTGAAATCATCTTGACCTCTTTAGCTCCTTACCAGTCTAAACTATCCATTAATTCAATCCAAAGCATCAAAACAATTTCCTTCCTTGCCCCATTCAGAACTCTGCAAAAACTAGGCCTCATCCCCGAACGCAAAACTGCCTTTCCCTTTGTTTCCAACAAAACCCCCAAAATCAAAATCAAACTCCTTTAATTATATACCTAGCCTAAAATTAGCCTTTATTTCAAGTCATCTCAAGCCCCTTCGATTATTTTTTTGAGATTGACCCGAAGAGAGCCCTCTCCTGTTCTGGTAGGGCTAGCTACCAGATTGAGCGTGGTTTTATGTTACCCTGAACTCTACCTTATTTCAGCCTGAGGTAGATTTAGGCAATAAAAAGTTGTTCAAAGTTGCACAATGTCATGAGAAGCATCAAACAGATCATTTCTTCTTTGATCTTATAGTTAACTACATGGAAGAGTTCTTCAGTCTAGATTTTCAATTATATTTTCATTATGAGGAATAGATCCATTTTATGTTGCCTTGGTCATTTTAGTATCATGCTTACTGTTGGTTAAAGTGCAGTCAATAGATTCAAGTGTCAGATCAGATTAATGACTGGCTTCATTGGAAATTTCATGTTGCTTGAGTTAAAAATGGAGATTGCAGCTGTTAGGGTAGGTAGGAGTGTGTGAAATAAGCTCAAAGTTGACTGAGCATCTTTTTAGTAGGTACATATTTGTTTCTTCTACAATGATCATCAATTTTGAGCCCGAGGTGAATGCCATAAGATTTTGAAGAAGACTTGGAAAAATTTCAAAGTTTTTATTCTAAAAGGATGGATGACACTGGAACTACATGTTCTTTGGTATACCACAGGGGCACAACATCCCAAGTGGAGCCACTTTTATCACACCCTAAATTTTCAAAATCATAACTTGAAATGTGTCAATTTTGCATTTAGATTGGTTAGATTGCATAGCATCATGAAATGATAAATTTTATGATTAACATAAGCTTCAAAGATTTTTTTAAGTTGTAGGGATGATCTCAAGTAATATAAAAGGAAAAAATCTTGAATAGATACTTTAAATCTACCTAAACTCTCAAATCTGGCCACCTGTCAGAATTTTTCTCAGTCTGTAGTGATTTTAGTACTAAATAAATAGATTTTGCTGTGGAAACACCTAGTAATTCCATAGCGAAACTGACACTTGTAAAACTAAATGCGCTACGAAAGCTCTGTCATCTTATAACGATTTTCTTCATAATGGTGAGTTGTTGAAATTTGAAGGTTTCGAGGTCATTCTCTCAGAATAGGGTCATCATTGAAATTCTTTGGCACATTTTGGTATCATCCACCATTTTATTAATAAATCCCATTTCATTCTTTCAAATTCCTCCCTCATTTCTCATGCTTTATTTTCCGCTCTTGTAAGCTACTACCAAAGCAGCTTGTTGTCATTTGCATCTCTCGTAGAAATAATCCGTCATGCCAACCCTATTTTACCATAAAAGCTTGTTATCATCAAAGGCTTTTTATTGAACAGGTGTAAGAATACAAAGAAGGCCACTGTTGCAGAACAAGAAGAAATGGCTACACCTAAGAAAGTGAATCAAGGAGGTTTTCCATTTAGGTATGAGCCTACAAGTCCAAGTTTAATCATGGAAGATCCATATTTAGCTGAGATTTTTACAAGAGCAGGCTGCATTCAGTTCTGTCAAAATTTGCAAGGTCATCACAAACATGTATCACAAGACTTCGTACTCAATTTCAAAGGAACATCTACAAAGGTTGGTTTTATTCATGTGCCAATTTCGCCTGATAGTATTTCTCAAGCAACAGGGATCCCTAGGACCAGAGAATAATGGTTTAAAGCTACGAAGCTTGATTTAAGAAGTTGTGATGATTATCTAAGGCCTGAACATGTAGGGATAAATATGACTCTAGGGATTCCTAAAACTTGCCTTAGAGATAACTACTCTAAGTTATTGACAATCATACAGAAGTACTTTACATGTGAAGGCAGAATCCAAACAATCTACATGTATCACTTCAAGTTGTTGCTTCATTTTACAGGGGAAAAGCTGATAGATATTCCTTTTTACCTTTTTAGAAGCCTTGGAAAAATGGCAGACAAAGTGCAAGGTAGACCTGAAAGAATAGAAACTTCCATCTTTCACCATGGATTGGTGAAATTACTAGTACTGGAAGAATTAAATAAACTAGATAGAGACTAGGCATATTTTTTGTTTATGAATGGGTATGAAATGGATGTTTTATCTCCAAGGAAAGCCTCTAAACTCAAAACTCCTTCTTCTAGAAAAGAGCTAAATGCTACTGCAAAATTAAAAGGGAATCAACAAGAAGGTTTAAAATCTACAGCTAAAGACGTGGAGGTAGAAGCTAAATTCATCCAAGATGTAGTACCACAACCAGCAACTAGTAAGCATGCTAAAAAACATGTCATAATTAGCAAGACTAAACCTGAAGAAAAAAGGTATAAAAGAAGCATAAAGGAAACTGGTGGAGGTAAAGGCATGCTTGAAGAAATCTTACAGGCTATAGACATTATAGAATCCCCTATAGTGAAAGAAACTGAGGTAGAAGGATCCAAGGTCAAAGGGAAGAGTCTTATGGCCAAGAAGTTAGATTTTTCATCAGAGGGTTCAGGTTTTCTTTTGAAACCTAGAAAGCCTTTCACTAGATCACAATTTTATAAGACTTTCACCATTGGAAATAAGCAATAGAAGGAAGATAAATAAAAAGGGGTAGTAGTACAAGAAGTCATATTTATATCTCCTATTGAGATAGAGGTTACTAAAGAAAAGAAAGGTCAATAAAAAAGAAAGATTCAGAAGAAATTTGAGACAGATTTTCTAGAGGGACAATTTAAAGATAAGGAAGAAATAGTCAAATAGAGAAAGGGAAAGGAAAAAGTCATAGAAAAAACTAAAAAATAGCTTCTTGAAGAATAGCTAAAAGTAGTTAGGGAAGAGTTGTCTGAAACAAAGAGAGATCTGGAAAGATACAAGCAAGATAGACAAATGATAGGTTAGGTGGAAAATAAAGTGAATGATCAGGTTACTCATTTTGAAATGTCTATTGGAAAGGTGAAAAACTTGTTGAAGAAATCACAACCTTTACGCATCATGATGACACACACAAGGAAAATAGGAAAAGTCTTAAGATACAATTCAAAGAGTTGAAAGAAAATATGGAGATGATGAAGACAAAATTAGAGAAGAAAGATTTAGAAAGAAGAGCTATGGAAATAACTATTGAAGTTGCTCATGAAGAAACTGCTGGTAAATAAGAAGGTAACAATGGATTGTAGACATTTTTTGTCTTATATTATCATGTTTTATATGCAGGTATATTCATGGATATTTTCATATCTCATATCCTAAGTTTTTTCAAGTCTCTGAGAAGTTAGGCAATTCCGCAACGTATGCCAGGCTTGAAGCCCATTTTCTACTACGGAATTTCTGAAGAATTATTTTTGTTTTTAAAGTACTTGAACTGACAGGGATGAGGAAATTTGAGTTTTGGTTTTAAGTGTTTTTGATCACTCAACATCCTCCAATGGTCAAGAACAACAGAGGATTATCACAGATAACCTTTTTTGTTTGTTCTACGAAACTAGCTACATAAGTAGCTCAAAAGTCAGTTTTGAAGGCAAGGTTAGTTTTGGAAGAAGGAGAAATGGTAAATAGATATTTCAAAGTTGTTCTCCATGAGAAATGAAAATGAGTATCAGCGAAATTTCAAAGAGTATCAGATAAAAAAATTTCTATGTTTAGATATTTTGTTAAGGATATAGTTCGAAGATACTAGCTCACTGTGTCGCCATATCATCAAACTAACAACTCCTTAATAGTAGGCAGAGCAGTTTCATGAAGACAGTCAGAGTATTAATGTTTTGTTTGTGACCAAAATGGTTGAAATACATGATTCCTTTTGAGGAAAATTTGGATCATCTTTAGATCAAATGTAATAACTAGGTGTTTGAGTCATAGTAGGACTCTAACTCCTAATTCGAAAGGTGTCAATTCTAGTTTTAAATATCTAGTTAGTGGTTAGATTTGGTGTCAGTAATAGAGTTTAATGATATAGCCACTTCGAATATTGGATTTAAAGGCTAGATTCCTATAAGTAGTGAGTACTTCGATGTATATAGGGTTGGAAAATGTGATCTCGGCAGACTATTTATTGTAAATATTTTGGAGTGTTTTGATATATACAGTAACAATACCACTTTCCTTCACCTGAGATTTTTAGTGTATTTCAATGAGTTTATGTCCTATCTTTCGAAATGTTTTTCTTCCATATTTTAAGTGTTTATTACTCAAAATTCATGATTTTTCATGCTTTGACTTCCTTTAAGTATTTAGCTATGGTAAATTGAGTTTTAGGTCCTATATTTGAAAGGTTTTCTTCAACGTTTTAATATTTATTACTTAGAATTCATGATTTTTCATGCTATGATTTCCTTTAAGTATTAAGCTATGGTGAAATCTCTTTCATTATTTTTTCTTTCAATACCTTGATGTCTCATTACTTATAATTAGTGTGTTACATGCTCTGACTTCCTTTGAACCTCAAGTTATTGAGATTTTACTAAATGTGTTATTCTTTCATTGAAGTATATACAAGCCTCAGCTTCCACAATGAGAGGCTTGGTCATCTTTATCCCTATCACTGACTCCATAGCCTAATGGTAGAAAGCCTTCATCTTTTCAACCTACAAACATAAAAAACCAAGACATAGTTCATAGAGTTAGCCATCTATCTTTATCATTAATCAATCTCATTAACCCTTGAGAGAGCCCTCTCAGGCTGAGGAGGCTAAGCCTCAATCACAATATTGGTTTCAAATAGTTACACTGAAGTTGTCTAATCAGCATCCAATTAGGTACGATTTTGGTGATAACACTATTGATGAAAATTTCATGACTTTTATAGACTCCATTTCCCAATGACTTGAATATTTCCTCATTCCATTTATTCTGCTAGATCATCTTACCGAACCAAAACAAATAACAAACCCTGCACTTAACAACTAGCCTAAAATCAACCATCTAAAGCAAACAAGTTAACATCTTTTGCATACAATAGAGAGAGCCCTCTCTGAGTCCAAGAAAGCGAGGTCCTAAGACTCCAAATACTATTCTTATGTTATCCTGTGCATTTTTTCTACCAATCTATCAAATCATGGGACCCTAACAAGCACCTTGAGGATGAAAATGGTCTTTGGACCATGTACTTTGATAGTGCCATTGGCAAAGATGGGACCTAAATTGGTTGATGGATCCGCAACCCATTTCATCAGCAAGGTAAAGTCCCTAATAATGTTAGATTGTGTTGCTGGAAATTAGCATTTGATTGCACGAAAAATGAGGTGTAATATGAGGCACTCATTACCGGTTTGAAAATTTTGAAAAAATTGGGAGCTAGAAGAATTTCAGTCTACGGTGATTCGGATTTGGTAATTAAACAATTCAAAGGTGAGTATCAAGCTAATCACCCAAGGGTGAGGCAATATAGGAATGCAGTACTTGATATTTTGAGAATGTTTCCAGAATATACACTTACATTCGTGACAAGGATGCAAAATATTATGGCTGATTTATTAGGCTCTACTGCAAGTAAGTTTGGACTTTGAATGTTTTCAAATAAAAAATTTGAGATTCATGTGAAGCATAGGCCCACTGTTTCTGATAAATTTTGATTTTGGAAATTCCTATGGGACGATAAGTAGGTGAACTATTTCCTTTAAAGTGAATGTGATTTTGAGAACTGTTCTATGGATGAAGTGTATGACAAGGATGACCAAGTCATCAAGGCAGCTCAAATTGACATACTTCAGCTCAAGGACAATAGTATTCCAAAAGGTCTCATACCTTTCAAATAATTATTTGATCAAGATGACGTGGTGAGAAAGCCTACTTTGGTTCCCACAAAAAAGGCGTAGAAGATGTTAATATCGAAGCAATGGATCAACCAAAGTTCATCAAGCTTTCAAAGTCTTTTTTGCCCAAGGTAAAGACTAAATATGTTGATTTTCTTACTGATTTTTTTGACATGTTTTCTTGGGATTACACAGATCTAAAGGTGTACGATAAAGATATCATTCAACACACCACCCCGATTAGGCTAGATCGAAATCCTTTTAGGCAGAAGCTCAGGAGAAAAAACCTAAAGTTGTTGTCATCCATTGAGAAGGAAGTAATCAAGATCTATAAGGTAGGAATTTCCAATTTGGTTCCATTGTGAAAGAAGACTCGTGAAATCCGACTATGTATAGACTTCAGAAATCTAAACAAAGTATCGTTCAAGAACAGCTACCCGCTACCTAAAATGGACCACATACTTCAGTGAGTTGTAGGAGCCACCAGGATGTCATTGTTGGATGGTTACTCAAGTTACAATCAAATCCTTGTGCATGAGGATCATCAGGACAAGAAAACATTCATTACACCATGGGGTATGCTAAAATACGCAAAGATGTCATTCGGTTTGAAGAATGTCGGGGCCACTTTCTAGCGTTCCATGGACATAGAATTAGATAACGATAAGGTTGGCTTCCTTGTTGTTCATTTAGATTATTTCACTATTTATTCAAATTCAGATGATGAAAATTTACACCTGTCATCACTTGGATTGAACCTTAGGTTGAAGAAGGAAATTCTGATGTAACCACAAACCATGCTAAGCCAGGTAGCTAGCCCTACTAGATAAGGAGAGGGGTCCCTCCATATATATTAATAGCCATGATGACTGAGGAAAGAAGATATTAGGCTAGGTATAGTAGCTTAGAGTTTTGATTTTGATTGTATAGGGTTTTGTTGGATCAGGAGGATTCAAACAGTCAAGGCAAGGAAATTAGGTCAAGATTTGCAGGGTGTTCTATGGGGCGAGGTACATACAACGTTTAGCACTTTAGGGTTTTTATGGTGGGATGATTAATACAGATGAGGAGCTATAAAGAGCATGGTGAATTCATGGTTTCTTTCTAAACTGAAGAGATTACAAATTATGAATGTTTACCTAAAACAAAGCATAGAAATTATGGATATTGTTCATCTAACTTGGAAACATTCACTTCATAGCAATGAAATGATGGATGAAATAGAAAAAAATTCTAACATATGAGCATGAAAGAAGAAACTGAAACTAAACACAATACCACATGGATCCCATAAAAATAGCTACGAATTTGATTAATGTCCAGGCCAAAACTGATACAAAAGTGTGTTTCTTGAGAAGCCAAAACTCCAAATGAGTCCAACCATTACAATGACTAAGAAAATACATCATATAGACCTCAAAACCACTCTCCCTGGCCTGAGGGAGTTGAATCCATGAGATAGGAATCAGTTTCACCTACTTCCAAACAAGAAAATGAAGACTAAGAAGACCGAACAATTTGCCTCTAAAAGAAAGGAAACTGATTCATTTGACCTCTAGAAGACTCACCTAATATATCTACCTTAGATGAAAGTAAAAACATGACATTTACATTCACCATGAACATTTAAATTAGTAATTTCTTCATTTTACTAAGTAAAAAGTAAAACTAGAGTGAAACTTAAAAATTTGTTGAAGACTATGAAAAATGCATTTTCCTCGCAAACGTGCAGCGCCCTAACAGGAAACATAGCCTCTTTTTCAAGAACATTTTGAGTGACATTCCAGTTTCCAAAGAAGCTCCATGATAGAGCATTAGAAATATCTCTAAGTGTAGTTTCCAAATCTACCTCCAGTTTATAAAATGGTGCTCATTTTCCCTATCAAAAGGTCAATCTCCCAAGACTGGTAAACGCGTAATGACCAGGTCAAAAAGGAGGCAGAAACATGAAAATTTGATAGTTTTTTGCACTTTTGAAGGGCCAGTTATCCTCCAAAATTTCTGAAAATTGCTAGGGCTGATGTCTTCATCATTCTAAATATGATGGTGGTGGCCATTTTTCATTTGGAGGCCCAAAAAAATAGCGCAACTTCCAGTTCGTTGTGCGTTTGGCAGAATTTTTGCATGCCATAAATACTCAAAAAACCAAAAATGACTTGAAGTGTCAAAAAACCAAAAATGTTCCAAATTTGTGAGGATACATGCTTCTCAAGTGCTTGAGACATGAAGAGACACATCAGAAAGTATATATAACCTCTCCTTCTCCCCTTGCTTAGTTAAACTTTAAATTTTAGCATTGGCTCTTTTGAGCTTGGCCAATGCAATTCTCTCTTTCCATGCATGAAGTTTGACTCTTTTCCTCAAAAATTCATTTTCATTGTTGGCCTTCTCTAGAAACCTCTCCAAATGAAAATTAGCTCTATTAAGCCATGATTCCCTCTCCTTGCTAATATCTAGGGCAAGCAGCTCACTTGGTGTGAGATGCTCTGCCAACTCAACTTCTCTCTATCTCTCAAGGGATAGAGCTCTTTTCAGCCCTCTAGTCCTTGGTTTCTATCTTGGAGGCTGATCCTCCTCATCATCAATCTCACCAAATATTTTGAATGTCTCCTCCAGCAAGGCCTTGGCATTTTCTGCCTCTCTTTGTGCTTATATAGTCTTTACCTCATTGATGATCTGCTTGCTCTTCAGCTACTGATTTCCTTGCTCAAGAAAATCAATCACATATTTTTCCCTTTAAATATTAGCTTCAAGCTCACTAATATTTTCTTCTTTGCCTTTGATTTTTGCACTTATGATTTTTCCCTCATCTTACTCATCTAGTGTAATATTCCTTTTTAGGAATTCTAGCAATACCTCCAATGAGGACGCTGTATAAGAAAACCAATGCAAAAATAATGTAGTCCAGGGCTTGGATCCTATAAAATATGCTGTATGTATCTTAAATATAGAATGGAATCAGAAACAAATAACTCTAGCTACATTAAACAGATCTCCCCAACTCAAATATGCTAAAAAACATCACAACCCTAGTACATCATAAAACAGAAATTCCGGAGGTAGCAACGACGTTATTTTTATCAATTAAACTAAAAAAATGGATGGAATAACATATATCTAGAGCTTTCATTCATTATTTAATAAGAAATTAGAGGATTTACCTCTTTTAAAAACACATTAGGACCCCTCGGCAAGGGTTTCCAGCAAAATAGCAACACAAGATACAACACTACAGAAAATAATGTTGTACCTAGCAACTCTATATTGAGAAATATCTTATACGCTCTAAAAATGACACACAATACAATAATTTTCCCAAGGCCTTCCTCAATAGATCTCCTGGAGTGGAAATCACCTCCTCCTCTCCTGAAATAAGCACAAATGGATAGATACAACCCCAGCTACTACAGCTACTACAAAAATAACGCATTCACCGGAAGTGACTGTGCTGTCAAGGTTAGACGATGGCTCTCCTCAAGATAGATGATAAGAATTGAACTCAAGACCTCCTCCTTAACTCTCCCAATCAGCTATATCAATAATGAATATAGAATTCCCAAATGAGAACCCTTGCACTAAACAATGCTACAACTCCGGCTAAAGAGTTGAAGCTTGCAATAAGTCATAAGACTAAAACAAGAAGTATGAATGAATGAATCCTTTTGTTGCTATTCCTTCCCTTTTATCCTAGGTTAGCTTCTCCATCCTAGGCCCCACTCATTGGTGATGTAGCTTCCTTGAGAAGTTTCCTCCTTTAAAACTGCGCTGCCCTAATAGCTTTCCCTCCCTTGTGACAATGCTATTGACTTGGTCAACTATAGCTAGCTCCTTGATTTTTCTCCTCTTCACACTAAAGTGGCTTTATTTTATCCTCCTACCTCAATCCCTTTCCACACTGGAATATATTTTGTTGTGTTTCCTACTTCTTATTTCAAAAATGGAGCAATTATAATGTTCCAAGTAGCAGTGGCTAATTGGGAACATTATAGTCACCCCCGCTCAAAATTTGCTTGCCCACAAGCAAAAGTAAATAAGGATGCTGCAAGAAATTCTCTCCCTCCCAAGTGGCATCCTCATCTAGTATATTCCTCCATCAAATAAGATATTCCTTGATGACTGTATTTCTCAACTACATCTCTTATGTCTGAGATTGCTTCTGGTTGCAAGATCAAATGGCCCTCATCATCAATAGGAGGAATTTCTAGATTGGCAACTACATTCCTCCCAATGGCCTTCTTAAAGCAAGAGACATGGAAGATATTGTGGATCTTTCTCCCCTTAGGAAGTTATAGCTCATATGCTACCTTACCGATACATTTGTTCACCTTGTATGGCCCATAGAAATGAGGTTTGAGCTTTTCCACTCCCTTCACCTTGAGTGTGGACTATTTGTAAGGCTAAAGGCGTAGATAGACAAGATCTCCCACCTCAAACTCTCTCTCTATCCAACCATGGTATGCATACATCTTCTGCTAGTTTTGAACAGTAGCAATGTTATCTCTGAGTGCCCTGAGTATGTCTTGGTTCTCTTGAATCCAATCCCTTTCCCTTGGAGCTTTACTTGCCCCAAACATAAAATCAGCAAATGAATGTGCCTCATACCAATATAAGGCTCAGAATGGAGTCATGCCAATAGAGATATGGTGAGTAGTGTTGTAACAATACTCCCCCAAGTGGAGCCAACGTAGCAAAGCTTTCTGCTGCCCTGCCACATAGTTCCTCAAGTTGCCTTCTAGCCACTTGTTCACTATCTCGGCCTGCCCATCATTTTTGGGATGATAAATGGTACTTGGAGTCAAATGAGTCCCCACTAATCAGAAAAATTCCTGCCAAAAGCCACCCATGAAGCGGCTGTCCCGATCACTCACTATGGTCCTAGGGAGACCATGGAGTCTAAATACATCTCTAAAGAAGAGCTTAGCTACTTGTGAAGCAATATAATGTGCAAAAATGGAAAATAAATGAGAGTACTTTGTTAGCCTATCACAACAACAAAGGTACAGTCGTTACCCTGCACTGTCAGTAAGCCAGTGATGAAGTCCATAGAGTTAATTTTCCACTTCCCATCTGGAATAGGTAGTGGCTGCAATAACCTAGTAGGGTAAGTGTGTTCTCCCTTATTCTGCTGGCAAGCGGTGCATTCTCTGACATGCTGGAGCACATCCTCCTTGAGACCCTTCCATGAGAATCTCTCTCTTATAGTTCGGTAAGTCTTTGTGAAACCTTGATGCCAGGCAAGTGGTGAATCATGTGAAGCCAATAAGATCATCTCCTTGAGCTTAGAATTCTTAGCCAAGTAGATCCCATCCTTGTAATATATAACCTCATCCATTACTCTAAATCTCTCATCCGATACCACCCCATCAAGTATCTCACATGCAAAGTCATCTTTGGAGTACTCAACTAAGATTTGAGCCTTCCAATCTGCGTCCATGCCCCTCAAGGAAAATGCTGTGGGCCTCCTGGAAAGTGCATCAATTATGATATTGCTCTTCACCTTGACATATTCTATGTCAAAGTCATAAGATTGGATTTTTCTCACTCACTTCTATTGTCTCTCCTGAAGTTGCCTCTGTTCAAGGAAGAATCTAAGATTGTTGTGATCAATCTTCACCTTGAACTTATTTCCCACCAAGTACTACCAGAACTTGGCTAAAGCATGCATGATAGCCAACATTTCTTTATCATATATGGGGTATAACCTTTCATGAGGGAGCAACTTCCTGCTCTCAAGGCTATAGGATGCCCTCCTTGCATCAATACTGCCCAATACCTTCACCTGGTGCATCACATTCTAGCACAAAAGGTTGAGAAAATTCAGGTAAAACCAAAAAAGGACAACTACTCATTTCCTCTTTGAGATTATCAAAAGCTCTCTGCGCTGTAGGTGTCCAATGGAAAGCTCCCTTCTTTGTCAATTCTGTGAGTGGTACTGATAATTGTGAAAATCCTTTCAAAAAATTCCAGTAATAAGTGCATATGCCCACAAACCCTCTGAGTTCTATAACATTCCTAGGTTCAGGCCAATCTATGATTGCTTGAACCTTCTCCTCATGTACCCTCACTCCATCCATTCCTACGATGTGCCCCATATACAACATCTCTATGAGGATAAATTCACATTTGGAGAGCTTGGCATAGAATTGCTGCTCCTTGAGAGTATGTAAGACTGTCTCAATATGCTACAAGTGTTCCTCCCAAGTGCGGCTGTAAATCAGAATATCATCAAAGAAGACCAATACAAATTTTCTCAAATGACCCCAAAAGATGTGGTTCATGCAGGATTGGAAAGTTGTTCGAGCATTAGTCAATCCAAAGGGCATTACCAGAAACTCAAAATTCCCATAGTGACACCTGAACGCTGTCTTGGGGATATCTTGCTCCCTCACCTTGATTTGATGGTACCCATACCTCAAATCAATCTTGGAGAAGTATTTGGATCCCCTTAACTCATCCATGAGTTCATCGATCCTGGGTATAGGGTACCTGTTTTTCATATTCTTCTTGTCCAAGGCCCTATAATCAATGCACATCCTCAGTTTTCCATATTTCTTCTTTACCAAAACCACTAAGGAAGCAAAGGGACTAGTACTAGGCCGGATGTGCCCTAGTGCTAGAAGCTCTTGGATAGCCCTTTCAATATCATCCCTATAAGCCTTGGGATGTCTATAAGGAGTGGTGATCACTGCTTGGACCCTTTGTTCCAACTCAATGGTGTGTTCAATCCCTTAGTCAGGAGGTCTCCCTAGTGGGATATCCTCAAACACTATAGAATACCCATCCAAAAGATATTGAACATCTAGATGCACCGGTGAGTCCTTGTCATTCACCTTGGATATATGTAGTTCCACTACCCATGCAATAGCTCCTCTACGTATATCTGCCTCCATCCTATGTGTTTAAACAACCTGAGGGGGATATGTGTTCATACCCTTGATCTTTTGTTGTTGGCCATCCTCCCCTCCAGTCCATTCCATCTCCAAAGTTCTACAGTTAGTGGTAACTCTCCCAAGAGTGACTAACCACTAAACTCCCAATATGACATTGGTGTCTGTAATATATACCACAAAGAAGTGGTCTATCAATGTATAGGTACCCATAGTAATGGTCAACGTTGGAACATACTTGGCACATGGCAGAGTCATGGCTCCTGGGACCAAAACTAAAAATCCCTCAAACTCCTCCATGGGAATTCCTCTCTTGTGTACCAGTTGTGCATCAATAAAATTATGAGTGGCTCCACTATCTATCAATACATAAAATCTTTGCCCCATGATGGTGCCTCTCACCCTCAAGGTCAGATACTTTGGGACCCCTCTTAACACTGCGACAGCTCCTCCTCTAGGAGAAAAGTCTTCTATGGGTTGCACAACGCTACCGTCCTTCTTGGAGGAGGAATGGATATGATGTGTTCCCCCTGTAACACCTTTCCCCTCCAAATCCTAAATAGGGTTTGTCTCTCTTGGCCTTGAGTGAGTCTTCTACTGCAAAAAGGTTCTTTCCTTGGGCAAGATGTGTTGTAGATATCTAACTCTCTCCACAGCTTCAAGGAGTGTGGTTGGTTTGGTAGACTTGACCAACCCTTGTAATGGTTCAGCCATCCCATTCAAAAACATGCATACCTTCCTGCTCATAGCAAGGTTGGATACCATCAGTGAAAGCTGCAGATACTTAGCAATGTAATCCTCCAGATCTCCCTCCTGCTTGAGCTTGGTTATCTTGGAAAATTGGGCTTCCGGATCCCTTGGGTCAAACTTCTCCACTAAATTCTTGGTGAAATATGAGTATGAAGTGGTATGATGATGCCTAAGTGTGGTTAGTCCATGAAACCAGCAATATTGAGCTTCCCCTTATAGGTGCAACACATCTATCTTGATAGCTTCTATCTTAGAAACCTTGTTGAGCTGAAATTATGTGTCCAGCTTCGCTACCCATGCTTTTGATGTGCACTTAGGTATCCCATCAAAAGTGGGCAAGAAGAACCCTACCATACTGTGTTGTAGGGCTTATCCTTGCATCAAGTTATCCTCCTTTTGATGAGGATCATTCATCCTTCCATCCTTGATCTGGCAGAATTCTCGAAAGCTCAAGTGCTCCTTGAACCTTTGAGACTGGAGTTCATATTCTTCAAAATATTCCCCTAGAGAAACCTCCTTATCTCCTTCAGTTATAAATGAAGGCATGGTGGAGCGTTGTGATGCAGATGAATTTCCCATGCCATTTGCAGTGCTGGTACTTGCCTTGTGGCAAAACCCTAAAGAGTCCTCTTGATGCCTCATCTCCTTGAGATCCATTGCAATGTTCTGCAGGGTCTGAAGTACAATTTTTGAGATTTATTCCTTCTCCATGCTGAAGATAAATCTCCCCCCCACAAGCTGAGCCAAGAGTAGAGCTCCAATACCACTGTAATATTCCTTTTTCAATAATTCTAGCAATATCTCCAATGAAGACGCTGTATGAGCAAACCAGTGCAAAAAAAACGCATTCCACGGCTTGGATCCTCTAAAATATGTTTTATGTATCTTAAATATAGAACGGAATTAGAAAAAAATAACTCTAGCTACATTAAACAGATCTCCCCGACTCAAATATGCTAAAAAGCATCACAACCCCAGTACATCATAAAACAGAAATGACGAAGGAAAAAACAACATTATTTTTATCAAGTCAACTACAAAAATGGATGGAATAACATATATCTAGAGCTTTCATTCATTATGTAATCAGAAATGAGAGGATTGACCTCTTTTACAAACACATTAGGACCCTTTGGCAAGGGTTTCTCGTAAAATAACAACACAAGATACAACACTGCAGAAAATAACGCTATACCCAACAACTCTGAATTGAGAAATATCTGATATGCTCTAAAAATGAGACTAAATACAATAATTGGCCCAAGTCCTTCCTCAATAGATCTCCTGGAGTGAAAGTCACCTCCTCCTCTCCTGAAATAAGCACAAATGGATAGATACAACCCCAGCTACTGCAACTGCTGCAGAAATAACACATTCACTAGAAGTGACTGTGTTTTCAAGGTTAGATGATGGCTCTCCTCAAGATATATTATGAGAATTGAACTCAATATGTCCTCCTTAGCTCTCCCAATCAGCTATATCAATAATGAAGATAGAATTCCCGCATGAGAATCCTTGCACTAAACAGTGCTGCAACTCTGGCTAAATAGCTGAGGCTTGTAATCAGTCATAAGAATGAAACAAGAAGTATGAATGAATGAATCCTTTTGCTGCTATCCCTTCCTTTTTATCCTAGGTGAGCTTCTCCATCCTAGGCCCTACTCATTGGTGATGTAACTTCCTTGAGAAGTTTCCTCCTTTAAAACTGCACTGCCCTAGTAGATTTCCCTCCCTTGTGACATCGCTATTGACTTGGTCAACTATAGCTAGCTCCTTGATTTTTCTCCTCTTCACACTAAAGTGGCTTTATTTTATCCTCCTACCTTAATCCCTTTTCACATTAAAATAGATTTTACTGTGTTTCCTACTTCTTATTTAAAAAATGGAGCAATTATAATGTTCCAAGTAGAAGTGGATAATTGGGAACATTACATTTAGGTAAATCAACTAAAACTCAGCTCTGTTTCATGTTTGTACTCTTTTTCATCAATGATTGGCTCTTTAGCCTTTTCTTTGCCTTTGTCAACCTGTTTTTTTTATGAAGAAGGCATGGCCCCTTTCAATCCAAGTGAATAAAACACATGCCTATAGCCTTTATGATAAGTCTTGGGAAATGGCTCAACATCAGTCAAATCAGCCCAAGTTGCCTCAATGTCCTCCTCACTGCTTGATGACTCAGTAACATGATGTGATGATGAAGGGTTATGGAAAGGTGAATAAGTAGGATCAACATGAGGAGAATGAATATGAATTGGTGATGATGTATGATCAGCAGGCTTAGATGGAGGAGTGGATATAGGAGGATGAGATGATAAGGGGATACTTTGATCATGCTGACTAGGTGGGGTAGTGAAAAATTCATTTTCTATGAATGTGTCCCATGGAATTTTCTTTTTCTGAAGCTAATGCATGACTATCATCTTGATGAGGGAGTGATGGAAATGACTCTGCATTTGATGAAAATAATCCCTCTTTTGTGTAATGTATGCCATCTTGTCAATGTTGCGGGAGAGATAGTAGGGTATGTGAAGCATTCTGACTCTAGTGAAGTGCATGAGGAGTCAGATATGAGATGATTAGAGATGATAAAACCTCCCCTCACAGGTGAAGTATTTCATGATTATTTTCATCATAGGGACATATCGGTCAAGGAGATGAGAGAAAGGGAAAATGGCCTTTTTGTCATCCTTGTATCTAGGTTTAAGATATGGTTCATAGTAGCTCTGGTCAAGGTTTCCTTCTTTAAACCATTTCTCTCCCACATTAGGGATCCCTGTAGCAGCTGTAATGGCATTAGTGGACATGGTAAAAGTAACCCCAACAAGAGTGAACTGCCTATCATGAATATTGGTAATGAAAAACCTTGTCAACATAGGGTGATATTGGATATGTTGCATCCTCTCACAAAATTCAAAACAACCAACATGTTTAAAACATGACACGGTGAGGGGAGAGGCCATGAGCTATTTTGTGGTAGTTGGTTCATATCTGATGATTTTTCCTCCATTCTTACATGATTTATTCTTTGTTGTTTGTTCCTCATTGACACTTATGTCCTCCTCTTCAGACATTTTGAATTTGAAGTCTTGAAAACCCTAGGGTAAATGGAATGAGATGAAGGGAGTGAGAGATGAAATGACTAGCTTAGGAAAATAGAGGGAGTGAATGTAAATGAGAACCTAGGTATATGAAAACCCTAGGATTTAAGAGTGTTTATGACTGATATGTGTTTAGGGACATGAATATGGATGTAATGCATGAAATGGGAAGGAAATTAAAGATAAGGTTTCATAAAAATTAAGCACTTCAATTCAAATTTATTATGAAACACCAAATATATTAGAGGAGAGGTGTCTTAGAGTTTCACTTACTGATCTAGGCTCTTTGAAGAAATTTGTGAGGAAATGAAACTTGCTGGAGGTTGTAAAACCCTTTGAAACCCTGCCTAAGCAAACGCGCAACGACCTGGAAAATGTGCAGTGACCAAGGGTAAATGCACAGTTCTTGTGTTAATTGTTGAGAAGTTGTTGGAAAACATGCAACGACTAGGAAAACACACAACAACCTAGGGTAAATGCGCATCGACCCTGAAACTTGACTCAAAATGCTTCAAAAACATCAAATTTCTCCTTTGCTGGAAACTCCTGATGGATTAATGAAGGCAATAACTTTCTTTGAGGTGTTTGAATGGCTTTATAGCTTTAGTGGTTTTGAATTTTCAGTTTAAATTACCCACTTTTCCTATGTTCACTTTTCCCTTTGGATTTTGGCACTGATACTTTTTATCTCTCTGACTTTTTTAGCATTTTGCAATTTGATCAAGACATGGATTTTAGCTTTCTTTGCTCCACTTAGGCCAGAAATGATTGCATTTGAAAACTTGGGATGAATTTATTACATATGAGAACATAAAATTACTATATAAATAAATTACATATTTAATTTTATATCAAAATGACATTTTGATATAAAAATCATTAAACTCAAAAATTACATCTCTGAAAATGCCACAATTACATCATGATTATCTTATTTAGTCCCTCTCATATATGTGCTGACCTCATATAAAATGAAGGAGTGACCTTAAGAAATATGAAAACCTAATGACCTAATGGGATTACTTTAGACCTGACTTTCATGAATGATATTTGATTTAAAAGATTTCCTGGTGAAAAGAGCATTTCCATAGGTGTTGTTATGCTTGAGGAGACATGAGAATGAATCAGCCAATATAATCTTCTGAGGGAGAATAAAGTTTATTGATAAGGACAACCACCAGTGGAACAATTTTATATCATGACCTAATGGAATGATTGAAAATTTCTTTAGAGTGGCACACCTAAGATGCACATGCAAAATGTGTTTTGATCCTTGGTGGAAGTATGAAAATGCTGACACTAACATTGGACTTATTGGGGATGGAAGCTCCTTGGAGGTGTCAAGAACACTGTAGGCCAAGTGCCTAACCTTTGGGCCAATACGATCAAGCAATTTAAAAGACTGCAGACTATAAGACTGACTCAAAAACCAATCAAAGTGACTGAGAACTGACTTCAAAAACTAACTTTGGAACTAACTCAAAAATGACTCAATTTTTTTTTTAAATAATAGAAAATCAACAAGCTTTATAGCCTTCACTTCAGGCCCCAATCCTAAATGATTTTCTGCTCCAAACCTTGCAGAAAATAGAAATTGGTATTACAATGAAAGTGAAACATTCTTTCAGAAGTAGCATTAGAAATAGTAATGTTTCAAGAGCCTACCATTGACCGGTCCTCCTGAACATTCTTGTCCATTCATCTCATTCAGCAAATAGACATTTTGTTATAGATAAGCTAAGATATTATAGGCTCTTATAAATAGATTTTCGAACTGCCCGTGCTTTCTTTTATCTCCATTTCTTGCATCACATCGCAATACTACATCTTCCAGCTGAAACTTATCTTCCTTGGTTTTGCGATCATAAATATTTTTTATTTTCTCCTGAAGTTTAGAAGTAGTCTGAGAAACTTCCTCCCTTTTTTGCTGAAGGTGAATCATCTAATTTATTCGACGTTGAATATCATCTTCCTCACTATCTTCCTCCTGAAATAATCTCATAACTGGGACTGCAAGTGATGTAGGAAACATTGTATATGTTACATAAAACAATTCAAAGGGTGACATACCTATAGACTTGTTGGTGCTCACTCAGTCTTCCCTCAAGGCATTGGTAAGCTTCCTATGCCAATTTTTCTTGTTCTCTTCCAACATTTTCTTAATGATATTAACCAAGGGTTTATTAGAGGACTCAGCTAATCCATTTCCCTGTGGATAATATGCAGTGGAATGGCCAAAATTGATATTATACTTGTGACAAAACTTAGTCATATTCTTTGACTTGAATTTTGCTGCATTATCTATAATAATCTTGTGAGGACAACCAAAACGAGACAAAATATTGGATTCTAAAAACTGAATAATTACCGTGTCCATAGCTTGCCTTCTAGGAATAGTCTCGATTGACTTAATGAAGTAGTCGGTTGCTGTTATAATCCATCTATGTTGTGCTGATGATGTGGGATGAATTTCCCAAATAAAATCGAGTCCCCACTATTGAAAAGGAGCATTTACTTTAATAGGCTTCAGCGGAAGAGGAAGGAGTTTCCTTTTTCCCTGAAAAACTTGACATTCCTGACAATTTGTGATAGTTTTGTACAAATCTGAAAATAGAGTCAGCCAATAATACCCTACTTTGAACACTTTATTAGCTGTTGTTTTTGTACTATTTGGTCAGGTGCTTTCTGCTCTCTTTGCTTGATTCAAAACTGAGACTACTGTTGCCCTCTGAAATTTGGGTTCCGGATCTGTGGTTTAGGTCTATATGAGATAGACAATCGATCAATCATTCTTTCCATAGTTTAGAGTAATGAATCCATCTTATCATCAGAAGTAGATGTTTCCTCTTTTATGGTCACTCTCTTTTTATATCTGATCCTTTCTCTTTTGGCTAGCAAATTCTCTTCCACACTTACAACATTCTTTTGCATATCTACTAAAGTTTTAGGATCATGTTCACACAACTGATATGCCAGATCAATATTAATCCATCTGGAAATTTAACTAAAGGAAAACCTTTTAGTGGTTTGATATGTGTTGAAAGAGCATTATACGATACATTAAATCTCACACAATAATCTTGCACAGTCTCACCAACATTTATTTTGATGTTCTCATATTCAAACAGAATTTGAAGGGGATTTTTCTTTTCTTCCCATCTTTTGACAAAGTGTTGATGCAAAACTTCTAAAGTGTCAATAGTGGCTTCTGGTAGAGCTCTGAACCATTTTATTACTTCCCCTCCCAAACTTTATGCAAACAACCTCATCTTTACATCCTCAATATCAATTTCATGAAGATAAAAGAAGTCATTCATCTTATCTACGTGATTTTGGGCTGTCAGAGGTTGAGTATTGGAAAATAAAGGGATTTTGGTTTGGTAATCTTGGGGCATAGCACCAGGGTTCTTAGAGAGAACAAGGGGGGCATATCTTGCAACCGTGATGACTGGAGGTGGAGGATTTATAATAGGGTTTTCGATGCTTGATGTAATCAAGGAAGGATTGGTCACTGATTGAGTAGTGTGAACAATAGATGAAGTGATGGTAGAAGAAGTTGAGATCTGAGGTCTATTTATCACCCAAGAATTTACTTGCGAAGAATAGTTATGTAGATCTTTAAGAACTTGTAAAAGTTGTGACCCTGATTGTGAATGTGAAAACATATCTTCAACAGGATTGTGAAAGGAAATGGAGGAATCAACAATTGTTTCATCAATCCAACTCAAATATTTTCTTCAGAATAAGCTTTTTTCAATCTTTATATCAAATTCAATATCTTGCAAGTTTTATAACTTTCCAGGGAATGAATTAACTATGGGAATGGAACTTTTCTCAGTTTGATTTCTGGCTGAACTGGATGTCTCCACAACAGTTTTGGATTTTCTTCCTATGTTCTGAGGATCATTAACAATGGTGGGAGGATTCAGTTCAGGATTGGATCTAGTGCATCTTCGGGAAGCCAGTATGTCTAATTTCGAAAACCAATTTTCACTTTACAAATTTTTCAATTCAGCCTTTGAATAAAATCTAAACTTATCATCCACAAGTTTAATAATTTCAAGGAACACGTACTGGGGTTGAATTGATCTCACTTTTCTTCCCCAGCGGAGTTGCAAAAATTGTATCACTCGGACTAAACCTCAAGCTGAAGAAGGAAATTCTTAGGTAACCACAAACCATGCTTAGCCAAGTAGCTAGCCCTATTAGGAAAGGAGAAGGCTCTCTCTATATAGATTCATAGCCAATATGACTGAGGAAAGAAGATATTAGGCTAGGTATGGTAGCTTAGGGTTATGATTTTGATTGTATAGGGTTTTGCTGGAGCAGGAGGAGTCAAACAGTCAGGGCAAGGAAATTAGGTCAAGATTTGTAGGGTGTTCTATGGGGCAAGGTAGGTACAATGTTTATTACTTTAGGGTTTCAATGGTGGGATGATTAAGACAAATGAGGAGCTAGAAAGAGCATGGTGAATTCATGGTTTCTTTCTAAAATGAAGAAATTACAGATTATGAATATTTACCCAAAACATAGCATAGAAATTATGGATTCAATTCATCTAACTTGAAAACATTCACTAAATAGAAATGAAATTATGGATGAAGTACAAAAAACATTGTAACATATCAGCACAAAAGAAGAAACTGAAACTAAACAAAGTATCACATGGATCCCATAAAAATAGTTTCAAATTTGATTAATGTCTAGGCCAAAATTGATACAAAAGTGTGTTTCTTGAGAAGCCAAAACTCCAAATGAGTCCAACCATTACAATGACCAAGAAAATACATCATATAGACCTAAAAACCACTCTGACTAGCCTTAGGGAGTCGAATCCATGAGATAAGAATCAATTTCACCTACGGCCAAACAAGAAACTGAAGACTAGGAAGACCCAAGAATTTGCCTCTGAAAGAGAGGAAACTGATTCATTTGACCTCTAGAAGACTCACCTAATGTATCTACCTTGGATGAAATTCAAAACATGAAATTTACATTCAACGTGACCATTTACATCAGTAATTTCTCCATTTTTCCAAGTAAAAATTAAAACTGGAGTGAAACTTCAAAATTTGCTGAAGATTGTGAAAAATGCATTTTCCTCGCAAACGCGTAGTGCCCTAATAGGAAAAATAACCTCTTTTGCAAGAAACTTTTGCATGCCTTCTCAGTGTCCAAATCAGCTCAATGATATCTCATTGGAAATATCTCTGAGTCTAGTTTCCAAATTTACCTCCAGTTTCTAAAAATGTGCTGATTTTCCCTATCAAAAAATCAATCTCCCAAGGCTAGTAAACGTGTAGAGACCAGGTCAAAAAGGAGGCAGAAACATGAAAATTTGATATTTTTTTGTACTTTTGAGGGACCATTTCTCCTCCACATTTTCTAAAACTTTCTAGGGTTGATTTATTCATCATTATGAACACGATGGTGTAGATTTGTCATTTTTAGGCCCCAAAAAAGAGTGCAAAGTCCAGGTCGCTACGTGTTTGGCAGAATTTATACGTGCCAAAAATACTCAAAAAACGAAAAATGACTTGAAGTGCCAAGTGTGCCAAAATTTTTCAAAAATTGTGAGGATAATTTATTATCAAGTACTTGAGGCATGAAGAGACACCTCTTCAAGTATATCTAACCTCTCCTTCTCCCCTTGCTTAGTCAAACTTTCACTTTTAGCATTGGCTCTTTTAAGCTTGGCCAATGTAATTCTCTCTTTCCATGGATGAAGTTTGACTCTTGTCCTCAACAATTCATTGTCCTTATTTTCCTTCTCTAGAAACCTCTCCAAATGCATATTGGATCTATCAAGCCATGATTCTGTGTCCTTGCTAATATCTAGGGAAAGTAGCTCACTTGGTTTGAGCAGCTTTGCCAACTCAGCTTCTCTATGTCTCTCAAGGGCTAGAGCTATTTTCAACCCTTTATTCCTTGGTTTATGTCTTGGAGGCTTATCTTCCTCATCATCAACCTCACCAAATATTTCCAAGGTCTCCTCCAGCAAGGCCTTGGAATTTTCTGCCTCTCTTTGTGCTTTGATAGTCTTTACCTCATTGATGATTTGCATGGTCTTCAACTACTGACTTCCTTGCTCAAGAAAATAAATCACATATTTTTCCCTTTCAAGATTAGCTTCAAGTTCACTAATCTTTGCTTATTTACATTTTATTTCCACATTAATGATGTTTCCCTCATTTTCCTCATCTTGGTCAATTCGCTGAAACTCATGCTCTGTTTCATGTTTGTCCTTGTGTTCATCAATGATTGGCTCTTTAGCCTTTTCTTTACCTTTGTCCACTTGTTTTGTTGATGAACAAGGCATGGCCCCTTTAACTCCAAGTGAGGCAAACACATGCCTGTAGCCTCTCTGATAAGTCTTGGGAAATGGCTCAACATCAGTCAAATTAGCCCAAGTTGCCTCAATGTCCTCACTGCTTGATGACTCAGTAACATGATGTGATGAGGAAGGGTTATGGAAAGGTGAAGAAGTAGGATCAACATCAGGTGAAGGAATCTAACTTGGTGATGATGTATGAGTAGCAGGCTGACATGGAGGAGTGGATATGGGAGGATGAGATGATGATGGGATACTCTGCTCATGCTGACTAGGTGGGGTCGTGAAAACTTCATTTGCTATGAATGTGTCCCATGGAATGTTATTTTGCCCAAGATGATGCATGACTATCATATTGATGAGGGAGTGATGGAAAATACTCTACATTTGATGATTATAATCCTTCTTTTTTACAATGTATTCCATCTTTTCAATGATGCGGGAGATATAGTAGGGTATGCGAAGCATTCTGACTCTAATGAAGTGCATAAGGAGTCAGATATGATATGAATAGAGTCAAGAAAACCTCCCCTCACATGTGAAGTATTTCAAGATTATTTTCATCATGGGGACATGTCGGTCAAGGAGATGAGAGAAAGGGAAAATGGTATTTCTTTCGTCCTTGTATCTAGGTTTAAGATATGGTTCATAGTATCTCTAGTCAATGTTTCCTTCTCTAAACCATTTCTCTCCCACATTAGGGATCCCTGTAGTAGTTGCAATGGCATTAGTGGACATGGTAAAATTAACCCCAACAAGAGTGACCTTCCTATAATGAAGATTTTTAATGGAAAACATTGTCAACATAGGGTGATATTGGATTTGCTACACCCTCTCACAAAATGTGAAACAGCTAACATGTTTAAAACATGACACAGTGAGGGGAGAGGCCATGAGATCGTTTATGGTCGCTGGTTCATATTTGATGATTATTCCTCCTTTCTTACATGATTTATTCTTTTTTGTTTGTTCCTCACTGACACTTTTGTCCTCCTCTTCAGAAATTTTGAATTTGAAGGCTTCAAAACCCTAGGGTAAATGGAACGAGATGAAGGGAGTGAGAGATGAAATGACTAGCTTAGGAAAATGGAGGGAGTGAATGTAAATGAGAACCTAGGTATATGAATACCCTAGGATTTAACAATTTTTATGACTGATATTTGTTTAGGGACATGAATATGGATGTCATGCATGAAATGGGAAGGAATGGAAAGAAAAGGTTTCATAGCAATTAAGAACTTCAATTCAAATTTCTTATGAAACACCAAATATATTAGAGGAGAGGTGTCTTAGGGTTTCACTTACTAATTTAAGGCTCTTTGAAGAAATTTGTGAGGAAATTAAACTTGCTGGAGGTTGTAAAACCCTTTGAAACCCTACCTGAGCAAATGTACAATGTCCTAGAGGAATGTGCAGCGACCAGGAAAACACACAACGACCAAGGGTAAACATGCATCGCCTGTGTTAAATGTTCAACAGTTATCGGGAAAAGGCATAGCGCCTAAGTGCAAACATGCAACGACCGGCCAAATACGAAATGACCTAGGGTAAATTCATAGTGACCCTGAAATTTGACTCAAAATGCTTCAAAAACTTCAAATTTCTCCTTTGCTCAAAAATCCTGATGGATGAGTGAAGGAAATAACTTGCTTTGAGGTGTTTGAATGGCTTTATAGCTTTAGTGGTTTTGAATTTTCAATTTAAATTACCCACTTTCCCTATGTTCGCTTTTCCCTTTGTTTGGCACTGATACTCTTTATCTCTCCGACTTTTTTGGCATTTTGCAATTTGATCAAGACATGGAGTTTGGCTTTATTTGCTCCACTTAGGCTAGAAATGATTGCATCTAACAGCTTGGGATGAATTTGTTACATATGATAACATAAAATTACAATGTAAATAAATTACATATTGAATTTTATATCAAATGACATTTTGATATAAAAATCATTAAGCTCAGAAATTACAACTCTAAAAATATGACAATTACATCATGATGATCTTATTTAGTCCCTCTCATATATGTGCTAACCTCATCTGAAATGAAGGAATGATCTTGAGAAATATGAAAACCTACTGACCTAATGGTACTACTTTAGACATGACTTTCATGAATGAGATTTGATTTAAAAGACTTTATGGTGAAAAGAGCATTTCCATAGGTGTTGTTATGCTCAAGGAGACATGATAATGAATCAACCAATATGATCTTCTGAGGGAGAATGAAGTTTATTGACAAGGAAAACCACTAGTGGAGAAATTTTGTATCATGACCTAACAGAATGATTGAAATTTTCTCTAGAGTGGGACACCTAAGTTTCACATACAAAATGTGTTTTGATCCCTGGTGGAAGTATGCAAATACTGACACTAACAACACCATTTGAGAATCATGTGCCAATGATGTAGAAAGTTTGGAATATCTCTCAACCCAAAGAAGTGCCTATTTTCTATGGAAGAAGGAAAGATTCTTGGTCACATCATCTCAAAGTATGGGATCCAGATAGATCCTTCTATACTTGAAGCGATACAGCAAATTGATTTCCCTCACAACAATAAGGAAATCCAAGCGTTGAACGATCGGATAAATTTCTTACGGAGATTCATTCCCAACTTAGTAGATCATCTTAGAGAGTTCAATAACATTATAAAGAAGGAGAATGATGTAAAATGGTATGAATATTATCGTAAGTCATCCAGCTCAGTGAAATTTGCTTTGACCACTGCTCCAATTTTGACAAGTCCCAATTATTAACTAGATTTCATTATATTTTATTTCTCTTCTGAGCATACTTTGGTAGTGGTACTAATGTAGAAAAAATATGGGACAGAGTTGCCAATAGAATTCTTCAGTTGCACAATAAGGGATGCAGCCATGTGATACAACATCATCGAGAAACAGGCCTTGGATTTAGTTAGAAAACTCAAGGATTTCCGTGTTTATATTTTTCACTCACAGATTTTGGCATATGTTCCAAACACAATTGTTTAAGAAGTACTCATGTAGACAGATCCAAAAGGAAGGAGAGGTAGATGGATAACATCGCTCTTATAATATGACCTTGATATCAATCCCACCAAGATGATCAAAGGTCAAGGCTTATCCAATCTCATGGCTGAGTCAAATCTCCATGCACTAAAAATCAATCTTATATCAACACCGTCTGATGAGGAAGAAGTTTTAAGTCTCATTCAGGTATCAGATCTCTTTTCATCATCTCCACGATATGCTGATATCATTTATGTTTTGCAACATTTGAACCCTCCTCCATGCATCTCAAAGATTAAGGGAAGGTCCTTGAAGTTTAAGGCTTCAAAATATTTCATACTAGACAATGCACTCTACTGGAAGGATCCTGGAGGTGTGTTACTCAGTTTCTTGGTTGAAGATGAGTCCAAAGAGGTGATGAAGGATTTCCAAAAAGGATATTGTGGAAGTCACTTATACTGGAAGATCATGGCCAACAAAGTACTGAGAGTGGGTTACTATTGGCAGAAATTGTTTGCATATTTGTACAAGACGGTCATGAGCTGCCATGAATGCCAACCTTTCCAAGGTAAACATAAGCTTCTTCCTTTACCATTACATCCCATTTCATCTCAAGCTACTTTCTAGCAATGGGGCTTATATTTCATTGGTGAGATACATCCACCCTTATCTACTCAACACAGATGGATACGTACCACCACAGATTACTTTACAAAGTGGATCGAGGCGATCCCAACCAGGCAAGCTACAAACTCTATTATAATTCAGTTTTTAGAAACTAATATATTTTCTTGATTTGCTTATCTGAGAAATATCAGCATGGATAAGGCTACACATTAAAATCAAAGGAGATGATAGAATTTTGTGACAGGTATAACATTAAGTTGGGTCATTCTACAACATACTATCCACAGGGTAACGGATTGGTAGAATCCTATAATATGTCTTTGATCAGCATAATAAAAAATATGTTGGAGGCGAAGAATAAGAATTGGCATAAGAAGCTAATTAATGTACTATGGGAAGATCAGATAAGCAGCAATAAATCCATTTGCATCTCTCCATTTCAGGTAGTTTATGGTGTGGACATGATTTTTCATTCTTCATTGGTTGTCCCAGTCATAAAAATTTTACAAGAAGCAGGAATCGAGGAGAATGACATACATCACCGGATAAACCAAATTATTCACCTACAGGAGATGAGAGAAGAAGTGTTTCAGAAGACTTCCAAGCTCCAAGATAAGATCAAGAAAATATATGATAGAAAAACCAAGGAAGATGATTTCAATATTGGCGATATAGTACTCCACTGGGATGCCAGGAATGAAGACAAGGGTAAGCATGGGAATTTTGATAATTTATGGAAAGGGAATTTTAAGATTGCAACTTCTCATGGAAAAAATGCATTTCTCTTGGAAGAAATGGATGGGCAATATTTCTTAGGAGGGTCAGTCAATGGTAGGCTCCTGAAGCACTATCTTTTTTAATCTGAAATTGTGAAAATTTTCTCATCTTCATTATATATATCAGTTTGATATTCCTGCAAGTGTAAAGTATAAAACCACTTGAGTTTAGAGCCCGTAGTGAAGGCCATGGAGCTTCATTGAGTTTCTACCATTTTCAAGTTCATTTTTGAGAACAGTAAGTTAAGTTTTGAGTCATTGTTTATTCAATCTCTATCAGTTTCAAAGTGAGTTTCTGTCATTGAGTTGTTAGTATTTAGTCATGCATTTCAGTTTTATTTTTTTAACCGTATTGGCCCAATGGATAAGGCACTTATCTACAAAATCCAGAGTTCTATGGTTCTTGAAACCTATTTCAGAGCTATCATCATCAATCAGGCCAATGTTAGTGTTAAAATTTGCAGTCTTCAGTGATAAAAATCCCTCTTTTCATATTCCTTTTAGGGATCTCACTCAGAATTTTTTTTTATCATTCCACTAGGTTATGCAAAACATTCACTTACTGATGGTAGCCCTAGTCATAAAACCTCACTCTCCCTCAAAAATCCAAATTTGTTGGCCCACTTTCATGTATTGTTGAGCATAAATCAGTCTTGAAAGCTCATTTCACTATGTCATTATGTCAATCAAAGTCAACATGGAGTCTAGTCATTCAAGTTCCATTTATGTCACTAGGTTTCATTTTCCAAGGTTGAATAATACTCCATTTCATCTTAATAAGGTCAGAAAAAGTGTGAGAGATTGAATAATACTTCTTTCTCATTTGAAGAAGATTTTTAAGCATGTAAATATGATTTTTAAAGGTTGTAATTATGGTTTCAAAGTATGATTTTCATACCAAAGTGTAATTTTATTCAAAACAGAGATGTAATTTATTTTTATTTTTATGTAATTTTATGCTCATTATATGGAATAACTATTGTCCCAAGCTACCAACTAAAACTCATATGCCAAAATTAAGATCAGCAAATTCAAAATGTAAAGAGTGCCAAACTCCATGACATCAACCTGCAAAGAAGAAAATCAAAGTGAAAAAGTGTAATATTCCCAAATTTTCACTTGATATTTGGAATATTAGACTTCTTAATTTTCCTAAAGAATTAATTAAATAAAAGTGCAGAGGGAGCCACAAACCCAAAAGATAAATAAAATCCACTTTTGATGTGTGTGTGTGGATATTTTAGATCTAGATCTACATAATGGAGTAGTAGAGTAGCTACTTAATGTGAAAGGAGTGGAGATCATGTCTCATTAATGAGATAGATCATGGAGGTTGATACAGTCAACTAAGATCTTGGAAGGAATCAAACAGAAGATCATATAGCATTCATGATGAATTGATGGAGGAAGTTGTGCAATTAATGCACACATGATTCAGAGGGTGTACATTGCACCTAGACATGATGGATGACTTGGAAAGATAGTGCAGTAAAACATGGAGGATCATGTCCAACTGCACGAAATAGTTTAGATGAGGGCCAAGGCATGGGAAGGCTCATAAACTATATAAAGGAGATGAAGACAACAATGAAAGAAGGCTATTGATTATAGATTTTGGGGTCTGTTTAGATCTGGAATTGTCATGTGACATTCCATGCTTTTTTGGGTTGTTTAGCAAAGATTGCAAGTGTTGTTTAGCACAGGGTGTTCCTCGTCAAGAATCCCTCCCCTTTCACTGAGTGATCTCTTGGAAGATGGTTGTACTTCGTTCTACATCAAGCATTGGTGCCACTTATATTTTCCATCATCTATAGAACATATACCTTCAGGAATTAAGCAATTTCCAAACATCAGTTGGAAGGTGGAGGTTATCTTTAGTATTTCAGCTAGAGAACCGGTGAAGGTTTATTCTTATCACCTTGGAATTGAGTATCAACATTCCCAAAGCTTCATTTTAGATCTGGAATCAGGCCAAAAGTTATTTACCTCATAGTAGCAGTAATTCCATCCAGAATTACGCTATCCATTATTGCAGATCCAAAGGAGGAAGGAAGTTGCTAGCATTTCAACTAGTAATCCTATGAAGGATCATCACCTTACCTTTCCATCACTATTTCAATCAGTCTGGAGTCTATTTCAGCCATATTTCAGCAGGCATAGAGCCTCTCCCTCTCGTACAACATAGTTTCTATGCTAGCTGCATATTCAATTGCTGCAACTTGAAGGAGGATGAAGAGAAGGCAAGATCTCAAGCTCCTAGCTTGTAGATATGAAGGGGGGATCAACCTTCAAGGCATAGATCTGTTTATACATCATATTTCAGCCATATTTAGATCATATCTAGCTTTAGATATGTAAACCCAACAGACAAAGGATCAAGCCCTAGGAGGGTAATTTTCCAAAGTTGTAGATCTGGAAAATCCTTTCTGGGTTATCTTGGGCATCCATCATATAGCCCAGATCTTGAATCTTGGCATCATCAGAGCTCCATATTTCTATAGATATGCATTTTCCTTTTCATCCTGCAGTCATATTTTCATATTCTACTGAAGGGAAAACACATTATTTTCTTCTAGCATCTCACCTGTTACGCAGTTCCTAAATTGGCATGTTTTTAGGGTGATTCTAGGCCATCTCTTTGGCTAGATCTACTCATATTTTTCACATTGTGTAACTGAATCTTCTCCTATATAATAAATTTTTTCAGTTATTCTGTCTATATTTGTGTTTATCATAAACTTACATTTATATTTTTTGAGTTACAGATATTGTGTTTATGTATCAATGCATTATTCCCTTTTGGGATATTACAGTGGTATCAGAGCATGATCTTTGGCTTAGCTTGTGGACATTTTGACAACATAAGAAAAGAAGATAGTAGAGATCTACTATGGAGGGATTAATTTTTTCCTCATCTTCCTTTAAATCTATGAGTGATCTCTCTAAGGAGATCAATGAAGCATGAAGATAAAGGCAAAGAGAAACCTCAAGAAGGTTTCAAGATGAAGAAGGTCCCAACACTCCTTTTCAGTAACAAAGAAGACTGGAGAAGCAAATAGCTTCACATTATTCCAATAGATCCACTTTCTTTGAGAAAGAGGACTAGCTTGAATATGATGAAGGCTTGGGGCATGAGACCCTAAGTGAATATCTGTCTGAATGCAAGTCACATCCTAGAGCAGTGAAGGAGAATCTCTCTCTCCAATGGTTTCTGCAACTCAAAGAAGAGAGGAAATATAGAAGCAGCAATAAAAGAAAGAGGTATAGATTCTTCTTGCCTCATTTGATGGATCTTCCACAAGAACCTTAAGGGCTTGGAGGGAAGAATTATTTACATTCTTTCTGAAATATCCTATATTATAGAGATAGGTTATGGACTTTGTAGCACCGCGCCTAGAGGGTGAAGCAATAAATTGGTGGTTCAATCATGTATCACACATGAAAGTGTATGCTTATGCAGTTTTATGGAAAGAATGAAGAAGAGATATTGTAGGAAGAAACCAAAGACATCTCACAGAGTGAGATATCTCGTCATCAAGGAGATAGTGCATGAAGATTCAAGAGAAGATGTCCTCATTATCACTAAAGGGGAGGAGCCTCTACCACCACCAGTTTCATATGTGCTTACATCAAGAGGAGGATCACTTGAATCTTTGCAAGATGGTCTTGAGTTGTTGACATTTGGAGCTCCATGCATGATTGATGAGATGCATGAGGAGGAGGAGACAGATACCAGTGCTAGTACACTTGTAGAAGTGCAACCATCACTCTTACTAGCAGTTGGAGAGACCTTTTGACTAGAAGAGGAAACTCTTGTGTTCTTGCAAGATGTTTCTGAATCTCAGCTGATCCAAGGTATGCATAGAATTTCATCTCATACTATTTCAGTACCTCTTATTGAAAATTATGGGGACATGCCATCAGGGCTATTTCATGACACTTTCTCAATGAGCATCTCACAGCCAAAGAGAAAATTCTACCTACAGTAGATCTAGAACCTTATTGGTTTTCAAGGGCCATTGATGAAAATAAGGTCTCATGGAGAGATCTCATTAGAGGTGAACTTCAACATATCATGGAGTGAAAAGTTCTTCATCATTTTGAGGAGGTTGGTGTCTTACAATGGGAGGTTACCAGGTATTTGTAGAATGAGATTCATCATCCACATTGAGATGAATGGTTGATAGTATCGAGCAAGGGGTTTCCAAACCACTTGTATATCTATGATACAAAACATCAAGAAGTATGGTTGAGCTGGTTGCTCTTGGGTGAGTATGGTTACCACTCAATGAGTCATATTTTTCTGATTCATGCCTTACACATCACTGGAATAATGTAGAAGAAAAAGGCATGGTTACTTTGGTTGTTGATGAAAGAGTTTGGAAATCACATGATATATATTATGTCGTTGTATTTACTCTTGTTTGGGATATGTATCATGTATTTACATGTATTTCTGTTTGGGATGTATCTCATGTTCATGTATGTATTTGGGTTTGGGAGAAAGCATAACTCCTACATGATGTGGCATAACGAAACTTGTTTTTATTATGTTGATGAGGCATCACACATATGCATTACTATATTGTTGCTCCATGACTTGCATCATGATAATGCAAGGAGGCAACAATAATCCTTGTTGCTATGGTTACAGTGTTGGCTTCTGTTGGGGGATTATGGTCATTGTACATGGTATGATGATAATGTGATGGGGCAGCAATATGCCTTGTTAAGGTGGCTTCTATTGAGAGAATATGGCCACTACATTTGGTATAATGATGATGTGGTATGGCAGCAAGAGGCATTGTTGTGTTGGCTTCTTTTGAGAGAGTATGGCTCTCATATTCTCATTGATGTTGATTTCGAATGGCAACAAGAATCATTGTTCCAATGGCTTCTTTTGAGAGAGTATGGCTCTCTTACTTGTTTTCATGATGATCTAGCATGGCAGCAGAAGGCTTTGCTACGTTGGTTGTTATTAGGAGAATATGGTTTGAAAATGTTTATGTTTTCCCATATGTCTCTAGTTCTTGTTTTTCACTATGATGATGTGATGTTTGATTCCTACATGGCCATCAGGGCTAATGATGAGGGCATTGATATATGTAATCTACTCTATGTATCATGGGTTGGAGAGATAGTTCAGGAGTTGGGGGTTTCCACTTTGGGAATGAACCACTTCATCTTATGTATCTCATGTGTAGAGGATATCTTTTGTCATCATATGGTTTCCACTTGGAGATTCATTGATGAGGAAGGATATCTAAATTTTTAGTTGGAGGCCATTCTAGCCATTCTTGAGAGGTAGCATTGGAGCTGGACATGCATGACACATTGTGACAGATGGGAAAGCCTTCCACATGAGGATGTCATTTGGAGGGTGGATGTTTGTTGTAGCATCCACTTTTGCAGTTGCTTGAGGTCAAGCAACATTTTTCCCAGGAGGACTGTAATATTCCCAAATTTTCACTTGATATTTGGAATATTAGAGTTCTTAATTTTCTTAATGAATTAAGAAAATAAAAGGGTGGAGGGACCCACAAACCCCAAAGAGAAATAAAATCCACTTTTGATGTGTGTATGTGGATATTTTAGATATAGATCTACATAATGGAGTAATAAAGAAACTACTTAATGTGAAAGGAGTGGAGATCATGTCTCATTAATGAGATAGATCATGGAGGTTGATACAATGAACTAAGATCTTGGAAGGAATCCAATAGAATATCATAGAGCATTCATGATGAAGTGATGGAGGAAGTTGTGCAATTAATGCACACATGATGGAGAGGGTGTACATTGCACCTAGAAATGATGGATGACTTGGAAAGACAGCGCAGTCAAACATGGAGGATCATGTCCACATACACAACATAGTTTAGATGAGGTCCAAGGCATGGGAAGGCTCATAAAATATATCAAGGAGATAAAGAAAACAATGAAAGAAGGATATTGATTATAGAGTTTGGGGTTTTTTTAGATCTGGAATTGTCATCTGACAATCCATGCTTTCTTGGGTTGTTTAGCAAAGATTGCAAGTGCTATTTATCACAGGGTGTTCTTGGTCAGGAATCCCTCCTCTTTCACTGAGTGATATCTTGGAAGAGGGTTGTACCTCATTCTACATCAGGCATTGGTGCCACTTATATTTTCCATCATCTGTAGAACATCTACCTTCAGGAATTACGCAATTGCTGAAGATTATTTGGAAGGTGGAGGTTATCTGTAGTATTTCAGCTGGAGAAGTGGTGAAGGTTTATTCCTATCACTTTGGGCTTGAATATTAGCATTCCAAGAGATTCATTTCAGATCTAGCATTAGGAAAAAATTTATTGACCTCCTAGCAGCATTAATTCCATCCAGAATTACGCTATCCATTATTGCATATCCAAAGGAGGAAGGAGGTTGCTAGCATTTCAGCTAGTAATCCTGTGAGGGATCATCCCCTCACCTTGACATAACTATTTCCATCATCCTAGAGTCTATTGCAGCCATATTTCAGTAGGCATAGAGCCTCTCCCTCTTGTACAACACAGTGTCTATGGCAGCTGCATATTCTATTGCTGCAACTTGAAGGAGGAGGAAGAGAAGGCAAGATCTCAAACTCCTAGCTTGTAGATCTGAAGGAGGGATCAACCCTCAAGGCATAGATCTGTTTATACATCATATTGTACCCATATTTAGATCATATCTAGCTTCATATTTGTAAACCTAGTGGACAAAGGATCAAACCCTAGGAGGGTGATTTTCCCAAGGTTGTAAATCTAGAAAATCATCTTTGGGTTATCTTGGGTATCCATCATAGAGCCCAGATCTTGAATATTGGCATCATCAAAGATCCAAATTCCAGTGGATATGAATTTTCCTTTTCAGCCTGCAGTCATATTTTCATATTCTGCTGAAGGGACAATGCATTATTTTCTTCTAGCAGCTCACCAGTGACAGAGTGCCTACTTTGGCATGTTTCTAGGATCATTCTAGGCCATCTCTTTGGTTACATCTACTCATATTTTGTACATTGTGTAATTGAATCTTCCACTATATAATAAAATGGTTAAGCTATTTTGACTATATCTGTGTTGATCATAAACTTACATGTACATTTTATGTGTTACAAATATTGTGTTTCTGTATCAATGCATTATTCCCTTTTTGGATATTACAAAAAGGTATTCAAAAAAATTTTCAAAGGTGAAATAAAGCATTAGAAAAGTGGGTTTTAAATTAAAAGATAAATTTCATTCAAGTGTTAAAGCATTAATGACATCAAATTCAAACTCATTTGTCTCCTACCATCTTTGAGCACACTCCAAGAAGGCAAAATTTTTAGTTTCTGGGTGAAAATTTGTAAAAAAAGAGAAAAGGGCACACTTGCTTCTGTGAGGGTACACTTCCTTCTGTGATGGCTCACTTGACATAGCGAGGGCACACTTGATAGAAAAATGGCGCACTTGACTATTTATTGATTATTTTTTGAAATTTCACTGTAATTTTGACTTTATCTCGGAAATCAAAGTTTGCACCTATGTAATTGAGGATGGTATATGTTATTATGTTATGGATAAATTTTCTAGGGGTAGATTCATCAGGTAAAATTTGTCATTAAGTTAAATGAGTCAGTTTGAATGTATTTAGGGAGGAGTGACAGAGATCTCCCTATACTCCATCTTTCAGTTCAAAATTTTGTGGATCTCTTCCTCACCTCATGGATTCAACCCCTGAGGATGAGTGAATGTTGTTTTCATTTTTATTTAGTCCTTTTATTCACTCTTAGCAAGGGCTGGAATCATTTTAGATTCTAGCTCATTGATCAAGGACTATTGTACTTAGTTTGGCCAGTTAATAAAGAAGAGTTGCAACTATTTTTTTGGATACATGTGGTATGATGTTTATAATTTTTTTTCCTTCAGTTTAATATGTTAGAATGTGTTGTATTCATGTTAATTACATCTATTTTATATGATCTCTTTTAGGTTGATAGGAATAATACATGCTTGATCATGCTTTGTTTAGGGAAAGTTACCATAATTTGTCCATTTTACTCTGTTTAGGAAGAATAAATCTCCCATGCTCTTCCTAGCTCATTAGTCTTAAAACCATCTAATCATAGTCATATTAAAGTGCTAAGACTTATGCCTACCTTGCCCCATTGAATCTTTGCAACCCTATCTCATTTGCCCTGACCTATCTCCCTTGACCATACTTTCATCTAGAAGCGTGACAAAAATCAATTATCAAAACCCATGAAATAATACGTAGCCTAAAATCTTAATCCATTCAGCTTCCTAGGCTTTGTTTTGTGGAGAGAGCCCTTTGTGACTTGGTAGGGCTAGCTACCAAGTTAAAAGGTTTCCCGCGGTTACCTCCGTTGGGATTTCTTCCTCAACCTTAGATATATGGTGGAGTGATAAAAGATGCAAAATTTAACTCCTCATCCAAGGAGTACCCATGTTGCATACTTTTGATGGACCCCTGCTACACAAAAATTGAGAAATAAATGAAAAACATGATTGCAATAACGTTTTTTCATGTATTTATCATTTTTCTTGTAGCAGAGTCCATTAATAGTATGCAACATGGGTACTCCTTGGATGAGGAATCAAATTCTGCATCAAAACAAGTGCTCCCTCTCAAAATTTAAGTAAATCTATAGGGAGATAAGTTGAAAATATGAGTTGAAAAAGTAATTTTTTCTTTTTTCCCTATAAAATTTGATGATGTAATCTAATATAAAATTTATTACTTCCACTATTATTTTATAATTTCCTGAGGATTCCCAATTTATATGTCAAAATTACCCTAATGATCCCACGAATCTGGTAGAGAACAAAAAAAATCGATGCACTTACCCTGGATTGAAATTTTAATATCAGCAGATAACAATTAGGTTACCACAATACTAAAGGAGTTCATATGCTCTATCACAGAGTATCCATCATATATCCTCATGTTATACATAGTTTTTCTATAGGAAAAATTTGTTCACCGGATACTTAGATTGGTACAAAGTCCCTAACTTTTCCCACAAATCCTTCGTCGTAGATTCCCCTAATACATTCAACAATACTAAATTTGAGATACACAATATCATTGTGCTCTTTACCTTTTGATCCAACTTAACCTGATATTTTGTTGGAATTGTTGTTGGTTTAGTACCTAGATCTACTTTGATCCACTGATTTTTATCCACCAACAGATCCTCCATATTTATTTTCCACAACTAGAAACAATGACCATTAAATTTCTCGATACTTATCTTTCCACTGCTCACCACCTTATTTCACCAAAGGAATCGATCCCACATATCTCCCACTAAACAGGGTCTAACATAGGCCCGGGAAAATCCTCACAGCAACAAAGGCATCCCCTTGAAGCCGAAAAAACTCTTATTCCAAATGTAGGTTTTAACCCTGTATAGAAATTATCAGCAAAAAAATTCTTAAAACAGAAAACAAAAGATGGAGAGAACATAAAACATAAAACATATATACATAGATATTTTCCCCTAGATCCCAAAACTGTGATTACTAGATTGATTTTTCATTATATTCCTTTCAATGTTACAATATATATATATATACATATATATATATATACATGTCAAAGTATTCATAAACCGTAATCCATTAACCCTGGATTAGAACATAGTTATATTTTCCTTAACCAGATCTACAAAATACCATGGAAATAAAACCATCATGCTAAAAACCATGTGCAAAACCCATGCATAAAGCCATAGGTAGGTCTGTCCACCTATTATAGGATCCATAAAAAATTCTTGGGGTGTTCCCCCAGACCTCATGTAGGAGGGCTACTACACCCTATTACACCCTACGCAATGAATAGGGGAGGTTGTCTCCCCCCTTGTTACCCCCTCGCATGTGCGACTAGTGATCCATTAACCCGTAATCCATGTCAAAGTATTCATAAACCATAATCCATTAACCCTAGATTAGAACACATTTATATTTTCCTTAACCAGATCTACAAAATACCATGGAAAGAAAACCATCATTCTAAAAACCATGTGCAAAACCCATGCATAAAGCCATAGGTAGGTCTATCCACCTATTATAGGATCCAAAAACAATTCTTGGGGTGTTGCCCCAGACCTCATGTAGGAGGGCTACTACCCCCTATTTCACCCTACACAATGAATAGGGGAGGTTGCCTCCCCCCTTGTTACCCCCTCGCACGTGCGACTAGTGATGGAAAGAATATAACTCAAACACAACAAAGAGGAATAAAAAAATAATATAACTATAAAAATAAAGAAAACAAAAACATACAATAATAGTATAAATTATGAAATAATATAAGTTGTACATAACACTCTCCATTTTCATCACATTGGTTATCTTTCTCGCTTGGCATGATAACAATGTTGTTCTCAAAAATATGTTTTGATATATGTTCATGTCTTAATACGAACCACCAATACCTATCCAACACATATGGGTTAAAAAAAATTGGTTGCAGTGTTTTTGGAAAACATAAGGCTCCATATCTTCATGCCACATATTTCTAGAGTTGATATATATTAGCCCACTATTGCAATCTTCCTTTACAATATTATGATAAAAGGTGTGCTAGCACTTTGTCCAAAAAATAACACATTGGAATGAAGAGAAGTGTACTTGAATTATGTCTTGTATCTTTCCAACATCATATAACATCCCCTACATTAGTCTTTTATCATGATGGCTAGCACAATTAGATTAGCAAAAATTGACTTCCACTCCACATTTTTGTGTCATGAATCCATCATTTTCATCCTCCATGAAAAAATGATGTCTATATTCCGACATAAATGGTAGCAAACACACCTATAAAAAAGTAACAAAATCATACTGTCATGTGTCTAATAACCCAAACATAATTAAAAATATAAAATATATATATATTTTACAATTTAAACGTCCACTACAAAGTTAAAAATACATAGTAAGAGATTATAATTATCGACTTGTTGCACTCAATCCCTATGTTTAGTGCATCCTTTTCATCACGTGGGTAATGGATGGATGCACTGTATTTATCTCTGACTTGGTCATCAATCCAAATATTAGGGAATGTCATTGAGATATTTTCTTTTAAATGATAAGGATAAGGCACACTTCTACTATTCAACCGTTTGAATTCTTTGGTGTTGCTATCCCATTTCGTCCTCTTATATTCATACAATACAACCCACGGTTTTGTTGCTTCCAAATTGTCAATAATGAATATTTTTATAGCTTCAATTTTCAAATTCAAAGATGAAATCAAACCATAATATATATAGTACATATGAGATAAAAATATGCATTAATATGAATTTCAGTCTGAATAGTTAATGTGTAGTAATTTAACAAATTATAAGCCTACACTTACTCTTTATCATGTGCCTCTTTCCATTCATTTCCAGATCCTCCCCTTCCCTTTTGTCTTCATCTCTTTATTCGTACCAAATCGCCACACCCGTGGTATGTTTTCGATATTCTTGATGTACTCACTATAATAATAGAAAGACTCATACGATATATACCCCTCTACATAGACCGCTCAGGTTTTCCCCTTTTTCGAAAAAATCATTTCAATTTGTTCATGTAGATCTCTAAGAATAACATCCAATGACAAGAAACCACCTGTTGTGTTACTAGCTCCAAAAAGAGAAGAAAAGAGATATAAACGCCTTAGAAATGATCCACTTCGAGGGGGCAACCTCCAATACATTACATAAATGAACAATTCTTGGATGATACAGTTTACAAAACCTCCTTTCTATATATAGGAGTCCATGGGGCCATAATGTAATCCTAGTGAGCCACAATGTAATCCTAGCTGACCTAACAATAATAATTTAAGGGCACAATAATAACAAAATGGGGGTTACAAGGGTACAATAATAACAATAAGGGGGTTACAGTAACAATAATAAGGGACTATACTAGTAATATAGGGACCTAACATGCCCCTCTCCTTCAAAAAAGTGTTGTCCTCAACGCTTGAGTAGCTCTGGGTGCTTCTGTATAAAATTCTCATCCTCCCATGTAGAATCTTCGGTGGGTAAGTTCTTCCACTTGATGAGATACTCTGAAATTGATCGATTCCGTAGTTGTCGAGTTCTTTTTTCCATGACTGCTTCAGGTTCCAATATGATTTTCCCTTCCCCATCAAGTTCTGGCAATACTGTTTGAACTGGAAGATTTTCACCTATAACCTTCTTTAAGCATGAAACATGGAAAAATGGATGTACTCGCGAAGAAGCAGGAAGCTCCAATTTGTATGACATAGTACCAATCTTTTGCAACACCTTGTAAGGACCATAGTATTTTGGCGATAATTTATTATCCTTCTTAGCTTGCTTGAGGGACATTTGTTTATATGGTTGTAGCTGTAAAAATACCCAATCTCCTACATCAAAACTTCTCTCGCTGCGATGTTGATCTGCCTGTTGTTTCATTCGATTTTGTGCCAAATTCGGGTTATCCTTTAAGAGTTGGAGAACTTCTTGCTGATGCTCGATGTGATCTTCCACTGCTTGAACCTTCGAATTTTCCCTTAAAGATGATGTGATGGATGGTGGATGATATCCATAAAGTGCCATAAATGGGGTCATTTTTGCTGCAATATGGAAGGAAGTGTTATACCACCATTCGGCAAGAGGTAACCACTTGACCCATTGTGTTTGTTTATCAGATACAAAACAACGAAGATATCCTTCCAAACATTTATTTACTATCTCAGTTTGACCATCAGATTGAGGATGATAAGATGAGCTATGAGCTAATTGAGTACCCAAACAAGAAAATAACTCCGTCCAAAAATTTCCGGTAAAAATGGGATCTCTGTCGCTCACAATAACCCTTGGGCTTCCATGTAGCTTTTGAATTCTGTCCATAAATGTAGTAGCAACTATACTTGCTTTAAATGGATGAGATAATACACAAAAGTGTGCATACTTGGTAAGTCTATCAACTACCACCATGATGACACTCTTTCTTTCAGACTTAGGTAAACCTGTGATAAAATCCATTGAAATCTCCTCCCAACGTTGACTTGGAATGGATAAAGGTTGTAGAAGTCCCGGGGTCTTAATTGTTTCCACTTTATTCTGCTGGCAAACCAAACATTCTGCCACAAAATTTTGAATATCTGATTTAAGGCCATCCCAAAAAAATTCTTTCTTCACCCTGTGGTAAGTTTTTAAAAATCCCGAGTGTCCTCCTAAAGGAGAAGTGTGCAATTCCAGAAGAATCTTTTGTTTTAGATGGGAATTCTTACAAAGATATAAGCGATCTTTGTACCATAAGGAATCATTTTTCCAACTAAATGTATTAGATGTACTACGATCTTTCTGCAACTTTTGAATGAGTTTCCATACATCTTTGTCCTTCTCCAATTCATCTCTTGCTTCGGTTATCCAATCTGGTTGGATTATAGAAATGGCACAAAGAAATGCTTCCACCTCTTCATTCTTTCTTGAGAGTGCATCTGCAACAACATTAAGCTTTCCTTTTTTGTAGATTATTTCAAAGTCATAACCCAACATCTTTGTGACCCATTTTTGCTGCTCTTCTGATGATAGTCTTTGTTCCAAAAAGTGTTTAAGACTATCATGATTGGTTTTTACCTTGAAGTGTCTTCCCATTAGGTAAGTTCGCCATTTCTTTAGTGCATGCAGTATTGCTAACATTTCCTTCTCATAAATAAGTTTCTGTAAATACTTTCCTTTGATTGGACGACTTTCAAAAGCAATGGGTCTTCCTTCCTGCATTAAAACTGCACCAATTCCATTTTCTGAGGCATCACATTCCACAATAAAGGTTTTTGTGAAGTCTGGTGTAGCTAAGACCGGTGCTAGGCACATTGCCTCTTTAAGACGTTCAAAGGCCTTAGTTGCTTCAGGAGTCCATGAAAATGCATCTTTCTTCAATAATGTTGTTAGAGGTGCTGCTATTCTCCCATAATTCTTAACAAACTTGCGATAATACCCTGTTAACCTGAGAAATCCTCGCAACTTCTTTATGGTTGTGGGAACTTTTCATTCCTTAATGGCTTTAATTTTGTTAGGGTCTACTTTAACACCCTCGTGAGATACAATATGACCCAGATATTCCACCTCTTGTACTCCAAAGAAAAATTTGGATTTTTTTCATATAATTGTTTCTCCTGCAATAGTTTGAGCACCCTGTCAACATGTTCAACATGATCCTTCCAAGACCTGCTGTAGATTAGTATATCATCAAAAAATACTAGCACAAATTTTCTAAGGAAGGGTTTGAAAATGGAATTCATCAACCTTGAAATGTAGAAGGTGCATTGGTAAGGCCAAAAGGCATGACCAAAAATTCATAATGACCCTCATGAGTTCGAAATGCTGTTTTCAGAATATCTTCAGTCTTCATTCTAATTTGATGATATCCTGAACGAAGATCCAACTTGGTAAAATAAATTGCTCCATGTAATTCATCCAATAATTCATCAATCACAGCAATGGGAAATTTGTCTTTAATGGTGAGCTTATTGAGCTCCCTATAATCCGGACACATTCGCCATGATCCATCCTTCTTGTGTACCAATACTACAGGAGCAGAGAAAGAACTTTGACTAGGTTGAATTATACCGCCTCTAACATTTCTGCAATCATACGTTCAATTTCGCTCTTTTGGAAGTAAGGATATCTATAAGGCTTGATGTTTGGAGGAACACTTCCTGGAATCAAATGAATAGCATGATCATGATCACGAATAGGTGGGAGTCCTTTGGGAGTTTTAAACACCTTGGAATGATTGTCCAAGACTTGTTGGAGATCTGCAGAAATAGATGATTTTGATGTCGGAACTTCTAGAGAGCATAATTGTGCAATTACACCTCGTTGTTCTTTCTTTATAAGCTTTGTCATGACATTAGAGCTTATTATCCTTCCTGGCTTCCCTTCAATACCCCGTAATTCGACTTCCTTTCCTTCTGAAAAAAATTTCCAGAAAAGTTCTTGAAAATTAAAAGCTACCGTCCCCAAAGATTGTAACCATTGTACTCCTAGTACAACATCAGCACCTCCCATAGGAATGGAAAGCATTGGACTAGTCGACACATATTCCCCCATGGTTAGCTTGATGTTATTGCATTTTCCAGAGCAATTTATAGTTCCTCCATTTGCAACCATCACTTGACATTCTGGTGCTGGGTATAGGAAACAATTTAATTCCTTAGCTACCTTACAATGAATAAAATTATGGGTGCTACCTGAATCAATCAACACTATTACCTTTTTCTTCTTGATCTGTCCTGCTATCTTGAGAGTTTGAGGAGTGGTAATTCCTGCCAGTGCATTACATGATATGGTCGGATTCATTTCTTCCTCTTCTATGGCTGGTTCCTGGTGTGTATGCTCTTCTTGTTCATTTTCTTCTTCTTCTTCACAATCTATGTAAAAAAATTTCTTTTCAGCACACTTATGACCTTTGGTGTATTTTCTATCACAACTGTAGAAAAGCCCTTTTGCTCTTTTTTCTTCCAATTTTTGTGGTGTCAACCTTGTAGGTTGTGGAAATCTAGGCGTAGCAACATTTCCTTCTTTATAGAATTGAGTGGTAGGCTTCCTTATCGCCATAATTTTACATTCAACTTTTCTTGCCAACCTGAATGCCTTCTCCAATGAATCGGGTTCCAAAACACGAACTTCATGTTGGATGTTATCCTTTAGAGTACCTATGAAGAGATCAATCCTGTGTTCCTCTGGAATATCAGTTACCCTTATATTCAATTTTGGAAGTCCTCAATGTGCTGCCCCACTAAACCCTTTTGTTTGAGATTTATCAATTGGCTAAAGAAGGTGTTGCTCTTTGTATCCTCATAATGCGCTATCATTTCCTCCATAAAAATTGACCAAGTGACAATTTTTTTACGGGAGCAAAGCCATCGATACCATACAAATGTATTTTGTTCTAAATGTAAAGTTGCAATGCATACCTTTTGTGTGTTTTGCACATTATGGAGATCAAAATATTGCTTCATCTGTAGTATCCATGTTACAGTATCCTTTCCATCAAACTTCCTCATATCCATTTTTGGAATATGGTGGTTCTTCCCGCCAACATTAGAGTTTATGAAATCACGATTAACATTTATTTTGTTCTCATCATGAGGTTCTTCTACTATATTTCCGCCATTAGGAATCATTTCTTGTATTAAGCTTGTCATCAAGCCTTCCATGTATGCTTTTAGATCATTCTTCATGTTTTCCATGTTGTCTTTCATGTCATCCATCTTAGCTTCGATGCCCACTTCCATGCCATCCATCTTAGCTTCCATGCCATCCATCTTAGCTTCCACGCCTTTCTTCAAACCTTCCATCTTCACTTCCACGCCATCCATCTTAGCTTCCATGCCTTTCTTCAAACCGTCCATCTTCACTTCCATGCCTTTCTTCAAAACTTCCATTTCATTTTTTGTTGCTCTTTGCGAGAGTGAAATTTGTTACACTTGCTCTTGTAATTTTGATAGATCATGTTGCAATTCTTCATCTTCATGAGTCATGGTAGAGCCTTCTGAAGGCTTAATGGGTGTTGAATTCTTTTTAGGTGCCATTTTAGAATCCAATATTGATACCTATTCTACAATAGGCCCTTGCAATCAATTCAACTTGATTCAAGACTTATGCAATTCGGAAAAAAATACACACCTTTTACTTGCTTTGAGGAGCTCGATATTGAAATTGTATTATCTCTGTTATTGCAGATCTTCAATATCTGAAATTCAGCACTGAAGTAGCCCTCTGAATTCTCTTTTGAATGCCACAGGTCTGACCTGATTTGGATTCTCCAAGACAAAGTTGTGTCCAATCTCCCACAATGACCTAATTCTGGACTGGTTCAGTAGAGCGAACTTGTACGAATTTCCACGTGTCACTGTTTTGTCCTTTGTCTCTGAAATTGATAGCGAAGAAACTTCAGTCTGTGTACTTGCGACCACTTTTTACGGCACTTCAATCCAATGCCCAGAGAGAGAGTTATTGAAGTTTTCCCACGATCACCTCTTTGAGATGCAATTCAGGAGCCTGAAAAAGCACTACCTTCCACAGATCATATCTCCCAAAATATTGCGAACCAAGTTCTGAAATTTTTTGACGAATTTCCTCAGGATTTCAGCTTCGCACCATATGAATTTCAGACTCTGACCCTTCGTACAAAAAATTTTATAGCGCAAATGCCACGATGACCTGTTTATGAGCCTGAAAAAATACCTAACTTCCACAGATGATATCTCCTCAAATATTGCGAACCAAGATCTGAAATTTTTAGACAACCTTCCTCAAGATTTCAGCTTCGCACCCTAAACATTTCAGCTTCTGAAGCTTCGTAGAAAAAAAGTTATAGCGAAAATGCCACGATGACCTGTTTGGAGCAGCGAAACCCTAGAATCCAAAGCTCTGATACCAAATGTTGTGTAACCAGCTCCAAAAATAGAAGAAAAGAGATATCAATGCCTTAGAAATGAGCCACTTCGAGGAGGCAACCTCCAATACATTACATAAATGAACAATTCTTGGATGATACAATTTACAAAACCTCCTTTCTATATATAGGAGTCCATGGGGCCATAATGTAATCCTAGTGGGCCACAATGTAATTCTAGCCGACCTAACAATAATAATTTAAGGGCACAATAATAACAAAATGGGGGTTACAAGGGTACAATAATAACAATAAGGGGGTTACACTAACAATAATAAGGGACTATACTAGTGATATAGGGACCTAACACCACCCCTACTAATTCAAATTTATCTACTACGTGAATTAGAAGATGAACCTCCAAGTCCCCTGAAACTCGTCGATAGTTCCTTCTCAAACATACAAACAATCTTATTTATCTCTTGACATTGTCGTGGAATGATAGCCATATGAATCTCGTTTGATGTGATCCAACATACAAGTGCAGATAATTTAGATATTGCACGTCATATGTCTTGGCAGAAGTCATGGTTGACACACCCACGCACAAGCAGAGGATAATGACACTACACAATAACTAGTAAATTATAAAAAAAATAGTTATAAAATATCCCATTACATAAAATAAATGAAAAAAAAAATCATGTATTTGACATACGTAATCTTAGAATGTTCAAATGGTCATGTGATTTAAAACCCAACAAATCGACTTCCATAATGAAGTAACTTCGTAATGAAGACCCATATAAATAAGGCTCCCTCACACTCATTATAATTTACATTTCCATAGAAATATTATCTTTCTTTAAAATTCATGGGAAAGCAACTTCTTTGAAATAAAAAGAGGGACCAACCTCTCCTCTAGTTTCTTGTCCTATCCAACGTTTCATTATAGTTTTTGGAGAAATAAGATCTCTCCTAACAACCAATGTCTCATTTTCTTTCAATGATATGTGCCTCCATGAAGAAGATGAAACATTTTTAACTATATGCATTGTATCTAGTAAGTGAGAAATTATAGTTGCTCCCAATATGGGAGATCGTAAGATACATATTTCATTTTCATGCCAGTGGGAAATTTCTCAACATAGGTGTCGAAATTTTTTGGATCATTGAACATAGGCTCTCCATTTGAATTGAAAATTTCTATAAACTCCTTCTCCTTCTCTCTTGTATTCTCTAATCCATTGAGCTAGTGTCATTATTGTAGGCCTTTAGGTTCTCTATAGTTTACCATTAAAAGCAAAAATTTCTCTTCTGTAAGGGTAGTCTTTTTGGAGGAATGCCTTGGAGTAGTCATACACTCGATTTCATAGGTGGTCAGACCACCTATCCTTCAGATAAGGTCCAAAACATTTACATCCATGATACCATTTTGTTACAATACCTACTAAATTATTGTATACAAGTCGACACATTCGATACCATGAAGATCAAAACAATTGCAGTTAATTAAATTAACATGCGATATAATATTTTTACATATATAAACAACTCAATAAAATATTGATTTACCAAATAAAACTCCTAAACCTCGATAAGCATGTATGTTGTAAGCACATATGCCATATAACGTAAAATTCGTCTTTGTTTCTATGGGTTTTTAAACATCATACACGTATATCCCTTCCCATAATTCCTTCAATTCATCTACGAATGGTTGTAAGTATACATCTGTATTATTCACTTGTATTCTACCAGGGACTATGAGAGCCAACATAAGATGTTCATTCTTCATGGAAAACCATGGAGGGATATTTTTATTAATCGCTACTATGGGCCAAAATGAATAGTTGGTGTTTTGGAGGGAATATGTGTTGGCACCATCCATGGCAATACTGAGTCGTAGAATTCGTACCTCATCCTTGAATTTTTTAGGCCATCTATCCTCTATATGATTCATGGCTATTGAATCTACTAGGATTCATAACGATCATGACTCATTTATATGTGAGGCATGCCATCCCTGCAACATAGATAATTATTTGAAATGAAAGAGCCTTTGAGTGCTTGGGATTATGGCCATGTGCCTCAATATCTTATGAGGGGGACCATGTGATTTACCCATTTTTTTAAATTACGGTATCTTTCATGCCCACATTTAAGACATATCTCTTTGTTTTCATATTCTCCTCTATATAGAATACAATCATTCAGACATGCAAGATATGATATGTACTTAACACCCAACATTTTCAATAATTTATTTACCTCTTCACAGCTACCCCACAAGACATTATCACTTGGAAGAACCTTATCTTTGAATAACTAGCAGTTGGTGGGGAATATAATTATACAATGCCAATATTTAGCATTCATAGAATCAACCATTTTAAATTTCGATTGTGTGAAAAAATATAAAAAAATTTATCGATCACAGTCAATTACCTCAATATTAATGAGAAACATGCATTTGACATGTTAAGGTTTTATTTTAAGTTGTACAACAACATCGTTTCCCCCAAGTGAGTAGAATTTGACTTGCCTCCAGGTCTAAAGAGAGGTGCGGTAGAAGCATACTTCAGACTTTCAAATAAGGTATCAATCATATGAGCACCATACCTTATCTCATCGCTTTGGAATTCATATAACAACATTGCATCCATGGAAATCATATTCCATAATTAATAAACCATACCAACCTATATTTCATTGCCTCCATTTCCAACTTGTAATGAAAAACTACTATTTCTGTAGTCATTATTAATTAGTGAATCTAGATGTAGTGTGAATTGAATAGGTGATTTATTCAACCATTCTGTGTATGCTTCCTTTCCAAGTCATTCCCTTAATGAAATATTCTCTTGATTTTACATTGTAGTGGGGTGCATTGAGATATGGTAGGTGGGTCACTCATCATCACTAGAATCCTATTTTCAAAAAATATTGAACGTTGTTAGTATAATATAACTGATATTAGTAATCACATCAATGCAATTGGATTTTTGACATTGCATTATACCAAGAAAATATTACCATCGTTGATATAGGATTGTAGCTAGAAGATGCCATGTTCCAATTCACAGGGTGAAGAGGTTTTCCATTTTCATCTACCAATTACTTGCAATATGTTACTCCTGAAAAGAGCTGCTTATATTTTTGAAATGGAGGCATATTTTTTTCATCTGAACATGATTCTGAATCAGGATCATGCAAACTGGATACATTTTTATTCACATTAACATGGATTAAAAAAAAAATAGATAATCAAAATATAAATATAATATGAAATTACTAGAGATGGAAAGGGATCACTCCATGAAGGAATTTGATCAGAAATATCGAACGAGCTCAAATTTGAAGAATTGGCTATTTGATATTATTGATATTTTTTCCCTGCATTTGAAAAAAACAATAAACAAAATTTTGTGTGCATATCTTAAATTAATCTCAAGAACCATATAACCACAATCTCAATTCCTATACAGTTTTCAAAGCATTTTTCAATAATAATACGACTTTAAGCAAAAAATGTATACTATGAAATATTGTACTTCATTTGGATGGATCTTAAAGGATAATTTGAGATTAATATGCCATTTTATGTGAAAATAAAATTTTAGATAGTTTTTAGAAAAAACCGATACACGTATCATAACAAAGCGCATCAATGTGTTTAAATAATAAAAACATCCAAGCGTTTAAATAATGCCTGCACAAGTTTCTGGAATTCTGAGAAAAAGAAAAAGAAAAAGAAAACATGTGATCACATTAGTGCTCTTACAAAAAAATGAACCGATGCATTTCAAAAAAAGAAAGATTGCTATGCCCCTGTTTCTGGATTAAAAAAAAAAAACTAATTCAACCAACTTGATGTTCTTATAATGTATATTATGAACTATCGTAAGTCATAGCTTTTAAACCCCACCATTATGCTTATCATAAAAAAGCACACCAAGGCATTTAAAAAATCCCAGCACCAGGGCATTCAAATAATACCTACATAAGTTTCCAACATTACGAAAAAACATTACCATATCGGTACTCTTGTAAAAAAATGCACCAATGAATTTAAAAAAACAATAACACCTCTACGCACTTGTTTCTAGATTTTAGAAGATAAAAATGAATTCAACCAACTCGTGCTCTTATAAAAATTTGAGCATTGATGTTTTTAAATAGAAACGACACCTTTCCATTAAAAAAATTAATTGCACCATTTCAGGATTTCGAAAAAGAAGAAAAAAAAATGTATCATGTTAGTGCATTGAAAAATTTGGCTCCCTCACAGTGTCAGTGCACTTTTCCTATAAACACAGTAGTTCGCTTATCTCTCGAACACACCGATGTGTGGAGAAATTGAAAAAAAAAGGCTTTTTTTTCATTTTTTAAAATTAAAAAACAGGTGACAATTGATTTTTTGAAATCTAATTTCAGAAAGTATTTTAAATAGTAAAACGATATTGACTATTTCATTATATTACCCAAAATTTCAAGGGAGTGATTTACAAGAGAGACATAATAGGAGCATTGTGCAACAACATAATACTTTGGATTAGTACATTTATTCAAAAGATTAGAAGTTGAAAGGTATGGTGATTTACTCAAAACCTTGCATTGTAAAAAAAACCAACTTTATCATTTATATTACTAATAAAAAATTCTACAATTTTTGTTATGGTTTTATTGAAAGAGATATTATTTGCAAGAGGGAGACACTAGGAGCACTGTGGAGCAACAGAATATTTTGGGACTACAGAAATATCAAAATTTGAAAGGTATGGTGATTCACTAAAAACCCTGGATATATATATATATATATATATATATATATCTATATATATATATATATATATATATATCTATATATATATATATATATATATATATATTACTATTAAAAGTTTTTACTATATCTCATAGATTTCTCCATAATTTAGGAAAAGAAATTAAAAATCGTGTATGATAAAAAAATTACTATATATTTTAGTAATAATTTTTTTAATGATCTTTGTTCTTATTTAAAATTAATTTAAATTTAGAAAAAAGTAAAAAAATCCAATACTTACCTTAAACCCTTTCTTCTTCCTGCAAAATTTCACCTTAGGGTTTAAGTTACTCTACCACTTCACAATTCAATTAGGGTTTTTCATTTCAGGAATTTTATATCTAATAGGTTTCTCTACTTACTATATATAGGGTATTTGACATGTAAAGTAGGGGAATCAGTTATTGCATTAGATCCAAACCTTGTTAGCCCTCTTCTTCTTTTTTTAAACTACCATATGTTCCGCAGTGCTCCTTCTATAATATAGCACACTCATGTGCCCTGTGTTATAGAACACACTGATATATTATAACATTATTGATTTTGTCCAGTCTATTAATAATTTCTCCCAATGTAATAAAATGCACCAACTCTCCTCTTCCAAATAGCACCGTTAAATCATTGCAGTGCGTTTAGCCTTAAAAATTGTAGCATCATAGATTAAAATTATTTTAAAAATTTAATTTGCATGATGTTTCTGAAGAATTAAACTCATGGTGCATTTAATGGGAGAAATGAACTTGTGTGTTGTTTCAAATAATCGTGTTGGTGTTTTATTCAAATAAACACATTGGTTACGAGAGCTATTTTTAGCTGAAAATTATTTGATTTATTTGTAAAGTTTATTTACTGGCTTACGTATTGAATCGTAGAGGTTTTATAATGATAATATATGTATCAGAATGTGTTAAGTAACAAAAATATTGATAGACACGATGATAAAAAATCAAAAAAGAAGAGAGGGAAAGTGTTTTGTAAATTATTCACAAAATTAATATGTTTGAACCATATGTAATTTTAACTAATATGTATTGGTTGGTGTGTTTTAAGCAAAGAAAGAAAATGAAGAATGTCGATAAGATTATTTCTAATATAAGTAAATAAGAGCATAAAAGTCTGATAGAAATATTGCAGAAGGATGAATCAGGTGAATGAAAAAATATTATTCAATATGATTTTGTTTTCATTAATAATATACTTAAGAATATTATACAACATGTAAAAAAACATGTTATCACATCGATTCTCTTGCTCAAAAATGCATCGATGTGTTTCAAAAAAAGAAACATCCGTATGCCCCTATTTCTAGATTTAAAAAAATTAAAAACAATTCAACTAACTTGGTGTTCTTATAATGTATATTATGAACTATTGTAATTCATATATTTTAGACCCTACCATTATGCTTATTAGAACAAAACGCACCGATGCATTTAAGAAATACCAGCACCAGGGAATTCAAATAATACCCACATCAGTTTCCAACATTATGAAAGAACATGTTATCATTATATTGTTGCTCTTGTACAAAAACACACTGATTCATTTAAAAAAAAACAATAGCTCCTTTACGCACTTGTTTCTAGATTTTATAAAATAAAAATGAATTCAACCAACTCGTGCTCTTATAAAAAATTTGGCACCGATGCTTTTACATAGAAACCACATTGTTGCTTTAAAAATTTTAATTGTACCGTTTTAGAATTTCAAAAAAAGAAAAAAAAATTATATCATGTCAGAGAAATGAAAAAATCGGCTCCCTGACAATGTCGATGCTCTTTTATTATAAAAACACCAATTCACTTATCTATCAAACACACCGATGTGCGGAGAAATTGAAAAAAAAAACATTATTTGTTTTTAATTTTTAAAATTAAAAAACGACTGAAAATTGATTTTTTACAATCTAATTTCATAAATTCTTTTAAATAGTAAAATGTTATTGACTATTTTGTTATTTTACCCATAATTTGAAGGGATGATTTTCAAGAGAGACATACTAGGAGCACTGTGCAACAACATAATACTTTGGAGTAGTACAAATATTCAAAAGGTCAAAAGATGAAAGTTATGGTTATTTCCTCAAAACCCTGCATGGTAAAAAGAAAAATATTTCATATTACTGATAAAAAAATTATACAATTTATGTTATGTTAATATTAAAAGAGATATTATTTTCAAGTGAGAGACACTAGGAGCACTGTGCAGCAGCAAAATATTTTGGAACTACAAAAAGAACAAAATTTTAAAGGTATGGTGATTCACTCAAAACCCTGGATATAAAAAAATTAAAATTTAATGTTAATTTATGATAAAAAATTTACTATAGATTTTACTAGTAAATTTTTTCACGATCTTTGTTCCTATTTAAACTTAATTAAAATTCAGAAAAATAAAGATAAAAAAATTCAATGCTTACCTTAAACCCTTACTTCTTGCTGCAAAATTTCGCCTTAGGGTTTAACATCCTCTGCCACTTCATAATTAGGGTTTTTAATTTTAGGAATTTTATATTTAATGGGCTTGTTTACACACTATATATAGGGTGTTTTACATGTAAAGTAGGTGAATCACTTATTGAATTAGATCCAAACCTTGTCAGCCCTCTCGATTTTTTTTTAATGACTATATGTTTTGCGCTGCTCGCTCTGTAATATAACACACTGGTATGCCCTGTGTTATACAAAACAATGGTGCACCCCGTGTTATACAACACACCGATATATTATAACATTATTGATTTTTTTCAGTCAATTCATCATTTCTCCCAATGTAATAAAATGCACCAACATTCCTCTTCCAAATAACACTGTTAAATCATTGCAGCGCATTTAGCCTTAAAATTTGCACTTTCATAAATTAAAATGAAATTAAAAATCATTTTTTCATGACGTTTCTGAATAATTAAACACACGGTGTGTTTAATGGGAGAAATTCACTTGTTTGTTGTTTAAAATAATCGCGCTGGTGTGTTTTTTCAAATAAACAAACTAGTTACCAAAGCTCTTTTTAGCTAAAAATTATTTGATTTATTTGTAAAGTATATTTAATGGCTTCTGTATTGAATCGTACAGGTTGTATATTGATAAGAAATGTCTCAGAAGGTGTCAAGTAACAAAAATATTGATTGAAACAGTGATAACACATCAAAAAATAAGAGAAGGCAAGTTCTTTGTAAATTCGTTACAAAATTAATATGTTTGAACCATAAGTAAGTTTAACTAATATGTATTGGTTGGTGTGTATCAAGAAAAGGTAGAAAATTAAGAAGCTTGATAAGATTGTTTCTAATCTAAATACAAGAGAGCGTAAAATTCCGATAGAAATATTGCAAAAGGATGAATTAGGTGAATGAAAAAAAATTATTCGATATGGATTTTTTTCATTAATAATATACTTAAGAATATTATATAACATGTTCCAAACTATCTATTAAAACATATATTTTTCGTGTTCTACAATGAGAAACAACGAAGCAACATATCAGTGTCGTTCCAAGAAAAGAAAAATTATATAACATGTTAATGATGATGAATAGGTCCTTATCTCATCTAGAGTGGTGATGGAGGTTAATGAAAGGGTTTTTCTTCTTTTACAAAATGGTGAGGGATTTAGTGGAACAAACATATAGACATACTTTACACTTACAATACAAAAATAAATCCAATGATTTTAAGAACCAAATTATATCTAAACTACAGGAAGTGTTTCCATAGAAATGGTCAATCAGACATGTCATACTTGCAATAGAAAAAACATACAACCAAAAAAAGAATCATTCAAAAGGTAATATTCCTAATTAAAATGATTTCTAGAATTATATGTATATATTACTGTAACAAATCATTAATTTATTAATATGAATTTTGCTATATTTAGTTTTCATATATTGATAAAAATAGTTTATTACTTTTATTCAGGATGATTATGAAAATCCAAAAATGATCAACAAGATAATATGAGAAACATGCTAATAGGAATGTCTAAAAAAGTGTACAAGGAGATGGCCAAAGAGATGGACATAATTGCATCACGGGAGGAGATATGTCAACAAAAACATGCTTCAAATGTATGTAATCATGATCGAATTTGTACATATGAATTTTTTTTTGCATTAAATATTAATTTTAAAGTATTTTCTCGCAGAAAAGAAAACAAAATGGAACTCATTCAACACATCAAACATAACAATAAGAAAGAAAAGAATTGATATCAAAGTTTGTGGGTAATTGTTCATATTTCCTTATGACAACTCAAGGTTTCACTTTTGTATATTTTAATTTGTTTTACAGTAACCATCCTTGAATGTCTTCAAATAGGTGCTAACATACAAAAAAGAGTCATCGGAAGAATTGATTGACATTAGGTTAAATAAGGGTTGTGAGTATATGTTGGCATGTCAAAAATTTTGTAACTCTCTATGTTGTTTTACTTCTCTGAGCTTATAATTAATAGAAAAAAAATAGTTTATATTAAAACTATGATTTATCATGGGGTTTAAAGCATTCAGGAAACAATGTATGGAACTACATGAGCATAAAACTTGTTGCAACAAGGCATGAGAAATGGTTTTGAAACCATGTGCACAATTTATGAATCACTTCTTGCTATGGTATATTTCTATTAAATTTACATAGATGTATATTATTTATTTCAGTTTTAAATATTCTCACCAATTTAGATACACTCATTACACTTTATGTTTGTGTTTACAGTTGGAACAAGATAAAAAAGACGGAAATAGTCGATGCAATCAACAAAAATTCCTGCAAATAACCTAAGTCATGGAAGTAGCTTGAGCAATGAAAATAGTTCCAACGAATAATGATGATCTATTTGGATATCAATGTAACCTATTGTAAAAATCATACATTTTTTTTAATGTAATGGAGATAATGTCCTAATTGAAATACAAGGGGTTACTAATGAAAGTCCATTTTGTATGGAAAAGAGCCTCCTATTGATATATATTACAGTAAATTTTAATTTATTCTACTATGTTATCCAATGTCACTATGAGAATTTACACAACTAATTAAATATATGGATGATTAAATATTGTAATGAAGAGATGTCAAATCTGATAATATAACAATTAATTAATCCAAACATCATATACAAATGCACTAATCAAATTTTTATTTATATGAATATTGTTATAAGGTATATGTTTATTTTCGATGAATAAAAAATTTAAAAACTTACAATAATTGCATTGTCATAGGTCAATGTTTCCAAAAAAGAGAAAATATCATACAAAAAACTGGTGGTTCCATACCATAAAAACACAAAGGTGTGTTATGTTATATAAAATAATCATGACAACATCGTTTTGATTGATCGAGGCCTTTCTGGAAAATGACAACATTGGGGTGTTTATTTCTTCAAGCACTGAATTGGTTTTTTTCTTATTTCTCTTTTTAATGTGATATATAGAATTATTTCCATGGTCAGAGTAAATAATTTAAAACCATTGATTCCAGGACTATTATTGTTAAAGAAAATAGGTTCTGTAGAGGGTCTTCAAATCTTGGATAGCATAATTGCAACACAGGAAATCAAACATTCCTTACAACTAAGGAAGAAACTAGGTATGTTAATCAAACTGGATTTTTTTAAAGCATATGATTGGATTAGTTGGGATTACTTGCTACAACTTTTATAGGCTTTTAGATTCTCTAGCTAGTTGTTAGGTCCCTATATTACTTGTATAGTCCCTTATTGTTATTAGTGTAACCCCCTTATTGTTATTATTGTACCCCTATAACCCCCATATTGTTATTATTGTGCCCTTAAATTATTATTGTTATGTCGGCTGGGATTACATTGTGGCCCCATGGACTCGTATATATAGAAAGGAGGTTTTGTAATTTGAATTAGCCAAGAATTTTTCATTTATGTAATGTATTGGAGGTTTCCCCCTCGAAGTGGCTTATTTCTAAGGTGTTGATATCTATTTTCTTCTATTTTTGGAGCTAGTTTCACAACATTTGGTATCATAGCTCTGGATTCTAGGATTTCGTTGCTCCGAACAGGTTGGAATTTTTTCTATAACACTTTTTCTACAAATATTCAGAAGCTGAAATGTTTAGGGTACGATGCTGAAATCCTGAGGAACATCGTTGAAAAATGTTAGAGCTTCGTTCACAATATTTTCTGAGATATGATCTATGGAAGGTAGGGTTTTTTGCAGGCTCCTGAATTTCACTTAAACAGGTCATCACGAAATTTTCACTATAACGTTTTTTATACGAAGGTTCAGAAGATGAAATTTTTAGAGGGCGAAGCCGAGATATTGAGGAACATCATCGCAAAATTTCAGAGCTTGGTTCGCAATATTATCAGAGATATGATCTGTGGAAGTTAGGTCTTTTCAGACTCCCTAATTTCATCTCAAAGAGGTGATCATGGGAAAATATTCATAACTATATCTCTAAGAATTGGATTGGAATTATGTAAAAAGTGGCTAGAAGTACACAGACTGTAGTTTCTTGTCTATAAATTTCAGAGCCAAAAGAGAAAACAGTGACACGTGGCAAGTTGTACAAGTTCACTCTACTGAACCAGTCCATAATTAGGTCATTGTGGGACATTGGACATAACTTTGTCTTCAAGAATCCAAATCAAGTCAGACTTGTGGCATTTGAAAGAAGCTTCAAAGGACTACTATAAGGCCAAATTTCAGATATTTAGGATCTTCAATTATAGAGATAGTTCAATTTCAATTTAGAGCTCTGCAAAAGCAAGTAAAAGGTGTGTATTTTTTTTTATTTTTTTTCTGAATTGCGTAAGTCTTGTTTGAAGAATCAAGTTGAATTTATTCCAAGGGCATATTGTAGAATAGATATCATTATTGGTTTCTAAATGGACCCTAAAAAGAATTCAACGCCCATTAAGCATTTAGAAGGCTCTACTATGACTCATGAAGATGAAGAATGGAAACATGACATATAAAAATTACAAGAGCAAGTGCAACAAATTTCGCTCTCGCAAAGAGCAAAAAAAAATGACATGGAAGTTTTGAAGAAAGGTGTGGAAACTAATATGGATGGTTTGAAGAAAGGTGTGGAATCTAAGATAGATGGCACGGAAGCTGGCATGGAATCTAATATTGATGACATGGAAGCTAGATCGATGAAAAAATGGAAAACATGAAGAATGATCTAAAAGCAGACATGGGAGGTTTGACAAAGTTGATACAAGAAATGTTTCCTCATGGTGAAAAGATAGTAGAGGAAACTCATGATGGAAACAAAATAAATGTTAATCGTGATTTCATAAACTCTAATGTTGGCGGGAAGAACCACCATATTCCAAAAATGGATATGAGGAATTTTGATGGAAAGGATCTTGTAACATGGATACTACAGATGGAGCAATATTTTGATCTCCATGATGTGAAAAACACACAAAAGGTATGTATTGCAACTTTACATTTAGAACAAAATACATTTGTATGGTATCGATGGCTTTGCTCCCATAAAAAATTGTCACTTGGTTAATTTTTATGGAGGAAATGATAGCACATTGTGAGGATGGAAAGAGCAACACCTTCTTTAGCCAATTGATAAATCTCAAACAAAAGGGTTTAGTTGGGGAGCACATTGAGGACTTCCAAAAATTGAATATAAGGGTAACTGATATTCCAGAGGAACACAGGTTTGATCTCTTCATAGGTACTTTAAAGGATAGCATCCAACATGAGGTTCATGTTTTAAAACTTGATTCATTGGAGAAGGCATTCAGGTTGGCAAGAAAAATTGAATGCAAAATTATGGCAACAAGGAAGCCGACCACACACTTCTATAAAGAAGGAAGTGTTGCTATGCCTATATTTCCACAACCTACAAGGTTGACAACACAACAGTTGGAAGAAAAAAATAGCAAAATGGATTTTCTACAGTTGTGATAGAAAATACACTAAAGGTCATAAGTGTGCTGAGAAGAAATTATTTTACATAGATTGTGAAGAGGAAGAAAATGAACAATAAGAGGATATACACCAGGAACCAACCCTAGAAGAGGAAGAAATGAGTCCAACCATATCATGTAATGCATTGGCAGGAATTACCACTCCTCAAACTCTCAAGATAGAAGGACATATCAAGAAGAAAAAGGTAATAGTGTTGATTGATTCAGGTAGCACCCATAATTTTATTCATTGTAAGGTAGCCAAGGAATTAAATTGTTTCCTATACCCAGCACCGGAATGTCAAGTGATGGTTGCAAATGGAGGAACTATAAATTGCTCTGGAAAATGCCATAATATCAAGCTAACCATGGGGGAATATGTATTGAGTAGTCCAATGCTTTCCATTCCTATGGGAGGTGCTGATGTTGTACTAGGAGTACAATGGTTACAATCTTTGGGGACGGTAGCTTTTAATTTTCAAGAACTTTTCTTGAAATTTTTTTCAGAAGGAAAGAAAGTCGAATTACGGGGTATTGAAGGGAAGCCAGGAAGGATAATAAGCTCTAATGTCATGACAAAGCTTCTAAAGAAAGAACAACGAGGCGTAATTGCACAATTATGCTCACTAGAAATTCCAACATCAAAATCATCTATTTCTGCAGATCTCCAACAAGTCTTGGACAATCATTCCAAGGTGTTTGAAACTCCCAAAGGACTCCCACCTATTCATGATCATGATCATGCTATTCATTTGATTCCAGGAAGTGTTCCTCCAAACATCACGCCTTATAGATATCCTTACTTCCAAAAGAGCGAAATTGAACGTATGATTGCAGAAATGTTAGAGGCGGGTATAATTCAACCTAGTCAAAGTTCTTTCTCTACTCCTATAGTATTGGTACACAAGAAGGATGGATCATGGCGAATGTGTCCGGATTATAGGGAGCTCAATAAGCTCACCATTAAAGACAAATTTCCCATTCCTGTGATTGATGAATTATTGGATGAATTACATGGAGAAACTTATTTTACCAAGTTGGATCTTCGTTCAGGATATCATCAAATTAGAATGAAGACTGAAGATATTCCAAAAACAGCATTTCGAACTCATGAGGGTCATTATGAATTTTTGGTCATGCCTTTTGGCCTTACCAATGTACCTTCTACATTTCAAGGGTTGATGAATTCCATTTTCAAACCCTTCCTTAGAAAATTTGTGCTAGTATTTTTTGATGATATACTAATCTAAAGCAGGTCTTGGAAGGATCATGTTCAACATGTTGACAGGGTGCTCAAACTATTGCAGGAGAAACAATTATATGCAAAAACATCCAAATGTTTCTTTGGAGTACAAGAGGTGGAATCTCTGGGTCATATTGTATCTCACGAGGTTGTTAAGGTAGACCCTAACAAAATTAAAGCCATTAAGGAATGGAAAGTCCCCACAACCATAAAGCAGTTGTGATGATTTCTTGGGTTAATATGGTATTATCGCAATTTTTTTAAGAATTATGGGAGAATAGCAGCACTTCTAACAACATTATTGAAGAAATATGCATTTTCATGGACTCCTAAAGCAACTAAGGCCTTTGAACATCTTAAAGAGGCAATGTGCCTAGCACCGGTCTTAGCTACACTGGACTTCACAAAAACCTTTATTATGGAATGTGATGCCTCTAGAAATGGAATTGGTGTTGTTTTAATGCAAGAAATAAGACCCATTTCTTTTGAAAGTCTTCCAATTAAAGGAAAGTATTTACACAAACCTATTTATGAGAAGGAAATTTTAGCAATACTACATGCACTAAAGAAATGGCAAACTTACCCAATGGGAAGACATGTCAAGGTAAAAATTGATCATGATAGTCTTAAACACTTTTTGGAACAAAGACTATCTTTAGAAGAGTAGCAAAAATGGGTCACAATGATGTTGGGTTATGACTTTGAAATAATCTACAAAAAAGGGAAGCTAAATGTTGTTGCAGATGCACTCTCAAGAAAGAATGAAGAGGTGGAAGCATTTATTTGTGCCATTTCTATTATCCAACCAGATTGGATAACCAAAGCAAGAGATGAATGGAAGAAGGACAAAGAAGTGTGGACACTCATTCAAAAGTTGTAGCAAGATCCTAGTACATATGATACATTTAGTTGGAAAAATGATTCCTTATGGTACAAAGATCACTTATATATTTGTAAAAATTCCCAACTAAAAGAAAAGATTCTTTTGGAATTGCACACTTCTCATTTTGGAGGACACTCAGGATTTTTAAAAACTTACCACAGGGTGAAGAAATAATTTTTTTGGGATGGAATTAAATGTGATATTCAAAATTTTGTGGCGAAATGTTTGGTTTTCCAGCAGAATAAAGTTGAGACAATTAATAACCCGGGTCTTCTACAACCTTTATCCATTCCGAGTCAACATTGGGAGGAGATTTCAATGGATTTTATCACAGATTTACCTAAGTCTGAAGGAAAGAGTGACATCATGGTGGTAGTTGATAGACTTACCAAGTATGCACACTTTTGTGCATTATCTCATCCATTTAAAGCAAGTATAGTTGCTACTACATTTATGGACACAATTCAAAAGCCACATGGAAACCCAAGGGTTATTGTGAGAGACAGAGATCCTATTTTTACTGGAAATTTTTGGACGGAGTTATTTTCTTGTTTGGGTATTCAATTAGGTCATAGCTCATCTTATCATCCTCAATCCGATGGTCAAACTAAGATAGTAAATAAATGTTTGGAAGGATATCTTTGTTGTTTTGTATCTGATAAAAAAACACAATGGGTCAAGTGGTTACCTCTCGCAGAATGGTGGTAGAACACTTCCTTCCATACTATAGCAAAAATGACCCCATTTATGGCACTTTATGGATATCATCCACCATCCATCACATCATCTTTAAGAGAAAATTCAAAGGTTCAAGTAGTGGAAGATGACATCGAGCATCAACAAGAAGTTCTCCAACTCTTAAAGGATAATTGTAGAGGAGAGGAATAACCTCTTAAGTTCTTAAAGGATAAACTGAATTTGGCACAAAATCCAATGAGACAACAGGCAAATCATCATCGCAGTGAGAGAAGTTTTGATGTAGGAGAGTAGGTATTTTTACGGCTACAACCATACAAACAAATTTTTGTCAAGCAAGCTAAGAAGGACAATAAATTATCACCAAAGTACTATGGTCCTTACAAGGAGTTACAAAACATTGGTACTATGGCATACAAATTGGAGCTTCCTTCTTCTTCATGAGTGCATCCAGATTTCCATGGTTCATGCTTAAAGAAGGTTATAGGTGAAAATCTTCCAGTTCAAACAATATTGCTAGAACTTGATGAGGAAGGAAAAATCATATTGGAACCTGAAGAAGTCATAGAAAAAATAACTCGATAGCTACAGAATCGATCAATTTCAGAGTATCTCATCAAGTGGAAGAACTTACTCACTGAAGATTCTACATGGGAGGATGAGAATTTTATACAAAAAAACCCAAAGCTACTCAAGCGTTGACGACAACACTTTTTTGAAGGAGAGGGACATGTTAGGTCCCTATATTACTAGTATAGTCCCTTATTGTTGTTAGTGTAACCCTCTTATTGTTATTATTGTACCCCTGTAACCCCCATATTGTTATTATAGTGCCCTTAAATTATTATTGTTAGGTCGGATAGGATTACATTGTGGCCCCATGGACTCCTATATATAGAAAGGAGCTTTTATAATTTGAATCATCCAAAAATTGTTCATTTATGTAACGTATTGGAGGTTTCCCCCTCGAAGTGGCTTATTTCTAAGGTGTTGATGTCTCTTTTCTTCTATTTTTGGAGTTGGCTTCACAACACCAGTGTATTTTTTGGAGAGGTTTGTTATAGGTCAATTTGGCATCATTCCCAATGACCTGGTTAACTGGGAATCATCCTCAGGACCAATGACTAAAGGTCTATCATTCCCTATCATTTCAAGTTGCTACATGCCCTAAGGCAAGAACAAGACAAATCAAGCATGACTTTCATCAAGCAAAGGTTTCCAAGGTTTGAAGTTTATTATATAGCATATGAGAGCTCACCAATGCTGCCTCTAAGGGGAATAAGTGTGTTGCATATGCAGGTGGTCCCATGCAAGGCTACTCTATAAAGCACTTCCCAACATCTATGGGTGCGTTGGTGACATTGGGAGAGAAATTCTCATTGTTTCCGAATATCCACTTAGCTAGTGCCTTCTAGAAGAGTTCACATGTGTCAAGATTCGAATCCAAGTGTCCATTTGAAATCTACATGACTGGGAACATGTATTGCCTATTATTGGAAAGTCATTGATTGCAAAACAACCTTCAGTTCATCTATAAATTGAGCACAGATCTGAGTTTTTGAGAAGGAATAATTTGAGTAGAGAAATGCTGGTGGATTTTCAATTGAGAGTTAGATTTGTGTAACAGTTGCTGGAGAGATTTATACTGTGATGGGGCTGAGGATTGTTGCTGGAAGGGTCACTTCAAATCAGTCATTGGGTTGTAACTTCTCCTTCTATCATCAATAAAGAATACAACTTACTTTTCCCTATATGCATCTGTATTGGCTTTGATTTTCCATATTGTAAGATCTTAGTTGATGTATATTTTTTATGCTTTACTGATTTATCTAAGTAATTTGAATAGACATCTGTATTATTTCTATCTTCTGCCGTTTTAGTGTTCTTTATTGCAAGAAGAATTTTGCCTACAAACCGCTAGAATTTGAAGCTACAACGGAAGTGACAGAAGGAGACATTTAGAAGTTCTCGAATTACAAGTAAGCCTCTAATCCTTTCTGTGTGTCTACTCTGAGTTAGGAAAGGTAGTCGTATAGTCTTTAATCTATTTTTCTAGGCTGTCATCTGTCTAGGAAAGTGTGTTTTATCCGTAATTCACAATTTTGACTCAACAAATTAGCGACTCCATTGGGGAGAATTTCTCTTAGATCTAGGTGACTTAGCCTCTGATTTGATTTTTTTATCCACCCAGTAGTCGTTACACAGAAAGATTAAAATTTTTCAAAGCCAAATTTGCAAAGAAAGTGAGTTAAAGAGTAGTATTTTTCCTTATACACTATGCCCAACGCACCCTTAGACAGGACACAATGTTTTACATAACACTGTCTCCCTTTCAGTCCTGCGTTGCAGAGCACCGTCTCCCCTTGGAGACTGCGTTGACTCCTGAAACCACCCAGATTTCTTTGAATTTTCCTTTGCAATTTTCTTCAGTTTATTTTCTGCTGTGCTTTGAAAATTTTAATCCTCATATTGACCAGGAACTCTATATACTTCTTCCTTCTTTGACTGAAAATTTGTTCAATGTTTGTTTTAAAAAAAAATCTTTATCATTGACAAGTTGATTTCAAAGTATTTTTATGGTCGCATTAAGAATCATTTGCTTTCGAAATAGGAAATTGTCGTAAAATCTTCATTTCATTGATAGGAGAAATTGTTGTTGAAATCCTCATTTTTCCTTCAAAAGAGAAATTGTTGTTTGTATTCTTCATTTCTCGAAAGTAAAAGGCATTTGAATTGTCGATTTAGTGCACCTAGTTTCTTTTCTGCATTCATAACATTAAGAAAACTGAAAAGAGAAACTTTCATTTGCATGTAGGATTTTTGTGTGTTTTGCAAAAAGGAACATTAGGAAATCTGCATTTAGTTTGTGATCATTAATTTGTCTGCTCACAAATTATTTTCTATCTTCCCTTAGTAGCTAGGTTTTTCATTGAAGAAACTGATAGTGAAATATTTCTTATCATTTTTAGTTGCATTTTAGGAATTTTCGAATACATCATCGTTGTGAACCTTTGAAAGAAAAATTGTAAGCAAGATCAACATAAAATTAATCTCAATTTATCTAACAAAGCATTGGAACCATAACGATAACATTTAGAAGGTCTAGGCTAGAGACGTGTTCCGGCATCGTAAAACATATCAGTTGTTGTTAACTTGTCTGCGATACATTTCGAGTGTGATACCTCACTCCACGTACGTAAGTATATCATAGCTTGTTCATGTACTTTTGGGTATATCGGGCGGTGTTATAGTACGATAAGTATAAAAGGGTGCTCTCACTATGTGGTTTCGCATCAGACAATGCTAATACATACTTGGGCCTTCACGTACCTTCGAGTATATTTGGGAGGACAACTTTTAGGTGCTATCCATCCATAGTGAACCGAGTCGGTTGCTTTGTAATTTGTGATACACCGAACACAGCATTCAGGGAGATTGCCTGCTCGTACTTCTTGGTTTGCCAGGAGGTATTTTGCAGTTCATAGTTTCTTGGTAAACCCTTTTTCCTAGCATTACCCTTTTATTTTGTTTATTTTTTTTGGTTAAAATTAATTAGTAATCATGGAAGAACAAAATCCTTTCCCTCGTTGTTCGCGTAGATTAGCTTTAGAAGCACCTTTACCGCCAGAAGTTACTTCTAGTAGGTGAAGGCGATCACGATCTACCGAATCAAGTAAAACTCATACCTATGGTGAAACATCATTTTCCAATAAACCAGAGTTAGCTCAAATTCTTTATACACATCTCGGTTCATCTATTGTTCTCGAAATAGAGTTTTCACAGCTACCCGTGGTCATGATCCATCCAATTAGTGAGACCATACCTCCTGGATCCGACGTTGTTCAACCACAAATTGATCCAGATCCTGTCTCTTCTTTTCCAGAACATCTGAATCTTGAAGTCGAATGACCAGAAGTTGTTCCTACCTTGGTCATCCCACAAAGTTCTGTAGCTATTTAATCTCCCATATCACACATTCAACCACCTGAAATATAAATTGGGCCTAACGGTGAAATACTTCCACCTTGTTTAATTGTGATTGAAGAAATCCCAAAAGAAAATACACCTTTAACTCCAACCCATTTTGGGGAGGACCTTTACCTGTATGAGTCTTTTTCTCAATCGACACCCTCTACTTTTGTTGATCTTCCTCCTTTTCAAAATCCCGTCGATTCAAAAGTCTATACATTTGGTCAAGTAATCATGTCTGAACCAACATCTTCGGTTGGGCCAGCTGTTCCAATTACGTTAGCTCCTACCCTCGCTACCCCATCGATGTTTACAACTTCACTAGAGTCATATTTTCATGGTGTCCCTATGGTCCCATCAGGTTACAAATCATTATTTGGAATTTTCTCTTGTGCATCTTCAAATCCATGGAATTTACCAATTTCATCATTCGGTATCTTAACGGGTAATCCTATCATAAGTAATGAATGAATTGATTCATTATACACATCATCAGGGCAATATAAATTTGGTCCTTCTGGGTTTATTCCTTCAAGTACCATATCAACTGGACTCCCAACATTTGGTGAGTAACATTTTTTGTCTTATTATCCTCCTCATGCTGGGGGGCAACCTTTGGTCACCCAATATGACAGTACTCCATCACTTTTTGGTCAATATAATGTTGAAACGAATGTTTTTCAATGGAAACCCACTTTTCCTATCCAACCACAAACAGTTGTACATTTGTATCAACCGGTTCAACCTGTTACACCCACTTCATTACCACTTGTTAATACATCTATACCCCTATTACAAAATAAAAATGTTGTACATCATCAACCCTATCAAGTGGGTCCTTAAACTCAATATCATCAAATGTTGGGTCCACAGACTCCAAATCCTTTGGTTAATTTACAACAACCTGTATCAGGAATTATTTATTCACAAGCTAGTCTACCATTTTATGGGATGTCACAACCACAACCAAGTTATACATATCAAACGAATCCAAGTTAGCCTAATTTGGGTTATAACATTGGTGGACATACCCCTTGGCAGCCACAGGCGCAAATTCCTCAAACCTATTTTCAACAAGTATCATTTCCAGGTTTTGGTCAACAAAATCCTCAAGCGTCTGCTATGCAAAAAACCCCCTATCTGGGTTACCAGCAACAAAATCCTTATGTTGGTTCTCAAAGGCCTGCTGCTCAATAAATTCCGTCTTACCCTGGCTATGCTCAACCTGACCATAATAGACAATTTCCCTTTGTTGCAACTTTAGAGTTACCATATTTAAATTGGCTAACTAATGATCCAATTAATTATGCTCCTTGGTGGCTAGTGATACCTCCCATATTACCCTCGAATATTCCAATGTTCAATGGAAACACTGGAGAAGATCCCTCAACTCATGTTATGACTTATCATTTATGGTGTTCATCAAATTCCCTGAATGATGATTTTGTTCAACTACGTATTTTCCAGCGTACGCTCACAGGTCAGACTACAAAATGGTACATTGAATTACCTAGAGCTTCTTCTGATAATTTCGTAGCCCTAGCTATTGTCTTTTTGACCCATTTCTAGTTACCCATCAGATATGAAACTGGAATGGAAATCTTGACTAATTTCAAACAGACTAATGCTACTCACATCTCTAATCATATTCATGAGTGGCATCGTCATCGACGAATGGTTAAGAAATTTGTTCTGGATCAGCTCCTTGCTTAATGTTTCATTAAGTCCCTGTTACCATCTATAACTAAGGATGTAGTTAAGGGTGGCGTTGTCACACAAGAGAAAGTTATCGCTTGTGCCCAATATTTAGACTTGATTTACACTCAGTCTGGCACGCTCTATGAAAAAATCCCTAATGCGTTGTGATCTAATTTCAATGTTCCTCCTCAATTAAAGGATTCTCATGTTGGAGACGGCTTTGATAGGCACTGCAAGCACACACTACCCTACTGCATCTGATCCTTCTTATACTTCCAAAATTAATGCCATGTCATTTGACAAAGGCAAAGGTGACAAGCAACCAGGAAGTAAGAAAAAGGGGACATCAAAGAAAAAACAAACTTCTAACCCGCAGGAAAGATCATCTGATCAACCGTCTAGACCTTGGAAACCTCATTATCCATGCATAATGTGTAATGAGGAAAACTTTTTAAGGGATTGTCTTCACCATGCTGAAGTCTCAAAAATCATCAAGACTTCCAATGTGTCAGCTGTGTTGATAGACCCCTTTCCAAATCCAGACACAAATATGGTTGCTATGGATCTAGCTCCTAGTTCCCAAGTGTTAATGTTATCTGTCACAAAACCTTCAACAATATTTTGGTGTCGACATGAAATAAAAGTTATGGTAGACAGGCCACTGATCAACCTACTACCTCGACATGAATCCATCTACAGAATCAATACCACCTATCGTTATTCCTGAATTGACATTCAAGTGACCAAAGGGAGTAATTCATAAATCGACATAAATCCTTGAGCAAAAGCTGCACAAAACTATAATATAGTTGAAGATTTGGCTCAATCCCCTTCAACTATGTCTGCTCTTGAGGTATTACAAAATTGTCACTCCCAAAAATAGGCTTTATTGTCGGCCATTGGTGGAATTGATTTGACTGATTCTAATCTTGTCGTCTTTAGTCATATGGGCTATGTGCCGTAACTACCAATAGAATTGGCATTCTCCATACAAGTAAATGTTCTCAATCACCTCGTTCAACACATTATTATTTATGAGGGATAATCTACATCCATTATGTCTCTAAACTGTTGGAAGTCACTTGGCTCTCCACACTTATCACAATCATCAACGATGTTGAAGGCATTCAATGGATGTACATATAAAACTTGTGGTATTATTAATAACCTGCATGTTGAACTAGGGGGGGAAACAGTGAATATTGATGTTGAGGTTGTTGACGAACCCTTTGACTATAATATTTTACTAGGAAGGCCATGGTTATATGCGATGACTGCTATTGTTTCTACATATTTTAGAATGATTTCCTTTCCACATAAAGGTACAATCACAGTCATTAATCAACTATCCTTCTTTGCCTCTGCTTCACAGGTAACTGGAAGAGTTCCGTTCATTCACATACCCCAAATAGAACTTCAGAACATTGGTGTAGGACTCTTAAAGGATTCCACTCTTATGGGAACCTTTGCATTATTGTCGCCAGCGAAGTTGGCAGAAATTGCAGTATAGAGGCCTACTACATGATCTCTTTCACTCTATCTAGCTTAAGGAAGAGTACGGGTGATTTTGATATATATACATTGGATGAGTTTCTGCCGCCCAACATTATTGAGCTGGCATAGAAATCAATCAATCTGGCTTCGGAAAAAAATCTGAAAACAGAGTTGCCGAGAGCTTGGGTTGATGGTTCCTTAGATTTTCGTACTGCATCTGATCCATTTTCCTCAACGTTCTTGACAGATAAGAATATTTTGGAAGAAATGATGTCAGAAGGAGAACGATGGGAATATTATCATCATCGTTCCCATATTCCTAATTATGAATAAAATAATCTTAGTGAACTATATCACCGATCCATCAAAAAATTATTTTCGAATTCTTTTCCAATTAATGCAATTGATTCTGAGCGAAATCTTTCAAATATCGAAGAAACAATTTATATCAATATTTGACCAAACCTGGCATTGTAGAGAATATTCATGTTGGTGTATCTTGTTCTCCATCAGAACTCAAATCATATCACCCTCATTTTCATGAATTTTATGATTTATTTTTGTTGGAACACCTAATCCTACATGGGTAGGTGTGGAATGCGAAAAGTCACAATGGAGTCCAAGTGACCTTGGAATGTGAAACCAAGAGTCACACCATTGTATTATAAATGTACATCATGTATAATGGAAAAACAAGAAAGCCTCACGCTTATCTTTCATTGTGTGTTGAGTCTCTTGTGTGTGTGTGTTTATCCTTCTCATACACCATGTGTGTGTTTAACATGGTGTTTAACATGGTATCAGAGCGGGCGATTGCTGGCCCTGCTCCAATTTGAGTGAGCCATTTGTGTTTATGGCCTGTGCATATCTGCAAAAATTCTTGACATTTTTGCAACACTCAGAGTTTCTGTAGCAGACATTTTGCCACATTCAGAAAGTGGTTTTGGAGAAGGAGCAACATTCAGAAATTCGCAGCATTCAGGCATTGGCTTTGAAGAAAGGCAGCACTGCCCATCTGAAGGTTTTCATTCTAAATTTTCTCTGCAATTTCTGCTCATTAAAATATGCATTTTGAAGAGCTGCTGAAAATTGTTTAAATTTGATTTCTGAAGAAGAAGTTTGTGGTTTTTAATGAAAAATAATTCTAAGTTTTTCCATTGAAAGTTTCTGCAATTCTGGATTTCTCTGTTGTTGAAAAAATCATTTTTGCAAATCTACAAGTTCCTGCAAATTACTCTGATGTGTATCTAGAAAAATTCTTCTATATATTTGAAAGAAAAAATTTTGAGCCTAAGTTGTTGAAAATGGCTAAAATCAATGAGGCATTAGAGTTGTTGAATAGCCACATTCATTCAAATGCTGATGATATGATAAAAATGAGCAAGGATGCTCTTTGTAACATTCAAAATTGTTTGCAAGATGCACAAGAAAAGATTGAGTTTTTTGCGGTTGGAATCTCAGCTTCAGCAAGATGAACTTCAGCAAAAGAGTCACCATTTTGAACTTGTTTCTGTTCAGAAGATTGAGAAAGACTCTCATCAAAATAAAGAAGATAAAGTTGCAGTTGATCCACATTCAGTTCCTTGTACTAGAGCAGATGTACATGCAGATGCAGCAGTTCAACCTGCACTTCTCAAGCCCATCATGAGACCTTGGGAAGAGCTTTTCCAAAACAAGCACCGAACTAGTCTTGGATATGACAAGGATGTGTCCTTTCATATTCTAGACTACACGAAGCCCATCAAATTTCAGAGTGTCGGATTCCTGTATGACAGTTCACCTGCAGCAGTTCTAGATCCTGCTCCACAACAACAATCACAGATCGTAAAATGCCAACACTGTGATCGAGTTGGCCATATGAAAGATCATTGTTTTGATCTTCATCAATGCAAGCATTATGGTCGGCACACCCATTCTTCAGACAGATGCTTCAAAAACAAGCCTCCTGCAAGAACAAAGATTCACCTTGGATGGATCGCTTCTTGGCAATGGGCATCAGCAACCAAGAAGATGTTTAAGTCGTATGTTAGAACTTGTTCACAGATATTGAGCAAACTTGCAGTTGAGTTTTCGCCATCATCTCACCTTGTCCCTGACAAGGGGGAAAATGGTGGTCATGTACAAGATTCGACGACAAATAAAGCGAGCCTGAGCCACAATCTCTCATTCCATGTTCAGAGTTGTAGCCAACAGTTCAAGCGAGCCTAAGCCACAATTCGTCATTCTGGATTCAGAGATGTAGCCAGAGACATGAATGCCCATGAGCATGCCTTCGGTTGGTGGATAACCTTAAACCATCATCTTTGGTTGGTGGATAACCTAAAACCATCACAAGTAGTAGACCTCCCTTCTTTTAGGCTGAAGGTCTCCCTTTCATATATGAGGAACACTTCCTCTAGAAGAAGCCTTCAGCTTAGCAGCCTTCAGCTTCTTGCTAGCTTTGGTTGAGTTCCAGGAAATGCTTCAAATCATTCCAGAGTTGTTGGTAATCCTAAAACCATCACAGGTAGTAGACCTCCCTTATTTTAGGTTGAAGGTCTCCCTTTTCTATGAGGGACAATTCCTCTAGCAGAATCTTTCAGCTTCTTTCCAGTTTTGGAAGAGTTTCGGGAACTGCAACAAGTTTTGCATTCCAGTGTTGGTGGTCATCCTTAAACCACCTCTTTTTTCCAAAATTTCAGAGAGTTGATTCAGCCCAAGTGCTGCCATTTATACTTTGCAAATTTGTATTACAACTCTTTTCTTGGACTCACACATACCCCTTCGGATTAAGGGGGGATGTTGGAACACCTAATCCTACATGGGTAGGTGTGGAATGTGAAAAGTCACAATGGAGTCCAAGTGACCTTGGAATGTGAAACCAAGAGTCACACCATTTTATTATAAAAGTAAATCATGTATAATGGAAAAAATAAGAAAGCCTCACGCTTATCCTTCATTGTGAGTTGAGTCTCTTGTGTGTGTGTTCATCCTTCTCATACACCATGTGTGTGCTTAACATGGTGTTTAAAATTTTTATTGGTTTTACGACAAAATTCTAGGTGTAGATACTGATATAGTTGAACACACTATTAATATGTATCCTGATGTCAAATCGGTGCATCGATGGCTTCGTCCTGTTCATCCAAAGAAATTCGTTGCCATCAAAGCGGAAGTTGAATTTTTTTTTCGTGATGGTTTCATTTATCCTGTTCTGCTAACTGAATGGGTTTCCAATATCGTTCCTGTCATGAAAAAATAAGGAACAATTAGAGTGTGCGTCGATTGTCGGGATGTTAATCATGCTTGTCCAAAAGACAATTATCCTACTCCCTTTATTGACCAGATTATGGACGATTATGCTGGCTGCGAAATATTTTCGTTCATGGATGGATTTTCTGGTTACAATCAAATCAATATCCGCCCATATGATCAACTAAGACAACATTCATCTGTTCGTGGGGCACATTCGCTTATAGGAAACTTCCGTTTGGTTTAAAGAATGTTGGGGCCACTTTTCAGAGAGTAATGGATTATGCTTTCAATGACATCAAGCACATCGTTCAACCATATCTATATTATTTACCAGCGCAATCACGAAATTGGACTGATCACCCAATGCATTTAAGAGTCATTTTCTTACGCTGTCGGCACTAAAAAATATGCCTCAATCCACATAAATGTGTGTTTTTTGTTGGTTCTGGTCATTTTCTTGGATTCGTAGTTGCAAAAGAAGGGATTCGAATCGACCCTTTGAAGGTTCAGGAAATTCTTTATTTTCCTACGCCATCAAACTTACTTCAGATACAGAAACTTCAAGGAAAGGCTAACCTCCTAAAGAGGTTCATTCCAAATTATGCTGAAATGGCTAAAGGATTTACTCGACTCTTGAAAAAGGGGGTTCCCTTCCATTGGGACCAAGTTGTACAAGATTCTTTTGATGCTGTCAAGGACACTCTTGTTCGAGCGTCATTAATGTATCCTCCTAATTATCAAAACGATTATTTCCTATATATCGCCACGGCCGAAAATACCTTTCCTATGGTATTGGCCCAAGCATAAGATAGAATTCAACATCCAATCTATTATTTGAGTCGTAATGTCAATGATATAGAAGTTAAGTACTCATATGTAGAAAATCTTGCCTTGGCAGCTGTTCAAGATGTCCAAAGCTTTCACCATTATATCCTGCTCTGAAAAACAACAATAGTTTCGGATTGCAACCCCATGACTTACATCTTATCACGTCAATTTCTGGGGGGGAAATATTCAAAATGGATTGTCATTTTGCAGGAATTTGATTTGGAATTGATCAAATCCAAGTCAAATAAGTCTTTAGTTTTGGTTGATCATCTATGTAACCTTCCCTCTGATAGTACTGAAACTACGTCGGAACCATGAATTCCAGATGAGTCTCTGTTTCTGATCGGATCATATAATACTTGGTATGGGTATTTCATCATTTGTCTCCAAACCCAAACCTTTTGACCTAATACCTCTCGCTTTGAACAGTGACGTATTCGATACCAAGCCAAATATTATCTTATCGTCAGCGATACACTTTATTATCATGGTGTCGATACCATTTTAAGGAGGTGCCTCACTCATGAGGAGGCCGAAAAAGTGTTAAATGATTTTCATGCTGGGGCGTGTGGTGGAAATTTATCTAGATATGCTACTGTGCATAAGATACTCCATGCGGGTTACTTTTGGCCTACTATTTTTTGAGACTGCATCCTCGTGGTCAGAAGTTGTCATGTGTGCCAGATTTTTTATTGTAATTTCCATAAACCGCCAGCCCCAATGCATTCTATTGCCTGTACTAGGCCATTTACGAAATGGGGTATTGAATTTATGACCTATAACCTTCCTTCGACCGGGGGGCATGGTTATATTATTTTCGCAGTCAACTATTTTACCAAATGGGCTGAATGTAGGCAACACAGGACAAACAACTGCATTGTTTTTCTTCAACCACGTTATTGCATCATTTGGGGTCCCACATGCTATAGTTATAGATCATGGTAGGAATTTTCACAACCACATGATATCTGAATTAACTGCAAAGTTAGGATTGTCACATGATAATTCTACTCCTTATTATCCACAATAAAATGGACAAGTGGAGGTTATTAACAAAATTATTAAACGAATGCTTCAACCAATGATAGGAGTTCGTAAAAGAAACTAGAATTTCATCATATACTCCACCTTGTGTGCATATTGAACCTCAGTGAGAAAAATAGCCGGATTTACTCCTTTTCAATTGGTGTATGGTCTGGAAGCTATCTTACCAATTCGATGTGAAATATCATCATTAAAAATCGCAATAGACTTGTTACCTGACACCTAATAAGAAGAAGCATGTCTCCTTAACCTCATCCATATTTATGAAATGTGTCGTGAAGCCCAATTGGCCAACGAAGCGTATAAGTGACGTATAAAGGCGCAATATGACAAAAATGTCCAATCTCGCATTTTCTCAGAGGGCGACTTGGTCCTTCTTTATGATCAAGAAGCTGATGTAATAGGTACAGGAAAGTTTGAGCCATTATGGCATGGCCCCTATATTGTAAAAAGAGTTCTTGATATGGGTGCCTATGAGTTAGTTGATTACGATGGAATTCCATTGGCGCAACCTAGAAATGGGTTGTATTTGAAATGTGACTATGCTTAATCATGAGCATAGTAATTTTTTGTATTAGATCGTAAATATATGCTGTTGATTTGCACTCACTATCTTCATTTATTTTTAGAGTTTCCTTGACATTAGTAATCCTCTTTACATTTCATCGTAGATGTATGAATCTTCAGAACCATTTGTTGGATATGTTGATGGTGCTAGTCGTAGTAAGCAGAATCTATCCTCTGTAGCATGGGCCATTTTCGCTCTGAACGGTGAGTTAGTGAGTTTTCAATGGATTTGTATTGGTAGTTTGACGAACAATATTGCTGAGTATAGCTCGTTGATTGAAATTCTCTCTGATTCCATTTCATTTGGTATTAATGACATAATCATAAGGTTAGACTCACAACTTGTGGTATTACAAATTACTAGTGTTTATACTATTAGAAATCCAAAACTTCTTATATTGTTCCTAAGAGTTTGAATTTTGGAAATACACTTTGATTTTATTCAATATCAACACATTTTTATAAATTTGAACACATTTACTGAATCATTAGCTAATCAAGTTTTAGACAGACATTTGCAACATATGTAAAGAAAACATTCACATCATTGAATAGGATTGCACAATAAACATAGGAAAAACTCTGAAATCATATAGATAGATAGTTATAGGTTTTTATGTGCCCAAGACACATTGGTCTAACCTAAAAATGTATGCAAAATTTCATAAGCAAACTATTGGTGCTCATGGTAACATGCTATAGATCTAGCTATACTACGAAGTAACTGCATCCAGCGGTTAGGAACCCTAATAGTGTGTCACTACAGTCGCATAGGAAGCTATTCGATCCAGCAATCTGGAATCCCGAAGGTCAAGCCTTCTATGTGCTGCTAAAGCTCAATCAGAGTCTCAGCCAGATCAAGATCCTGAAGGAATTCTCTCCTGACAGCCCTCTCTGCTGGGACATCTACTTCGTGCTCTGGCTCCACTATTGGTTGAACATGACCAACATCTACATTACATCAAACATTTATTTTAGTCTTGGAAAGAAATCAAAACACAAAAAAAATTGTATAAACCTTAGGAAAATCAAAAAACATGGTCAAAACATTCTTACCTATTGCACCCCACTGAGTGCCTTCTGGTAGTGCTAAATCTGGATCTCCTTGAAAATCGACGCCTACGTATGCATACTTATCGATAGCAACAATTTGTCGCCGGAACCAGGAAAAGAATGCAGTAGAGAACACAATAGTCAATTGGTCAGCATTTTGACGCATGAGTTCTACCCATCTCTTCATTCGAGGATCTCTAGGACTAGCTATATCCAGTGTCATGTGGTGTGGCTTCATGAGTGGAATGTGTTCCAAGGTGAAGGATATAAGGATAGAACCATAACTGAAATTCCTCTTCCTTCCTCCCTTTTCTTTGTTCAGTTGTTCCTTTATCTGAGATAGAATAAATTTAGTCCAGTTGAAGACTGTTAGCTCCATACACTGTAGTGCATATTGCATATATGAACTGTTCGCTACATGTAGTGTAATGGTGCATTCAAGTTTAGCGATTGTGAAAAGGATAGTTCTCAAAGGCAAATATCTGACATCCTAAATGTTTATTTTTCCATCTTTGCTAGGTTTTGCCCCTGGATAGAAATACTGTAGAATATAATCCCTCACTATCTCTCCTCCAACGGTAGACCCTATGAGAGAAATGGGCAAACCTCTCCTGGATAAACCTGTGGGAAAATACACATCCTCAACTGTTATCGGAACCACTTGGTTCTTAATATGAAATTCCTCTATCACCAGATCCCATGCTCGAACTAAGAACTCCAAGAGTTCTATTTGTTGCCTCATCCCTGAAAATTTGAGGTACTTAAGCAGTCCACAATCTCTTAGGTCTCTTATAGTACCCAGATCATTCAAGGAAATCATATCTTGTTCTTCATGTTGTCTTTCCCTGCATGTAATCGTCATTATTATCAGATGGAAACCTGAAACAAAACCATAAGATCCATTAGATTCAATTTATTGAAAAAAACTAGGTCAATTTTGGGCATAATAAGAAAATCAAAAACTTAAACTGTGCCCAGTGCACTCCCTGACAAGAGACAGTGCATTGCACATGCAAGTACACTTCACTGTACCTGCTATGCAATGCAATTTTTGACATTCAGGGGTTCGTTGCCCTCATTTTTGGTAGAATTTACCCTAGGGGCCTTAAAACCCTAAAAATTTACAGAAATTGGAAATGAAATGAATACCAAAGGGAAGAGGAGGTTCATGGCACTAACTTGGATCAAACGACAACGAAATCCGTCCACAGAAATGATCGCAATCAGCAGCAGAAGTTCGGGGACAAAATCAGGTTCAGAGCCCCAAAATACAAATGGTAACTATGGAATGGTAAAAATGAATAGTGAAACTACTTTTAAATAGTCATTTAATTATTTGCAAGTTAAATTTATTGCTATGACTATAGTTTTATTATTTTTTTATCATGAAACGGGTATTTTTAATCCATTTGATGTTGTTCTAAATAGGAAATACAACTGATGAATAGATTAATTGTGCAGATTTATTTCAAAGAATGACTTGACCACAAAGCATACTTTTTCTCCTTATTTTTCGAGCTTTGTTAAAAACGAAAAAGGATTTGAAGTACACTTTTATCTCTTTTTCGAGCTTCAATAATAGTGAAAAATTAACACCTGGAGTCTTCTTTCAGCTCTTTTCAGACTCCGATAATGTGAAAATATTGCCGAGCACTTGTCTTTTCAAGCTCGTAAAAGTAAATGAATTGATATCTACTCAATATAATATTAACCCTTTTCAAGACTTAGATAGATTATCTACGAAAAAGGAATACCTTGGTTAAACATGACCAAAGAGGTCCTCTCAGATATTATTTTACACTTTTTCGGATTTGAGCGAAAAATTTACAAAAAAGTACTCATGGAGTTTTCTTTCGTCCTCTTTTTCAAACTCTCTAAATATGAAAAAGGACCAGGCTATCACTGTCGTTAAGCTCATTAAAACATAAAATAGCAACGGGCTTGTCGATTATGGAAAGAATCAAGTTTCATTCATCACTAGACTCATTAAATTATTAAATAACGATACTTTATTCCCCCGAAGGGTTGAATTATAGATCAAGAAAAAATTATCCTCCTCAAGCTTGTTAAAAAATAAAGAGGTACTGGCTGACAAATGACCGGGGAAAATTTGGGAAAAGAGAGTGAAATTTCTTTATGGTAGCAAGTCGCTCTTGAACATGACACTTCCTTCACTCCATGTCCATGACTATTTGGGCTGGGTAATCATCTTGACGGTTCATTCACACCTATGGTTCATCATACCTTCACTTCAGGTTTGGGTCAATGCTGCCATCTCATCACAGTGTCGCCGATATGTTCAAGAGAAGTCATCCAGTGAATAAACTCATCCTTCTGCAATACTCGTAAACCTTTATTCTCATGATTGTTATCCATAAAAATTGCTATATCAAGTCATACCCTTGTCTCCAAAATCAGTAACTCCCGTTTCAAAATAAGGTGGCTTCCTATCGATGACAAATAAATATCCAGGAAGTTCACTTAGAAACATTAGATTATAGTACCATGAGGCTTGTTACAGCATCGACAAGATCCTCGCTTCTGTACCTTTGACAAAAAGATTTGTTTGGCGTTCGACATCAAATCATCTATTCACGCCATACAAAATGTACTGCAGTACCTTGAGGGCCATTTTCATTATTGGTGGTTATCTCGCATTTTTTAAAATCTCACATCATTGGCTGGTAATCAAACGATGTCTTTCCATGTTCGACGACAAATCATATATTCGAATGGCTAGACTTGTACCTAAATGATTAAGTGAACGAGATAAGAAGACACTGGATCTAGTTTCATCCATTTGGGCTGCGATTTCAGGATTATTGTACACATCATATGTACGGTGACCTTACATACAGATTGTCATCCAAACATGGGCCTATATCTGTAGCCATGTATGCATTGGGAAACATTCCAGTGTCGACAATTTTCTGAATTATGTACATGTTATTAGATTTCTTATGTGTTGAAAATGGGAATGCCTACCCTCAACAATTATGATCAAAGAGGATATATCATGATGTAATGTATTCTAATATTGATGTAGGTGACCACTCTGTTTCATCTATTGCCCATCATAGTGTAAATTATCTCAATCAAATGTTTTTATTATTTTGACCTCATTCTTTAGGGGGCAATTGTTATAGGTCAATTTGGGCATCATTCCCAATGACCTGGTTAACTAGGCATCATCTCCAGGACCAATGACTAAGGTTCTATCATTCCCTATAATTTCAAGTTGCTACATGCCCTGAAGCAAGAACAAGACAAATCAAGCATGACTTTCATCAAGAAAAGGTTTCCCAGGTTTGAAGTTTGTTATATAGCATATGAGAGCTCACCAATGTTGCCTCTAAGGGGACTAAGTTCATTTCATACGTAGATAGCCCCATGCAAGGATTCTCTGCAAAGAACTTCCCGACATCTATGGGTGTGTTCATCACATTGGGAGCGAAATTCTCATTGTTCCGGAATCTCCACTTGGCCAGTGCCTTCTAGAAGAGTTCACATGTGTCAAGATTCGAATCCAAGTGTCCATTTGACATCTACATGATTGGGAACGTGTCTTGCCTATTATTTAAAATTCATTAATTGCAAAAAAACCTTCAGTTCATCTATAAATTGAGCACAGATATTAGTGTTTGAGAAGGAAGAATTTGAGTAGAGAAATGCTGGTGTATTTTCAATTGAGAGTTAGATTTGTGTAACTGATGCTGGAGAGATTTATACTATGATGGGGCTGATGATCATTGCTGGAAGGGTCACTTCAAATCAGTCATTAAGTTGTGACCTCTCCTTCTATCATCAATAAAGAATATAGCTTACTTTTCCCTATATGCATCTATATTGGCTTTGATTTTCCATATTGTAAGATCTTAGTTGATGTATATTGTTTATGCTTTACTGATTTAGCTAACTAATTTTAATAGACATATATATTATTGCTATCTTCTGTTATTTTAGTGTTCTTTCTTGCAGGAAGAATTTTGCCTACAAACTACTTGAATTTGAAGCTACAACAGAAGCAATAGAAGGAGCCATTTAGAAGCGTTTGTATTACAAGTAAACCTCTAATCCTTTATGTGTGTCTTTTTTGAGTTAGGAAATGTAGTCGTATAGTGTTTAATATATTTTTCTAGGCTGTCATTTGTCTAGGGAAGTGTGTTTTATCCGTAATTCACAATTCTGGCCCAACAAGGTTCACTATCGCAATGACATTCTTCTCAATGCTCATCAACGGGTCCCTTTCCTCTATGTTCAACCCTTAAAGAGGTATGACATAAGGTGATCCTATTTCTCCATTTATTTTCATTCTAGCTATGAAATATATTGGGATAATGTAACAAAATTATTGCTCTTTTGGTCATATCTCTAGTCTAATATTTCCTGGTCAAGAGCTTCTTATAACACATCAACAATTCGTTGATGAAATCGTTCTCTTTTTCTTGATTACGTTAAAATAAGTGAAAGGTATTAGGAATATTTTACATATTTTTTTGGAGTCTTTCGAAACAATAGCTAACAAGGAAAAAACTAGTATTGTCTTCTTTAATTGTGAGGAAGAAATACAGGAACACTTGACTCATGCATTAGGTTTTCATCGATCAATGCTACCTTCTAGATATCTAGGAGTTCCTTTGGCCTTATATTATATGCAAATATGAAATTTGGAACCTCTAATAGAAATTTTTCGATGGGGTGTTAGTAATTGGTCTTTTTGGGCCCTTAATTTAACAGTTCGACTAGTGCTTACCAACTCGGTGTAGGAGGAAACTCCTAGTTATCAAATTATGGTTATGCCTATTCCAAAAGTAGTATGCAATCATATTCACTATCCATTGATTGAATTCCTTTGGAGAGGATCAATTAAAGCATGAAGGTGGTCTCTAGTGGGATGGGACAAATTGACCACATTAAATTGACGGGTGATTTGGGTTTATGGGATATAGAATTCATTAGTAATTCCTACAACATGAAACTTTGGTGGATTTGGGTGAAGGAAGGACTTGAACTATTGAAACACATATGGGTAAGGAAATATTCTCCCTTTATCATAGAGTTCAAGGAGTTAGGCATGGAGGATAACATTCAAGGATCAGGAATTTGGAATTGGGCATATCCTTGCAAAGAATAATTGCGTAAGTATTCTTTCTAGGAAATAAAACATGGAACAAAATATTTTTTGGAGGAAGCTTAGTATTAGCTCTCTTTCCTAATGGAAAAAGAGAGTTTCCTACTGATTAAAACCTTATCAAAAACTTTTGGTGATGTTGAGGTATATCACTTTTGGAAACCACATGAAGTTAATCAACTATGGCAATGATGGAAGGATAAATATGATTGGCATCCTTGAAAAGGTTCCTATCTCTGGGAGGAATTCCAAAAGACTCTGGAATATAGGAAGATAAGAGTATCTCAAAAGAATTATACGTTATAGTCGGGTCAGAAATCATCAAGTTCCTTTTCTCTTAAAGTAGCCTACTCTTTGATTTTTAAATTCTCATTATTGGACAAGGTAGTTGTATGGACCTGAATTCGGGATGGAGCTTGGTATCTAAAAATCTCAACATTTATATGATTAATAGGATGGGGATTCCTTCTTACACGAGATCGTATTTGTATAAATCAATATGAGGGACTATCATTATGGCACCTTTGCAACCAACAAGAAGAGTCAACATATCATATTATTCTCTCCTTTCCCTTTGCATGTGACATTTGGGACCCCCTCCCTTAGCTCTTTGGTTTCAACTAACCATTCACAGAGGATTTTAATACTTTCCTAGATTGATGGTTCAATTGAAAATTTAAAAACCTATTTTTTCCACATGTGTTGTAGTTGGTGTTAGGTTTTCCCTTTGGAATTTATGAAAGGAGAGATATATCAGATTTTTTAGTATGAAAAGTCGGAAAAATCTAGCTCTACAAAAAGTAATCCTCTTGAATATTTGTGAAACCATTCTTGCATCACTCTAGAATAAGGATGATTGGAAAGTAGAGGAATTTGAAGGGTTTATTATGAAGAACATTGAATTAAATTCATCAATGCCCCTAACCCATCCATCTCAAGTATGGAACTCAAGCAACTATATAGCCAATTCATACTCCCTACCCCTTACCTCATTTATTAAGTTAATTTTTTATGGGGCTTCCAAAGGCAACCCTAGTGAAACAGTGTGTGGAAATATTTTCCAAGACGTAAACTCACAGCCACTACGTATATATGATTGGTCATGTGGGGTAACCACAAATAACTTGGAATAATCTCTCACTCTTGAAAGATGTCCTTAGATTGTAGTTAAATAAGGTTATAGGCTGCTACATGTTCATGTTGATTTATAGGTTTCTCTTTGATGCATTAAAAGTTGTTAAATGGGCACCCGAAGAAAAAAGTGGTGCACACTTGGCACCTTCATCAGGATGTTTCTAGTATACAACACAAAATTTGATTATATTGTTGTCTATCATACACATCAATAACGCAACAAGGTGGAAGATGCACTAGCAAACTTGGGTTTCCAATACCATAACTTTTACTTGGATCAATATTGGTTGCTCATTTAAAATAGAGAATACTTGTAAAATATAAATAGGTGGGTGGAGGATGATAAATACTCCTTTGAAGGTATTCTTCCTGATGGGGGTGTCACTAAATAATTCTGTAATGATAACTAACCACATGAATATCATTCATAGGGTAGAAGTGGAGTAAGGGATGGTCATTATTGGAGGTCATGCCACTTGTTACATCTATCATCCTCTAGTCATTGTGTGGCATTTATCTAGTTTCCAGGTGATGCTTAACATAACCTCGTCTCATCATGATAAATTCCTGATGGGGGTCGTATTACGGTAGTGATAAAACATTTAGTTACTAGCAAAGTTGTATATGATTTTGATGGGTGGATTGGTTACAATAGTGATGGATCCTAATAGGAAATCATGCAAGCTCATTGATGAATTCCTGTATTACAGAAGGAATGTGAGTTTCAAAATATGTTTCACACATTACACTTGTCCGTTCCTGGACATTGCATGTAGTGGAAAATTGTATTTAAAATATGGTGAAAAGACGTCGTTCCTCCATTACAATGCATGTGAACTAGAATATGGTGGAAAATTCACATATATACTTGGGGTGGTTTGAAATATTTCTTATTCATTGATTTATTTTTGTCTCAATATTAAATATACATCATTTTTGAGGGTGGATACATTCATTTTATTCATTAGTTTCTAGATACCTTCATTCATGTTTATACAATGAGAATGAATTAGATTGTTCTATGTAGTACAGGGAGAACAAAATAGAGTCGTATTTTTTTGTTGTATTCCTGCATTGCACAATAACTGGTCCTAACTTTGAGCTAGTGGTAGTGGTTCCTACCTTGCCGCTTCAGCATTTTAACCTACTGAGGATTTCCTTTAGTTTCAAGGTTTTTGTTTGTGCGATTTGGTAACTAGGTACTTTCTCCATTTGGATTTAAAGGTGTCAAGTTAGGTTCTAATTCTCTCTAGAAGGGTTTTTTCTTGGCAGATTTGTCTTGGTTTGTGGAGTTGGGAAGTTGTGAACTCATTTTATTTCATTTCGAAGTTGCAAATTCCGCTGTCAAATTATTTTTTTGATATCACTCGTTGGTCATGCCCTCATTCCATGTCTTCCTAGTGGGGTTTCATTTGATGGTATGCATTGATGAAGTTGTGATATATGGTTTTCATACCATTATATTTACTCTTTGAAAGCCCTCTCATTCTCACATTTGGATACCCTTTCTCATTTTGGTGGTTTTCTATAATACTTCCCCTCATATATCAGTCCTCATTACAATTTCGTTAATAGTGGGTGATTTGGTCTCCATACATTCACATGACCTTTACTACATATTTTGTGTCATGACAGTATTTGGGTACAATTAATTCCGTCATTTTTCTTAGTATTCTATCCTTTTGGTTCGTAAATTTTTAAAGTCCATTCCTAGTTTCATTTGCAGTTGTTTCCACCAGTCTCGATGGCTCCTCAGTAGATAATTCCAAGTCACAAAGGTGGTGTAGGTGTTTCTGCTTCTCACCAATTTTAGTTTTTTGGATGGGAATTTGTGGCTAATTACTTTGATTTTGTCCCTCCAGAGATCAGAATTGAAATCTCCTTCTTGAATCAAAGGAGTTTGGTTATTGGTCATATTTCTCAGATTTAGAAGTAGGAGGTCTCTCACTAAAGTGGATACCCGATCCACAAAAATTTAGGAAGCATAATATCCATTTCCTTCATTCTATCCTAGTGCATTAACATATGGAAACTCTTCTATGCATGGTCCTCAGAGATAAAAAGTCAATAACTATACATTATTTGTATGGTAGGAGGATATCAAGAAGGTCCTTAAATATATTTGTTACATCTTTGATGATATTGTTTCTCAACTAACAGTTTTAGAAAATGTAGTAAGAAAGGCTCAATTTTACTTTAGCCTTAGTCAAATTGATTAAATATAATTTCCACGTCAGTAGGGAAACTTGCAGGAAATTAACTAGTGTTACGTGGCTCTTGTCACTTAGTTAGCTCAAAAAATTAAGGTTAGTGAAATTGGAGTTCACTTATGCATGTGTTTATTTCTAAATTTTAACATTCTAATTCAGTTATTTTCAGTTGTACTCAGTTAACTGACCTCTATCTATTGATAGAATCAGTTGAAGGTCAGTTTTGTAGTGGGGCAACAATGTAACTACGAGATCTGTTAGTTAACTTATCAATCAACCCAATATAGATCATGCATGCATGGAATTAAAATTTCTCAACTGAAGTGGAGGAGACAAGAAAAGAAAATTTTAAGGATGGAAATTTATTTTAAAGTTTAGAAACTATAGTGAATCTCACTAATACATAATATGCAATTTGTAAAATGCTTGGCTATGTTTCTGTAAAAACATTCAAATTTCTAATAATTTTATATAGTCGTAGTATAAAATTATGGCGATTTTTAAGGTAGAAAAAATTTATAACATAAAATTTGGGCAAATAATGTTTAGAAGAAATGGAAACTAACAAATATTTTTTTGGGAAAATGATGGAAAATTATCCCACCTGCGAATATTAGCCCCTAAAATTTTCCCTGGAGACAAGGCTAGTGTGACATGAGTTTTATACTAGTTGAGTGTATAATTGTTGCACGCAGTCAAGAGATCAATTCCTTGGAAATTATGCAAGGAAATATGAACTTCCCTATTATTTAGGAGCTCAAGTTTTCTTATTTTGAGAAAGTAAATAGGAGGTTGGAGGAGGAAAAAATTGGCTAAGTTTTGGCTAGAGTTTCTCATTCAGCAGTGAGAAATATTTTTCTTTTTCAGGTGGTGCTTCGAGCTAGAGCATGAAATTGTTATAGTTTCTATATTACACTAATTAATACAGACAAGCTTGAGGGATTTTTCCCAATTGGTTTCCCCTATAAATCACTGTGTACTTGTGGTTTTTCTTATTCCACGTCTATGCATGTTGTTCTAAATTATGATGCCCATTCCTCATAATTGAATAATATAATTATGTCTCATGTTTTTTAGATTTAAATATCGATCAGTTTCAATTTATATCAAATTTATACATGGTATCAAAGCCGTAAAATCACATTAGAATGAATATTTCAAATTTTTTCCTCGGGAATTTTTAATTTGCAACTTCAGTGCAACCATTTTTCTTTAGATTCGAGAAAATTTATTTCCATGGACTAAGATTGGAGTATGCCTTTGATGGTAGCTCAAATTTCATTTCATGGAAGGACCAAATGGAAGAAGTTTTTGATGAGAATGGTGTGTTATAATATGTTAAAATCGACTTTATGAAACCCTAGCAGTCTGATGCACAACAAGTAGCCCAATGAAAGAGGGATATTACAAAATCTAGGAAAAATATTTTGGAAGGTGTGAGATACCATGTGGTATCAAATTTCCATGGGAAATAAAGACCATTTTTTATGTGGAAGACACTAAATGATCTATTCAAAAATAGAAGTGACCATATAAAATTGACCCTGAAATATAGAATTCGAAACATTAGGATGAAAAATATTGATATTATTCCACAGTATCTCTCCAGATTCACACAAGTTTGAGATGAAATTGGAGGGGTTGGTGTGAATGTTGCAAAATATGATATGGCGAGCCTATATTTTATAGTCCTATGAAATCTTTGCACAACTATAAGCACTTTGTGAATGGAAGGGAAAAATTACCAAATTTGGAAATATTGTGGTCCAATTTGGTTCATGAAGAGATAAGGAGAAATACTAGAGATGGAACATCATCTAGAGAGGGGGATGAAGGAAAGAAGACCCAAAAAAAATTTAAATGTAGCAAAAATAATGGCTAGGAGAAATACTTGAGCAAGATAAAAAAATTCCACTGCCATGAATAGAGGCACTATGAAAAAAAATGTCTACACAAGAAGTCTAACAAGAAGCCTTGAGGAGGAGTCGGAGGTGAATAATTGGATCACAATTCAAATTATAATTCATCCTAATAGCATGCATGGCCAAAATTGTTATGGGGAGTGTGTGGTACATTGATGTCGGTGCCTCGTTCTATATGACAAGGTGCAAGGAATTTTTCAATAACTTAAAAGAGAAGTATCTCCAAATGCATATTGAATTGGGGGATGCCGAGAGGTATAGTGTCATAGGAATCAATGCTTTCACCTTTGAGAGGGATAAATCCTCCCCTCTTGACCAAATTTTTTTTTTTTTTTACCTAGGTTTAATAAGAACTTATTCTTTGTAGAAGTATTAGAGGATAGAGGCTATGATGTCTTTTTCAATAAAATGAAATCCCTTTTCAGACACATAGGTAATGGGAAAATAAAGAAAATTGCACTTCGAGTGAAGAACCTATACAAAATTGAGGTGGGATATTATGTTGCATTGATAAGAAAGGAAGAAAAAGTGTAGAGTCAAGATGATGGAGCACTGTCACACAAGAAATTGGGTCATATACACCATGGGTCCTTAAAAATCATGCAAAAAGTTACCATCAGTCTCCCTAAAGGCTCCCTTAACCAAAAGAATCTCTGCAAGGGTTTCACTTTGAGGAAATATGTCAAATATAAATTCTATAGCTGAGATAACAGAGTAGATGTAGTCTTGGAGTGAGTCCACTAATGTTTGCAGACCCTTCTCTATAGCTTCCGCAACAAGACATAAGTACTATATAATTTTTATTGATGATTTCTGTATAAAATGTTGGATTTTCTTCATGAGGAAAAAGGATGAAGTGTTTTCCAAATTTGTAGAATTTAAGGGATTGACTGAGAAGGAAAATAGGAAGAAGGTGAAGGTCCTCAATATCAAAAATGAAGGTGAATTTGTTTTGAATTCCATCAAGCATTTCTATGTTGAAGAAGGTATTTGAAGAGAATTGATAGCACCCCATAACCCATCATAGAGTGGGGTAGTTGATAGGAGGAACAAGAGCATAGATGGAGCTGCAAGAGCTATGCTACATGTTTGGGGGTTTCCATTACATCTATGTGTAGAAGCATGTAACATAGAAGTTTAATTTCCTAACTAGAGTCCTCATAGAATACTTGCTATGATCACACCCGAGGAATATTTATGTGGGAGAAATCCTGACATGTCTCATTTCAGAATTTTTGGAGCTTTAGTTTATTTTCATGTCTCCAACAGTTAAAGGAGGAAACTTGATCCTACAATAGAGTTAGTAATTTTTTAAGATACTGTAGGAATTTATAGGGTAAGTTCTGTAGATCAAGAACCAAAGGTCACAGCTCACAAATAGAACACAAATCAGTACACCAGTATAATCACGTGGTTAAAACCTGCAAAGAGGCAAACAATCCATGACCTGAGCCAATGCGGCCACTTCAGGAAATTTATTAATATGAAAGAAAAGTTACATATGTTTCTCTCATAAACGGTTACCGAAAAAATGACCCTCCATGCTCTTTAAATAGAGATCATAGACCAATCGGGTGTTAAGCCACAAATCAAGTGTCGTTAATACTGAGGTGAGAGATAACCAATGGATCACTACAAATCATGACCGTCAGATTATAAGTTACAAATGTACATGGTAAAGAAACACACTTTACCTAACTCTACACTAGACTAAGTTATTCTTAACTACTTCCTATTTGTCGGAATATCCTAACATCCCCCCTTAAGAACATCTTGGGATAGGATTGAAGGATTTACAAATGTGACACAAAAGGAGCATATTTCCTATGTGTCGAAATATCCTAACATCCCCCCTTAAGAACAAATTGGGAAAGGGTTGAAAGATTTACAAAGGTGACACAATAGGAGAAGGAAGGAGGCATTAGAGCCTATCCCCCCTTAATGACAACTTTCCTAAACTCCAAGCATGGATCGAATTTTGGTAAACTTCGCTTCTGTGAGAACCTTTGTAAAGATATCGACTATTTGATCATTGGCTAGACAATACTGCACTTCAATAACACGATCATGAGTGATCTTTCTGATGAAGTGTATGTGGAGTTCAATGTGTTTCGTACGCTGATACTGAACTGGATCTTTACATAGTTGAATGGCACTTTGATTATCACACCAATGTGCAGTTGGATGCTGATGATGAAGGCCAAATTTAGGCAGGATCTGACAAAGCCACATGGCTTCCTTGCTGGCTTCAACTGCACCATGATACTCCACTTCTGCTGAAGAAAGAGAGATGGCCCTTTTTTTCTTACAAAACCAAGTAATAGGTCCTGAACCAAGAGTGAATACATAGCCTGCAGTAAATTTTCGATCATGAGGGTCACCAACCCAATCAGAATCAGTGAAACCAATAAACAATGGAGATGCTCCTGCACTGTAATGAATCTTGAACTGAACTATACCTCGAATATATCGAAGTATTCTTTTATCTACTTTCCAGTGACTTTCATAAGGTTGGTGCATGAACCGAGCGACAAGACCAATGGCAAAGGAAAGGTCAAGATGGATATGGGTTAGATACAGAAGTTATCCAACAAGTTAACGACATAAGGTAGCATCAAATTTAGGGGTAGTACAAGTGACTAAAAGCTTGACTCCAGACTGAAAGGGAGAAGGGGCTGGCTTATAGTCTTCCATGTGAAAGTGGTGTAGAAGATCATAGGCATACTTGGACTGAGAGAGGGTAATGCCTTCCTTGGATTGCAAGACTTGAAGACCACGGAAATAATGCAAGTTTCCTAAGTCTTTCATTTCAAACTTATTTTTGAGGTTAGACTTCACATGTTTTAGATCACTACCAGTAAGGATAAGATCGTCAACATAAAGAACAAGGATGGTGAATGACTTACCCACTTTCTTGGTGTAGCCAGTGTTGTCAGAATGACACCTAGAAAAGCCTTTATCTAATAGAAATCTATCCATTTTGGCATACCAAGCCCGAGGAGCTTGTTTGAGACCATAGAGAGACTTCCTAAGATGACAAACAAGGCTGGAGTATTTTTGGATAAAGCTAGGGGGTTGTTCCATTGTATATTTATTCATGAAAGATTTAACATCCATCTGATGGAATTCCCATTTAAAGGAGGCAGCAATGGAAATAACAAGGTGGAAAGAATTCATTCTGGAAATAGGGGAGAAGGTTTCAGTATAGTCAATGCCTTCAACTTGTGAAAATCCTTTAGCAACAAGACGAGCTTTATCTCTATCCACTTTTCTATCTGGTCCAAGCTTTTTTTTGTGAACCCATCTGCATCTAACAATTTTTCTTCCTTTTGGAAGAGGAACAAGATCCCAAGTATCATTCTCCAATAAGGAGCGATATTATTCATTCATAGCTCCATCCCAATATGGATGACTGGAGGATTCTTCAAAGGTTTCTGGATCAGGATTTTCTGGAACTTGAGCTAATAAGGAAGAGGCTCTTTCAAACTAAGAATGAGTATGTCGTCGATCGGAAGGGTCACCTGCAAGAGAACCTACTGCATCTCGAGTAGAGTGGACCCACCTTGGAAGAAGTGGAGTATAAGGAACAATTTCAAGAGGTGGAGGAGGATTTTCATCCTCGCTGTCATAATATGAACTAGAAGGAATGCTATTAAAAATACAAGAGAGAGAGAGAGAGAGATGGCACATATGTTAAATCAAGCACATAGGCCAAAGGTGGCACACCCGCCGAACTAGGCTCGCAGGTTGACATATTTTCATTAAATTTTACATCTCTTCTAATGATTATATTTTTTTATTTTGGTTGAAGAATTCTATATCCTTTGACATCTTCATATCAAACAAAAATGCATTTTTCACTCTTAGGTTCTAAGGCTTTATGTTTCACATCTGGAATATGGGCCCAAGCATCACTTCCAAAAACACAAAAGTGACTTACATCTGGTTTGATTGAGCTCCAAGCTTCTTCTAGAGTTATATTCTTTAAAACCTTAGTAGGAGTGCAATTTAATATGTAATTTTCACAGTTAATGGCTTCTGCCCAAAAAATGAGACCAAGTCCTTTAGATTGAAGCATACAATTAGCCATTTCTTTTAAGGTGCGATTCCTCCTTTAAGCTACACCATTTTGTTGTGGATTATATGGAACATTATGTTGCAATTGAATCCCATGCTCAGTGAAAAAGTTGATAAATTTGTTGTTAAAATATTCTCCTCCATTGTCTGATCTTAACTTAAGAATTTGATGGCCAGATTGTTTCTCAACAAAGGACTTAAACGCCAAGAACATGTTAAAAACTTCACTCTTAAGTTTTAAGAAGTATACCGAAGTGCGTCTAGAAAAATCATCAATGAAAGTTAAGAAGTACTTGCAACCAGAGAAAGAAACAACAAGAAGTGGACCACATAAATCACTATGCACAAGCTGCAAAGGGGCTAAAGCGTGCCAAGAGGCACGTTTGTCAAAACTATCCCGATGATGTTTTCCAAATACACATCCGGAACAAACACCATCTCGGTAAGATACCATAGGAAGACCCATCACCATATTTTCCTTACATAGGGTTTGAAGAGAGCGATAGTTTAAGTGACAAAATCGCTCATGCCAAAGTTTGCTCACTTCATCATTATGAGCAACAAAAACAGAGGGAAGACATGATGACCCAAAGTTGTCAAACTTATACAACCTTGTGGAATCATCAGTAATGCCAGTAGATAAAATATTTTTAGGATCTTTGAGGTCCTTGATTACAACATTATGAGGTGAAAATTCTACTATTTTCCCTTCACCTGAATGGGTTATATGATAAATAGAGAGAAGGTTGCATGACAAGGTAGGAACACATAGTACATCATTAAACTGACCATTATCAAGATGAATGGTTCCAGATCCTACAACACTAAGAGATCTATCATCACCAACATAAATATGTTTGGTGTTATAATCATTTACAGAAAAAAAACATGGCTTTATTTTTTTTCATGTGATAAGAAGCTCCAGAATCAATGAGCCACTCATGAGAATGAGAAGAGGAAGATACATTTAATGCACAACTAGATCTTGATTCTTGACAACCACAAGCAGAAAGTTCCATTCCTGAAGATGAAGGTGAAGAGTGCTCCAAAATTATGTTGTGCTTCTTCATTGCTACTTCTAAGACTTCCATCTTTTTAAAACATCTGGACTCTATATGGCCATCACGATTGCAAAAGTTGCAATGTCTATCTGTCTTTTTTCCTTTGTTTTTATATGCCTTATCATTTTGGAGAGTTGCTTTTTCAATTTGCGGCTGAAATTTCTTAGGAGCCTTGTTTGGTTTTGGACCATACTTTTTAGGATACGAATTCTTGGAATTTTTATGATATGATTGATGTTGGGCTGCTAATGATTTCTTAGAAGCGTTTCCAGAAGTGATAAGACCAAGGTGTAATATTTTTCCTTGTTCTCTTATCAAAGAATCACAAAAGGAATCAAAGGAGGGATTCTTGTAGGTAGTTCCTGAAGAAATGTGACTTCTCTAGTGAAATGGAAGGCGGAAACAAATACAAAGTATGTAGGCCAAGCTTAGAAATAATGCAATAAATGAGGCTACCATCTTCCCTTTTGACCTTACAACCTTCTAAAATAATTCTAAGGGTCTTGAATTTGGACAAAAAATATTAAATAGAGGAGAAATTATTGGAATCCAAAGTAAACAACTCATTTTCAAGCTAATGGGCCCTGATTTTATTTTGAATGACAAAGACAGTATTCAGCTTGTCTAGGGCTTCATGAGTGGTGTCAATGTCAAGGATATGAAATCGAAGATCTTGAGCAATGGAAATTCCTATCAACCATCATGCTTGATCTTGTTTATTTTCCCATTTAGCGACTTTATCATCATCAAAAGGTTTAGTTTCTAGCCCTGTGGCTATTCTGTAAAGCCCTTTACTCCTAAGTATATCTACCATGTGAGGTAGCCATTGGAAATAATTGGTGTTGTTAAGAATAATTGGGCATGCACTTTCCATTTTAAAAAAAGAAAACCTGAAGATGAGAAAACCTGAAACTAACTACTCCAATGGAAATATCTCGAAAAATTATGCCTTTTAAAAAAAAATGGCTCGAAAAATGGCTTCTGGATGAAGAAGTTATGCCTTTTTGAAAAAAACGAGTTGAAGATGCCGAATAGTTATGGGAACGAGATGAAGTGCGGCTTTTAAAAAAAATTCTGCCCCTTTTAACAATTTTTTTTTACAAAAAGAAGCTTGAGAAAGAGATTTGAACCTAATACCTCTATTCTCATAAACTATCACCTCACCAAGTGAGATAGTAAAAGGATTCTGTTATTGTTTGAAAGGAGGAAGGGGGATTTTTTTTTTTAACTCTTCCGTGTGCGTGCCTTTCCCTGCACAACAAAACACAAAAACCGAGAAAAAGAAATGAAATGTGAAGTCTTACGATAGAATGTCAAGTTTTCGGCTACCCTTGCCGGCAACTATAAGTTTTTTTGCTATTTCTGATTTCCCGAGATCGCACAAAGACGCAGGGAAAGATCATACGTAGAAAAAAAATCTCTTTTCATGTTTCTGATTTGCCTATATTGCACGTAGCACACAAAAAAGAGCATACACATAGAATAGGGTATAGATCTGGCAAATAAATAAAACCTATAAACCAAAAATAAATAGAATAAACCGAAATAAGCAGGACTATTAACAAATATAACTACAAAAAAGTTGGTTTATAACTCCAGATCTAAACTGTCATAACTTGGCCAGTCGGAAACCTTTTCGCATGAAAAAAAAGGTGTTCCTCACTATAACAGATGCTCCGAACACAAAAAAGCAGATCTCCAAGCCCAAAAATGTTGAGAAATAGTATATCTACAAAAAACATTCACATGGTGTCAAACCGGCTTCGGATGTTTATCAACAACAGATGCGGCCCTCAAAACAGGTCTGATACCATGTAGGAATTTATAGGGTAAGTTCCGTAAATCAAGAACCAAAGGTCACTGCTCACCATTAGATCACAAATCAGTATACAAGTATAATCACATGGTTAAAACCCTCAAAGAGAGAAACTGTCCACGGCCTGAGCTAACACGACCACTTTAGGCAATTTATTAATATAAAAGAAAAGTTACATATGTTTCTCTCATAAATGGTTACCGAACAAATGACCCTCCATAATCTTTAAATAGATATCATGGACCAATTGGGTGTTAAGCCACAGATCAAGTTTCGTTAATACCGAGGTGAGAGATAACCGTCCGATCACTACAAATCGTGATGGTCAGATTATAAGTTACAAATGTACCTAGTAAATAAACACACTTTACCTAACTCTACACTAGACTAAGTTATTATTAAATATTTCCTATGTGTCGGAATATCCTAATAGATAAACCAAAAATCCACACAAATACCAAGTGTATTTACCTTCATTGAGGATGATAGTGGCGAGGAGAGATGTCAAGCTTGATGAGGAGAATGCTATGAGATGCTCTCTGTAGTAAGAGTTGAGTATCACACCAGAGTAGGATCTTCTAGATCGAAAGGAGGAGCCTCAATATGAGCTTCAGGATGTTGTGGAGCATCCACAAATGGAGGATTAGAGAGGAGGTTGAGTGGAGACACACACTCAACCAAAAAAGTCTAGAGAAGAGAGAAAGATAACAAAAGAAGTTGATAGATTAATATAGGATGCACATGGACCATGAGGGAGCTCATACGTCATAGCACAAGGAGAGGAGGTCACCTAAGAGGTACATTGGTTACATGGCTCTCATGACAAAGCTCATTGAGTTAAAGCCTTATTCATTTAATGAAGAAGTTTATCAACCTCTTTGGGTTGATGCAATGGAGGAATAATATAAATCCATCATGAAGAACAATGTATGGGAAGTGGAGTCATGACCAGAAGGGAAATCAATGGTTTGTTCCATATGGATATATAAAGTGAAGCATACAAATGATGGGAGCATCCAAAAGTACAAGGCCAAATTTGTGGAAAAATTATTTTCTCAGGTAAAGGGAGTTGACTATGATGATACATTTTCCCCATGTCGCAAGGAATTCCTCCATTAGATCAATTTTTTCATTAACTGTGTAGATGGGGTGGAAGATTCACAAGATGTATGTGAAGACTGCTTTTCTCAATGGTATTATTAAGGAGGAAATTTACATAGAGCAACCATAATTATTTGAGACATATGATCAGGAGTCACATTTTTGCATACTCAAGAGAGCATTGTATGGTATTAAATAGGAACCCCAAGCATGGTACACTTGGATTGAGAATTATCTCAGTGGATTGGGCTTTAAAAAAAGAAAAGCATATGTGAGCTTCTATAACATTCTGGTAGATGGTAAGTTTTTTTTTTCTATTTTTGTATGTTAATGATTTAATATTTGTAGGTGATGACCAGCCGATCCAATATTACAAATAGGATCTTTTAAAGGAATTTGAGATGAAATACATGGGCTTAATGCATTACTTACTTGGATAGGAGGTATGGTAAGGTGATGGTAAACTATTTGTCTCTTAGGGGAAGTATTACTCTAAAATACTTCAGATATTTCACATGGAGAATTGCAAGCCTACGAACACACCTCTAGATAATAACTGGAGGGAGGAAAATTCCACTTCAGGTGAAGAGGTTGATGCTACCATTTACAGGAAGCTTGTGGGGTCTTTGATGTATCTTGTGAACAGAAGGCTTGTCATGTGCTATGGAGTTAATAAACTTAGTAAAGTTATGGTGAGGCCTACCAAGTTGTATTGGAAGGAAGCACAACATGTGTTACGGTACTTCAGAGGCACTACCGAGTATGGAATATGGTACAAGAGGATACAGTGAGTGAAGCTACCAGGCTTCACTAATGAAGGTTGGGTAGGGAGTCCATCGGACATGAAAATCACTTTAGGTGTTATCCGCAGTGTTGGTTTCACAGCTATTTCATGGAAGAATAGGAAGCAAAGGTATGTGGCACTCAACTCAACATATGTCGAATACATGGTTTCAAGTCAAGAAACATGTGAGGCCATATGGATCAGGAAAATACTTGTGCGCGTTTTTAGTCAAGAGAATAATATGACATTGATATAGTGTGATAATCAAAGTTTCATTAAGCTCTCTAAGAATTTCGTATTTCATGATAGGTCCAAGCACATTGATATTGGGTATTATCATTTGCGGGACTATGTGCATAGGAGAATTATGTTGCTATAGTCAATTCCAACTGATGAGAAAGATGTTGACATATTGACAAAGGAATTTTTAAGAGGAAAACTCAAATTCCACAAGTGCAGGATACGAGTGGTGAAAAATCGCTTTCTTGCTAAGAGGAAGCATTAGAAAATGTTGCAAGAAAGGTTCAATTTGACTTTAGCCCTAGTGAAATTGAGTAAATCGAATTTCCACACCAGCAAGACAACTTCGAGGCAGTTAACTAGTGTGAAATGGTTCTTGTCACTAAGTTAGCTAAGTAGATTTGAGTTGGTGGGCTTCAAGTTCATTCATGCATGTGTTGATGCTAAATTTTAGTAATCTAGTTCAATTATTTTCAGTTGTACTTAGTTAACTGACTTCTAACTATTGATAGAGCCAGTTGAAGGTCGACTGTGGATTGGTACACAAGTATAACTTAGAGATCTATCAGTTAACTAATCAATCAGCCCAAATTAGCTCATGCATGCATGGAATCCAAATCGCTCAGCTAGAGTGGAGGAGACAAGGATAGTGTTACATGGGTTGTATACTAGTTGAGTGTACATTTAATGCATGCAGTCTGGAGACCAATTCCTTGGGAATTGCACAAGGAAACAGGGAATTCCCTATTTCTTAGGACCTCAAAATTTATCAAATTTTCATAAGGAAATACGAGGTTAGAGGAGGCAGAAATTGGCTAAGTGTTGGCTAGAGGCAATCATTCAACAATGATAAAAAAATTTCTTTTCTAGGTGGTGCTCAAATATGGAGTATGCAATTGTAAAAGTTTCTATATTCAACTAATTAATAAAAAGAGGTATAAGGGGTTTTTCCTAGTTGGGTTCCCCTATAAATAACTGTGTACTTGTGGGTTTGCATTTTTCATGTCTATTCATGTTGTTCTAAATTGTGATTTCCATTTCGCATAATTGTAGTGTCGATTTGTGTTTTCTTTTTCTTTTTCTTTTTTTTTCAGTTTCAAATATTGAGCAATAGTAATTTATATCAAATTTATACAAGGAAGGCTAGAGAAATTTATTGTTTCTCACTTCAATGAGTCGAAGGAGCTCAACCAATATCTTATTTTCATCAATGATCCATGAATTCTCTACATATCCTCATGTTGCTTCTTCTCCTCAGGGTAGCTCCTCACCCATATCTCGTGTCATCATCTCGAATTGAAGTGAAAATGACCTTTTCAACACTCTTATTTTCTAATGGAAGCTCATTTCAACTTGCAACAACAATGGTAGTTCCCTCAGGCAGCTTCATGGTCAACTCCTTTACTTTTGGTTCTAGTCAACTTCTATAACTTTGGATCCATGTTGCACAAATCTGTTTTTTTTTGGCATATGGCTCAATGGTTTTTATCCTTCATATTTTTCTAACAAATTTACGCAAGATAGCCATTATTTAAATCAAGTTATATGTATTCATGGGTTGTATGGTACACCTGGATGAAGCTTTTGCCTCCTGGGGTTTTTTTTGTGACACAACAAATTATTTGTGCTTAATATATGTGTTTTATAGTATATGAAATCATTCGAATAAGCTTACCAAAAAAAAATATTGAACTTGAATGCATGCTATGGTTGATAGTGATATTTTATCATTAATATTTGTTTTTTAACTTATATTTGTATTTATCAATTTAATGGTCTTAAATTTCTTACATAAATTATCGACTGGAGTTGGTAAACTTGTGAAGTGCAAGTACACAATATATGCTATAAGCCTCTTTTTATTAAATCAGTCTATTGATGTGATGATTGAGTTTTTGGAAATTAATTCTAAGGATTCTTTTTATTCATATGTTCCTTATGAAATTGATGTATTAAAATCACAATTAAGTTCCTAAAAAAATATTTATTACTAATGAAATCAACATTCTCTTTACTCTTGAAAAATAGAACTAAAGAAAACTCTCACTATTTCATTCATAAACTTAACCAGTCTATTGTTAGCCTCTAAGAACAAAATTACTTAACTATTGTTCTAACATTCCTTAGCATAAATAAAAAATTTAATTCTAGAAATGAAAACCACACATCTTCTCATTTATGATTTAAAATGAAATATTATGGAAATGAAAACTTGTAAAAAAAATTACTCATGCTCTAAAAATAAATCACTTGTATTCTGAAAATAAATCACTCAATGCTATGAAATAAAACTATGAATAAATCTATGAAGAATGATTACTCTACAATTGGAAATTCAAAAGGAAAGAGTAACGAAATCTTGCCATAAATATTTATTTAAGAATGATCATACGGTATGTAAACAAATACATCAAATGACAATAGGAAATCGTGAACAAAACTACATCAAATGATAAAAGGAAATTATGAAAACAAATACATCAAATGATAAAAGGAAAACATAACAATGCAGAACCTTCACTATTTTCATGGGCCCTCCTCAAACAAGTGATCTTAGAGCTTTAACCGAACAATTAGCTACCCATCAAGCCTTCAAAGAACTTCTTCATTAAAAAGGATGAAAACAAATTTTTTAGCACATCACTATCACATCAAAAATTACACAGACCTTTCCAGGTTTGGTTGCACAGTATTTATAAAATTCCATGTTCATCAATGTTAGAGGATTTTGTGCCTACATAAGCTAAAAAAATTCTAATTTTTACTTCTAAAAATAACAAAATATCGCCTATTCATGATTTGTTATTTGGAAAATAAAATCGTGAAGTGTGGACGTCTCAGAATCTCACTCGCCTGTTCAACAATGTGTTGACCCACACCTTTGACCAGGAAATCAAATGATTTCCTTTGGGATCTAGCTCGAATGAATAGTATTAAATCCTTAAGGTTATTAGTCCCCATGTTTCCATATACTTCTTCACATATCTAGCACCTTAGAGTCTGGTAAACGATGGACTTGGCTATAGAAACAGAAATTACTTGTAGAATCATGTCAATTCTGTAGTTGATACAAATATTAACTTAATAATAAGGAACATTATTAAATATGAAAGACAAGAAAATTGAATACCTTATCATGTAAAAAACATGTGGTTTGATGATTATTTGAGTTGATGATGACGGTCAAAAAGAGGAAAAATATGTAAGAGAAAGTGTCAAAATGAGGCAATCATGAGGCTCTACATTCCCCACCATGGAGGTCATTACATGTCCTCGTGCAAAAATGAAAAATTGATGACCCATGTCAGCTACTTCATTTCTCCTAAGACTTGTGCTATTATATCCAAGTTTAACTTCTTTACCTTATTTTTAGCCACTGTCATTCTTAGCTTTTTCATCAATATTTTATACTTTAGATTTATGACCTTTCTTTTAAGAGGTCTATTATTTTTCTTCAACTTCTTGCTTTTCTCATACCACGGGCCTAAATGAAAAAGAATATTATTATTCTTAGCTATCTCATTTTTATTTTGTATCCTTAAGGCCTCATGCTCCTACTATATGTGTTTATTTAGTGTCTCCAGCTCAAAGATTTCTTGTTTCAAAATGTTTATAATTGGAGGTTCGGGTGGACCACTAGATTGATCTTCTTTCTCTTTATTTAAAAATGATGTTTTCCTGTGTCTCTCTTCTCTAGATATTCAATGTAATAATAGATTTCTTGCTACACGGGATCAATTTCTGGTTTTTTCGACCTAGGCTATGAATAGGTGAGATGACAGTAGGTAACGGAATCCTCCGTTCCTCCTTTTCCTCTAAATCAATGTATCATGTACTTTTTGGGGATGGTTCCTTTATTGTTTGGCTAAGACTGACACTTCTTCTTACATTTGATGGAGGAGGGTTTTCAGTTTTAGCTCTTTTCATCTCTATTTTAGGCTCCTCTGATTTCTTGGACATACTTTATTCTTTTATATTGTCTTTCTTTTTTCTACCACCTTGCTTTTAAATTATTCCTAAAATTTTGGCAATAATAATCTCATCCTCCAACTGTTCTTGTTGTTGTTGTAAATTTTCAATAGGATTTTAAGTTTTTCTCTTGCCCCTCTCTTTGTTTTGTTGTTGCTGGGCTTCTCTTGATCTCCTTCCTTGAAATTATTCCTAACTAGGAATCTATCCCAATTATCTCGTAAACTTTCAAGATACAATTCAATGAGTTTTTTTTATAATTCCATGGTGATACAGGTGTTTTCTATGAATTGGGCCTTTCTATGAACATTCATTGACATTTTCCTTAAAATATTTAATAGAAAATATGGAATATTTATTTCATTTTCTTTAATAAAATGCATCAATAGACGAATGTGATAGAAGAAAATACATCCAAATCTCCCTTCACAAGTGACAAACTTATGAATTACTAACAAAAAATTTCTCCATTTTCCCTTAAGTGTTGTACTTGGAATACCTTTCTTAAAAATGGTGGTGTCCATACTTGGATTCTTCAAGAAGGTCTTCCATTATTCTAATGCAATGCCTCTATTATTGAACCATCTTTCTCAAATTCTTGCAATATTGTAGCTTTAGCAATAAAGGATTTTGTCACTACATACTTAATGAATCCAATTTCAATCTCCATTCCGTCAAAGGCCGTGGAAAATTATTTCGTCACTTCTTTTTTAAAATCATCAAATTTCTCTACAAATTCTATCCACTATTCATTCTGCAACATTTCCTTCACTTGTGAACATCCCTCCATGAATTTTCTCCCCTATATTTTTATTCTTACTATGAAGTTTCACCTTAGAGTTGCTTCTTGAGAGGGTATGAGCGAGGGTTTCAGAATAATGGATTTGGTGAGAGTATAAATGAGAGAGAGAGGAAAACAAATAATCGTTAGGGTATGAATGAATGTGTGTTGGGTGATCTTAACAATGAAGTCAAAATTTGGGCTGGAGTCTTTATGTAATGATGAGGAGTGAATGGGCGGATTTCAGATTTTATTTTATTTGACTAGATATTTTCATCTCAACTCTTAGCAATAATGGTTTTTGAACCAGTGCTATAACCTCCATATAATTCATATACAAATTTTTTGGCTCTTATTATCAAATTAGATATTTTCATGCCTTTCTAGTTGATATTTATAACACTTGGTTTCTCGTTTTTGCATTATCTTCAAGTGCTTTCAGTGGTGGATTCAATCATTTCTTCAATTCCTTCAATTTAAGGGGAATGTCAAACATTACCTACAGAAATATGTCAGAGTTGCAGATTCTCAACCATTCTATAGTTGTTTTTATTCAAGAAAGAAAAGAAATGGATGCAAATAACATGGTATTTAGAACAGGTATGAAGAAAATTTAAGTTGCCAAGAATTATTGGTTTTCATGTTTATACAATTTCTCTCTCTCTCTCTCTCTCTCTCTCTCCCTATATATATATATATATATATATATATATATATATATATATATATATGTATATGTATATGTATATGTATATGTATATGTATATGTATATGTATATGTATATGTATATGTATATGTATATGTATATGTATATATATATATATATATATATATATATATATATATATATATATTAAATAAAATAAGGCTTTAGGCTAGAGAAGAAGAAGAGTTCTTCTCAACCAACTTCAAATCAAAATTGTTTTGAAAAATATCAACAAATTCCTCCTTTGTTAATGTCTTGTGATAAATTATGTCTATTCAAAAGGAAAGGGAATTTTCCTTCATTAATGGTCCTCATCCTAACTGTTGCATTATCAAAGACGTTTTGAATCTCATAAGGTCCAAGCCAGTGAGTTTGAAATTTTCCTTGAAAATCCTTAAACTTTGAATCAAAGGGTAATTCCCAATGTCCTGTTTGAAATATTCTTTCTTTGATATGTTTGTCATGTCATTTGGATCTATTTTATTGAACTAAAATGGTCTTCTAAATATCACCTTGCCTTATTTCATCAAGCTCATTGATTTGTCCCATTCTCTACTTTTGTGCCTTTGATAGGTCAAGTCCCAATTTAAGTGTTAGCTTGAAATTTTTTATTTAAACTCAATAGGAAATAGGACTTGCTTACCATAAATAAGTTCATTTGGAGCATGCCATGTAGTGCTTCTCTATGTTGTATGGTATGGCAATAAATCTTCTGGAAGCTTTTCTGCCTAACTGCTTCTATGAAAATATATAGTCTTGGCAAGGATTACTTTAATCACTTTGTTAGTAGATTCTACTTGTCCATTTTCTTTTGGATGATATGGAGTACACTTTCGATGCTTGATTTTATATTCCTCCACTATCTTCTGTATCATGTTGGATGTGATTTGGGTACCTTGACCTGTCACAATTTCCCTAGGGACATAATAACAAGTAAAAATATCCTAAAGAGGAAATGAAACTACAACATTTTTAGTAGAAAAAGAAAGTGATTTATCTTTTACCCATTTATTAACATAATTAGTGCACACAAGAATATACCTCTTTTATCTTGGTGGTAGATTGAATGGTCCGACAAAATCCAGAGGCCATTTTTTAAAAGGTTCGATGAGTACTTGAGGTTGTAGAGGCATTTCATCTAAAGGAACATGTCTCCCCATTCTTTCTCAACTATCACATCCCTTAACATATTCCTTGGAATCCTTAAAAATGGAAGGCCAATAATATCCCAAGAGAAGAACTTTGTAAGCGGTTCTTTTATCAGCAAAGTATCCTCCGCATGGTTCATCATAACATGATTTTAGTATTTAAGGAATTTCGTCTTCTATTACACATCTTCGAATGATGAGATCTAGCCCTATCTTGTACAATTATTCATTTATTCATCAATAAGATGCACTCATTTGAACTATGTTTCTTTTTTTTCTAGGAAGCAAATATGATGGTAATTTCCCTATATCCAAAAAGTTAGCAATATCTTCAAACCATGGATATTTAATGGATATTGCAAAAAGATATTCATTAGCAAAATTATCCTCTATACGTATATCATTGTTATCATTTTGAATTCTAGATAAAAATTCAGCAACTATGTTTTGTTTTCCAGGTCGAACCAAAATAGTGATATTAAATTCATGTAACAACAATAACCATCTTATGACTCTGCCATTAGTAACTGATTTATTCATTAGATATCTAATTATAGAATGGTTAGTATGAAAAAAAGTTTCATATATAGTGATGTAATGTTTGAATTTGTTAATGGCATGGAAAACAACTAAAAACTCATTTTCCTGTTACAATGTAATTTAGCTCTGTAGGAGTTAAATTTTTACTTGTATAGTAAATGGCATAAGGAGTTATATATTTTTGTCCTAATCCAACTCCTAAAGTTGTGTCTAAAGCATCAAATGAAATGTGAAAAGGTAATTTCCAATTTAGTCCTCTCAATATGGGTGCTTCAGAAATCTCCTCTTTCAAATTTTGAAAGTACTTTTGGCAATCGGTATTCCAACTGAATTCACAATATTTTGTGAGAAATTTGAATATTGGATATGAAATTTTTGTAAATTTATCTATAAATATTCTATAGTATCCAGTAAAACCAAGAAAAATCCTAGCATCTCACTCATAAATTGGAACTAATAATTTAGAAATAACTTCTTCTTTAGATGAGACCACCTTGATTCCATTTCCTGAAATGTGGTGTCCTAAAACAATCCCCTCATTAAACATCATAAAACGTTTTTCATAACTGAGTGAGAGATTTTATTCCTTACATATTATGAGAACTTTTTCAAAAAAATTAAGAGCTTATTCAAAAGAATTTCCATAAACTGTAAAATCATCCATATACACTTCCACACAATCATGAATTAGATCAGAGAAAATACCTAATACTACTCTTTGGAATGTTGTTGGTGCATTACATAATCCAAAAGGAAGAAATCGGTAAGTATAAGTTCCCCATGGAAAAATAAATGTGATTTTGTTTTGATCTTTTGTTAGTACCTGAATTTGGTTATACCCACTAAAACCATCCAACAATGAGAAATATTTCTTCGTTGCCAATGTGTCTAAAACTTGATCTATGAAAGGAAGTGTAAAATGATATTTCAAAGTGGCCTTATTCAGTTCCCTATAATCAATGCATACTCTCCATTTTCCATTATTTTTAGGAAAATTTACTAAAGGCGAAACCCATTGGCTGTCTGATATTTGATAAATGAAATTTCCATTCAAGAGTTTCTGTAGTTCATTTTTAATAGTTTCCCTTAAATCTCGATCCATTCTTCTTTAAGGTTGTCAGATTGGTCTGGAATTTTCCTTAATATATATGTGATGCCTACAATTTTTAGGATTAATTCCTTTCATGTCTATGTATTCCCATGCATATGCAGAAGTATGTTATTGTAATACTTTCATTAATTTTTTATTTTGAAATTCTTCCAAGTTATGATTTATATTAAAAAAATTTCCTGAAAAAATTTCTATTAAAGAATTGCCAAATTATTCCATAGACTGTAGAGACATTTGACGAGATTATACATATCCAATATTGCATTGTTCCTGAAAATTCTTAATAGATTCAAAATATGAATATGGTTCATTATTTTCCATTAAATTTAAAATTTGATCCTCTTCATCTATTTGTGAAATATCAAAAAATGGTTGTGTATCAATATCATCAGCTATCAATTCTTCACTTTCTACTTCTATCATTGTTTTTTCAGGTGGATACAATCTGAATTTCTTTGTTGAAATTCCATTAGAGGTAATCATATCACCAAATCTACAGCTTATAAAAGAATCAGTTGTGGCTAACCATGGTCTTCCTAGGATCAATGGATGTCCTCCTAAGTTATTATTTGGTGTTAAAATCATGAATTCAACAATATATTCCCAAGGATATAAGGATAGATATACATCTTCTAATACACCGTCAGGTTTAATTACATATATATTCGCTAATTGTAATAATTTTGGTATATATTGGAGATTAGGAAGTTTTAGTTGATCCATAATTTGTTTACTCAAGATGTTTATAGCTTCTCCTAATTCAATCAATGTGTTTGGTATTTCGATACCATTAATATGTGTTTTCACAGTGGGACTTCTTGGATATAAGTATTTTTTAATTGTTGTTTTTCCCATCATGATATCTAAAATTTTTCCAACTAATTGGATTATTTTGACTTCTTTTCTTTTCCTTCATGGTATTTTAATGCTAAACTCCCTAATTATCTTTGCAAAAACTGGAATTTCCTTGATGGCCCGTAAGAAAGGAATTTTTATGAAAACATTCTTTAGTTCATCCAACATATCATAGTCAAGTAGTCAAATATTTTTTTCTAGCCCTTTTATCGATTTTTAATATTTGAGGAAAAGGTAGTTTTGAAATAGATATTGAAGGTTGTTCCATAATGGGAGTTGAGTTTATTGGAGTATCAAGTGTAGGAGTGGTCCATTTTTTAATATTTTATTTCTGATGAAGAGATATCCCTTCCTCAGAGTGATCATCCTGCTATTGAGGATTTTTATTTTTCTAAATAACAATAGATAGTGACTTATTTTCCAATACTCTACCATATATAAGTTGAACAATGTTAAGATCTAATGGAGTTATGATATATGTATGGAAATTTTGTCCCTCCATACTGTAAACAGGCTGTGAATTTTTATTATTTGGGTTGGGAGGTGGTTGAGCAGGAAATTATTTGGTCATTGTGGAAATGCTACTGAAAGATGTGGATTTCGATTTTGAGTTTGAGCTTGGGATGGAGGTTGACTAGATTGAGGAAAATATTGTGGTGAAAAAGTAGGATAATGTTGAGGGTATTGAGAACACTTAGGATATCTCCATAAGGATTTTTCTATTCTTGTTCCCAAGGTTGAGGTTGAGGCCAAGATTGCCAAGGAATATGTGCAGTCCAATTTTTTGCGGTGGTTGTTCATATGTTTGAGTGTTAAATCCTTGATTTTTCCATGGTATTCTAGAAATAAAACAAAGAGGGTCTATCTGATTCAGAACTACTTCCTCTTGGTAAACAAATTTAAGAGCTAGTATTGATGGACAATTTTTTGTATCATGATTCTCTACACATATGACATGCATTTCTACACTCTTCAATTCAAGAGGGCATTCTCTCAAGGCATGTTTTTTTCTGCACTTAGGAAAAAAAATAGATAAGGCGTCACTTTCAACTTTTTTCTTCTTTTGTAATTTTAAGGTGTTTATTTGTTTATTAGGACTCCAAAAAATGTTTGTTTTAAACTCATCAAGCAAATTTCCTATTTCAGCCCTACATATTGTTCCAACTATGGATTTATTAATTCTAGAGATAGCAGGATCTCTTGAACTCTTTCCAAGTCTTGACTTACCTCTTGAAATATGTATGCATAATTCAGAATTTTTTTGGTAATGATAACAGAGAAATATCTCCTTTTCCCATCATGTTGAGGATATCTATCGATTCATATCTAATGGATTTTAATAGGAGAGCTTTAAAAGTGTCTTCATCCAAATTTTCCATTTTAGCTCTCTTAATACTATAACTAAATATTTCAGTTAAATCTTCAATATTTTCATATTCTCTTTGCATCATTTTAAAAAATTCATCCTTACGATTATGGGGCATGCAATAATACTTATATTTTTCTAAGAATGTAATTTTAATTTATTCACATGTTCTAATAGGGTTTGTTATTCAACCCATGAACCATTTTAATGTTTCATCCTTAAGAGTTGTTGGAAATAGTTTCAAATTTTGAGAATCGAGCAAATAGTCATAAGATCTACATAAAACTTCGAACTCAAAAAGAAATGTTTCAAGATCCTCACTTCTTAGTCCATGGAAATTAGGAAGAATAGAGGGTGAGATACTTTTCATTGTTTATTGTAGTATCTTCATGCAAGATTGGAAACCCAACAAGATCTGGTTCTCTTCTATTTCCTCCTCCTCTTCCTTTTCCCCTTCCTTCACCACTTCCTCTTCTTCCACCTCCAACTTGAATCCTAGGTCCACCTCCTCCATTTCTCAAATGTTAATCTTTTACATTGTTTACTTCTCCTTCTCCTTCCCTAACCATTGTAGATTATTCAGAACTAATGCGAGGTTCCAAAATTGGATTTTTTTGTTCTTCTTCTAGTTCTTCTGGTTCCTCTATCAATGGTATATTAAAATAGGTTTCTTCTTCCTCTTATTCACTACGGATTTCCAGTTCTTGGGCTAGAATTTGTTCTCCAGTTGAAGTTAGGAAAATTACTCATTTTGTTGGGGATGTATGATATTCTTTTTCTACAACTGCTTAGGTTGATGAAGTTGGTGAATTTTTACGTTGGATTTTATATCTCATTACCTCAGGATGTCTACGTCTTCCTGCAATGGATGGTATGCGAGTTTGGGTGTATGGTGTGGAACTACAAGGTCATGATGGGGTGGGTGGTTTTGTTGGAATTAAGCTTCTACCTCTAGCTACAAATATTCCTCTAGAATCTATATCCCTATGCATGTCATTTTTCTATTTTATTGTGTCTTTTTTTTAGAAAGGAAAAGGCTCATATTTAAAATTCCTTGGATACTGTGCTAATATTTTTTTCAATTAAACGGTCTTAAATTTCTTAAATAAATTATCAACCAAAGTTGGTAAGCTTGTGAAGTGAAAGAGCACTATATATGCTAGAAGCCTCTTTTTATTAATTCAATTTATTGATGTGATGATTGAGTTTTTGGAAATTACTTCAAAGGATTATTTTTACTCATATGTTCCTAATGAAATTGATGTATTCAAATCACAATTAAGTTCCTAAAATTTTGTTTAATCCTAATGAAATAAACATTCTCTTTACTCTTGTAAAATATAACTAAAGAAGACTCTCACTATTTCATTAAGAAACTAAACCAATCTATTTTTAGTCTCTAAGAACATAATTACTTAATTATTTCTAATAGTCCTTTGCATAAAGAAAAAATTTAATTCTAGAAATTAAAACCACACATCTTCTCATTTATGCTTTAAAATGAAATATTATGGAAATGAAAACTTGTAAAAAAAATCACTCATGCTCTAAAAATAAATCACTCATGTTCTCAAAAGGAATCACTCAATGCTCTGAAATAAAACTAATAAGAAATTTATGAGGAATGATTACTTTGCTATTGACAATTCAAAAGGAAAGACTAACGAAATATTTCCATAACTCTTTATTTAAGAATGATCATACAATATGTAAACAAATACATCAAATGATAAAAAGAAATTATGAAAAAAACTACACCAAATGATAAAAGGAAATTATGAAAAAAACTACATCAAATGATAAAAGGAAATTATGAAAAAAACTACATCAAATGATAAAAGGAAAACATAAAAATACAGAACCTTCACTATTTGCATGGGACCTCCACAAACAAGAGGTCGCGAAGCTTTCAACAAACAGTCAGCTACACATCAAGTATTCAAAGAACTTCTTCATTAAAAAGGATGAAAATAGAGTTTTCAACACATCATTGTCGCTTCAGAAATTACACACACCTTTTCTAGTTTTATTGCAGAGTATTTAGAAAATCCCATGTTCATAATTGTTCAAGGATTTCATGCCTTCTTAAGCTAAACAAACTCTAATTTTGACTTCTAAAAATAACATAATATCACCTATTCACTATTTTCTATTTGGAAAAGAAAATCGTGAAACATGAACATCTCGAACTCTCGCTCACATGTTCAACAACATGTTGACCCGCACCTTTGACCATGCAATTGAATGATTTCCTTTGTGATCTAGCTCGGATGAATAGGAGCAAATCCTTTAGGAGATCATTCCCCACCTGTCCATATACTTCTTTGCTTAGCTGGCACCTCAGAGTCTGGTAAAAAATGGAGTTGGCTACTGAAATAGAAATTAGCTATAGAATCATGTCAATTCCATAGCTGATACAAATATTAACTTAATAATAAGGAACATTATTAAATATGAAAGACAAGAAAATCATTATCTTACCGTGTAAAAAACGTTTAGTTTGATGCTTATTTTAGTTGATGATGATAGTCAAAAAGAGGAAAAACGGGCAAGAGAGTGTGCCAAAATGAAGAAATCATGAAGTTGTACATTTTGATATTATTAGTAATTTTTTCCCCTTCTTTTGAAGATATTATTTTCACATTTCTGAATTAAGATTTTATTTTATTTTATTTTATTTACTTTTGAGATTTGGGTGAAACATTTTTCTTTGGATTGTAAACTTTTCTCTATCATCTCGGACTTTTTTTAGACCTCATATGCTAAAAAAAAAAAAAAACCACATCCGTGTAGAATCTCTAGAAAGACTTTGAATAAAATTGAGCAAATTCTAAAATATTTTACTAATAATTTTAAAATTAAATGAAATACACATTACCTTATTCTCTTGATTGATGTGTGTTGTATGTCGCGGAGTCTAAAGCCATGATTAGAAATTTTGAATATAAACATAAATTTATCGTGTTGACTAAGGCTAGGCTTATGGAATTTCTTCTAGGATGAGAAATAGCCATCATGGATTCAAAAGAAGTTGGGTTAGAGATTATGAGGTTTGGCATAACTATTGGAACATAAAATAATTCAATCAATTAATAATTTCAAACCTTACATACTATGAAGATTAAAGCTAAGAATTGGAATGATTACATCCCATGAAGATTAAAGGTATGACTTGGAATGGTTACATATGATGATGATTAAAGCTAAGACTTGGAATTACAATCGAACCATTAACATGAGGGAGTTGGGATACTACAAAGGTTTTATCAATCTTAATGTAGTTTATCAAAATACTTTTCCAACATTGTGCACGATGGAAAACTAAGGCGAGTCCCTACAATCACTAGGTTTTCCGTAGCCACCATTGCTTCATCTTTACAATTAGGAGCATGTTAGATTATGATCAGGAGATCTTTATTCTCATTAGGAAGTAGATTGATGTATCATTGTTGATGTTGGAGTTTTATAGTTGGTCTACAAAATTTACCCTATAAATGTTATGGGTGAGTTTCAATGCATGTGTGCTCATAATTGTAGATAACGATCATCTGATGGGATCATTCATTGATAAGAACACAAGGAGATTGATGGATTTAATTCACTTGTTCAGTTCCCAACCCCAAGTAGCCACCCTCATTCATCATAGATCTATTTTGTTAAAAATTTCAATGTTATTCCCCATCTAGATTTCTTGTTGTACACATCAGTTCCAGAACATTGGGAACCAAAAATCAGTTCCAGAACATGAGCATTTTCCTCAAGTTGATGGTATTTCACTTTCTTTTCTTTTTTTAAGCAAAGAAAAAGATTTAATTTTCATATATGGGCCTTACTTCATGGGTTCTAGAGGAATGCATCTATCTTCATGGACTTTATATTTCAACCTAGAACATGGAATCACCTCTACCACTATTTCCGTTAGGCTTCCCCTTCTTATATCATTCCTCTGAGATGTATGTTCTTTAAGAGGGATTAAGAATAAGAAAAATCACTCGTTGAATCACACTTATAATGAAAATGGAATTTGTATTCTTGTGCGAGAATATGAGCATAGGTTGATTAGAGAAAGGGCTTCCTAAAACCCTGAAAATCAATATTGGTGAGTGAGTTATTTACAAACATTAAACTATAACAATATTACATTTAAATGCATGGCTTGTGATATATATATATATATATACATTTTTATCAAAAACTATCCAATAACTAAAAATAATGCAAAAAAATCACAGACCATTATACATAACCATTAAATTTGAACAGTAAATAATAACTTGTATGCTATTGTTATAGAATTCGACTTCTTTTATAATTTTAAAATTTGAAACGAGAAAAAAAAAATTTTAAAATACTTTAATTTTATTTATTTTTAATATCTACTAAGAAATTTCAAAATCATATGTATAATTTATTTTTAAACAAAAAAAAAGCAATTAAAGTAAGCTTATCAGAATCTAATTAAGTTCCAAAAAAAATTTAATTATTAAAATAAACTTATTAAAATATCATAATTGAAGTTTATTTTTCATATATATATATATATATATATATATATATATATATATATTCTTCTTGTTATTTATATATAGCCTTTTCGGAAAAGAAATAAACTTCAAAACTTGTGGAGACCAAACCACCACACAACTATTAAATCATATCACAACTTTTGAGCTAAATCTATCTCTCATATTGATGATGATGATGATGAAGACGATGATGATGATTACCACTACTAAAACCAATACAATCTATCAAACCTTAAGAAAGAAAGAAAAAAATCTAAGTTTAATTCTTCAAAATCTTGTTTCTATAGATAAATTGAAAGAAAATAAAGATTCGAAAATTGCACCCTCCCATGAAACACAAATATACTCATGAAACACCAATATACTTTATAGAAGGGCTACAAGAAAGATATGTGGAATATATATAGCTATGACCATGACACTTGTACAAGACATAGTAGGCGTGATAGGCTTAAAGACCATCATGTGGATAAGGAAGACGAAATTCCTTAGACATGTGAGGAACAAGCTCCGGGTATTTAGTAGATCTAAATCGTTTTAGTACACTATGGATGTGAAAGTTACAAGTGGACGTGTGAGGTCAAACTGTAAAGTAGTGGAATATATATACTTTAAAAAGTATTCATTCCAAATGTCAATTTTATATATGACTTTGAGTAAGTTATAAATGAGAATCTTATAAAATCAATTGAAAATTTTAAGATATTATTATAAAAAGGTACATCGAATATTTGATTATATAATATTGGTTATCATCACTTAAATTCATATTATTATTTTTTTTTCAATTTCTTTTAAATAAATTGCAAAAATATTTTATTCTATATGATAAATATATGTTTAAATTCATATTTTATTAAATATTAAACCATAAGTACCCTTGATAGGAAAGCATATAACTTCATGTTAGTGATCTCTTCTTTGATATAATTTTATGATAGTGATTTATTAAAAGTTAGATATCAAAGTTGACGGTGATAACCATTATTATGATTATTGTACGGAAGTTTAGATATGTCTGTCTATGATGAATAAATTGTAAAAATAATTTATTATATATATGTTTAAAATTTATATTTTAATATAGTTTTAAACTCATTTTTTATTAAATATTAAATCATAAGTACTATTTGATATGAAAGCATATATAACTCGATGATAGTGACCTATTCTTTGATATAGTTTTATGATAGTGATTTATTACAAGTTAGATATGAAAGTTGACGGTGATAACAAAGTTTTTTTTTATGATACTTAGTTGTATTGGGATGACTTCAATGTATGGTAACTCCATGATAGTGATCTCTAAATGGTAGGGAAGGTTAGATAAGTATGTGTATGATAATTATAAGGGTTTTTATGATAGTAAGTTATATGGGTGATGGTTTGAAAGCAGGGTAACTCTATGATAGTGATGTATGAGATGTTAGAGTTTTTAGTCGATAGTGACAATAATGGTTCCATGATAGGGATTTGTTTGGGTGATGGCTTTAAGAGTGAGGATGATATTCTTGGAGAGAGTAGTGGTTGATTAAAAAGAGATTCGACAAACAAAATAGCAAGTAATATTTTTAGATTAAGATGAATTAATTGATGTGGAAGCCACTGTTTTGATATCATCTAATGAGGATTCCTATAGAGATAAGAGGCCATTACACTAATGCAATTAAGATAGTGAAATTGAGATTGCTTGTCATAAACCATGAAGATGATGATGTTATAAATCCTAAAACTAATACTAAACAAGTGAGTATCCTAAGGTTAATTGGATTCCTCTTCGTTTAACTTAGATCAATTGTAGGTTCTGGGTGTATAATGGGAATGAAGCGCAATAACAATTGACTTTGATCCGTGCCCATTTGATGTCCCAAACATACAATTGAGATCATGATGCCCTCCATCTCGAAATTAAATCAATTGTAGGTTTGGGGCATCCAACATGCATGAAAAAAGTCAACAACTAACTTTGATCCATGTCCATTAGATATCTCAATTCTACAATCGAGATAATGATGTCCTATGTGAAGCCATCTTTTTAATTAATAATATTGTGAATTTGATTATGAATGGAATGATTGGTGGTAAAGTGCAGTAATGTGTGATGTTAAGGAAGTTGTTAAAGATTCTAGATGCCCACCTACAATTAACGTGCTTGAAACGAGTAGTTATGTTAAGTGCCACAAGAAATTTCATTTGAAAGAAAAAATATAATGTGAATGTAATGTTGTATATGATATGTTTCCTAGTATAAAAGTCACATTGAAGTTTAATGACGTAGGAGACTAACAAGAAATGTGTTATTTCAAAAAAAAAAAGGATAATGTTTGTTTGTAGATTTTTGTGGTAGAAGTTGTGAGATTGAGAATTTGGATTAAGCACAGTTTCCATTTTTCTGTCAACGTTTTGAGTCTAGAACAAGACTCATCTTCAGTATGAAACCTACAAACAAGAGAAGAAACCAAAGATTATAAATAATGAAGGAGGAAAGAGAGGATGAGAGGAGCCGACCAACCCAATTTTAATAATTATAAAAAGATAATATCTTATTTAGAATTTTATTATTACTATGATAATAATAATTTTTTATATAAAATTATAATAATAACCTTATTTAAGGATTGATATTTGAAATTTTATTGGTTTAGATTAATAAGCAATGCCTAATAATGAGTGTCTGATGCAAGTTAATTTATTTTAATTAATGTTAATATAAATTCGATGAATTACATTAGTTAATTATAAAGGATGTTAATAAAAACCAAATGTGAAGTTTGATTAAGAGTTAAAAACTTTTTTAGTGAGGGAAAAAATAAAATTTTAGGATGGACGGAAATAAATGTAATAGGGGGAACATAAGGAAAGAAGTGAATTAAAAGGAAATGAGTGCGAATGGAAATATGTGAAGGGAGTGATGAAGATATATTTAATTTTATTAATATAAATTATTGTAAGATGAAGTCGTAATAATTATTAATGTAAAGGTTAGAAAGGGTAATATTAAGATTTAGGTTAAGTGAGGGGAAGTAAAGACGAGGGGGCCAATATGGAAGGAGGGGGAAGCTATCAAGACATTAGAGGAGAGAGAGGGGAGGGGTGGGTTTATTAGTAGGGGTTGATATTAGGAGCAAGGAAGCGGGGAGGAATGAGGAAAGGGAAGATGGTTTAATATTTTGTCGTGCGAGGGAGTAGGGGGATCCAATTTCTGCTCACTTCCAAACCTCCATCCCTATTGATGTTGTGTGGGTGTTTGATGACTTCTAGAGCCTCTCTACTTTTACATTTTAAACGATGATTTTCATTAGCGATTACCTTGTCGTCTTCCAGGCATATGCGGTGACATGATTTATCTGCATGCTCTACTAGAGTTGAGGACCAAGTTCTTCTATTTCCAATGTGAGCGTCATGTTCTTTAAGTAGGATTTTAAATGATTTTCATGTTTCCCCAATATAGAAATCTCTGCATGAGGAATTAATTTTATACACACCCTTTTGTTGGAAGTGCTCAAGGTTGTCTCTCAAAGATGTTATCCTCTTTTTAATAGCTATCATGGGCTTGAACGAGGTTTAAATGTATTTTTTATTGAGCACCTTCGCGAGTTTTTCCATGACTCCTTGAATGTATGGTAGATATGCTCTTGAAGCAGAGGATCTTTAGATATATGAATAGTTCTTGATTTTGCTTTTTGCATGGCCTTGATGATTTCTTTATTCTTATAGCTTAAGTTTGTAAATACCTTTCTTAGATATTAAATTTCTTCTTTTGCATGCATGTCATTCGATATTCTAAAAGCTCTGGTGAAAAGCATCATGAGGAAACCTGTCTTTTGAGATGGGTGGTGGTTAGAATATGCGTGTAAGTAATTATCAGTATGTGCTTTCTTTCTGAAGACCTTATGCCTAAGAGATCCATCATTATTTATTATGAAGAGAATTTCAAGGAATGTGATGTTATCATTTTCTTGAACCTCCATAGTGAACTTAATGCCTTCAAATATGCTATTAAGGTGGTTAAGGAATTGGTTAAGCTCTGAGTCTCCATGGGGACAATTGACACTTTTTTCATCAACAAACCTGGCCCAAAATTTGGGTTTCATTGGGCAAGTGTCAAGAGATTTCTTTTAAAATTTCTCCATGAAAAGGTTTGCTACTATGGGTGATCTGAAAATGGAATGTACTTTTTTAAGGGTGCAAGGTATCCATTTCCCATAATTTCAAATTGAGCTATACACTCCAAGTGACCTCTGAAAATGTGAAAACTTCTTATTTCTTATACAGAGATAGACTGTAGGGGCATTCACCGGACATGTCACCTCTAAAGAGAGGATGAGTTCCAGAGGCTACCTGGCCCTCTACAGGCTCTGCCTAAAGAAATAATGAAGTTAACACTTAGAAGTCTTCGACATACACATACTTGAAGTTTGATGTCTTGCGGAATAAGACAAATAACTTTCTGCAGCTGAGTAGGTGATTATGTGTGTATGAAAGTTATGTATATTTGCTGTTTAACACTTTATATCAGTTTTGTTTAGCATATAATCTTCAGCAAATAAAGACATCAAAATGATAAAGCAGTTCACCCCCTCCTCTGGGCTACATCTGCTGGACCAAGCCTCTCAAACTAGGCTTGTCCTCTTGTATTAAAAATGCTACCAAGGCTAATACAAGAATATGAGTGTCTCGAAAGACAGATCTGACTGTAAATACAGAATCAGAAGATAGGAATTAGCTAAACATGCTCTTTCCCAAACACTAAACAGTGAAATTGTACCTGATACAGTACTTTTCCCCAATTGGCCCTGGTGGCCCTTTAGACTTGCATGGAGAATTTCGAGGTGAATATGACCTCAATTGGTTCTGAATCCTCTGCCATTAGACTCAGAAGGTCGAAAATAGCAGAAATAGGCTTTTGAATCACCAAAAATGGATGAACATAGCCCCCAAACAGCTCCAACACTGAAATGGCCCTGGTGGCCCTGAAAGCTTCCCTGTAGCTAAACAGTGAGAAGAATTCCTCAAAAGGAAAAACGAGCTGTAGAAATGGATTCAGAATGCTGAAAAACTTCAGGAATGACCTTCGTTCCACATTCACTGACTGCACAATTCCCAATGCAGCTCCCAAACTGATTTGGCCATAGTGGCTCCTGGAACTTCCACGGAGAAAAATCACATGCAAACGACCTCAGATGGCTGTGAAACCTGTGCCAATGGCTTCAAAAGGTCGAAAATACCCAAAATAATAAAAAAAAATTCACACCAAAAGGATCTCCCATGTGAAAGATATGGCATATTTACTAACTGCCAGTCTGGCCTAAAAAGACTCCAGTTAAATCTGGCTAACTCCAGATAAAAAAGGCAACGACTCCAGAATTGGCGGCGTGCTCCAATTTAAACGGGCAGTTAAATTTAATGTGTGGACATGGTCACATACACCACCGTCCAACCCGCGCGATAAATGTTATATAAACGGTTTTGTAAACCATGGCTTGACACACGTTGCCAATACATAATCCATACCATGTTACATAGATCCGTTTACAAATATGGCCCATGTGCCATTAACACGTCATCCCAAGCCACTTATGAACCCACGTATCCATTTAAAACACGTGCTCATTAAAAAACTTTATGCTTGTGGGTTTTTAACGAATATGGATTTTGGTTTTTAATATGAATGAATGTGTAATATTAAAAAATTTTAATAATAAGGTTTTTTTAAATATAAATAAATATATATATATAATAATATAATATATGATTAATTAAAATCATATAAAACATTAATAAATATATATTTTAATTTATTAATTAAACCTTAGAAGTAAAAAATTTTCAACACATAAATTTATCATTACCCATTCAACATTGGAGGTTATTGGGCGATTTCAAAGTGCAACAACTTCCTCATACGGTAACGGATTTCAGTGCCGTTCGCTGCGTTGGGATCGTATCGCTGAGCTCTTTCCAGTCGATCTATTCCGGAGAAATTCTGAGCACTTTCATTTTTTAGCCTTTTTCCATGGCTTAGACTTGAGCTCCTGGTCACACCTCCCAAATGAGAAGCTTTTGGTCCCCAAAAGCTTACTGAATCTCTGATCTAAACTGTACAGCACTTGAGGAACATAAATATCCTCTTCCAGTCAGCCAAAAGAGCATACTAATGCCAAAAATGTCCTGCCTTGCTAAATGTCGTCATGGCGTCTTTTTGCTGCATACGCCAAGTACTTGTCGAATCCCGACCAAGTTCTTTCGCCAGACAAATCTGAAATTGCAGGAACCAGCAATGAAACTTGCTGATATATGAGCTGAAATATTCCCCTGAACATGTGGACTTGCCAACTGTCACGATGCCCATCCAAGGCACCTTCGCTTCAGAAGAAGAACTGCCTCCCAAATGAGAAAGCTTTTACAAAGATGAAACACTTCATCATTTCTCCTCCTTACAATCTTGGAGATCAAATTAACTTTTTCCAAGTCAATATTACATTACATGCATGGTTAAAAACAAAGTAATCAACCCTTCAAGTTAATCACACATACATGTTTAAAAATACAAGGAAATCATCATGATCCCTGTGCTCATGCATCTCATTCTCATGCATGTAGTTTATCCTTCAACTTTCTCTTAAGTACAATCATAAGTACAAGATCCTCAATCACATGTACATGTACTTTCAAAGCTGAAATGAATATAACTTTTGCTACGATAGAGTGAGTCTCATACTCAGCTTTTCCATCCTGCAACTTGCATTCCCTTAACAAAGAAAATGCATTCAATCGAAAGACATGCAACTTTAATTGGATAAGAATTCTAACCATTTCTTACCAATCCATTTCAAAGGTGCTTCCTTTAACTGCACATCGATATCAGCATGTGTATCATCCTGACACATATCAATGATGGAAACTTCCTTCCCATTCTTGCCATACTCTTTCTCCCATTTCTTCAACTTTTGTGGAAGCATTTTTGGATTCAGAGTCCAACACCTTTCAACAGTATGTCCTTGCTTATGGCAATAAGTGCAACACATGTTCATCTTCTTGACCGCATGATTTGCATTGTTCATTGGAACTTTGGCTTCTTGCCTCCTTTCCTTCAAAAGTTTCTTGTATGTTGCCATTCTTTTCCAACATCTAGAAACACTATGGTTAAACAAACCACAAAAAGAACATGCAATTCTTTTCCAATTCTTGTGTGGAAATTTTCCATGCTTTACATGATCAAAGGAAATATGATTGAAATCAGATTTAGACCTTTCTCTTTCACCTTCATTACCTTCATGAGAAGGTGAATCGAAAGAAGAAGAAGCTCCCTTTGGAACACTATCAATCCCATCAATGGTTTTAGAGCTTTCACCACTCCCTTGTTCAAGTGCATGTTGATGCACACCTTCTTCCTTCATGGCTGCTTTGGAACTTTCTCCATAAGATTGTCCATAGCCAAGACCCAAATTCTTAGGCCTTACCTCAACCATTATTGGCTCAACTAGACCCTGTGCATGTTTTCCCAATCCTTTTCCTTCATATCCCATTTTGGACATCAACTTGGACCCTATGCCTTTGGTATGTTTCTCAAAAGAACCAGCATAAACATTCTTATAAGAAATTGAAGACAAACTAGAATTGTTTACCTCTTCTTCAAGCTGATACTTGGCTAAGACTTCTTTGGAAACAAGGAGTTGTGTCTCCAACTCATGCATCTTTTCCAGCTTCATGTTTGCAATACGAAGTTGGCCTTCCATTTCCTGCAATTGGTCAGAAAGCAACTGCTTCTCTTCCCTCATGGAATTCAACTGCTCTTGAAGTCTAGAGCTCTTTCTTTCATCCTCATACATTTCTCTCACCATATTCATCATGATGAAAAATTCTTGCTTCAAGTCTTCATCAAAAAATCTTGTGAAGGAGGACGATTTTGAGAACTCACTTATGAAAGTTGTCATTATAAAAATGAACAAAAGAGCTTCAGCAAACTCAAACAACAAGTAGTTTGCAAAATAATAAAGCAGTCAATCTTCAACACTGCTTAAGACACCTTTCAAGCTACACAATCAAGCTAGTGATGTCAGTCAAGCAAACCAGCTTTGCAACCTGCTCCGATACCATCTGATCTGAAAATGGAATGTACTTGTTTGAGGGTGCAAGGTATCCATTTCCCATAATTTCAAATTGAGCTATACACTCCAAATGACCTCTGAAAATGTGAAAACTTCTTATTTCTTATACAGAGATAGACTGTAGGGGCATTCACCGGACATGTCACCTCTAAAGAGAGGATGAGTTCCAGAGGCTACCTGGCCCTCTACAGACTCTGCCTAAAGAAATAATGAAGTTAACACTTAGAAGTATTTGACATACACATACTTGAAGTTTGAAGTCTTGCGGAATAAGACAAATAACTTTCTGCAGCTGAGTAGGTGATTATGTGTGTATGAAAGTTATGTATATTTGTTGTTTAACACTTTATATCAGTTTTGTTTAGCATATCATCTTCAGCAAATAAAGACATCAAAATGATAAAGCAGTTCACCCCCTCCTCTGGGCTACATCTGCTGGACCAAGCCTCTCAAACTAGGCTTGTCCTCTTGTATTAAAAATGCTACCAAGGCTAATACAAGAATATGAGAGTCTCGAAAGACAGATCTGACTGTAAATACAGAATCAGAAGATAGGAATTAGCTAAACAGGCTCTTTCCCAAATGCAAAACAGTGAAATTGTACCTGATACAGTACTTTTCCCCAATTGTCCCTAGTGGCCCTTTAGACTTGCATGGAGAATTTCGAGGTGAAGATGACCTCAATTGGTTCTGCAACCTCTGCCATTAGACTCAGAAGGTCGAAAATATCAGAAATAGGCTTTTGAATCACCAAAAATGGATGAACATAGCACCCAAACAGCTCCAACACTGAAATGGCCCTGGTGGCCCTGAAAGCTTCCCTGAAGCTAAACAGTAAGAAGAATTCCTCAAAAGGAAAAACGAGCTGTAGAAATGGATTCAGAATGCTGAAAAACTTCAGGAATGACCGTCTATTATCCACCGAATGCACAATTCCCACGCCTCCCAAATCGATTTGGCCACATGTCTTGAACTCACTAGAAAACTACCCGTAAAACGACTCTGGGATGGTCATGGAAACCTGTGCCAATGGCTTCAAAAGGTCGAAGAGACCCAAAATCAAAAAAAAAATTCACACCAAAAGGATCTCCCATGTGAAAGATATGGCATATTTACTAACTGCCAGTCTGGCCTAAAAAGACTCCAGTTAAATCTGGCTAACTCCAGATAAAAAAGGCAACGACTCCAGAATTGGCGGCGCGCTCCAATTTAAACGGGCAGTTAAATTTAATGTGTGGACGTGGTCACATACACCACCGTCCAACCCGCGCGATAAATGTTATATAAACGGTTTTGTAAACCATGGCTTGACACACGTTGCCATTACATAATCCATACCATGTTACATAGATCCGTTTACAAATATGGCCCATGTGCCATTAACACGTCATCCCAAGCCACTTATGAACCCACGTATCCATTTAAAACACGTGCTCATTAAAAAACTTTATGCTTGTGGGTTTTTAACGAATATGGATTTTGGTTTTTAATATGAATGAATGTGTAATATTAAATTTTTTTAATAATAAGGTTTTTTTAAATATAAATAAAAATATATATATAATAATATAATATATGATTAATTAAAATCATATAAAACATTAATAAATATATATTTTAATTTATTAATTAAACCTTAGAAGTAAAAAAATTTCAACACATAAATTTATCATTACCCATTCAACATTGGAGGTTATTGGGCAATTTCAAAGTGCAACAACTTCCTCATACGGTAACGGATTTCAGTGCCGTTCGCTGCGTTGGGATCGTATCGCTGAGCTCTTTCCATTCGATCTATTCCGGAGAAATTCTGAGCACTTTCATTTTTTAGCCTTTTTCCATGGCTTAGACTTGAGCTCCTGATCAATGGGAGATAGCGAAGATCCCATAGCTACCCTTGATTTTTGCTCAAATATTTCACCTTGGAAGGTAAAGAAAGTGGAATGAAGACATATTTTAGCAAGCTTTGTTGTTTGGGGTTCCGCGAATTCTGTTACAACTTGGATGGCCTCATCTAGAAGGATCTTAGTGAATATTTTTACAACATCAAAACTTACCAATTTATCACCTGGTTCCAGCTTAGTATTCTTAATGCATTCAATAAATGATAGGAGTTTTTGATGAAAGAGCTAGTTTTTCCAACCAAATGGGAAGGGGTACTAGCTACATATTTAGCTAACTCATAGGTGGCTGCTTCAATAGTGTTAAAAATAGGTCTGAGGGGGGCACCTTAAATTCGAGGGGTGATTTCACTATCAGGAGACATGCACTTTTTTATTTTTTCATCCAAATTAGACTCCTTAATGGTTTTTTTGACAATATTAGTGATTCTGTAAATGGGGTTATCTTCAAGTTTCTTGTAGCTGCCAATGTTATGCAGGTGGTATTTCATTTTGCTGATTTATTCTTCTTTATCCATTTTTCTGATGTATTCTTCTTTTTTTATTATTATTAATCAAGCTATGATCTAAACCAGGACTATGTTGTAGATTAATAAATTAATGATTATATTTAAGTTTAATAAAGTGTTTATTAGGGTTCTTATTCAAAGAACCTTGATTTTCCTTGATGCCTCTACATATGTTTTCATTGTTCAAAGATATTACTAGCAGTTCTGTAGAAGGCACAACTCCAAATTTTTCGACTATGCTAGGCTTCGTGCTCAATAAATAATTAGTCGAGGTGCCAATGGGATCGATGGAAGAGACATAATTATTGGCGGCGGGTAAAACAACAATATGGATAGGGGTTTCAATTATGAGGATGGAAATGACATTTTCACGGGTGGTAATGGGAATAATGTATGTGAAAACGTTCTGGTTAATGTGAGAAACAACGTTTAGGATGGGGGTTTCAGTGTTACGAGTGTGGATAATAATGTCGTGATTCGGTGCCACCGTGGTTATGGATAAAGAGGAATAAATGAAAAAAATGAAATACCACCTGCATAACAGTGGAATCTACAAGAAACTTAACGACAAACCCATTTCCAAAATCACTAATATTTTCAAAAAAGCCATTAAGGAGTATAATTTGGATGAAAAATTAAAAAAGTGTCTATCTCTTGATAGTGAAATCACCCCTCGAATTTCTTATTCCCCAAAAATTCATAAATTTGGTGGTCCCCTCATACCTATTGTTAACACTATTGGAGCACCCACCTATGAGTTAGCTAAATATGTAGCTAGTACCCTCTCGCCTTTAGTTGGGAAAACTAGCTCTTTCATCAAAGACTCCTATCATTGTATTAAATTCATCAGGAAAATTAAGCTAGAACTGGGTGATAAATTTGTAAGTTTTGATGTTGTACAACTCTTCACTAAGATCTCTCTAGATGAGTTCGTCCAAATGGTAAAAGAAGTTTTGGACCCCCCAAAAAACAAAGCTTACTAAAATATATCTTCATTCCACTTTCTTGACCTTCCAAGGTGAAATATTTAAGCAAACATTTGGGCAGATATGGGATCTCCAATATCTCCCATAGTAGCAAGCCGTTTCATGGATAAATTTGAAAAGAAATCTCTTGACACTTACCAATTGAAACCCAAATTTTGTCCCAGGTCCGTTGATGACACAAGCATCAATTGGCCCCATGGAGACATAGAGCCTAAAAAATTCCTTAACCACCTTAAGAGAATATCCGAAGACGTTAATTTCACTATGGAGGTTTAAGAAAATGACAACATCCCATTCCTTGACATTATCCTTATAAGAAATAAAGATGGATTGCTTAGGAATAAGGTCTTCAGAAAGAAAGCACATAGTGAGAGTTACTTACAGGCAGATTCTCAACACCACCCAGCTCAAAAGACATTTTTCCTCGAGACTAATTTCACCAGAGCTTTTAGAACATCGGGCAACATTCATGTGAAAGAAGAAATTGAATATTTAATAAAGGTATTTACAAACTTAGGCTATAATAATAAATACATCATCAAAACCATGCAGAAAGAAAGATCCATAAGTAGTTATATACCTAAAGATCCTCCAGCTACCAAATCAAATATACCAAACATTTAAGTTGTCACATGGAAATTCTCTAAGTTGCTCAATAAAAAATAAATTGAAAGCTTTTTCAAGCCCATGAAAACTATTAAATAGAGGATGAAGTCTGTCAAAGACATCACTAAGCACTTCGAACAAAAGGGTGTGTATAAAAAAAATTTCTCATGCAGAGATTTCTATATTGGGGAAACATGAAGATCATTTAAAATCAGGCTTAAGGAACATGTCCCTGACATCAAAATAGAAGAAATCGGTCCTCAGCCCTGACATATAATGTACATAAAACATTTCACCACATCTTCCTGGAAGACACCAAGGTAATCGCTAAGGAAAATCATCATTTCAAGCGTAAAATTTGGGATGCCCTCGAAATCATAAAACACCCACATAACATCAATAGGGATGGAGGCTTGGAAGTGATAAGAAATTGGATCCCCATTCTCCCTCACAAGACAAAAGATTAAACTATCTTCCCTTTCCTCATTCATCCCTTCTTCCTTGCTCCTAATATCAACCCCTACTAATAAACCCACCCCTCCCCTCTCTCTCCTCTAATGTCTTGTTAGCTTCCCCTTCCTTCCATCTCTGCCCCCTTATCTTTACTTCCCCTCACTTAACCTCAATATTAATATTACCCTTGCTAAAATTTAGATTAATAAGTATTACAACTTCATCTTACATTATCTATTAACCATAATAGGGGAAAAATAAATTTAGATCATTTTATATCTATTAACCATAATAGGGGAAAAAAGTAGAATTTCTAGAATATGGAATCAAAAGTATTTGTATGGAAACCCAAATGGCTAAAGTTTTCAATGTATGGTAGAGAATCCCTATCCACTACAAATTAAAATGAGTAAAAGGTTTTCTAATCAAGATAAATTTTGTAATGAATTTATTTTTCCTACTCAAGTTACACTCAAGTTTAAGTCAAGTTGTTGAAGTGTGGATGTAAGATTTTAAATTGAGGTAGAAATTAAAGCTAAGAAGTCAATGTATAGGTCAAATTGAACTATTAATGTATGGATTTTAAGTTGATTCAAAAGTATACTAATGTAAGAGTGTAAGTCAAGACAAGTTAAGTGCATGTCATGTAGATGTGCGAGTTGCAATTTCTTGGTTATATAATGAAGCTTTCACAAATCCATAGTCAAAGTTGAAAGTAAGTTCAAGTTTAATTAATGTAAAGTTATGAGTGTGATGCATTTATTAAGTTTTTCAATTCATTGTTATATATTATCTTGTTGGACACAGTGTACACTCCAGAAAGGAAACATTATATGTGGATGATTTAATTGATTAAGGATAAAGAATATGATAGAAGGAAAAGTTGACAAGAAGGATGATAGAAGAAATAAAAATAAGAGGGTATACAATGAAAAATATAGACTCCTAATTAAGTGTAGCAAGCAATAGAATTTAATAAAATGAAAGAGTAAAAGCATGAAAGAAAGTGAAAAAAATACAAGGGTGAAAGCATGAAGATGGGTTACACTTTTTGGCCAAATGTGACCATGAAATTTGAAGTTTTTCCTTTTTTATTGAATTAGCATTGTAAATTTTGATTTAATGTAAAAAGACAATATCTGGTGAATTATGTTGTTGTTATAATGATTTTTTTTTTTTTTTTGGTAGTGTCATATAATCTCTCAATTTCCATTAAATGTAATATATTTCTTTTCATTTTTTCTCAAAACTTAAGAGGTATGCATGTGTTCACCTAGCATAACTTAGTATAAGAACTAAGTTTTTAATATTAAAAAGATTTTTTTTTAATTAAAAAATATATTTTTATTATTTCTCGAAGTTGAAGAAGTAATATTTCAATTGCATTTTGAAGACACATGTTTTCACTTAATCTTTTTTACAAATCTTTAAATAAAATTAAAAACAACGAGTACCATTTTGAAGAGGGCTGGTAAACTAAGATAGTGGTATTTTTTGAAAATTTTCATTATTTATATTTTATGTTATTGATTTTTTATTCATCCCTTCTGTCCAAACAAATTTCAAGGGCTATATTTAAAATAAATTAAATAAAAAATATTGCATGAATTCGAAAATGTCAAACTCATATACGATTGGATAGAGTGTTCCTTCCGGAATCCAACATGATCAACTCGGCCACTTAAGGTCAAATTCTGAGCCAGCTAGGATACAAAATGGTGTTGAACAGAAGTATGGAGAAGAGGAGCTAAAAAGTTGTTTTTTTAGGCCCTAAAGAGCCTCTCAATACTTGCCTTTAAACTAATTATAAATTTTATTTATTCCACCAAAATAATTTTTATAAATATTCAAATATATTCCAAACTCTAGTTTTCCTTAATTATAAATCCAAATTTTATTTTATTTTACCAAGAAAAAGAAAATAATTATAATAATATATAGATAACTTTCTATAAAATATTTTAACTTTGCTTTTTCTATTTTTAATTTCTTAAAAATGATAATTTGTTTATTATTTTGATTTTAAATATAACATATTTTTATACTTAATCATTTTTTAATTTTATTTATAAAGATTTTTAATAATATTGTTATTTTAAAAATAATTTCATAAGCATATTTAAATCTAAATTACTCAAATTCAGATTAGTGAGATAATGTTTTAAAATTTATGATTTCTTTATGTGTTTTACTATTTTAAAAATATATATTGTGAACCTATGTGAGGATTAAAATTTTCGATATATAATTTGCACTTGTGTGGAAAAAAAATAAATGAGTGAAATCACATTTTACAAATTGAGCATTGTATCCACTATATTGATTATAACTTTCAACTGTTACAACTACCTTAATTATTATTACACACGTTTTTCTTTCTGAACAAGTGGGCATTAGTGAATTATATATATATATAATTCACTAATGCCCACTTGTTCAGAAAGAAAAATGTGTGTAATAATAATTAAGGTAGTTGTAACAGTTGAAAGTTATATATATATATATATATATATATATATATATATATATGACAAAGGGAATCATGGTTATTATCTTTTTAGTGAATTTTATAAAACATACATTTCCATTCAAATTCACATTTTTGACTTGCACTTTTCATATAAAATATATAATATTTATTAAAATCAAATTATAAATTATCTTACGTTTAATCAATTTATTATTTAAATTATAGCACTAAAAATTTAAATCATATTTAAAACTAATTTTTAAGTTACTAAATTATAAATATAAGAATATTACAATTTAAATTGCAAGTGTGATAGAATATTTTTTTAAATCTATACACCAAAAACGTAGAAATATAATGAGAAATTAATCTACACCATTGTTAATTACTTATTCAAATTTAATTAGTAATTATTTTTAATTTTTTTAATTATGAAATAGTGAGAATTTTAAAGTTTGCATATTATTATTGATATGTACATAAATTCTAAATTGTATAGCTTTAAGGTTTGAATGAGCCTAAACTCTTAAACGAGTTCCTAACATGGTGATACAAAGGAGATCGATTGAGAGTTAGTTTTCATGCTTGATCAAACCTTTTTTAGTGGTCGAGGATCTCGATCGAGAATCCTTTTTTCTACCAAAATATGCCCTTGTTCCGAAAAAAGTGTAACCTATCTCCATGATTTAACCCACAAATTAAGGATCCAAATATAATATTATGCTTGAATAAAGATGCTATTTTTTTCACAAAGAAAAAATTTGTAATTTTATTTATGAGAAAACAAAATTACATGTTGTATGAGCTGGTATATGTCCAAAGACATCCAAATGCCGCAAATAAAAAAGCAAAGGTGATACAATTAAGATTTTCTCCCCTTCTTCTTTTCAACCTTACGCCAAGCACCAAGTGTTGGCTCGGTCTCGATAAGGACAAGCTGATTTTCTTCTGTTGGTGCTCCATGATCCTTATCAGAGTCAGATGTGTCTGATGTATGTGTTCTTTTGTATCCCCCACTGTCTAGTGTTCCAGGTACCATGTCCTGCTGAGTCTTTGTGGTAATATTATGCTTGAATAAAGATGCTATTACAAGGGATAATCCTAGAAACACTAAGCAATGAAATAAGAAAATCAATGATGAAGGACAAAAGAAGAAAGATTACAATGAAGCAACAAGAGAAAGGTTAAATAATTAGTGATAATAATACCATATGCCTATAATTGAGATGCAAAAGAAACAAAAAAATATTCATAGAAAATGAAATCCCTAAAATTTTTGAAGATCCTCCTTGATAATGTTGTTTTTTGAAGATGGATAAGAATATGTCCATGGTATTATGTTTGTAAAATGGCTAGATTTGATTGAGTGGACATGTATGAGGATTGTTTATCCTTGTGTGTATCTAAGTCAAACTACAATGTAATGAATGTAAGTGTAATGGATGTAAGTGTTGATAATTCAAATATAGTCCCATAATTATAATTATTAATGATTCATGGTAACCCAAAAATATTTGTTGTGACAAACCAAGGTTCATGGTCATCCAAAATTACTGAATATAATTAAGCTTCTTGGTAATCCAAGTCCAGTTGAGAATTGTAATGGTTAAAGAAAACCCACAAATACCTTTGATGGGTTATCGGTAAGTCAAATAAAACACTAGATGACAATTTATGATGATGCATGTGAGTGAAATTATGTGTGATTCGAGAATTGTTGATGAATTATATAAAGAAATAATTAAAAATGTTATAAAATTGGAAAATAAAGTGGCTAGTGACTGGTATATTCCAGTGGATCGTGAAAATTTTATACAGACTTAAACATACCATGTTTATGTTTGTAGATACAAGATATAACCAAAAGGACTTAAAAAGTATGAACGTTGAAGAAAGTTTGAAAATGGAGGATGAAGAAAAACAAAGGATGAAAATTGCAAAAGAAAATGCGTCAAGATAGAAAAAAAAAAAGATTGTAGAAGATTACAAAAGACTAAATAGTATTGATAATACCAATTAAAGGACTAAATGAGATATATCATAAGTATTTTTTATGGTGGAGTATGAAGTTTTAACCTCTGCATGTTATATTTGATGGATACTTTGATATATGTGTTGGGTCCTCGAATTGTCATCGTTTTGACATTCTTTTATCATTACAATTATTTTCACATTTTTTTTCTACATTTACAAGCTCCAAGGTAATCTAGGTTACGCTCAGACATTATAAAAGGTATCATTCATTCGTAGCTTATAATCTATAGTTTTTTCTAAATTTAATTTAAAAATATCTATGGCTACCAAAATGTAGAAATTCCGTAGCTAATCAGAAATTGTGTAGCTCAAACCATGGTTAGACAATTTCCTGTGAACTTCAAGGAGAAAAAAAAGACATGGATGGATTCGAAATGTCAAGAATATAGATATCCACCAATCGTACCTACCCGGAAAATCACAGATCTCGAGTAATTTTATGGTCAAACCATAACTCAACTCTGGTTATAACAGTCTATCCCTACATAAAATTTTGAAGGAAAGAAATTTCATCATCAAACAAGCTTGGAGACGAGACTTGGATTTTAATACTATCATGTGTTGATTTAGAATATTCTCATTATTTTCTCTTTTTGTAGCAAATCATTAGAAGCATATTTCCTATTTCCATAAAAGCATTTAGTTGTCAATTGAAAAACTAGTTTCTTGGCTTGTAATTCTTCAAAGTTTTCAGTCCAGAGATATTATAAATTTCTTTGAAGCAAAGACAATGGAAAAATGTTCGAGTTTGTTATTTTTTCTATCCGTGACTCTATTTTCATAAATAAGATTACTCTGTTCCTATTATACTCACATGTGTTGGTGATCGATTCGTTGATTTCATTTCTTTCACTCTTGCGCTCAACAGGAGGGCCCCCTGAATAGTCATAAGCTAGTGTAATTGTTCAATTTCATTACTGCTTTAGGAGCTATTTGAATTTAATTTAAAAATAGTTACATATTTCATGGTTTATTATTGCATTGTTTTCAATTCTAATTTACTTATCATTTCTTTGTTTGCACAGGGTGAGCATCCATCATTAAATTAAAAACACCAAAAATATATCTTTTATTAGTTTTCGTATTTGAAATATGTGCTTAGTATCAGATTTAAGAGTTAATGACCAAATTGGTTCTAATCTGAGTTTTTAATTTAAATCACTAATTTTTAAGTTCACTTTGATTTTTCTCTCTATTCGATTTCCTTATGCATTCTTATAACATATTTGATTTGAAAGTACTTAAGAGAGTGTCATTTTCAAAATAGAATAAGATTTATTTTGGGTTAATGAGCACAAATTTTAAATTCAGTTTAATAGAATAATTTTCAATTATGTCAATTAGAATAGGTCTCTCAATTAAATTCAATAGCATTTGCTTTTCATTCTGCTTAATAGATTAAATTTCAAATTCTTGCTCTTATACTAGTTCTTAGCATAGATTTCTTTCAAGTTATTTTGATTTGAACAAGTCTTATGGAAAGAAAATGTGTGTACACTTAATGAGAGTTAATTTTAAGTAAATTATATTTATAAATTGTATTTGAATTTAATAGATTAGAGTTGCAACTTTCATTTGAATCTAATTTCTTCATCAGAAATAAAATTGCTAGCATATATTGTGTGCATACGCTTCACAAGTACATAAACCTTTGTTTGTCATTTTAATGAAGTGATTTAACTAACAATTAAATTACCAACATTTTAGGCATTGTTGTCGGGGAACGGTATATAGGACTTTACTTTTAATTTTCATATCGTACTAGATGCATTCATTTTCTAGATGGATAGTTAAAATCATATTAAAATAATTTAGGATGCATGTATAGAGAACAAGATTCTAGAGGTAGATATGTAACTATAAGTAAAGGAGATGGTTCAATACCAACATCACCAACCACCCCCGTTTCACCACGTAGTACCATACCATCCATAGACACTCGCATTCCATCCATAACAAGTAGGCACAAACCCCCTAAAGTGTATAGATCTAAAATCCACCCTACTGATTCACCAACTTCATCTAGCAAAGTTGTAGTTGAAGAAAATGCATCCCCCATTGAAGGAGTTATATTCCTTCCTTCAAGATGTGAACAAATGTTTGGAAAAGAGATATAAATACCTAGTGAAGAGGAGGAACACTTTTCCAGCATAACATTCATATAAGAACTAGAGGAAGAAGTAGACAACCTTATTATTGAACCTTATATTAGCTCTAACTAATCCATAATTGCATGGGAAATAAAAGGAGAAGTACACAATGGGTAGGATAAATCGAGAATTGGTGGAGGAAGAGGTATAGGAGGTAATAGAGGAGGTCGAGATGGTAGATATAGAAGGGGAGATGATAGAGATTTTCATGAAGAGGACCATTTTGGACTCCCCATCTTAAATAGAGACACCACTACTACCATGAAAAATATATGACCATCCATCCTTCCTAAATTTAATGGGTTAATATCTGAGGATCCAAAGACATTTATTTTTTATTTTGAAGTATTATCCAGATCATATGATTATTTACTTGATACTAAAAAATTAAAATTATTTCCAGCCACTCTAAAAGTTGGAGCTTCTAAATAGTTCATGGGTTTAGGAACATATTCTACATGGACATGGGATGATATGAAAATAATATTTCTAGAGAAACATAAGGATTATTGCATACAACATGAGCTTAAGGACGAAGTCTTTATGGTGGTTCTAAAAGCTGAAACATTGAGTATTTGGTGGAAAGAGTTTCCTACAATATCAAAAGGGCTAAATTGCTTAATGTAGATGAGGAGTGGATTAATAAATTTGATGAATAATAACGACTCTTCTTCATATTTTGATTAAGATCAAATTTTTCAAGGCCAATGTAACATTGAATATTCTCGACAATCTAAAGTAGGTTTACATTCCATGGAAAATTTGGAAAATATTTAATAGAAATTTTCCCAAGTAAAACCTTAAACATTAATAATAACCTAGAAGAATTTCAAAAGAAACAATTGATAAAGATTCTACAAAACAATTCCTGTGCATATGCATGGGAATACACTTATATCAAGGGAATTGATCATAATACATGTATGCATCACATTTACATTCAATAAATTGCCAAACCAATGATACAACCTCAGAGAAGGATGAATCCCAATCTGAGAGAGATTGTTACGGAGGAACTACAAAAATTGCTTAATGTGAATCTTGTTTACCCATATCAGATAACCAATGGGTCTCACCTTTAGTGATTGTTCCTAAGAACAATAGAAAGTGAAAAGTGTGCATTGAGTATAGAGAACTAAATAAGACTACTTTAAATCATCATTTCCACTGCCTCTCATTGATCTATTATTAGATACTTTAGCAGGGATGAAATATATTGCATTTATTGATAGTTTTGGGAGATATAATCAAATTCAGCTGGCACCAAAGACAACACAAATTTTACATTTCCATGGGGTACATTTGCTTATAGGGTACTTCCTTTTCATGTATGTAATGCATCTCCAACATTCCAAAGATAAGCTTTAGGTATATTTTTGAATATATCATGATTTTGTAGAAGTTTACATGGATGATTTCATTGTCTATGGAAATAATTTTGATGAAGCTTTTGAAAAAATAGATGCAAACAAGAAAATATTTCATTAAGTCATGAAAAATGTTTTATGATGTTTAATGAGGGAATTGTTTTGGGACATCACATTTCAGGTTTTGGAATTGAGGTGGATGCATCAAAGGTAGACGTAATCTCTAAGATTTTAGTTCCTAATTGCCAAAGACATGTCAAAAGTTGTATTGGTTATACGAGATATTAGAAAAGATTCAAAAAAAAAATTACAAAAATAGTTTCTCCACTCTTTAAACTTCTTACAAAAGTTTATGATTTTTCTTGCAATTATAGATGCCAAAAGGAATTTGAATAATTGCAACATAAAATTACTAAAGCACCAATTTTAAGAGGGAAAAATTGGTCTCTCCCATTTCACATCTAAACTAATGCTTCAGATACTTAACTCCTTATGCTACTAAATATACAAGTAAAAATTTGACTCCTCTAGAGATATTTATACTGTAACAGAAAATGATTTTTTGGTTTTTGTTCATTCCATTAATAAGTTTTGAAATTATATTAATGGTCATGAAAATTTTATTCATACAAATCACTATGTTATTATATGTTTAATGAATAATGATGCAAGAGCATCTAGTTCAGGGTGAACAGAAATAACAATATTTTGTCTCACAGGTTTATAGGTCATTGTACCTGAGTTGGTTTTAATTATTTTTCTTTAAAGTTCTAGCATATAGGACTTAAGAACATAGATTATATTTTTGCACTTTAACTCCTTTTTAGTTATTTCTTTTACTTAAGTCAAAATTTTGGTGAACAGAAATGGATAGTTACCAAATGTAACTACTTGAAACTGTTAACAGTTTCAAAAAAAAAAAAACAACTGCTCAACAAGTATTATAAAAAGAGCATGATAATATGTTTGGAGGGTTGATCTTCCATCATAGCAAAAAAGAGGAAGCAATAAAAAAGAACATTCAGGAGATTTTTTTTTTCCTAAAAAAACCATCTGAGAATTATCTACGGTCAAATACTATTTTTGTTATTTTTTTTCTCTGTTTGTTGTTCATTCCATCTTAAATTGCAAACTGAAAAAATGTACGAATATAGAAAAATATCATAGAATTAATTTGTTTATACAAGCATTGTAGCAATTATAGAATTTGACAAATTGAGGCATTCATCTAGTAGGAGAGTTCTACAAATTAGGAACTACACCGACATTCACACACCAACAGGTGCACAAACCTTCACAGGTATTCACCATTTTTACAACAACAGATTTTAAATTCTCAATGTTTATAAAATCAATCATGTTCTGTTTACGAGTCTCAAAGGACCATAAAAAATATATTACATATCAAATTTAGGGACCAGGTTCAAAACCCTACACAGACAGCATTCTATTAACTGTGAATGTCTAGATAGCGAACCAACGGAAAAAAAGAAATAGAACCGAAGTGAAAATTAATCGTGTAACTGCATATAGACCCTAGTCTATTTGCCAAGAAGGAGACATATATAGTAGACCGAAAATGGTGAAGTTCACAATAGTACAACGAAGCATGGGAACCAAGACCCACTAACGAAACAAATTCCAAAACCACCAGAGGTGAATATGTTGAGATTCAACAAGATGATGAGCTTAGTGAAAAGAGTTGCCTTCACTAAGTGGGCCCGCAGGCTATTTTTGGCACAAAGTGTATTTTTAGACTATGTCTATTTTTAGAAATGTCGATCATATTCTATGAGTTGTAGGATGCTATTTGTGGATGGTTGGTAAAGTTAGAAAAATAGATGGACTTCTATTTTTAGACATATTGGGCAGAATCTATTTTTATATTTCCAGTCTAAAAATAGAGATGTCGAATATTATTAGCTCTTAATAATATTTGGACTCTAAACATTATCTTATTCTCTTGGAGTACTTCAGTTAAGTGCAGAGATGTGGCACAGTAGCTAACAGAAGGAATTACGCTATTCTTGAGGGTTTACTGGAGCTAATGCATGAGGAATTCAGTTACAACTCATGTGACAAAGTTTGGTGGAGTTATAGAAGTAGTTGGTGGAGTTGTATTTATTTTAGCTCAGTTAGACTCAGTTGAGCTAGTTGTATCTAGTCTAACTGATTGATACACTAGTGAGAGTGGTGTGAATTAATTAGTTAATTAATTCACTAAATAATAACTCTTTAATAAATTGAAGAATACATTAGTTAACTACAGTGCATGGCAGTTTCAGTAGAGACCAGTGGAGAGATATGTGAAAGAGAAAGTGTGACTACAGTGATGCATTGATTGCATCCAACACTCAGTGGAGATGCCAATGAGGATTGTGCAATGAAATATTGGTGGATTTGAGTTCATTCAGAGCCATTCTTCAGTAGGGATTGCGCAGTAGAGGCAATCTATCAGGTGGCAGAGATTGGTGCATGGATTTGCAAGATCGGGCCTGATTAGTGTGTAGCGATTGTATTGTACTGAGAGCTTGATATGATCAGCTTTGTATGAGGATTGTTACATGATATCTATGACATATATTATATATAGATAGTTAGTTTTTAGTCAGCTTTCCTGCTAAATATCAATTGTGTTAATGTGTGAATTTTTATGGTTTGCATGTGTGACTGTAATTGATTTAATTTCCACATGTATGACTCATAATTATGGTGACTCTGTATTGTGTATGAAGTTAAAATAGTGTGTGATCAGAACTTGAGAGACATTACATAAGATATAATTTACATGGTATCGGTAGTGAAGATTTATTGACAGATTGGGCTCATTATTGAAGTGAAGAGCTTTAAAGGCTGTGGAATTTAATTTGCTACAGTGTTTTCTTGGTGTCAAAGTTGAGCATTCATTGAAATGTCTTTCAACAGATTTCGATTGGAGTATTCCCTTGATGGCAGCTCAAATTATATTGCATGGAAGGAAAGGATGGAGGCAGTGCTAGATGATAATGGGTTGAAGAAGTTCATAGATGTTGATATTCCAAATCCTGGTTCTAGCGATGTAGCTACACTTGACGCATGGAAAAAGAAGGTAGCAAAGTGTTGAAGAATTCTGTTGGAAGGTGTGAAGGATCACATAGTGTCCAGCCTTCATGGTAAATCTACTCCATTCTTAATGTGGAAAGCTTTGACAGACTTGTTCCAAAGCATAAGCGACTAGAGGAAGTTGGCTCTTAAAGACAAGCTCAAGAAAATAAAAATGGAGAAAGACGACAGTATACCAAAATACCTCACGAAGTTCGTCCACTGCAAGGATGAGCTGGGAAGTGTGGGGGTTATTGTAGATGAAGAGGACTTGGTGAGCTTGGCTCTCCTTAGGCTTCTGAAGAGTTGGCATAGCTATGAGGACTCTGTCAATGGACGGGAGAAACTGCCAAGATGGGAGCGACTTTGGTCGGATCTTGTGCAGGAGGAGATAAGGCAGGGTACCAGGGATGGATCTTCATCGAAGAATGAAGATGAAGAAAATTTCGCTTTTGCTTCCAAAGCAAGGAAAGGGAAGGGAAAGAAAAATCCTTCTCAATCCGGTGCGAAAGGCAAGAAGAAAGACTTGTCCAAGGTGAAGTGCTTTCACTGTCACCAACACTAATTGTCCACAGAAGAAGAAAAATAAGTAGGTTGTTGGATCTACAGCTGGAGAGGCCTTAGCCTTGCAGTTTGAGCTGGATTTTTCACTGATCGCATGCTTGGTTTCAAGTGTGATGGGATCAGTGTGGTTTCTTGACAGTGGTGTGTTTTTCCATATGACCAGAGACAAATATTTGTTCAGTGATCTGGATGAGAAGGATCTTGGAGTGCACATTGAGATGGGCGATGATGGTAGATACAGTGCAATTGGTATCAGGACCATTTCCTTTGAGAGGGAGTCTAGTAAACCTTTAATCTTGAAGGATGTCATGCGTGTTCCAAGATTGAAGAAGAATTTACGCTCTGTGGCGATGTTGGAAGACAAGGGTTATGATGTTGTTTTTAGCGAGCGAAAAGCCTTCCTGCATAGTAAAACAACGGGTCAAACCAGGAGGATAGGGGTTCAAGTTAAGAACCTTTATTAATTGCAAGTAGATGGCTGCACAACAATGGTAGGCAAAGCAGAAGTAGTGGTGAGCCGGGATGAGGGCGAATTGTGGCACAGGAGATTGGGCCATCTTCACCATGGCGCTTTGAAAATTTTGCAGCAGATTTCTACCGGGCTTCCCAAGGGTACACTTGTGCAGTTAGATCAGTGCAAGGGATGTACTTTGCGAAAATTTGTGAAGACCAATTTTCATGAGAAGGATAGTCGCACCACGACGATCGTTGAGAGAATTCACACAGATGTGTGTGGACCTTTCTTAGTAGCTTCGACAGCAAAGCACAGGTATTATGTGATATTTTTTGATGAATTTTTTCATAAGTGCTCAATATTCTTCATGCAAAGGAAGAGTGAGACATACTCAAAGTTATGTAAGTTCAAGGGGCTGGTTGAGAAAGAGTCGGGGAAGCAGGTGAAATCTCTAAGGAGCGATAATGGTGGTGAATACATCTCTGGCAAATTCAAATACTTTTGCAGTGCAAAAGGAATTCGAAGAGAACTCATAGCACCTCATAACCCATAGCAGAATGGGGTCGCGGGAGAAAGAATAGAACAATCGTGGGTGCTGCACCAGCGATGTTGCATGATCAGGGCCTTCCCATACACTTGTGGGTTGAAGCATGCAACACTGCCATTTATATGCAAAACTGTTGTACTCATATAGTACTAGGCATGAGTACACCCGAAGTGGTGTTTTCTGGTAAGAAGCCTGATATTTCTCATTTGAAGATTTTTGGCTCACCTGTTTACATTCATCTGATGAAGGATGCGAGGAAGAAGTTGGAGCTGACCGTAGAGGTTGGGATATTTGTGGGGTACACAGAAACACCCCACAATTATCATGTGTATTTGCCAGACAGTCAGATGACTGTCGTGCGACAAGATATCAAATTTCATGAGGAGAAAGCCATGAAGTTTTCGTTTGAGAGGGAGCTACACTTGCATGTAGATGAGGAGCTAATTGTTCCTAAAGATGAGCCTCAGGATGTGGATCAGCCACAAGAGGAGGTTCATGGAGTGGAAGAAACCACTCATGCAGTGCCAAACATCAGAGGGCGGAAGCGCACTACAGAAGTTGACAGACTGAATCTTGATGCACTGCAGAATGTAGGAGCACCTACATCACAGCGTAGACAGAGACAGTCACCTGATCGATTTACTGGATACATGGCTCTGATGAGCAAGTGTATCATGATAGAACCATCTTCTTTCGAGGAAGCTGTGGAGGATCTTGCATGGGTAGATGCCATGGTGGAAGAGTATGATTTGATTGTCAGAAACAATGCATGGGAGATTGTCCCAAGGCCGAAAGGGAAATCAGTGGTAGGTTTGAGATGGATCTACAAAGTGAAGCAAGCTGCTGATGGGAGCGTCGAGGAGTACAAGGCAAGATTTGTTGCCCGGGGCTTCTCACAGATCAAGGGGATTGACTATGAAGAAACCTTTGCACCTATCACAAGGTATTCTTCCATACAGACCATCCTTACTCTCTTAGCGCAGATGGGTTGGAACATTCATCAGATGGATGTGAAGACTACGTTCCTCAATGGAGTCATTGAGGAGGAGGTGTACATAGAGCAGCCTGAAGGATTCGAAACCTTCAGCAGCGAGTCACATGTGTGTAGGCTCAAAAGAGTGTTGTATGGGCTGAAACAAGTACCTCGTGCATGGTACACACAGATAGAAAATTATTTCACCGGACTTGGTTTCTCCAAGAGTGACGTGGATCCGAACCTATACCAGATTGTGGTGTAGGGTAAGTTATTGATCATTGTACTTTATGTAGATGATTTGATACTAACAGGTGATGAACTATTGATACACTCATGCAAGGCAGATCTTGCAAAGGAGTTTGAGATGAAGGACTTGGGCCTCCTTCATTATTTCTTGGGATTGAAAATTTGGCAGCAGAAGGGTGGATTGTTTTTGTCTCAAGGCAAGTAAGCCTGGGAGATACTGGAGAAGTTTCACATGCAAGGCTGCAAACCTATCGACACTCCTCTTCCTGGTGGTTGGAGGAAAGAGGATGCTACATCGGCAGAGGTAGTGGATGCCACTATTTATCAACAGTTGGTTGGTTCGCTCATGTATTTAGTCAATGCACGACCAGACATATGATGTGCGGTGAACTAGCTTTCACAAGTGATAGTTAAGCCTACAAAGCTCTTTTGGAAGGCAGGAAAGCATGTCCTGAGGTATCTTAGGGGAAAATCTGGGTATGGATTGTGGTACAGACAGTCGGATGAGGTGAAGCTGGATGGCTTCACGGATGCATATTGGGCAGGAAGCCCAACGGACAGAAAGAGCACATCTAGAGGGATATTAAGTATTGGATCTATAACAGTTTCTTGGTACAACAGGAAACATAGATCCATGGCACTCATTTTAGTAGAGGCCGAGTACATGGAAGCAAGTTTGGCTACATGCGAGGCTATATGGATGAGGAAGATCCTGGTCGGGTTGTTCGGTTCACACTTAGATCCTACAGTGATATATTGTGATAATCAGAGTTTCATTAAAATCTCAGTTAATCTAGTATTTCATGATAGATATAAACATATTGACATCCGATATCATCATATTAGAGATTGTGTGTAGCAGAAGATCATGTTACTCTCTTACATTTTTACGGAGGATCAAGATGCAGATATTCTGACGAAGGAGCTCACCAGGAGAAAATTTGAATACCATAGAGATAGGATCGAGGTGGCAGATAATCCCTATCTTGTTGAGAGGGAGTGTTGAGATTCAACAAGATGATGAGCTTAGTGAAAAGAGTCGCCTTCACTAAGTGGGCCCACAGGCTATTTTTGGCGCAAAGTCTATTTTTAGACATGTTGATCATATTCTATGAGTTGTAGGATGGTATTTGTGGATGGTTGGTCAAGTTGGAAAAATAGATGGGCTTCTATTTTTAGACATATTGGGCAAAATCTACTTTTAGATTTCCAGTCTAAAAATAGATATGTCAAATATTATTAGCTCTTCATAATATTTGGACTCTAAAAATTATCTTATTCTCTTGGAGCACTTCAGTTAAGTGCACAGATGTGGCACAACATCTGACAGAAGGAATTATGCTATTCATGAGGGTTTATTGAAGCTAATGCATGAGGACTTCAGTTACAACTCATGTGACAGATTTTGGTGGAGTTATAGAAGTAGTTGGTGGAGTTGTATTTATTTTAACTCAGCTAGACTCAGTTGAGCTAGTTGTATCTTGTATAATTGATTGATACACTAGTGAGAGTGGTGTGAATTAATTAATTAATTAATTAATTAATTAATAACTCATTAATCAACTGAAGAATACATCATTTAACTACAGTGCATGGAAGTTTCAGCAGAGATCAGTGGAGAGATAGGTGAAAGAGCAAGTCTGACTATCAGTTGAGACTATAGTGATGCATTGATTGCATCCAACACTTAGTGGAGATGCCAATGAGGATTGCGCAGTGCAAGATTGGTGGATTAGATTTCATTCAGAGCCATTATTCAGCAGAGATTCCGTAGTAGAGGTAGGCTAGCAAGTGGCAGAGATCGGTGCATGGATTTGCAATATCGGGCCTGATTAGTGTGTAACGATTATATTGTACTGAGAGCTTGATATGATCAGCTTTGTATGAGGATTGTTACATGATCTCTATGGCATATATTATATACAGATATTTTGGGTTTTTAGCTTCAGGCTTTCCCGTCAAACAACTATGTTAATGTGTGTGGATTTTTATGGTTTCATGTGTGCATTGCAATTGATTTAATTTCCGCATGTGATGATCAATGGTGGAATATATTTTGTATTGTGCACGAAGTTAAAATAATGTGTGATAAAGAGAATATTGGATATATAACACATAAGTTATATAATTTCTATAGAATAAAGGGAAAGACCCTACCCATTTGGGGTCAATAACTAAGAAGGCGAAGAAGCATGGTTGGAGAACTGTAACTACCTGCAAGGAGAAAAAAAGGTCGAGAGTTAAGTCCTGGCATGAATTAAATAGAGTACCTCAATCAGAAGAAAATAAACAGAGAGGGTTTGCAGAACTCAGGTTACCCAAAAGAGAAACGCTGAATGGAGGAGGAGTTTCGGTCGCCAACCAACAAGGGATCTTCTCACAAGGAGAAATGACCTTTAGTAACTTAGAAAGAAAGCCAAGAAATTAAAACAGGGATGGACGACTTACCATCATGAAGCCGATGAACGGAGGAAGACGCTGAAACCCTTGATGACTTCGATCTGAAAGTGCAGACAAGAGTTAGTTAAACAACAAATCATTTTGAGAGAGAAGGTTAAGTAAATTCTGGAATGAAACACATACAAAAAGGTATAAATAAGAAACAGCACCCATAAACCACCATGTTGCACAAGCCCTATTGAAGACCACGAAGAGCTAGGAAAAACCCTTGCCCACAAAGACAGAGCGAGAAGAGCTAACAGAACTGCCATATCGACGGAGATCACAAAGTATAATAGAGCCACAGTGGAGGGCTGTGGAAAACAGTCACAAGGGCAAACAGAGCCAAACCATTACCTCACAAAGAAGCCCTCGCAGACACCGAACAACAATGAAAAGAATACCAGCTGAACAGTGTTAGGGTTAGTGATAGCGTGGGAGAATTGTTCGCGAGGACGGGATAGATGTCCATTTCATTCCCTTTCACAAGGACAAGTTTTAATTAAAACACAACTATTACGAAATCAATAAAATCTTGCTCTTATCTTATGATATAATCAATAGTCAAATTATTAATTGAGCACAAATTTTAATAAGGGCTGGGCCCCTTCAATTTTTGGTATCAAAGCCAACTTGTGCGTTAGAAGAAATTGAATTTGGTCGGCGAGGTCGTGGGAAATCTATTCGAAGAGTAGTAGATGAACTATTGCGAGAAGAGATTCGAATATTGAATGCCCATTTGGCGGTAGTAGAAGCAGGAAGAAGAAGAGATCCTGAGGGAGGAGATGATAGTGATGAGGAAGCTGCAGAGACAACAGATGGATCAAATGGATAAGGACCTGAACTCAGAATGTTGAGGTCAATTTTACTATCAAATAGTAAGCCAAAGCATGAGCTTTCGACTTATGATGGAAGTTTATTAGCAGAGGTACTGCTGGATTGGCTTAGTGAGCTAAATAATTATTTTGACTATAAGGAGATCAGTGAAGAGAAAAGAGTTAAATTCACTGCCACCAGGTTGAAAGGACACGCGTCCTTATGGTGGGATAATTTCCAAGCAGAGAAGAAGAGGTTGAACAACCTATAAAAAAATGGACCAGGATGGAGGCTAAATTGAAGGGTAAATTCTTACCCAAAGACTACCAGATTGCTATTTCTAGGTAGGTACAAAATTTAAAACAAAAGGGGATGACTGTAAAAGAATACACTGAAGAATTTTATCTGGTAAACCTGAGAGTTGGTTACATAGAAGACACCCCTAAAAAGATAGCGAGGTTTGTGAATGGATTAACGTGGGAAATATTAGATGAGATAAGTATTATTTCACCTAGAACCATAGATGAGGCTTATCATAGTGCCTTAAAGGCAGAGGAGAAAATAAACAGGAAATAGAATGCCAGAAGAGGAGGAGGATTTGGCAGAGGGAAAGGGCGAGCCTATGGTAGAGGTAGAGCTGTTGATCCCAGTGATGAAGGCAGCAGTTCAAAAACTCCAGGAATAGCGGAAAAGGACAATAACACTAGGGGAGGAAGGCCATACCAGCATGGAAGAGGTAATGGCAGAGGCAGAGGAACTGCCATCCAGTGTTATAAGTGCCACAAGTGGGTGCACAAGTCTTTTGAATGTCCCGAGGGTGAACAGACAAGAGGAAGAGGAACATATGTCGCTCAGATGGAAGAAGCAGAGGCACCACCCCAAGAGGTAGAGAATGTACCGGAAACAGGGGAAGCCTTAGTTTTGAATAAGGTATTTCTAAAACAAGCAAAAGAGATAGTTGATCCGACTCAAAGAAAAGCATTATTAAGGAAAGTATGCAAATCACATGGAAAATGCTGCAAACTAATTATCGACAATGGAAGCACAGATAATCTAGTGGCCACAGAGATGGTGGAGAAATTGGGGTTGAAGAGATTGAAACACCCCACCCCTTACAAGGTGTCATGTTTACAGAAGGGACATCAACTGTTAGTTGACGAGTAATGTGAGGTTGAGTTCCATATTGGCAAATACAAGGATAAAGTTGTTTGTGATATTATGCCCATGGACGTGTGTCACATACTATTAGGGAGACCATGGCAGTATGACAGAAAAGTAGTGCATGATGGAAAGACAAACTGTTACAAGTTTGTTAAGGATGGGATTAAGCATACACTTGTACCTATCAAGGAGGAAGAGACAGTAGAAACTAGCGGAATCAAAATATTGCTAGTGGGAGGAAAGGAATTTTTAAAGCAGATCAAGGAAAATTAAATCAAATATGTTGTTGTAAGGAGGCCAAAGACAGTGTTGTTACACACTAAGATTACAGATTTACCTAAAGAAATCCAAGACATGTTGCAAGAATTCAGTGACATTATAGTAGATGATTTACCAGATGAATTACCTCCCAAAAGAAGCATCAGTCATCATATAGACTTTATAACTGGAGCTTGTCTACCAAACAAGGTAGCATACCAAATGACTCCTAAGGACAATGAGGAAATCAGGAAGCAAGTATAGGAATTGCTAGATAAAGGGTTGATAAGGGAAAGTTTGAGCCCCTGTGCAGTTCCAAGAGTGGCGAATGTGTACAGATTCAAGAGCCATTAATAAAATTGTTATTAGATACAGATTCCCATTGCCACGAATGGATGACATGGTGGACTTATTAAGTGGAGCAACGTATTTCTCAAAGATCGATCTGAAGAGTGGGTACCACCAGATTCGAATTCGAGAGGGGGATGAATGGAAAGTAGCTTTCAAAACAAATGAAGGATTGTATGAGTGGTTGGTGATGCCATTTGGATTAAGCAATGCCCCTAGTAATTTTATGCATCTGATGAACGAAATGTTGAAGGATTTCATTGGGAATTTTGTAATTATATATATGGATGATATACTGATTTTCAGTAAGACTAGAGAAGAGCATTTCCGACATGTTCGGTGTGTGTTGGAAAATTGCAGCAGAACAAGCTACTGATAAATTTGAAGAAATGTTTTTTTTTTAGAATGAGTTAGTTTATTTGGGATTTGTGATTGCAGAGAATGAACTGAGGATGGACCCAAAAAAATTTGCAGCTATTTTTAGCTGGCCATCTCCAAAGAACCAATTTGAGGTTCGTAGTTTTCATGGATTGCCAAGTTTTTATCGTAAATTCATAAGAATTTTTAGTGAGATCTGCACACCTATGTTGGACACCATCAAAAAGGAAAAACAACCTTTCTGTTGGACTGAAGCGGTAGAGAGAATTTTTCGTATTCTGAAAAAGAATATCACTGAAAGACCGATTTTGAGGTTGCCTGATTTTAACAAACTATTTCAAGTTCGTTGTGATGCTAGTGGTATAGCCATTGGGGCAATTCTCAACCAGGAAGACAAACCGGTCGCTTGTTTCAGTGAAAAATTGAATGAAAGCAGGAAAAGGTACTCATCCTATGATAAATAATTTTGCGTTGTAGTCCAAGCATTGAAGCATTGGAGACACTATTTATTAGGTAATGAGTTTGTTTTATTTTCTAATAATTTTGCATTATAGTATATTATGCAGAAGCACAAACTAAACCACATGCATGCAGAGTGGGTTGAGTACTTGCAGAGTTTCACCTTTGTATTGAAGCATATTAGTGGACAGGCCAACAAGGTAGCAGATGCGCTGATCAGAAGAGCTTTGCTCTTACAGGAGAGTACGATACAAGTACTGGGATTTGAACATCTGAAAGAATTTTATCAAACAGATGCAGATTTCAAGGAGGCCTATGAAGCCTGCCAAAATCATTTTTTAATAAATAATATTCCATGGCTGGACTATAATTTATAGGAGAAACTATTGTTTAAAGGAGGACAGTTATGTATTCCCGACTGTTCAATGAGGGAGAACATCATTCGGGAAAATCACAATGGAGGTCTTGCCGGAAATTTCGGCATTGATAAGACCCTGGATCAGATCAGTCATTTTCATTATTGGCCGAAGATGCGAAGGGAGGTGCAACAGATTGTAACCAGATGTAAGGTGTGTAAATTAGCGAAAGGACACAGTCAGAATGCGGGACTCTACACACCACTACCTATTCCGAGTAGACCATGGGATTCAGTTAGCTTAGACTTTGTCTTAGGTCTACCCAAAACGCAACGGGGTTACGATTCTATGATGGTGGTAGTGGACCAATTTTCAAAACTGGCACATTTCATTCCTTGTAAAAAAACTAGTGATGCCACTCATGTAGCACACTTGTTTTTCACAGAGATTGTCAGACTGCACGGGTTGCCTAAGTCAATCGTTTCCAATAGGGACATGAAATTCACAGGACATTTCTGGCATACGTTGTGGAAGAGTTTTGACACACAGTTGAACTTCAGCTCTACTTATCACCCACAGACTGATGGGCAGACAGAGGTAGTAAACAGAAGCTTGGGAAACCTATTAGGGAGTTTGATTGGAGAAAATTCATGAATGTGGGATCGTGTACTTGCCCAGGTAGAATTCGCTTATAACAATTCACCAAATCGGAGCACAAGATATAGCCCTTTTCAGATCTTGTATGGCATGCATCCTCGCGGCGTGCATGAGTTACGAGATCTGGGACAGTTGGAAAAAAGGAGTGCTGACAGGGAGGATTTCGCCAAAGCAATGAATGATCTACATGAACAGGTAAAATCCAAGTTGCAGGACAGCAGTCAGAAGTATAAACAGCAAGAAGATCTAAAATGGCGGGAAGTAGAGTTTCAGGTGGGAGACAATGTTCTCACGCATTTATGCAAAGAAGGGTTCCCTAAGGGTGAATACACCAAGTTGAAGTTTAAAAAAATTGGCCCTTGCAAAATTCTGCATAAATTTTCTGCAAATGCCTATGAATTATAGTTACCCCCAGGCATAGGTATATCACCCATATTCAATGTAGCAGATCTATTTCCATACACTACTAGTCCTGAAGAGGACAGTTTGGCACGACTAGAGCGGGAAACCCAGACACAGAAAAAAAGTGAATCTTGGATAAGGCAAATGCCTTTGGCTCAGCCCCTTGAGATCAAGAGAAATCTCTACACACAGGTGGACAAGTGGACTCGAAGAAAGGAGTACCTCCAGTCCCCTGTCAAGTGGAAGAACCGTTCCATTGAGGACAGTTCGTGGCTTGATGTGGCCTAGATACAACATGCAGGGTATTCAGTGGAGGAGCTCATGGAACGGAGCCATGACTTTTTGTCACCCTGGGAGCCTGATGCAGGAACATCTAGTTCAGGGTGAACAAAAATAACAGTATTTTGTCTCAAAGGTTTATAGGTCATTATACCTGTGTTGGTTTTAATTATTTTTCTTTAAATTTCTAGCATATAGGACTTAAGAATAGAGATTATGTTTTTGCACTTTAACTCCTTTTTAGTTATTGTTTTTACTTAAGTCAAAATTCTATTGAACGGAAATGGATAGTTACCAAATGTAACTACTTGAAACTGTTAACAGTTTCAAGAAAAGAAAAACAATTGTTCAAAAAGTATTATAAAAAGAACATAATAATATGTTTGGAGGGTTGATCTTCCATCATAGCAGAAAAGAGGAAGCAATCAAAAAAAACATTCAGGAGATTTTTTTTTTCCTAAAAAAACCATCTGAGAATTATCTACAGTCAAATACTATTTTTTTTTTCCTTTGTTTGTTGTTCATTCCATCTTACATTGTAAACTTAACACATGCACGGATATAAAAAAAGCTAGTATAATTTTTTTATACAGGTATTGGAGTGATTACAGAATTTGACAAATTGAGGCATTCATCTAACAGGAAAGTTCTACAAATTAGGAAATACACCGACATTCACACACCAGAAGGCGCACAAACCTTCACAAGTATTCACCATTTTTACAAAAATAGATTTTAAATTCTCAATGTTTATAAAATCAGTCCTGTTCTGTTTACGAGTCTCAAAGGACCATAAAAAATATATTACATATGAAATTTAGGGACCGGGTTCTAAACCCTACACAGACAACATTCTATTAACTGTGAATGTCTAGATAGCGAACCAACAGAAAAAAAGCAACAGAACCGAAGTGAAAATTAATCGTGTAACTGCATATAGACCCTAGTCTACTTTCCAAGAAGGAGACATATATAGCAGACCGAAAATGGTGAAGTTCACAGTAGTACAACGAAGCATGGGAGCCAAGACCCACTAACGAAACAAATTCCAAAACCACCAGAGGTGAATAAAGGGAAAGACCCTCCCCATTTGGGGTCAATAATTGAGAAGGCGAAGAACCATGGTTGGAGAACTGTAACCACCTACAAGGAGAACAAAAATTAGAGAGTTAAGTCTTGGCATGAATTAAACAAAGTACCTCAATCAGAAGAAAAGAAACAGAGAGGGTTTGCAGAACTCAGGTTATGCAAAAGATAAATGTTGAACGGAGGAGGAGTTTCGGTTGCCAGATGACAAGGGATCTGATCACAAGGAGAAATGACCTTTAGTAACTCAGAAAGAGAGCCAAGAAATTAAAACAGGGATGGATGACTTACCATTGTGAAGCCGATGAACGGAGGTAGACGCTGAAACCCTTGACAACTTCATTCTGAAAGCGCAAAAAACAGTCAGTTAAACAACAAATCATTTTGAGAGTGAAGGTTAAGTAAATGCCAGAATGAAACACATACAAAAAGGTATAAATAAGAAACAACACCCATAAATTGCGATGTCGCAGAAGCCCTGTTGAAGACCACGAAGAACCAGTCAAAACCCTTTCCCACAGAGATATAGCAAGAAGAGATAACAGAACTTCCATATCGACAGAGACCACAGAGTAGTATAGAGCCAAAGTGGAGGGCTGTGGAAAATAGTCACAAGGGCGAATAGATCTGAACCATTACCTCACAAAGAAGCCCTCGCAGACACCGAACAACAATGAAAATAATACCAGCTGAACAGTGTTAGGGTTAGTGATAGCATGGGAGAACAATTCTCGAGGATAGGACAAATTTCCATTTCATTCCCTTTCACAAGGACGGGTTTTAATTAAAATACAAGTATTACGAAATCAACAATATCTGGATATTATCTTATGATATAATCAACAGTTGAATTATTAATTGAACACAATTTTTAAGGAGGGTTGGGCCCCATCAAATAATCCAATTATGAATGGGATGTTTACTATATGGTTGTTATTGTTACAGGAATTCAATATTACCATCCTGTATAGAAAAGGAAAGGAAAATGCAATTGTTGATTTCCTCTCTAGGATGAAAAATGATAATATTGACACCCATGTAAAGGATAATTTTCATAGCGAATATATTTTTGCAATATCTACTAAAACTCCTTCATTTGCAGATACTTCCAACTATTTGGCTACATGAAAAATTAATCCGAAATTGACATCCAAACAAAGACAAAAAGTTACTAAGGCAAGTGCACCCTACCCATGGATAGAGACAGAATTGTACATAACCATACCCAATATGATTATCTAGAGATGTATTCAAGAGGATGAAGTAAGAGAAATATTAAAATTTTTCCATTATGAACCATGTGGAGGACACTTTGCTAATAAATAAACTATATAAAAATTGCTTCTTTTGGGATATTACCAGCCTTCTCTTTTTGGAGATGCCAAGGAATACGTCAAAAGGTGTGACAAATGCCAAAGAATGTGAAGGCCCATTCAATCAGATGAAATTCTTCTGCAACCCTTAGGTACTTATACAGCCTTTTTAAAAATGGGCTCTACAGTTTTTTGTTCCAATCAACCCTCCATCCAAACAAAATAGGTATATTCTTGTTTGTACAGATTATGTTACCAAATGGGTGGAAGCTAAGCCACTTCCTTTTGTTACTGACAATGTTGTGGTCACATTTATTTTTTATAATATTTTCACCCAATTTGGTGTCCCAAGGGAAATTGTTACATATCAAGGTGGTTAATTTTTGCATGCCAATGGCGAGTGGAATCTACTAAAAAGGTACTTGAAGCTATATTGACCAAGGCTATACACTTGCTCATAAGAGGTTGGGAAGAAAGACTTCTAGAGCCAGTTTCGACATATCACACCACAAAAAGAAACACTTCTAAACATACTCATGAGCTTGTATATCGGAAAAAAGTCTTGCTTCCAATTGAGTTCTAAGTGGATACCTTTAAAACAACAACAAAGTTGGGACTTGATTTGTCTGAAGCTCAAAAACAAAGATTGGCATAATTAAATGAAATAGATGAGATATGACTATATATCATAGAAAGAAAAATTATGATCCAACAATAGAGAACTAGGTGGCATGATAAATTCATAAAAGAAAATAAATTCAAGCTAGGGGGCTGAGCTCTGCTTTGTTATTCTAAGTTTAAATATTTTTAGGGAAAATTTCAGACACATTGGCTTGGTGCTTATGAAATAGATATTATTTTTTATAATGGAGCAGTTAGAAGGAGGACTATTGATGAAGAAAATATTACCTTCCTTGTTAATGGGAATAGGTTAAATTTATATCACAAGCCCTTAACAAGAGAAGAATTTATCAAACTTTTGCAAGAGAATTTTTATCTGAGGATAGTGAGCAGGGAATATTTTCTTCCTTATCACTAAAATACATATAATTTATTTTTCTTCTAATATATATATATATATATATATATATATATATTGTTATGAAACCAACTCCAAAAATAGAAGAAAAGAGATATCATTGCCTTGGAAATAAGCCACTTCGAGGGGGCAACCTACAATACATTACATGAATGAAAAATTCTTGGATGATACAAATTACAAAACCTCCTTTCTATATATAGGAGTCGATGGGGCCACAATGTAATCCTAGCCGACCTAACAATAATAATTTTAGGGCACAATAATAACAATATGGGGGTTACAGGGGTGCAATAATAATAATAAGGGGGTTACAATAACAACAATAAGGGACTATACTAGTAATATAAGGACCTAACATGCCCCTCTCCTTCAAAAATGTGTTGTCCTCAATGCTTGATTAGCTCTGGGTGCTTCTATATAAAATTCTCATCCTCCCAAGTAGAATCTTTAGTGGGTAAGTTCTTCCACTTGATGAGATACTATGAAATTGATCGATTCCGTAGCTGTTGAGTTCTTGTTTCCATAACTGCTTCAGGTTCCAATATGATTTTTCCTTCCTCATCAAGTTCTGGCAATATTTTTTGAACTGGAATATTTTCACCTATAACCTTCTTTAAGCATGAAACATGGAAAACTGGATGCACTCGTGAAGAAGTCGGAAGCTCCAATTTGTATGCCATAGTACTAATCTTTTGCAACACCTTGTAAGGACCATAGTACTTTGGCGATAAAAAATTATCCTCTTGTACTTTCTTGAGGGACATTTGCTTGTATGGTTGTAGCCGTAAAAATACCCAGTCTCCTACATCAAAACTTCTCTCGCTGCGATGTTGATATGTCTGTTGTTTCATTCGATTTTGTGCCAAATTTAGGTTATCCTTTAAGAGTTGGAGAAATTCTTGTTGATGCTCGATGTGATCTTCCACTTCTTTAACCTTAGAATTTTCTCTTAAATATGATGTGATGGATGGTGGATGATATCCATAAAGTGCCATAAATGGGGTCATTTTTGCTGCAGTGTGGAAGGAAGTGTTATACCACCATTCAACGATAGGTAACCACTTGAACCATTGTGTTTTTTTATCAGATACAAAACAACAAAGATATCCTTCCAAAAATTTATTTATTATTCCAGGTTTACCATCAGATTGAGGATGATAAGATGAGCTATGAGCTAATTGAGTACCCACACAAGAAAATAACCCCGTCCAAAAATTTCCAGTAAAAATGGGATCTTTGTCGCTCTGATACCAAATGTTGTGAAACCAGTTCCAAAAATAAAATAAAAGAGATATCAACGCCTTGGAAATAAGCCACTTTGAGGGGGCAACCTCCAATACATTACATGAATGAAAAATTCTTGGATGATACAAACTACAAAACCTCCTTTCTATATATAGGAGTCCATGGGGCCACAATGTAATCCTATCCGACCTAACAATAATAATTTAAGGGCACAATAATAACAATATGGGGGTTACAGGAGTACAATAATAACAATAAGGGGGTTAAAATAACAACAATAAGGGACTATACTAGTAATATAGGGACCTAACACACACATACACACACACACACAGATATATATAAGTTGGCACTACTAGAATTTATATGCAGAAAAACATAGTTGAAAACCAAAGGGGTCCTTGGAAAATTAGATTTTCATATTTCCTTTGTTTATTTTTTCAATTTTGTTTTGTATTGTTTTTTATCTTAATAAAATGTCTTTGAAGAATTTCTTTAAATATTAAAAAAATCAAAAAAATTAGTACTGTCAAATATCATCAGCATTCATAAAAATCTAATGTCATTGACATCAATAAAAGCTACATTAACAACAGAATTTTTTTAAGGAAAATATTAAATTGAAGAAGTAGTTGTGGAATCTGCAACATTCTGTAGCTCATTATAAATTCTACAACCAATAATGAACCTACAAATAATCATAATCTCTGAGAATTCCTAATAAACAAAATTATTTTATACCTATGTTAGTATGAATCTTTTGTCGAAAAAGGCCACTTTAGCTACGCATAACAAATAGTCCTAACATTAATTATGGCTACCAATATCTTTAAATCTACAATTAGTTTATCCAAATAAAGCTGCACAAATCCAGATCTTTGCATAAAAGACATTAAGCAGTAAAAATTAAATGTTGCTCCATGCATCCAATAGATAAGACAAGAACAATTTGTTTGAAAGAATTTTTATATTAAAGGGGCACCTGAGAGGAAAACAAGAAAAGTGTTTCCAATTCTCCTCAATGGGATGGGTTCTTGAAAGTCCTCAGCATTTCAGATCTAAAATTTCTCTCTCTTGTTGGTGTAGAAAACCCAGACAAACATAGAACTCAAAGGGAGCTCACAAGACAAACAGTAGAGAATGTGACAATGGCAATGGCTCAAAGTCAGACCAAGAGTATAGATCCAGAGTGATCTAATGCAATGTGAGGTGACTAATGAATGGGAAAACCCTTCTATTTATAACAAAATATTAGGGCGGTCTAGAACTTGGTGCATGAATAAAATATTATTAATGAAATTCTAGAACCACCCTTTAGGAATATTTTATTATATTTGTTGGAGGGAAAATGATTTTTGACTTGGGTCAATTCCTTTATTTATAAATAATAAATAAATAAATGATTTATTTATTATTTTATGGAAATGGTGTAAATATAATTAAATAAATAATGATTTATTTAATTATTTATAAATGATTTAGTCAAATTTAACTAGGAATATTATTTAAATAAGGATTAAATAACTTATTTCTAGGAAATAATCAAATAAATAAGGATTTATTTAATTGATTTCCTTGTTTTGGGTTAAATATGACTAGGAATAATAATTAAATTGATTTTTAACTAATTATTCCTTGAGGAAATATAAACAAATATAGATTTGTTTATTATTTCCTCTTGGGGTTTCCTGTTAGACCATCAACAACTTAATAAAGGTGTTTTACTAAGTTATTTCACATAGTGAAAGCAATTTTACTTAGGGTAAAATTGGTCTTACATGGTGTACTTGGGTCCATCTAATGATAATATTTTAGATGACCAAAAAATGGTGTAACAACCTATATAAAAGAAAGGTATCACTATCAAAAGGCATGTACTATAAGTTATGCATATAAGATGCTAAATTACTTCTTATTAAATAAATGATACATTTATGAGACTATCGAATGTTTATAATACATCCCTTGTAATAATGAGAGAAATTATGACCTTATTCACAATCTTATTATACCACTCATACCCATATCCTAATCTATCATGTAAAAAAAATCTTCTCTGAATAATTTAAACACCTAGATCCTGACGATCCCATAAAATCAAATGTTTTAATCATTGTGAATCATTAATGTGCAGCCCATAATTATATTTGGGATCAACCACCTCCTTGACAATTTATTCTGATCCAACCATTAAACCACTATATTTCATGAATCACTTCTTCATCCATCTTCATCCACCCCTCTCGAAAAGAGGCAGTTAATGTCTTAGTTTCTCTAAAAATTGGTTGTCATTTTTTTCTTTGAACCAAATGGAAATAATTTCATCATAGCCTATTCACAAGTCAAGTATATGTTGCATAAGGTGGGATGGCTAAAGTTTTTTGAGAAATTCGATGGCCATGAAATTGAAGTTACCAAGGAATTTTCCAAGGAATTCGAGAGTGTAGAGGCTGAAATACGAAGCATAAGACTAAAGATCCCATAATCCTCTATAGTAGAAGCAACGAAACCTCCTTGCACCGTTGAAAGTTTTTTTTAAAATTAGAGGATTAAGGATGAGCACTGGAAAATTTTCTTACATAATCCAAGAATAAACACTTCACCTTTAAAAAAGGGTATTCCAACTACATCTCACAAATCCAAATGGAGGAACTTGTTGTTGGCACTTCAAAATTTTCTCACTTATGAAGGTAGGTTTGGAACCTTATATTTTTACCATGTAATATTACACATGCATTTTGTTAAATGAAAATAATTAAACCTAGCCTACTACTTAATGTGGAACTTGAATAAAATGGATTTTTTTATATATATGGATCCTAAACATTTTGATAGGGCTTTGTATCATCACGACTCGGTAATTTTTTTTTTTGAAGCACATTTAAAATCTACCAATGATAATTGAAAATAATTTTTAGTGAGAAACCATTTCATAGAAGTTTTAGAAAATGAAAGGTTGCCAAGAATTAAAATACCTAGCGTAGGGTTTCCCAGAATCCTAACTCTCCACCTACATAGAAATAAGTTTAGTATTTACCAATTAATGAACTAGTGGAGACCAAAATTCATCCTAAAAAGGCAAAGGATAATGTTCCCTTAGTCAATTATTGAAGGAGCAAATGAGAAAAATAGTCAAGCTAATGTAAGAATAAATAAAGTTGGCCAAAATACAAATCAATTGAGGTAGGCCTAGACAAGTTGCAGAAGCAAGGTAGAAAGAGGAAAATCATGTCAAAGGTACTGGAACTAGAACAAAAGCTAACAAGAATAAAAAAAAATTCCAAACACTCAAATGAATAGACATGACAAGAACCCCTAGAGACTATTAATCTTGATGAAGAAGACCATGCTGGTATAGGAGAAATAGAAAAATCTTTATTTTATCAAAGTCCAAGTTTAGCAAGGGAGAGTCCTCAAATTGATCCTATTCAACAATAGATTTATGATTACTTGGAGACATTAGAGAAAATATTGCAAGAGAAGGTAAATTCTCGTTTGGAAACTAAATATCATTTATAAGATAAAGTTTCTTTGACCAATTTAGAAACCAATACTACTCCTCAAGAAATGTAAGAAATTGTTAATACTCTAAAATAACACATTTATCAATTAGAAGTATTGAACGGATATATAAAAGAAGAGAATAAGGAAATGAAGACACATAATGAAATATTTAAAGCTTAGAATGATACCATGCCATTGAGGATGTGTTATTGGTATAAAAAGAGAAAGAAACTTAAGGAAAATAACAATGGTCTTGGACATAAAGTTGAATCATTACAAGTAAGACTTTTGATGAGGAAGATGAGGTGGTAACTGAAAGTACAAAGCAAGGAAACACAAAAAAACATGATGTCTTAATCCAAGCATTAGAAAAAATTTAGTGACAAAATATTTTCTCCAATTTTAAAATTTTGATGCATGAGGACATGCAACATCCTCAGCATGGGAGAATGTTGGGTCCTTGAATTGTCCTTATTTTGACATTATTTTATCATTACTTTCATCCTTTTCACATAGTTTTGCTACATTTCCAAGCTACAAGGTCGTATAGGTGATGCTCAGGAATAATAAAATTTATCATTCATTCATAGCTTATAATATATAGTTTTTTTGTGAAATTTAATTAACATATTATGGCTAATGAAATGTATAAATTTCCTAGCTAATCAGAAATTTTGCAGCTCATACCATGGTTAGACATGTTCTAGTGAATTTTAAGGAGAAAAGCAATACATGGATGGACATAAAATGTCGAACATATAGATATTCACCTATTGTGCATACATGGAAAATCACATATATCGATAATTTTGATGGTCAAACCAAAAGTCAAATTTGGTTATAAAAGTCTATCCCTACACAAAATTTGAAGGCAAGAAGATTCATTGTAAACCAAGTGTGGAGTTAAGCGAGAGAGACATGGATTTGAATATTTTCATGTGTTGATAATAAATCTTCTCATGATTTGCTATTCTCATACCAAATCATCAAAAGCATAGTTCCTATGTCGATTAGAAAATTTAGTTGTCAATTGAAAAACTGGTTTCTCAGCTTGTAATTCTTAGAATTTTTTAGTGTAGAGATATTATAAATTACTCTGAAGAAAATACATTGGAAAATAATTATATTTTGTAATTGTTGCTACCCGATACTCTTCTTTCATAAATAAAATTACTTTATTGCTATTATAATCTCATGTGTTAGTGATTGATTCGTTGATTTGAGTTCTTTCATTCTTCCACTCAAAATGAGGGCCCACTGAAGAGTCGTAAGTTAGTGTAATTGTTAAATTTGATTTATGTTTTAGGAGATACTTTAATTTAATTTAAAAATAATCAATTTTTTTATGGTTTATTAATTCTTTGTTTTCAATTCTAGTTTACTCATCATTGCTTTGTTTACACATGTTCAACACTCATAATTAAATGGAAAATGCCAAAAATATTTATTTATTAGTTTTCCCATTTGAATAATTTACTTAGTCTCAGAGTTAAGAGTTAATGACTAGATTGGTTCTAGTTAGAGTTGTGCACACTACTAATATATAAAGTCTTGTAATTTAGAACACTACTTTTGAATATTTTTTTCGTTATGCTCTTTATTTGATTTCCTTAGGTGTTCTTAGAATAGATTTGATTTCAAAGTACTTAAAGTAGTTTCATTTTAAAAAAGGAATAAGATTTATTTTGAGTCAATTATCATAAAATCTCAATTGATTTTAATAGAAAAAGTTCCAATTTTGTCAATTAGAATAAGTCTGTCAATTCAATTCAGTAGCAAAAGCTTTTCATTATGCTTAGTAGAGTAAATTTCGAATTCTTTCTCTTAAACTAGTTTTTATCATAGATTTCTTTCAAGGTATTTCAATTTGAACGAGTCTTATGGAAAGAATATGTGCATACACTTTATGATAAGTAACCTTGAGTAACTTAGATTTGCAAAATGAAATTGAATTTGATAGATTATAATTACATCTTACATTTAAATTCAACCTCTTGATCATAAATAAAACTCAAAGAATATATTTGTGCAAATACACTTCACGGGTACATGAATCTTGGTTTGAAAATTTAATGAAGTAATTTAACTAACAAATAAATTACCAACAATAATTTAATGAAGTTGATAACGCATAAAATTTTACCTATCAAGAAATAATGAGTGCAAATGAGAGGAATTAGGGATGATGATCATATAGAATTGATTAAAAGATTAAAGGAGATGTTGTTCGAGATAGTGATGGAGATTGTTGGAGCCTAATTTGACTCAGCTAAAATTCAAGAGAGGGTCTGAGAAATTCAAGGTTGTTGAGAAATTTAGATGGACAAAAGTCAGATAGGGATTCTTGTGCTATTTTCTAAAGAGATGTTATCAGCTGGAAAGTGCAAGAAGACACACTATTTGAATAGGGGCCTTAGACAATCCTGATGGATGCATAGGCCTGCTAGTCCAGTGCTTTAGTGATTCATGTTGTATACACATGGATGAAAGGATGCCAAGTGTACCTAAAGAAAACTTTACATTTTCACCTTGGAACTGGACTAAAATTTTGCATAAACTACAATTGTTGGAAGTTCATCTTCAAGGCTAACACTAAAAATAAATCACTCTATAGAGAAACTTGCAATAGAAGAAGCTGAACTCGAATATCATCATCTGTCAAACCTTGGTCTTCATGTTCTCGAATGGTGTTGTCAAATACTGGAAAATTTTAGTTTAATATGATGCCCTACAGTAACAAGTTTGGGCCTAACATCATAGGCTCAACATTGTAGGGTTTTGAAGGCCATAGATTTACAGGGTTTCTATATAAGTGATCAAGGTCTTACAACTGTAGGAGAACAATGAAAACAACTTAAGAATTGGAATCTTCAGTTTTGTGAGGGTTTGATAGATAGAGGTATGACAACAATAGAAATTGGTTGTGCAAAGACATTGAAAGTGATTTTCATTGTATAATATGCAAGGATAACTAATAAAACTATGGAAGATATTGGAGTTCTTTGTCACTCTCTTGAAAAATTAACCCTAGATTCTGAGTTTGTTAATGATGTTGGATTGTTGGTAATAGCTCAAGGTTGCACTGATTCAAATTATTTGCATTTACAACGTGTAAATTTCATGGACAAAGCATTAAAATATATGAGTAATCACATATGATTTGTGGAAGATCATATTTACACATGCGTAAAAAAGTTGAGAAAGCATACTAATGCAAATGAAAAGTCGGAGTTCAGAAAATGCACATACTCTCAGATAGTGAATTTCGATTTCTTATTCTGGGCAAATGGAGAAAAAATTCAAAAATCCGCAACATGGGTTTTTTGTAGAATATGCCTGATTGAATTGATACTGGGAATCGTTCAAAAATTAAAAGCATCTTAAGATATTTCGTCAGTTCTTCAAAGCCGAGTTTTTCCAGAAACATCCCACAAAACTGGGTTTGATTCATTCCATGGGAATTCGATTTTCATAATGACAATTTCCTTCTGAGATAATCACTTGGAATTCAGATGATATTTAAATAAAACTCAGTACATTTTAGATTGTAATTTGAGTGCATTCAATCACAAAGAATCATTGGAGAGCTAGATGAATAAGATTGTGTTTTTTTTCAATGGAAGGTTTGGTGGCTATAAGCGTATATGTAGGAGATAATCACAATCTCAGGAATGGGAAGCAAATGCATATAATATGAAAGTAGTTTCCCTCAGAAAACAATTTATCGTTCAACATAAATCAACGACTTGAATCATTCGGCCCAGATCCTATGGTTTTGCGGCATCACAAACTGCTCACAACTTATGTGAGAGAGTTCTCTTGTAGAGTGGTTTGGCTTGAACCACTATACGTAGATCGACGGCCACGATGCAATGCAGCATCACTCACCCATTTTTCAGAAACTGCTACAGGTGTCCCCATAGGTGGTTTATGGTTTTGGTGAAAGTTGTGTGTGGTCAAAACAATGGGGCTCACACATCATTTATGTTCAATATATCTATTTCCATATATTGAATATTTGATGTATTGAGAGTCCAATTAAATTCCAAAATTCAAATGTGTAAAGGATGTAGAACTTGGATGGCCAACTTGTCTGAAAATACATCAGCAGCCAATACATCTGTAGCAAACATGTCATCAAGAATCCCAAAGACTTAACTTCATGATGTTTATTTTTATCTCTTTTATTTTATCTTTCTTATTGTAAAGAGGATTCCTTTTCCCTCAAAATGTAATTAAAGTAGTTGTTAAAACAAGAATTAGTTTAGACAGTTTTGAGAAGCTTGAGCAGTTACAAACTTCTTTCAATATGTATTTAAGGGAAATCAAAATAGAGAAGTGGGTTCAAAGTTTTTGACCTTTCGAGGACTACAATTTTGTACCAAATTTTCTAAAAAATAATGAAATAAGGTCAAGTTTCTTGCACCTATTGATGCTGATGTGTTTTTCCAGTTTCATCATGTGTTTATTCTCCTATGAATGAAGTGAAGTAATGTAGCCGTGGGTCTCTTTTTAGAGTTTGTAAGTAATATTTAAATTTCCTTAATACGCGCTCCTTCAGTCCAAATAATTTCTCACTATAAAGTTCTTTTTGAGATTTAAAGTGATAGATTTTTTTTATACAACATATCATTTCAAGTTACCATTCCATTTTCTTCCTTCCATTTCAAGTTATATCAGCAGATAATGGCATTGTGAAATATTTCATTATATCAGATCATTGAGGGTTATAAATAATTAATTTCCGAAGGTGCTTAAAAAAGACCATCTGATTTCTTAAATTTCTGACATATATTTAAAAATTTCTTCAGCATAGATTCCTAATCATAGCCAAGGGATTGTTTCTTTATATACAACATTTTTTGCCGCCATTGCCGGGGATGAAGAAGCAAAATTTATTCCCTGGGTTTTTGTTCATATTTCCTCTGGTTGTTCAGAGAGGAGGAAATATCAGGTTGTGTTTTTATTCCATAATTCTAGCATATAAAATGCCACAAATGAGGTCGGATACCTCGCAACATAAGGCTCCTATTCCGTCAGATGCTGAAAAATTGGTTTCTAAAAGAGCTCAGAAACCAAAAACACCTTCAACACCTGATCCTACATTGTCTGCTCCTGGTAGCAGGTCTCATAATCCCTTATTCTTGATGGTGAAAAAGATTTAGATTTAAACTTTGGTTGTTTATAATTCACCTAGCGACTCCACTGGTGAAGGTTTCATTAGATGGAGAATTTTTCTCCCAATAAAATGAGAAAGCATCATGGAAAAAGCAAGTATCAGAGTTTTGGTTTTTTAATGGAGGTTCTATTTTTTACTATCAGGTTAGTGGTCTATTTTCCCTTATATATCAAGAATATTTTTTCTTTCTTTATATTCTCATAATATTATAAAGCCTGATAAAGTACATTCTTTATTGGAAAAAGATGATTTTTCTTCTACTTGTATTATTGATCTTGCCACAACATTATCTCCTAAATATGAGAGGAGAGATGATTGTTGCATTACAATTCCTAAAGATAATCAGTCACAGTTTGGGCATAAAGGTGATTATTCATCATCTTTGGATGATAATATTTTGCCTCACAATCAATTGACTATTTTTCAACTCAAATATAGAGAAATATTTAAACCCTTGAAGCTGCCCACAATTCTTCATCAGTATCCTTCAAAAGGATTCAAATTTTTGTCAATTTTCTCTGGAGAGGAGGATATTTCAGCTTAACAACATATCTTGGAATTTGAGTACTTTCGAGACAAATTTAAAATTATTTATGAAGACGTGGTTTTAAGGATGTTTGGTCATTCATTAAAGCAGGGTGTTTAGCAATGGTTTCAGTGTTTGGAAGAAAGTTCAATTAATTTCATGGCAAGGTTTTGAAGATATCTTTGTTAGAGATTAGGGCGAGCGTAATATTTAGGAATTATATTCTATCCAGAAGCAGAGCAATGAATCAATTGATGAGTTTACTAGGAGGTTTCAAAAAATTTATTTCAGCATGCCAAAAGAAATCCGACCTCCTAAAGCAGGAGCTATGGTTTACTATTTGAGGGCTCTTTCTATTGTCTTGGATTTTTATCTCAAGGATAGAAAGCCTTGCACTCTAAATTTGATGTTTCTTTATGCACATGAAATCAAAGATAATGTGTGGGCTTGTAGAAATTTTTCGTATCATGTTGAAAGAACAAGTTTTGTTGAAGACAAGAGGGCATGTCAAGAAAACATTGGAATTTCTTTAAAAGAGAATGAAAATTCAGAGGTGAACAAGGATTTTCAAAAGGTGTTAGAGGATTCATGTATTTCTAGAACACAGGAATTTAAGTGTTCTAAATATTCTGGTAAAAAATTCTTTGCAACAACTAAACTACATGATGAAATCCTGGAAGATCATTACAATTTTCATAATTTTAATGATTTTGTGAATAGAGGGGAAACTAGTGGAGCTTCTCAATTATGTTTGCAGGAGAAGGAAGCTTCTTGTCAAGAATTGGCATTATATGAAGAACATCATCATTATAGGGAAAAAATCTTAGATTTCTATTTTCAGCCTAAATCCCTGCCTGCAGAAAATCACAATCAAGTTCCTCACACAAAATTCCAAATTGAGGAGTCAAACAATGAAGTAAGTTTCCTTGTTCAAAGAGTTCTACATCAGCAAAATGTTCAAGAAAAGGAGGCAGCCGAAAGTTTTTCTCGTCAGTTTTATGATCCAGTAGCTGAGTCTATGAAAAATTTCTTTGATCAGCAACAATATTTTATGCAAGGGTATGTACAAAGTTTTTGATATGGAAAAAATTCATGGTACATTCTTGTTTTGATTTTTAAATTTAGTAGTATGAGGGTATTAAGTCTAACATACAGATGTCAGGTTGGTGCCATTGGAAGTTTGACTTCAATTGATTAAGTTCATCCATGCACATATATATATATATATATATGAGTTGTACATAAATAAGCTCAAGAGTTGAGCATTCCTAGTTGCGGTATTTCTAGCTTAGCATTTCCAGTTCAAGAATAAAGATCCTAGAAGAGAGAGGTTTCAAAGAAGTTTGAAATTTTCAGAGATTTTTGATTGGGATAAAATTCATTTTGACTTAACTCCATGCCCAATAAATGCTACTAATATGCAGGTTGTCCTCGACTCCATGCCCAATAAAGGCTACTGATCTATGAGTTCTCAGCATTTTTCTACCAAAATGTTGTCCCCAATTGGAGCCAGATGTTGTAGCCTAATTTGAATCAGCTAAAATTCAAGAGATGGTATGAGAAATTCAAGGTGTTTGATACATTTAGATGGAAAAAAATCCGATAGGGATTCTTGTACTCTTGTCTAAATAGATGGTATCAGCTGGAAAATGCAAGAAGACACACTATTTGAATAGGGGCCTCAGACAATCCTAATGGATGTATAGGCCTGCTAGTCTAGTGCTTTAGTGATTCACGTTGTATACACATGGATGAAAGGATTCCAAGTGTACCTAAAGAAAAATTTACATTTTCACCTTGGGACTGGACTAAACCCATGCATAAACTATTATTGCTGGAAGTTCATCATCAAGGAAAACACTAAAAAAAATCACTCTATAGAGAAACATGGAATAAAAGAAGTAGAACTGGAATCTTGTAATCTGTCAAACCTTATTCTTAATGTTCTGGGACGGGGTTTTCAAATACTGGAAAATTTGAGTTTAATATGATGCCCTGCAGTCACAAGTTGGGCCTAGCATCAGAAGCTCAACATTGTAGGTTTTTGAAGGCTTTAGATTTAGAGGGTTGCTATATAAGTGATCAAGGTATTACAATTGTACGAGAATAATGCAAACAACTTGAGAATTGGAATATTTAGTTTTGTGAGGGTTTGACAGACAGAGGTATGAAAGCAATACAAATTATTTGTGCAAAGACAATAAAAGTTCTTGGCATTGTAGCATGTGCAAGGATAACTAATAAAACTATGGAATATATTTGAGTTCATTATCACTCTCTTGAAAAATTAACCTTGGATTCTGAGTTTGTTAAAGATTTTGGATTGTTGGTAATAGCTCAGGGTTGCACTAATTCAAATTATTTGCATTTACAGTGTGTAAAATTCATAGAAAAAGCCTTAAAAGCTATGATTAATCACATATGATTTGTGGAAGATCATATTTCCACATGCGTTTAAAAGTTGAGCAAGCATATTGATGCAAATGAAAAGTCAGAGTTCAGAAAACACACATACTCTCGGACAATGAATTTCGATTTCTTATTCTGGGAAAATGGAGAAAATTTTCAAAAATCCACAACATGGGTTTTTTTGCAGAATATGCCCAATTGAAATGATCATGTGAATTGTTCAAAAATTCAAAGTAGTTTAAGAATATTTCATCAGTTCTTCAAAGGCGAGTTTTTCCAGAAATGTCTTGCAAAACTGGGTTTGATTCATTCCATGGGAATTCGATTTACGTAATGACAATTTCCTTCTTAGATGATCACTTGGAATTCAGATGGTATTTAAATAAAACTCAGTACATTTTAGATTCTAATTTGAGTGCATTCAATCACAAAGAATCATTGGAGAGTTGGATGAATAAGATTTTGTTTTTTTTTCAACAGAAGGTTTGGTGGCTATAAGCGTATATGTAGGAGATAATGACATTCTTATGAATGGGAAGTAAACACATATAATATGAAAGTAGTGTGCCTCAGAAAACAAGTTACCGTTCAACATAAATAAATGAATTGGATCATCTAGCCCAGATCCTATGGTTTTGCGACATCACAAACTGCTCAAAACCTATGTGAGAGAGTACTCCCGCTGAGTAGTTTGGCGTGAACCATTATTTGAAGATCGATGGCCATGATGCAATGTGGCATCACTCACCCCTTTTTGAGAAACTGCTACAGGTGCCCCCATAGGTGGATTATGGTTTTGGGGAAATTTTTGTGCAGGAAAAACAATGGGGCTCACATGCAATTTATGTTCAATATATCTATTACCGTACATTGAATATTTGATGTATTATGAGTTCAATTAAATTCCAACATTCAAATTTGTAAAGCATGTAGAGCTCGGCTGGCCAACTTATCTGAAAATACCTCAGCAGCCAGTACATCTGCAACAAACATGTCATCAACAATCCCAAAGACTTAACTTCATGATTTTTACTTTTATCTCTTCTATTTTATCTTTCTTATTGTAAAGAGGATGAATTTTCCCTCGAATTGTAATTGAAGTATTTGTTAAAACAAGAAGTAGTTTAGATAGTTTTGAGAAGTTTGAGCAGTTACAAACTGCTTTCAATATGTATTTAAGGGAAATCACAATACAGAAAAGGGTTCAAAGTTTTCGACCTTTGGAGGACTGCAATTTTGTACTGAATTTTCTGAAAATTAATGAAAGAAGATCAATTGTTTTGAACCTATTGATGTTGATGCGTTTTTCCAGTTTCATCATGTGTTTATTCTCTTGTGAATGAAGTGAATTAATGTAGTTGCGGGTCTATTTTTACATTTTTTAAGTAAGAGTTAAATGTCCTTAATGTGCACTCCTTCACTCCAACTATTTTCTCTTTTTAAAATTCTTTCTGATATTTAAAGTGATAGATTCTATTATACATCATATCATTTTAAGCTTCCATTTCATTTTCTTCCTTCCATTTCAAGTAATATCAGAAGATAATGGCATTGTGAAATCTTTCATTATATCAGATCATTGAAGGTTATAAATAATTAATTTCCAAAGGTGCTTAACAAAGACCATTTGATTTCTTAAATTTGTGACATATTTTAAAAATGTCTTAAGCACGGATTCCTTATCACAGCCAAGGGATTGTTTCTTCAGATACAACAGAGACAATTGATCTAAATCTCTTATTATCATTTTTTTTATGGTCTCCTAATGCTACATTAAGGGATCTAGTGTAAAATAGAAACACACATGGAAATCGATTAATTAAATGTAAATTTATTCTTGAAATATTTCTTAATTCAACATTGCTTTCTTAATTTATGTTGAGTGTATTTTCTGCTACGTCTTAAAACTAATAAATAATAGAAAACATTGGTTTTATCATGAGATTACAGTCTTCTGGATTGTTATAGGGTTTTTATTTTCATTTGGATTTTTCACTTTCAAATAAAATATTTGGATTAATTTTAATGGATTAAATATTCGTTCAAAACTACCATTTGACGTAAAAGAACTTCATATAGATTGATTCCAAAATATTTAACATAATAGAATAAAAACATGTTATTATGATAATGATATCCCTCTCTGAGCAGTTTGAGGAATACATGAAAATAGATTCATCTAAACACATGTGTATTATATACTAAGATGAATCACAAAAATCAAGTTGAATTTTTTTTTATTCTTAAAATACATGAATTCACACACACATACACCCACACAAATGCACATATTATTCTCATATTTATATATTTTTCATTATGATAATGATTGATTTTTTAATAAATTTTAATTTAGAGTTGGTTTTTAATTATGCTTAGTTAAAATACTAGGTTTTTTTTTTTTAACCTTGAATTTTGTTTCACTTTGTTTATTAACATTACATTACATATCTCATGATGTTGGGTTGTAAATTAAATCTCACTTCTCCCTATGCAACAAACACACTATTTAAGCTTTAGTGAATGAATTAAGTGCTCATTTTGTTTAGCCATTGGTGAACATTTTGAATGTTGGGTTAATAAGGAAAACAATTGAAAATGTGTTAGTAATTAACTTGGAAAAGAATAGGGAGAGGGAAGACATGAAGAGAGATTTTAAATTTCTCACTATTAAGATAATAGGTATTAATTATTCACTATTTATTATTCATATGCATATCCAAAAAACACATCTCACATAAGAGAAGGGATAGTTCAAGGAGGAACACATATTCAACTCACAACCAAAGTAGTATTATATTAGTACTAGGGTGGATACCTCTATAAACACCCTATTGGTATAAATATCATGGTAATTGAATTTGTACTCTCATGTTTATTATTCACTATTTCATATTCACACATGAAAACACATGCCGCACAATAAATCCCAAAATTGGGGAGAGGGAGTTTGAACAAGGACACATATGTTCCACAACTAACCAAATATTATATTAGTAAGGAGATCACTATTGATAGGGATACACATATTAGCATAAGAATTATGGTATGCTAGGATTATATGTTATCATGGACAAAAATTCATGATTATTATAAGCTGGAAAATAAAAGGATAGGATATGTTAAGGTCATAGAAAATTTTCCAAAATGCAAAATACAATGAATTATAGTATTCATTGTCATGTTTATGTTGTTCTTGCTACATCACCCTCCAGATTTTGACCTACATTCAGATTTTGGAGCATCCCTTGGATCATGATAACTGTCATTTCTACATGTTAGGATGATTTTACACCATTTTCCCAAGATTTCAAGTCCCTTTCTAAAGGAATCCCAAGTGTCATATTTTATCAAGGGAATTGTCGTTCTTTATGAAATATATTTTTGGCACATCTTTTAAGCGGAATCTCTTATACATTCTCTTGTATTAAAGGATCCTATATATCATCAGGACATGCATTAGTCTCATTTCTAAGGTATTGTGCACTATCTCTTTGCAGTCAACACTAGTATCGAAAGGTATATACTACGTGTCACACTTGAAGGTAAGTGTTGCTTTGTTGTCATTTTATTCAATGAAGGTTGATTTTGGGTACTAAGTTTTTCCTCATCATTTGGTTGGTATTTAGAAGTATTTGATCATGTTCATATTCTTGTTACATGATTTTATTCTCATATTTATACTTCATTAATCCCACACTTAGTCAATTTAGGAAATTTTCTTGTTCCTATCAAATTGTGAAATTCATCACTGATCCCCCCGCCTTCTCCAAATATGGACTACTAATTCTCATGCCATAGAGGTGAAGCTCTATTATCCTTGAACTACACACTGCACATGCATAGAGGACTACCTCCTTCAACTACGCATCACACATTCCCATAGCTCAGTAACCCTTGTCTACCCACTATACTTTCCCAATGTGCAGTCCTTGACCACCTTTCATAGTGTTTCACACTTCGCACTTCTAGTGGACAATAGTGTAATTCCTTTACCTATCCCATGTTCAACTATACAATATTCATGTCCTCTCCTTCATCAACTACACATTACACAATCACAATACCTAGGAATGTCACTCTTTCCTCTTGCACTTTCCCAATGTGCAATCTCTCACTTTCATGTCTCTATCAATTGTACACTACACTGTCACAATTTTTAATCCCTACCTCCTAACACCTTCTCTTGCACATTTCTCTCAAAAAATAATGTCTCCTCAATAGTGTGCATTGTCCCATCATAGTCATTATGCAACATGAGAAAAAAGGTAAACTAGGTGATTTTGGGACCGATGTTATATTTCCATGAGATAAATTCACTTGTAGGTGTTATGATCGTATCATGTTAGGATGATGCTCAAGGACGAAATCAACAATATGTTGCAAGAAAATAATTGTGGAGTTCAGATACAAAGATAACAATGAGACAAAGGGACATTGAACTATGACACGTGGATGAAGAACAAGGTGACATGGAAGACTCTATATCATAATAATCCCTTTGGAGGATGAGGATGAAGTACAAGTATATCTATCATGAATATCAGAAGATAACAAGAAAGTAAAGGTTTTGGCATTGATACACTACAATGATGTCTTATGTCACCATTTCCAGGTCATGGGATCTCAAAGTGTCGCTCCCAGAGTCATATGTTGTTAATGTATTTTTCCACATGTAATATTATATTTAAAAAAAATGGAAGAAAATGTTAAATGTGTGGAAGCCCAAGGGTCCCACATGGAATGTGAGAAGTCACTAGAAAGTCCTAAAGTCATTTGGAAGCTCATAGTTCCAATAAGAATTTGAAGAGTCACGAGAGAGATCAAGAGCTATGAGGGACGGTCAAGAGTCATAAGTGAGGTAGAGAGTTACTTGATTTGTTCTATATACACCCTCATAGCTCAAGAAAAATACTTTTAACCTTGGCTTCACAAGCTAAGAATATGAGAGCATATTAGTATTTTAAGGAGCAAGTGGTGGCTTAATGTTCCAGTACTGGAACTAGTGTAGTACCATTGTAATGGTGTACCTTGGTAATTTCACTTGATTTGAAGCTATTGGATCCAACCCACTTTCATGGATATGTCGTGAATGATTGTAATAATATTCTTTCATTTTTTGCAATGTATGTTTATGTTTCTACATACTAATATAAATTAACTATTTTGTTAGCTTTAGTATGCTTCTTTGAATTGTGCATCTCTTAATTTCATGATTTTTGTTTATTTGTGAACTATTTCGCATGATAACTAATGATTATTTTATATATATGCATGTGTATTTATTAGGATAGTACAATTAATTTTCATTTAAAGACCCATTTTCTCTTCCATATTTTTGAAAGAAACTTTGTACACTTTGCAATTGAATACGTCACAAGGCTAACTTAGTTATTCATCTCAAGAGTATATGCGTTCCTCCTATGTCATTTATTGAAACCAAGATAAATCATTAAGAATATTGTAGTCATTCTTATCTCCTGGATGGGGCTCCTAATCCAAACGGTGTGAGGTCTATTTGGGACTTCATATTGGGGAGATTTCTTGCATGTTGGTGGTTTCCATCACCGTCAACATTTTGGCGCTAGAAATAGGGAAATTTTTTTATGGATGATATAATTCACCACATCCACATAAAGAACCTTTTGTTCAAGGTAGAAATTGTATGAGCCCAACTCCAACACGTATATCTGAGAAAGGAGAGTCATCTCACGAATTTATGGACCATTATTATGAATTATCTTACATGACACTTCTGACACTTAAATCTATTACTCATTAGTTTTCTAGAGCTATTGGATCACTTCTTGTCACATATGTTCATCCTAATAAGTAGTCAAAGAAAGAGACAACACGTTTTGGTGTGTTAGTTTCTTCGATGAACAAATTGGTTACCGCAACCCTTGAATATTTAGCTATCTCACATGAATAATATCTTTGTCAATGGGACCTTCCACCACTTATTGGAGAAAATATAAAGGGATACAAGGAGGATGTTCAATTCTTTGACCAAGAACAACTGATAGATAACGAACAACTAGAGAATAAGGAAAATATGAATGGTGAAGGAGAAGACTCTTCAGAATTAGAGACTGAAGAAGAGGAGGAGAATAAAGACATGGATGATGACCAATTGGATTAGATGGCCCAATGTAATCCTGCTCTTTTGATAAATATCCATCATTTACCAAAGCACCTGAAAGATCACATTGATAATTTGTACTCACATCTACGAATTTTAGTGGTATGTTTTGATGATGTATCTTGTATATTATTTACATCCACTCTAGAAGGTATATCATCAATTTGGTACCATAGCCTTCCACTAAATTCAATCCATAATCAGAGGGAGTTTAAACAATTATTCTTTGAAAATTTTGTTGATGACAAATCTCCTGCCATGTTACTTAAATAACTCAAAAAAATTAATATGGGGGGGAAAGAAAAGGTTAAGGATTTTAATTAGATATTTACATGTATTTTTAATAATTTCCCCTCTAATGTGGAACATCATGATTCAATTACATAGGATTATTAAACTATTTCCTTTCCGACTAACATTTTCTTCTTAGTTAAGAAATTTTCAAAGAAACATTTGGCTCTGAAATTTGCAGAAGAAATAACTGTTGAGAAGGACTTAAGGTATATTGGGGTTATTCTTTATCAAGGGGATTCAAAGACTCGAAAGAAACTAGTAAAATGTCATAAGAATATTTCTCTAAGACTAAAGACAAAGATCCCTTTCATATGGAAAGATTGAATAAATCCATGAATTTTTAAACTAATGAAGTATATGAACTCAAAAGGAATTAAAGTGAGGCTTACTCTAATAACAAGCATTTTAATCTATTCCTTAAGAAGAAAGTAAATCAACAAGCCAAGTATGCATAAAGCTCTAATGTTGTATTTAATGTTGAAATTGGGCATGGATAATTATTATACCTTTCATTAAGAAGCACATTTTGTGACAAAATTCCCTCAATGGAAACACAACATGAATGTTGTGGTTTTCAATGTTATAGAAATTTTTTTAGAAGAAGAGAATCCAGCGTAGACTCAAGATATTGATGAAACGACCTCGACAGAGGAAAAAACAAGTGTTGGTGATTTAATTTTCACATTTTACCTTATCTTGAATAATGATTGACAGGTTGATAGTAAGCCCCCACTGAATGAATCTCCTCCTCAAAAACTTGTTAAGAAATATTATTTGAGGACAAAAGGTCTAGTTCCTAAACAAGATGTGAGGAAGAAATTGTTGAGAAAGAACTTTCATCGTAGTAACCTTGCACGGGCCACTTAAGCCAAATCCAAGAGTGTCCAAACTCAAAATAGCACTTCTCGAAATTGTAAGAACAATTTTGTCACTCCTGACATAGTAAACACAGTTTCACCACCTACCACTTCAACACATCTTTTCCAACATGAGGACATCGATCATAATGTTCTTGAAGACATGAAAAAAACTCATGCAAATATATCTATTTATGAGCTACCAAAGTTGGCAGGCCAATTTCAGTTGATCATCTAGGAATTTACACCTCAACCTTCATCGAGTAAGAAAATGTTTACTTCCCAAGCCTCGTTTGATAAGTATCCTACTATTCTCAAATCAGTAGTTAATGAAGCTAATGTAAACTATAGATCTACTTGCCCCCCTTTATTTTAGCTTTTGATATTTTCAATTATAATGTCCATAATTGTCTAGTTGATTCTGGTACATCTGCCAATGTCATGCCTTTATCTATTGCAAATAAAATCAATGTGAAATGGGAAAATATTGACGTTGGGATCATACAGCTATATAGATTTCTAGTAGATTTAATTGGTGAATTAAATAATGTTAAATTCATTTATCATATGATCATAGAGTTCGCCAATGTATTGATATTGTCATTGTGGACATTCCAAAATATTATTGATTTGTTTTATGTAGAGATTGGTATAACAAGTTGCAATGACACTTTGTTGCTAACTACTCACATTTTTTTCTTCCTGATAAGGGAAATAATGTTCAAATTCGATTATAGAATGATCCTTTCATGAAGAACACAATTACAAAGCTTGAAGCCCCTAATGATCCCATTAGTATTTTTACTAGGGAACCTAACTAGGAAAAACCCCTCCTCTATTTTTGTATAAAATCCATGTAGATTCAAACTGATATTTGTAATAATCTAAAACAAAATACTTTAATATACTCTACAAATTGTGGAAACCAATTACGATCGCATAATCACATGAATAAGAAAAGTAATTTATTGTTACACTTCAATCAAGTGTTTGAGAGCCTCGACTAAAAACATTATATATATATATATATATATATATATATATATATATATTTCATAAGTCAAAGAATATGAGAACAATACAATGCTTCTTTTAGACTTCAGAGCTCTCTATGTTATCTTTTTCTGTCTCACTACTTCCTAGGCTGACTTTGGCCAATACTTGGCCAATTTCTTAGCCTTCCAATATCCTAATTCCTTGTGAAGTTACATGAGGAAATAGACCCCTATATAATGAGGAAATTCCCTAATAGTAGTTTCACAATGGATCAAGTCTCTTCCTCTAACTCAATGCACTACATGTACAATTGGAAGATGATACAACTAATAATACACTTCCATTTAACTCCAATCTCAACTCGCTCTTTCTCATAACTCACATGCATGATTTATTTATGAGTGAATTATCAGTTATCTCATTGATCACTACATTTGAATTAAATCCAATTTAATTCACTTGACCTCTCACTAGCTCCTCCATCAGTTAGAACTAGTTAAACTGATTTAACTCAAACAAATTAAGTTAATTAATTACAACTCAAAATAAACTATAATTGCCCCCCCCAAAAACTTAGAGAACACTCTACATGCCTCCCATTAGAATCTCAACTTGAATTAGCTAGACTAACTAAGTCTCCCTAACTTAGTTAACTCGTACAAGTTGTCATGTGATGTGGAATTACGATTTACTTATAATTGTTGTGAAGATAAATCCCCTCTGGGGACAAAGGTGATCTCTCTATCCCTAGAGTGGGTCTAGCAACTTAAGATGCTTTCTAATGCAAATATATCTTAGCTAATATTAAAAATGAGATAATAAAGGAGATAAAGGTACCTTTTCCTGATGTTATGTTTGAGCTCGTTGATGATGACCATGATCCACGATCCTTCTAGGCTCATTCCTTGCTACTGGTGGCACACGAATACCTGCATATGATCAAGAGGAAACAATAAATAGAATACAATACATAATAGCCATTAAAAATTATTTATCTAGCAGATCAAGGAGTACCAGAATATTTGCACAAATGATTAGACAAATATAGAAATCAAACATCATATGTTTTATTAATGAATATAAAAGAGAGAGCTTACAGCACATGCATTGATGTTGGAGGCCTCCATTTGGTGAAAATTTGAGTCCTTTACAAAATCTCTAAAGCGTTCCTTCTCCCAAATAACTTAGGCATTATCATAGTGCAGGAATTTAAAGGGAAAGAGAGTTCAAACTAGCCCAACAATGACCAACTAGCACGGAAAATTTTAAGGATGGAAGTTTATCTTAAAGTTTATAAACCTTGGTGAATCTTACTAGTCACTAATATGTAAATTGAATTTTTTTAATGATATTTTTGTAAAAATATTTAGGTTTATAATTATTTTACATTGGTATATATGAAATTTTGGCGATCTTTAAGACAAAATAATTTTACACTATAAAATTTGGGCGAACAAATTTTCAAAAAAATGGAAATTACTGAATCTTTTTTTGGAAAAAAACATGGAAAATTAACCCACCTACGAATATTAGCCCCTAAAATTTTCCCTGCCAACTAGTAATGGAAGGGTTGGGAACAATTTACAGGAAGAGAGAAGAGCTTAGGAGCACATGAAATATTGACCCAAAGATCCACTTTCTAAGCAATAAACCCACATGGATGAGATCAAATCTCTAAAATAAAAGAGCTCGACTCTATCACCACCATTTAACAACCAACTCGCCTCCATGAAACTTCTAGAGTTCAAAGCTTCTACTCTAGTTGAATAAATGCTGCCAGAAAGGAATCAACGTGGTTTTCCAGGAAACAAGGGCACTTACAGGGCTAAACCAAAACTGTCAACTTGCCATCAATGTGGTCAGGAGACTAGAAAATTTGGTGACCTAGAAAACTAGGGTTTTGACCAAGTTCCTTTAGTAATATTCCAAGGAAATTTTCTTTGAATCTTTGGGGGATGTCTTTACATATTTTTCCATGGTGTAAACATTACACAAGATATGTCACAAGGCACTTAAGGATCAGGAACATAAATTTAGCATGGTGAAAAGTTAATTTGTAATAGATGCCCCCTAAAGCATGAAGTAAGAACAGGGAGTGACGGATGAAATTATTTATGAACCAAGGCAAAGAATTTATATCACTGCCAGGAAAACTGCCAATTAAACATAATAGAATATATGACATCGCTAGTATGAATATGCCTAACCAAGGAAAGCTGCACTAGGCATCAAATAACACATGAACCATGGCATTGTCGAAGTTATTGGGTGTCATTTTTGTACTCATTCCCTACATTTTCTTTCGACATTTTTAACCTCCAACCTTGGGACTACCTTTTCCTTTTTCATTTTTTGTTATCATCAAATAGTGTAACTTTACCATATTTCATCATCTTGCCATTCTCATTAATTGTTATGATGTATTGTTTCCTTTTTGTGGCTATCTGGGGTGAATATTGGAGGAAGTTCTTTGGTATTTTTTATACTCATTTAGATACCACTTTAAGCACAAGAGACCTAGAACATATGGGCATATAGAACCAAGTGGGAGCATGTTTTTACAATGTGCTATTACATGGCACTGCTACCTCACCAAAATTCAAAACCTTTGCTGTCATGACCTATGTTGTTACACCACGATGTTGTTACACTGCAACGTTGTTATAGGTCCATTGTTACAAACTGTTGTTATAGTCATGCTATTAATTGCATACTGTCAACTTCTGAATGTTGATCTATTTTCAAATGTTGTTACACTACAGTTTTTTCATTCCAACGACATTTGTAGGAGTCATCATATATTTTCGTTTAGAATAAAAACGTCATGCAGTTTTGATTGAAATCAACATTTTCCCAGTTAAGACTCTATTGAGGGAATAGGTTGTAGCTATAATTACTTTATTTTGATCATCATGAGCATCCTAAGATTCTCATGACAGATGTGTCCCTCATTTTTTGTACATGTAACTTTTATATAACCACTCGGACCTTTAATGTTAGGGGGTTAGCACATAAAATTATTGCCAATTTGACTCTAATTTTGAGCACCATAATAGAGAATATCGTATGGTTATTGTTATATGTGTTGACATATTTAATTCTTATTTGGTTTCTATCTTCTCCTACGTCCTATTAAAGAGGAAGGGCCCTCCTATTTAGCAGGGACTACAGTGATAAAGTAGTTGTAGTATATCTCATATTTTATTCTACGTATTTGTGGAGTGTTATTTTTGTTGTGTCGACTATAAGTATATCTTCTTCAGTTTCAGGTATTTATTATGATGTTACATGAATTCAGTTATAAATACCAGTTGGTGTATTTATTGTGTGGCGCACTAGATATCAGTTTATCAGAAGTGTGATTACATTCTTGTAGATCCTTTTTTTATTCCTAAATGAGTGTTAATTTTCAGCAATTGATTCAACAAGGGTTTCTTCTTATTTTATTTCTTCTTTTGGTATGATGTATCGACACAAACAATGCAATTTTCATTGAAATAAAAGACATCCTTGGATTGATAATTTATGTGTACCATCTTAGTCATGTAACAACGATTAATAAAATCGAACATTTTGGCATTACAGTCGCAATACCGAACGAAATACGACGAGTGGTTGGGTCCTGGGCCAAGACTTGGCTGAATGTTGGAAATCTTGAGGCCATAATGCTTTTCATTTATTCTTCAAGTAGCTAGGCTAGGGTGTATGAAGAGGAGTCCTAGTATTATTACCTACAGTCAACATTGGGGAAAGGGAATATCTCCCTAAACGGCACTATATTTCTCACCCTTCTTAGGGCTTTATCACCAGAATTTCTCACCCATATTAGGGCTTTATATTAGGGCTTTATTGGAAATGACAACACAATCAGCCAAAATTTTTTGTTTTATGGTAGGGTGTTCTTAGTTATCAATTGTTAGGCGATAAGATGAGAGGTAAGAACCTACAAATCGCTCTAACATACTTGAGAGAGCTCACCATTGCTACACTGGGGCACTTAGATGTGTGATTTTTGGGTGTTTTTTTTATAGAACGTGCCTTTAGCTATGCATTTGTTGGGTGGTAAGATAAGAGGTAAGAACTTGTGCATTACTCTAACATACCTGAGCGGGATCACCAATGTAGAACAGAGGTACTCATAGTAAATATTGATACACATAGGGTCCATGTGTGCATTTATGAAAGTAGAGAAACAAAAACACCCCCACTCTAACTACCTACAGGAAAGACAGGTTGTAAAAAATAAAATAAAATTGCAGATTTGGGAAGGAAGACATTATTTGCGGATCTGATTTCAAAAGCAGAGAAAGAATAAATCACTTCATACAGGGACACTAGGAAGACAAGACCACATAAATCTGCCATTATATCAAGGCCAGAGGCATCTGCACCTTCATTATCTAGACCTCATCATCCTTCACACAACATATCCACTCCTGAAATTAAGACCCCAGATCAGAAACAACAATGGAAAGTTGTTGATCAAAACCTAAGAGTTGAAGGAAAAGGGGAAACTAGTGAGGGGAAGCCAACGCTTGAACCTGAACAAATATTAATTGTTTATCATCATCTGGATTTAGATAGAGTAGTGAAGTAGTCGATCCTGGAACAACCTCTTCCCTTATCCATCTGTCAATCCCTACACATTCTATGGTCAACTCATCTCATCAGGAAGGATCAACTATGGGGGATGAAAATACTAGAGAAGATGGTACTGTTACTTTTTAATTCCCAATACCGGAAATAAGAGAATAATCTCCTATGAAAAATATTCCCTTATCATCTCTTCCATCCTTTCAAGGGATGGCCATCGAAGATCCTGACACCTTTATGTTCGAGTTCGATGTCCTATGTAGAAGTTATGACTACTCTACAGATGCCCAGAAGCTAAAAAATTTTCATACTACTCTGAAAGGAGTAGCGTTGAGATGGTCCATGAGATTGGGTGTTGGCTCAATCCGAACCAAGAGTGACATGAAGGAGGAATTTCTCTCTAAGTAGCAAGATTACTATCGAACCAGGGATTTGAAGGAATAAATCTCCATAATTACATAGAAGGAAGAGGAAAGCTTGGAAGACTACATGGAACGATTCCATTATAATTTACAAAGGTCTAAGTTTGGTGACTAAGCCTCAGAAATCTTGAAAATAATATTTATAAGAGGTATGAGAGATGACTTTATGGAGCACTTGAATCTGTTAGGAAAAGGAGACATATCACAAGAATCACTTGAAGAAATAATGAAGCTCTATCTACGGAGTTCAAGAGGATCGACCAAGGGAAGGATTTTAGTTCGGGACCCTTCCTTTTGGATACAGAAGTCCACAATTGGAGGAGTAACTAGAGAAGAGATCGGGAATCTATTTGAGGATTTTAAAAATGGCCTCCTCAGTACTCTATCTGCCTAGATTATCACAGTACAAGTCAAGAAAGCACAATTAGAATTTGAAACGGCTTTGGAAATATTCTATCCTCGATGCAAAAAGAAACATCTACCAAGGGAATGTGAACTGGACATCATTAGCTTGTGCAACATTTGTGAGTTGGCGCATTCCACTGGTCAATGCCCAAAACTACCTAGATTGAAATCAGTGCTTAAGGAATCAAGCGAGGGATTCCAATCTTCCTACTTCATTGGATCAAAGAGACCATGGCATCCGCGACCTACAGGTATGCCTCCAGTTTTTTTCTCTTTTAATCCTTGGAATAATTCATAAAATGGTCAGCAATTTCCATTGCCATATCCTACTCCTTCTTCAACACAATTTCCATCGACCTGGAACTAGTGGCCTTCCCCTCCACCAATGCAATATCCTCCATCACAATCTTATCCTTGGAGTCAGAATTGGAGAGGTAATGCGCAAGGTCTATCCCCCTATGCACTGCCAATGTAGCAGCAATTACAACTGCCTCCTCTCCAAACTCCTACACCTCCTGTCCGACCCCCATTTCATGTGCAACCTAACTCCAATCCAAATAAGAAGGAAACCTAGAGCATAGACACCCTCGCTACTTTCCAGACTTACCTTATAACTCCTATTGGGCTCAATGAGATTCAACTTTGATCGGAAAAAGTAATCATACCTGGCCATACTCCTATTATTACCGAGGAAGAAATTGAGTCACCCAGAAAGGGTATAGTCAATTCTGAAATAGTTGTTACACATGTAACAACCGATAAAGAACCAACCGTTACCCTTGTAGTGTCCAGCTCAAAAAGGCCTATTGTTCCTAGAACAACCAACTCGATCAAGGCTGGTGCATCTGTGACATCTAACTTAGCTGTAAGAGCTTAGGATGCTATATACCCTCAATGATTAATGAAAACTGGGTCAGCCTCATAAACTAAATCAAAGTTGGTTTTACCTATTTATGCCAAAATGGTGAGAGATCTATGGGTAAAAAAATCCTGGAAGGAAGCCGAAGGACCGTGATACTATCCATGTTATGGTGAAAATTTCCAAACTAATGATTTATCAACCTTTGTTAGCTAAATATAATGACCCAGGAAATCCTATAGTTAATTTTCATATTATGACCCACCCATAACTAATACTCTGATCGATTTGGGGGCAGACATTAATGTAATGACCAAGGATATTTTTATCTCCCTTGGACTTCATGGAATCAAACCTACACCTACTGTACTTGAATTAGCATATAGGTCCCATGTCAAACCTGAAGTGGTGATGGAATATGTTGTGATGAATGTAGCTTCTTGGAGATATCCGGCTGATTTTCTCATTTTGCAAACCAAATCCAACCTGGGGGGTCATCCTTTAATTTTGGGGAGACCATAGCTAGCCACTGCAGATGCATTTATCAAATGTAGATCTAGATCTATGATGAAATCATATGGGCATGCCACTATAATCTGAACCTTTACCACCCAGTGAAACCGCACATGGACTTGACTAGTCTCTAGTGGGACAAATTTGAACATGAACATGATTTCTCCCTACCTCTCCTCACACTTGGAAAAGCACAATGTTTTAAGGATGAAACATAAGATGACATTATTAACGACTTTATTAGAAATTTTGCCTCTATCGCTTCCATTAGAGATCCAGGGGAGGAAGATGAGTTAATTGATGTAAATATTGAACATATGATAACCACTCCGCATACTGAAAACAATCTCATCAAAAGTGAGCCAAGTAAATATTTAAGCATTAATCCTAACTTGACTACTGATAACAACAAATTGCTGATACGGCTGTTACTTATGTATAAAAGGAATTTTCATGGGATTACACTGACATGAAACGAATCCATCTTAGCCTATGCACTCACCACATTTACCTTAAATATGGCTGCAAATTAGTTAGGCAACTGCAGCACCGAATGAATCCCACACTTAAGGAGAGACTGAAAGAGGAATTACAGAAACTCCTTAATGCTAACTTCACTATCCCATATATAACAGTCAGTGGGTGTCTCCTTTTCCCATTGTTATGAACAATAACGGAAAATGGAGAGTTTGTGTATAATATAGAGAACTTAACAAGGCCACCCAAAATGACCATTTTCCTTTACCATTTATAGACCAAGTCCTGGATACTCTTTCTGGGAAAAAATTATTTTCATTTATGGATGGATTCAGTGGCTATAAATAAATATATATTTCCTCGGAAGACCAAGACAATACAACCTTTACTTTCCCATTGGGTACTTTTGCATATAGAGTCCTTCCTTTTGGCCTCTGCAATATGCCTGCAGCCTTTCAAGGAGAAATATTGGGCATCTTTTCAGATCTGTTGAATGATTTCCTTGAAATTTTCATGGATGATTTCACACCTTACAAAGATGCTTTTGAAATAGCATTAGTTAATTTGGAAAAGGTGTTGTAACATTGTGTACAAAATAATGTTTCTTTGAGCTCTCAGAAGTGCCACGTGATGATGACAGAAGGGATTGTGCTGGGACATTTCATTTCAGCAAATGCAATCAAGGTAGACCTTGTAAAAATTGAGGTAATCTCAAAAATCCCAGCTCCTGGGACTTAAAAGGAGGTATGTTGCTTTCAGGTACATGTAGGATACTATAAGAAATTTATAGAATTTTTTTCAAATATCGCATCTCCTTTTTTTCTTTTCTTATGAAAGATGTGGAATTTGTGTGGACAGGTAAGTGTGAGCAAGCCTTTTTGAAGTTGAAGCATGGTTTAGCAGTAGCACCTGTGTTGCGAGGATAAAACTGGAAACTGCCATTTCATATTTATACAAATGCATCTCACATAGCTGTAGGTGTTTTTTTGGGTCAGATGGAGGAAAAGAAGCATCATGCCATCTATTATATTAGTAAGACTTTAACTCCATTCGAGCTTAATTAAACAGTGACCTAGAAGGAATTCCTAGCAGTAGTGCATGCTATCAATAAGTTTCGGCATTAAATCAGCGGGTATCAAGTATTTGTACACACTGACCAATCTACCATTTGATTTCTAATGAATAAGCATGTTACTAATGGTAGAGTGACACGATGGTTATTGTTGTTACAAGAATTTGATATCACTATTCCAAATAAACATAGGAAAGATATGTAGCTGTTAATTTCCTTTCTAGGTTAACCATAGGTGATAATTGCACTACTACTGAGGATTATTTTTCAGATGATTATATTTTTTCCATATCTACTCACTCACCATGGTATGCAGATATAGCCAACTATCTTGCTGCAGTTAAATTCCCCCACTACTTATCTTCTAGAGAAAAAAGGAATATCATACAATAGAGTGCCACCAAATTCATACTCCTGGATAGAGGGAAATGTCTCTCACACTGGATCAGACTTTCAGATTGAGCACTGTGTTAGAGAAGACAAGATATTTGATACCTTGAAGGCTTACCATGAGGAGCCCTGCATAGGGTACTTCGCAGGCAAGAGGATTGGGTACGAAGTACTCTCAACAGGGTACTATTGGCCAACTATGTTCCAGGATGCGAAGAGGTTTTTGAAGGGGTATGCTAGCTTCCAAAGGATGGGCCAACCTATGTAATCAGATGAGATGTTGTTACAACCTTAAGTAGTGATATAGCCATTTTTGAATTGGGCCCTAGATTTTGTAGGGACAATTAATCCTTCATCACAACACATATCATATGTATTGGTCTGTATAGACTACGTCACAAAGTGCGTCAAAGCGAAGGAATTAGCTAGAGATACAGAGTGTCAGGAACCAAGTCTGTATATCTATTCCTACCATTTATACCCACTTTATTTATCAATTGTATCATTTACACTCAAGTCATGTTCTAAAGTGCACACATAAATCCCCCTATATGTATTCTTGGAATATTTAGTTAATGAATTAAAGTCACGAGGATTTTTAATTTATGTGATTTAATAATTTCACTATTTTCATAGATTTGGTGATCGAATGATCATATCCCCAATTCCTGGGATAGCTCTGAGTTGGCAGCACTATTTTGAAAAATCACTGCAATAGCACAATGACTCCAGATCCCTTCACTACCTTCTTTAGTATCTAGATTGTCTATTATAATGTTGTATATTTGTAGGCATTAGTTGTCAAAATTTAGGAATAGTCATTGTAAGCATTTGTATAAGAAAGGCATTGGAGTTGGGAGTCGGGGGTTGGTAATGTAAGGAATTGAGTTTTGTAACAGAACATTATTTTATCAAGTTAATGAAAGATTAGTTTCCTGTCACTTTTGTGAGTTGTGAGCATATCACAACCCTGGTCAGAGAGTTGGGCCCTCTCTCAAATCAGGTGCTACGTATTTCCTGTGTGTTGTTATTTCTATTTCCTGTTTCTTATCATTTGTAATTGTTGTGGAAGTAAACATATTTGGTGATATTCTTATTGATGTGAATGCATTAAGATATTTACGATTTATTACCAATATTTTTTTATTTGTTGTTATAGTGATTGTTGTTTTGTTTAATTATCGAATCCACGGTTGATACTGAAATTGTGATATTGTATCTACATATATTGTGTGCGTTAACCTTGCAATAAAAAATGCACCCAGATTGATGAATTTTTATGGGAAAGGGTTTGAATATTTATTCACACTTCGATGCAAAAAATTTGGCGCCATTGTCGGGGATGCCAAAAAAGGTGCAAGGACACAATTAATATCGATCTAAGGATCAATATCTCATCTTGTGGAGGGAAATGCTACCCTGATCTAGGTCCTAAGCATAGATTTTCTATTTTTTATTGATTTCTTAGGAACCAATCTCTCATATTAGGGAGGCAAATGCTACCCTACTCTAGGTCCTAAGCTTTAGTTGTTTTCTTTTTTTTGTTTTTATTTATGTTGATTTCTTGGGGCCCAACCTCTCATCTTGGGGAGTGTAATGCTACCCTGCTCTAGGTCCCAATCTTAATATTTCATTGATTTCTCTTTCTTTATTTCCTTTTTGATAAAAAAACCCAATCTCTCGTCCTGGGGAGGGAATTTTTCTTTCCCTTCTCTAGGTCCCAAGCGTAGGAGTTATTTAGATATTGTTCTCCTCATCAATTGTATGAACAAAGATTCAAACAAGAGGGGTAGAGGAGGACCCCCAAAGAAATGAAGAGAGGATTTGGGAAGGATCACCTATATCCAGGAACTTAACACATAGGCCAAATCAGAAGCATCTTCGCGGGCCATTGTCAGGGTAAGGACTCAGAAGAAATATGATGAGAAATCGGTTGTGCAGCCAGTGCCATCCATGGTACCTAAAAGGACTCTTTCAATGATAGAAGAAGAGGTTAACAAGGTATCAGTAGAAGAAACACCTTTTTTGTTAGTAGAAGGAGAGGAAATTGCAAGCAAGGGATCTAAGGAATTAAGAAATTTTAGTGGGGAAGAAGAACTTCTGAGGGAATTCGCATCATTGTGAGACTGAGGAAGTGCTGTGAAACCTCCCATGATTGAATCACCTCAGTTATGAGTTGCAGATCCAGTCAAAACCTCAGGTGAGTATTGGAGGATATTTATGGCACCTGCAACTTCCTCTATTGACTTCCCAATTGAGGATATCAGAGGAGATGCACCAATGAATCCTATCCCTTTAACAACTCTACCTAATTTTCACGGGCTTTCCTCCGAAGACCCTAACACATTCCTTTTTGAATTTTTTATTTTCTGTCGATGGTATGACTATATTGCTGATCCTCAAAAACTAAAGATATTCCCTACTACATTGAAGGGAACAACCTTGTGATGGTTCATGGGTTTGGGAGGTAAAAATAACTCCTCATGGGATGAAATGAAAAACATTTTTCTGGAGAAGTACCAGGATTACTGTAAATCCCGTGACATCAAGGAAGAAATTTTTAAACTTGTACAGAAAGAGGACGAGAATATGGAAGGTTGCGTGGAATGATTTGAATAGACGCTACATAGGTGAGGCCATAGTAACCTGGACAAAGGTATTTTGAAGATCATCCTTCTCGAGGAATTAATGGAAGTCTCTCTGGAGCTCTTAAATATAGTAGGAAGGGGGGGTATATCGAAAGAAGAGTTCCATCCTATCTCTAACTTGTGCATCTAGTGTTTGCGGGGGGCTACAAGAAATAGACAAGGGATTCGGTCATAAAAAACATTCAGTGGAGGGTTCACAAAGGAATAAATTGGAAACCTATTGGATAATCTTAGAACTGATATCTTGAGCATAATTTCTGCCCAGATGTACATGCTACAGGAAAAAAATAAATATATGGAATTGGAGAATACTATGGTCACATTATGCCATCAGTGTAGAAAGAAACATTTGCTGAAGGAATGTCCATTGAATACAGTTGAATCCTACTCAATTTGTCTACAGATTCATGCAACCATCTCATGTCCTTCCTTATGAGGATTGAAGGAAATATTTCAAAGAGAAAGCAAGGAAAGTGCAGTGAATCAACTATGTTTCATGGGATCTAAGAATGCATGGCAGCCATAGCCACCGAATATGAGTCAAGGTATGCCTCAGGACCCATCTCAATATTTTAGTAATTTGAATAAGGGTCCCCAATTTGTACATTTTTCACCAGCATGGCCCCAGTATTGTCAATATCAACCTTGGAAACCATGGTTCCCTCAGACCAGTTTGAACCCTTCATGGACACAGAGATCGCGTTGACCTTCTCCTTCGAGAAAATTTCCCCAACCTACGCCACAATAGAAACTCTAGTTGCTGTCCAATATTCCTCCTAGTAATCCACCCCTTCGACCTTAGCTTCCCATCAAACCCAATCCAAATCTCCATAATAAGGGAGTTCGGCAAGATGACACTCTCAACATTCCTTCATACAACATCTCTACTGCCAGATTTAATGGAATAAAATTACGATCTAGGCGGGTAGTGAAGGCCCCAACTTCTTCTATTATTATTGAACAAATTGACAGTGAAGTTATAAAACCAAAAATAGTTGGGGGTAAACAAAACCAATATATTGTAAATCAAACACCCCCTCAACCTACTATTAACCAGGGATTTCCAATCAATCCACTGAATCCGTAAAGATTAACCCTAAGTAAATAGAGCCCTCAAGCATAATTTGATTTTATGGGAGAATTACAAAATTTGTTTGTTAAAATCCCCCTACTTCAAGCTAAGAGGGATGTACCAATCTATGTGAAAAATATCAAAGAATGTTGTTCTAAAAATCCTGGAAAGAGATCAAAAGATCCACAGACCATCCATGTGATGGGTAAATTCTTTGACATCATGCTGCGAAAAGTCATTCCTGTAAAATATGGGGATCCAAGGAATCCAATTCTGAATGTACAGATAATGGGGTTGAAATCCCAAATGTATTGGTAGAATTGGGTGCTTCCATAAATTTCATTACCTCCAAAACTATTCATGCATTAGGCCTTAGAAACCTTAAACCAACTCCCACTATCTTGGAATTGGCAGATAGATCCACAGTAAGACAATAAGGGAAGTTGGAGGATGTTACGATTTCGGTTGAATCATGGCACTATCCCATGGACCTCCTAGTGTTGTAAACACAATCCCCAACTGGTGGTCATCCCTTAATTCTGGGGAGACCTTGGCTTGCAACTGAAGATGCCTATATTGGGTGTTGATCTGGAAATATGGTTATATCTAATGATACAGTTACAAAGAACCTCAACCTCTATCCTCCTGCAGAACCGAGCCCATTATAAAAATCGTCAATAAAACGAAAACCTCTACCAATGGAAGAACATGAGCCTGGAAACGAATAAATTAGACTGGTCCTTACCATTTGGTAGGCCCTTCAATTCAAAATAGAAATAGAGGATGCCACCATTAACACCTTTATTAATGACCCCTGCTCTGTTTCTAATTCAAGTCATCAAATTCTGGAATCTTCCATGAGTTTTGAAACGCAGGAAAACATTAAACTAGAAGATGAAATTGAAAGTATGCCTACGAATTTGTCCCATGATAGCATTCCCATCGAAATTGAGACGGGAAAAACACCGAACATTAACCCAAATCTTTCAGAATCCCAGAAAAAACAGCTCCTAAAATTTATTTGAACCCATAAGGAAGCCTTTGCCTGGGATTACATGGACATGAAGGGGATTCCTGCTAATATGTGCACTCATCATATATATATCCAATTATATTGTTGTCCTATGAGAGAGCCTTAGAGAAGAATGAACCTCACCCTAAAAAACATTTTCAAAGAGGAACTTTAGAAGTTACTAGATGTAGGATTCATTTACCCCATGTTAGACAGCCAACAGGTTTCTCCATTGGTTATTGTTCCCAAGAAGAATGGTAAATGAAATATTTGTGTGGACTATAGGGAGTTGAACAAGGCAACTCAAAAAGACCATTGCCCTTTGTCGTTCATTGACCAAGTCCTGTATACCTTGGCTGGGAAGAAGTTTTCCTCCTTCTTGGATGGGTTTAGTGGGTATAATCAGATCCAGATAGCCCCTGAGGACCAAGATAAAACCTCCTTCATATGCCCCTAGGGAAACTTTTCATACTGAGTCCTACCATTTGGTCTTTGTAATGCACCTGCAACATTCCAGAGGGAAATATTGGGGATTTTTTCTGATCTAGTAGATGATAGCGTTAAGATTTATATGGACGAATTCACTCCATACGGGGATTAATTTGAAGAAGCCTTGGGAAATTTAGAAAAAGTGCTTGAAATATGTAAGAAGACTCATGTCTCTCTGAGTACAGTTAAAAGTCACATGATGAGGGAGGAGGGAATAGTTCTGGAAAACCTGCTCTCAACAGCTAGGATTTGAGTTGATCCGGCAAAGTAGAGGTAATTGTGCATTTTCTTGTACCTAAAACACTCACACAGGTACGTAGGTTTATTGGTTGCACTAAATATTACAGTCGTTTTATATAATTTTTTTCTAAAATAGCATCCCCACTTTTTCAGCTGCTAACTAAAGATGCAGAATTTTTGTGGACAGGTAATTGTGAAGCATCTTTTAGAAAAATCAAGGAACTTGTTTGTACAATTGAAATATTGCGAGGACTAGATTGGGAACTTCCATTTCACATCCATATTGATGCCTCTCAAATAGAATTTGGGGCAGTGCTAGGACAGCATGAAGATAAGAAGTCATATGTAGTTTACTACGCCAGGAAGGGCTTGAATCCCGTTGAACTAAACTACACAGTAAAAGAAAAGGAATTCTTGGCAATGATCTATGCCATCATTAAATTCTGCCACCACATTACTATGTATCCTACTTTCGTGCATATTGATCATGTAGCAATCAGGTATTTTATGAATAAACCTATCACCCCTGGTCGTATTACAAGATGGTTACTATTGATTCAAGAATTTGACATTACCATAGTAGATAAAATAGGGAAGGATAATGTAGTTTTTGATTTCCTTTCTAGAATGGATAATAATGATGAAGGTACACCCATAAAGGATATTTTTCCAGATGAACATATTTTTTCAATTTCCACTATTCCTCCATGGTATGTAGATATCACTAACTATCTTGCTATAGGAAAGGTGCCTCATCATTTTTCATACAGGGAATTATGAAAGATCATTCATCCTAGTTCCTGATACTCTTGGATAGCAGGATATCTTTTTCATACATGTGTCGATCAGCAAGTCTGTTGTTCTGTATCTGAGGATGACATTTATGAAGTAATTAAGGTTGCTCATGATGGCCCTTATGGAGGGAATTTTGTGGATAAGAGGATAGGACATAAGGTATTTAATATGGGATATTATTGGACCTCTATATTTCAGGATGCCCATGACTATGTCTGTGCATTTGACAGTTGCTAACGGATGGGTTAACCAAGCCGATCAGATGAAATGCCACTACAGCCCCAGGTAGTCCTTCAACTTTTCTAGAAGTGGGAAATTGAATTTTTTTGGTCCATTTAACCCACCTTCACATCAGAAGGTCCATATTTTGGTCTGCACAAATTTTTCAATTAAGTGGGTGGAAGAAAAGGTTGTTGTGCAAGGAAGAGAACAGGTTGTTTCAGATTTTCTATTTGACGATATTTTTTCTCTTTATGGTGCTCCAAGAGAGATTGTTTCATATGGAGGAGCGCAATTTACATCCCACATGATAGAGAGGCTTGTGCATAAATATGAGATAAAACATAGAGTTACATCTATTTATCATCCCCAGGTGAATGGTTAGGTAGAAATCACAAGCAAGGTATTGGAAAATATCTTGACAAAGACTATAGCCAGACATCGTCGAGATTGGGCAGAGAAACTTCTTAAAGCTCTTTGGGAATACATAACAACATGGAGGAACACAACAGGGTTTTCACCATTCGAGTCGGTATATGGGAAAATCCCATTGTTTCCGATAGAATTTGAGATTAGTACACTCAGAATAGCTTTGGAGGTAGGAATCGATCTGTGAGATGCCCAGAAACACAGGCTCAAATAACTAAATGAGTTAGATGAAATCTATTTGATGGTTGTCCAGAAGACTGCTACAATTCAACAACAGATAACAAAATGGCACGATAAATTCATTAAAAATAAGGTGTTTAACAGTGGAGGTTTGGCATTACTCTATGATTCTCATTGAAAGGACTTCAAGGGAAAGCTTTTCTCTCAGTGGATGGGACCTTATGAGGTGGACATAGCTTTTGATAATGGAACAATCAAACTTGTCACAATCGATGATAATCATGCTTCTTTCATAACAAATGGACATCATCTGACACTATATCACTGCCCAAATTCTAAGGATACCTTCATTAAACATCTCTCTAAAAGATCTAGTCTAAAGGTTGTTAGTGCAGAGAATTCCTCCTCTACATCCTTAAAAAATGATAAAAAAATTATATAGTAATAGGAATAAAATGTTGTTACTGCTAAATTGGTTTTCTTTTGAAGGTACAATTACGGGAGTGCAATTTTGTGGAGTTGAAAATTTTCTAAAGTACCTAATGTTGTTACTCTAGAAATTTTCTAAGTATTGGTTGCTGCTACCCTTGGAAAATTTTTTATAAGTGTTGGATGTTGTTACCCCTCCAAATTTTTTACTCTTAGAATTTGTCTAAGTGTTGGATGTTGTTACTCCATCGGTGATGTGACTCTGTCATTGCTATGACTTCGTCGCTACTGTTACTCTGGCACTGTTGTTACTCCGTCACAGTTGTTACTCTGGTAGTGTTATGACTGTGTAACTATTGTTACTCTATCACTGTTTTTACTCTTCCATTGCTATTACTCTAGTAGTGTTGTTACTCCATATTGTCGTGACTATGTTAGTGCTGTGACTATGTCACTGATGTTACTCCGCAAGGCTGTCACTCTGCTAAGGTAAGTCGCCAAGTATGTCCTCATCAAATTTTACAAATTTGATTAAATACTCCATTGAAAATACATTTGACGTGCCCATGGATGATCAATCATTAAGTTGGCGAGTTTGTTTCATAACCGAATAATGGCATAATCAAATCACAATGATGATTTGTCGACACCACCATTAGAACTCGTGTTGATTATACATTACACGATTTGTACCATTATTTTTCATAATTATGAAAATGCATTCAGACTCGAAGTAAGTACGCTCTGACAATCTAATCATTCCTTTCTAAATATATGAAATAATTACCATGAACATTCATCATTATTACCATAATCTATCGTTCATTTTTCTTGCTTTTTGAAATACTTTCAATTTTTATTTTCTACCTCCATTCCATTTCTACCATGCAATCACAGCAGGAGATTAATTTTCGATGCTCCCTCACAATGGTCTGTTGCTATTCCAAAGTTCTTCTGTAGATCTTCTACGGGATGGGTGGTTTGGCAGTGAGACATGAGCCCGAAGATACCGTGCTAGTCTGCAGTAATGTAGTTGCATGATAGGTCTTCATAGACGTAGGATGGTATGTTTATTTCGATAGATTATAGGGGTTTGATGAGGAAGTTACAGAGGAATTTTTTGTTAATATGGAAGGATATCATTCCAAAGTGTGAGGTTTAGAAATAAATTTTACAGAGGAGGTCATTTTAGCAGTCAGTAGACTACCACAGTGAACGCAGAAATGGTTTTCACGAAATACTCCCCTGCCAGAATTTCCAGAGTTGTTTCTGCAGGGTGGAGAGAGAGCAATTTTTAAAGGGAGAGGATACGATCAAAATTCTCTACCGCATCCATGGGGAGAAGTAGAATACTTTGTTATGAGGTATATAACCTAAGAGGGGTGGTTTAACACCCTGTTCAAGTATCATTTCAAGCTCCTATCTCACCACAGATAGCGGCAGGCACAGGTTCACACTGTGGACATGTCTTTCTTTCTTTTGAAAAATATTCAGCTTATGGCACATTCTGCTTGGCATTCACAGCAGGTATTGGTAGTTAGTACAAACCATGGGATGTTTCGTATATTGTTAATGTATGCATTGGCCCAACTTCATGTTCCTTGGGCACAATTTCTCGAGCTAAAAAAAGAAGAAATGGAGGTTGTGATAGCTTCAAGGGAGGAAGATGAGCCAAAAGAAATAGAGGAAGAAGAATATGCATCCCCTCCTAGATCATCTGAGGAAAAGGATCTATAAGAAATGGAAGCAGTATCAAAATCTCCTGCTAGTTCAGTAGAATAGGGTGATGTAGAAGAGATGGAAGAATAAGAACCAGCATCTCCTGTTGGTTCAGCAGAGGAAGAATAACCAGAGGAAATAGAAGAGGAGGAGGCCACAATGGATGCTTCCACACAAGAACCAAAATCTCCTGTTGGTCCATTGGAAGAAGAATAACCAGAGGAAATGGATGTAGAAGAAGCCACAATCGATGCGGTTACACAAGAACCAACATTTATTGTTGGTCCATTGGAGAAGGAGGAAATAGAAAGAATGGAAGTGGAAGAGGCCAAAATCGATGTTGTTACACAAGAACTAGCATCGAATGTTGGCCCGACAAAAATAAAAATAGTGGATATGGAAGGTGATGCAGTCGAGGTTGTTATAGAAGAACACACCTCTTGTGTGGGGCCAATTGATGCAGGAATTTTGGAAACATAGGGAAGAATTGATGTTGTCCCTTAGGAATTAGCACTTGCTGTGATGGTACAAAAGAATTAACTTTAGTTGAAGGGTTGGAAAGTGATGATGTTAAACAAGAACTAAAACCACTTACCCAAGATAATTTAGACCTTGAAATAGATAGTGGTGTTACACAAGAACCACCACTAATTCAATTAAGCCAAGGAAATATGGAAAGAATAAGTCTGGTAGTCAACACTGTTCTTCAAGAACTAGTGTCAATTGCAGGTCAGAAGGGCGATGAAAAAGAAGGCTTGGTCCAAGCAGAGAAGACAGTTGGTGATGAAAATGAGCCTGAGGTATCGGACATAGCTAGAGAAAACGTGCAGGAGGATTCCCCTCCTTCTCCATTTCTAGCCACTCTACCAAGAGGTGTAAAGAAGTTCCACTCCCATCGACGCCATATAGAAGAAATAGTTGTTCCTCCGGTTGTAGAATTCATCGAGACAAAATTAGACAGAGCTGATGGTGCAGCCATTCGTGATCCGACACTTGGTTATTCACATTTAGAGCGGCTCGAAGAATTCAACATGGGAACACAAGAACCCATGCTAACATAAGGACATGAGATAGATGAGGCCACGCCATACGTGGAAATTATCCAGTATGAATCAAATGTGCAGGGGTCAAAATCAATGCTTGAGCTGATAGAAGAAAACCCTGTAGCAGAGCATGAACAAGGAATGGATGTTGAAGGCGTTGCCCAAATAACTGTAGAAATTCCAGAACCAGGAAGAGACACTGAAGAAGTGACTCCCAAGGAGAGGGGACAATTTAGGCAGGATTTGGTGAAAATGGAGCTTGTCAACACCTTTTTGGATAGTAACCCACCAGTCCCTGAACCAGTTGTGGTGCGAGTTGAAGAAATTGTTCTTAAGAAATAATTTATAGGTTAATCTGCAAGAAGGACACCACCTCTCAAGGAGCGATATTAGCTCTAGTTCAAGGAAACTATGAAATTAAAAATAAAAATTGGTCGGGTAAGGAGGCATATATCGTGGCTAAAGAAGAAAGTGAGAAAATATAAAATAGAAGCTGGAAAACCAAAGGTTGAGGTTGATATTGTTGCTACACAGACCAACCCTATAGAATATCTGTTTCAAGCACAAAACTTTACTCTATCTGCTGAAATCTAGAAATGGCAAGCTGTTGCTATCGATCTCCATCAAGGGACCATAACATTAAAAGAACACAGAGGAGAGATGAAGAGGGTCCACGAGCCTGAAGCCCAAACCATTACTGGGTATATAGATCAGCTAGATATATTAAATCAGAAGCAAGAGAAGCAAAAGAAAAATATTGAAGGCTTAGAGGAGAAGGTGCTGATGCTGAAAGCTGATAAGAAGGAAATTTTTACCTTGACACAACAGGTAATGGCCTGCCAACCTCTTGCCCATATTTATGCCTTATTTCTCCATGAACAATTTCATTTCATTTGCCTGGAGAGTGTTCATAACGAGATTAGTCACGAAATAGAAGATCTGATACATTTTCTTCGTATTTTTTTAATTCACGATGTTGTGAATGAGCATTTGATGTGTGAGTTATATATGCATGAATATTTCTTGAGTGATGACTAAACTTTCAACCCAGTCCAATTTGTGGGAGACATCCATTTTAGGGCTGTTACCTCCTCCACCATTAATAAGGTAAAGTGGGAAAAGGATTTTGATACATTTGAAGAGAATCAAGATACAAGGCCATTGATGATAAGGAGAGAGAATGGTTAGTCTGTGAACATTGACAACAATCTTACCATATTTTTACATATTGAGGGACGCAAAAAACAAATGTTGGCCACGCAAAAATCGTGTATTAATCTTTGTACCCAACAAGTGGTTACTTTCACAGATGATGCTTGTGATGGCTGCCAAAGGAGATGGATGTTTTCGTCATCAGCTGTCAGAAACCAAGAGCCTTTTGGGTCACCTAAATTTACATGAGAATTAAAGATATTACCATGATATGTTGAATGCATCAAAATTCGTGGGGTCCTTTGGATGGGACTGAGGTTTCAGTTCCCCATTTTTTGGCTACCAACGGAACAATATACTCCAACATACAACATGGGTGACGATTGGTGGAAGTAAATTATTCTTACATATGGATATAAAACCTCGGGGATTGAGATGGAAAATAAATATTGTAATATTCCTTCTTAGGAATTTCAGTAATATGGACAGTGAAAACAATGTTTTCAAAAAATTACGCTATAGAATTGAGAAAATGGACTTGGATCCTTTAGTTTAAATTTTATAACCTTCATATACATAATGGGATTAGAAACAAATCATTCTAGCTATGTTAAACAGATCTCCCCAACCCAATATAGCTCAAAAACATCCAAACCCCATGACTCTTACCAGACAGAAATTCTGAAGCATGTGACAGCATTTTTCCATGAGGGTTTCTATAGAAAATATGAATCATAACAGATCTAGAGATTTCATTAATCATAGAGCCAAGAAAATGGAGGTCCAACCCCTTTTATACAAAATGGAGACAACCCAGCAAGGGTTTCATGAATGCATAAGTATAAAATGGTAGCTCTGTAGAAAAAACATGCAGTATACTACAAATATATATTGATATGGCTGAAAAATACATAAAATGGCTAAATAATACATAAAATGGCTGAAAGACCCTCCTTACTAGCCTTCCAGGAGAGGAAGAGCCCCTTTCTCCTAGGGAACTAGCACAAAATCAAGGGATTTAACCCTACCATAACATCACCTTTAGAAATGATGTATTTTTTGCAAGAGACTGTGCCGTAGAGGTTGGTGACTACTTGACCCAAAGTATAATGGTGGAAATGTAGCCCAAAATTCTCCTCTTATATCCCTTTATCAAGCTAAACCAAGAAAGAGAGTGGAACTCCCGCATGAGAATCCCTTGCACTAAAAAGTGTAGCAAACCTAGCTAAATAACTGAAGCATGTAAGAAGTCATAAGACCCAAACATAGACAAGATTATGAATGCATATCATGGTTTCCATCCCCTCCCTTTTATTCTTGGGGAGCCTCCTCACCCTTGACCCTACACATTTATGAGGTTACTTCCTTGCAAAGAGTCCTCCATCAAAATTGTGTTGTCCACATTGGTTTCCCTCCTCTTTTAGTGGCGCTATTGATTCGGTAAACATACATCTAGCCTTCATGAATTTCCTCCTTTCACACCAAAGGTGGCTTTATTTTTCCTTCCTAAATTGATCCCCTTTCACATTGGGAATGCTTTATTCTAACTAAAGAGATTTAAGGGTCTCCTTACCCCATTTATTCTTATAAGATGCAAAACAGTGCAACATATAATATTCCAACTAGTAGAAGCTAATTGGGAATATTATAGTCCTCCCCTCTCAAAATTTGTTTTTCCTCAAGCAATAACAAAGAAGGATGTTGTAAGATCTTCTCTCCTTCCCAAGTGGCATCCTCATCAGGAAGATTTCTCCATTGAATCAGATATTCCTTGATCACCCGATTCCTTAGCTACCTCTCCCATATATCCAAGATTTCCTCTGGTTGCAAAATGAGATGGCCTTCATCATTAATAGGTGGGAGGTCCACATTGGCAACTATATTTTTTCCAATGTCCTTCTTGAGGCATGAAACATGGAAGATGTTATGGATCTTGCTCCCCTTAGGAAGTGTTGGAATCGAGTCTCCTTGCAAGCTACGAAACTAGTCCATTTTGAGTATTTTTGTTATATTTAGTATAGTGTAGGGGTTTTGGGGTGGGTCAAAGCCCCAAAAAGCATTGTAATGGGGTTAAAGGGTAAACTAGGGGTCCAAAAACCATGGGTTGCGGACCATAGGAATGTTAAAGCTAGATCGCTATAAATAGAGAGGCATTTCGGATTGTAGAGGGTAAGGTTTTGATGAGATATTGATGTGATATATTATGTAAGTGATCTATTGGGGTTTTTAGGGAATGGACTCCTACTGGCTGTGTGCGTGGAGATCCTAGTCTAGCTATGTGTGGACCCTGCTGCTATGTGCGCAGGTTGGGAAGGGAATTGTAAGGGTAATGAATGAATGAATATGCAAGATTATTGGATCTGAATCTGTGAGTACTATTGAATGGATTACTGATAATTACTATGTTATGCATTTCTATGTCTTTGCACTGCGAAGGTCTGTATATTGAATGATTGGATCTATTCTTCTTTGGTTATATCTTGCTGCGAAAGTCTGTGTAATGAAGTAAATCTAGATCTATTCTGTTTGGGTATGTAATGATGTGTTAATATTATGAAAAGCATATAATTGTAGGTCTAGTGCATGTGGATGCAATAAACTTGACCCTGCGCAGAGATAATCTGAATAGAACGCAGCCCTGCTTGCCTTACCCTTCCTTTCTCAGGGTGCAGAAACCTGGTTCCAACACCCACCCATACTACTTTGGGTGAGACTGTGACCTACGCAAGTAGGTCACTGCCGAAACGGCCAGTATTATAGGGGTTTGTTGGCAAACCTTGCACACCGAACCTGGGTCAGGACCCCTCAAGCCAAAAAATGGTTCCGTTGTTGAGACGAAGAGATCTAACAACAAGAGCGCGTAGTGGCATTATAGATCTAGTGTAGAGCTGAATAAGCCAAGGTAAACCAGAGGAACCCATGGAAACACACTTAAAATTGCCTACATTTAAAGGAGTAGCCGATGAGAACCTAGAATGATTCTGGTTTGTGGACAACTCGGTATGGACGGCGCAAGGGGTGGTAAGTGATACGGTAAAAAGAGCGTAGCTATCCTTGGCTTTTGAAGGAAGGGCAATGGATTGGTATATGCGGTACATATCTCAAAATGGGAGCGCAACGCTTCAAAGTATTAAGGATGCCCTAAAACAACAATTCCAGAAACCAAAGCCCTATTCCCAACTGATATCGAAAGTAAAGGAATTCAAGAATGGAGTATCTGAGTCAGTCTGGGAGGTTGATCATTGGTTAAAGAAAGTGATTCGAGAGGATGAGTTCAAGTACAATGACAAACAGCACACAGAATGGTTTATCACCATGCTGCTCCCTCGCCTTAGTACAACCATGAATCACCAAACTTTTAGCACGCAAGACAATGCCTTGGAGGATGCTATGAGATTAGAAGCTACACCTCTTGAGGACACTACACTGGCGATACAACAGATCCAGAAACAAGTAGAAGCAATGCTCCAGGAAATTCAGGATCTGCAGCTAGGAAACAAAAGGAGGGCTGGTATGGAGCAAGGTCACACAAAAACACCAAAAGCGTGTAGCCCGAAACATTGGACTCTAAAGGGACCTCTGCGCTAGCGTGGGGAAAGTTGCATAGCCAAATCGCAGGGCACCCCCATCTTCGCACCAAAGAAAAACTGGTATCAACGTTGCCGAGTGAATGGCTATGAGAAGCAGAGCTGTACCAAAGGAGAAAAAAGGAAAAACGACCCTACGTCACCAAGAACCCCCTGGGCCAAGGATGACTTCCCCCATGAAGAGAGGAATAGAAGCCAAAGTGGAAGCACAGGTCAAAGTAGAGGCCATCTGGTCTGTTATAACTGTGGGAACGCAGGACATTTTTCAAGAGACTGCCTACGATAGTCTTGCAGGTATTGTAGACAGTGGAACCATACGCCGGAAGACTGCTTGACCCTACAAAGCAAGATACAGGATAAGTAGTTTTTTTCTGCGTAGAAGAAGCACATGGTCCAAGGTCAAGAGGAAAAATTCAATATAATAACACGCAGTGGATTAGCAACTGGGAGAACTAAGGAAACAAATGAATCTAACTCACTAATCTGCAATGTAGTTGACAAACAAGAAGGATTAGACTTGGGTAAAATCAAGGAAACATTTATAAAAACATGAAGGGATCTCTTTGAGGCTAAGTGCTCGTATCGAGGGGATATGGAACTGGTGGAGGATGTTAGAATATTTTACAAGTATGTGTAAGATTGCTGCGCAACCCTCAGGCTCTACGGACTATGCAGATCTTACTAGAAAAGTTAAGCAGAAAGGGGGTACCAGATGAAAGAGATACAGAGCCAACACCAACAAGGAGGGAATATATCTATATGCTAGCAGTTCAAGACAAGGATCCAAGTCAGGAGCCAGAAATATGGTAGAACGGGTTAAGGGAAGCCTCCACGCTGCGATGCCTTTGTATCATAAAATAACCCCTCTTTAAAACCTCTAAGGGAGGGATGGAGGAAGAGCTAGGCCTAACCCCCTGCAGCATACCTATCGTAAGGAAGGGTTCGAATGACTCACACATAAGACCCAAGTTCCCCACGCCATGTACAGCTTCCACAGGTACTGACCTTATATGCTAGATTTCCTTTACAATGGTGGCACGACTGAGGGACAGACTTTTGGCTCCAGTATCAACCCCCTTGTAAACCTCAATCAGACAGGTACGACAAGTCTTATGGCCTTGGATCAAGAGCTCCTTAGAAAACAAGCCTGTGTTGGGGGAAGGTGGAAAACTAGCGCCAAGCAATAATTATAATGTAACTAATACAACTAAGTTCAGGGGGATAAGACGGCTAGCCGTTGGAAATATAACATTTGGTAAAAAGCAGGAGTTACCGTTGGGTAGAGCAGATCTGGAGCGGCGGGCTGATCGAATTACCGAGGGATTTTACCATTACTGGGGAAACCCGCCCTGTGATGAATACCCCCTCCTGGTATCCAAAATCCTTGCCTTAAAAGGGGGTTGGCTGCACAAAGGTAAGCAACCTACTTTAAGCATCTCATGGAAGCTACCCAGCAGCGAATTTTTTTGCAATCACAGTGACCCTCTCATGACTGAGCAACCCTCTCCGTTGGACAATAATCAGCCAGAGCTGGGATTCATCTTCCATCCAAGGATGTCGACCACTGCTGCTCAGCCCTCCACGCCGACGGACCCAGAGGTAGAATATATTCTAACAGATGAGCTAGAACTAGAAGAAGTTCCCCCCCCGCGCAGGCCACAAGGAAAGGTAAGGAAAAAGTTCAAAGTTCGAAGGCTCAACCTCAGATGGAAAAATGACCCCGAAATTCCCCAAGATGTCTCAGGCCTCCAGCTGCTGATACCTAGGAGGAGGCGCTGCCTGCTAAACCAATTAATTGGTTACCCCCTTTTGTTTTCCCACGGCGGCCTTCGACGTAGATACCGAAAAATTTGGATGGCCTGATCACTTACCTCTAGACTCCTCTAACCCCCAGCAAGGTCCCTATCATTGGTGATCCCTGTGGGCATCTCCATGAAGTCAAGTTTGATGACCATAATCTGGTGGAACCTGACACCTTCTCCGAGTTAAGCCCTGAGTTATATTTCAAAATGCTCCATGGCGTTGGTGGAACCACGGTGGTCCCGCAACGTTGGGTCTCCGGCTTGGCAAGATCTGGACTGTTGAATTTGCTCCAGATGCCCTGCTTTGGCCACTACACCATCACAGATCGGCTGGCATGCCAACTACTAGCCCTCACACACAATGATAGCTTATGGATTCATGATAGAATCCCTATTGATGTTGAGTTGATCCACAAAATCATGGGAATTCCAAAACAGGGGCCAAACCCGCTCGCAGAAGTTGGAAAGAAGTATGAAGCTGCTACCGCGTCTTATGTCTGGAAGACCTATGCAGTCCAGCGCAACCAAATGGGGTTTTTAATCCAAACCATCAACGATCTAGCTACAAAATTGGGCACCCGACTGCTAGCCTGCAAACTCATGCGAAGGTGCCAGTGGCAACTGTCCCCGCTTATGTCATCCAACTTGCCGGCCAATGTGCCAAAGTTGAGATTTTTAATTGGGCTCAATACTTGTGTGAAGAATTCCTCGCTAATTTCCATGAGTCTCAAGAGCATGGGACTGCTTTCTTTTATGCATGGTTGTTATTCCTCATTGCCCTAGTCACTTGGGACAAACCAGAAGAGTTGGTAGTCCCCGATCTCCCTACTGGGATGTGCGAAGGTGCTCGGTATGCCCAACTATGGTACTCTAAGGATAAACAACGTATTGAGGATAAAAAGGTCTTCTGGGTCCTCTTCCAAAGTAGTGTCACCACTGCCATAAACTCCCAACCCCAATTTTCCCCTACGATATACGACAAATACAAGCATATCATAACTTTCCAAATTACTATGCATCATGTCCGGATTCCAAGCCTTGCTATTCAAGCCTGGACAGAACTCCCCTTTATGGTGTCGGATGAGGAGATCGAGCTACTAATTGCCCTGTGGCCCCCTGAATGGACACAAGGTCTTTCTAGTACTCTAGAAATAGTTTCAGCAAGGCCCACAAATAAGCCACTACAGCAGTATGCCACAGCCTCCAAACTGGAAACTACTGTCACTCATGATAACTGCATAGGGCCATCGGCGTCAGGTCCTTTGAAAACATTGAAGCAACAGGCCCATCATGAGCAGTATGACGTGACAGTCACATTAACGGGGGGAGATTTGGAACAAATCACAGACGCGATCATGCTGGCGACAGAGGAAAAATGGGCACTTAGCATGACTCAATGGAACGATGGGGTTACCTCTCTCCAGAAAGACCTTCACACCCTGCAAATCAATTCTCAACCACATCTAATCCAGACAGGCCAAGCACCACCTCTACCAGTCAATAATAATTTTACATCGGGCGAGACAACAAGTGGACTTTGGAACATCCCTACTAGTGCCCTAGATGGGATGCAGCTCCCGAAAGGCACCGAAGTTCAGCTGGCTCTCAATCGATTGACCCCTGAAGCCTTGCACGCTCTCCTTCATAGTATCATCCAAGAAAGTAGTGACTGAACTTAATCTACCACTCGACAGCTTGCGGCAGCTAATCACGCCCTTCACCATAAAAGTCAGGTGGTAGTCCACGCTCAGTCACAACAGGCAGAGCTGGAAACGGAAATCCATCAGCTATGCACGGAAGTCACCAAGGCGATCACCGCTAACAACACGCCTATAAGTAAAGTGGAAAAACTAGTGGCTACTTTTAAAGCCTCCCACTAGGAGGTTTCGAAATTATAGTCCAAACTACAACCTGGCACGCCTCCAGAAACTCGTGACCAGCGTACTGCAACTATCACAGAAGCCACTACGATGATTAAGGGGAAAATATATCGAGGCACCACCCTAATGGAATCAGCCATACAGCTTTGGTCACAGATCCAGTGTGACCCCGTTCTTCAACAAATCAATCAGGAATTACGCTAGCATGAGAAGGCTGTGGAAGAAATCAGTTCTACGTTATCTACTTCGGTACCTGCCCAACATTTAGCACGATTGAAAACCATCAATGAACTCCAGGATAAGATTGCAAAGCTTCGACAAAAACAACACGCTGTCACAGAACGCTTGAAGCCTTGGACTGCTTTGGCCATCTAGTTAACACATGACATTGATGCCGCCAATAAACGCCTTAATCAGTTATTAACAAGTGTTACTTCGGCTACTGACGATCCACCTTCCCAAAAGATGGTTACTTTTGCACAGGAAGTTGCGTCTCAATGCTAGACGATCCTCCCTCTGCTTACACGCTCTCTAGATACTTTGCGGACACAATTTGGTGACGCACCGGTGGAGTGACTTAGGACGAGTCACAGGATTGTGTTGGGGGACTGTTGGAACGGGGTCTCCTTGCAAGCTATGAAACCGGTCCATTTTGGGTATTTTGTTATATTTAGTATAGCGCAGGGGTTTTGGGGTGGGTCAAATCCCCAAAAAGCATTGTAATGGGGTTAAAAGGTAAACTAGAGGTCTGAAAACCATGGGTTGCGGACCATAGGAATGTTAAAGCTAGATTGTTATAAATAGAGAGGCATTTCAGATTGTAGAGGGTAAGGTTTTGATGAGATATTTATGTGATCTATTGTGTAAGTGATCTATTTGGGTTTTTGGGGAATGGACTCCTGTTGGATGTGTGCGTGGAGATCCTAGTCCAGTTGTGTGTGGACCTTGCTGTTGTGTGCGCAGGTTGGGAAGGGAATTGTAAGGGTGACGAATGAATGAATATGCAAGATTATTGTATCTGAATATATGAGTACTATTGAATCGATTGCTAATAATTACTGTGTTATGCATTTCTCTGTCTTTGCGCTGCAAAGGTCTGTATATTGAATGATTGGATCTATTCTGCTTTGGTTGTATCTTGCTGTGAAAGTCTGTGTAATGAAGTAAATATAGATCTGTTCTGTTTGGCTATGTAATGATGTGTTAATATTATGAAAAGCATATAATTGTAGATCTAGTGCACGTGGATGCAATAAACTTGATCCTACGTAGAGATAATCTGAACAGAACGCAGCCCTACTTGCCTTACCCTTCCTTTGTCAGGGTGCGGAAACCTAGTTCCAGCACCCACCCATACTACTTCGGGTGAGATTATGACCTGCGCAAGAAAGTCACTGCCGAAAGGGCTAGTAGTATAGGGGTTTGTTGGAAAACCTTGCACACCGAACCTGGGTTAGGACCCCTCAAGCCAACAGGAAGCTCCAAATCATATGCTACTTCCCCAACACAAAAAATCACCCTATAGGGTCCATAGAAACATGGTTTGAGCTTCTCATCCCCCTTCTCTTTGAATTTAGATTGTCTATAGGGTTGAAGACGGAGATAGACCAGATCATCTACATCAAAGTGTCTCTCTATCCAACCATGGTCTACATACATCTTTTGTTGATTTTGTGTAGTATAACTATTGTCTTTGAGGGCCTGAAGTATGTCCTGACTCTCTTGAATCCATTCATTAGCTCTGGGAGCCTTTCTAGCCCCAAACATGACATCAGCAAATGAGAGTGCATCATACCCATAAAGAGCTTAGAATGGGGTCATACTAATGGACATATGGTAAGTGGTGTTGTAGCAATACTCCCAAAAATGGAGCCAATGCATCCATGCCCTCTGTTTTCATGAAACATAGTTTCTCAAGTAGCCTTCCAACCACTTGTTTACTATCTCAGTTTTTCCATCGGTTTGTGGGTGATAGCTAGTACTTGGTGTCAATTCAGTCCCCACTAATCGGAAAATTTCTTGCCAAAAGCCACCCATGAAGCGGCTATCCCGATCACTCACTATGTTCCTTGGGAGACCATGGAGCCTAAACACATCTATGAAGAAGAGATTATCAAATTGTGAAGCAGGATAACGTGTAGAAATGGAAAAGAAGTGTGAATATTTTTTTAGTCTATCAAAAACTACAAAAATACAATCCTTACCCTGAACGGAAGGTAGACCGGTGATGAAATCCATGGAGATGCTCTCCCATTTTCCATCCGAAATAGGAAGTGGCTGCAATAACCCTGCAGGGTGGGTGTGTTTTCCTTTGTTCTATTGAAAAACCATACACTCCTTAATGTGTTGGAGTACATCCTCCTTGAGACCCTTCCATGAGAATCTCTCCCTTATGGCTCGATAAGTCTTTGTGAATCCTTAATGCCCTGCAAGTGGGGTATCATGTGATGCTTGTAGGATATTTTCTTTGAGTTTAGAATCCTTAGTCAAAAATACCCGGTCCTAGTAATATATGATCTCATCCATTACTCTATACCTCTCATCCTATGTCACCCCATCAAGTATTTCACATGCAAATTTATCTTTGGAATACTCAACCAACAATTGAGCCTTCCAATCTACATCTATGCCCCTTAAGGACAGTGCTACTGGCCTTCTGGATAGAGCATCAAATACTACATTTCTCTTCCCCTTGACATATTCTATGTCAAAGTCATAGGCTTGGATTTTTCTCACCCATTTCTGTTGTTTCTCTTGGAGCTACTTTTGCTCAAGAAAGAATCAGAGGCTGTTATGATCCGTCTTTACCCTAAATTTATTCCCCACCAAGTATTGCCAGAATTTGGCTAAAGCATGCATAATATCCAACATTTATTTATCATAGATGGGGCATAGCCTCTCATGTGGTAGCAGCTTCCTGCTCTCAAAGGCTATAGGATGCCCTCCTTGAATCAAGACTGCTCCAATACCTTCCCCTGATGTATCGCACTCCAACAGAAAAGGTTGAGAAGAATCTGGTAGGACTAACACTTGAAAGATACTCATTACCATCTTGAGCTTATAAAAAGCTCTCTATGATGTAGGTGTCCAACTGAAAACTCCCTTCTTTGTCAGATCTGTGAGTGGTGCTAAAAGTTGAGAGAACCCTTTGACAAACTTTCGGTAATATGTGAAAATTCCTATAAATCCTCGGAGTTATGAAACATTCCTTGGTTCATGCCAATCCTTGATAGCCTGGATATTTTCTTCATGTACTCTTACTCCATCCACTCCAATGATGTGACCCAAGTAAAGCATCTCTATGATTCCAAACTCACATTTGGAGAGCTTAGAATAGAATTGTTGCTCCTTAAGAATATGCAATACTATCTCAATATGTTGCAAATGTTTTTCCCATGTGTGGCTATAAATAAGAATGTCATCAAAGAAGACCAACACAAATTTTATTAGATGACCACGGAATATGTGGTTCTTGCAAGATTGGAATGTTGGTGGGGCATTGGTCAATCCAAATGGAATTACCAAGAACTCAAAATTCCCATAGTGACACCTGAACGCTATCTTGGGGATATCTTGATCCCTCACCCTGATTTGATGATACCTGGATCTCAAATCAATCTTGGGGAAGTATTTTGATCCTATTATCTCATCCATTAGCTCATCGATCCTGGGAATTGGGTAGCTATTATGCATGGTCTTCTTGTTTGATGCTCCATAGTCAATGCACATCCTCAATGTGCCATCCTTCTTCTTAACCAAGACTACTGAAGATGCAAAAGGGCTAGTGCTAGGCCAGATATGTCTGAGAGCTAATAGCTCTTGGATGGCCCTTTCAATCTCATCCCCATAAGCTCTGGGATGCCTATAAGGGGTGGTAATAACTACTTCAATTCCCTACTCCAACTCAATAGTGTGCTCAAATCCTCGATCAGGAGGCCTCCCTGGTGGAATATCTCCAAACACTGTGGAGTACTGGTCTAAGAGAGATTGTACATCTGGATGTACTAGTGAATCCTTTCCTCCTGCTTCAGAAAAATGTAGTTTTACTACCCACTCTATGTCTCCTCTAAGTAAATTTGGTTCCATCCTGTGCGCTGAAACAATATGAGGTGGGTAAGTGTGCATGCCTTTGATTTTCTGAAGTTTACCTTCCCCTTTTTCTGTCCATTCCATTTCTAGAGTCTCCCAATCAGTGGTAACTCTCCCAAGAGTGATTAACCACTGGACACCAAATATAAAATTGGTGTCAGGAATATCAACCACAAATAAGTGGTTTGTCAGAGTGTATGTTCCCATGGTGTAGGTTTTAACCCTGAACAGAAATTATCTACACACGAATCTTATAACAGAAAATAAACAATAGCGAGAGCATAAAACATAAAACAGATAAACACAGAGATTTTCCCCTAGATCCCAAATCGGGACGACCAGCTTGATTTTTCATTATATTCCTTTTAGTGTTACAAAACATATATATACATGCCGAAGCATACATAAACCCCAATCCATTAACCCTGGATTAGAACATAACCGTAGTTCCCTTGACCGGATCTACAAAATACCAGGGGCCGAAAACCATCGAACCCCAAAACCATGTGCGAAACCATGCACAAAACCATGAATCTGCAGACTACCCGATGCAAATTAAGGAACCAAAATTTTAGCGGCGCTATGAAGACTTACCGACGAGAAGCATACATGTGTGAAATAGGTGAAGAATATAACACATATGACATTCTCCCACTTGTTGTTTTCTTTCCACGGGGCCTGAGAGCTTAGTCATTGGCCCGATTCTTCAACACCCATTGTTTCTCTACACCAAGAGAACTTCTGAGTGCTCACAGACTTCGTCAATGCATCTGCAACATTCTTCAAAGTGTCCACCTTTACCGGCAACACCCTTTTAGCCTCAACCATATCTCTAACAAAGTGATATTGAACATCAATGTGCTTTGTCTTTGAATGATAAGCAGGGTTCTTAGCCAAGAAAATTGCACTTTGGCTATCACAGTCTATCCTTATAGCTTGCTGTACCAACCCCATACTTGAACACAATCTCTGCAACCAAATTTCTTCCTTACTTGCATGAGTGGCTGCTATTTATTCTGCCTCTGTAGTTGAAAGAGCCACTACAGACGGTCTTTTACTCATCCAACTGACTGCGCCTCCAAATAGGCTAAACACATACCCACTTGTAGATCTTCTTTGATCCATATCTCCAGCCTAGTCTGCATCAACAAAACCACGAATGTCCAACATTCTTTCCAATCCTGGTCTTCCCTGGTAGCACAAGCCATAATCACTAGTGCCACGAAAATATCTGAAAACCCTCTTCACTACTGTCCAATGCTCCTTCCCTGGGTTTGACATAAACCTGCTCAATACTCCCACTGCATGTGCAATGTCTGGTCTAGTACAGACCATTGCATACATCAGGCTACCCATTACACTTGCATATGGAACACGGGACATATACTCCTCTTCTTCTTGTGTCTTGGGACACTGTTCAGCAGACAGCTTTACACCTACAAGAATAGGAACATTCACCGCTTTACTATCCTACATATTGAACCTCTGCAATATAGTCTCGACATACTTCCTCTGGTTTAACCAGAGCTTCCTCTTTGCCCGATCTCTCTTAATTTCCATGCCCAAAATATAGTTTGCAGCACCCAGATCCTTCATGTCGAATTTGGAGAACAGTTGGGTCTTCAAATCTTGGATAATTTCCTTGTCATTTCCAATCAACAACATATCATCCACATACAAGACCAAATAAATAACATGGTCACCAATTAATTTAAAATAAACACAGTGATCCTCCTTGCTTCTAGTAAAGCCAAGTCCCCGTATATAGGTATCAAATTTCTGATACCACATCCTTGGTGACTGTTTTAACCCATACAGAGACTTCTTCAACCTGCATACAAGTTCTTTCTTACCCTTCACCATAAAGCCTTCAGGTTGCTTCATGTAGATCTCCTCTTCTAGATCCCCGTGAAGAAATGTTGTCTTCACATCCATCTGTTCTATCTCAAAATCAAATGCAGCAGCAACAGATAAAAGTAATCTAATAGAAGTAACTTTGGCAAAAGGAGAAAAAATATCACCAAAATCAATTCCCGGCACCTGGGAATAACCTTTCGCTACCAACCGAGCTTTGTATTTCTCCACCTTGCCTTCTACATTCATCTTCTTCTTAAACACCCATTTTCTCCCAATGGGCTTCCTTCTAGCCGGCAACTCCACCAGATCCCATGCATCGTTTTTGTGCAAGGATGCCATTTCATCAACCATGGCCTCCTTCTAGAGTTTTCCATCCTCTGAATCTACTGCCTCCCTGACAGTTCTGGGTTCATCATCGGTTATAGTTAAGGAAAAACCTGAACAGAAAGCAGATGGACTATACCTTTCTGGTTGCCTTCTTTCCCGAACTGATCTTCTCAAAGCTGGAGTTTGTGGCTCTTCATCTTCTGAGTCTTCTTCTGTTGTAGAGTCTGATTCATCCTCCTTTAGCTCAAACTCTATCTTCTCGGGTTCCTTTGGTAGGACTTCATGTTTAACAACATCTTTCACTTCTCTAAACACCACATCTCGGCTGTACACAACCTTCCTTGTTTCTGGGTTCCAAAGCTTGTAACCCTTTAAACCATCCTTATGCCCAATAAAGATGCACTTTTCAGATTTATTATCCAACTTGGTCCTTTTCTCCTTTGGAACATGTACATATGCATCACATCCAAATACCCTTAGATGTGAAAGAGAGGGTTTCTTACCAGTCCATACCTCATGTGGGGTCTTATCCTCTAACGCTAATGAAGGTGATCTGTTAACTAAGTAACATGCAGTCTCCACTGCCTCTGCCCAGAATTCTTGTCCTAACCCAGTACCACTGAGCATGCTTCTTGCCTTTTCCATCAATGTTCTATTCATTCTTTCTGCAACTCCATTTTGCTGAGGTGTGTATGGAGTAGTCTTCTGTCGTGCTATACCACACTTCTTACAGAACTCTTCAAATTCCTTCTTGCAGAACTCCCCACCATTATCTGTCCTCGGTGCCTTTATCTTCTTCTCTGTTTGGTTTTCCACCAGAGCCTTAAATTCTTTAAATTTGTCAAAGACTTCAGATTTCTTCCTCAAGAAATATATCCATGTATTCCTTGAGAAGTCATCTATGAATGAAACATAGTACACAGACTTTCCTAGTGACGGAACTGACACAGGCCCAAACACATCACTATGCACAAGTTCTAATATCTTGTTCGCCCTCTTAGCACCAGAGGGAAAACTCACCCGATTCTGCTTCCCATATACACAATGTTCACAGAAATCGAAATCCAGAGAGAAATTAGACATACCTTCTACCATACCATTTCTATGCAGTATCCGAAGGCCCTTCTCTCCAATATGTCCAAGCCTTTAATGCCATAGCATGGTCTTTTCTCCAGAGACAGCTAGGCTTTCCGCTCCTCTTTCAAGAACCATAGAACTGTTACACCCATCAATAACAGTGCTACCTTGTAGCTTGTACAGAGTTCCAGTCCGAACTCCCCGCATTAATACCAGTGCTCCCCGAACCATCTTGCAGGCATCTTTCTCGAACACTATTTTTACACCTGCATCATCCATCTTGTTTACAGAAATCAGATTTCTGGCCAATGTAGGAATATGCAGAACACCAGGAAGTGTTCTAATCCTCCCACCTTGCAGCTTCAGCTTGACCTTTCCACGTCCGACGATTCTGGCCTTCCTATCATTCCCTAGGAAGACATCACCACCATCATATTTCTCATACTCGCAGAACCACTCCCTATGGGGAGTGAAGTGAAAGGATGCACCTGAGTCAATCAACCATGACTCATGATCTACATGTGTATTTGAAGAAGAAGCCAAATACACATCCCACCTTCATCCGAGGTGGTTTTTGCCTCTGCAGAAGAAGCATCCTCAGATCCCTTTCCTTTCTCAAGAGCTTTAGATCTGCAGTCCTTTTTGTAGTGCCCTTCCTTTCCGCATTTCCAGCACACCTTTACAAACTTTCCAGGAGATTTAGATCTCCCTCTAGATTTGGATCTCCCACTCGAACCCTTATTCTTGTTTCTGTTCTGGGACCTTCCTCGTACAGATAAGGCATCTCCATTCTGACCCTCCATATTTCTCCGTCTCATTTCCTCCGACAGCAAGGCTGAGACAATGTCATCAAATTCAAGGTAGTTGTATTGCTACCTATTGCAATAACCAGACTGTCCCACGAGTCTGGTAGAGAGCACAACAAACTGATGCACTTATCTTCATCTGAGATTTTAATATCAACAGACGACAGCTGACTTACCACAGTATTGAAGGCGTTCAGATGCTCTGTCACCGAGTCTCCATCCTTCATCCTCGGGTTATACAGCTTTTTCCGCAGGAACAACTTATTCACCAGAGACTTAGATTGGTACAAAGTCCCAAGTTTTTCCCACAAGGTCTTCGCCGTAGCTTCCCCGGATACATTCAACAATACCAAATCTGAGACACACAACCATATTGTGCTCTTAGCCTTCCGATCCAGTTTCTTCCAGTCTTCATCTGACATTGCCGTTGGTTTAGTACCTGGATCTACTGTGATCCACTGATCTTTATCCACCAGCGGATCCTCCATCTTGAGCTTCCACAACTCAAAACTTTGACCATTAAATTTCTCGATCTCTATCTTTCCGCCGCTCGCCATCTTCTCTCACCGCAAGAATCGATCCCGCAGATCTCCCACTGAACAGGGTCTACCTCAGGCTCGAACTAAAAACCCTCAGCAGCAAAGGCGTCCCCTTGAAGCCGAAACAACTCTGATACCAAATGTAGGTTTTAACCCTGAACAGAAATTATCTACACACGAATCTTATAACAGAAAATAAACAATAGCGAGAGCATAAAACATAAAATAGATAAACACAGAGATTTTCCCCTGGATCCCAAATTGGGACGACCAGCTTGATTTTTCATTATATTCCTTTTAGTGTTACAACACATATATATACATGCCGAAATACATAAGCCCCAATCCCCTTGAGACAAGATTGAGGAGCAACATTAGTTCGGTATTGGATCTACTCAAATACCAGGGGCCAAAAACCATCGAACCCCAAAACCATGTGCAAAACCATGCACAAAACCATGGACGCAGACTACCCAGTGGAAAGAATATAACACATACCCAACACATGGTGATATACAATTTTGGAACATATTTGGCACACTGCATAGTTCTAGCTCCTAGGACAAAAACTGAGAAATCTTCAAAGTCTTTCATGTGGATGCCCCTTCCTTGTACTAGCTATGATTCAATGAAATTATGAGTAGCTCCACTATATACTAGTACTAATACTCTTTGCCCCATAATAATGCCTCTAACCCTCAAGGTCAGATATTTAGGGGAATCCTCTTAACGCTACAAGAGCTCCTCCTTTTGGAGCAAAAGTTTTTACTACATCTTCTGGGGGTGGTACAACGATGGCCCTCTCCTCTTCATATGAAAATATCTCAATGCAATGTGCCTTCCCTGTAACACATTGATGGTTTGGCATCAATGGTTTCTAAAAAGTGAGGAAAAGTTTTTCCTTCCTTAATTTCTTCTGATCATTATTAAGAGGTGTTATCCCTTGATCCTCTCTTGGACATGAAGAAGTTCCTTGCTGAAATAATGATTTTGCCTTGGGAAAAGCATGTTGTAAATCTCTAGCCTTCTCCAAAGCTTCCTGGAGTGTAGTAGGTGTTGGGGTTCCCATGTTTTGGCCAGATTGGCAAGACCAAAAGATGAGACAACATCAGAACCACTTTCAGACCCTAGGATCTAGCCCTCCTCGGTCCAGAGAGGGATCTCTCTATATAAGCAAAGGTTTTATATCTTTGAAGCTCAAATGTTAAGATGTTAGGCTAGGTATAAAGCACAAGGGGTTTTAAATGATTTGGTTGGTTGGTTGTTGGGTTGAGCCATGAGATCATAGACTGAGAAAGTAATGGAAGGAAAAGAGCTAAATAGCACGATGTTTCGACAAAAGAGGATAGGTTAAGAATGTGCCATCCATTGGGCCATGGAGTCATTAAAGGAGATTACTTGCAAGCAACTGACCAAGGCTTTCAGAGGGAAAGTCATCTATACTAAAGGATATTTTAGATAGATGGTGGAATGGAACATTAAGGATTGAAAGTGAAAGAAGGAAATCAACCCAATTTCTGTCTATAGATCAGGTCAGAGATCATTTAACTCCAGGCCTGCTTGGACATACTCAAAGGCAGCTCTCAAGGAAGTCACAAGGGGGCAGCTTATAGATCAGACCAGAGGTCATTTAACTCTAGGTCTACTTTAGCATGCTCCAAGGGAAAAACAAAGATAAGCTTTACACAAAGCTAGAGTCTATAGATCAAAGAAGGACTTTGAACCTTCAATGCTTTGACACCAGTAAGAAACATCCAAGTAGCAAACCTTGAATTCACGCATCAGCTAGTAGGAAATAACATCTGCTACACTGGTTAAACCACATGAATTTACTCTTAGATTCACTATCAGCAGAAAACATTAAAGGCAAGGAGAGTAGAAACATAGGGTACCTAACAAGGGTAAATCCTATGCCAAATTTCTTATGTGAGCCAAAAGAAATGACCAGCATGAAAAATGTAGTAAACAATGCGATAAGAAAACATCACCCATAGTAATAGACCAGGATCCAAAGAAATTGCTTGTTCAATTGATGTGAAAAACTAGTCAGATACACTGAGCTCAATGGCTAATATAGTCCAAACTTTCTCCTTCCGGCCTACTACATTACAAACTACTCTGCTATTCCCTCCCAAGATTGTTCTAATAGTCAAAATGAATCCCTCTAATAGCAAAAACAACAACCTTTTACAATATGTTCTTGGGGATTCTTACAGGAGAATGAGCAATAGTAGGGGTAGATACAAATTAAATGGATCCATTAAGATAGAGTGGTGGAAGAGTCCGAGCCCACTCTGCTTAATAGCTCTGCACTGTACTTTGTAGATTGGTTAAGAGATTTTTGTCAGGTCGATATTGTCCTCAGATGTTTCATGAAGTCCTTCTGGCTGTAAGGCCCTCTGTTCTATCTTCTGAAGCAAGCAAGGTGACTAAAAGGTCTTTTAGGTCTCCATGCTTCCATAACCGCGATCCTGACAGCCTTTAAGGAGTTTCTGTTAGAGTAATTCACTTCTTCTGGGCTTGAGGAGGCATGGAGACTGCTATAGGAAGGTGTACCTCTGGAGAAAATGTGCTTTGTTGTTATGTAGCGCTGATATGACTTGCTGGTGCGCTCTTTAGTCTTCAAACTGTGCCTTAATCCCTTGAATAAGGATTAGAGCATTTAATATTTAATTTTTTGGCTCTAACACCTTAATCTCTACTGCTGCTACAATTTTGCTACCGTACAGGGCTGTGACTGTTTAAAACAGAGTGAATTCATATTCTGTAAACCCTGTGCCAATGAAACAAACCAATTATAGAACCAGGGGTGGCGGAAGAGATGCTTTGAAAGCCTGTGGAATGATGGAAGAATGGTGAATGCATGTGGAAAGTGGAGGAAGAAACAAGAACCAATGTTAAACCCAAAGTTTAGTGTTTGGGTGGATTTACAAAGAAAAATGATGGAAATGAATGAACGTGGGCCATTTGATGGTGGGACTTGGCTAAGGCAGAGGGTGAATAGTTTTGGGTCGTTGGATCGCAGGAGGCGATCAATGGCAGAGGTTAGACGATGCAGTTAAAATAGGCTCTGATGAAGAAATGTGGATGAAAGCGTGATGCGATGTGGGTCGTCGATTTTGGATCAATGGACAGACCTTATGGAATCGGCGGATCGCAATCAGGGAGTGTAGCGGGTGGCGTAGTTTGGAATTTGCAATTGCGATTGGAGCGATGTTGCGATTATGCGATGGCCGTTGGATCAGAGTGATAGATCAATGGTGGAGAATCAATCGAAAGGAATACAGGCGGGGCAATGAGCGGGGAGAGATGAGATCCGAACCGTTGGATATCAAGAGATCAACGGTTGCGATTGGATCGAAGAATCGCAATCGGAGGGGACAGAAAAAGGTGCTTCAAGGTTACTCCGATTAGCGATTTGCAATTTTTTCCCAGCCGTTGAATTTGGGACCAGATCAATGGCCCACATTAAATTAGATGGAGATGGAGAGGGGCGATGGAGTGACGATGCGAATAGCGCTGGGCCATCGGATCTATACAGATCAATGGTTAATATTAACGCGGAGGTTTATAAACCAAATGCAATCGCATCGGAACATATTCAAATAACAAAGGGCCATGCTTGCAATGTAAGTTGTGATCGTGGTTAGCGCCAGGAGCTTAAGCACTTGGTTCTGGGCGCGGGTCACGTGGTGGGGAAGTGGTTAAGGGGCTGGGCTGAAAGGGCTAAAGCCTCATATGTCAAATGGATGATTTTAAGCCAAAGATATGGCTTTTTAAGGCTTAAAAGGGGTTTCGATAGAAGGAATAAAGAGTGTTTAAGGCCAAATAAAGGTATTATAAGGCTTAAAAGGGGAGTTAGGGTGATTTTAAGGGGTAAGTGGGGAAATTTAGAAGGGAAAAAGGAGGTGAAAACAGAGGTTTAATGGAGATGAAAAGAGGGGAATGGAGGCCTTTTGGGCATTATTATTTACAACAGTGAGGATTTTCTCATGGAAACAACAGCGAGGATTTAGCATAGGATAAAGGCACAAGGAGGCTTCAAGGATGATGTGTTTTCAGAGGAGATGCAATCCTTGAAGGCTCAAAAAACAATTTAGCCCCCTGTTTTCTTGTCAAAAAATTCGTAGGGGGTTAACAGTAGGTTGAGAATATTTCACCAACCCTTGCAATGGTTTAGCTAGCCCATCAATAAATATGCACATCCTCCTGCTCATAGTGAGGTTGGATACCATCACTGAAAGCTTCAAATATTCAGAAATATAATATTCTATTTCTCCCTTTTGTTTGAGCTTGGTTAGCTCAACAAAGTGGGCCTCCGGATCTCTTGGATAAAATCTCTCTACTAGTGTTTTGGTGAAGACTGAGTATGAAGAGATATGGGCATTCCCAAGTGTAGTGAACCCATGGAACCACCATTCATGAGCTTCCCCTTCCAAGTGCAACACAACTATTTTGATAACTTCTATTTCAGAAACTTTTTTGAGTTGGAAATAAGTATCCAAATTTTCCACCCAAGCCTTGGATGTGCATTTAGGTGATCCATCAGATGAAGGCAAGAATAACCTTCCCAATTTCATTTTAGGTATGATCCTTTCATAAAACCTCATTTCTTTTGGTGAAGACAAGTCCTCCTTCCATCCTTGATCTGGCAGAGTTCCTGAAAGTTCAAGTGTTCCTTGAATCTTCAGGATTGGGATCCATATTCCACAAAGTAATCACCAAGGGTTTCTTTCTCATCTTCCTCGTATAGGAATGTGGGCATAGTGGATCATTGTGAAGAATGATGTGTGGCTGATTGTCCCAAACAATCTAATGTACTGGTGCTCCTTTCATGATAAAACCCTCTAGGGGCTTCCTTATGCCTCATCTCCTTGATATATTTGGAAATTTTATGCATGGTTTGAAGAAGAAGCTTTGGAATATATTTCTCCTCCATACTTTAGATATATTTTTCCCCACAAGTTGAGCCAAGAACAGAGCTCTAAGACCACTATAATATTCCTTCTTAGGAATTTCAGCAATATGGACAGTGAAAATGTTGTTTTCATAAAATTACGTTATAGAATTGAGAAACTAGACTTGGATCCTTTATTTTATATATTATAACCCTCACATACAAAATGGGACTAGAAACAAATAATTCTAGCTATGTTAAATAAATCTCCCTAGCCCAAAATAGCTCAAAAATATCCAAAAACCATGACTTTTACCAAACAGAAATTCTAAAGCATGTGACAGCATTATTCCATGAGGGTTTCTACAGAAAAATATGAATCATAAAAGATCTAAATATTTCATTAATCATAGAGCCAATAAAATGGAGGTCTAGCCCCTTATATACAAAAATGGAGACAACCCAGCAAGGGTTTCATGAATGCACAAGTATAAAATGGTAGCTCTACAGAAAAATCATGCAGTCTACTACAAATTTGTATTTATATGGCTGGAAAATACATAAAATGGCTGAATAATGCATAAAATGGCTAAAATACCCTCCTTAATAGCTTTCCAGGAGAGGAAGATCCCCTTTCTCCCAGGGAACTAGCACAAAAACAAGGGATTTAACCCTACCACAACATCACCTTCAGAAATGACACATTTTATGCAAGAGACTGCACTGTAGAGGTTGGTGACTGCTTGGCCCAAAGTCTGATGGTGGAAATGTAGCCCAGAATTCTTCTCTTAGATCCCTTCAACAAGCTGAACCAAGAAAGAGAATGGAACCCCCACATGAGAATCCCTTGCACTAAAAAGTACAGCAAACCCGTCTAAAAAATTGAAGCATGAAAGAAGTCATAAGACCCAAACATAGACAAGATTTTGAATGCCTCTCATGGTTTCATCCCCTCCCTTTTATTCTTGGTGAGCCTCCTCACCCTTGACCCCACACATTTATGAGGTTACTTCCTTGCAAAGAGTCCTTCATCAAAACTGCGTTGTCCACATTGGCTTCCCTCCTCTTTTAGTAGCATTGTTGATTTGGTCAACATAGATCTAGCCTTCATGAATTGCTTCCTTTCACACTAAAGGTGGCTTTATTTTTCCTTCCTAAACTAATCCCCTTTCACATTGGGAATGCTTTATTCCTACTAAAGAGATTTAAGGGTCTTCTTACCCCATTTATTCTTCTAAGCTGCAAAATAGAGCAACATATAATATTCCAACTAGCAGCAACTAATTGGGAATATTACAAATGTGACCTCACTCAACTTCATGCTGACCACAGTGAGTCAAACCCAGAACTACAAAGTAGACGAGCTGCATGAGGACATGCAGAAATACCAGTTGGGGGGAGATGTTGGGATCCAAATCTGTATATCTCTTCCTACCATTTCTACCCACTTTATTTATCCATTTGTATCATTTACACTCAAGTCATGTTCTAAAGTGTGCAAGTAAATGACCCTATATGTCTTCTTGGAATATTTAGTTGATGAATTAAAGTCACGAGGATTGTTAGCTTATGCGATTTACTAATTTCCCTATTTTCGCAGATTTGGTGATCGAATGACCATATCTGCAATTCCTAGGACAACTCTGAGTTGGAAGCACTATTTTGTCAAAGAACTGCAACATCACAATGAATCCAGATCCATTCTTTGCCTTCTTGAGCATCTAGAATGTATATTATAGTGTTGTATATTTGTAGGCATTAGTTCCCGGGATTTTAGGAACAATCACTGTAAACATTTATATAAGAAAGGTGTTGGAGTTGGGATTCAGGGGTTGGTAATTTAAGGAATTGACTTGTGTAACAGAACATCATTTTATTAGGTTAATGCAAGATTAATTTCTTGTCACTTCTGTGAGTTTTGAGCATATCGCAGCCCTGATCATAGATTTGGGCCCACTCTCCGATTAAGTGATGTGTATTTCCCGTGTTTTGTTATTTATATTTCGTGTTTTTTATAATTTGAAATTGTTGTGGAAGGAGACGTAATTTTTTATATTCTGATTGTTGTGAAAGCATTAGAATATTTATGATTTATTACTTATATTTCTTTAATTAATGTTACAGTGATTGTTTTTTTGTTTAATTATTGAATCCATGATTGATATTGAAATTGTGATATTGTATCTGCATATATTGTGTGCGTTAACCTTGAAATAAAAAATGCACCTAGATTGATGAATTTATGTGGGAAAGGGTTTGAACTGGTGTACGGTAAGAATCTCGTATTTGCCATAGATTTGAAATAAAATCATTGAGAACATAATTATAGGTTAATCTGGATTTAAGTACATCACAAAGACAAAGGTTGAATCAACTCAATGAGTTGGAAGAGAAATGGTTGGCTACCATTCAGCAAAAATAGATCATTCAGCAACAAAGAGATAGATGGCATGACAGGTTCATTAAGAAGAAGAAATTTCAGAAAGGAGATTGGTCTCTCTTGCATGATTCAAGATTCAATGATTTCAAAGGTAAGCTCTGCACCAGATGGCTAGGTCCTTACAAAGTAGACACAGTATTTGATAATGGGACTGTAAAATTAGTTACCATTGATAGTGCTAAGACACTGTTACTAGTTAATGGGCACCGTCTAAGGTTATATCATCAACTTACTTCAAAGGATCATTTATTAACATTGTCAGGGACTTTGATCTTCATGTTACAGTAGTAGGGGGATGTTCCCCTGTGCAACCTGAAATTTGAATTTCCAATAAGTGTAAAAGCTGAAAACCACTCTTGTGGTGGTTGTTACACCTGTTTTAAAATAATAATAATAACAATAATAATAATAATAATATAAGAATCTAACTATGAAAACCTATTTTGTGGTGCAATTAGACAATTGGTAGCAGTTGAAAACCACTTTTTTCGCAGCCGCTACACCCATTTTGTTTCTAGAACATCATCCTTTCTTTCCTGCATATGCTACAAATATGATGTTACCCATTTTGTTTTAGTATTTGTTTCTCCTAACCATAATGTTTTATGAAGGATAGCACAATGGTTGTCTTGGTTGTTACATATGTAACAGCTCACAGCCGTGAACAATGTTTTGAATCTTGGCCACCATCTTGACATGCAACAATTATTACGATATATAAAGGAGACCGCCATGACCACTAGAGAAATCGCACCATTATATCAATTTCCTCCTTCATGTCTTCTCAGGTATGTCACCGAAAAGGTAACATCACCATCCTCTAATAATTCGATGATTATGGCAAGATCAATAATAAAAATCCTTTTGACGAACGTGGACTGTTGTCATCATTAAAAATGGGGGGGGGGGGAGATAAATCTTGTAATGATTACAAGAAATCTATTAGCCTAAAACTGCCATTAATCCTGCATGCATCGAATTGAATACTGTGACAGTCAATAATGACCCGATCTTGCTGAAAAGGGGATTATTGCTTGAATCATTTCACTTTCCTTAACGACATTAATAGAAGGTATGTATGAGTATGAATTAGTGATTTAAAATCTTTTCACCTCTCACCATGACATTCCATCATCTCCCTCCGTCATAATTTCCTGCACCCATAGTCGAAATTCTCAATCAAATATAGCAGAGTAGGTTGCTAGAAGATAGAATCAGTAGGGAGACATGAGTTGGATTCCATTGTAGCTTTACAAATATTTCTAGAAGCATATCAGATAATTAGGGATGTTGGGTGGCTCGAATACTTTCAGAGGTTGAAGGGCTCAAATGAAACAATTATGATGGAATTCGCCAGGAATTTGAATGACCACCAAACGCAAGTCAGGGGTTTGCGGATCGAAGTTACAAAAGAAGTGGTTTCCTGAGTAATCTCATTATCGGTCGAAGGCAGAAGATGGTTTAAGAGGAAGGTTAGTGATCCTTAACTGAAGGAGGATTTCCCTGTAGGAGAAGAAAAGATGGAGAAGAAAGGAAGAGGGATTGATAGACTATCACTTCCCCAACCTTGGGCAGATTTTTTCCGAAATTTGATAAAGTACATTATCTATGAAGGAAGGTCTACAATTGTCTTCAATTATCACTTTTCTTTATTGAACCATCTTTGGCACCAGCAAAACATCAATATTCCATGTTTCGTGCTAGGAAATATCAAGCATATGGTTGCAACAGTAAAAAAAACAACACACCCTGAAGCTTGTGTTACCAACCATGGTATTATCAAACTGATTGTGTTTGATGCCTTAAACCAGCAATGAAAGAGCTGGGAGGAGTTCAAATGGAAAAGACCCGGGACGAGCCGAGGGAAACAAGCTGAGATTTAGGGAGAAAGTCATGAAGAGGCTGGAGTCCAAACCCATTCCACCGAGGCCAGAATTGATAAAAGGCCCATTGATAAAATTATTAGAGATAAATGACCGAAACAAAGAGTGAAATTTAGTATCGCAATGAATCCATCGCCTGCAGCTGAGAAGCGGGAGTAGGAAGAAGAGCTGGAAGAAGAAGAAAAATAACCCTCCTCTCCAAGTAGGAATGAAACTCACACTCTGCTTTCAGAAATTGAAAATTTAAGGAAATAAAATGAACAGTTAAAGAAGAGATCAACCAAAGCTATGAAAACAAAAGCCTCAGGGCTAGATACCCTATTTGAAGCTATCAAGAAAGCTGCGAGGGAGAAAAATCCTAGATCCATATGTGCGAAATGTTCCCAAGAGTTAGTAGTAGTAGGGTATAGAGTTTGTTAAGTAAGAATCTAATCAAGGGAGACTAAAATAGAGTCTAGGGAGGCTACTTGACAAGAACCTACTAAATTTACTACTTTTACACAAGAACCAACAGTTAAAGTAGAGACTCCCATGGTAATCGACGTAGAGGCCGACACACAAGAACCTGTAGAGGCCACTGCTGTTACATAGGAACCAGCAGTGGATAAAAAGGTTGACCAAGGTGAAATGAAGAAGACTGATACACAAGAACCTTCCTATGACATTCTTGTTACACAAGAAACATCAGCTGAGGTGGAGTACTCCCACCCTAGAGAGGTTGTCACACCCATCATTGATATTGCATGTAGTGGAACACAGCGTCCTACTATGGGATGGAGTTCCGAGGAGATTTTACTGATCTCTATGTTGTAGAAATGGAAACAGGAGGCAGGAGGGAATTATCTCATTGAAATAATATCAGAAGAAAATGAGTGCCCTACAAGAGAAATTGTAATATCCCAAAATCAGGACTGCTAGCAAGGCATTCCTGAAAAACACATTTTTCAGGAATGGATGCTAAAGAACTTGAAAGAAACCCTTGGATCCCTTATATCTGAGTGTCTAAGACCTAAATCCAAGAGGATATCATAAAAAAATCTTTCTAGGTGGGTTAAAAAGATCTTCCACACCTAGTACAACTAGAAAATTGCCCAAAGAAGGGACTGCAGCACTATGTGACAAAACTGGTCAGAAAATAGTGCAGTTCAGCCCAATATATGTAGGAGGCCAATATGTAGGCCCAATAATTTCATTTAAAACATTATTTCAAGATTATATTGAATCTCATACATCATAGGACAAAAAATAGGAAACTTTACATGAAGAAATGCCCAAAATAAGAGGTTGCAATCATAAGATATGACTGTACAAGCTTGACAACGTTATTTTATTAGCTCGAAAGAGTTGTAAGTTACACTTCAGATCTAGATCATATCTTTGTACAAAAATATAGATCTATACTAGATTTTTACACTATAGATTCTCGTCTTCAAAAGCCCCTTGGGGTTTTCAGCAGAAAATGTAGTACATGGAGTAGATCTGAGATCTAATGCAGCTAATCTGTAGAATGATTCAGAATTTATGAAGCTAATACATTATTATTTAGATCAGATATGAATGGAACATGGATTAGATCAGTAATCCATGGATCACCACTATGAAGGGCAAATTCCCAACACTAGAGATCTCTCCTCCTTGAAGTGCCAAAAGACCCTGCAAATTTCTCCTTGCAAATAAAGTAGTTCTAGAAGATGGACTACACTGTAGGTTCTAGAGCATGATGTGGCCTACTGCCAAGATCTAAAAATGAGCTCCCCTCATCCAATACTCTTTTTCCAGGGGGATAGAAGGCTTTCCCACTTAAAATAGGCACTAGATTGGCTTAGATCTGAATAGATCTAGCCTCCACTTGCTGCAGCTTACAAGGAAAACCAAACCCACAATAGGATCTACGTTGTAGTTGGAAGAATAGCTTGGCCAAATTCCTGATAGTGGTCCAGAAATGAAATACTCCTCCAAGAGACTTCTCAAGAAAGGGGGTGGGATTCTCGATTAGGAACACCCAAGTGCTAAACAACACTATTCTTAGCTAAGCAGTTAGAGAATACGGGATGTCTAAACAGACAATACCTTCAGAAATGATAACATCAACAGCCCCTCTCATGTTGTCCTCCTCCTCCTTAAATAAGATGGAATCATTGCCAAACCATAAACCATCTCAATGATTTAGCTGCATTCACATGATTAGCCTCCAACTAAAACTGCGCTGGGCCTCTAGGTGGTTCAATGTATCTAGACAAATTTGTTGATTTTGTCTAGTTGACCCAGTCAAATGACTTAATCCCTTTCACACATAAGGATGTTTTACTGAAGCAGCCCAGATTTAGCCTTGTTCACATTAGCATGTATTTATTCTGTTTTTTAGGAGTATCCTCCTTTACAATTTTATTCTTGCAACAAGAAAATTAAAACAAAATAGAATATTCCTATTAGCTTGGCTAATTAGGAAAATTACAATCCTCCCCTCCAAAATGTTGCTTGTCCTCAAGAAACTGAAAAAGTGAGTGCTGCAATTCATCTCTCCCTCCATTGGTGTCACAAACAAAAGATAAACTTCTCTCATAAGCTAAGTGATCACCAAACCATCCATCCATGACTTTCCCCAATAATGTTCTCATGAGAGGCAAACAACTCATCTCACAAGGAAGCAATAAATCAACTGAAACAATCATGGTTTTCCCAAATCCCTCCCTGAAATATAAAACAGAAAGTACAAGGAGTGTAGTCATCCCATAGGGCACATGCGTGCCTTTCCTCCTTCCTCCATCCATCCCCATGAAAAGTATAAGTACATCATCAAAAACAATGTACAAACAAACAGAAATGTGTGCACATGGAGGTGGTTCATAGTCCCACATGTGGAACCAGCACAGATCATCCCCTACCTACATCAAATCAAAATGTGGTAAGTGGTTCTCCCACCACTTACTTACTGCCCATACCATCTCACCACAGTTGAAAGTGTGAGAAATGTTTGGTGCTTTTGGGAAGCACCCATCATGATGAAAAATATCCCTTGTTCTCCCAAGGGAGTGGCCCAATTCAAAAAAATTTGGGACCCTATATTGGCCATGAAGCTTAAAAAATATATTACTCCTCCTTGGAGTCATGGCCTGTAAAAACAGGTGTAAGAATGCATGAAATCAGAATATAAAATACATGTACTAAGAGCATGCCCTTCACCAAAAATTCTCCTCCTATCAATGGATTGGTGCATAGATCTACTCTCTTCTTCAAGGGAAGGAAGAGAGGGTTGATTTAACTCTTCCTTAGAGTCATGTTGCTGCTCCAACTCCACAAAGTCCATGAATCTCTGACAATGTTGATATAGTTCTCTTTCAAAGCCCTTCCAGTAATACCTCCTAAAAATGATATTGTTGAGCTTCATAGAATAGGTGTGGCTGAAATAGAACTCTTCATAAGCTCTCTGTAGTAGCTTTGTCTTGAGCTTGGAGGCTCTAGACAAGAATATCCTACCATGATTATAGATGACTCCATCAAGGGTGGAATAGCTCCCTTCATGCAACCAGTCATCAAGAATCATGCAAGTATGTAGATCCTTGGAATATTCCACCAGCAGTTGGGATTTCCAATAGGGATCTAATGTGCCCAACAATGACAATGTTGATAGTGTGTCATCTGAAGTGTCTACCATGTTATAGTTCTCCTTGACATCTCCCATGCCAAAGGTACAAGGTGGAAGGTTGCTAATCCTTCCTTCCTCATAAACATAATCAAGAGAAGATGGAAGCTCTTGGAATTTAGTCTCCCATGGAGGGATACCATCTACCCAAAACCTCCTTATTTTTTCCAAAGTATGCATGTGTGACCACCATCTCTCCTCATGTATGGAAGAGGATCCTCCAAAAAATATTGTATCCTGATTCAAGGATTGCCTTCCTTGCTTCATGATGGTGTCATCCTTCATCCTTGCAGCATCTTTCCTCAGCACAATATGGGATGAGAGAATTGCTAGTGATGTTAAGGGAAAAATGGTTTCCCTTTCCTTGTACTTTCCCCATACTCTTAGCGCTGAAGCATGGTCTCTTGATGCTCCCTCCCTCCATGGATCTATGAAAGGAGCATCAATGCATGAAACATCTTCCATCAAATCTGAATCAGGTGGTCTACCAGGTGGTATACCACAATATAATGATGTCTCATGGCTCATTCCCATGTGAATAACAGATGGGAACATAATATGATTGCTTCCACTATGAATATCCTTCTTTAATTTTTGTGTGGAAGTATCATGATAAGGAGAAGTTGGAGCAACTCCCCCATCTTTTTCTTCATTACCCACCTTCTACAATATTTCACAGTATAAGGTGCTTCCTTGTTTTATCTATTTTTATATCATCATAGACACATGCTGCTCATCTTCTTTATGTATAGGATTTTTGGGGACTTCTTTCAAAGATACAAGAGCCCTCTTAGCAGAATAAATAACTTTAGCACCATCTCTCCATGAAAAGAGATCTCCTCCTGCTATCACAGCACTGGAGGAACCTTCCAGTTCTTCTTCTCCTTTCTCCTCATCAATGGAGTATGCCTCATCAATAAGAGATCGTATCTCTTGATATCTCCTTGAAAAATGAACAACAATGTCTCCTCCTTGACAATAATGCTCTTGCTGAAGTGGGGCCTTTGCCCTTGGAAAATCATGTGGAAGATCTTTAACCCTGTCAACAATGTTCTAAAATGGAGTTATCTCCATGGATCTTCCCATCTCATGCAAAAATTCTGATTCCTCTGGCTTATTTTGCTTACCCAAAGAATTCCCAAATGGCATAGAATAAAATCTCTTCACTATCCTCCTAGTGAACTTTGCATAAGTAAAGATGTTTACATTTTTCAATGAAGAAGACTCAAACAACCACCAGGCATATGCTTTACCTCGGAGGTGCAACATTGCTACTCTTATGGCTTATTCTTTAGGAACTTGATGCAGCTAAAAGTATGTGTCCAACTTCTCTACCCAAGACTTGGCTGAGCTCTCAGGTGACCCATCAAAAGTAGGTAGGAAGGTCCTACCCAATGTGTGTTGCATGCACCCACTTCTCCTCATAGTTCTACTAGATCTTCTTTCTTCCTTGAGTTGAAAAAATTCTTGAAAGCTGATATTCTCTCTGAATCTTTTGGACTGATATTCATATTCCTGGAGGTATTCACCAAGAGTCTCCTCCTTTGGTGTCTCTCCCTTTTCTTCTCCTCTTACGAGGAATGTAGGCATGCTACAACGTTGTAGATCAGATTGTGTGGTTGAATGCTCACACACATCATATGGAGTATTGGGGCTTCCTCCATGTGAAAACCTCTTCAATATATCTATTTTTATTTCATTCTCCAGCTCATGCATAGTTTGGAACAGAGTTTTTGAAAACTCTTTCCCTTTCAATCTTCCAGATGAAGGGTTTGGACCCTTGTCTTCTGTGTCTTTATTGTAACTACACTTCTTCATTAGCTTTTTCCTTTCATAAAAAGACATATTGGCTCTTCAATAATAAAATCATGGGCTATGCCAAGATAGCTGCTCTGATACCACTGTAATATCCCAAAATCGGGACTACTAGCAAGGCATGCCTGAAAAACGCATTTTTTAGGAATGGATGCTAAAGCACTTGAAATCTGCCCTTAGATCCCTTATATCTAAGTATCTAAGAACTAAATCCAAGAGGAGAGCTAAAAAAAATCTTTCTAGGTGGGTTAAATAGATCTCCCACACCTAGTACAGCTAGAAAATTGCCCAAAGAAGGGACTGCAACACTATGTCACAAAACTGCTCAGAAAATAATGTAGTTCAACCCAATATATGCAAGAGCCCAATATGTAGGCTCAATAATGTCATTTTAAATAGTATTTCAATATTATATTGAAGCCCATACATCATAGGATAGAAAATAGGAAACTTTACATGAAGAAATGCCCAAAATAAGAGGCTGCAATCATAAGATATGAATGTAAAAGCTTGACGGCATTATTTTATTAGCGGGAAAGAGCTGTAAGTTACACTTCAGATATAGAGCAGATATGTGTACAAATATATATATATATACCAGATATGTACACTATAGAGTCTCCTCTTCAAAATCCCCTTGGGGCTTTCAACAGAAAATGTAGTACATGGAGTAGATCTGAGATCTAATGCAGCTGATCTGCAGAATGATTCGAAACATATAAAGCTAATACATTAGTATTCAGATCAGATCTGAATGGAACATATATTAGATCTGTAATCCACGGATCACCATAGTGAAGGGAAGATTCCAAACACTAGAGATCTCTCCTCCTTGAAGTGCCAAAAGACCCTGCAACTTTCTCCTTGCAAATAACGTAATTCTGGAAGATGGACTGCAATGTAGGTTCTAGAGCATGATGTGGCCTACTGCCAAGATCTGAAAATGAGCTCCCCTCATCCAATACTCTCTTGCCAGGGGGATAGAAGGCTTTCCCACTGAAAAGAGGCACTAGATTGGCTTAGATCTGAATAGATATAGCCTCCACTTGCTGCAGCTTACAAGGACAACCAAACCCTCAACAGGATCTACATTGTATTTGGAAGAAGAACATGGCCAAATGCCTAATATTGGTCCAGAAATGCAAGACTCCTCCAAGGGACTTCTCAAGAAAGGAGGTGGGATTCCCGATCAGAAACACCCAAGTTCTAAACAGCACTATTCTCAGCTAAGAAGCTAGAGAATAAGTGATGTCTAAACAGACAATACCTTCAAAAATGATAACATCAACAACCCCTCTCATGTTGTCCTCCTCCTCCTTAAATAAGATGGAATCCTTGGCAAACCCTAAACCATCTCAATGATTTAGCTGCATTCACATGATTAGCCTCCAACTAAAACTGCGCTGGGCCTCTAGGTGGTTCAACAGTTTTGTTGATTTGGTCTAGTTGACCCAGTCAAATGAATTAATCCCTTTCACACATAAGGGTGTTTTGCTGAAGCAGCCAAAATTTAGCCTTGTTCACATGAGCATGTATTTATTCTGCTCTTTTAGGAGTTTAATTTATCCTCCTTTACAATTTTATTCTTGCAACAAGAAAATGAAAACAAAAAAGAATATTCGTATTAGCTTGGCTAATTAGGAATATTTCAAAAATGGACAAAGGAAGAATTGAAGAGGGGTTAGGAGGAATGTAAATAGAAGAAAACTGCAAAGAAACAGAAGGAAAATTTGTTGTTACAACAACAGGTTCATGATTTGACTAATGATAAATGGAAGCTTCATGACCTTGCACTCAACTTGTTGGGGTGTAGGAGATATTCCCCATCCTACCCTATTTTTCTGTGGGAACGTTACTATTTGTTTCGGTTAAAAGCTATTATGGAAGACAGGTCCTATGTGGGTACTTCTACCTGCGCCTTTTTAGATGTTTTTTTCGATTCTGATTTTGATGAACAGAGCATGTTGTGCAAGTTGTTTTTGCACAACATTATTTTGGAGCACGCTAGTATCCAAATGGTAGAAAATATATTCTCGTATATTGGAGACTTGCAGTTACATGCTTTCATTTCATTTATGAGAAATCATATCGAGTGGCATCTATCCACAAAATCAAGGGATACTAATGAAGAGAGGAGAACGTTATGGATTCGATTTGAATCAGTAAGGGCCACTGAACTGAGGTGGGAATTTATAAATATTTTAAGTACTCTTGGGATAAGGGAACCAACTCTTGCCTATAGCAGAAGAATTGTGGATTTTTGCCTCAATAAAATTTCACAGATGAAGAGTCGAGCGTTGAGAGGATGCCTCAAATGCACTGAAGCTAGTAGTGTTGGATTTCTGGAAGGAGATCCTTTTGCATTTCAAAATTTTGTAGTTGTTGTTACACATGTACTAGCATACGCCTAGGTAATAAACTGCCTCATCTCTTCCTCGATTGGACTAAAATTTAAATTTCTTTTGATATGGTTTCCAGTAGAGGAATACTAATAACACTGTGTGCTGAGTGATTATGACGGAGAGTCCTGCCCAAGACAGTTGGTTGCTACTCAGGCATACATGTTTCCAGATGAAGACACAACCAGCGCCTATTACTTCACTTATCTACATAAGAGATATTACCAAGGAAGCTAATATTTTTTTTCATGATGACATGCAAGTAATTTAGCTAGGGAGAGTTCTTGGGTGTCATTTTTGTACTCATTCCCTATGTTTGCTTCCCCCATTTCGACCTTTTTGATCTCTAACCTTGGGAATACCTTTGCCTTTTTAATTTTTCCTTATCGTAAAACAACATAACTTTACCGTGCTTCATTATCTTACTGTTCTCATTAATTATTATGATGTATTGTTTCCTTTTTGTGGCTAACGGGGGTGAATATTGGAGGAATCTCTTTTGTTTTTTGCTACTCTTTCAGATACCACTTTAAGCACAAGAGACCTAGAACATACATGCACATAGAACCAGTCAGCAACATGATGTTATAGTATGTTGTTACATGGCACTACTACCTCACGAAGAGTCAACACCTCCGTTGTCATGACCTCTGTTGTCACACCATGATGTTGTTACACCACAACGTTGTTACAAATATATTGTGACAGACTGTTGTTACAGTCGCGTTGTTGATTTCATACTGTCAACTTCCGAATGTTGATCTTTCTTCAAAAGCTGCTACGCTAACGCTTTCACATTCCAACAACAGTTGTAGGATTCATCATATATTTTCATTTAGAATAACAGCTTCAGGAAATTTTGATTGAAATAAATATTATCCTAGTCAACACTCTATTGAAGGAATCAATTGTAACTATATTTACTTTATTTTGATCAACATGAGAATCATAAGATTCTCATGACTGATATGTCCCTTATTTTCTGGACATGTATTTTTATATAAGAACTCAGACTTTTAAGATCAGGTGTTAGCACAAAACAATATCACCATTTTAAATTTGTAATTTTGATCACCATAATACAGAATATCGTATTGTTGCTATTATATTTTTTGACGGATTAATTCTTATTTAGTTTATACCTTCCCCTGTGCCCTGTTAGGGAGGAAGGGCTCTCCTCTTTAGTAGGGACTGCAGTGATAAAGTAGCTGTAGTATGTCTCATATTTTCTTCTTCATATTTGTGTAGTGTTATTGTTGTTGTGTCGGTTGTAAGTAGATCTGCTTTAGTTTCAGGTATTTATTATGTTGTTGAATAGATTCAATTAGAAATACCATCTAGTGTAGTTATCATGTGGTGTGCTAGATATCGGTTTATATGAAGTTTGATTACATTATTGTAGATCCTTGTTTTATTCCTGCATGAGTGTTATTTTTCAATAATTGATTCAGCAAAAAAATATTCTTGTTTTATTTCGACTTCTGGTATGGTGTATCGGCACAAATAGTGCAACTATCATTGAAATAAAAGACGTCCTTGGATTGATAATCTATGTGTACCGTCTTAGTCATTTAAAAGACATTAAAACAGTCCAACAATAGACGTCCATCAAAAGGTATCATAGAAATGGATTGATAGTCTATAATCACGTGCTCAATATAAAAGCACAAAAATGAAAGTGCTCGAAATTCAATGGAAACTGAACGATAGCGAAGAGCTTTTCACCAGGAATCCAGCGCAATTCATTTCATCGAAAACGAAGTCTGGATGAAGGAGATAGAGTTTGTTGTTCATTTTCCTAAATAGCTAAAAATTTGCAGATCAGTGACAGGTTGATGAAGTGGCAACCCAGTCAACATGCAGGGAATATTCTTCAATTTTTTTCCAATGAGACTGTGACAAGTGTCACAATAGGATTCACCAGTTTGGATTAAAGGTAATTTTTTTTTTTTTTAGTTTTTCTCCCAAGGTTGAAGTTGATATATATATATATATATATATATATATATATATATATATATATATATATATATATATATATATATATATATATATAGGGATGGATAGCCCAACCAGAGGCTGACACGTGGTGCATCCAGAGGTCACCACGTGCCCCCTTTGGTGGACCCTATCTAAGGTCGAATTGAAATTTTTAAATATGGTGTAAATCCACATTTTATATTGTAGGTAAGGTTGGATTGGGGTCAGATTGAATGATTGGTGGCATTTTTATATGGTATAAAGTCCGAACCATATGCCAAACTCCGAAATATTGATTTTATTTCAAGGTTGAAACTATATGGTATATTACATGATGGAGCGCATTTATGAAAGTTTGAATTTATATCTGAAGGTTATATTATAGCCGAAAGTCTGAATTAATATTCAAAGCCAAATTCCAAGTTATATACAAATATTTGATATGGCGGATTAATATTTTATTATGGGAACATATTCATATGCCAAAGTTCTAAGTTTTGCGACTATACACGGTGGAAAAATATATATAGGATGGGTGGAGGGTGAGTGGAGCCCGTGACCTCCCCCTGCTAATCCAAAGTTCTTATCGCTATACCAGTAGGTAGGACTTGTTAAATGGTGGTAGCACCATTATATTTCAATTTCCAAGTTACTCTAATGGTGGGAATGGAGAGGTTTAGCCCCATGGACCAGCCCTCTCCTATGCGACCATACCACATAACCTCATTTAAAGCGTTCCCACTAAACACGCTTATACGCATTAATCTGCACTTATCACCATGCTAATATCCACTTAGAATCTAATTAAATAGCAGTTAAACTGTCGATGAATACAGTGGACTCCACCAAGTTTGGTGGACATCCATAATTAGCGGAGCTAACTAGAGTCTCCTCCAGTTTTGGAGGAATTTTACTAGGAAATTTTGTTTTGACGATATCTGGACAAATTTTTGACCAAATTAGGGGAAACAAGAGTCATTTATAATAAATTTGGACATTATGGACTCATTGGAGTATGTTTCAGGAGCTATAGGTTAACGTAAAAATAAAACTTTTAACTTTTTAGATAATACAAAGGCTCAACCCATGGAAGTTGGACCAAGGAGATGTAGCCCAGGAGAGGTGAACTCCTTCATCAAGACTCTGTGTTGACAGATTAATTATGATGGTTTGTTGTTCTTTATTTTTTTATTGTTCAACACTTCGTAACCACTATCTCTTATATTAAATTCAATATTCAAAATACAACATCGTTGAGAGCAAAAAATCTATTATGAAGGAATGTAATAATACACAATTAAAACATATGGCTAAAAATACTCTTGTTCTATTTCACCTATTAGTGTTTTATATCCTATGGAAAAAAATAAGGAATAATAGTGAATCCTCAGGATCAGGAGATCGTGAGGATTTCATAGATGTCCAGCATATTTCATTATAAAATAGGCGTGATCCTCCTCATCTTTCCATGGTTCATATGAACATAACACAATCTTTTCCCTTTCTTGGCCGCTAATGTTCAGTCATTTCAACAACATTTATTTGGTTCAGATTTCCTGCACATAAAAAAAATGAAAGTTAGATTTTATGCCAATAATCACATAGTTTGTTGATAATTACTTTTACCCTTTGTTTAAAATTAATTCTTCTATATTTATTTCCAAATTGAAAGTAAACAAATGAAATTTAAAGATAAATCAAGCTAATTATGAGGGTAAAACATAACTTTTTCATGGCTGAACAATGTTATGCATATTTTTTTTACACTTGTTGGTGGTTCCAAATTAATAATCACGCTGATATTCACAAGGTCTTCCATCAATCCCTGTTTACACATAACGTGTCCCAACAAAATACCATATGCTACACAAAAAATTCACTTCTTTAGGTTTAAGTAGACCTGATACTTCTGTAGAAATTATACAACAAGCATGTATATCATGGATTTAATCCAATCTAAAAATGTGGTTAAGTTAAATACTGAATCACTTCTACAAATAAATTGCGGAATTAAAAAAATAGTCGCCAATCACATGAAGCGAAGAAGAATCAATCAAGACACAACACAGATAATTTCTTTGCGAACACTTGCTTCTCAAAACCCCACTATCTTCTATTGTATATTCAACGTGGAATCATGAAACAATTACATACAACTCTTCTCACAAGTGTCCTCCTATATTCAGCTAATTCTCTCACATTGATAGAGACAAAATCGGGCCAAAAGTTAGCCAATTCTCAACCTATCTTCAACCTGCCTTTCTCATGCAGTTCATGAGGAATTAAATCCTTATTCACAAGGAATTCCAACCTTCCTACACTATGCTGAGTATCATGGGAATCCTGTGGTGTTTTAACTACACCTAGGTAGCCTGCTAATATCACAATTGATAGTTAACCTCCCTTTAACATTTGTCTCAACTGGGTCTGCCCTGTAACTTACATGCATGCAACTAATAATAGTAAATCCTCAGTTTCATGTGAGATCACTGATTGCGAGTTAAATAATATTTAATTCACTTGATCTCTCACTAGTGTATCTAACAGTTACAACTAGCACAAATGTGTTTAAATCACTTAACTGAGTTAAACTGATTAGAGCCTGCATTAACTAATGCAACACTGCACTTCGAACTCTGCGACAACTAGAAGTACTCTGCATGCCTTACCAACTACCTCTAACATGAAATTCAATAGCTAACTGAGTTTATCACACTAAGTTAACTATTACAAGTTCTTGTGAGACTAGATTACATTGTATTGTCCATATTAATTAAGGGATAACTAAAATAGACATGCACCAAGTTTAGACCTATGGGCCCCACCATAGTGTAGGTGCTTAATGCACTAAGTGTGGGTGCTAAAATTTTCTTGTTGAATTTCAACACTTCATCTCAACAAGAAAGGGATTATCCTTCACCCGGATCCTGCCTCTATGGTATTCGAATTTGGTCCTAGTGAGCATCATCGTTAGAATATCTGCATCCTCATATTCCATTGGAATTTACTGAAGCAACATTATTCTTCTCTACACACAATCTCTAAAATGATGGTACCAGATATTTATGTGCTTGGACCTATCATGAAACACATGATTAATTAAGAGTTTAATGCAACTCCGGTTATCACAATCTATCACTATCGGATCCATATGAGAACCAAACAAACCAACCAATATCTTTCTCATCTAGATCACCTCAAATGCAGCTTGACTTGCTACCATGTACTCAACTTTAATTGAGATGAGTGCCAAATATCTTTGTTTCAAGCTGTACCGGGAAAAAAATTTCGATCCTATGCTGAAGATCCCTCTTGATGTGCTCTTTTTGTCTGATGGACTGCCTTCCCAATATGCATCTGTGAAGCCCTGAATCTTCAGTCCCTCTGTCCGTCTGTACCATAGAACATACTTTTATGTGCCTTTTAGGTATCTCAAGACATTATTCCAGATCTTCCAAAAGAGCTTTGTAGGCTTAACCATAGCTTGAATCAGGTGGTTAAATGTGTAGAAAATTTTTGGTCTAGTTTTCACTAGATACATCAGTGAACCAACAAACTGTCTATAAACAATAACATCCAATACCTCTCCCAAAGTAGCATCCTCTTTCCTCTAATTTCCTGGAAGAGGAGTATCCATGGGTTTCCAGCTCTCCATGTGAAACTTACCCAGTATCTCCGTGGCGTACTTTCCTTGAGACAAAAAACGTTCACCATCATGCCGCCATATTTCCAAGCCAAGGAAATAATGGAGTCCTGTGTCCTTCATTTCGAACTCGCTTGCAATATCCTCCCTTCATGAGTGTATTAGCTGTTCATCACTAGTCAAAATTAGATCATCAACATAAAGAACAATAATCAATAACTTACACTCAATCACAATCTGGTATAGGTTTGCATCTACCTCACTTCTGGTGAAGCCTAGTTGAGTGAAATAGATGTCTATCTGAGTGTAGCAAGCACGAGGTGCTTGCTTCAGCCCATATAGGGCTCTCTTGAGTCAACATACATGTGACTCACTATTGAAGATATATAAACCTTTAGGCTGCTCTATTTAAACCTCTTCCTCAATGATCCCATTGATAAATGCAGTTTTCACATCCATCTGATGAATGCGCCAACCCATTTGCACTGAGAGTGCAAGTATGGATATAATGGAAGAGTACCTTGCAATAGGTGCAAAAGTCTCATCATAATCGATCCCCTTGATCTGTGAGAATCCTCGGGCCACAAATATGGCCTTGTATTTCTCCACACTCCCATAAGCAGCTTTCTTTACCTTGTAGATCCATCTAGATCCAACCACTAATTTGTCGACCGGTCTTGGTACAATATCCAATGCACTGTTCTTGACAATGGATTCATACTTCTCCACCATTACATCAACCAAATTTGGTTGTTGCACTACTTCCTGAAAGGAATATGGTTCAGGCACAATACATTTACTCATAAGAGCCATGTATCCAGTAAACCTATCAGGAGATTGTCTCTGTCTGCGTTTTCAATTAGGGGCTCCTACATTCTCTACAACATCAAGTCTCAATCTAACAGCTTCTGTGGTGCGCATTCTTCCATTTCTAATGGATGGCTCTACATAAGTGTTTTCCTCCACTCCATGAACCTCTCTATGTGGCTTCTCCACATATTGAGGCTCATCCTTGGGAACCAAGAGTTCCTCCTCTGCATGCAAGTCAAACTCACTCTCAAGGGACAACCACATGGATTTCTCCTCATCAAATTTTATATCTCGTCACACAATAGTCATTTTGTTGTTTGTAAAATACACATGATAGATGTGGGGTGTTTCAGTGTACCACACAAAAATTCCTATCTCATCTTTCGATTCCAGCTTCTTCCTGACGTCCTTGATCACATGCACATAAACAGATGAGCCAAAAATATTAAAATGTGAAACATCAGGTTTCTTACAAGTGAAAGTCTCTTCAGGTGTACTCATGCCAAGTATCCTATGAGGACAACGGTTCTTCACAAATACCACTGTGTTTCATCCTTCCATCCATAGATGCATCGATACGCCTTGACCATGCGACATCACTCTTGCTACACCATCAATGGCTTTGTTCTTTCTTTCCATGATCCAATTCTGCTATGGGTTATGAGGCTCTCTTAGTTCTCTTCAAATTCATTCTTTATTGTAGAAGCTCTTGAATTCATTACATATGTATTATCCACCATTATCGCTCATAAGAGCCTTCACTTACTTCTCTGACTCTTTCTCAACCAATGCCTTAAACTCAAGAAACCTAGAGAATGTCTGATCTTTCTTCTGCATGAAGAAGATCCATCACTTACGAGAAAAGTCATCAAAAAATATCAGATAGTACTTATGTTTTGCTGTTGAAGCAACAGAGAATGGTCCAAACACATATGTGTGAACTCTCTCAAGGATCCCCAAAGATCGGTTATCCTTCTCATGAAAGGTGGCCTTTACATATTTTCCCATAGCACATCTGTTGCATGTCTCTGACTGCACAAGTGTACCCCTAGAAAGACCAATAGAAATCTGATGTATCACTTTCAAGGCTCCATGGTGAAGATGGCCCAATGTCCTGTGCCATAATTCGCCCTCATCCCGGCTCACCACTTTTTTTTCCTTTCCCATCAATGCTGCACAACCATCTACATCTAACTTGTAGAGATTATTAGCTCGAATCCCTATCTTCTTGGCTTGTCCTATTGTTTTTTTCGTAGGAAAGATTTTCCTTCACTAAAAACAAAATCATAGCCTCTATCCTCCAACATTGCAACTGAGACTAATTTTTTCCTCAAATCTGGTACATGGATTACATCTTTTAATTGAAAGGGTTTAACTGACTGCCACTGGAATTTAATGCTACCAATCCCGGTAGCATTATACTTCCCATCATCACCCATTTCAATATGCATCTCGAGATCCTTCTCCTCTAGGCTACTGAAACTTTCCTTGTCTATCTTCATGTGAAAGGAAGCACCACTATCCAAAGACCACATAGATCCTAATGCACTTGACACCATGCATGCGATCAATGAGAATTCAAGATCAAATTGTGATGCCAAAGCCTCACCAGCTGCATATCTTCCAAACTTAATTTTCTTCCTCTTTTTTGGGTAGTTAGTAGCATAATATCGATGCTCGTGATAGTGAAAAGAATTTACCCTTGACATATCCCACTGATTTCCATCGTTGGACTCAGATTTGGAATGGAATTTCTTCCCCTTACCCTTCTTCGCCTTGAAAGCCAAATAAAAATCTTCTTCATCTTCATTCTTAGATGAAGATCCATCTCTGGTGTTCCATCTGAACTCCTCCTGCACTGAATCCAACCACAGTCATTCCCAATCTGGCAACTTTTCCCTTCCATTGACAAAATCTTGATAATTGTGCCAACTGTTTGGAGGTACTAAGAGAGCCAAGCTTACCAAATCATCATCAGTGACAATTATACCAACACTTCCCAGTTCATCCCGACATTGGACAAACTTTGTTAGATATTTCGGTATGGATTCGTCTTTCTCCATATTGATCTTCCTGAGTTTATATTTGAGCGTCAATTTCCTATGGTAACTACTACTCTAAAATAGATCTATTAAAGAATTCCACATTGCATATGGTGTGGCTTTCCCCTGGAGGATTAATACAATGTGGTCTCGTACTCCCTCCAATAGGATCCTCCTCACCTTTGCCACTCTCTTTTGCCATGCATCAATATTTGCAACATCTGTCACAATGGGTTTAGGAACATCATTGTCAATGAATTCCTTCAAGCCATTGTCTTCGAGTAATGCCTCCATCCTATCCTTCCAAGAAATATAGTTTGAGCTCCCCTCAAGTGCATACTCCAAACTCAAGCCATCGAAATCCATTTCGATCCTATATCAGATGTAGCACCAAGAAAGTATTTATGCAAATTTGAATTCTATCCAATCACAAACTCAACTCCACCTTCACAATTATGATTTCCTATGCTCTGATACCATGTAGAAATTAGAAAAAAGGCATGTATATCATGGATTAAATCCAATCTAACAATGTGCTAAAGTTAAATACTTAATCACTTCGAAAAATCAATTGCAAAATTAAAAACACAATTTCCAATCACATGAAGCAAAGAAGAATCAATCAAGCCACAACACAGATAATTTACGAGTGAAATATTGCTACTCAAAACCCCACTATATTCTATTGTATATTCAGCATGGAATCATGAAACAATTACGTACAACTCCTCTCACAAGAGTCCTCCTATATTCAGCTAATTGTCTCACAGTGATCCAAAACAAATGAGGCCAACAGTTAGCCAATTCTCAGCCTGTCTTAAGCTTGACTTGCTCACATAGTTCATGAGGAATGAAATCCTTATTCACAATGAATTCCAACCTTCCTACATTGCACCGAGTATCATGGAAATCCTGTGGTGTTTTAACTACACGTGGGTAGCCTAATAATATCACAACTGATATTTAACCTCCCTTTAACCTTTGTCTCAACTAGTTCTCCACTAGAACTAACATGCACACAACTAATAATAGTAAATCCTCAGTTGCATATGAGATCACTGATTATGAATTAAATAATATTTAATTCACTTGATCTCTCACTAGTGTATGTAACTGTTACAACTACCACAACTGATTTTAACTCACTTAACTCAGTTAAACTAATTACAACATGTATTAACTAATTCACCACTGCACTTTGAAATCTATTACAACTAGAACTACTTTTCATGCCTCACCAACTACCTATAACTAAAAATTCATGAGCTAACTGAGTTTAGCATTCTCAGTTAACTATTAAAATTTATTTTGAGACTAGATTACATTTTATTTTCCATATTAATTAAGGGATAACTAAAATATACATGCACCAAATTTAGCCCTGTGCCCCCCCCCCCGCCTGTAGGTGCTAAAATTTTCTTGTTTAATTTCAACAACTTCTGACATATATCCAACATCAAGTGCAAAATACATACATCCTTCTTTAATAACAAGAAAAATACTATCAAGTCATTGAAATATACTTCTAGGAACTTGTGGATATATTCTTTGAAAGTTGCAACAATGACCCTGGAAAATATAGTTGGTGCATTCTTCAACCCTAATGACATGATGGTCTACTCAAAGGATCCCCACTCAATAGAAAAGGTGTTCTTGATCTTGTCTTCATGTTGAATACTAATTTGATGATACCCGTAGAATCCATCCATGAATGAGTATGATTCCTGCCCACTAACATTCTCCAATAATTCATTTGTGAATGGTGTGGGAAACGAATCCTGGACACATGCATAATTAAACTTGTGAGGATCAACATAGATCCTTTTTGGTTTCAGTGGTCTTCACCTAGGTTTGGATTTAAGGTTTACTAAAAAAAACCTTTACTACTAGCCCTTTCGGAAATGGCCTACTTGCGCGGGTCACGGTCTCACCCGAAGTAGTATGGTAGGGTGCTGGAACCAGGTTTCTGCGCCTTGAGAGAGAGAAAGTTAATTAAAGTGGGTCCCTTCAGATCTAACAGACCTACACTGGACAAGCCTTAATCATAGAAACCCTTAACAATATATTGGCGAAATAACCTAATCGAAGACCAAAATCAGATGTAACAACTCAGTAATTAGACACAACAAGAAAATTACAACCAGATCTATGCATTCATTTCCTTCTTAAGCATTGGATCCACATGCACATCAGTAAACCATTAATATTCATAAGCATACATTAACTTAGAACTAACATCATATAGCACAGCCAATAATCATAACACAGAAGCACTGATATCACAAAACAATCTTTCTCATTCATTCACATCCAGATCCAACTTACAAACTATTTATCGGCCCATGCACATAGCCAGTGAGGTCTAAAGACAACAGGACTCAGGGTCTCCATGCACACAGCCAGCAGGAACCCTTACCTAGAAAATCCACACAATATATCCACAGACTCGTATCTAAGCTTAATCCAAAACTTAGCTTACCTCTAGAATCGATGTATCCCTCTATTTATATCATATTAGCCTGCGCTACACTCTGGTCGGCAAACTGTGGTTTGCGGACTCTTGGTCTACCCTTTGACCCATTACAATTCATTGGGGGCTTTGACCCACCCCAAAGGCCTTAAGCTAGACTAATTATTACAAAATCTTACAACACTATACCAAAATTGTAGTTAGGGGACCCCGCTCCAATAGGCCCCCAACGCAATCTTATGATTCATCCCGAGTTAGAGAGACAGTGGGGTGCTCATCTTCTCTTGGAGCTATTCGACACTGGTGGAAAATGGGGGCATGATTCCTTCAATTTTTGCAGCTGTATTATGCGCGATGTCGACCGAATTTTATGAAAATTTTCCTTCAGTAACTGCGATGACGCTCTCCAAGGTCTGGTTGAACTACTTTACTGCCCCATCCAAGTCTTGCAAAATTTTGAGAGCTTCATTGGCCCGTGGCTTCAGGTGGTCATCGAGGACCTGCTTCTTGAGGTGAAGCTCCTCAATTTCATCTTTGAGTGCGTTGTTGGTTCGAAGATGCAGTAGGCGTTGTTCTGCTAGGAGGGTGTGCATGGTAGCTTCCATCTGTTCAAAATCTTGCTCCTTCTAGCGCATCTCCTCATTAAATTGGTGGAGGATGGGATCACGCTACACTGTGGACCATGAGCACATACTAGTATCTAGTAATTCAAATCCCTTGGTGATCTGTGTTGATATACTACTTGTAGCTTCTTTGACCAGCATAGCTCGCTAGGCGTGCACCTCAAGAGGGGTCTTGGGTTGTAGTTTGGCTTATAGTGTAGTGATTTGTTACTCCAGATCTGCTTTAACACCCTGTACTTCGGTCAGGGATTCCTTCAATGCACCTACCAAGCCTTCAACCTTGGCTTGCAATGCAATGGAGGTAGGAATCACTTCTAGCATATCCCCACATAGCTGGTATATGAGATGTCCTAACTCAGCCTACTGCGCAACTGCCGCGATGTGTGTTGCTTGAGCTTGGGTAGTTTCGGCAACTTTGGTCACAATGGTTCACTTGGCCTCACTTAATTGTTTATGTGTCCGCATATCTCTGTGTTGGAGATTTCTAGATATGAATACATAAAGAGCGTGTATTTTCTCATCTGTTAGTCTCGAAAAATCGACATCGACCATAGAACAAGAGCGGACTTGCTTGCACAGGATCGGAGGTACTATAGTGAATGCCATGCCCGAGAGGGGGTAGATCCTACTCTCTATCACTGCGGCCAAGGCTATAACTATGGTTGGCTGGCTCGCTTGATTCTGCCTTGCCTTGTTCATGCTTGCCTAAGGTGTATCAACTTTTAACCAAAGAAACTACAACCTAGACTACAAAGCTTGCACTACGGCCTTCTACTGATATTTGAGGATAGTCCATCGATTTCGGAGGAAATAGTGACATCATCTATGATATTCTCCAAGTCCTCCTCTATTTAAGTGACCTCCGCTTCCCCATTGAGCTTACTGGCCTTGCACTTCTTCCAATACCCTTTAGGAGGCTCGCCTGTGCGCTTTGTCCTGCATGGGGACTCCGCACCCTCTCCACCAAGCCCTTCGGCCTCTGCATCCTGTTGAGAGTATTGTTCCCCCACCTTCGTGGCATCCTTGGGGGTTTCTATGGTCGTGGTTTTCTCTGTGGAGTGCACCTCAGTTTATTTTTTTGTACTAGGTGGGAAAATATCTTTCGAGGTTGCATCCTTCCCTGAGGTACCTGTGGTGATCGGAACAAATGATTTGAAGCCAAGTTTCCAAGCCAGTGGCCAAGTTGCGACTATTTAATCGATCTTTGATTCCGTCGCCATATACGGAAGGTTGTACCATAGTTGATCCTTGCGGGCCTTGATCTACACATAGTGCATGGTGACGTGGAATTCAGTGATGCCTTTGTATTTTTCATAGACCGCTGGTGACAAGCGCGGCTTGGAGTGAATTGTTGTTGCCAATGCACTGTCGAACAACACCTAGAACACCGTGTTCTCCTTAATACATTTGGAATCCTTCGAGTCCCAAAGATTCGCGTACCACATTCCTTCACAAACATCTGGGTCAATGAGGTGTTTACGACGCAATCAAGGTGATCAACATCAACATCCATGAATAGAAAAACACCTTTCCCTAATACTGCGCCTTGCGCACATTGTCTTAAAATTCTTCGCAAAGGTATTGGGACTAGTTGTATCAAACCCCTTTCTCGCACCATCCGGATAGTTGAATCACGTAGGCAGGGACGGCCGATACCTAATACTTGTGCATGAATTTACAAGCGAGTATTAGAGTACCCGTGCGCACTCCCAAGTAAGCTATGCTTTCTACAAGGAACCCCATCTTATCGCGATCAAATTTATATTTCTCCTGCACATCGTCAGCAACATTTTGCTCATATTTCTTATCGAAGCCCTTCATGGGATGGGGCCCTTGCATGGGTAGGTCAGTGATTTATTGAATTAATGCAGTGTCAATCGGGATGTGGCCTTGGATCCACAAGCACCCATCGTGGATCAACACCAGTAGCTGGTGCACAACTAGGCTAGTGATGGCATATCATCCAACATGGGGGATGCACAAAAAAATTTATATCCTCGACGCCTCTAACCCGTGCACCCATAGAATCGATTCCACCTTTTGCACATTATCATACAACACCCTCTTAAGATATCATTTTTGGCCCAGTTCTGGGAAGGCGTCTGCATTTTCCAGTTCGTGATCATCAAATTTAATGGAGAGGAGGCTCTTGAACATGTCACCAATCAAGGGGACCTCCTCCAGGACCAACGGAATTTGCAGATATTCTCAAAAAAAATCAACATTGTTGGGGGTGCACACCGTGGGGGCCACCAGCAGAACTTCCTCCTGGGTTGTCATGGGGCGCTTCGATGAGTTGGGTGAGCATGCCTAAGGCACCTACCGAGGGGAATTCACAATCCGAGGGGTTGTGTGTGGCTTAACCACATCCCATTTCATGGATTTCCCCTTCCCTTTCTCATCTTTTGGCTTCTTTCCCTTTTCCTTCCCCTTCCGTTTTCCCTTTGCCGATGTAGACACGACCTTTTCAACGTCGGGGGTGACCTAAAACACATCCCTAGACCCAATTTCAACAGAGGTTGTAATAGGCGATGACTCAGTGGGGTTAGATGCAGTCATTCTTGCTTGGAAGATAAATTCAGGTTTACTTCTGTCAGAGGGGGTAGGTCACCTAGACATATAGATGGAAAATGCACACAACACACAAAGTTCACAGTAAAGAACAAGGTGCAAGAATTTCAGAAAGCAAAGGAACCAATTATGACCTGCGCCCCTCTTTGTATAGCCACCTATGAGTAAAAACGATCTTATAAGTCTTAAATTCCACTTACCATCAAGGAAACGATAAAAAATCCTCCCAGATCATTGCATTTATTGTGAAATACCCGATCCTTTCAATGGTAAAATCAGTTTTTCACCCAATTCTACTATTCCAATGACTAGTTTTTCTAGCTGCGCACTACCCCTGCACCTCTGTCGTACCCTTCCGCACCTCCTTAACTATGTACTACCCCTGCACACCTATCATACCTCCCTTCGATTTTCCATCCTTGTGCGCACAACTTTCCTTATACAGATACTCTGGCCATATAGTCATTTGGTAGGCGACGGGTTGTCCCTGTAAGGTTTCAGACAATTTCCATTAAGGTACCCAGGCATATAGTCTCCATGAAACATAGCCAACCTAACCCCACCACCATCTGTAATCTCTTTCATGATGTATTGGCTCAACCAATGCTTACGAAACATTCCTGGGTGGCGCACGAACTGGTTGTCGTAGAGAAACACCAATTCCTCTTCCTTGAATACCTTATGTCAGATATTTCAATAATGCCAATATTTTCACGAGCCTTCTGAACCTGCTGGTGAAATTTAGCAATGAATTTATCCTCTTCCAAGGAAACTAGCTGCGCCATGCATTCCTCCATGATGTCAGATCTGCCATGTTTGTAAAATATGCAATACATAGACTGGGGACGATGTATTCCATGGGCATGATGGGCTCCTTCCCATATGTTGGATCAATAAGGTGATTGTTAAAGGTAACCTTTATGCTTCACATTAATCATCAACCTAGGGAAAGTATTTTTATTTCAAGGGTGCGAGAAAAATATATGCTAGTGAAATGAGGGGTTAACTACTCTAGATCATTGTAAGAAATATTATCGAGGTCTCAAAGTTCAATCGACTTGACTGGAAGGTAAACTATGAACTACTTCAAATAAACCAAAGGAATAAATTCTTAATCTGAAACTATGCAGAAGAAAACAATCAATGCTGAAATAAAGGATATTTTGAAATTGAACAAAATTCTTAATGACTTGACCAACAATATTAATGAATTGAACAACAATCTTAATGAATTGAACATCAATCAATTATTTAACATTTTGCAATGTAATTGTCTATAACTCAACTAATAAAAACATTCAGAATTGAACAACAAACCATACATTCACACTTATGATGAAAAAACTTAAGAGATAACCGTATGAATAATTGAACAACGACTACTTAACCACATTGAAATCAATCTAATGACTGTAAGCACGTCACTCAGTAATAAAGGAACATCAATGATAAATTAAACGTATTTGAAAAGGGAATTGTAGCACATCACACTTGCGATTAATGAATCGAATGGTAATTATACAGAGCACAAAGAATAACTAAATTGCGAGAATCAAGAAATAAACATATAACAAAAAATAGAAAGAGAACTCTCAGGGACTGGGCCCGAAACCTCTAGAAGTATTCTACCAAGAAATACTTATAATCCACTTACAACAAAAAAACCAATGTCTTCATTAATCAGTGGAGAAGTACATCATCACGAGTTCGAAGGTTCTTTCTGAATAAGTTTATCACATAAAATTATAATACATAAAAAACTCCCTATTATCTTTCACCTACAAACTTTTATAACCTAAAGGAAACAAAATAGAATAACAAATCCTCAGGATCAGGAGATCCTGATGCTTCATAGCCATCAACCGAATGCTTCAAGAATAGGCGTGACTCTTTATATTTTGATGATTCATAGGAACTGATGTAATTTCATTTACTTTTCTTGACTGTTGTTGTTTGGTCGTTTTGGTCAGCAGTTGGTTTGTTTCGATTCCCTATCAATAAAGACAACAAAATTTGGTTTTCAAACTATTAGACACACCTTTTATTAATAATTGGTTTTGCCCTACTTTTACATTATTCTCCTTTTATTTATTTCTAAAATTAAGGAAAACATATAAAAGTTAATAATAGATCATGCTAAATATATGGGTAAAATTTACCTTTTCCTCAGCCCAACATACTCCCTTGCTTACCATTTTTCATGTCCTCGTGCAGACATATGATTGAGGTGTACTTGAGTTAAGGAATAGGCACGATATAAATCTTCCTTGTAAATTCTAAAACCATGTTTTTGTTTCACTTTTTCAAATGTTGAGTTTGTATGTCCCTCTGGTAATTCATAATCATGATGGTAGTCTTTGAGAGGGTACCATATGATGGGGCATCTATATCTGCATCCTATCCATGTAGGGCCCATGTTTAAAATCAAATTTCTATAGAGGTGAACACGAGAAGCAACAATTTTAAAATTCCTATACCCAAATGTCTCCCTATTCTTAATGTTATTGGTAGAGGCTTTCCATCTCCATTTGGCTACTAATAAAGCTTCTTCCACAATATCCTAGAAGTATGCTTTTCCACTTTGCAAAATATCTTTTTGAATTGGCCCTAACTTGGCTATAACTCCTTCTCGTTGCATAAACTTTTTATGTTGAGTAAATAAATGTAGGGGTTTTGTAGGTTCCCCTATGACCCATAGATCTAAACCATGTTCTCTTTTCTGAAAGATATTGTAGAGCTGTTTGAAATACTGAGAGAGGGGGGGGTGGTGAATCAGTATTCCTTTCAATTAAAGCATTATTTAATCCTCAATTATTATCAGTGTTTGTACAATGATAGCAGCAAACAAGAGGAACACAAATGCACACAGTTGTTAAGGTGGAAACCCACTCTGGGACAAAAACCACTTGATGCTTTTCTAATAATTCTTTAATATTCTATTCCAATTGAAAATAAAGCTCCAAATTCCTAGAATCTAGAAAATCATTCTTCTCCAGCTCCCACTGGATGGATGCTCCAACACCTGAGATTCTTCAGCAGTCAACTGAACAGATGCCCCAAGACCCAATGAGCTACAACTCACCCTAGCACCACCCTACCACCCTATAGAAGAATAAAAGAAGAATGGACTCTCGTACCAGGGAAAATGGTCCACTTTACAATGATATAGAATGATGCAGAACAAGAAGATATACTAGACCATAAAGCCAACTTTGACACAACCACCTAATGATGATCCTAGACCTCTCAACACTGCCTCTTCAACCCTTGGCAGGTAGACACTAGTACAATTTGTACAATAATGTATTTACAATGACTAAGTGCAATGATACCTTTACAATGATTGTATGCAGTGCTGCCCACTTGAAGACTTCATATGATGAACTTCTTACTGATGTTATGCACCTTGGTTGCTGCTCTTGTCATGCTACCCTCTGCTGCACCTTGCTTTGCTTTGCTGCCATAGAAAGTCTGGTCCTTTGCAATCCTTGACAACACATATTCTAGCTTTTTCTTTCCTTCTAGGAGCTCGATATTGAATCTGGTGTATCTCTGTTATTTCAGATCCTCAATATCTAATTTTTGGTCCTATATTAGTACTCTGAGTTGTCTTTCTAATGCCATAGGTCTGACCCAATTTGGATTCTTCAAGAGAGATTTCTACCCAATCTCTCATAATTCCTTAATTATAGACTGTTTCAGCAGAGCGAACTTGTATGGCACACCACGTGTCACTGTTTCTTCATTCAGCACTGAAATTGATAGAGAGAAAACTAAAGTCTATGAAATATCTGTCATATTTTATGGAATTCCAATCTGATACTCAGAGAGAGAGTTATGATGATTTTACCAAGGTCTCTTCTTTGAGATTAATTTCAAGAGCCTGCAAAAACCCTGACTTCCAAAGATCATATCTCCAAAAATATTGCGTACCTTGATCTGAGATTTTTACAGAAGTTTCCTCATGATTTCGGCCTCACCTCATAAAAATTTCAGTTTCTGAACCTTCGTAGAAAAAATGTTAGAGCGAAAATTCCACGATGACCTGTTTCAGATGGCGAAATCCCTTGCATAAGGACGAAATGAGGATCAAAATTTATATAAATGCTTAGGTTGAGAGGGGTTTCAACAAGTGAACGTGGGAGGGATTTGAGGAGGTTAAAAAATATTAATTATGACTTTTCAATGACCCATGCCCCAACCCCATGGGGTTTTAGCCCACTAACTAGGGGTACAAAATTCAAACATGGATATCTCTCAAACCGTGAAGAAATACATGGCGTGCCATATATCAACAGAAACATATCGACAAGTAGAAACCATAAAAAGAATTATTGACCCAGAATATATTAATTTGGTAGGTCAAAATTCCCATGCAATATTGGGTTAGCCCTGGTGCTGCTTGGGTTGACATCAATGACAACCGCTGATCAACAATCTCCCCCTTTGGCATTGATGGCAACACAAGTACTCCCCCTGCGATCATGAAACTTCTTCCTACAACATTATCTCCCCATTTTACATCAATGGAAAAGGGTAACTCCCCCTGAAACATAACCATCCTACGGACCTGTACACACTTTCACTCCCGCTAACACACAACCGTCCTGCAAACCTGTAATATAATGAGAACTTGGGAGAATCCCAAGCTTTTGACGAAGATATTCAAGTGCTTCACAAGGTAAAGTTTTAGTGAATATATCAGCAATTTTTTGTTTTGTAAAAACATACTGAAGTTTGATATTCTTTTCAGCAACTTGTTCTCTAACAAAATGATATTTGATCAGAATGTGTTCTGTTTTTTAATGCATGACAGGATTCTTGGAGATGCTGATGGCACTAGTGTTGTCACAGAATATGGGAATAGGCTCACTGAATTGTACTTGAAGATCTTGCAAAGTTTGTTTCATCCAAAGGACTTGAGTACAACATGATGCTGTTGTAATGTGCTCTGCTTCCGTTGTAGATAACGAAATTGAAGTTTGCTTTTTGCTCAACCATGATACGAGACAACCACCTAGATAGAATGCTGCTCCACTAGTACTCTTACAATCATCAAAGATTCCTGCCCAATCTACATCTGTAAAGGCTTGAATAATGAGATTGTTACCCTTGGGATACCACAAGCCATATTCTTCTGTGCCCTTTAGATATCAAAGAATTCTTTTGACGACAATAATATGTGATTCTTTTGGTGCTGCTTGGAATCTTTCTACTTGTCCAACTGCTTTCATAACATCTAGCCGAGAGGCTATTACATATAGAAGACTACCAATTATAGATCTTTACAACCTCTGATCCACATCCTTAGATGAGTCGTCTATGCTCAATTTGCAACCTGTTACCATTGGAGTAAGGACGGGTTTGCAATCTTGCATTTTGAATTTCTTGAGAATTTCCTTGATGTACTTGGCTTGACATATAAATATTGCTTTCTCTTGCTGAGATATTTGAAGCCCTAAGAAGTATGTTAGCTCACCAAGTAAAGACATCTCAAACTCACTTTGCATCTTTGTAGAAAAGTTCTTACTTAGTCGATCATCATTGCTACCAAATATTATATCATCCACATATACCTCAATGATTGTTAAATTATCTTTATCTAATTGTACATAAAGATTGCTATCAACAATACCTTTCTTGAACCCTTGTTGATGTAGATATCCATCAAGACGAGCATACCATGCTCTGCTTGAGACCATATAGAGCCTTCTTTAACCTGCAGACATAGTCTTGTTTTTGTGATAGTAGAAAACCTTCAGGTTGTTCGATGTAAACTTCTTATTCTAATTCTCCATTCAGAAATGCTGACTCAACATCCATTTGGTAGACTTTGATTTTTCTTGAACATGTATAGGCAAGAAACATTCAGATGGCTTCCATTCTGGCAACTAGTGAAACTGTTTTGTCAAAATCAATTCCTTCCACTTGTGCATAGCCTTTGCAAACCAATATTTCTTTGTTTATGGTAACCTGCCCATCTTCATTCAATTTGTTCCTGAACACCCATTTAGTCCTAATGACATTTTTATCTTTTGGTCGTGGAACTAGTTCCCAGGTGTTATTCTTCTCAATTTGATCCAATTCTTCATTCATAGCTGCTACCCAATGTTCATTCTGGCTGGTTTCCTCAAAACTACTAGGCTCAAAGGTTGTTAGAAAAGCAACATGAGCTTGTTGTGATGAACGAAGCTGTCGACCTTCATTTATGTCACCAATGATTTGATTTGATGGATGGTTCTTTTGAATCCACTCTTTTATTCTCCTTGGAGGAGCTTCTTGTTGTTGTTCTAGTATATCTTGATGATCATTGTTTACTTCTTCCTCGTTGATAGTTGCTTCTTGTTCTACAATTTTATCTATGTCTTTTTCAGCCTCTGTCTCAAGTTTCAAAGATTCTAGATCCTCATCATTACTCGCTATAACACCATCTTCGTCAAATGAAACATTTATGCTCTCCACTATCTGTTTTCATCTTAGATTATAGCATTTATAGGCCTTTCTTTTGCGTGAGTAACCGACAAATATACCTTCATCAACACGTGATTCAAACTTACCCAAATTTTTATCTTCTGTTTTGATATAAAATTTTCTTCCGAAGATTCTGAAATATTTTACATTAGTTGGTTTTCCTTTCCATAATTCATATGGATTATTGTTGCAATTATTTCTAAGAAGAATTTGGTTGATAATGAAGACTGCCATATCAATTGCTTGAACCCATAATTGTTCATCCAATTTTGAGTCCTTCAACATTGTTCTACCCATTTCCTGTATGGTTCTGTTCTTTATTTCATCAACTCCATTTTACTGAGGTGTTCGTGCTATTGAAAATTTCCTTTTTATTCCATTTTCGTCACAGTATTGCTGAAATAATTTGGAAGTGAATTCTCCACCTTTATCTGGTCTTAAACACTTTATTTTCAAATCAGTTTTATTTTCAACCAACTCCTTGTAGATCTTAAAGCACTGAAATGCTTTAGATTTTTTCTTTAGGAAACTGACAGCTGTCATCCTGGTATAGTCATCTATCATTAACATGAAATATAATTCTTCATTTAAGCCTTTTGTTCTCACAGGACCACATAGATAAGTATGTATCAATTCCAATGGATGTGATGCAAAGTATTATTTTGTTTTAAATTGGAATTGTGTCTACTTGCCATGCCGACATGCCTCACATAGTGTGTTGGAAGGTTTTGAGATTTTTGGCATTTCTCCTACTACTTCCTTTTTTCTTATCCTCACAATATTGTCAAAGTTTATGTGACCCATTCGTTTGTGCCATAAGCAGCTTTCATCTTCTTTAGATAATAGACATGCTTTAGTTGCTTCATCTAGAACATATATGTCGTTTGGAGCTCGACTTGCTGTAGCCACAATTTTACCATACCTGCCTTTCCTAATTTCACATTTTATGGAGTTGAATAGCATTGTGTGTCCTTGATCACACATTTTTCCAACAATGAGCAGATTGTGATTCATGTTTTCGACCAATAGAACATTCTTGGCTATAACATCTTTTCTTCCGAGAGTGACGGTACTTGATCCTATAACATTTGAATATCCATCATTTCCAAAAATACGGTTCCATCCTTCCTCTCTTTCAGAGATACAAATTTCCTTCTATCTCCAGTCATATGCGTTGAGCAACCACTCTCAACATACCACACATCTTTATTTTTTTGAGCCTTGAGAGTGAGAGCACAGTTATTAGTCTTCTTCTTCTTCTATGTTCGTTCATTCTGTGTCTTCAAAGATTCTTCTGGAAAATTTTCAAGTCTGCAGTCTCTGGCTATATGTCCAAAGTTCTATCATTTGTAACATTCCATATTATTTCTTAAATGTTCAAATATATTGATGTTTCATTGAGCCTTGGGAGTTTCATATTTGAAGAATCGCTTGGAATTGTATTGGTTCCTAGGGTACGTGCGACATTCTATAGCTTTATGACCAAATTTTCCACATGAATAACAATAGCCATGAAAAATATGTTGATACCTGGATGAAAATCTCCGTCAAGGAATCGTCTTCCAAGGATGTGCTTGTGAATCTTGTCCAATGAAGTCTACATGTATGTCAGATCTCATAGGTTCATTGTATTTTGTTGTAGAAGGTCCTGCTTCTTCTTCTTTGTAACCGAGGCCAGTTCTTTCGTTGTAAGATTGTTGATTGTTGATGAGTTCTTCCAATGCCCTTGAGTTGTTGGCATAGTTTTGGACAATTTTTACCCTCTTCACTTCCTTACGGCTTCTAATGCTTCCCTTTCTTTGTTGCTTTCTTCCAACTTCTTTTGAAGTGACTCTTCAATACATTTGTGTTCTTCAACCTCAATTTTGAGACCTTGAACTTGTTCTTCAAGAGTATTGGAACGGATCTTCTCATCATTGAGCTCTTTTATAAGCTTGATTGCCTCCTCATAAAATTCTTCTATGGTCAACCCTTCTTCTTCATTGTTTGATACTTCTTGTTTATTGTGCTTGGCCATAAACAATACTTTCTCATTAGCTTCTTCTTTGCTGTCACTTTCTTCATCAGATGATGAGCTATCTTTTATAGAGAGAAAGTTCCTTTTGGATCCTTTCTTTTTGCCTTGCTTGTTGAATTTCTTAAAGCCTTTCTTTCCTTTTGAGTTGCCATCACTTTTGTTCAAAAATTTTGCTACGAAATGCCCAACCTCACCACCACCGAAACATATCAATGGAATTTTACCTTTGAATTTTCCCTTACCAAGTTTTAGTTTTCTCATAAATTAAACATATTCTTCATCTGAAATACCTCCTCCATCATCTCCCTTTTCTTCACACTTGTAGGTGCATGTCATTTCAATTGAAGGTTGTTTGTCCTTATTGGTTTGCTTAGATGCAACGAACACAGTTTCTAGATTTGAAATACCCTTTTCTTCATCAACTCTCATTTCTTATGCTATGAGAACTCCATGTAATTCTTCCTTGCTGAGTTTTCTAGATTTGCACTGTATTCTAAGACCGATACCTTTGGGTTGAATCTCCCTGGTAACGTTCTAAGAATATTCCGTATAATAGTCTTCTCGTCAACTATATCTCCCAATCCTTCCAGAGTATTGGTTATTTCATCAACGTATTGGAAATATGCAGCAATGTTGAAATCTTCTTTCATTCTGAGTTTCTCAAATTTTTCTCTATAGATTTGAAGCTTTGCTTATTTGACATTTGAGTCACCTACATATATATTCTCAAGCTTGTCCCATAAATTTTTGGCAGTTTTACAACCCAACACCTTATGATAAGTAGATTCAATAAGTCCACTGATAATAATATTCTTTTCTTTTACATCATTTACCAAATTCTTCTTACCTTGTTCATCTGTGGTTGATGTAAATCCATTTTGAATAGTGTACCATACTTCGTAACCTTGCGCCAAGAGATAGACCTCCATTCTTCCTTTCCAGAGTGCATAATTATTTTCATTGAATAGAGGTACACCATTCTTGGTATGTTCCATGACCTCCTTCCAGCTGTTAAACTGCTATTGAAGGAACCAAGCTCCAATATCAATTGTTGGAAATACTGAGAGGGGGGGGGGGTGAATCAGTATTCCTTTCAATTAGAGCATTAGTTAAACTTCAATTATTATCAGTGTTTGTACAATGATATTAGCAAACAAGAGGAACACAAATGCACACAGTTTTTAAGGTGGAAACCCACTCCGGGACAAAAACCACCTAATTCTTTTCTAATAATTCTTTAATATTCAATTCCAATTGAAAATAAAGCTCCAACTTCTTAGAATATAGAAAATCATTCTTCTCCATCTCCCACTGGATGGATGCTCCAACGCCCGAGATTCTTCAGTATTCAACTGAACGGATGCCCCAACACCCAATGAGTTACAACTCACCCTAGCACCACCCTACCACCCTATAGAAGAATAAAAGAAGAATGGACCCCCATACCAGGGAAAATGGTCCACTTTAGAATGATATAGAATGATGCATAACAAGAAGACATACTAGACCATAAACCCAACTTTGACACAACCACCTAATGACGATCCTAGACCTCCCAACACTCCCTCTTTAACCCTTGGCAGATAGACACTAGTACAATTTGTACAATAATTTATTTACAATGACTAAGTACAATGATACCTAGTTTACAATGATTATATGCAGTGCTACCCACTTGAAGACTTCATATGATGAAATTATCGCTATTGTTATGCACCTTGGTTGTTGCTCTTGTCATGCTACCCTCTGCTGCACCTTGACTTGCTTTGCTGCCATAGAAAGTCTAGTCCTTTGCAACCCTTGACAACACATGATCTAGCTTTTTCTTGCCTTCTAGGAGCTTTATATTGAATCTGGTGTATCTCTATTATTTCAGATCCTCAATATCTGATTTTCGGTCCTATAGTATTCCTATGAGTCTTCTTTCCAATGCCATAGGTCTGACCCTATTTGGATTCTTCAAGAGAGAGTTATACCCAATCTCTCACAATGCCCTAATTATGGACTGTTTCAGCAAAGTGAACTTATACGGTGTGCCACGTGTCATTGTTTCTTAATTCCGCTCTGAAATTGATAAAGAGAAAACTATAGTCTATGACCTATCTATAAATTTTTACAGAATTCCAATCCGATGCTCAGAGAGAGATTTATGATGATTTTACCAAGGTCACTTATTTGAGATTAATATCAAGAGCCTGCAAAAACCCTGACTTCCATAGATCATATCTCCAAAAATATTGTGCACCTTGATCTGAAATTTATATAGCAGCTTCCTCAGAATTTCGTCTTCAAATCATAAAATTTTTAGCTTCTGAACCTTCGTATAAAAAAATTTAGAGCGAAAATTCCACGATGACCTGTTTTAGATGGCAAAATCCCTTGCATAAGGAGGAAATGAGGATCACAATTTATGTAAATGCTTAGGCTGAGAGAGGCTTCAACAAGTGAACGTAGGAGGGATTTTAGAATCTTAAAAAATATCAATTATGACTTTTTAATGACCCATGCCCCAACCCCATGGGGTTTTAGCCCACTAACTAGTGGTACAAACTTCAAACATGGATATCTCTCAAACCGTGAAGAATTACATGGTGTGCCATATATCAACGGAAACAACTCGACAAGTAGAAACCATCAAAAGCATTATTGACCCAGAATATATTAATTTGGTAGGTAAAAATTCCCATTCAATATTGGGTTAGCCCCTGGTGTTGCTTGGGTTGACATCAATGACAACTGTTGATCAACATTAGCCCATCTAATATGATTTTTAGAAAAAAAACAAAAAAGCTTGGAACTGAATTTCCCCAATGAAAGGACTGGGGTTACTATCTCTTTCCTCTTCTAAAATGAATTTGTGCAAATACAATTCGTATAGAATGTGTTGGACCTATTCATCCTGATCATTAAAACATTAGACAAATTCTTCAATGGTTTTAAACGTAGTAGGCTTCTCTGCTGTGACATATTTTATCTTCAACAAAAAATACCTTTCTACTAAAAATAAGGCATAAATGGTGTTCGGTGCTCTGCAAGTCAATACATCTGAGTAAATAGAACAAACAACATTGGTTTGTTTCTTAGTTTGTTACAGTGGATCATGTACCCTTTTCACTTTTACTCTTTCTTCCCTAAGTTGGGCAAAGGTTTCGTCTTTAGTTGCAGAAAGGCATTTAAATCATTTTAGTAATGCCTGATGTTTTTGCAAAGGAACTACTTCCTTCTTATATTGGGCCAATCCATGCTGAACTTGAGTTAATTCATTGCAAAGCTTTTTATTAGAAGATATTTCTACCAAAGGATTATAAGCAGGTGTTTCCTCCATTTGAGTTTCTTTGTCTTTTGTAGGTATCAAATAATTTTGCACAGAGACTTCAGTAGTATCTACCGTTTGTGTGACAAAATCTATTTGGGTTTCCATGGTATCTAATTCCTTCTTAGGCTTCCAGGAATTTTCCACCTCTTTCAATCATTCCCTTAACTATTTTACTATTTTCTTTAATTCTCTGCATTTCCTACGCATTTTTCACAACTTAACCCTAGTGGATTTTTCCTTCGAAGGGGTTATGGTAGGAGAAGGAACAACAAGAGCTTCAGGTTTAGGAAGGGCTATGCTAGTATTAGGGTTATCATTTAATGAAATAATGTTTTCTTCAGACATCAAATAGGTTATTCCAACATTGATGCCATTACTAGGTGGAGCAATATTTTCTTCAAGTGTCAAAAGAGTTGTCTCAATACTTGTGTCATGTTCTAATAGAAAAATATCCCCTGACTGGTTTCCAGACTCAGATGCTCTCTCTATCTGGTCTTCCTTATTCACCCATTCATTATCAGAGGGAGATAAAACCTTCGAATCCTACAATTCATCACTGGAAGGTAGGATACCATTATGGCTAGATCTACCAGTAGAGGCAGACTCGTTCGAATGGTCCCTCTCTTCCTCATATTGTTCAGATGGGTTCCTAATATCGCAAGATGCTCTCATATGTTCTAATACTTGAGCCATTTCCTCCTCATATTCTTTTAAAGATGCATTTTGAGGGCTCAGAGGTGATGTATCGGATGGCCCTGTCTCATCTGGAAGTGATGAGGTATTTTGTTGTAGTTTTAATCTTTTATACTTTCTCCATTTTATTTATCCTATGAAGGGTGACTTGGATGGATCTTTAGCCTAAGATTGAGAAACAGGGTTTTGTGTTTCTTTATTGGAACAAAATAACAACTTGACTAAACAGAACAACAATCTAAATAAACCAAGTATGTATTGAAATGACAGTAATGGAATTAAACAGAACAATAGCCTAACTAAGTTACTCAAAAATGGAATTGAATTGAATCAACGGTCTAGTTAACTAAGCAACAATTAAGCAGCAATATGACTAGTTGTGCAATAATGAAAAAACAATATAACTAAGCGTGGCGATAAGGAAATAGCAATATAACCGAAAACAGATTAAATAACTCGTACAACTATGATTAACTAATTTTGCAATGGAGTTCTCTGTAGGAATTAATCAAGCAACACTGATCAAATGGTTAACTACTTCGTGATGCTAGAAAGAGAACGTAATTCATAAAGACAAATAATGCTAAAACCAGCTTATTTATGATTTGGAATTCAAATGCAGTGACAACAAAAGAACTAGAACTATCTAACAAAACATTGCTACAAATAAGATTGCACTTGTCCTACTCTAAGAATGCAATTTCTAAGAATCTTAAAGAAAGACAATTATAATTGTATTGAATGGAGATATGCATTATACTACACCAGAGTCACAAATTTTGGTTTTGTAACTATTCAGAGTATGAAAACGTGCGTGGAGCTCCCAGAGGTTGGGCCCAGACCACCAGAAGCCTCAGCACTGTAAAAAATTTAAAAGATGATGATTCAAAACCCTATATCACATCTAGTGATGTTACAAAACATAATTAGACAGGATGTTCCTGATCTCTTTATTATAGGATGGATCTCCTGTCCTTATCCCCTTTTATCCTTCATCCTTTTCCCTTTTAAAGGTGCTCTTTCAGAATTTCAAGAGTGTTTCTCAAATGACAGCCTGCTACGTGTGGCTGTCGTTTGAGTTCTTGGACTCGGATTTTCTTATTTGCCTTCTACCAGTTGTTGGAATTGCTAAACCTTCATATGCTCGCGTTCGTTGGTTGGCTTACATTCCCTACTGGATCAGGCATTCTTAATTGCATGCACATGAAGACAAAAGGAATAAATTTCTTATTATAAACCATTCTTTTCATCATTAGTCTGATTTTTCCCATTTTCATGATCTTTTATTCCTTATTGTTTATGTGAAGAGGGATTCTTTAAAAATTATAATACAATTTGAAGTATTTACAAGGTGAAAATCATACCTTAATCTGGGCCCAACATACTCCCTTGCTTACCTAGTTGCATGTCCTCATGCAAACAAATGATTAATATGTAGTTGTGTTAAAGAGTAGGCAGGGTAAGCCTTCTCGTTGTGTGTCCTGAAGCCTTGTTTTATTTTTATGAGTGCAAAGGAAATGCTTGTGGCTCCTTCTGGAAATTTGTGATTGTGATTATACTTTTCAGGAGGAAGAAAGAGGAGAGGATTCCTGTATTTGCATCCTAGCTAGGCAGACCCCATGCTGTAGACTAGGTTGTTGTATGAACGGAACCTGGAGGCAACAGCCTTGAAATTCCTGTAATTGAAGGGCTCCCTATTATTCACATTTTTTTTGGAGGCCATCCACCATTGCTTGGCTACTACTAAGGCTGCTTCACTGATGTCCTCAAATTATTCTCATGCATTTTCTATGATGTATTTATGAATGGGTCACAACCTAGACTTCACACCTGGCCTTCTCATGAAGTTCTTATGTTGGATGATCAGCTGCAAAGGTTTCGTAGGCTCTCCCCTGACCCATAAATCAAGACTATGTTCTCTTTTCTGAAATATTCCATAGGCCTTGGCCCATCTGATCTGGTTTTTGGAAAATGAAAGGAAGGCTTGCAGCTGTACATCCCCTATGAAGTGGCTAGGGTTGTTGTCAGTGTCTTCTTCTAAGAAGAAGTTATGCATGTAGAGTTCACAGAAGAGGCGTTGGACCTGCTCATCCTTATCATTACAGCATTAGACAAATTCTTCTACGGTCTTAAAGGTAGTGGATTTCCCTACTCTAACAACTTTAACTTCCAGGAGTAGATACCGCTCTGTTAGGAACAGGGCATAGTTGGTTGCTGGAGCTCTGCATGATAAACCATCATCATATAGAGAGAAAATTGTATAGATTAGCTTCTTAGCTTTCTCTACCTGTTCTTGCACTACTTTAACCTTTGAATGCTCTTCTCTAAGCTAGGCGAATGTCTCATCTTCTGTGATAGAGAGGTTGGTGAACCTCTTTTGTAGTGCCTGATATTCTCGTAATGGCACTGCCTCCTTTCTGCACTGTGTCAGTTTGTGTCGTACTTTCACTAGCACATTTTGTAATCTCTGGTTAGCAGCTATCTCTACTAAATGGGCATAGGCAGTGGTTTCCTCTGTTTGGATCCCCTTTTCTTCCATAATTTTCCACTCAGTTTGGGTGGATGTTTCAATGTTGTTTTCCAGTTCTGTCTATACTTCAGCTTCGGTGGTATTTACCAGGTTGGTCTGTACTTCAATTTCAGTAGTGATTATAAAATTAGTTTGTGTTCCAGTTTCCATAGTGCTCGCTAAGTTGGTTTGTATTTCACTTTCAACAGTATTCGTTGGTTCTGTTTGAGTCCTTGCAATAGAGGTTTATGTTCTTGGATTCCTGGCCCTTATTTCTCTTTTCAGTTGCTTGCTCAGATATTTCACCAATTTCCCCAATATCTTATAGGTATTTCTTAATTTCTCAGTTCTCCTTACGTCTGAACCTTTACCTATTTTCATTTCAGTAGGTGATAGGGGGGTATAATTCTCTTTTTCAAGGACGTCATCTAGAATAATGTTTCTAATTACTTCTTTAGAATTGACCTCAATATGAGGGTCCTGACTAGGAGGAGCAATGCTACCTCCTGGTGAAAAAGGGGTTGTCTCTGTGTGTGTACTCTACTCCACAAGGACAGTGTCACCTGAATCAGCTTGCGATTCCAATCTCTCCTCTACCTGTCCATCACTATATACTTCATAATTATCAAAGGGATATAGAACCTCATCAACTTGCGGTTCCTCTTGGTCAGGTAGGATGTTAGTGTGACCAGAGCTGCTGGGGGAGGCGTTTTTATCAGAAAATTCCTCTTGCTCCCCTGCTTCCAATGAGTTTCTTAATTCAAAGTTTTTCCTTATTTTCCCTAGGACTCAAGCCATTTCTTCCTCAAATTCTTGTAAGTGTGCATTGGATGGTTCTGCTTCCTCTATGGCGTTCGAAGTTCCCTGGGGTGTTTTGGGCCATTTTTTCCTATTTGGCTCTGATGTTGAGGCTCGGGTTCTTTTTCTTCTTGGAGGATTTTCCCTAAGGGGCTCAGTTTCAGTTCCCTCGGGGTTTAATTCTAGTTCTTGTGCTTTTGGGTTGACGAAATTGTCCCATGCTATATGCTACCTGTCTAACTCATGAATGATGATTAATTTTATTAAGCCCTGGTGGCTAACCACTACTTAGGACTTCTTGGCCTTTCTTAATCGAACAAAAGTATCATGCAATAAAAAATTCAAAAAGGTAGGTAGATTAATTGAAATTTTTTGTTTGAGTGTAGCTAAAAGTTTGAGCTGTCGAGGTTTTACCAATTCCGATGCCCTTCGCATGTAATGAATTTTTGGATGAATGTTGCCAACTCCTACCATGGATGGTGCAAAGAGGCAGGGTTAATTCCTCTATATTTTTTCTCCAATGGTTCATCTGGGTCCTGGTATACTACTACCGCTTCTCTCAGTAGGAGATTCTTTTCTGCCCATCTTTCCCCTTGTGCTAGAATTCCAGAAACTTCTCTTATGATCTCTTCTGTAACAGGTATAGTTTGGCCATTAGCTTTGGTTTTCCCTTCCTTTAGATTTTTAAAAAATTCAATTTCAATTCTTGTGTTGGATTCTTGTAATCTATGCACATATGTCAGCCATCCAGTTTGTTGGAGGATGGCACTTGCTGCTTCTGAAATCGGAAAATTTGAAGGCTCGCTTCAAAGGGTATTTCCTCCCATGACTGATATGCTCTGTTAGGTCCCTATCTTACTAGTATAGTCCCTTATTGTTGTTAGTGTAACCCCCGTATTGTTATTATTGTACCCTTGTAACCCCCATATTTTTATTATTGTTCCCTTAAATTATTATTGTTAGGTTGGCTAGGATTACATTGTGGCCCCACTAGGATTACATTTTGGCCCCATGGACTCCTATATATAGAGAGGAGGTTTTGTAATTTGAATCATCCAAAAATTGTTCATTCATGTAATGTATTGGAGGTTTCCCCATCAAAGTGGCTTAGTTCTAAGGCATTGATATCTCTTTTCTTCACTTTTTGGAGCTGGTTTCACAACATTTGGTATCATAGCTTTGAGATTCTAGGGTTTCGCTGCTCCATACAGGTCATCGTGGAATTTTCACTATAACTATTTTTATACGAAGGTTCAGAATCTGAAATTTTTAGAGTGCAAATCTGAAATCTGGAGGAACATCGTCACAAAATTTTAGAGCTTGGTTTGCAATATTTTCGGAGATATGATCTGTGCAAGTTAGGTCATTTTGCAGGCTCCTGAATTTAACCTAAACAGTTCACCATCGTGTTTTCATAATAAATTTTTTTCTATGAAGTCTCAGAAGCTAAACTTTCTAGAGTACGAAGCTGCAATCCTAAAGAACATCATCTCAAAATTTCAGATATTGGTTCGCAATATTTTTGGAGATATGATCTGTGGAAGTTAGGGCTTTTTGAGGCTTCGGAATTTCATCTCAAAGAGGTGATCGTGGGAAAATCTTCATAGCTCTCTCTCTGAGCATCAGATTCGAATGCTGTAAAAGGTGGCTGAAAGTACAAGGACTGTAGTTTTTTTTCTATCAATTTTAGAGCCAAAGGAGGAAACAGTGACACGTGGCAGGTCATAAAAGTTCACTCTACTGAACCAGTCCAAAATTGGGTCATTGTGGGAGATTGTACATAAATTTGCCTTGAAGAATCAAAATCAGATTAGACCTGTGGCATTTGAGAGAAGCTTCAGAGGGCTACTACAGGGCTGAATTTCAGATATTTAGGTTTCACAATTATAGAGATAATTCAATTTCAATATCGAGCTCCTCAAAAGCAAGTAAAAGGTGTGTATTTTTTTTTTCCAAATTGCATAAGTCTTGTTTGAAGAATCAAGTTGAATTGATTCCAACAGCACATTGTAGAATAGATATCAGTATTGGACTATAAAATGGCCCCAAAAAATAATTTAACACCCATTAAGCCTTTATAAATCTCTACTATGACTCATGAAGACGAAGAATGGCAACATGACATATCAAAATTACAAGAGCAAGTGCAACAAATTTCGCTCTCGCAAAGAGAAACAAAAAATGACATGGAAGTTTTGAAGAAAGGCGTGGAAACTAAGATGGATGGCTTGAAGAAAGGCATGGATGGTTTGAAGAATGAAATGGAATCTAAGATAGATGGAATGGAATCTAAGATAGATGGCATGGAAGCTAGTATGGAATCTAAGATGGATGACATGGAAGCTAAGATCGATGAAAAAATGGAAAACATGAAGAATGATCTAAAAGCACACATGGAAGGTTTGACAAAGTTGATACAAGAAATGTTTCCTAATGGTGAAAAGATAGTAGAGGAAACTCATGATGATAAAAAAATAAATGTTAATCGTGATTTCATAAAATCTAATGTTGGCTGGAATAACCACCATATTCCAAAAATGGATATGAGGAAGTTTGATGGAAAGGATCCTGTAACAGGGATACTACATATGGAGCAATATTTTGATCTCCATAATGTGTAAAACACACAAAATGTATGCATTGCAACTTTACATTTCGAACAAAAATACATTTGTATGGTATCAATGGCTTTGCTCCCATAAAAAAATTGTCACTTGGTCAATTTTTACGTAGGAAATGATAGCACATGATGAGGATACAAAGAGAAACACCTTCTTTAGCCAATTGATAAATCTCAAACAAAAGGTTTTAATGGGGGAGCACATTGAGGACTTCCAAAAATTGAATATAAGGGTAACTGATATTCCAGAGGAACACATGATTGATCTCTTCATAGGTACTTTAAAGGATAACATCCAATATGAAGTTCATGTTTTGGAACCTGATTCATTGGAGAAGGAATTCAGGTTGGCAAGAAAAATTGAATGTAAAATTATGGTGACAAGGAAGCCTACCACTCACTTCTATAAAGAGGGAAGTATTGCTACTCCTATATTTCCACAACCTACAAGGTTGACACCATAGCAATTGGAAGAAAAAAGAGCAAAAGGGCTTTGCTACAGTTGTGATAGAAAATACACTAAAGGTCATAAGTGTGCTGAGAAGAAATTTTTTTACATAGATTGTGAGAGGAAGAAGAAAATGAACAAGAAGATGATATACACCAGGAACCAATCCAAGAAGAGGAAGAAATGAGTCTGACCATATCATGTAATGCATTGGCAGGAATTATCACTCCTCAAACTCTTAATATTGAAGGACATATCAATAAGAAAAAGGTAATAGTGTTGATTGATTTAGGTAGTACCCATAATTTTATTCATTGTAAGGTAGCCAAGGAATTGAATTGTTTCCTATACCGAGCACCAGAATGTCAAGTGATGGTTGCAAATGGAGGAACTATAAATTGCTCTAGAAAATGCCATAATATCAAGCTAACCATGGGGGGATATGTATTGAATAGTCCAATTCTTTACATTCCTATGGGAGGTGATGATGTGTTGTAGTAGGAGTACAACGGTTACAATATTTGGGGATGGTAGCCTTTAATTTTCAAGAAATTTTCTTGAATTTTTTTTCAGAAGGAAAGGAGTTTGAATTATGGGGTATTGCAGGGAAGACGGGAAAGATAATAAGCTCTAATGTCATGAAAAAGCTTCTAAAGAAAGAAAAACAAGGCATAATTGCACAATTATGCTCACTAGAAGTTCCAATATCAAAATCATCTATTTTTGCAGATCTCCAAAAAGTCTTAGATAATTATTCCAAGGTTTTTGAAACTCCAAAAGGACTCCCACCTATTCGTGATCATGATCATGCTATTCATTTTATTCTAGGAATTTTTCCTCCAAAAATCAGGCCTTATAGACATCCTTATGTCCAAAAGAGCGAAATTGAACATATGATTGCAGAAATGTTAGAGGCGGGTATAATTCAACCTAGTCAAAGCTCTTTCTCTGCTCCTGTAGTATTGGTACACAAGAAGGATGGATTATGGCACATGTGTCTGGATTATAAGAAGCTCAATAAGCTTACCATTAAAGATAAATTTCCCATTCCTGTGATTGATGAATTATTGGATGAATCACATGGAGAAATTTATTTCACCAAACTGGATATTCGTTCAGGGTATCATCAAATTAGAATGAAGACTGAAGATATTCCGAAAACAACATTTCAAACTCATGAGGGTCATTATGAATTTTTGGTCATGCCTTTTGGCCATAACAATGAACCTTCTACATTTCAAGGGTTGTTGAATTCCATTTTCAAACAATTCCTTAGAAAATTTGTGCTAGTATTTTTTGATGATATACTAATCTATAGAAAGTCTTGGAAGGATCATATTCAACATGTTGACAGGGTGCTCAAACTATTGTAGGAGAAACAATTATATGCAAAAACATCCAAATGTTTCTTTGGAGTACAAGAGGTGGAATATCTGGGCCATATTGTATCTCACAAGGGTGTTAAGGTAGACCCTAGCAAAATTAAATCCATTAAGGAATGGAAATTCCCCACAACCATAAAGCGGTTGCAAGGATTTCTCGGGTTAACAGGGTATTATCGAAAGTTTTTTAAGAATTATGGGAGAATAGAAGGACCTCTAACAACGTTATTGAATAAAGATGCATTTTCATCAACTCCTGAAGCAACTAAGGCCTTTGAACATCTTAATGAGGAAATATGCCTAGCACCAGTCTTAGCTATGCCAAACTTCACAAAAACATTTATTGTGGAATGTGATGCCTCAGGAAATGGAATTGGTGTTGTTTTAATGGAAGAAGCAAGACCCATTGCTTTTGAAAGTTGTCCAATCAAAGAAAAGTATTTACAGAAACCTATTTATGAAGACACTTCAAGGTAAAAAATGATCATGATAGTCTTAAACACTTTTTGGAACAAATACTATCTTCATAAGAGCAACAAAAATGGGTCACAAAGATGTTGGGTTATGACTTTGAAATAATATACAAAAAAGGAAGCTAAATGTTGTTGCAGATGCACTCTCAAGAAAGAATGAAGAGGTGGAAGCATTTCTTTGTGCCATTTCTATTATCCAACCAGATTGGATAAACGAAGCAAGAGATGAATGGAAGAAGGACAAAGATGTATGGACACTCATTCAAAAGTTGCAGCAAGATCCTAGTACATCTGATACATTTAGTTGGAAAAATGATTCCTTATGGTACAAAGATCGCTTATATCTTTGTAAGAATTCCCAACTAAAACAAAATATTCTTTTCGAATTGCACACTTCTCCTTTAGGAGGACACTCAGGATTTTTAAAAACTTACCACAGGGTGAAGAAAGAATTTTTTTGGGATGGCCTTAAATCTGATATTCGAAAGTTTGTGGCGGAATGTTTGGTTTGCCAGCAGAATAAAGTGGAAACAATTAAGACCCCAGGACTTCTACAACTTTTATCCATTCCAAGTCAACGTTGGGAGGAGATTTCAATGGATTTTATCACAGGTTTACCTAAGTCCGAAGGAAAGAGTGTCATCATGGTGGTAGTTGATAGACTTACCAAGTATGCACACTTTTGTTCATTATCTCATCCATTTAAAGCAAGTACAATTGCTACTACATTTATGGATAGAATTCAAAAGCTACATGGAAGCCCAAGGGTTATTGTGAGCGACAGAGATCCCATTTTTACTGGAAATTTTTGGACGGAGTTATTTTCTTGTTTGGGTACTCAATTAGCTCATAGCTCATCTTATCATCCTCGATCTGATGGTCAAACTGAGATAGTAAATAAATGTTTGGAAGGATATCTTCGTTGTTTTGTATCTGATAAACAAACACAATGGGTCAAGTGGTTACCTCTTGCTGAATGGTGGTATAACACTTCCTTCCATACTGCAGCAAAAATGACCCCATTTATGGCCCTTTATGGATATCATCCACCATCCATCACATCATCTTTAAGGGAAAATTCGAAGGTTCAAGCAGTGGAAGATCACATCGAGCATCAGCAAGAAGTTCTCCAACTCTTAAAGGATAACCTGAATTTGGCACAAAATCGAATGAAACAACAGGCAGATCAACATTACAGCGAGAGAAGTTTTGATGTAGGAGATTGGTTATTTTTACGGCTACAACCATACAAACAAATGTCCCTCAAGCAAGCTAAGAAGGATAATAAATTATTGCCAAAGTACTATGGTCCTTACGAGGTGTTGCAAAAGATTGGTACTATGACATACAAATTGGAGCTTCCTGCTTCTTTGCGAGTAAATCCAATTTTCCATGTTTCATGCTTAAAGAAGGTTATAGGTGAAAATCTTCCAGTTCAAACAATATTGCCAGAACTTGATGAGGAAGGAAAAATCATATTGGAACCTAAAGTGGTCACGGAAACAAGAACTCGACAACTACGGAATCGATCAATTTCAGAGTATCTCATCAAGTGGAAGAACTTACCCACTGAAGATTCTACATGGGAGGATGAGAATTTTATACAAAAGCACCCAGAGCTACTCAAGCGTTGAGGACAACACTTCTTTTGAAGGAGAGGGGCATGTTAGGTCCCTATATTACTAGTATAGTCCCTTATTGTTGTTAGTGTAACCCCCTTATTGTTATTATTGTACCCTTGTGACCCCCATATTGTTATTATTGTGCCCTTAAATTATTATTGTTAGGTCGGCTAGGATTACATTGTGACCCCATGGACTCCTATATATAGAAAGGAGGTTTTTTAATTTGAATCATCCAAGAATTGTTCATTCATGTAATGTATTGGAGGTTTCCCCCTCGAAGTGGCTTATTTCTAAGGCGTTGATATCTCTTTTCTTCTCTTTTTGGAGCTGGTTTCACAACATGCTCTTTTCCTCTGGTTATTATTCTTCTTGACTCTATTGTTTTGACTGAGTGTTGTCTGTAATCAGAAGGGAGACTTTGGTTCTATGTAAATAGTATTCATGCCTTAATTGTAGTGTTTATCGATGCGTCTGATGTGATTTGTGTAGGGATTTCACATGCTTACCGAATTAAGGCCAATTACACCCCCTATCTTGGATAAAGGGCACCCACGCCCTCAAGTACAGGAGAGATTTGGCCAGTTATGAATGCGGGAATGGGAATGTCAGAATTTGGTAAATCTACATGTGGAGGATCGACGGTTAAGTAATTACTACATATGCAGCAAAAGGTCAGATTTAGAAGTTTTCATAATTGTATCTTGTGCAGAGATGACCGGAACGCGAGAGAAAATAGTATTGCCATTATTACGATATGATGCCTTTGCATTATTAAAAATTCATGACGGAAGCAAGAATTATTCAAGTGATTATTGGCATTGTCATTCCAAGGTTCAAAATATGTAAAAAAATCTTTGTTATTTATTCTTATGGTAAGTCATGATTGTCACTAATTCGAGTAATAGCTTTGTGTTAAAATAAATGGAAGGCAAGGTGTATGTAACAGCAATTGGTTATTAAAGGAGCACTCTTTCATACCACAAGCAGAGCCACTGCTGCTAGCAGGAGTTCATAGCCTCGACAGGGTTGCTTTTTAACCCAAAAAATGAGCCATGATCCCTATGTAAGAATAGTTGTTTTTCCATTTTGATGGAGAGATCACCATGCTGGTATGGTAGCCAGGTAATCATGGTGCCAGCCACTAGAGTTGTAGAAAAATGATCAGGCCAACTCGTGATGAGACCTCCTGTCCTTCAAGTTGCTAAAAAGGTCATTACCCTGGTGTGGTTGCCATGATGGGCATGTCAATTGCTACACTCCTATGAACATGGTAGGTTGGCTCGTGATGAGACCCGCTATCCTCTCTTAATATTTGCAAGTAAATGTAGTACTTATTTTTGGATTATAACATTTTAATCTATAGGGAGATCAATGTACTGGTGTGGTAGCTAGGTAGTCACAATGCCATTCACTAGAATCGTAATAGAGTGATCAGGGCGGCTCATGATGAGACCTCCTATCTTTCTAATAGTTGAGAAGGTCATTACCTTGGTGTGGTAGCCATAATGGTCATGTCACCTGTTCAATCCTTATGACCATGGTAGGTTGGCTCGTGATGAGACCCCCTATCCTCTCTTAAGAGTTATATGTAACGCAATGATTGCTAAGGGAGGCTCATTAACTCCTTAAGAGTGAGGGATGGTGAAAGAAGCAGAAAACTAATACCATTAATACCCCTTGTTCCATTTATTCATGTTGTAGGGCCATATTACTCGAATAGTGAAAAAAGACATATCGTTATAAGGTCCTGAATTTTTTGATATCATATTTGAACTGTGGGTGTCTTAGCCTTTATCTTCATGTGTGCATAATATCAACTTCCTGTTTAAGAATTATAGTGCCGAAGGACATCATATTTAGAGTTTTACCATTTTCCTTCTCTTTTTCAAGTGCCATTCACTGCTCAAGGTTACTCAATTATAAAAAGAATGGATATTAAGACATTGATCAAAGGATTGTTTCGCAAAAACGCTCAAAAATGGTTGTTTTAGTTGAAGGAACAACAATTTTTCAACGATGGAACAACAGTCATTTCCGAGTTGAACGTCAAAATTAAGAGCGCGGGAAAAAAGATGTTTAATTTCGTTGAACCGCTACCATTCAAAAATTGAACAGCAGTTGTTCTAGAATTGAACATCAAAATTTAAAAACACAAGAAAAAATTTGTCCAATTCGGTTGAACCGCTGCTGTTCAAAAATTGAACAACAGTTGTTCTGAAATTGAACAAAAAAATTTAAAAACACGAACAAAAAGCTATTCAATTTGGTTGAACAACTTCCATTCAAAAATTGAACAGCAGTTGTTCCAGAATTGAACAACAAAAAATTAAAAAAAAAGTGAGCAAAAAGCTGTTCAATTCGGTTGAACTGCTGCCGTTCAAAAATTGAACAGCTGTTGTTCCGAAATTGAACAAAAAAATTAAAAACACAACAAAAGTTTTTTCAATTCAGTTGAACAGTAGGTGTTCAAAAATTGAACAGCATCCATTCTCGTACTGAACATCGACAATAAAAGAACACAACAAAAACTTGTTCATCTCGGCTGAAAAACAACCATTTGAAAAATGAACAGTAGTTGTTCATAAACTAAACAGTCGAGTAAGAAACTAAAAAGTACAATCCTATAATGAAAAATGGATTGAAAATGGGACAAATGTACAACAAGAAAAACAATTATATACATTATTTACAAGTGATGTTGTCAAACCTCTCATGTACTTGAGTTTGTGGGGTTGTCACCCCCTTGCACCACAACTTGGATGATGGTATCATTTCGTGCCTGTTGACAGAAATATTCTTTCGTGAGAGGTTTGTGATAGAGGCGTAATCTATGCCTATTAACTCAAAATGTTGAGTCAGACCCATCTATAGTGGTCAATGTGAGGGTACCATTGCTATGTACTTCCTGAATCTCATATGGTCCAAGCCACCTTGTTTTCAGTTTTCCTGGAAAGTATTGGAATTGGAATCATAGAGGAGTGCCCAATATCCTTTTTGAAATACCTTCTTTTTTATTAGGTTGTCATGTCACTTGGATTTTTTTTGTTGAATGATCATTGTGTGTTGCAGGGCAAGCAGTTGAATTTCGTCCAGTTCATTTATTTGTTGGAGTCTTTTAGCTTGAGCATTTGTTAAGTCCAAGCCCACTTCCTGCGCAGTTCTCAGTGTTTTAATTTTGAACTCGATAGGGAAGATAGGTTCTCTCCCAAATACTAGCTGATATGGTGAATATATAATGGTATTTCTCTAGGTTGTTTGATAAGCCCATAAGGCTTCTAGTATTCTAGTGGCCCAGTCTCGACGGTGTGCTGCTATTGTCTTGGTAAGGATTTCCTTCAGGACTTTGTTAGTGATTTCAACTTTTCTATTTGACTGCGGGTGGTAAGGAGACGTAACTCTGTGAATGATATGGTGATTTCTTAAGGTAGATATGATCTTATTGCCTGTGAACTGTGCCCCCCCATCAGTTACCACTTCTCTTGGTAGGTCGTATCGTAAGAATATTTCAAAGAGGAACTTGATTACTAATTCTTCTGTGTTACTACTACTTCCACCCATTTGGTGACATAATCTGTGGCAACTAATATGTGGGCTTTTTGGTTTGATGGTGGATTGAATGGCCTGACGAAGTCCAACGCCCATTGTTCAAATGGTTCCATCACCAATTGTGGTTGTAGCGGCATTTCATCGGCTTGTCCTAGGCGGCCCATTCTTTGGAAACTATTGTAGGCCTGTACATACTTCTTTGCATCTTTGAAAATCGTAGGCCAGTAATATCCTAATTACAACACTTTATGCCCCATCCGTCATTCCGCGAACTAGCCGCCACATGGTTCATCGTGATAGGTCTGTAAGATGTCGTGGATTTCGTCTTCCCTTAGGAATCTACGTATGTGCATATCAATCCCTGTATGAAATAGGTATCCTTCAATACAGGAGAATCTTGCGCTGCGTTGTACAATCAATTTTTGTTCTCTTGTCGTTAAATGTCTAGATAGTTTTGCAACTGCTAGATAATTTGCCACATCTACATACCAAGGTGTTTTGACTGCTACAACAAATAGGTGTTCATCAAGGAATTGATTATCAATTGTTAATGTGTTTTCTATCTTGGGGAATCTAGATAGGAAGTCTACGACCACATTTTCCTTCCCCCGACGGTCTTTTATTGTTATATCGAATTCCTGCAATAACAGTAGCCAACGAGTTATTCTTCCATTTGTGATCGGTTTATTGGCTAAGTATCTAATGACAGAGTGGTCAGTGTACAGGAACACTTGATATCCTGTTATGTAGTGCCTGAATTTATTAATAGCATAAATTACAGGCAGGAATTCTTTCTCGGTTACTGTATAGTTTAGCTCGGTGGGAGTAATATTTTTGCTGATATAATAAATAGCATAAGGTTTCTGGTCCTCTTCTTGGCCAAGGACTGCTCCTATTATTGTATCAGATGCATCGGAAGAGATATGAAAGGGCAGTTTCCAGTTAGGACCACGCTGCATTGGTGCTGTGGAGATCAACTTCTTCAAATCTGTAAAAGCAGTGTGACATTTTTCAGTCCAATGGAATTCAACATTTCCAATTAAAGCATACAAAGGTGCAACTATTTGTGAGAATTTTTTAATAAATCTACGATAATATCCTGCATATTCCATAAAACTACATACCTCCGTTTGTGTAGAATGTGTGTCCAACAGAAGGATTACCTCTATTTTGGCTGGGTCTACCTGTATTCCAGCTGCAGAAATGTAGTGGCCTAGGATTACCCCCTCAGTCATCATCATGTGGAATTTTTCGTTGTAAAATCATCCATATAAATTTCAAGTCCTTCATTTATTAGGTTAGAAAAAATGCTAATTATGGCTCTTTGAAATGTTGTTGGGGAATTACATAATCCAAACAGTAAAACTCTATAAGAGAAAGTGCCCCATGGGTAGGTAAAGGTTGTCTTATCTTGGTCTTCAGGAGCTATTTGAATCTGATTGTATCCGTTGAATCCGTCAAGGAAAGAGAAGAACCGTTTTCCAGCTAATGTTTCAAGGACTTGGTCAATGAAGGGGAGGGGGAAATGATCTTTCTAAGTTTCCTTATTTAGCTCTCTGTAATCTACGCAGATTCTCCACTTCCCATTATTTTTAGGGATGACCACCAAAGGGGAGACCCATTTGATGTCTGAGATGGGATAAATGAAATTTACATTTGGCAGCTTTTGCAGTTATTATTTTACAAGTTCTTTTAGATGTGGATTCAGTCTTCGTTGGGGTTGTCTAACAGGGCGCATTTCCATATCTGTATAGATATGGTGCATGCACAGTTGTGGGTCCAAGCCCTTCATGTCTTGGTAATCACATGCAAATGCACCCTGATTCTTTTGGAGGATTTTTATAATTTTCTACTTTTGGTTGTCATCCAAGCTACTGTTAATATTCAGAATATTTCCTGGTTCGATCTCAATAGGTATACTATTATGAACAGTGGTTGTGGAACTATATTGGGTCTCAAAGTCCGCTATAGGATCCTCTTGTCCTTCATGTTCTAGGACTATTTTCATCATTTTGAATTTCAAATTTTTAGGTTTGGGTGGCTTATTTGTAACATTACTAATCATATCATCTTCAGTTTGGTCCTTGAATTCGAGTGCTTCTGCTAGTGTCAGAGGTGGACGTATGTTTTGCTCCCAATATGTATCAAGGTGTTTGTGGATTTTTATAGTGGGAAGGCTTGGTTTAGCAGGCGGATAAATGATGATTTTTTTTATAGAATTGCCTCTAGTGATAGTCATCCTACCTGTTCAACACCCTATTTAAGCATCTGCTGCAGCCAACCAAGGCCGTCCAAGAATTAATGGGTGCCCTTCCATCTTGTTTTTTGGATTAATAACTAAAAAATCAGTTGGGTATTCCCATGATTCCACTGAGACCATGATGTCTTGCACTATACCTTCTGGTCTTATAACAGATCTGTCAGCTAATTCTAGAAGCGTGGTTATAGGTTCTAAAACTGATATGCCTAGTTTTTCAGAAGCTCCTGTAGTTAGGATGTTAATGGATGCTCCTAGGTCAACCAATGTGTTTGGGAATGAGTCTCCATAAATTTGTACACTTATAATGGGGTTTCCTGGGTCTTCATATTTCACAGGTGATTCTCTTCCTAACAGAAAGTCAGATAACATTCCTACCACATGAACGGTGGGTGCAACCATTGTTTTCTTAATTTTTATTTTTCCACGTAATTCCTTGATTGTCTTTGAATCGATGGGAATGTCTTGGATGGCCTGGAGAAGAGGAATTTTAATACAAAGGTTTATTAATTCCACCAGGATGTCAAAATCCGGGTTGATTATAGGTCTGGGTAGGTTTAATCTCTCAGGGAATGGTGGCGGAGTCCCTCTAAGGTTTTCAGGTCTTTGTTGGTCAATTGTTTCCTTATCTTTACCTAGTTCTGTTATATTTGTTGAGTTAGGCCCTATGGATTTTTCAACTTGGGGTTTAGGTGGAGTTGTGGCCTCTAGAATTAATATGGTACATCTTGATCTTAACCTCAATTCTTTGCACTTTTTTTTTTCGTCATTAGGCTTTGGATCCTCTATGATCTGAATTAGTTGAACCGGTCTATTATTGGGATTGGGATTGGGTTGGGCTGGTAATTAAGGGTGTATGGAAAGCTACTGGTTATGATGAATATGATAGGGAGCTGGTAATTGTTGGGTCCCTGCTCCTATTGGTATATTTCCCATCCCTATTGGCCATTTCCAGTTCCAATTGGTGTTTTGAATAGGAGGGTTTGGCCATTGGTTCTGATACGAGATATTCTGCCAATAAGGGGGAGAACTAGGGAAGTTTTGTCAATTACTTCCTGATGGAGGTTGTGTAGGTGAAGGTGGTATAGGAAATGCTTGGTTTGGCCAAGTTGGGAAGGGGTTTTGAGTTTTCCAAGTTGTTGTAGGGTTTTGCTGGTTGTACTGTAGTAACAGGAAGTATTGAGGCAAGTCTTGCGGTATGCCAAGTCGTGCCTGTCATTGCTGACTCTGATTCATTAAATAGACTTGCTATGTTTCTTCTTATGCTTCCTTGTAGATGGTTTTTAGCCCGGTGAGTGAAGGACACTGGTCTGTAGCATGATCCTTAGTGCAGATAGCACATTTCTAGACCATGTCTAAAGGACACTCCCTCTGGCTGTGCTTCTTCCAACATCTTGGGAAAAATATGGCCAGGTTTTGTTCAGCAATAGCTTGTTTTTGTTTGGCTTCTAAAACATCAATTTGCATTGTCAAGGTACCCAGGATGTCGGTTTTGAAATTTTCTAAAAGATTTCCAAATTCTGCCCTAGTTACATTGCCATTGGTCTACTTAAGATCACGCCCAACAGGTCTATTGTGTGAGCTACCCCGAGAGCATATAATACATAAGGATATAATATCATCATATTCTTCCTAATAAATATCTCCCTTCCCCATTATGTTAAGCATTTCAACCCATTCTTCCTTCATCCCTTTATGAATTGTGGTTTTTAAAATGTCCTTGGACAACGTGGTATATGGGGATCTTTGTAAATTGTATTGAAATATTTCTACGTATTCCTCTAATGTTTCATTGTCTTTTGCATTCATGTTAAAGATTTCGTCTTTTAGGTCTCGGGTTCGACAATAGTCTTGGTATTTGGTAAGAAAATTATTCTTCATTTGGTCCCATTTTTTTACAGTTCCCCCTCCTAATCCCATGAACCAGTGGAGAGCAGTCCCTTTTAAGGTGGAGGGAAATAATTTTAGTTTCTGGGGATCGGTGGTGTAGTCATATCCTCTGCATAAGACAAAATTAAAATAAGAATGCATCGGGATCTTCTGTGGTTAACCCATGAAAGGTGGGGATGTTGTGCAAGGGAATGGATTTCATAGGGGCATTGGCAGCATGATCAACAATGGGGTAATCTAATGTTGATGTCTGCCTCTGATTCTGATTTTGATTATTTTCCATTTGATCAAAGAGGTGCTAGAAATCTTTGGGAATTTCTTGATCTAGAGGGGATATTTTTATAGGCTTAGAGGGTGAATGAGGTGGGGGTTTCACAGCACTCCCCTAATCTAGGATTCTAAGAAGTTCTATTTTGATTACTTCTTCAAGGGACTTAGGTTCTGATATGTCTATGTGAATTCCTCCACTAGTTTCTCCCCTATCTTCTTGCAAGTTGCAAGAGCCTCCCTCTTTTGAAGGGTCAATGTCTTGATGAATGACAGTCTGTATGCTTTGCTCATACCCCTTTGTCTTGTTGTGAATCTTAGTGTAGGCTACAGATGGTGAGGCTGCTGCCTGAGGGTGTATGTTAGTACTTTTAATGGAAACAGTTATGGGTCTTATAGATGCCTGACATTCATCTTTCTTAATGATTTTGTCTATTTATGTTTTCCTCCCAAGGATCACTGGTCCTTTGGGTTGTGGGGATGGTTGCGAATGATTTTGGGTTGCTTCCATCTTCTTTTTCCTAGGCATAAAACAAGAGAACCTATCCTATGGTTCTTTGTACAACTTGTTGGTGAGTGGGCTAAAAGGAAAGCATGTTGCTTGCGGGTACACAGGTTCTTACCTCTCGTTTTCAATACCCAATTCCTCACGGAAATGGAGAAAATATGAACTAAGGGAGATAAATCTTAACACTCTCCCCAGCAATGGCGCCAAAATGTTGGTTCAGATAGAGGTGAATTTTTATTGACAACTCTAATGTTCCCTCATTTAATTTTCAACCCAGGGTAAGTCTTTTTATTTCAAGAGTGTCAACACAGTATATGCGAGTTAGCTGTTCTACGGATGCTCTTTGTGAAGAGGGAATTACTAACCTCTTGAACTTATTTATCCTATGAAGGTTGACTTGGGTGGATCTTTAGACTAAGATTGAGCAACAGGGTTTTTTGTTTCTTTACTAGAACAAAATAACAGCTTGACTGAACCAAACAACAATCTAAATCAACCAAGTAGGTATTGAAATGGCAGTAATGGAATTAAATAGAACAGTAGCCTAACTAAGTTACTCAGAAATGGAATTGAATTGAATCAACGATCTAGTTAATTAAGCAACAATGAAGCAACAATATGACTAGCTGTACAATAATGAAACAATAATATAACTAAGCCTGGCGATAATGAAACAACAATATAACCAAAAATCGATTAAATAACTCATACAGCTATGATTAACTAATTTTTCAATGGAGTTCTCTGTAGGACTTAATTAAGCAACACTGATCAAATGGTTAACTACTTCGTGATGCTAGAAAGAGAACGTAATTCATAGAGATGAATAATGCTAAAACCAGCTTATTTATGATTTGGAATTCAAATGCAGTGACAACAAAAGAACTAGAACTATCTAACAAAACATTGTCACAAATAAGATTTCACTTGTCCTACTCTAAGAATGTAATTTCTAACAATCTTAAAGAAAGAGAACTGTAATTGTATTGAATGGAGATATGCGTTATACTGCACCAGAGTCACAAATGTTGGTTTTGTAACTATTCAGAATATGAAAACGTGCATGGAGCTCCTAGAGGTTGGGCCCAGACCACCAGAAGCCTCAGCACTATAAAAAATTTAAAAGATGATGATTCAAAAATATATATCACATCCAGTGACGTTACAAAACATAATTAGACAGGTTGTTCCTGATCTCTCTATTACAGGATGGATCTCCTATCCTTCTCCCCTTTTCTCCTTCGTCCTTTTCCCTTTTAAAGGCGATCATCAAGAATTTCGAGAGTGTTTCTCAAACAACAGCCCGTTACGCGTGGTTGTCATTTGAGTTCTTGGAATCAGATTTTCTTCTTCTCTTTCTGCCAATTTTTGGAATTGCTAAACCTTAATATGCTCGCGTCCGTTGGTTGGCTTACATTCCATATTGGTTCAGGCATTCTTAATTTCCTGCACATGAAGGCAAAAGGAGTCAATTTCTTATTATAAACCATCCTTTTCATCATTAGTCCGATTGTTCCCATTTTCGTGATATTTTATTCGTTATTGTTAATGTGAATAGTGATTATTTCAAAATTATAATATAATTTCAAGTATTTACAGGGTGAAAATCATACCTTAATTTGGGCCCAACACCCCACACTATAAAATTGTTCTCCTGCTTCCTGACCTTCTCTAGCCAAAACTTAGCTAATTCAAGCCTGACCAACCTCTTATTTCCTTGTGCAATCCCGCATGAATTAAGCTCCTAAAAAATAGGTAAAATCCCTATTTACTTGTGCAAATCCAAGGGGAATTGATCACCTGTTGTGTGAAAAATCATTTTAAACTCAACAATATACAATTACAAATAAAAATGTTCCTTTTCCATCCATTCAATTAGTAATTTGAGTTCCATGAATGATTGGGTCTATTTTTAGTTGATTAACTTGTTAATTAAGACATTAACGAGTTAAAAATAGTCATAACTACTCAATTGGCCTTCAAATGACTCAACTAATGACTAGAGATCAATTAACTGAGTTCGAATAACAATAACTCAACTATATTTCTATATTTTAGCAATAAACTCATGCACAAATCTATTTCTAGTCTATAAACCTAAATTTGTTGACCTAAATAAGCAACAAGGCCATGTCACTGAAACTAACTATAATTCAATTTAGCCTACTGATGTCAAAACTGAATTACTCAATTTCACTAAGGAATAAGTCAAATTGTGCTTTTCTTCCTACAATTTCTAACACTCCCTCTTAACAAGAAAAGGATTTTGCACCAACCCTATCCTACACCTATGGAATTGAAATTTTCCTCTTGACAATGCCTTTGTTAAGATATTTGCATAATGCTCCTTAGTTGGAATATTGTAGCATCATTAATTCTCCTCTGCACATAATCCCACAAGTGATGATACATGATATCAATCTACTTGGACCTGTCATGAAATATATTTAACTGGTATACCTATATGGTGACCTCCTCTACATGCACAAAGATGTAGGAGCTCCCACATGCTTACATGCATCCTACACCAATCTATCAACTTCTTTGGTTCTCTTGCTCCCTTCTTTGGAAGATTCAGGTTGAGTGGGTGCCTCCACTCGGCCTCCTGGATGCTCCTCCACTTGTGGCTATTCCACAACATCATGAAGCTCTATTTGAGGCTCCTCGATAGGAACTAGAAGCTCCTCCCATTAGAGAAATTTTGAGGTCTAAAATGTGCCTCCTAAGAAAAATTTACAACAAAAATAAACTTTATAAGAACCAATAGGATCGAAGATGATTATGTCAACCATGGGGGATGATTCACCATTCTTGTGGTAAAAAATTAAAAACGATAATAAAATAATAATATAATAAAACTACTTTTTCAACTTGTATTTTCAACTTATCTCCATAAGGTTCTACTCAAATGTTGAGTGGGAGTATCCTTCTTCCAGTATGTTAACTATTGTGCATTTGATGTTTCCGGTGTTGGAATGTCAGTTTTGGTGTATTCAAACATTCCATTGTCATCAAGTACAACTTCTATCCTATCCTTCCAACCTATGAAATTTATGGTCACCTCCAGAGCATACTCTAATCTCAATCCCTTGAAATATATTTTCCTGCATGAAAGAAAACCTGCTTCGTTGAATCTGCAAATCAAAATCTCTAATGGAGAAGATATATTTACTATTTTCTATTGTGATTTTGAGCTCTGATTCCATGTAGAAATTGCAAGAAATTTTCTACTGCTAATGAAATTTAATTGAAATCAAGAGACATAAATTTCTTCTACTATTCTGTAGAGAGGAAAAACACAAGATATAAACACATGCAACCATCAAAACACAAGGAACCTAATGATTTTATAGGGGAACCCCACTAGGAAAAATCCCTCTGCTAATTTGGATTAATTAAGATGATAAAGAAAAACTATTACAATATCTTGCTTCAACTCTGAAGCACACCCTGTGATGTAAAACTATTCTCCTACTTCCTAACCTTCTCTAGCCAACACTTAGCTAATTCAAGCCCCAACCAAATTCCTACTTCATTGGACAATCCTGGAAGAATTAAGATCCTAGATAATAGGGAAATTCCCTATTTCCTTACACAAATGCAAGCGGAATTGATCACCTGCTCAGTCCAAAAGGTTTGTGTACTCAAAATTATATAATTATAAATATAGATGTGCCTTTTCCATCCACTCAACTAGGAAATTTGAATCCATTCATGACTGGGTCTACTTTTATCTAATTGACTAGTTAATTGAGAGATCAGTGACTTAATAACAGTCATAACTACTCAACCAACCTTCAATTGACTCAACTAATGAATAGAGCTCAATTAACTGAGCTAAACTAACAATAACTCAACTATATTGCTAGATCTTAGCAATAAAACCATGCACAACTCTAATTCTAGCCTACAAACATGAATTTTTTTATCTAACTAAATGACAAGACCATGTAACTTAAGCTAACTACAATCCAATTAATATCTCTGATGTGGAAAATCAAATTACATAATTTAACTAAGGCATGAGTCAAATTGAGACTTTCTTGTAATAATTTATAACATGTAAGTTATCATTTTCAAACTAAAAAAAATAGTTCACATACTTTTCACACATAAGTGTATCGATCTCTATCTTCAAGTACTAATGATAAAGGAAGTGCAATAATCATATACCAAAAATGGTAATTACTGCAATCGCACTAGAAATAGATAATTCAATGTTAATAATTTCAATGAGAACTAAAGCAATAACTATAATGAATGAAACCTTATAGTGTTTTCCAGTCTTTTATGCTCCAAATGCACCAAAATGCTTCAAAGCGGAGCCCTAAGATTATCAGAATCTGCTACTCGATCACAATATTCTATGCTGAGAATATGAGAATATGATGCAGTGCCAATGAACCAGGAATAATGCACCTATCATTAATGCTAGTATCATATCCCCATCTTCTTAGCACATAAAATTATAATGGAAAAATTATTAACGAAGAGGATGTCAATGACAGAGATGATGATATCATGAACAATGACGAAAGTTTGTAGAAATAGCACTTTGCCAAAGAATTTGCGTGATTTGAAAAACTATGAAAAAACTCCATATTTTGTTTTCCAATGCTCAAGTGTAAACAAATTTTTGTAAATAATATTCTTATAGACATATACAATTTATTTAAGTAAAGCAAATAATTATTTAAATAAGTCCTATTGAAGATAGAAACCTATTTATTGTACAAATATTTTCCTTGTAAGAAACCCATATTAAATTTTATATTGTAAGTAATAGAAGTTACAATAGTCAATTGTAAATGAGTATTTGTAAACCGTTGAAAATAGACAAAATTAAAAAATTGCATTATGCACCACCCCTTCACCTGTACAAACACACAGTAAAATCACCGCACAATGAAAATTAACAATTTTAATCACTATTTTCTCCCACAAATACTTTGTCCTTTGCAAAGATTCATTGTTTTAAAATAAAATATATGCCAATCCCCCCCCCCCCTCATGCATACTTCGTACTCCACACAGTAAAATACCCATACAACTAAACATAATAATATTCCCAGGCTCTCTTGCATATACCCTATCCTCCATAAACATTCATACAGTATACAATCAGGAAATGTGTAAAAATATTAATTTTTTTCAGAAAATCGATAGCTTATATTGTAAGTCAATGTGTGTTACCACGTATGGAAAATAAGTAGAATTACAAAATTGAATTATGCACCACCTGTTCTCCTGCACAAACCCACAATAAAATCACCGCAAAATGAAAATTAACAACTTTAATAATTATGTTCTCCAGCAAACACCCTGTCCTCTCCAATGTTTCATAGTTCTAAAAGAAAATATCTACATAGTTTCTCTCCCACACATATTGATTCTCCACACAACAAAATATTCATACAACGAAACATAATAATATTCCCCGCTCTCCTGAACATACCCCATCCTATGTAAACATTTATATGGTATACCATCAAGAAATATGTAAAATTATTAGATTTTTTCAAAAAATAGACAAACATATGCCATCTTCATTAATTTTCACATGCACCCCTAGTTGTCTTGCAAATACCTAGTCCTAATAAATGATCTCCACAATGAAATATTTCGCACAAAATCTGTACCCCGTCCTAATCAATGCTCTACACAATTTATCTCCCACACATACTTCGTACTCCGCACAACAAAATATCCTCTTAATGAAACATAATAATTTTACCCGTTCTCTTGCACATACTCTGTATTTCATAAAAATTCATACGATATATGATATGAAAATTCGTAAAAGTATTAGATTTGTTCAAGAAATCGACAAACATAAACCATCTCCTCTTAGTAAAAGCTTCGCACATTAGAACATAATAATATTTGTTGTTCTCCTGTAGATACCTTCATACGATACATAATCATATTTCTCCATAAAATACCGCGTCCTAATTTCGTCTTTTCCATAAAAGCTAAACACAGTAAAAGCTCTGCACATTGAAATCTTCGGCATTCACACAATCTTCTTCTCCTACACATACCTTCATACAATACATAATCATAGTTATCTTGAAACTACCCTATCCTAATTTCATATTTTCCATAAAAGTTCAACACAGTAAAATCTTGACGCAATGAAATATCCCGCACATATCTCGCCCTCCGCAAAGATTCAATTCTAACACTAATGCTCAGAAATACACTGAATTAATTGATTAATGCAAGCGTCCATGCAACTTCCTCTGCACACGCTTCTTTCATACATGCTTCCTTCACACAACAACCTTCGAATAACCACATGTTTCCTCCACACAACCACCACTGTACAAGCTTTACCTATTAACTTTTAGCCATACCAAACTAGAAAGAGATCAAAAAGCATTGCCTGATGTCGGTCTGATAATGCAGATCAAGACTACATAACTTGGAAAAATCAGAATATTGAAATTAATAATATTAATCATTCTCCAAAGATACGTAACTCTAAAATAAAAAGTTATATGCAACTCCTCTCCTGCACAAACTTCGTAATACACATAGTAAAAGCTTCGAATAACAAAACATGATAATGTTCCCCATTCTCCCACACATACCTTGTCCTCCATAAAAATTCATACAATTTACGATCTAGAAATTTGTAAAAGTATCTCTGCACAACGACTTATGTAGCCTGTCACTGCCAACCCCGCGTCTACACAAAGGACCTATGACCTCGTGATTTCTATAATCATGGGGAAGAGCAGTACCATAACAATGTCAGTGACAGTGTTAGTGCCATAGCACTCACTGAAGAAATGACCACTCAAAAAACTAGTTTTTTGTTTATTTTTAAATCAATTGTCACGTATTGAAAAATACCAAAAATAAAGTGTTCCATACCAACAAAATTATGTCCCATCGTAATATGCAAGGCCAATCATAAATTAGAAATAGGATTTCGGAAATTATAAAATTATTTTTGAATTTATTCAAAATAGAAAAAATCCTCATTTTCCCAAAAAAAATTGGCTAAAATGACTAAAAAACAACAAAATAATGAGCAGTTAATGCAATTTGATGGCAAGGAAAACACTATAGTCAGTAAAGAAACACAAACTAATAACCAAAAATCACAATCTTGTTTACAATTATATTAAAAAATTTGAAAAAAAAAAATCAACATTAAATAATCAAATATCATCTTTATTAACTATATATTTGTCAGCCCATGTGGTGTAGAACAGTCGGTGATGGGGTGCACTGTTAAGGCACTCCGTTCTGTAAGGTCGCCGGTTCGAAACCCATGGGTGGAATGGAAGGAGAAAAAAATGGGAAGATTAGGATTAGTCTAAACCAGCAAAAAAAAAAAAAAAAAAAAAAAAACTATATATTTGTCATATAAAAAAAATATCTAGATTAACTACTTTCAACTTACTTTCAACTTATTAATTAAATTTGGAAAACATTTTTTATTAATTCAATTTGAAAACAATTTTCAAATATAAATTTATTTAAATTATTGAATTTTCATATCCAAAAAAATCTAATTAATTCAACATAGTTAAATATAATTTTAGTTTATTTAAGTTTTTTTTAAATAAAAAAATAAAACTTCCTCTTTTCTATATATATATATATATATATATATTAAAATTATTCTTTAAATAATGAAGGGAGAAAAAACTAACGACATAAAACAGAAATCTAAATCGAATCAAACTTTTTACTAGGCATCACCAAAACAAATATTTAAAAAAGAACCACCACAAAACATAATATTTTAAAGTTAGTTTATATCCTTCAAGTTAATATATTTCCAATATTAAACCCTCAATATCAGGGACAATGTAAGAGAAAAGCTAGGTTGAATGTACAAATAGCTTCAACAATTGCTTAGTTAAAAGGCACCAATAATTGATATTTCAAGTAAAGTTTTACTAACGTATTTAGAGAACCACCTAAAATGTGTTTCTCATAAATAAATATAAAATCTAGATTTAAATATAATTATAAAATTTAGATTTAAATTTGGAAAGTTGTAAAAAAAAATAGCTTAATTTTAAAGAATAAAGGTAGAAGTTTATTAGATTTAGTTTGGTTGATAAGGAAAATGGTTGTTATCTTAAAAAATGTGGATTTAAATTTTGTATGTGATGTGTGGAGTTTATAATGGATATTTTTATAATAACTTAGAGCTTCGAAACGCGTCGACCACGTTCTTTTACATGTGATTTTTACCGAAAGAATTTCTACTAATTTAACTTAGAGCTTTGTTAGTTTTGATGTCGAAATAGTGTTTGGGGACTAATTATATATATTTTTCATATAAAATATAATAATATTTTTTATGAAAAATAAATAAATGAATAAAATAAAGTTATAAAAATATATTTATATTATAAAAACAATTTCAAATCACATATAGTAACTATAAGAATCACAATACATAAAAATATATATTATTAAATTTTCTAACATTAAAATGCATGACAATATTGAGATTTATAGATTGTTAACTCATCATAGTGAAGGATATTTACAAAAAAATTATCTAATGTTCTTGACGGTTAAAAAAATGTTAAAATAAATTAGTTAATTCATTATCATATTTTCTTAATGATTGATTAACTAAATTTGGTATTTATATAGAATCATCGTCATCAAATTCATCATAAATACCAAATAGAAGATGGAAAATTAGAATAACTTCCATTTATGAAATTCCATTAGTGGAGTTCATATCTAGAGTTTTACACTAAGATTTTGGGCAATGTTCTTGTTTTTCACAAATTCACACTTTCACACTTTGGAATATTGGACACCATTAACGCTTAAAATGGAGTACTAAAAACACCCTTTAGGGCTCTTGAGACGAAAATGGGCATGGTAGCTTGATTTTGGTTGTAATCCCTAGACACATTAAACCTACATAATTAGATTGATTTTTAAGATAGTAAATGGAGCCATCCCCCTTAAGGGTATTAATCCTTTTTTTATGTGAGCCTGCTAATTTCTCGGATTAACTTTATGTTAATGGTATATCAACATTAAGATGTTGATGTTGGGAAAAATACTGAGAGGTTGGGGGGGTGGTGGTGGGTGAATCAGTATTTGAAACTCAGTTTAGCTTTTCATTTCTTATTTAGATTTCTGTACGCAACTGTCATTCAGTAAATTGGCATATGTACGTGACTTTGATTAATACAAATAGTGTATATACGGTTAACTAACTATTCATATATTTCATCATATGTGAAACTTTAACTAGTGCATCATTACTTCATTAGATATTAATTAAATATTAACCATGAGGAGTAAGAGAAGAATACACCATCACACATAAGAAACATAAAAGCACATTAGGAGATCAGTATTTTTAGGTGGAAACTCATTGTAGGATAAAACCACCGCTGCCATCATCTCTATATTCTCTTTTTATTATAAAGGGAAACATCTTGCAACCTTGTACTAAAACAAACTCATACCAAAACGTAGGCACCCACCTACAGAAGGCTATAACCTTCTATCGTTCTCCAACACCTACTGGAAGGGAGCTCCCACCCCCTTACCTTGTTTAGCGACTCCTACGAAAAGGGAGATTTTAATAGCTTCCACAAGAAGGAAGCTTTGACTCCATTAGTAAAGGGTCTAGAACGCTCAACACCTCTATGGACTAAGTTTCATAATATTTCAACTTGATCCACCTATTTCAAAACATCAAACTTCTAGGCCACATTTCATCATATTTTCATACTGGACCCACTTTCATCATTTAAACCCAATCTCAAATAACAATTCTAAAATTGATTATTCAATCGATGAACCAATTGAATCATCAAATCAATCACTGAATCTTAATCAACCAATGCAATTATATCTAACCAGTCCATATTATATAATATTAGTGCATAATCATTCACAAGTACATCAAACCATAATTTTTTCATCACAGAAGCTAGATCTTTTCCTTGCAAACCATGATCAAACATATGTCAGAAGGTATACACAACTCTTTTGAATAATTATTACGTATGTATGCGCTTCCCTTAAGGAAGACCTGCGTACATATCTAAAATCACTAAACAACTAAGTCTGAAATATTGTAACACTAAATCAATCACTGAATCGTATACTAAATCCATCAGAGATTACTAAAGCACAAACATATCACCATACAGTAGCATCAACGCTAATCAACATTCCTTTCCATAATCAAATCAACTCGACTAGCATTGTCAAACACATATTATTATGAGAGAGACATCATCGACAGACAACAGTAAACATAACAGAACTGATCAACCTTCATTAACAATTCACACTGCAAAACTCTAGCATATATATGTGATTTTACAAGGATATTTACATATGTATGTGTTTCCTATTCTTGACACCTATGTATGTATTCTAAAATTTTACAAAATATATATACGAATTCCTAGAAGAATATATGCATATGTGCGTGACCTCTTTGAGGAAAACCAACATACAGATCTGTAACCACTGAATCATACATTCGCTACAACTACAATACATACTTCGCAAATCTTACTATCACACATTCATATCATTGTACCATTATCACCATATTTCTATCATTGTTAGACATTTTCAAGAAGAAAATCAAACAAGAACACATGTCACCATACTTCAGATCTTTCATATTTTTTCTCTTCTCCTTGTTCGTTTGTGCACACATTTAAGTCATTCATAATCAATCTATCATTTGTACACATAACACTTTCATCTCCATATCCTTATATAGCATTAGCCTTATCCAATACCTTAGGCCAATCCCTTAGTAATTTCATTGGTATTATTTGATGGGATCAAATATAAGTTGTCGTGCTCATTACTATCGGGAAATACCATGGTGTGGAATACATATGTGACTTCACTTTACCATAATTGTATATGTATGTTATTGGGCTTTACAGGACCCGCATATACTTTATAAAGCTTTTACTTTTATCATTCCTCTATCTCTGAACTTGAAATTCATTTATCCATCTCACCTGTCATATTTTTACCAACCTACATAATCCTTCTGTTACCATAATGTTGAAATATTTATCAATTAGGTTTCCATCAAGGACAACACATTAGCCATAATTCGAACAATCTCCCCCCATGGACTTGATGGAAACAACCTTAGTGTTTGGTCACCACCACTTGTAAATACCTGTAAACTAATATGTAAGCTAGGCAGCAAGCTTCTCTCCTAAGGCTTCATAAAAGACACCACACTTATCTCCCCCTTTGGCATAAAGAGAAAAAGGCTAACCAATCTGGAACGAAGACTTCTCTTCCCCATGTAAAGAGGATCAATGTAGGGTTTATCTGCTAAATGTGAAGGTTGTATACTAACCATGCTCCCTGTTAACATATGTTGAATCTTCTGGAATATATTCAATGAAGTACATGACTGTATTATGACTTCACCAAATATGGAATTTCCTATAACCAAGGACTCATGCTTACACCAATTACCCAACACAACAGGGTTACATATCCGACTCAAGATTAAATCAAATTACCAAAGTAATGGGATTACATAAATAAATAACTTGACCCTAATAGTCCATACATGATTGAATTTTACAATGAATTATAACATGGGTATTTATAATCCTTTACATTGAGATACAAATATTATATTTATAACCAAACAAGAGACCTTAATAGTGAGGTAGCAAGATCATGATAGTCATCAACTGTAATATTCCAAATAGGAAAACAATAGCAATAGAAAGCATACAAAGACTAAATCTACAGCAGTATGGAAAACACATTAAAAACACCATGAAAAGAGCCATAAATTTTGAGCCGTTTTGTTAAAATAATGGAGATGAAAATAATGTACAATAGTGCTAAGAAATATAGCACTCTAGCTGGCTAAGCTGGCTGGAATGGCCCTCAGATTCTCCCACCCAAAAAATTGCTCTATTACTACTTTGTTGGACTCTCCCTCTATGTTTCCCAACTGGAAATGTTGTTGTTGCTTAATAGGGTTGCGTAGATGAGGTTGATCTAGTGCTAAGAAAATTTTGGGATTTGAACACCAGAATCTACTCCAAAAACCTAGAATAACCCAGAAAGCATTTTTGCAAAGGATGAGCCCAGAAAATCACCCTCCTAGGGTTTGAAAATGCACAACTACTGAGTATGCAGAGCTATGGGATGAATTGGTAGATAAACTAGTTGCAAAGTCTCCCCAAAGCTCAAACATTGAAGGGTCGATCCCCTCACTGGATTCCAAGTGGAAATGCCTTGGAATTTCTCCCTCTCCAGAAGCCCTCTTCTATCATACTGCATAAATCACTGGGTTACTGTGATGCTATAGGAGGGACTGTATGTGGCTTGATGCCAAGATACTGAACCTGCTCCTGTTGAACAATAAAACTCCTCTCCTTAGCGAGCACTCGAATTCCCTAGAGGATGAGATTGAGATCTCCGCTCAGAGACACCTGTGTGCTAAAAAACACTGTAGACTCGGCTAAACAACTCAAGTGTGCTCAAGTCATAAAGACCAGAAAATTAGAACATTCAAGAATGAATTCCATGTCTTCCCTCACCCCCTTCTTATTCTTGTGAAACCCTAACAACCTTGGGTGCATTCATTAATTACGCTACTACTTGGCCCCTTAGCCTTCACACATGTTGTGTTGCCCTCTTGGCCTCTTAGTCCCACAAGAGCTACACTATCCACATTAGCTCTAGGAAAGTGGTTTTATTCTAACTACTCGGTTTATGGGTCCCTTCACCCTTTTATTTACCTACTAAACTTAAGAAAACCAAAATTGGAAAAAAATAATATTTCTGATTATATATCACCTAATTAGGAATATTACAGTCCTCCCCACCAAGACGTTGCTTATCCTTAAGCAACTACAAATATGGATGCTGCAGAATTTTCTCCCCCTCCCAAGTGGCATCCTCATCTGGAATTTTCCTCCATATCATCAGATATTATTTGACTACCCTGCTCCTTAGTTGTCTCTCCCAAGTGTCTAAAATTTCCTCTACCAATAAAACCAGATGCCTCGCATCATCAATAGGCGGGATTTCCCTAGTGGCAGCCACTTGCTACCCAAGAGCCTTTTTCAGGCATGAGACATGAAAAATTTTATGGATCCTACTACTAGTTGGTAGCTCCAACTCATATGTTACCTCCCCAACACGTTGGATTACTCGACATTGCCCATAAAAGCGGGGTTTGAGCTTTTCGTCTCCCTTATCCTTCAGCGTAGACTGCTTGTACGGCTGCCAAATCATCTACCTAAAACTACCACTCCACGCGAACTCAATCTGCATACAACTTCTTTTGGTTTTGCATTGTAGCCAAGTTGTATTTGAGAGCACAGAGTATGTGCTGGCTCTCTTCGATCCTATCCTTAGCCCTGGGGTCCTTGCTTGCTCCAAACATAACATCAGCAAACGCTAAATAATCATAACGATATAAATCATAAAATAGTGACATATCGATTGACATGTGATATGTCATGTTGTAGAAGTATTCTCCCAAGTGAAGCCAATGCGGCCATGCCTTCTGCTGCCCTGAGACATAGTTCTGCAAGAGGCCTTCCAGCCACTTGTTTACTATCTTTGTCTGTCCATCCATCTGTGGGTGATAACTAATACAAGGTGTCAACTCAGTACCCACTAGACATAAAATCTCCTACCAAAATTCATCCATGAAATGGATGTCCCTGACTGATTATGGTCTTGGGAAGACGATGAAGCCTAAAGACATCCTAGAAAAATTATTCGGCCACCTTTGAAGAAGTGTACCGTGTGGAGATGGAAAAGAAGTGTGCATACTTCATCAGTTGATCAACAACCACATTGATACAATCCTTGCCCTGCACCATAGGCAAAATCGTGATGAAATCCATGGAAATTCTCTCCCACTTCCCCTCACGAATTGGAAGTGGTTGTAACAACCTCGCAGGTTTTCTCAACTCCCCTTTTTTATTCTGATAAACTTCAAACTACTGGACATGCCCGAGTACATCCTCCTGAGGCCTCTCAATGAGAACCTCTCTTCGATGGATCGGTATGCTTTGGTGAACCCTTGATGCCCTGAAAGTGGTGAGTCATGTGTTGGGTGCAAGATCTTCTCCTTGAGACGAGAGGCCCCTGTCAAGAAAATCTTGTCGTGGTAATAGATGACCTCATCCATCACTTGATACCAGTCATTTTTCACCTACCCATCCAATAAGTCAAAAGCGAATTAGTCCTTGGAAAAATCCACCAATAGATGAGCCTTACAATCTGCATCAAGGCTCATCAAAGACAACACTGCTGGCCTCTAAGACAAGGCATATGATACCACATTTTTCTTCCTTTTTACATACTCGACGTTAAAATCATAGGCCTGGATTTTTCTGACCCACATTTGTTGTCTCTCCTACAACTGTTTCTACTAAAGGAATAATCAGAGACTGTTGTGGTCGGTCCTTACCCGAAATCTGTTACCCACCAAATAGTGCGGAAAATTGGCTAACACATGCATGACGACCAACATCTCTTTGTTGTATATTGAATACAACCTCTCATGTGTAAATAACTTACATCTCTCGAAAGTTATAGGATGGACCCATAGCATCATAACTACGCCAACTCCCTCTCATGAAGCATCACACTACAACAAAAAGGGTTGCATGAAATCCAGTAATGCCAACACCAGACAACTACTCATCACCGCCTTGAGCCTATCAAAGGCCCTCTGCATTGTGTATGTCCAAAAGAAGGCCCCTTTCTTGGTGAGGTCTGTGAGGGGTGATGCAGCTGTGAAAACCCCTTGACAAAATTCACATAGTAGGTGAAATTCCTACAAACCCGAAGTTCTATCACATTCTTTGGTTCCGACCAATCCAGAATGGCCTGGATCTTCTCCTCAGGGACCCTCACTCCATTCAATCCAATGATATGCCCTAGGTAGAGCATCTCTGTAAGTCCAAATTCACAGTTGTATATCTTGGCATAGAAATATTGCTCCTCCAATATACTCTATACAACCTCAATATACTACAAGTGTTCCTCGCATGTGCGGAGATAGATAAGAATGTCGTCAAAGAATACCAGCACAAAATTCCTCAACTAACCACTGAATATGTGATTCATACAAGATTTTAAAGTGGCTCAATCATTGGTCATCCCAAAAGGAATCACCAAGAACTCGAAGTGACCATAGTGGCATCTGATGTCAGTCTTGGGACATCCTGGTCCCACACCTTGATTTGATGGTACCCCGACCTCATATCGATCTTGGAAAAGAACTTGGATCCCATGAACTCATCCATTAGCTCTTAAATCATGGGAGTGGAGTATCATTTCTTCATGTTTTTCTTATACAGAGCCTTGTAGTCGATGCACATTCGTAAGGTGTCGTCCTTCTCTTAACGAACACTATAGAAGAATCAAAGGGGCTAGTGCTATGTTGGATGTGTGCTAATGCCAAGAGCTCATGGATGGCTCTCTCAATATCATCCTTGTAGGCCTTAGGGTGCGTATAGGGAGTGGTGATCACTACTTGGATCCCCTGCTCCAACTCAACAATGTGATCAAACCCTTGGTCTGGTTGTTGACTCGGTTGTATGTACCCAAAGAGGGCTAGCAGTCCAATATATACTACACATCAGGGTGTATATAATGCCATGTGACTCCTACCTTTGAAACACGTAGCTCCACTACCCACTCTATGTTACCCTTCCAGAAATATGCCTCCATCCGGTGTGCCGAGACTTTCTAGGGTGGATATGTGTGCATGCCTATGATCATTTGACACTTCACACTCTTCTTGTCCATCCACTCGATCTCCTATGTCTCCCAAACTGTAGTGAATTTTCCCAGCATAATCAACCACTGCACACCCAATTTCAAATTGTTGTCTAATATTTCAACCACACAAAAAAATTGATCTCTCACCGTATATGTTCCCATGGTTGCAGCTAATGCTGGAACATATCTCAAGCACTGCATGGTCTTGTAACCTAGAACCAATAAAGAAAATCCATCAAAAATCTTGGTTCGTATGCCCTATGCACTAGTTGAGTATCAATAAAATTATGTGTGGCCCCACTGTCCACCAATATCGTAACCCAATTTCCTTGGGCAATGCCTCAGAATCTCAATGTCAAATACTTGGGAACTCCTTGAAAGTATGCAAGGACTCTTCTAGTTGGTGAAAATGCTCCTCCTGTTGTTGTTGGTGGTGGTGGTGGATCTCCTCCTAGTGCATTAACATTGGCATCTCCTTCCAACTCCTCATATGCCTCTTCTTCTCCCTCATTGTCGAAGAAGACCTCAATTTAGTGCGACTTCCCCACGGCACAATGATGACCCGAAACCCATGGCTCCTCAATAGTGAATCATAGCTTCCTTAATCTAAAATCCCTCTCGGTATGATCATTCAAAGGCCCTTGGACCTAGTACCCCTTTGGCGGTGGAGCCCTCGTGTCTTCCCCCCTCGGATGAGATGTTGGTTTTTGGGGAAATGGAGTTCTCTTCCTTGGCAAGGCACCTTGTACATCCCTGGCCCTCCCAAATACGTCCTGAAGTATAGCTGGTCTAGTGGATTTGACTACCCCATGTAGAGGCTCCACCATTCTGTCAATAAATATATACACCCTCCTATCCATGAACAGATCTGGAACCATTACTGAATGCTTCAAGAACTGGGAGATATAATTCTATGGGTGCCTTGTCTCTTTGAGCTTGGCGAGTTCAACAAAATGTTCTTTTGGGTCCTTCTGGTCAAACCTCTCCACTACCCTCTAGGTTAACTCTGCATATGCAATCACCCCTACATGACCCAATGTGGTCATCCCATGGAACCACCAATCATGAGCTTCCCCTTCAAGGTGCAGTGCTGCCACCTTGATGGCCTCTACCTCTACCAGTTGGTTTAGCTAAAAATAGATGTCTAGCTTCTCCACCCAAGCCTTTGTCATACTCTTTGATGACCCATAAAAATTAGGCATAAAAAGTATACCCGCGGTACATTGCAGGTCATTACCCTCTATGTACCCTCCTCCTCTGTTATAGTTGCGGGGTCTACAGTTGTCCCTCATATGACAAAATTCATTGAAGGTAAAGAGATCTCTGCACTCTTGCCAATGATATATGTACTCGGCAAAGTATTCATCATAATGATCCTCCCCAACCCCTGAGGTCTACCTGCTCTTGTCTCTATGGCTAAGAAATTGGGCATGGTAGAGAGTTGTGAGGTATGTGGCACTACCATTTGGTCAAGCCAATGTTGAGAGGTGCCCGATCCTTCTCCATTCTAAAACCCCCTCAGGATTTCCCTCTGTCTGTTTTCTCTGACAACTCTTTGCCCCATATCTTCTATTTTCTTAGTGAGATCCTGTACAGATTTGAGGAGGATTTTTCCATACTCCTTCCTATCATCCTCTTATGCCATTGGTGCCTTCCATTTATCCTCCTCCACTCGAACACAATCTCCATTTCCGGATGTCACCTCAAGCCTATGTTCTCTGTCTTTGTACCTCATTGTCTGGTCCCAAATGTATTCTCTATCTCTAGGTGTGATAGACCGATTGCTCCATAGGCTGAGCCAAGTCTATGAGCTTTGATACGAGTGTAATATTCCAAATAGGAAAATGACAACAAGACAAAGCATACAAATAATAAATATACAACAATATGGAAAACCCATTAAAAACACCATGAAAAGAGCCAGAATTGCTGAGCCATTTTATTAAAATTCTGGAGAAGCAAAATAAGTATAGCAATGCTAAAAAATATACCACTCTAGATGGCTAAGTTGGTTGTAATGGCCCTCAGATTATCCCACCCAAAATAATGCTCTATTGCTACTCTGTTGGACTCTCCCTCTGCGCTTCCCTACTAGAAATGTTGTTGCTAGCTGAATAGGGTTGTGTAGATGAGGTTGATCTAGTGCTCATAATATTTCCAGGATTTGGACACCGACCTCTACTCTAAAAACCCAGAATAACATAGAAAGGACTTCCTGAAAGGCTGACAACAGAAAATCACTCTCTTAGGGTTTCAGAACACACAAATGTTTGGTATTAAAATCTATGCGCTAAAATCATAGATAAATTGGCTGCAACTGCTCTCAAAAGCTCAAATATTGAAAGGTTGATCCCCTCACTGCATTCCAAGCGGAAATGCATTGGAATTTTTTCCCTCTCTAGAACCCACCTACTGCTAGGCTACGTAAATCATTGGGTGACTACGCTACTATAGAAGGGACTATATCTATGATGATGCCACGATACTAAATCTTCTCCCATCGAACAATAAAACTCCTCCCCTGAGCAGGCACTCGAATTCCCCCGAGGATGAGGTTGGGATCTCTACTCGAAGACACCTGTGTGCTAAAAAACACTGTAGACTTAGCTAAATAGTTGAAGCATGCTCAAGCCTTAAAGACCAGAAATTCATAATATACAAGAATGAATTCCATCGCTTCCCTCACCCCCTTCTTATTCTTTTGAAACCCTAAAAACCTTCGTTCCACTCATTAACTTCATTTCTACTTGGCCCCTTGGCTTTCACACAGTCTGCGCTTCCCTCTTGGCCTCTTGGTCCCATAAGAGGTGCATTGTCCACATTAGCTCTAGGAAAGTGGTTTTATTCTAACTATTGGGTTTATGGGTCCCTTCACCATTTTATTTACCTACTGGACTTAAGAAAAACAAAATTGGAAAAAAATAATATTTCTAATTAGCTATCACCTAATTGGGAATATTACATCAGCAACCATCATACACCATATAGGAACCTGAAATGTGAACATCTACATCATCATGATGAAGTCAGATGTAACATCGATCTTCAATAGCATCAACATGCGACCAAATATGCAATGCTTTCAATCGTCACCAAGTAGTTGTAGCAACAATATATCAATAACCATCCTCTTGACTCCATGTAACATGCCTTTTCCTCATATATGAAGAGCTATAATTCATAGGTAGCAATGTCATTCTCTTGGACCATTAGCTTCATGCAAGCAGAATTATCATACCATAAACAACTTCGCCTATATGCCAGTCAAGTAATAATCCATAAGATCTTTGTCTGCAATTCACCCATAACTGATATCCCATGACACAAAGAAAGTAGTATGTATATATATTCTCATCAATGAGAGATGCCACCAATAATAAACCATGAACTAACCATCATCAATCAAGTTTTGTTAGTAACCCATCTCCTTGATCTCATATCATTAATATCATCATGCTCTATATATGAAGAGCCAAAAATTCTCAAGCAACATATATATATAATTAAATGTATCATATGGATAACATATACATGCATCTTCACCATTTATCACCAACATATGTGATAACCAAGGAAATCATCATTGCAAATTTTCAATCAATATATATTAGCATCATCCATAACTTCACCATGTGAAAATTAAGCATCATAGAAGACATAATGACAAAAACATAGAAAATGACAACAAGTGGTGAGTGAATCATCAACCATAGGATGCACATGTTATTCATCAAGTGTATCACGTAAGATCAACTTTTCTATAGTAATCATCTAGGAGTTCAGCAGCATATGTGTTTTTAAACAACATCACAAGACATAGAACTGAGAAACGACATCATCACCCAACATCATATGTCTTCATCAATGTCAATAAGCAATGAAAACATCATAATTTAGAAAGTTGTGCTGAAGTAGCTATAATTCCAACAATGTAATATTAGAAGCATATAAGATGTCCCCCCTGAACCTATGCCAACTATTTACTATCAAAATATATCCAACTCGTCTATGAACAAAGTCATCAAAGTAGTAATTGCAACTACTCATGAACCAACGTCATTTCTAGGTAACCTATGAGCATCATCAATAGACTATAATCAATCAATGTCTAAACTAGAAATAAAAATAATAACTGATTGAAGAATATCACAAACTATATCTAAGTTTGTCCCAATTTTTCTTCATCTTAGAGAAACATATGCGACTATATAATTCAAATCTTGTGTATGTACATGAATTTCATTCATGTGATCCACATACAAAAGGTAAAATGCTAAACTTTAATAACCACAACTCCTCGTGATCCTATACTTTTTGTTTCTCTTCACTATTAACTCACTATATGTAGTGTTAGTAATATCAAAATAGAATTTCAAACCATAATAGTGAACCATCAATATCGATCCCTTAGATTATAAAATGATCATGTAGACTTTATAATCATTACCTATTCTTCATGAGGTCTTGTACCTCACATTACTTCGGCAATCACTATGGGAAGTAGGTTTAAAGAGAAATGGACTGCAGTAGGTTCAATATTCACTACGTTTTTTACTGATATTCCTTTTTCCTCCAAATATTCATGTAATTTATAATTATGTGTTGGAACTTATCCCATCTGTTAGTTCTATTCTACATGCCTAACCTACAGTCAATGGCCTTATGCCCAAATGAGTCACAAGAGAAACAATATCCATAAAACCATCATTTTTTCCTAGGGACTCATGTTGACCTTGATCTAGGAGATTTTCTTTTATATGAGTCACTTGATTCAATTTTCCATTGAACTACACTATCGAGGTTCCTATCATCACATTGTGTATGTGAAGTCATGCGATTGTACCCAATGCTATTTTTTATGAAGGAAAGGATTTTTCATTGAGAATATTCTCTACAGATTCATACGCATTTACCCATTTGTTTATCTTCGCATATTCTTCCTTTAGGGTCACAACTTCATAATGTAATATTTCACAATCCTTTTCCTTTCCCTAAATTTATTTTCTTATGCTTTATGTTCTTCTATCGATTGCTTCTAATTCAATCTTTAACATGTTTATTTACTTAACGATACTATTTCCTTTTGTTTCTAGTTATTTGTTTGCATTCCTAAGTTTATAATTATCTTTCAATGCTTTAATTAAGTCATCTACTTTATATTTATGTAATTCATTAATTTACTTATCCCGAAGAGCCATAAGTACTTGATAATGACTGTTAGAATCTGAATCTGAATTTTGCAGGTCTTCAGATGTGTTATGAATATCAGCATTAGAGTAGAATCTTTTCATGTCATAAGGCTTTCTTTTGGAAATATTCTTTCCATTATATTTATGATTATATTTATATGGACATTTGGATGCATAGTGACCTACTCTTCCCTTGGCAAAAAAATTAAAGGAAGCCTTACCTCTAAATTTTCTAGTTCCTACTTGCAATTTCTTCACAAATTTTTCTTCTTCCTCATCTGATATGTAGCTTATATATTTGGGTGATTCCTTATCTTTCCCTTTATATGTGGCTTTCAAAGTTTCCTCTCTCATATCTGATGGACCTCCTTTCCTCATCTCAAATGCTAATCCAATTCCATGTATTTATTCAAGTGTAAAGCTCTTCAGATCCTGCATTTATTCAATGGAGGAGACTTTGGAATCGAACATCGAAGTTAGTGATCTCAAAATATTCTCATCAACAATATCATCCTTTATTTTATCACTAATATTTTTCATAGAATTAAAAACCCCATTTACTCGAAGGAAAAATGTTTCAATTCTTTCATCGTTGTGCATTCTAAGAGTCTCATACTATGTTCTAAATGATTGGAGTTTAGAATTTTTTACCTTGGTGTCACCTTCATAAATTTGGATAATATTATCCCACATATCCTTTTTGATGCAACTGCAATACTTTCACGAATGCGGAGCTGGTCTAGACTTCCAAAGATGGCATTTACACCCTTTGCATTGGTTTCATATTGTTGCTTCCATGTTGTATCTATATGAATGGAGGTTGGATATTGATATCCACTTTCAACGATTTCAGATACATCACCTCCCAGTTCCTGCAGGTATGCTCTCATTTTGACTTTCCAAAATACAAAGTTATTTCCATTCAATAAAGGTGGCCTAACAAATAATACTCCTTCTTCACTCCCCATCTTGATGGATTTCATGTTAAGCGATCAAGCTCCAACTGAGGCACCTGCTTTGATACCATTTGTTGGGAAAAATATTGAGTGGGGGGAGGGATGAATCAGTATTTTAAACTCAGTTCAAATTTTTATTTCTTATTCATATTTCTATATGATATTGTCATTCGATAAACCAACAGATGTGCGTAACTATGATGAATACAAATAATGTATATTTAGTTAGCTAAATTTTCATATATTTCATAATATGTTCAAATTTAACCAGTGCATCATTACTTCATTATAATTTAATTAAAAATTAACCATGATTAGTAAGATAAGGATAAACCATCACACATAAGGAACACAACAACACATCAGTACACCATGATTTTTAGGTGGAAACCCAATGTGGGATAATACCACCATTATTGTTGTCTATGTATTCTTATTTTATTATAAATGAAAATATATTAAAATATTATAGTGGCACAAACTCATACCAGTATGCAGGCACCCACTTGCAGAACAATGCAACCTTCTCTCGTTCTTTGACACCGACTAGAAGGGAGCTCCAACCACCTGATCTCGTTTAATGGGTCCTACCATAAGGGAGCTCCTACCCCCTGAAAAATTTTACCAGCTACCACTGGAAGGAAGATTAGACTCCCTCACTGAAGGCTCCAATCATCATCACCTCTGATGACCATGTTTCATAATACTTAATATTGGGTCCACTTGTTTCAAAACATCAAACATGTAGGCCACATTTCATCATATTTTCATACTGGACCCACTTTCATCATTTAATCCCAATATCAAATAACAATTTTGAAATGAGCCACTCAATCACTAAAGCAACTAAATCATCAAATCAATCATTGAATATTAATAAAATAGTAAAAATATATCGAACTAATCCATAACAGATCATATTAACGCACAATCATTCATAAGTATACCAAACCATACTTTGTTCATCACAGAAAGTAGATCCTGTCACTATAAACCCTGATAAAAGATATTTGACAAGGTATACACTACTATTATGAATAATACTCATGTACGTACGTGCTTCCCTTGAAGGAGACCTGTGTACAAATCCTAAATCACTGAACCATTAAATTTGAATTACTGTAATACTAGGTCAACCACTGAGTCATATGCTGAATCCATCACATATTACTGAACCAAAAACAAATAACCATACAATAGCATCAACACCAATAAACATCCCTTTCCATAATCAAAACAACCTGACCATTATTTTCAAACAAAGATTATTATGAGAGAGACATCATCGATAGACAATAGTAAACATAATAGAACTGATCAAACATAATCAACAACCCATACTGAAAAACCCTAGCATGTATACACAGCATTTACAAAGGAAATCCATGTATGTACACACTTCCCATTCATGATACCTACGTACGGATTTTGAACTTTCACAGAATATATACACGATTTCCCAGAAGCAGATCTCTGTATGTATGCAACCTATTAGAGGAAAACTAATGTACATATCTGTAATCACTAAATAATACTTTCCTTGCAACCAAAATACATACTTCACAAACCTTATTGTCTCACATTCATGTGAGAGTATCATTATCACCACAAATCTATAATTGTTAAACATTTTCAACAAGCAAATAAAACAAGCACATATGCCACCATACTTCAGATCTTTCATATCTATGTCTCCCCCTTGCTCCTTGGTGCACACATGTTTCAGATCAAATCGTTCATCATTAATCCATCCCTTGCACACATAACACTTTTATATCCATCTCCTTATATAACGTTAGCCTTAACCAATAAGTTAGGCCAATCCCTTAGTAATGTCGTTGATATTCTTTGATGAGATCAAATTATATATGTTGTTGCGCTCATTACTATGGACCAATGGAATTATAAATACCCATAGTATTCCAACTACCATGGTGTGGAATATGTATTTGAATTCTCTTCACCACACCTATGTATGTATGTCACCTTGTTTTAAAAGACCCGTGTATACTTTCTCAAAATTTTATCTTTATCATTCCGCTTTCTCTAAACTTGACATTCATTTTTCCACCTCACTAGTCATATTTGTACTAGCCTACACAATCATTATGTTACCATAATGTTGACATATTTATCAAGTAGGTTTCCATCAAGGCCAACACGTTAGCCATAGTTCCAAAATTTGAGTTAGGGTGTTGTCCTATGCCTCATATGTCTCTTGAATTAATCTTAAATGAAAGATCCTAAGTTAATTAAGGTACACAATATTAGAGTAGATGTTACGAAATCAATGTAGAGCCAAAATTTATTAAGAGTTAAATGACAAATGAGTTGTAAATGAGATGAAAAGTGTTATAAATTATAGCATATGCGAAACAAACCCAAATTATATCAAAATATTGACAAAACTCGTATTAATTTTTGAAATGAAGAGAAAAGTAATGCCTAAGAAATGTTTCTAGTAAATGAGTTTATGCGTACATATACAACAATAAATGAAATGAAACAAAAGGAAATAAACCATGCTCGGAGCAATACAAAGAAAATATTGGAAATTAATTAGTATATAAAAATAAACAATTGTAAACTTGTGCTCACTAAATTTATTTATCGATAAAAGTTTTCTTGTACAACCAATTTATGACCCAAGTTCCAATATGAAATTCTTAATACCCCAATTCATTTGTAACTTTCAAAATCCAAATACGATGAAGCCCTAGGTAACTTGAAGCTCTACTACTCCACAAGCCTACTGTTTAGAGAGATTGACATTAATTTTTTTTTTTGTCTTAAACACCTTTGCATAGAAAATTATTCATGAAAAACTTAAATGGAACTTACCTATAGATTAAAGTAATTATGCTTTTAAAATTTAGTGATGAACCTCAAATTGTAGCTCACTTACCATTGCTACGCTAATACAATGTCTCATAGAATGAATTAGAATATGTGAAATTACAAAAATAAAGATTTATATGATCTTTTCACCTCATCTAATTAGGTATTCTTATTCCTAATTTATGAAAGATAAAGGAAAGTGGGTAGTTGAAAAAACATTTTTCCCCTTGATATTCCTCCATAAAATAATTTTCGAGAGTATTTAATTTTGGAATATGAATTTTGAAGTTTATAATAGGAAAGGAGTTCTAGGAAAAGGTAAGGAACCTACCTATTGGTGTTCACTTTTTTTTAGGCATCAAAAAGAAAAATAAAACATAGAGCTTAATTAACAAAAAAAATTCAGTAATCATATAATTTCATACATTTTATGTAAATAAAAATAAAACAATTAGCAAATAAAGAAGCCATTTAGCATCCTTATACACACACACACACACACTCACTAAAATATAATTCTATGGTCTTAAAGAAAATATATAATAGTCAAAATATACATACTTATGGTTGTTCATACTTAAAACATGTTGCAAAGTTCACTTAATAGGTATATCATCAACAAATTCATAGAAACCAATCCCATTTAAATTAACTCTATTCAAACCATATGAATTCCCATCATGGAAAGTGAATGTGGCCCAAGAAAGCACATCATTTTTGAAAGGTGGAAAATCTTAAAAAATGAAACAAGAAGGTGAGTGTTCCATAATGAATTCTGTCCCATCTTAATTATGCCTTCCATCCATATTAATGCAAGGATATCATGCACATAAAATGAAAGCACGCACCAGATGTAGTATAGAACAAGCGTGTAGCAAAGTAAATTATGCATCAAGACAAATAGGTGGGAACAGATTTCTTGAAAGAAATTCAAAACTAAATTTAGAATTTCCATTATAACTAAATAACTCCTTTAACATGAATCAATCTTAATTATCATTAAATATTATTTTCAGTTTCAATAATATCATATGAATATCATAATATCATGCATATGATTTTAATTTTTTGTTTCCTTAACACCTTGATGTTCTACTATGCATAAAAGGTGAGATGCCATGCTTCTTTTTATAAGTAGGAATATAGGATATACTACATCATGATACACTAAAAGTATACAACTTAGTGAAAATAATTACATATGTGGTTGCAATAATATATATTATGTACTAAAAATAATGATATACATCACAAATTATGTTATCTACTTGAGGAATGCATATTCCTTATACAACTTAGGCATGTACTAAGCAAACAATAGCTATAATATTCATGTGAATAGTAACATGGATGTTATTACTTTGATACCATAGGTGTGAGTAGTTCATTACCAATGCAAGCCTTTATCCATAGAATATTGTCATATATAACTGCATTAAAGTCTTAGGAATACAATTGAAGAGCAACAACAAATCCACACAACACATATTAACCCCCTACATCTGCATATAATAATAGGCCATGTTTGTGTGTAATAATGTAGAAAAACAATATCCAACCACATATATCACTTACTAATGACTTGTATAAGTTGATGAAAATAATTTCACATATATTAGACTCTTGGGACTATATCCTATATCATCACGATGAAAAACTCAATAAACGTGTGATACCCATTGACCAAATATGACAATCCAAAACAACATTAATCAAATATATATGATTCATCATGGAATCCATAAGAGGCTAACTAATCTATACTAAAAAACAAATGGCATTCCAACTAATACAATGGCGCTCCTAGACCCATTGCAACCCATAACTTGAGGCCACATGCCCAAGTTATTTTATGATAAAATGAAAACACATTTAAGTACCAATAATAAAATTCAAATCCCAAGTCATAAATTTGTGGAAGTAACTTCCAACTGTAAAAATATAAAAGTAATTCCTCGCCAATGGACATGTAGGCTACCCATAAGAAAAATCATAAAACCATAGTTCCAAGATCTATTAAGAGTATCTAGGTATGAATCTCATCTATATGGGAAGGAAAATGAAAATGAATATTTGCATGTTTTATATGCCATGAATTGATAGCCATAAATGGTATATTGATTGCATCAAAAAAAAAATACTAATACAAATTGGACCCCGAGTGATGATAATAAAAATGAAAAAGACAAGTTTAAGCTACAAGTTTCACATAATACTAAAAAATTAAGTGAAATAATTACATTCTTAAAGAAAATAAGAACTATGTGCTTTAATGCAAATGACCTAGTAGACTTCAAGGTCCTTGCATTCCATGACTGGGAAAACAAATATAAATAATAGCATGAAAATAAAAAATAGATAGTCGAGGCTATGAAGACTTCAATAGAATTGAATCGTTCACATTGGATGCCCAAAATCATGACCAACCTCATGCAATGTAAATAAACATAGTCAAGAAATTGCAGGGCTTTTCATGAAGAGATCATATCTTGCTATTAGTGCACATCGAATTCAGTGGTGATGTCTCCATGGAGTTCACATCCACAACTGATAAATAGAATTTGTTATGAGAACTCATATTCCTTTTACAACTAGGAAAACCACTCAAAAATATTTAATAAAATGTACATCTAACCAATATCAACAATACTTTTGTCAATATTGACATGCATAGTATTTTTATTACAGTTTATGTGTGAGAAAATCATTGTCAATGAAATAATTTATCCATGGGATAAATATATTGCATATATAATTGTGTTAAACTAATATTATCAATTATTCGTGTTAATAGTTTTGATAATGTTGATTAAAGGAAGGGTGACACTCTATTGATAAGGTGAGGAGGACCAATGGGGAGAGGAAGGAAAGGCAGCCCTCTCCCCATCTTAAGTAAGATTTTATTATGGCATTTAATCCACACAACACTAATTAAACACCTATTTCCAGATAATAATATGTCGTCTGAACATGTATCGGTGAAGAAAAACAACATCAAATCAAATTTATCAACTACCAGTGTTAGGTTCAATATAGGGAATTGCACACATTGTTACCAATATATCCATACATATAGCATATATTAAGAGATTCATGCAACACATGAGATAGAATGAAGTTAGAACAAGAGTAGTTGTAGCCATCCAAAACACTTCTTTGTATTAATCCACAAACATTACTACATTTATATGTATCGTGTATTTATACCATAGTCTAGGAAGTTATGGCTAACTAATTTCCTTAACTAATTACATAGTAGAATCAACATAAAATTCTAACTTGAGTGGTCCATCGATCATCTTGCATATTATAAATAGTTTGATCAACTATTATGATAAGTGGGGCTAGTAGACTAAGTTGACTAGCCCTTCAAGCAGCCCCCTTTGTTTGTGGGACAAGGGAGACAATTATTCCTTTGTACAAGGATTACAATACTTATCATACGAAGGTGTACATACCCTACTCCCTCTAGTTTTAAACATGTGATGTTTATAAAGGAAATATGTATTCTTAACCATTAGGCCCACAATATTTATATCATGTTTACCCTTATTATTATTATTATTATTAGAAATTGGCATAATTATTGATAATAAAATTCTAAATATTCTATGAATTTGAATCTTTATGGATTTGCAGCATTAGTATCTAGTCATGTAAGTTTTCAAATTTATAGTTTTAGATTTGATAACATTGTTGTTTTAAATGCTTTAATAGATTAAATACCCTAAAATACCTTTATTGCAATTATAATATATAATAATAACATTAGATATTTACAATCCCATCTATCTAAGATAATTCTTGCTTTATTTCAAGTGAAAATAACCAATTTCCTTTATATTATTTTACATGGCCAATAACAAATAAATTCATACTTACACTATGGCATAACACAATGCATAACACAATGACTAATGAATTAATCTTAGTATGCAAATATAACTAGTATAAAAAAATGTAATATAAAACAGGATAAACTTGTAAATTGTAGATATAATTGGTATTAGAAAAACTTGTCCCATTTAGTCACAACATTCTACAAAGTAAACCCGTTGTTACATATAAACACTAAATTTGAAAATTAACCAATAACACATGTTACTAACATTAGAAATACAATTATATATTCATGTTTATGCTTAGTATGGATAATCAAAATAGCATCTAAAGTAACCATGAAGGTAAACTAGGGATTCTACCAATGAAAGGAAATAAAAATAATATTTGACAGGGAGGCATACAGTTTGACCTCGTTTACAATTTACAAGTTAAACTTATTAGAATGATATAGAATTAAAGTTCATCTCCCATTTTAAAAGCCCTACCCCAAACAGAAATGCTATATTTGGTATCGTTTCTTGGAGTGATACATGAAATATGCCACATTGGGGAGAATATATAATTATGAGCATAACATTTATGGAAGCATTGCGGTAAAGTTGAAAGATATGATATGGTTAAAGGCAATATTAGGTAAGGAAATCCAAGATGTGATTATGTCAAATCTTGTGGGGTTCGTGGAACATTTAAGGTACAAACTAGAGATATTTACACGTGTCTTAATAAAGAAGATTGCGTTGAAATGTAAATATTTTGAGTGTACTTATGGATCTGAAGGTTTGTCATGGACATTTGAGGTCAAAATGTAAAAGTAATGGAATATATACCTTTTGTTAGGTATCTTGGGGATGATGAAAATGTTTTTATTCCAAATTTCAATCAAAACATTCGAACATTCGAGAATATATATATAGATATAATTAAAAAGTTAATCATCAAAAGTGAATTTTGATTTATATTAAATTTGTTGTTTGATTTATAGCATAAAATTATCATCATTTATGAAACTCCATTATATAAAATTATGATAATAGTGCGTGTCAAATAGATAAAATTGTATTATGTCTTAATAAAATTATAAAATTATATATATTCTAATTTAATTAAATTATATTAACTAATACTTATATAATTGATTATTAGTAATGCTATTAATAATTTGGATTAAAATGTATTTAGAATGATTTAGATTAAAAGCAATAATCTAGGTTGATAAGTTTATTAAATATGCGAACGCTAGAAGCATATCTTAAATTTTCAATAAAGTAAAAAAATGAATTATTATAAGAGAATAATAAAGTAGCTACTACTTGGTATATTTGATAAATATATCATAATAGGTTAATGAAATAAACAATAAAAAAGGTCCATCCAAAACAATAATGAGCATAAAAGTTATAGGTGAGAATCTTAGAGTCCATTGAAAGAATTAAGATATTATTGCAAAAAGTTACATTGATGACATATTTTTATAGCCTCCTCAATTTATATTAAATAAATTTATTGTATGTTAGAAACATACATAAGAATAGATTAATTAAATCAATTTTTTTTTTTAATTTATTTGGGGTAAATTTTAAATATACTTTAGTTAATATATGTTTAAATTTATATAATACTAGATATTAAACTAAATCTAAAATTTAGTATCAAAATATGGTAGCTCTATGATAATCATCAAATTAAGATTAGATATGGAAGTTAATGATGGTGTACAATTTTTGTTTTCTGTTTTTTTTTGGGTAATAGTTAGTATCCTTATAGGTAGATTCAAAGCAGGCTAATTTTGAGATAGTGATTTATGAGATGTATAAAATTTAGATAAGTAATTAGATGGCGATAATATGGTTCTTCATGATAGTTACTTATATGGGCAATGATTTCAAAGCATTTTATGATAATGATTTATGAGAGGTTAGATATATAAGTTAACGGTGATAGTAATATTCCTCATGATAGATAGTTGCATGGAAGAAGAAGTTTGAAGTGAAGATGACAACCTTAGAGAAAGTAGCAATTCATTAAAGAGAGACACAACTAAGAAACTGAAAGAAAGAGTTGATAGACTTGGATGAATTAATTGATGTAGAAGACATTCTATGAATGTACTTCATGGTGACCAATAAAGAGGTGAGGGGTTTTGATCCATTTTCATATATCGCCTTTGATTTCCAAGTTTATCTTTATTTAGTTTTTTATAATAAATCAAAAATTGTTGTTTATCATCCTTTTTCATTACAAACAACAATGGGGCTCCCCAAGGAAACACATTGGATTTGATGTATACCTTACCCACCATCTCTTTTAGGTGCAACTTTAATTCTACCAGTTCTAGCATGCTCATACGATATGGAGATTTTGAAACTGACACTAATTAGGAATCAATTCAATGGAGAAGTTGATTTCCCTCCTAGGTTCCAATCCCAGTATCTCCTCTGGAAACACAACATTGAATTTCTTCAAGATAGGGTGTTATTCAATTTTGATTTCATTTTTTTCTTTCACATTGGTTGTGTCGATCATGAATAGGGCACACCCCTTCCGACTGCATTTATTTACTTGCAGTGCTAAAATTTGTCTGACCAAAACAATATTTCTCTTTCCTTGCAATGTCTTTTCCTCACCCTCATCATTGAGACACTGCAACGATTTATTATAGCATTCCACCTTGGTTTTGTGGGCTACTAGTGAGTCCATGACAAGTAAAGTGTCATATGATCCCAATAGTAGTAGATTGAAGGTTACAGTTTTTGTGGGCATGTTTCCTAATTCAAGGGGGCATGATTCCACTAACTATGTTACTCTCTTTTTGCTTCCCATGGTAGTTGGATCAACCATGACTTTGCATGGAGATTTATTTGAACATTGCACATCTCTACAACCCTTGTGCTAATATAATTAAAATTAGAATCTATATTGAAATTAAAATTGAAATAGGCTAGTTGGTAACCATACCTTCCATCTCGATCACTAAGGCTTGATGTTTTACTCACTTGTTTCAAATGTTTCATAAATATGAGGTACATTATGAGATACATCATTCATTGTGCCTTCCTCTTAGAAATTTTACAACTTCGTGTTGTTTTGTTGTTAGAGAGGACACTCCCTTTACTTATGGCTCTCTCCACATCCTCAAAACTACAAAGAACTTCTCTTGTAGTCCTTAGTCTCTTATCTTGTTAAATTGGTAGGCTAGTCTCTACTGGAAGTAATTAAATTCTACTAGAATACACCCTTGGAAGGAGTGGGGAAATTAACATTTTTCCCTCCTTGATTTTTCTCTGAGGATTTGCATCCTTTTCCTTTGAAACTGCTTTTATCCTTCTTGTTGCATTATGATCAAAATTCAGCATTATTCTTAGACTTAACATAATAATACTTTTAGCCTTTTGGGTGGCTTCCCCTAATGTCCTTGGCTCATAAAAATTAATCATATCTTGATAGGACAGTAAGCTATTAAGGTTTCTCTATATATTCACCTTGTCGTCCTTGATATATGGCATACCTCAACATTTATAAAGATTGGTGGGCCCTACGTTTCTGAGGTAAGCTACCATAGTTTATGGTCATGGAAATCCTTAGTTTTTTTTATCATAATACCTCTCAGAGAGGTACTTCTCACATAAATAAGTTTCGATTTTTCTCTATGATAGTTAATTTTCTCTAATTCCCTTGTAATTTCTCAAATATTCCCGGCATATATCAGTTTTTCCTTTCAAGCAGAAAATAGTCCCTCCGACCTTCATGTTTATGAGTAGTCATGGGCTGTAATTATTTCTTCATTCCCAATAGCTAGGCTTTTGACCCTTTAGCCTTATTTATTTCTCCCTTAGAGATAAGGGCCTTTTATTTCTTAAATACTTCTGGAATTGAGCTATTTTCACTTCTCCTTTGTTGGTGGTGGCTTTCAGCTACAACACTACAAACTGGTCCTGCCTACTTAGCCCTTTTTCCAAAGGGTTGAGTGGGACTTATTCTCTCACTATATATTTTCTTGATTACATATTGATTTTCCTTGACTTTTTGCCTTATTCCCTATTGGTTTCCAATCCCTATTTTTGGATCTTTGATGGCCTTTGCTTGGATTTGTGCTTACCTTGATGGCTTGCACAAACCTCATGCTATGTTTTCCTCTGTAGTTGTAATAAGCTCTGAAAAATCACTGCATTCACCTCTGCTTTCCTTTCTTGTGCTTTGAAAATAATTTCATTGTCTTCCTTAGAACTTCTTAATTCATCTCTCAATCTCCTGGGAGTATCCATCCAATCAAGGAAATTTCTGTCTAACTTTTTTCCCAACTAAGACATCTTCCTAATTATGATGGGAACTCATTGATCTATACAACACCACTTTGTTTCTCACTCCTTTATTTCTTTCCATATTTATTCCTCTTATTTTTTCTTTTCTATGGGTTTTCATACACACATATATGTTAGTTAAATATGGCATGAATATGGTAATTTTATCACCTTGCTTTGTTAGCACTAAGCATGTTTATATGATGGTTTTCACAAAAATCAAAACCCATATAAATTATACAAGCTAGAGAAAAAAGACATATCAACATTATATCAAGGTTAACAACCATATTACTTATAAACCAAAATTCACGTATACAATAATTAAACCGTCAAATTAAATTTATGTGTTTGTGTTTAAGCTTATTTAGGTCCAATGGTGAACCTTCGCTCTGTTGAAAATAATGCAATAAGAGAATTCCTAATTTAATTTTGCCCAAATTAATTAGGAGAAATTCGAATTATAATCTCAGTAAAATACTTGGATGTAGTTAACTGAGGTGACATGAGCTTGTCACTTAGTTAACTTAGTAAATTCAAGTTGGAGACACTTGAATTATGTATAATTATGATTGATTGCTAACTACTAGCAATAATGTTCACTCAAAATTGAGTTAAAATGAGTTAAACTAGTTCTATCTGATTAATAACTAGTGGACGATCCAGTAGTGGAGCGTAACTTCAAGTGATCATTCGTTTAAGTCATCAAATAATTCAAATTAATCGATGCATGTAGATAAATTCAGTTACCCAGTTGATATTAGAGTTCAAGGGAAGTGTACTGTCAGTTAGAGAGTTACCCAAGTTTTACAGGTGGTGCAAGCAGTAAGAGAAGGACCCTAATGAATTACATAGTTTTGAATAGGGAATTTCCCTAATGAATAGGGGAATTATTCCATGAGAAACATTGCAATAAAATAGGGATGCGGGCAAGCAGAAAAGTGGCTAAGTATTGACCTAGCCATGTCTAGTGATTAGTGAGATAGTTTTTACTAGTGTAGAGGTTTCTCAAGCTTGAGAAAACATTCTAATTCTTCTCATATTTCTGAATTATGCAATATCTAGACAGTAGGTGTTTTTAGCTGAAGATTTCCCCAGAAAATAATTGTGTAATGTGTGATTGAATCTTGTCTCATGATTTTATTGTGATTTCACGATTGATTTATTACTTTCCGTTGATGAGTAGAGTAGATTCAAGTCTATTTTTTAGTAAATTACAATTAGGAGTTTGAATATATAAGGAATTTCTACATGTTATCATATTTGGAATCACAATAGAAGAGAAATATTTTGAAGTTGTCTTTTGCAGGTGAAATCAAATTTGCAGAATCATTCTTCAAGAGCATGATGGCCTTCTACGGACTGATGCTCGAATATGCCCTTGAGGGAAATTGGAATTATGTAGCATGGAAGGACAGGATGGAATAATTATTGGAAGATAACAGGCTGAAGAAATTCATAGACATTGATATTCCAAAGCCTCCAACTAACTGATGTCCAAGATCTAGCGGAATAGAAGAAATTTGCTGAAAAGGTGAGGAGGATCATATTGGAAGGAGTTCGAGATCATATTGTATTGAATCTCCATGGGAAGGATACTACATATGAAATGTGGTAGGCCTTGAAGGATTTTTTTTAGAAGAACGGTGACCATAGGAAGTTGGAACTGAAGGACAAACTTCAGAAGATCAAGATGGAGAAGGGCGACACAATGCCATAGTACCTGAGCAAGTTCACCCAATGTTGAATGAATTTGGGAGTGTTGGTATTATTGTTATTGAAGACAACCTGGTGCGCCTAGCACTTCTAGGCATTCCCAAGAGCTAACATAGCTACCAAGATTCGGTAAATGGGATGGAGAAGCTACCAAATTGGGAGCGACTGTGTTCAGATTTGGTACAAGAGGAGATCAGGCATAACACTAGAGATGGATCCTCACCCAAGGGCGATGGTGAGAAGAAGTATGCCTTTGCTCATAAGGAAACGAAAGGGAAAGGGAAGAAATCCCAATCAAAATGGATTCTAGTGAGGGCGGAAATAAGAAGGACTTGTCAAATATTAAATTTTTTAAGTATCAAGAGATGGGACACTATGCTACGAATTTTCTGCACAAGAAGGTTGACAAGAAGCCCTCAGGACGAGCAACGAGTGAACCTTTCGCTTTACAATTATAGTTGGATTTCACCCTCATTGCATGGATGGTGACATCAGTGATGGGTAGTGTGTGGTATGTGGATAGTGGAGCCTAATTCCATATGATGGGCAACAAAGAATTTTTTAGTGACTTGGGGGAGAAGGACCTCTAGTTGCAAATCAAAATGGGTGATCATTGAAGGTATAGCACTACCAACATCGGTACAGTTACTTTTCAGAGGGAGTTTGGTTCTCCTCTAACAATAAAATATGCCATGTATGTTTCAAGTCTAAAGAATAATTTGGTTTGAGTTGTTAGAAGATCGTGGGTACGATGTGATATTCAACAAAGTAAAGGATTTCCTTTTCCACATCGCCATGAGACAAGTGAAGCAAATTGGGGTTTGGGTGAAGAACCTATAAAAATTGGATGTAGAATAATGTGTTTCCTTGAGCACAAAAGCAGAGAAGGTGCAGATCCGAGACATCGGTGAGTTATGGAATATAATATTAGGCCATTTGCAACATGGTGCTTTGAAGGTCATGCAACAGATTTCTAAAGGAATTCCCAAAGGTGCACTAGAGTAGAGAGATGCATGTAAAGGGTGTACACTCAGGAAGTACACAAAAGACACCTTTCATGATAAGGACAATCAAGCACAAGAAATCCTTGAAAGAGTTCACTCAGATGTGTGTGGACCATTCTTGAAAGCCTCCACAACCAAGAACATGTATTTTGTGATATTTGTAGATGATTTCTCATGGAAGTGTTGGATCTTATTCATGCAAAAGAAAGACCAGACATTCTCCAAATTTGTTGAGTTTAAATCACTTGTTGAGAAAGTGTTGGGAAAAATACTGAGAGGGGGGGGGTGAATCAGTATTTGCTGCATAATCAAATATTTTTACTTTTTCATTCCTTAAAACCCATACGCTACTTTCCTTCAGTAAACTAGCGTATATACGCGGATCCCCTTTATGAAACTAGCGTATACAAAGAGATCTAGATCAGTCATTAAACCTTTACTTATATTATTCCATCATTCATTCATCAGGTGCTCAATAAACTGTAAACAGGTGCAGTAAGAACAGAATAAACCATCACACAAAGCATCACACATGAACACCAGGATTTTTAGGTGGAAACCCAAATCGGGAGAAAACCACCGCTGCAGTTGCTCAGCCTTCAATATTTTATTATAGAGAAAACATCTTACAACATATGTGCTGGCGCAGACTTGACCAGCACGCAGGCACCCACCTGCGCTCGTTTACCGGCCTCTCCTGGAAGGGAGCTCCAACCCCCTGACTCGTTTACCAGCCTCTCCTGGAAGGGAGCTACGACCCCCTGCTCTCGTTTACCAGCCTCACCTGGAAGGGAGCTACAACCCCCTGACTGAAGGCTAAAACCCTCAGTACCACCTTGGACCACGTTTCATCAATTTTCACACTGGATCCAACAACTTCAATAGAACAACACTTGCAGGCCACGTTTCATCATATTTTCAAACTGGACCCTTTCCATACTTTTAAGCACAAACATACATCACCAACAGATACTTATCAACACAGATCAGATAGCAGAAACACAGCAGAACAGATCAGATATTTCATACCCCTTGCTTCAGCAAACCCTAGTTTGCATACGCGCTTTCCCTTTACTGATGTCGCGTATATACGCGCTTCCGTCCATACAAACCAGCGTATACCTCAGTGTATATTTTATTGCGCATACGCGCTTTTACTTCAGCGAAGCTGCGTATATACGCGCTTCCTCCGCGTCGAAGTAGCGTATAGATCTTCAATCATTATAGAGCAGCATACTTCTTCAGATCAGATATTTAGATCAGATTCAACCCTTTACATCAGCCAGATGTTCGCCTCATCACAGATCTAATCATTCCATAAACAGATATAGCAAATACAAGTACATTTCAGATCTAAAGATCCTGCTTCATCATTTCTTCATAAGTGCTTCAAATCTATCATCAAACCTTTACCCTTTCCATACAGATATACTTCACAGAGAAGTATTCATTCAAGCTCAGACATCTTGCTCTCACTCTCATATTTTGCACAATGAATTTCTTCTCCTTATATAAGTTTACCCTTTTTCAATACCATGAGCCCCTTTTTCAATACCATGGGCCAAAGAAATACCATGAGCCCAAAACTACCTGGACGGGGTCAATTAGGCGGATCATTACCCAATACAATAGGTCAATACCATGGTGGTTACCCTTGGTTTTGCACTTTTTGAGCGTTTTAGCCCATACGCGACTTGGCACGTTCTTTTTCGCGTGCATACGCGATTTCCCCTAGGCCAATCCGCGTATACCAAGAGACATACTCTTTTTCATCATACTTTGAGTACATTCTTAATTCCTTTCTTCATTGCCTTTTGTTCACACTGTAGATACATCAGATTTCCTTCATCAAGGACATATGCTATCAAGCACAACTTCATCAAGTAAGTTGTCATCATCTTCATCAAGTGGGTTGCCTTTCAAGGACAACGCTGAGCATCATATTACATCATATCACATCAGATTTACATCATTTACCAAGTCCATTCAGTCAAGAATAACTTCATCATGTGGTTTGCCATCAAGGACAACACAAGTCAATAGTCGCATGTCTTCGTCTTCATTTAGTGGGTTGCCATCAAGGACAACACTCTGCATCATATTTCCAACAATCTCCCCCTTTGGACTTGATGGCAACCATGATGGTGTTTGGTTACCACAACAGATAGATACATTAAGAATACAATGACACCATGTCATTCTCCTTATTTGCCATGTCACTCTCTCCATTTTTGGCATTATTCAAACACCATGTCACTCTCCCCCTTTGACATCAAGGGCAAAGGGCACATCATTATCTTCATTAAAACACCATGTCACTCTCCCCCTTTGACATCAAGGGCAACGGACAAAACCAGCAGATCAAAACCAACACACTTACCCCCTTTTCTCCTCATGTAGAAGAAGCGTTCTGCAGATCTGATGTATACTGAAGTGGCCAAGCTCCCCCTGAGTTCATGCTGAATATTTTTCAATGAAGTATATAACTCTATAAACTTCCTATCACCAAAAGACTCATACTTACATCAAATATCCAACCAAGTGGATTTACATATAAGACTCAAGTACCCAACCAAGTGGGTTTACACATTTCAACTCAGCTACTCAACCAAGTGGGTTTACAAAAATTGACTCAGCTACCCAACCAAGTGGGTTTACAAATTTGACAAGTCCTTACATGACTGAATATTACAATTTTACATCATGGGTCTCAACCAGACCTTTTCATCAAAATACAAATATAACTTTTAAGACCAATCACCAGAAAGACTTTAAGGAACATATATCAGAATCATCATAATGCCAACAATGCATTATACTCAGCAAATCTAATGCTCCCCCTGAATCTGTGCAACCAAGCAATCTTTCCAAATGACTAAGGCTCCCCCTTAGTTTGTGCATCCTGAAAACTTCCACCAACAAATCATCAAGGCATCTTCATCAAAACATTAGAAACAGAATTATGAGAACTGGAACACCACCAGAGATACCAAATAGTATCAGAGATACCAAACAGCACTGTAGCTGTGCTGAAGAGAGCTGAACCAACCAAAAATTGTCAGCAATCAGACATACGCGTTTTTCTGTGCATGAACTCGCGTACATACGCGACTGTGTTTCAGGAAACCCGCGTATCCCAATCCATCTTCTAAATTTCAACCAGATCTGAATCTCTATGAGGCAAAGATAGTGTTTAGCTTCTTTCTGAGACATTTGAATGCTTCCCTGGACTACAGATAGATAGAACGGTGTAGTTGTGTCTTCAAGCATCATCCAACGTTTGTAGCAAAGGCACATTAGTAACCAAGCCTTCAGATTCTTTGCAACATCAATACAATCTTTCCAAGAAAGTTTATCATACCAGAACAACAACTTCTCATAAGTGTCAAGCAATCATTCATGTGGTCCACCACCATCCTACATCACCATGACCTTTAAGATTTAACATGAAGTAACATATGTAGGAACAGATCTCAGCCATAGTAACAACTATGCATGAACTATTCTTATCTCTGAATCATAAGACTTCCAATTTTATCCAACAGATAAACTTCAGCAAGCAGTAAACATAGTTCATTCAGCGTCTCATCATCATAAACCATGTACCAAGCCATCATCATTTGAGCATGAGTATCACAAAAACCAAGAATAAACAGTCATATTGCCAACAATGCAATCATTAGTATTCAACCTGCTGCTCCCCCTAAACCATTGCTCTTATTTTAACTTGTGTAATCTGAAACACCTTCAACAGCAAATCATCAGCAACAATCTTTGCATGAACTATTCTCATCTCTGAATTATAATTCTTTCACTTCAGCAACGAATACTCTTCATTCAACAAGCAAACAAGACACATCCATAATCTTCAGCATCATATCATCATTTAGAACTGAGAAATTAAGCTGTTTCTGAGTCAATAACACAGTTATTAACAGTCAGACTGATGCTCCCCCTGAGTCTCTGCTCCAGATCTTCAGCTATTAGACAAATTCTCTTATCATCAATGCATACGCGATTGTGTCTGTTGTAACTCGCGTGTATACGCGACTTTTGTGAATAGAACCCGCGTATGGAAAGTGAAATATAGAAAATTTCACACCTTCATCTCCTTCTGTAAATTTACCTTCTGTTCCTGTCTTTTCTTCACACCAGATGCACGGTCAGAAATACATATAACCAGAATAATCAAATCAACTATGAGAGTCATCATGCATTGCTCCCCCTGTGACGATACATTACTAAATCTCCTAATGCATCCCACATCATTCCTGCAGTCAATCAGAGAAGTAAGCTTCCAGAAGCGGATGACTGCAGTAGGGTCTGAATTCCCTACGTCTCTGATCGGTCCTCCTTCTTTTTCCAGATTTGTTTGATCTTTCTATTTGTGTGCTGGAAGTTGTCCACTTTCCCATATTTGTTCATCCTGCATTCTTTTTCTACATGTCCATACTTGTTACAAGCATAACATCTCATGTGGCCAGAGAAATAAACATAAGAATCATAATGAGTATTTCTATTCTTCCTCCTTTTACAATCAGCTGCTTTATGTCCATACTTGTTACATGAAAAACAATATCCCTTGAAGCTACTAGAGTACCTTTCTGAGTAGAACTTGTTTGTTTGTGGGTGAATTGTTCTGCTTCTGCAATTTGCTGCAACATGCCCATAATTATGACATTTAAAACATTCAACATTCTTGAATGAATTCCTTTGAGAATTCATGATTGTTGGTTGAGCTTTTATCTCTTTCAACACTTCAGGTTTTGCATTGACTACCTCTGAATTTTTAGCACTTCCTTGAGAGCTAGATTCACCTTTAATAGTTTCATGGAAACCAAGACCATGTTTGATAGCAGGAGACCTTTGATTACTCAGAATATTGTCCAAGATATTAGTACTATCATGAAACCTCAAAAGTTTAACCTTTTCTTCTAATTTACCTTTGAGAATGTTTACCTCAACCTCCAAGTCTTGACATTGCTTTGTCATGCTTTCTTCTTTTCTTCTTCCATCTTCAACTTGATCCTTCAGATTTAGAATCTCTTCTTTCAACCAGTTTTCATTGTCTTGACATGTTTGTTGCAGCTCTTCATTCTTCTTGTTTGATGCTTTGAGATCTTCTTTGAGGGAGACAATTTCTGCTTCAAGTCTTGCATTCTTCTTATTTGATTTATCCAAGTCTTCTTTGAGGGAAATGATTTCTGCTTCAAGTCCTTCCTTTTCAAATGATGGTAGATGTTCCTCACTCTTCTTACTTGATGCTTCAAGTTTTTCTTGTAGAGAGATGATTCCAGCTTCAAGTTCTTCATTCTACCTTTTTGATTTTTTCAGATCTGCTTTTAGAGAAACGTTTTCTGCTTCAAGTCCTTCATTCTTCTCATTTGATGCTTCAAGTTCTTCTTGCAGAGAGATGATTCCAGCTTGATATCCTTTACTTCGATTGTATACATCATCGAACATCCTTTTCAGTCTAAAACACAAAGCTTTGGAGGCAGCGTCCTGCTCATTAAATTTTCTTTGTTGATCTTTGATAACTTCTTTTAAAACCACAACATCATTGCTTGCACAGATAAGATTACAAGGATCACTATTAGAATCATCTTTTTCAACTTCTGCTATAGCGGTTTTCTGAGACATCTCGTTACTTTGAGTATTTTGCTTCTTTGCCATGAGTACTTGTAGAGCTTGGTCAGAATCTTCTTCGGCTTCTTCTAGGTCGATAGCATATTCTTCACTATTGTTTGTACCACTAAGATCTTTCAAAGGATGATCCCAATCACTATCAGATTCATCTCCTTTGATTTCTGGTATCCATGTTCTCTGAAATATCTCCTTTCTTCGAATAGGCTTCTTCTTTTTCTTCTTTCCCATTGCGACGGATCTCCTTCAAGCGATCAAGCTTCTGCAGAAGGACCACCCTCTGATACCAATTGTTGGGAAAAATACTGAGAGGGGGGGGTGAATCAGTATTTACTGCATAATCAAATCTTTTTACTTTTTCATTCCTTAAAACCCATACGCTACTTTCCTTCGGTAAACTAGCGTATATACGCGGATCCCCTTTATGAAACTAGCGTATACACAGAGATCTAGATCTGTCCTTAAATCTTCACTTATATTATTCCATCATTCATTCATCAGATGTTCAATAAACAGTAAACATGTGCAGTAAGAACAGAATAAACCATCACACAAAGCATCACACATGAACACCGGGATTTTTAGGTGGAAACCCAAATCGGGAGAAAACCACCGCTGCAGTTGCTCAGCCTTCAATATTTTATTATAGAGAAAACATCTTACAACATATGTGCTGGTGCAGACTCTACCAGCACGCAGGCACCCACCTGCGCTCGTTTACCAGCCTCTCCTGGAAGGGAGCTCCAACCCCATGACTCGTTTACCAGCCTCTCCTGGAAGGGAGCTACGACCCCCTGACTCGTTTACCAGCCTCTCCTGGAAGGGAGCTACAACCCCCTGACTGAAGGCTACAACCCTCAGCACCACCTTGGACCACGTTTCATCAATTTTCACACTGGATCCAACCAACTTCAATAGAACAACATTTGCAGGCCACGTTTCATCATATTTTCACACTGGACCCTTTCCATACTTTTAAGCACAGACATACATCACCAACAGATACATATCAACACAGATCAGATAGCAGAAACACAGCAGAACAGATCAGATATTTCATACCCCTTGCTTCAGCAAACCCAAGTTTTCATACGCGCTTTCCCTTTACTGATGTCGCGTATATACGCGCTTCCGTCCATACAAACCGGCGTATACCTCAGTGTATATTTTATTGCGCATACGCGCTTTTACTTCAGCGAAGCTGCGTATATACGCGCTTCCTCCACGGCGAAGTAGCGTATAGATCTTCAATCATTACAGAGCAGCATACTTCTTCGGATCGGATATTTAGATCGGATTCAACCCTTTACATCGGACGGATGTTCACTTTCATCTGAGATCTAATCATTCCATAAACAGATCTAGCAAATACAAGTACATTTCAGGTCTAGATCCCCTTCTTCATAATTGGTGCATCATTCATTCAGATCTATCATTCAACTGTAACCCTTTCCATTTAGATATACGTCAGAGAGAAGTATTCATTCAAGCTCAGACATCTTGCACCCACACTTGTGATTTGCACAATGAATTTCTTCTCCTTATATAGGTTTACCCTTTTTTCAATACCATGAGCCCAAAACTACATTACTTCCGATGGTATTCCTGGACGGGGTCATTTAGACGAATCATTACCCAATACAATGGGTCGATACCAAGGTAATGTCCCTTGGTATTCTAATTTTGGAGCGCAAAAGACCATATGCGACTTGGCACGTACTCTTTCGCGTGCATACGCGCTTTCTCCTTGAGAAACCTGCGTATGCCTTGAAACACACATTTTTCATTATTTCTTTGGCCCTCACTGATATTTCCTTCTGTGGTACTTCTGAGCTACTTGTAGAACATCAGATTTACATCATCAAGGACATATGCTATCAAGCACAACTTCATCGAAGTAAGTTGTCATCATCTTCATCAAGTGGGTTGCCTTTACGAGGACAACGCTCGGCATCATATTACATCATATCACATCAGATTTACATCATTTACCAAGTCCATTCAGTCAAGAATAACTTCATCATGTGGTTTGCCATCAAGGACAACACAAGTCAATAGTCGCATGTCTTCGTCTTCATTTAGTGGGTTGCCATCAAGGACAACACTCTGCATCATATTTCCAACAGAAAGAGACTGGCAGGAAAGTGAAGGCTCTCAAGAGTGATAACGATGACGAATATGTGTCGAATGAATTCAAGAACTTTGATATAAAATAAGGCATTCGACGGGAGTTGACAAGACCTCATAACCCATAATAGAATGGGGAGGATGAGAGAAAGAATAGAAGTATTGTGGGATTTGCACATGCCATGTTGCATGATCAAATCCTATCACTACACTTGTGGGCAGAAGCATGCAACATAGTTGTTTATTTGCATAAAATGAGTCCTCACAAGATTCTTGGAATGAGTACACTAGAGGAAGCTTTTTTAGGTAAAAACCCCGATGTGGCACACTTCAAGATCTTTGGTTCATTAGTTTATTTTCATTTTTCAAAGGATGCAAGGAAAAATCTAGAGCCTACAACTAAGTTGGGCTTATTTTTGGGGTACACCAAAACACCCCACAACTATCATGTGTACATGCCATCTCTCAAGATGAAAGTGCTCAGAAGAGATGTAAAATTTGATGAGGAAAAGGCAATGAGGTGTTCCAACTTGATAAGGATCTTTAGTTGCAGCCTGATCATGATCTATTGGCTCGAAAAAAAGAACCTCAGAAATATGTGGACCATCCACAAGAAGTGGAGAAGGGAGTGGAGATAACCACTTATGCAGAGACATCTAGAGATGGAAAGAAGCGCACTAGAGAAGCTAACATATTAGTGAATGATGCAAGAGAGAATGTGGGACCACCCATGTGTTAGTGTGTTTGGTGCACACATGTACGAAATTACACCAACTTAAGGGGTGTGGTTTAACCGCTTAAGTTATTGGTCACAAGCAGAAAAAGAAGTGGACACAAGAAAGTTAGTGGAACAAGCTAGAATCATAAACATACTAGATAGAGAAATAACATGCATATATAGACTAAAAATAAAACAAATAAACAAAATCTCTGAATAGATTCAAACAACTGCAATAACCCAAATGGTGGCTCTTCGGCCCCTCTTATTGAGTGCTAGTAGGAAATGATGATGAAAATTTAACCCTCTTTCCAAAGGGCCCTTAGAACATGGGTTCTAAGTCCCGATGCAAGGATGTTTTACTTCCAAGCTTGCCTCGGTGCAAAGTCTCCCTCTCTCTATTGTGGTGGACTTAACTTGTTGGATGGCCAACAATTGAGTCCCCTCTATCTTCAACTCCGAATCACACATTTTTGGTATTTCTTGGGCAATTCTGGCCAACATAGCAATGTGTTCTCAAGTTCTTGATCTCATGTTGGCCTTATATAGGAGAATTCAAATCCTCCTTCCCTCTCTTGGTACATTGTGGATGGTAACCCAAGAGAGGGGGATGACTCCTTTGTGTGCCACAAATATTCCATTGTGTTCTCCCTTGATGTCTAAGGAGGCTTTGGTGGCTGTCCTTAGGCGGCTTCAAGTGAGGAATCGTTGTCCTAGAGTGTGCTTTTTGTGGTCCCGAAAAGTGACTTTGGCCACTCCTAGGATTGCGCGCATTTTGGTTCAAAAGGCGCACAAAGGCTCTCTTCACAAAGGATTATGCGCACAAAATAATTTATGACTTTCTCATTTTTTATTTTTCCTCAGACCTTAGAGCTTTTCAAATACTTTCAAGATTATCTAATGTCTTCCAGCCCTGTAAATCCTTCTGCTTTACATTAAATAATGTCATATTCTTCTTGTAGGATTTTTTAGTGTTAACAGTTGCCCCATAATGTGTGAGGTCTAGGAAGAACTGTATAGCCAAAATACATTATAGTTACTTTTACGTATATTGTGCGTAGAGAGAGAGAGACTTGTGTGAAGATCATAATTGGAAACACCCTGCACCAGTTCGAAGAATGACCATGTCCTATGGAGACCCCTGTAAGAAAATATAATACAATATATATACAAATTTTCTATGAGGGGGGCATGTCCCATGCTCGTGATGTTGTGGCTAGTTAAAAAAATATTTTTGAGAGATATATGTTCTGACTGTGTCACTAATATGGTAGTGATCTGGTGGTTGCTGACGATGACTGCTAATGCCCTCCGGGGCCATTTTCTTTGAAAAAAGGTGGAATGTCGTACCCATATACATAAACTTGGTATGGCATATAACTGTGCATTATACGCGTAGGTGCTAGCTGGGACCTTCCCGTGTAAGCATTGCTGAAAGAAACGCTTGTGAAGGCATGGATCTTCGACGAATTTGATCAAAGTGAAATGGCTGTAAGGTAAGATACCATCTTGACATGAAAGATTTTGTTGTATTTGAATGTTAGGATCGATGACATATGTGGGCAATGATGTCTCCCATAGTGCCACCCGAGGATTCCCCTTTTATGGAGAGGGGTGATCCAAGGTACCGCTTCCTTTTTGGAAAATAGGTGTTGAAGTCGACAAAAAGGAAACCTCAACCAAACGAGGGGTTGCTAACATGAAGGGTCAGGGACCTAGATATGATGGGTTTAACATAGGCATGTTAGTAAGGGGTGATTGAAAACTGATGATGGGGATTCAGTGGCCCAATTTTGGAGTGTACTAAGCAGCTTTTCGGCAGTCATAGTTATTTCTGATGGAGAAATAGCTAGTGGCGGTAGGACTTCCAGGGTGGGAAAAAACTGGCTATGAATGTCATGGTGGCTTGTGCTTGGGGTTGTGATACTCCAACCGAGGGTTTTGAGGGACTGCTACCGTGGTAGAAAATATGGATGAGAGGGTGCGGTCTTTGTACACTTACCAAAAGAATAAAATAATGGGGTTTGGTTTGTACAAAACACAAAGACGGGTGCCCCAAAACATGAAAGTGTTTACTCACTGATGTTGTGAGAAAGGTGATTTGTTAAGGGTGGGGGCCCCATTGGTTGGTCTTATGTTTGGGGTTGATGAAGAAGATGAAAAATTATCGTCGATGGGATTATGCTGGTGGAGGTATGGTGGGCCAAATGTGAGGCTTAGTAGTGCTCTTTTGATCTGCTTATACAACCTCGTCGTCCGGGAAGGGGGTTTTTATTTTGTATGGTAAAAACTTGACCTTATGCATGGTGGATGGATGGGCATGAGGTGCTTCCCAGACTAAAATGGTATGGCCACGACATCACTTTTGCTGTGATATATGGTCTACTATGGGTGACGAGTGCCATTGGGAGGGGGGGGGGGGGGGGGGTAAGGCTCTACTGACCAACGACGATGTTTATCATGTGCAGGGTGAGGTGATGATAAACACGGTCGGATATGTGGAACCTATGGTTGATTTCTGATGGAGAAATGATGTTAGGATATGCAGATTTTTTTGGGACTCTATCATGCTGGGGGCAGAATGATACTTACTCTAGAACTTTCAGTGGATGGAGTTGTGAATGGTTTGCGAGATTTTCCTGCAAAAAAAACTACCTCAAGTTAAATCATCTTCTTTATCAACTATTATTGAAAGAAATGAGCTTGAAAAAGAAGATGAGAGAGGGCATACCTACCGGTGCTGAAAATTTATTTTTCGGGAGTGTGAATGTGTGGCATCGCCTCTGTTCATCATGTAGTGTTGATCACGGTGTATCTTATGGTTCTGAGAACGGACCTATTGACCTCTCATTATGTTTCTACCAAGTTTTTTGAAAACGGCGATATATAGATGAATATAGCCCTAATTCAATTCATTTGTACTTGTTGAGTTCTTGAGAGGTCAAAGGCTTCTGCGTATAAATTCTTTCCGTTGTGGTCAGTCTGAGCACCAGGGATTAGCGATATCATGCCCAGGTAACCTCCATGACGTCCTACACTTTAATTTTTGCAGTCTGATGGTGCCGGGATATGTACAAAATTGGTTTATGCAGATTCTAAGTGATGTTTTCCCTATATTGGGCAGGTGATCAGTGTAAAAGCGCGCCCTGTGTGTGCATTTTCTGGGGATAAGCGTGCTTGAAGCACTCTATTCCCCTTCTTTGGGGTGCCTGTGGAAAATACAGGTGCGCCCTTAGCGCGTCTGTCTGAGGGACAGGCACCCAAAAGACCGAGGCTAAAAGGTTTTGAGTTTTTCCTATTTTTGATGTTTTTTCTGTTGCTGATGGGTTCCTGTTTTTTATGACAGGTTGTTGTGGAGGGAGCGGGATTGGCCTAAGCTCCATATTTTATTGGCTGCTAATGCTGGGGCGCACCATCAGCTGGCGCAATGGGGGCTCCTGAAGTTCACAGAGAACGATCTTCTTCGGTTGCAGGATCGATTGCTTCATTACTTGATCCACCATTGGCGCAAGAGGCGCAACATTTTTGTGTTGCACGAGACTAACCTAGCCATCCATCCTGAGATGGATGTATATTTTGTGACTGGCTTAATGCCTCATGGTAAGGCAATGAGGTATCCACTCCCTTCTGGGAGGGTGGATTTGGAGATGTTCCAAATATGTTATTGTGGTGGGGCGCCTCTTACAGAGGGGTGCATCAACATTGCATCAGTGATAGATCTGGGAAAGCGATATGCTCTAGCGGTGATTGTGCGACTTGCAGGGTTATTGGCTCTGCATCAGGCATATGGGCCACAGGTTGGATTCTTGCGCTGGCTAAGGGCTGGACACTTGTATGATTTTTCTCATTTCTTCTATGATGGGATGGTGACGTAGCTCAACAAGGTCCACAATGGATCGAATTTTTTTGTGTACACCAACATTTTTTGCAGGATTATGTACGAGAGGGTAGTGCTGCTGAGACCAGTGGTGGTGGTTCCTCCTGGGGGGCCACAGGAGCCTCGTATGAGGAGGTGGGCTCTGATGATGCCGCGAGGAGGTGGAGGCATGGTGCGGTGTTATTGGAACGCCACGATAGAGGCTTGGTTTGAGGGGAACCCTCATATGTTCTTACCATTCTCATATGCAGGGATGGACTTCCGAGGGGATCCAGAGATGGGTCTCCCTCCTGGTTATGCTTGGGGGCCAATAGGTACGCTTTTTTTTATGTTTTATGCATCTATTTGAGTATATATGTGCTTATGTGTTTTGCTGGTGACACTGACATAGTTTTGGTTACTCTTGCAGATGTTGGAAAGGTAGGTCACCCCGTGGCTCGATTGGTCTACCACAGTCCTCTTCGGAGACCTAGGGGCGATCTAGGAGGGCAAGGAGGACATGCTACTAGAGGACCTGGTGGTGGTGTTGGCCCTTCCGAAGAGGGAAGCAGCTCGACCGCTATTAAGGCTGCAGCCGAGCAAGCTCATGCTGATGCAGAGGTGGCACGTGCAGATGCGGCGGAGGCTCGCAATGTGGAACTGACTACTCCTGTGTCAGTTCTAGAGGATGCCTGGGGTCAAGTGGACAACTTGACCCAAGGGATTCCTTCTTGGGGTTTTATGGGTGACCTCGAGGAGGTCTGGTTGAAGACGGTGATGGCCTGAGAGCAGGACTATTGACCTATTTTATGTCAGTTAGCAATATCAATTGTGATGGCGGCTCCAGTGGTGGTACTGGGAGTAGTTATGGGTCCAGGTGCCCCCCTTAAGGGGGTACCGCCCTAGAGTATACTTGTACATGGGGAAAGAGCCCATTATGAGGATGCTTCCCCTATTTTTGATGACTTTTGTGTATCTTTGGGCTGTTCGATGGGTCAGCGACACTATTTTTTGTACTCAGACACATACATCTTGATATATATATATATGAGAGATATTTTTTGCAGCTCTACATGTTGTGTCACCTTTATCGATTTATGGATGATGATATGCTAATGGATATCTATTTATTTATTTTTGTGTATGATGGTTTATCCGAGATGCATTACAGTTTAGGATATTGTTAGCCATGTGATTAGCTATTTAGTTTTGACTCCTTGCTACATGTGTAAATGTAATATAGTCAAATTTTCTGCTTAATATTTTGCACACAAATATTTTCTAAATAGATGTGTATCTCTTGTCTCAAATGTTTGGTTTAACTGCGACACTACTAACTGGGAATCGAGGTAGACATGCATATGGCGTATGCCCTGATGGAGGGCATTGCACGTAAGTCAGATGATGGCATCATATTCTGCCTAATTTTTTGTTGCTGAACCGATGCACACACCGTTTGTGAAGAGTGGCGATTGGTCAGGGTGGTAGATGATCTAGGCAGCTACGACTAAACTTTGAGACCATCCTGATGCTCCATCAGAAAATCCAAAATAAGTTTCAGGTTGGTGATCCATGGCGGCACTTTGAGTGTGTTTAATAAGTCTTTTGGTCAAAAAAATTTAAGTTCCTGGGTTTGTGTACGTTCACTCTAGGGAAGGGAAATCTCGGCCCTTATGGGTAAAATTTCTTGAGGTAAAGGCCATTAACGGGGTTGTTGAGGCATGTCCCGTTTGGTTCCGTCAAGATGTATGCACCCTGTCGGAGGCAATGTTTGATGATGTAGGGTCTTTTCCACAAGGTTTAGAACTTCCCTGGCCCTAGGGCTTCTTTCGCGACATCATAGCGAAGGACTAGTTCTCCCTCGGAGAATGAGTGAGGGTTGATGTGGCAGTCAAATGACGCTTTTACCCTTTTCTCATGGGCCTCATTGTGTTGCAGCGACTATCGTCGACTTTCTTCAATGAGCTCTAGTTGTACTAGGCATTGTTTAGAGGCTGGGTATCGTCGAGGAGTTTGATAGCGGCATGCAAATTTGGGATCTTGCAGAAATCAATGCAAAAGGGAAAGGTACCTTGATCTTCTGTGACAGCAATAAGGTGGAAATCCTGGGATGTGGGGGTGGCTACAATCCTATTTCTAGTATGCGATGATACAAATTGCATATCGTGAACTATGTCATCGATGCTCGGTGGGGGAAGAATATCTGCAATGGGAGGTTGCGTAAGCGCAAGTTTGAGTTCCCTGCTAGGATGGTCAATTTTCTATGGGTAGAAATTGTGATTGCTGCAGAGGTGCCTAAATGTTTCCATTAGTGGGCATACCTCTGGTGCGTGATTTTGGCCAGTGCACATAGTGCATGGTATCAATGTGCCAACTAAGTAGGTTGTATGGTTATCGACACTACTCATTGTCCCCGAAGTGGATGCTTAGAAAGGATCTACTGTAGAAGAGGAGGTCTTCTGCTTCCATTTCTGTATTTTTGGCTTGGGTGTGTCTAACTCTTTGGGGGAGTGTAGACTCAACACTTCTCTTGCCACTCTTAGCTTGGGGAGATGCACACATTTAATTGTATGGTGAAAGTATGAAAAAATATGGCAATTGGTACGCATGATCTTCTCTTGGTTAGAGAGAAGTTTATGAGGGAGAGAAGAGACTATGTGAAATTGTTTTGCAAGGGGCTTCAGTTCTCTGCACTGATTGACCCAATGGTCATTCAAGTTGCATAGTCTGCATGTTATTCTAGGTTTATCCTAGGTCATTCTAGGTTTGTTTGTTGTCCTAGCTTGTCCATAATGCTCGTGTGGGTGTGGGGTTGCTGACTTGGAGGTGGTGTACCTTTTCTACCACTCACGGAGATTGTCTTGTTTCTTCTCTATGGTATGAATCATATAATGGTGGGATGAATTCGTGAGATATAAGTACAGTGTTGTTCATAGTGATTTCCTTGACATATTAGGAAAAATAACCTATATATGGGGGTCCCATCGTGCTTAGTTTGTGGTTTGGCAGGGTACCAACATCGTAACACTGCCAAATCAGGGCAAGTGGCGACCACATGATTGGGTGTTTTACATAATGTGCATGTTGGTCTTCTCTGTAGAGAGCAGTTGGGGGTAACTAGGGGTTCCCTGATTGGTCTCTTTTCAGCTGACAGGAATAGGATGGATCTGCTCGTCACATCCTCTTTGGTCATGGAGTTGTCCGTGGATTTTGCTTCCATGTGATCTTCTTGGGAGAGGTGGACTATGGCTGAGCGTAGACTAGCGAGGGCTAGCCGGAATTGGGGGATATAGTGACAATTCTCTAGAAGGTGATTGTCGTCGCATAAAGGACATGTGAATTTTGTTTCCCGCAATCAGACGTAGTAAACCCGTTCTATAGGATACTATCTATGGATGAGTTCCACGGCTGTGCATTCTTCGAGGAAGTGACCACGTTCATCACACAGTGTGCAGCGTATAATAGAAAGGGGCATGACTAGGGGTCTTTCTGGTGCCCTTCATTCTTCATGTAGGTATAGGATGGTAGGAGGTTCATTTTTGGATGCCTGGGTGGAGGGATCCTCTCGATAGGATCGCTCGATGGAATGTAAGGCATCCCTATATCGCGGGATCTTTGGGAAATGATGGGTATAGTGCCCATAGTTGCTGCAAATAGTGCATGCGTGATTGGTACGCGATGCTTTGCCTTTACCTTTAGTAGTAGGTTCCTTTTTATGGGAATGCGGCATCACGATGTCTATCTCAGAGCCAAGGAGTGGTTTTAATACATCCAGCTTTGGGTAGATATGGGTGGGATGTCCTATTACATCGCATATGGCGCAGATTGGTGATTCCCATTATATGGAGGGAGTCTCCTTCTTATTTCATCTCTTCTTGGTTTTCTTAGTCGTAATCACTGGTTTTGCAATGGAAATTTCCTTTGCAGGGGTGGTTTCAACCGTCTCTTGGACGGGTGGGGCCTCCTCAAGACTGAGGGGCTTCAACCCTGTGGCAGTGATGTGAGTGCCTCTTGTTCATGTAGGGGGGATGAGATACCAAACTGCTATTGCCAATAATATGTTTGGTAACACTAGTGTTGCCAAAACTTGCTGGGAGATGAAACCAGCTGGGGGGTAGAGGAAAGGGGTTTGGGAAGCGGCGTAGGCTGGAGAGGCTGCCGTGGCTGATGACTTGGTGCCATTACTACTCGTGTCTGTGTCCTGACTAGCTTCGGCGCTTGATGTGGACATCATGCACACTGGAGCCCCTGTGACATCAGGTGATTACTCAGGGATAATGGGAGGATCTCCTAGGAATGATCCTATAACGTAAAACGGTTTGAACTGGCCAGGTCCATATTCTTGGTACCGTGAAAGTGCATCCAAGGATGTATCTACATAGGGTAGAATTACATCAATTTTTTTTAGGGGTCGCTTCTCGCTATGCATAAATTAGTCTACAGTAATGATGAAATCCTCGTGGGGGACATCATAATGCGGAAGACGGAGGAGGTCATGGCTGACATGGCGTACATATAACTCCATCCAAGGAGCATGTTACAATCCAAGTGAGGGTCCAAGACTTCAATGTTTATGTGGACCATCTTTCTGGCTAAGCAAACTGGGACATTTTGGTAGAGGCCGATGGGAGTGGAAGGATGACCGTCGTATGCTCTAAGTGTGATGACTAAAGGTTTTAGTTCGGAAGACCCTAACTTCTACCATTTTTTTTTAAAATGATGCACGTGGATGCACCCTCATCAATGAAACATCAGTGAATGGTGATATTTTGTACCGACACTGGTATCTAGAAGGCGACCATGGAAGGAAGCCTGGGGGTGCCTTTATCTAAGTCAAAAGCCATTAGGCGTGTATCGACAGGGTCGATAGCACCTAACGTGGAAAGTAGGGCTTTCCATTGTTTTGGGCATGACTACAATACTTCCAAAGCTAACATAACAGCAGGATATTGTGCTAAATCATCCACGATACTATAATTATGGGCCGCTTTGGAGTAGTTTCATACTCACCTATTGGGTCCCTTCACCATTTTTGGCAATGGTTCAATAGGCATCTTTCAAATGGTCAAAGGTGTAATCGGTGCACTAGTTCTTCCCCATAACGCATTGGTGTCTGGTGGGGTGTTATAATTGCTATTCCAAGTTTGAAAAAAAATATTTTTGCCAGTCATGTAGATTTCGTGGCTACTTTTCCTAGAGTCATATGGATTTTGTTTTTGAGTGCTTATCATCCCTTGATGGGGGAAAGGTTCCTGCATCACAGTTGTTTTTTGGGAAGATCCTCCTTGTCCTTGGTTACTCTGTAGCTTCTTCATCTCAGGGAGATCGGGACAATGGTGAGTATAATAGCCATACTCACCACATATCGAACAAGAATGGTTTGTTTGAAGAGGTGCCATTTTTCTCTACCATTGGGCACTACTTGGCTCCTAACTCTTATTCCGGTTGGAGTTGCCTCTAGCCTGGGATCGCAGTGGGCGTTGCTAGTTGTTGCCCCCCTATCCAAAATTCCCTTTGGGCTTGATTTTTCTTTTTTATTCACCACGTTAAGAGGGTAGTTCTCCTAGTTATATTGGTGTGGTTGGTTCTGGGAAGGCTGCACAAAGTTCACCTATGCATTGGTCTGCATAGGTGGTTCTTCTGTTGGGGACTGAGCATAACGTGGTCCTTGGTTTTCACTTGGATGTTGGAGGGGAGCTCTTATGTCAGTGTTTCTTTTTGCGTACTGGGTCCCCTGAGCTGAAGGATAGGGTCCTGCATAGTGATATTCTTGTGCCCTATTGGTCAAATTTTGCTAAGGCATATGATGACTTTGAAAATTGGGTTGAGGTACGTTCTGGGTAGAGCTATACGTGTAAACGGTGTTTTGACTACTGTTGCCTACGTAACTTTGGGTCAATGACCCAATTAGTCCGTCTGCGGAGTTCAACGCGCCTGCAAAATTTGTGATAATAACTTTCTAGGCATGGGGCATTGGGCAAGATATTGTAAATGTATCCTGACTGCGTATAAATTAACTCAAGCTATTAGGCTTTGATGATGGTGTCCTCTTCGGATATTGACCTTTGTTGCGCCACATCCTTTAAAATATCTGTTTTGAGAGTTTTCAGGAACAAATCTAAGAGAACCCAGTCGTCGAGTTTAGCTTTACATAAAATACGATGCCACCTCAATTCATGGAGATGGTCTGAGATATGGACAGCGGGGGTTTGTCTAAAATGTGTCAGTAATTCCATTCTAGAATCATGGTGAATGGGTAACTGAAAATATGTTAGGAACGTGGTGACGAGGGCGCTAAAGGTTCCATGTGTAGCAGAGGGATGCTCCAGGTACCATTTTGTCGCTACTCCTGTCAAAGTGCGTTGAAATAGTCTCAATTGAATATTTTCGTCAATGATAATGTTCGATGAGCACCACAGGTGAAACGTCATGGCATGATTACAATGGTCTTCCACTTGCTTTCCTTCGAATTTTGGAATATCTGAAGGGAGCTTCGTGGGCATGGGAGGCCATGTAGGGTTGTGTGTGATGGGGTCATTCATTAGTTTGGTTAAATCAGGAAGATTCAACGAAGCTAAGAAAGGTGAATGGGAGGTTGATGCCATGGAAACTTGTGAAAACACGAAGTTCTAGTTAGGAAGAGGGTTATTCTCTGACGTAACCTATTGTGTATTCGACTGGCTTCCCGAATGGGTCGCACTCCTCTGCCCCCTAGGGTTCGTGGGAGGAGTGATCTGTGGTGTGGTGTTGGGATACCATCTAGGGTTCCCAACTAAGGATGCCCCAATAAAGTACAAACCAATAATGGTGGCAGTTTTCCATATTTGACGCTTAAACGGTGAAAGACCTGGAACCCCTCCCGTTAATGGGGGAAGGTTGAAAAGATGCCTAGATTGGTGAGGTCCCGTTGGGTTTGTTCTGGTGTCCACTAGGTTTGGTTTTGGAAAAATTAGAGAGGACAGAGTCTATGATCAAAGCAAAATTCTGGTCACATACATAAAACAAAGCGAAAATAAAATAAATTTTCCCTTTAAATTAATTCTATGTGATCAAGCAATAAAGAAAAAGGTGGTTTTTGTTTGTTTCCCTATGATACTCAAATCCTAGAAGACCTATTCATCCTTACACACTCAAATTTAACTGGGCCTTGAGAATATATCTTGTGAGTGCTGGCACAATGTCCCATAAGTGCTAGCAACACCCCCATCAGCCGAAGAAAATCCACCAAGGTAAGGGTAGAGGGTCTGGAGCTTGCCTGCACCATCACATATAGGGAAAAGATGCCCTAGATTTGGCCACTAAGTGCCACCGTCCAACGTGAGCATTCAAGTCTTTGGCTTCTTGGTAAGTCAGCTAACAGTACTGAGTATCAGCCGAGTTAGGTAGCCCCGACTGATACCTGCCTGCCCTGCGCCTAAGCCTAACCCCCTTTGAAACAGGTCTTTGTCGCGCTCGGGTTTTATTTTCCATGGGCTGATAGGTAGATTTAAATCTCCCTAAACAGTCAAATTCTATGTTTCAAGATGAATAATCAAGGCGTCTTATTGGATTCCTACCCTGTTGATCCTAACTTAAACTATAAATTCTTTTGTGGCCCCTGTCAGGAGAATTAATTGAGTTTGGTTAAGTTAGTTTTAGGTGTCTTTGCTCTGCTTAGTGGGTGGATGTTTGTGAGAAAAAAGTGGAGAAGCACATAGTTTGAACGTGTGGATATGTGATGATCATTTTCAAAATCCCCTATTAAACTATGTTGTATTGTTCCTTGCTCAAAAGAAAAACATGTGCGGATATGAGCTGCTTTCTATTTTTCCTAGGTAATATATGTGATCAACTAAAGGGAGATGGTGAGTTGTGAATAGAGAGTGTTCATATGCTAGCCTAGGATCACGGGAGGGTGCAAAGGCAGCAAATATTCCTTGCTCTTCTATCAAGAATTAAATCCTAGTCCCGAAATCCTAGTGCAAAAATAGAACTAAACTAATAACTTTTACACTAGAAGAAAGAAAATAGCTAAGCATGCGTGTACTTCGGCCACTTACTTTGGTTAGTTATATAGGTGTGTTGGTACCTAAATTTGAAAAACATTAAAATAAATTCAAAATGCAAGTTATTTTTCCCCCCTACTTAAACTATGTGTGAACTTTGCAAAAATCAACTTGAAATAAAACTGACACTAAGCATACAAAAATCAGCTAAGAGTGAGCTTTAGCAAGCTGCGGGGTACCTCAACCAGTGCTGGTAGATTTATTGTGGGAAGCCAAGAACTTTAAAAGCAGGAAAAGATAGAAATGTGGGAGAAATTTCTCTTTCTGTCTTTTGCGAGCAAAAGACAGAAAGAGGTGCAATGTCTGGGTGCGGGTCAGCTTTGAATGTGTGCCCTAGGTGCGTCTATGGGAGGTAAAAGTGCACAAAATCCTGCAAAAGTAATTTTTGGAGTTGTTCTGCTTTAGTCTGTAACTTGGGATGAACTGGGACTGCAAGAGAAAAAGGGGGAAATTCAGATCCACTCCACAGCACAGACATGGGTCTCTGTAAAAAAGAGGCACAACCACATAAACTTGGTAATAAACGTTAGTGGGGTCGCCAATCTTGTGTTAGTGTTTAGTGCACGCATGTACGAAATCACACCAACTTAAGGGGTGTCATTTACCCACTTAATTTATTGGTCACAAGCAGAAAAAGAAGTGGAGTCAAGCAAGTTAGTGGAACAAGCTAGAATCATAAACATACTAGATAGAGAAATAGCATGCATATATAGACTAAAACTAAACTAAAACTAAAACTAAATAAAAAAAGCTCTGAATAGATTCAAACAAATGCAATAATCCAAACAGTGGCTTTTCCTCCCCTCTTATTGAGTGCTAGTATGAAATGAGAATGAAACTTTAACCCTCTTGCTAAAGTCCCCTTAGAACATGGGTTCTAAGTCTCGATGCAATGATGTTTTTACTTCCAAGCTTGCCTCGGTGGAAAGTCTCCCTCTCTCTACTGTGGTGGACTTAACTTTTTGGATGGCCAACAATTGAGTCCCCTCTATCTTCAACTCCGGATCACACACTGCTGGTAATTCTTGGGCAATTCTAGCCAGCATAACAATGTGTTTTCAAGTTCTTCATCTCATGGTGGCCTTATATAGGAGAATTCAAATCCTCCTTCCCTCTCTTGGTACATTGTGGATGGTGACCCAAGAGAGGGGGATGATTCCTTTATGTGCCACAAATATTCCATTGTGTGCTCCCTTGATGTCTAAGGAGGCTTTGGTGGATGTCCTTAGGTGGTTGCAAGTGAGGAATCACTGTCCTGGAGTGTGATTTTTTTGGTCCCAAAAAGTGACTTTCACCACTCCAAGGATTGCACGCATTTTGGGTCAAAAGGCATGCAAAGGCGCTCTTCACGAAGGATTATGTGTGAAAAAACATTTATGACTTGCTCAAATTTGATTTTTCCTCAGACCTTAGATATTTTTAGATACTTTCCATATTCTCTAATGTCTTCCATCCCTATAAATAATTTTGCTTGACATTTAATAATGTTGTATTTTGCTTGTATGATTTTCCAGTGTTAACAACCCACATCACAACGCATGAAGAGAAGGTCACCAGATCGGTACAGTGGCTACATGGATCTCATGATCAAGATTGTAGAGATAAATCCATCCTCATTCAAGGCAATAGTGCAGAAACCTCTGTGGTTTCATTCCATGGTCAAGGAATATGATTCCATAGTCAGAAACGGTAGTTGGGAAGTGGTCCCAAGACTAGCATACAAGTTAGTGGTGAGTTGCAGATGGATTTAAAAGGTAATGCATGAAACATATGGAATTATTGAGAAACACAAGGCCAAATTTATGGCTATATGATTCTCTTAGGTCGAGGGAATTAACTATGAAGATACCTTTGCTCCAGTCGCAAGGTACTCTTCTATTCAGTAAATTCTAGCATGGTCAGTGGAGATGGGGTGGAAGATCCACTTGATGGATGTGAATAAATCATTCCTCAATGGAGTGATTGAGGAAGAGGTGTAAATTAAGCAACCTGAAGGATTTGAGACCTTTGACAGAGAGTCACATGTGGGAAGACTCAAATGAGCATTGTATGGATTGAAACATGAACCTCGTGCTTGGTACAAGAGGATCAAAAAATATATCATTGGGTTGGGATTCACCAAAAGTGAAAAAAATTCAAACCTTTACCACATTGTTTTTTAATGTAAACTGTGTATTTTATTTTTATATTTCGTTGATTTAATTTTTACCACAGATGAGAAGTTAATCACCTTTTGCAAGATAATTCAAAGTGAAGGACCAGGGGTTGATGCATTACTTTCTTGGTTTGGAATTATGGAAAGGAGATGAGGATCTATTTGTCTCTCAAGGAAATTATGCCAACGAGATACTGAAGAGGTTCCACATGGAGAAGAAAAAACCCATAGAGACTCCTCTAGTAGGAAACTAGAGGAAAGAGGATGCCACCTCAAGTGAGGAAGTGGAGGCTACCATATGCAGGCATCTTTGGGGTTCACTTATGTATTTGGTGAACACACGACCAGACATGTGTTATGTAGCTAACTAGCTTATTCAAGCAATGTTTAATCTAACCAAAAAGTATTGGAAGGAAAAAAATCATGTGTTGAGATACCTTAGAAGCACCACTTAGTTTGGTCTTTGGTACAGAAAAACAGAGAAGTGAAGCTACAAGGCTTCACAGATGAAGATTGGGTGGGGAGTCCATTAGAGAGATATTGATTTTTTAGTATATTTAGAGGTCCTCCAAGCCCTAGGGTTCAGGGTTTGGAGGATGAAGCACCACAAGAGTCACTTGTGGGCTTCAAACCCAAGCTTGCAATTTTTTACCCATTGTGATTTGGGAAAAACCATGAGGAATTTGAGCATGAAAAAATTTGAGGTGATAGAGTATGGCGTGGAAAATACAACTCTTCAAATATCTCTCAAACCATAGCTCTAGAGCTTGAGTTGTGAATTTTTGAATGTCACTGTCATGAGTTGTGAAAGTCAGATTGGGTTTAGGAGGACTTGTTGGCAATTGGTATAGATCTATTGGAGCCCTCATTGACTGGTATATATATGAAATGAGGTAGGATAGCCTAGAGCATATATCTGTGCAAAATAATAAAAAGAAGGAGCATTTTTGGAGTAGAAAAAGAATTATGTCTTGGCCACAGGCATAAGGAGGGAAACCAATGAGGAAGAGATGGATGTTAGGGAATTTCTCTAGGTTTTCTAGTATCCTAGTTTGATTTGCAGGAAATACAAGTGAGAGAGGACAAGTTCATGGAAAATTATGGAAGATTTTGAGGGTGGAGAGACCTTGGAAGAGGCAATCGTAGCACTCAGATAGTTTTTGTTGGTAGGTTGCATGCCTTACCAACTTATAACATAGTTGCGTAGGGAAATTTGGGGGTTGGCTAATGCCCAAAACAATAGCATAGGATGAGAGGAGCCTTCTAAGGGAAGGACATAACAAACTAAGGGAATGTGTGGGTATTTTATTAGAGTTTTTGAAGCATGCTAGTTTCCATAACTAGGTACAGTCAAGAAAAACAATGATGTATCACACGTGGAGCCAAATTTTGTCTTGTGTTGGGTCATAGTATTGACCAATTTTGGATAATAATTTGTAGAATCTTGTGGGATCCATTTGGAGGGCTTATCTTGGTGGATGAAAGCCTATCCTAGGAGAAGATCTTGGAGTGAAGTGTTCGGTTCCATTGGAATAGTGGAGGGCATCGTGTTGGCCACCCAAAGTAGCCCTAGAGGAACATATAAGAAGGACATTGATTTTTGCATGATTGGGTGAAGTTTGGATCTTAAAGTGTAGCTCTTTGATGGAAAAAATATCTTACTATATTGGCAGATTGGAGCTCATGGACTAGAAAAACTAGAAGATTATATTGGATCATACCGTTTTCATTTTAGCAGAAGAGATTTGCAGCGGTGATAGGTGGCAACTCTCCTGGAGAATTTATGTGTTGTCTCTTGATGGACTAAGGGGCACTAGAGAGCATAACGAGAGAACATGATAAAAAAGATGAGATACGCCATGGAGGCTACAACGAGATTTCAATGTTGTATTTTATACCTTGTAAGGGATACCTAAGACTATTGTATCATTCAGTTATTTTAATATAATAAAGATTGGGTTATACATATTTGTAAAAAATTGTCTATACTTGTGCATATGTGATTTAATGCTTTATATTTTCCATTATGCAAAGTATTTGTTGTTGATATTATTAGTTTGGTAGCATCAGAGATTATAAGATTCTCACTATACCCAAGATCGTGGAAATTCAACATGGTACCAAAGTGTGTCTGAGCTACTTTGGAAGAAATTAAATCATCTAAGTGAACAATGAAGAACAACTTAAAAGGAAGTTGGTCACACTGTAGGTGAAGGGCTTACTGCAACGTCAAGGTTGCAAGAAGGTGTCGGGTATGAGGATAGGTTGGAAGGGTTTTCCAACTATATTCCTTAGAAGGAAAGGATCAATTTGGTATTTCAGGTCAACAAGCTCTATAAGTTCACTGAGAAATATATCAAGAAGCCAAACGACCCTAAGGAGCTAGAAATATATGAGGATTTGGATACGAGGTGAGATTGATCATCCTTGATGGTGTGAAGGATCCCCTAATATCTGTTTTTTCTGTGAAGAGAAATGCACATGAGATGTCGATGGATCTTCAAAATTTGTTCTAGAATAAGAACGAGAACCAAATATTTGTATTGGAGGATAATTTGAAGTCCACCAAGATGTTGCAGGGTGAAGAAGTGTCTTCGTATTTGATGAGATTGTATCGGGTCAAAGATGAGCTTTTTCCATCGGTGTGACTATTTTAGAGACTGATATGGACGGGATTGCTTTGAAAGGGTTCACTGAGGAATAGAAGCCCTTCATCAAGGATATTGTTTCCAAAGAAAATTTTCCATACTGGAATAGGCTGTGGGATGAATTCATTCAGGAACAGTTGCGAGACGAGGATATTCATCCAAAGAAAAGGGCTTCAAATGATGATGTGTTACTTGCAACATGAATGAAGGGTAAGAAGAATAAGGACTTGAGTAATTTCAAGTGTTTCAACTATGGAAGATTTCTGTTGAAGAAGAAGATGGGAGATAGCGAGAAGAAGAAAGGGAAACAGGTCACTGGTGTTGCCGCCTATGCTGAGATATATTATCTCACCAGGAGGTTGGAGGATAAGGAATTTGTTATCATATCTCACTTCTCGCAAAGTACCATCGATGAGGATGCATGGTACATGGACAATGTGTTGGAAATTATATAAACCAATGCTCCCCATGTGTTTTGTGACATCGAATAACCGCATCTCATGGATCCTTATCCATGGTGATGTGATCGTAGACTAACACCTACGGGTTTTGGTCTAACGACAATAGTGATTCCCAACAAGCGGTATGAGAGTGTAGGTCACTACTTAGATACACACCCAGCTCACGTTGTGGGGGTGATTATTGGAAAATGGATAAATGAACCCTCCCTGTGTGTTTCGCGACATGGAGTAACTGTCTCTCATTGATCCTTATCTGTAGCGATGCGATCGTGGACTAACACTTGCAGGCTTTGGTCTAAAAACAATCGTGATTACCAATGCAATGATGCATCGAAACATATGACAGGTTCACGTGAGGTTTTCAAGACTCTAGCTGAATGGGACTCAAAGTTGAACATGGTGTTGGGTGACCAGAGTGAGAAGGAGATCTAGGGATCAAGAGTTGTGCCATTCAGGATGGAGATAGGACAGGTGATGTAGGTCCAGGATGTACTATTTTTACTGGCACTCGGATATAGAATGATATTTATCTCAATGATAAAGAATAATTGGTTTGAGGTCTTGTTCTAGGATGGGAAGGCAATACTTAGGCCCATAGGCTCTATCTCCATAGGTATCTTGGTTGGAGTTAGAGACAATGGTCTATACAAGCTCATAGACATGCTTATATATCATGAAAAGAAGAAGCATGTGGATAAGGTACATGTTCAAAAGAAGAATATGTAGGTGTAGGTTTCAAAGGTGCAAGTATAGGTTCTCGAGAAGAAGGTTCAGGTTCCAAAGACTCAGGTAGATTCTAATTCTAGAGGGATTCTATAGATTCAAAGGGAGACTTTGCAAACCAAGAAGAGCATGTGTTTAGTGGGAATAAATGGTGCTTCTACATCTGACAAGAAGGAACCATGGAGAGAGTGGAAGACACTTCAGGAAAAGAAGAAGAAGCAGGATGCTTCCAATTTTAGTGGAACTTCTGATAGAGGCATAGTTCATGTTACAAGGATTGCTATAGTTGTGAGCAATAGGAGTTGGGTGAGTGTTACAAGTATTTATGATGACGATGAGTTAATTTCTTGTCTTGGAATTACATCCCTCACTAAGAGGGAATGTTTATTTTTTAGTAGCTTAGGATTTATGCCAAGCCGTATGATTCATGGTTTGGAGGATGGATCACCACAAGAGTCACTTGTGGGATTGGAACCCAAGCTTGGAGTTTTTCACCCATCATTATTAGAGTAAAAACATGAGGAATTTGAGCATGAGAAAATTTTAGGTGATAGAGTATGGTATGGTGAATCCAATGCTTCAAAGATCACTCAAATCAATGCTCTAAACTTGAGTTTTGAATTTTTGAATGTCACTGACATGAGTTGTGCAAGTTGGCTTGGGTTCAGGAGGACTTGTTGAAATTTGGCATGGATCTATTGCAGCCCACATTGAATAATATATATATATATATGAGTTTAGTTAGGCTCATTTAGAGAACCCATCCATGCACAACAAGAAAAATAAGGAGGTTATTAGAGGAGAAAAATATTTGTTTCCTGGTCGCAGGTGTTATCACAAAATTGCACTTGATTGGCTGCTAATTAGACAACTTCATGTAACTATTTCAAACCAACTTGTAACTGAAGCTTAGCCTCTTCAGTCTGAGAGGGCTCTCTCAAAGGGTTTATTGCTATTGATAATGATGAAACTAGATGGCTAAATCTACTTGGAAAATAACTTGCTTGTGATGTGTGTAGGTTGAAAAGAGTACAAGTCTCCAACCATTGGGCTTATGGAGTCAAAACATCAGTAGTTTAGTGGTAAGGTCTCTTGACATGGAAGCTGAGGCAAGTAAGAGTTTTTAGCATAGGTAAATCACACAAGGAACATGAAATAACATAGCCATTTCATCAATAAAGGAAGTCAGAGCATACACCTATGCATTTTGAGTATTAAAGATAAAACCACTGCAAATGGTACACATAGAAAATATAGATCATATAAGCACTAAAAACTCCATGAGAATCTCAGGTTGGTCAAGAAAAAGTCCTATGTATTACTGATATCAGTGAAATTACATAAAGTTGCAGTATTGCAAAAAAATTTCCAACCCTTTACAATTTCGAATATCTTCCCTTTAATAGACCTTGTGACATGAGAGATGATCTGTCTCTTGGCTAGATTCATCGAAATTTTCCTAATGACACCTTGCATAACAAGAAAACATGTGCTTTAATGAGAAAATGACAACTATTCTATTAAATAGTCCTTTTCCTAATATGACTCAAACTGCTAATTATTACATCAACTACCTTATCTCTTGAAACAATTACACATCTAACAACTAATGATTCACATGTTTGAATGAGATATTATAGAACTCATCACTACTTGACATCTTAATTTTTCTCCTCAACCTATGGAACAAACCCTATTTTTCAGGAAAACAGGTCCTTATCTTCAACGAATGGTTTAACTGATGAGTTGTCTTCATTTCATGGTCTTCAAGTCTTGGATGATTGTTGGAAAAGTCCCTTGACCTTTTGAAAGTGTCCACCTATCCAAAATTTCTCATAAACCTGCTCAGAAACCCTCAAAACATCTCGCTATGAAAGTATGATATTTTCGTAGCGTACAAAAATTGACCTTTGCAATCAAATTTTATGCTTCTTTCCTCTTGCATTGTGTTCATCATGCCCTGACACATCTTCCCTATCATTTTCTCTTCTTGGAAGCTACCAAAAGTGGTTTTATAAGAAAAAATACAGCTATGGATGGTTTTGTAGTGTTTTCCTGGCTTCAAGCCCAGGAAACACTACGAAACTGTGGAAAAATGTGTAAATTCTAGATTTTTTCCTTGTTTCAAAAATGTACCTTCCAGATGTATAAATTTGGTTTTTAACATGCTATTGACCTTTCAAAATATAAACCAGCTCAAACGAAGAGTCTTCAGGTGTTTCTTCTTCATTGATGATGAGTTGAGCTATTGTCTCCTCAACTACTGTCTTTTTAATACCCTTCTTCTCCGACTCCTCATGGATCAATTCTAGTTGTTCTTGGAGGTATTTAACTTGATCCTTCATCTTTCTGTTGGTAGATTTCAAGTGCAGGTTCATTCTTCTGACATTTTTCACCTCTTTCCTCAATGGCATAGTCCATTTGACTAATTTTTTTGTGTCATCTAGGGTCTTTGATACACAGTCAACCTACTCTTCCCAAACCTTTTTCATATTCTCAAACTGAATCTTTTAAACATTATGTTTCCTTGCCTCCTTTTTCATGACTTCTATTTCATGATTAGCCAACCTCAACTATTCTTCAAGGAGTTCAAACTCTGTTTTTTCAATGGCTTTCTCCTTTCCTTTCTTTTGCTTAGTGACTGGATCTTCTTCTGTAGGAGATGAAAGGTCAATAATGTTTTGTGGTGGATGGACAGTGTTAGTGGCTAGATGAACTTCTTTACTTCTTTCCAAAAGTTTTCTAGTGTGTTTTTTCATGGGCTTTCTAGCCTGAAACATAAAACCTGCATCCTCACCTTCAAACTCTAACTTCTTTACTGTTTTAGCATTCTTGATCTTCTTTCCACCTTCATCTATATCTTTAGCTTGGACTATAGGAGTCTCTTCTATATCAATAGCATGTAGTATGTCTTCTAAATTTCCTTTAGCCACTATTTGGCTCCTTGTAATCCTTTTTCTGCCTTGTTTACTCACGTTTGGCTCTTGTTTTGCAGGTTCACTCATTATTGACTTTTGTTTTGCAAGTGGAACAGTGGGCATATCAAATCTCTACAACTGCTCTGTTTCCATCATTAATGGTTCGCTTTGCTCTACCCCTACTGGTTCACTTTTTTCTACCACGAAAGGTGATGGTAGGCCTCTAGGTTTAGAATTTCTTTTAGGGGTAATGTTATCCATTTCAAAACCACTAACAAATAGAAAACAAGACCAGCTTCTGCCTATTTTTTGTAACTCATCTAAAATCATCAATTTTATTAAGCCATGATGAGAAAGTGAGGTTTCACTTCCCTCATATTTAGCTTGAACTTTATCTGCCATTTTTTCTAAGCTTCTATGTAAATAAAATGGTAGATCAAGAGATATCTTACCAAAAAAGTGTAGGAGAAGCTTGAAGTGGTAAGAATAGACATTATGATATCTCCCTTCACAAGTGGAATATCTCTGGATGATAAGTAGTAGCTTTGAGAAATTATCCTTCATGTAGCTCCTTGGAATGGCATTTGTAAGGTCAACTTCACTATTATATGGCTTGATAAACTCTTTACATTCCTCCATGTTGAATTTGAACCCTTTGAACCATTTTTCTTGTCCTCTTGGAATTCTTGTTGTTATTACAGTGATCTTTGGTGTTATAGTGAGATTCAACATTTCCACTTTTGTAGTTGTTCCATTGAAGTTTAGGGAAAATTATTTAGAAACTTGTACATGGAATCCTTGTAATATTTCACAAAACTGTAAACATCCTGTCCTTCTAAAAACTTCTACAGCTATTGGGTCATCATTTATCAGGTTCATATCCGATGGATCATATCTAAGATAATGACGACCTTTGTTGGTCTTCCTCTTTGCAGCCATGGTGCTTTAATTTCTTCTCTGCCTCGCTTGATCAGTGATACCTACAAACCTTTGAAAATACTAGCCACTACTTGGAATTAGTGGAATAACTCTCTAGAGCTCAATAACACATAAATGAAGAATGGAATATGAAAAATGACTCAATTTGGAAAGGTTTTGAAGTTCGATGAACACTCAATCATAATGATGACTCATACATGATTAAAATGGTTATGATGACTTCAGCCCTGACTATGTACCTTTATCTTTACCCTAACTGACTCGAATGGCATCTAACCTATCCTTTTCAATCATTTTCTGCCACCTAACAGCTGATTTGACATGACAAATAGGAAACCTTACTTTTGTAGCATACATAGTGTATTTCTAGGCATTTTCGCTACGAAAGTATTAGTATTTTCGTAGCGAAAAGTGCATTTTCTCTGTGTATTTTGCTACAAAAATGTGGTTTCTTGGATAGAATGACTCTTTCGGTGCTATAACCTTGGGAAATGAAAAATGTCAAAAAATAATGATTGATGTGACATGATATGATTTGAATTAGGGTGGGTATAGACCCTAGGATAAGCTAAATAAGAAAAGTTAAAAAATTTCTTGACCAAGTAATGAAAAATGGATCCTATAACCCTAACTTTTGCACACGAACCTCTAGGAATTTGTCAAATAATGCTTCATTTTTCTTGAGTGATAACAATAGGTATAATGAGGGAGACCAATGAGGAAGAGAGGGTTGTTTGGGAATTTATCTATGCTGTTTGGTATCCTAGTTTGTTATGAAAGAGGGTCGAGTGAGATAGGATAGGTTCTGGTCCAATTCTGGAAGATTTTAAGGCTGGAAAAACCTTGTAAAATGCAGTTGTAGCACTCAAATATTTTTTGTGGGTAGTTCGTATGCCTTACCAACCTATAACATAATTATGTAGGGAAATTTGGAGGCTAGTTTATGCCCAGAACAATAGCATAGGAGGAGAGGATCCTTCCAAGAGAAGGTTTAAAATAGATGAAGGGTATATGTGGCTATTTTATTAGGGTTGTTGCATCATGCGAGGTTCCCTAACTAGGTATATTTAAGAACAACATTGATCTATCAGAATTGGAGCCAAATTTTGTCTTGTGTTGGATAAGTATTGACTACTTTTGGATCAAAATTTGTAAAATCCCATGGGAGCCATTCAAAGGGCTTATCTTGGCAGATGAAATACTATCCTAGGATCATATCTTACAATGAAGTGGTGGGTTCCATTGGACTGGAGGAGGGCAGTGTGTTGGCTACCCAAAGTAGCCCTAGAGTAGCATACAAGGAGGAAATTGATTGTTACGTTATTGGGTGAAGTTTAGAGCCCAAAGTGTAGCTCTTTGATGGAAAAAAGAGGCTACTAGATTGACACATTGGAGCTTAGGGTCTAGACAACCTAGAAGACAAGATTGGATCAGCTTGTGTTCATTGTAAAAGAACCGATTTGTAGTAATTATAGGTGGCAACCATCCTAGAGACTCTATGTGTTGTATCTTAATGGACTAAGGGGCACTAGAGAGTACAATGAGAACAAAGGACTGCCAAGATGAGATATGACATAGAGGATGCAGCGCGATTATCATTGTATCTTGTATCCCTTATAAGGGAGCCCTAAGAATGTTCTATTATTCAGTTGGTTTAATATGACGAATATTGGGTTGTACATAATTGTACAATATTAAAAAAAAAAATTGTATTTGTGCATATGTGATTTAATACTTTATATTTTCCGATGTGCAATGTAGTTCTTGTTGATATTATTGGTTTGGTAGCGTTATAGATTCTAAGATTCTAACATCGACCCAAGATCATGTAAATTCAACAATAGGAAGAGCACATCAAAAAAAAAATTCAGCGTTGGGTAATTAATGGTTTTTGGTACAAAAAGAATGAGAGATCTGTTGCACTCAGCTCAACAGAGGTAGAGTACATGGTTTCTAGCCAAGAAACTTGTGAGGCTATATGTAAGAGAAAAATTCTTGTTGGGTTATTTGGTCGGAAGATGTGTCTTAAAGTGATTATCCAATTTTTCATGATCAATCCAAGCATATTGACATCTAGTACCACCATCTACGAGATTGTGTGCAGAGGAAGATCATGTTTCTAGAGTAAATTCCCATAGAGGAGAAGGACGCAAACATCTTGACAAAGGCATTGTCAAGAGGAAAATTTTAGTTTGAAAAAAGTATGATCAGGGTAGCAGATAATCCTTTCCTTGCTAAGAGGGATTGCTGAAAATAATGCAGCAAGAAAATTCCTAATTTAATTGGACCAAATAAATTAGGAGAAATTTGAATACTAATTTCAGTAATATACTTGGATGTAGTTAACTAAGGTGACATGATATTGTCACTCAGTTAACTCATGAAATTAAAATTGGATACACTTGAGTTATGTTTAACTATTATTGACTGCTAATTTCTAGCAATCAGGTTTAGTTAAATTAAGTTCAAATGAGTTAAACTAGTTCGAACTGATTAAGAACTAGTGGAATATCCAATAGTGGGGTGTAACTTAAAGTTCTCATTCAGTTAATTCATCAAATAATTAAAATTAATTGATACATGCAGATAACTTCAGCTACCCAGTTGATATTGGATTTCAAGGGAAGTGTACTCTCATTTAGAGAGTTACCCAAGTTGTATAGGTGGAGCATATAGTCATAGAAGGATCCTTAGGGATTTCATAGTTTTGAATAGGGAATTTCCCTAATTAATATGGGAATAATTCCATGGGAAACAATGCAAAGAAATATGGATATGGGCAAGCAGAAAATTGGGTAAGTATTGGCCTAGGATTTTCTAGTGAGGAGTGGGATAGTTGTTACTAGTACAGAGGTTGCTCGGGATTAAAAAAGCATTGTAATTCTTCTCATATTTATGACTTATGCAATATACAAATAGAAGGGTTTTTTAGCTGAGGCTTTCCCCATAAAATCATTTTTTAATTTGTGATTGAATCTTGTCTCATGATTCTGTTGTAATTTCGTGATCGACTTATTGCTTTCCACTAATAAGTAGAGTAGATTCAAGTCTATTATTTTAGTAAACTACAATTAGAAATTTGAATCTACAAGGAATTTCTAAACACTATGATACCACTCTGTAACCACATCCCTCCCACCCCCTTAATTGTTCTCAGGGTGAGGAAAGTGTTACCTACTTGACTCGATACATGAGGTACATTAAAAAGACGTCCATGTTTTCAAGTCTTCAAAATTTAATTCTAATTTCCTTGTAAAAACCATATCATTGAGAGCTTTCCAACGATATAAAATTCACCTTGATCTGAGTTATCGATCAAAATTTATGCCCATTAGAATTTCTTTCCTATTATCTAAGGTCATGTCATCACAAGGATACCATCTCGCACACATGTGTCCGAGTTGGAGCCCATTACTACACATCATCTTGGAGCCTTAACAATGAGGGTTTCCCCATAAAATCTCTCTACTCCAACCTCAACCTGACACTCGAGGTCTCAGGTCAAATATCTAATGGGTTATTTGCATAAGGGTTCCTTGCCTCTTCATGCTCAAGCACTTCGGGGCTAATGATTGAGGTTTGATATCATCCCATTAGAGTCAAGCCCCTCCATAAGTTAGATCATGTGACTCTCCATGAGGTCCAATGGCCTGATAAAATGGTTCCATAAACAAGGTTTTTCCCCAGCCCCACTTTCCTCCTATTCGTTCATGCTCGTTATGTTTCTGCTTCAGCCAAATACAACTAGTAATGTGAACCCTATGATGGTGGTTTCAGAGGTGGGGAAGGGAGGGGGGGGGGGCACAATGAATTTCAAAAATTTATTAGAGGATTAAGTTTATTTCCAATCCCAACCACAATCCCCCTGATCATTAAACATTGAATATGAGGGGAACCCCCTCAATCAATCTTGACTATTGATATTAAACAATAGGGAATTTCACCTATCTAACTTACATGGTTTTAACACACACTCCCTGGGTGAAAATTCAATACTACTATCTATATATCTGGGCCAATTAGAATAATTTCACCCTTTCTATAAAGCATTATCACCTACTTTGATGGTGGGATAAAACAAATAGGATGATGCCACACCCCACGTAATTAAGATATCATTGAAGTATCATCACCACATCAACAACATGTCATTTTCAAGGTATTTCCATGTAATATCAAGGTCTTGGCATCGGGGTTTCCTCCTTAGCTCCGCCTATTAAAATTTCCAAGATCCAACATCTAAGTCCCATGGCGTTAATATAGTATAGCCAGGGTCTAAAGTGGATCCCACTATCCATGTAATCCCAATATCTTGGCATTAGGAGTTTTCTCCTATCCTCCCTCTAATCAAAGTGTTGAGATCTAAATTTTATGGCCCAATACTCCATGGAAATTTTATAGTACTCCAAGTTCCACATACCTCATATTATCATTTGACATCCACATGTACCTTGCCTGTATCTTGTGGAAATTCAATGCCAATAACACATGAGCTCCACAAAAATATCCCACACATCACGAGTGTATTCAACATTAGCTAGATCCGTGCCTAAAAATTTGTGCAATATATAACAACCTAGGGTTAAAATTTCATGAAGTAAAGGATAATAAAGGAAAACTAAGGCCAAGGTCATGGGACGCGTATTCTAAGTTGAATGTTGGAAAAAACATCATAGTGGGTGTCACTTTCGTTTTATTTATGGCTAAGGAAATTGGAAAAGACATTGGGAAAGGTAAAGAGGAATTAATTAACATTTATTTATGGAAATAAAGGAAAATAAGAGAAAAGTGAGATGAAGGGTCACAAATTTGCATGATAGGAAAATTGAAGGAAAATAGAAGAAAATTAAGAAAATAGTGGCTTCAATGATAAAATTTCTTCTGAGGATCAGTTCATAGCTTTTCGTTAGTTCATTTTTGGAGCTATCTTCTATTATATCATACTATTACAGACATATAGAATCCTTGGAACACTCTAGCATTAGAAAAAGGAAGGCAAAGGAATGACAAGAAAAACAAAGGAAAGATAATGAAAGCAAAGGACAAGAAAAGAATATTGGATGAAGCAGCTCCAACAGGAGTATTTTGTAGGTAATAAGATGCATGTGTGATTTCCTATATGAGGTGTGAGTGCATGGTACATGCGTTTTTTAATTTGGTTCATATACTATCATTGGCATTGGTTTTTCTTGGTTTGACAGTGTTATCAGCCTTGCCTTACCATTTCTTGGATAACCATGGTGTGATGGGATTATTTTCTAGTTGATATTTGGATTTCCAAAAGGTTTTTGAACCAAGTGAGGTGGTCTCAGGAAAATTCCCAATGGAGGGGGATGGAGGTGGTTTAATATACGGGAAGCCCTCGATAGGTGGGTAGATATTGACAAATTCCTCAAGGTATTGGTGAAGAAGTTATGAGGCATCCAAGCTTGTTTTGGCTTTGTAATATATTGACTAGTTTTGGTGAGATCGAGGTAGCCTAAGGGTGGAGGTGGTTTAATCTCCATTAAGACCTAGTTTTTAATCTCTTTCCATCCCACATTCATGTTTGGAATATGGCATGGGGGTGATTGGCTAAAAGAAATATTTGGTTCATCCCAATCTATGGTCGCATGGTACGTGGAATTCCCTGACATGGTTGGCTTTTGTATTAGTTAATAAGAGTTATTTTCCTATTTTATTCTATGAGCACTTATACTTGATATTATGATTATTTGATGGCTATTATGTCATGGTTAATAATATGGTTATATGATGGTTATAAGAATGGATCTCTAGTGTGTTCTAGCTATGGATTTGTTCATGATTTGATAAGTATTTGATAGTTAATGAATGCATGGACTAACAAGTGTTATTGTAGATATTATGAGAGGGTATTAGATATTCTTGGCGATTCTCAGAAAAGTTTCAAACTCCTATGATTATATATGCATTCATGACCTATAGCTTACATGTTTACCATGTGTTTGACGAAATGCATGTCATGGTTAGGCCTGGTTAGGTTAAGTTCTTGTTCAATTTTTGTATGAATAACATTGTAATTATTTCATTTATCATTCTGATAAGTTACAAATAGTTCTAGGTAGTGGAGGCTAGCTTGGAAATGTGGCTCAAATCTCAGGACCGTACCCTCTAAACTAGAGAATTTTAGCTACAACTCATGGAGGCAATGTTGTGCATGCGGTTGGAGGGACATAATCACATCCTTGTAGGCTTGTGCATGTGATTAGGAGTCTAAATCAGTGAAAATGAGTCCTAGCTTAGGGTTTGGTCATTTCGGGTGGTTCTTTGGCCCTTGAGTGCCTTGTAATCCCTATAGGATGTTTATTGGTGGTTAATAAGTCTCAGTTGTAGGCCCCACTTCCTTAACTAGAGCCAGTAGGTCAAGTCATGTCATAGTCGCACTATGCTTCAAATTTACCCAGAGGACTTGTAAAATGAGGTAAATGTGGGGAGGGAGGGTTACAGATTGGTATCAGAGTATGGTTCAAATACTTGAACTGGATGGGATAGATGCATGTTTTTATGCATACATTATCATTGCTATGGTTATCATGCATGAGGTCATTGTACGTAGTTAGTGTTATCATGCATGATGTCGACATATCCATATGAAAATGTATATATATAGGTATAATTCTAATCTTGATTGATTTTGTACATGAAATAGTCTCCCTTGAACTTCACTGAGGCATGTTGATTACCTGTATATTTGGTTATTTGACATGGTATGTTTTCAGGAAGAAGAGGATGAAAGATGACTAGCAGAATGGTGGATTATAGTTCATGCGACTCTCTTTACATATCATATAAGCAACATAGAGATGGGTACTCTCCTGACATAGAAGATACCTTGAGAAGTTTAAAGGCAGAGATCAAAAGTTGCAAGCTGGATAATGAAACAATAACTTAGTCATAGGAAATACTTTCCAGGGCTCAGGAAAAACAAGCATAGGTGAATGAAGTGATCCTTCAGAGCTTTTTAAATTTTCATAGACAGGGAGAACCAAAGATCAGTTATGGATAGGAGGACAAAACTAATGAGGCATATGGTAGCAGATCTCAATCAAGGCACATGTTAAATAGGGATGACACCGTCATAAATGGTAGGTTATTGGATACACCTGATAGGAGAGGAAATGGTTATGGGTTATATTCTAGTTATGATTCAGACAAGTATCATGGTCATCATCACTTTCTAATCCAGGTCACTCTAGAAAGGCTCAGAAATCAAAGGTAGCTTTGGAAAAACTAAAAAATTAAAGTATTTGGATTTCTTTGAAACTAGGACAAAGTCGTATATCTCGACAAGATTTTTCCAGCGACGCAAACAACACCACAATATGAGTTTGTATGTGAAAGTTTTTCTCACTCAAAGTTTCAATCAAATTGTGAAAAATTAAAAGTCAAAGTCAACATTTTTCCATGTGGCAGGTAGTACAGATGACATGTGGCATAAAAATAAATAGGCCTAGTGGGACCCATAGAGGTAATGTGGAAGCCCAGTCAGCAAACTAGGTGGACCTGTAAATAGGTGATGTTGCAACACCACAATTCGACACATGGAAAGTAGGTGAGAAAAGTGGAATATGATGTGGACCAATGAGAGCGTGCCACATGGCCCAATCACATGGCACCTCAAATTAGGTCTAATTTCCCTTAGGATAGTGCAGCGTCCATTTTTGTCTTACTTGCATGGTTTTGGGAGTTGTTACAATATGGACATATGATTGTCATATATTATATGGTTTGAAAACTATATTAAAGCCAAAGTTAGGCTCTAAAAACATATTAAAGAAAAACTGGGAGACCATGATTTTTGAACCCAAAACCTCCCACCCAAAAAGTAAATTAATATGGCTATGGAAACCATTGTGCCACACACTTTGTCTTATTGACCCTCACACTTGGTTATAAAATGCCATTCAAATGGTTCAAAGGGAACCATGGAGAATGATGGACAATACATAAGAGATGAGCGTGCAAGTAGGAAAATGAAGTCAGGAATATTAAGAATATTGTCAGAGTATATGTTAGGGAATATTTCAAAGAATATTCTCTAAGATGAATATTTGAGGAATCTTTAATATTCCCCGAGGGGCAATTTTTACGGTGTCAGAATTATACTCATTTGAACCAAAATTTCACCAGGAGTCTAATGACATAGTCCATTTTCTTATTTGAGTAAAAAAATTTCAGTTAGCCGCAGAAAAAAATCTTTATGGAATGTTGAGGAATCATTGAGATTCCCTAGAGGCCCGAAAATTCCAGTTTAGGAACTAGGCCGACATTATACTCATTCTTATCTATTTTCACAAGGAACGAGATGGTGTGATCATTTTCTTCATCTGAACAACCAAATTTTAGATAGCCACTGAAGATAATCTTTAAGGAATATTTGAGATTCTCAAGTAGCCCAGATTTGACCAAGTTATAAAGGGGTCGCGTTTATACTTAGATTCCACGGTTTTTCACTACGAATTCAACCGTGAAGTTTCTTTCTTAATTAGAGATGTGAATTTTCAGGCCATCGTTGGAAGTGGAGGTATACATTCCCTAATTCCATGTATTCTTTTGGTTTTTTTAAGATGATGATTTCATGTTGAGATCCATGTATGCCACTATGTGAGAGGATCCTTGTATGCCACTTTATGTGATAGTTTTTATATTTCATCATGCTAAAGTTGAGCTTATATGAGTGAGAGTTCTTATAGAATAACACCTTATGGAGAGACATGCCACTCTATTTAAGGGATTTCTCCTTGTATTGACAAATATTAGATCTTGTACTCATCATCATCTTGTAGTAATTAATGAAGCGACCTACCCACTCTTGACCGAGGGGTCAGAGACGTAGCCCACACTAGGTGAATTTTGTCATCAAGTTGTTTTTTATCTTTAATTTGATAGTTTATTTTATGTTTCCTCTTTTTTAAACTATGCACATGTGGTTTTTCACAATATTTCACATGCGATTATGCTAACGTCACATAAGTAAAATAACTTGGTTAATTCTAGTAGCTGAGAGAATTCAGATCACTATCATCCTTACAAGAGGAGTGAGAGGGGATATTTTTTGGATGAGTTCAAGAAATCGAAGCCTCCTACATTTGATGGGGATCTAAAGAAACCATAAGATGTTAAGGAATGGTTTCTTGGGATAAATATTTTTTTGAGCTGCATGACTATACATAGAATATGAAGGCCAAGATAGTTTTTTTCAGTCTCAAAGGAAAAGAAAACATATGATGGGAAGATTTGAAACATGTGACAGGCATTAGGAAAGAGTAGGTTAGTTGGCAAGAGTTCAAGTTACTTTTTCGAATGAAGTATTTGTCATAGAGGTACTATGATGGTAAGGCTAAGGCATTCTATGAGTTGAGTATGGTATCTATGACAAACAATGAGTAAATGAATAAGTTTATGGAATTTTTGAGGTATGTTCCTTACCTTAAAAGTTAAGGATGAGAATATGAAAATTTCAAAGTTTGATCAATGGATTTCCTTTAGAGTTCAAGGATCGGATTGAGTATCAGGAGCCTTAGTTGCTAGAGGAATTCATTGGGAAGCTAAAACATAGTTATGAGAAAACAAAGTGTAAATCCAAGCCTAAGCGAGATTGGAAAGGGAATGAAAATACTAAAGGAAATTGGCCACCAGAGCGAGCAAGACCTCAGGATGTAGGTGAAAAGGAAAATGTTTCTCCTTACAATAAGTTTAATGCGGTAGAGAAGGTACATGGACCCCAGGCTATAGAGAAGAAGAATAAAGGTAGTGGCAAAGAATTGTTGAAGTGTTGTGTGTGTTCTACAATTTGATGGTTTCCTTTATGTTTCCTTTTTTTAAAAGATTTAAGATGTGGTTTTCCATACTCTTTCACATGAAATTTTGCTAACATCATAGAAGTAAAAGATATTGGTTAATTCCAATAGCTGAGATAATCTGAGTCAAGTTTGGTATCAAAGCGGTCTTCTTGTTGATGTGAATTGTGAGTGTGAATGATAACGAGAGATTGAATGTGAAAAAAAAAAACATAAGATGACATATATCTCTATGAGGACCTCCTCAAGATGGCACACATGGTAGATATAATGTATGCAGATTATGAGGAGAAAATGGAAAAGGAGGAAGAAGAGAAACAAAGAGAAGACAATGATGCTCCATATCCATATTTGGGTGAATATTATTCTTCTTCATATTATTCTCATTATTCAAATGAGGATATTAATAAAATCCTTCAAGCATAATATGTTGAATTGAAGAGACTTCTACAAGAAGCAGAAGAGGAGAATTAGAGATTGCAGCTTCAATTATGACCCATGGAAGAGGCCTTGGAAAATTTGAAGTGAAATGAAGGCTTAGAGAGGCCATCATCACCAACTTCATAATCAACAGTTGAGGTAAACAATGTTAAATTTTCAGTTTCATTTTCACATAATGTTATTTCTGTTGGAAGCCTTGAGGTACCCATTTTAGGAAGAAACATGAGACTCCGTACCAAGATGGGGTATAAATGAGGAGAACTTGGTGTTAATGGCCAAGGAATGACTCAGCCATTGGAGGTTGTACAAAGACCTCGATTTTAAATATTGGGATACATATAAGGGGAGTGTTAAAAGGTAGAAGAAGCTTTCAAGATATTGTCGAAACTATTGAGGAAAGAGGATAATGGGAACACATAACAATATTCCCATGACAATGCACATTATAGAGGTAGATATAAGGCACACTCTCATCCCCAGAATTGAATCAGAGGCAAGCAAGAAAGGTGTAATATGTCTAATTATGCTAATGTTCCTTTTGATAACAAGCACATTGTTAATGATGAAAAAAAATTGTGGCATAGAAAACCATGTAGTTTTTGTGACTTGTATGACCATGATGTTGCCAAGTGTTGGAAGAGGATGGAAACAAGAAAAATGATGAAACGTGAAATTCCTTCTCCACATCATGGAAAGAATAAGATTATGCAGGTATCGAGAAAAAATAAATTTTGCAATCATTACAAAAAGGGTGGACATTAGAGAGCCACATGTTGGGAGCTCCATTCATAGCAGTGTCTCATCATAGGAAAAGTATCTGTGCAGGAACAAATCAATGAAGCTTTTAGACAATAGAGTAAACTCCATAATGATGACCCATTCACTTTGTTAAGTGAGATATGGTTTTATTAGATATGGTAGCTTTTCATGGCCTCATTTTGTAAATCACATGTTGTGAAAATATTGTAAAAGTTATGAAGTGCTTTCCGGCACCTATGAAAGAAACATGATGTTTTTTTTGGAATTTTGTTAATAGCTAGGGTATTGGTTTTTGTTATGAGTATGATATAAAATTTACTAAAGAGTGTTTTATAAACTCTTAGTAAGTGTGGGGTTTTTCTTGGGTCTTATTTGGTCTTGTATAAGAACATGTATTTTGAAAAGATGTACTACAGGTTTGCAGAGAGTAAAACTATTGGAAGAAAGAAGGTGAAGGAGAAGGAAGTGTGGCTTGTTAGGGCACTTTTTGTGTAGATAATGGAGTACAACATATTGCAAATAGTGTTGATGATTTTGGAGGACAAAAATATCCTAAGTGGGGAAGAATGATCCAAGTAGCTCTAGAAAGGCTCAGAATTCAAAGGTGGCTTTGGAAAATATAAAAAATAAATGTATTTGGATTTATTTTAAACTAGGACCAAGTCATAGGTCTTGGAAATAACTTTCCAATGATGAAAACAATGCCTCAATCTGAGTTCGTATGCGAAATTTATGCTCAGTAAAATTTTCCCTCAAACTGGGAAAAAATCAAAGTCAAAGTCAACATTCTGTCACATGGAAGACCATATAGATGACATGTGGCATAAAATTAAATAGACCTAGTGGGACCCAAAAAGATAATGTGGAAGCCAAGTCAACAAACCAAGTGGATCCTGTTAGCCACCTATAAAATTTGTTATATCAAAAGGTGGCTAAATAATTTTTGGAGCCTTCAAGGAACAAATTTTATTGAAAAAAGTGTTGGCTCTTGAAGACTCTTGAAAGGCCCCATGCCTCTGTCAAAATCTTCACTGTTGTGCTCATTTCACATTCAGAGATCCTGCTAATTTCAAAGACATAACACTGCTACACAATCTCTTTTTCCCCTTCCTCCATTAAACAACTAACCTCATTTTCTACCCCTTTCATTCTCATAAAAATCCTTCATTTTCATATCTTTCTCCTTCCCCTTCATCAAAACCCCAGTGATAAGGTTTAAGACTCCTTCTTTGCCTTATTGAAACCCTTAAACCCTTGAAAAAACATTGAAAACTTCATAAAAATACATATTCTTGTGTAAAGTTTTAAGCCCCCTTGGGCTGAGTCCCTAACCACTTACCCATCATGCGACTTGGTGCTAGAACCATGCGCTAAACCCATATGGTGCTTATCGGCATCAGAACTTTTGGCAAGTGCATATGTTGTGTTACATAAAACCCTCTGATGCCGATTAGCCCTGGTCTTACTATCTTCCATACGTCCCATGGCCCCGCAGACGGGCGCCGAACCTTATTGCAAATATATTTTTCGCCCCCAAAGCTTAAACCTTTGTTATATAAATGTTTGGGTTTTAATATTTTTTGGTCATTAACTATTCAAAACCAAGCGGGATTCATCGCACCGCTTTTAAGAGGAAGGTGGTTTTTTCCCGATCGGCAACGATGCCATTCACCGACCGACACGTGGCTTTGAGCACTATTGAAAAACCACCCTCATCGCGCATTAAAGTTCGACTGTGGAGTGGGCGCGATATTGATGCACGCCGTCTGAACTGAGGCCGCTCATTGAACGGTGATCGCGCTATGAAGAAGCCCATGTGATAAGAAAAGGTACGGCGTCGTCATGAAAACATCTCCACCGTTGATCTGATCTGCAGATCAATGGTCCACATTCAATCGCCTCGGTCCCCCTCATCCACAGCAGTGCCGGTGGTCCCAGTGCCACATCAGCGTCCACGCGGAAAAATTTAATTGGGTCGGGTCTTCATTGGTCCTCGCACAGTCATCCAATGCGGACCCGGAGATTTTATGCAGCATAATTTTATTAACAGGTTTGAAGTCCGGGGCATGTTTCTAAGGTTTGTGGTACCCAATCTCCATCGTTGATCGGATGGGCCGATCTCATCCAATGGCCCACATTCGCCCCGAGATCCCCACACATTTTTTAATCATTTTTCTCCAAAATAAAGGTTTTAAACCTTTGTATCCACTTTTAATTTTGCCAAATAATGTGACCCCTTCACGTTATTTATTCACCTCTACTCCCGACCGTCGATCTTTGCGCGATCGGCGGCTCCGATTTAAATTCTTCTTCCGCCTTCCCTTTAACTTCTTCTGATCAATCTCAGCCATTGGATGATGCCATCCAACAACCACGCTCACCCCACATGTCCTTCCAGAGTAGTAAACCTATATATGCAGGATTTCATAATGTTTTTTGTATTTTGCAGGGTATTAAATGGTTTTTTCGCCATACTGAAGAAAATTCAAAGGCTGAGGGTGACGATCCTCCTGCCTCCTATTCATCAAAGAGAATCATTCGCAGGGTTTAGACTCCATGTTTCATCAATGTTTCATGAGGCATTGATGTCATTCGACCCCTGCGCAGCCCTGCAAACCAGCAAAACACAGTGAATCACGCACAAATCAAAGAGTATCAGTGTCAAAGACAGGAAACACACCAGAACAGAAGATTGAAGACACATCCTTGGGGATTACATCTAAGATGGTTTATCAAAAGCCTAATCCCCAATTAAAACACAGTTAACAGAAAAATCATAAAGGTTCATCAGACAGAAAGCCTCCACCGCCACATCTGAGGCAAATTGATTCCTCTCAGCTACCACAGTGCCACCTGTGCCTCAAGGCTCTCAAACAGAGGCCGAAGTTATTGATCAAGATCAGGTATTTCCCTCAGCGCAGCCAGAGAAGTTAATTCTGCTGATATTTGGCATTAAGTTCATTAAGATGAGAGAGGGGTTGGTTGATTAGGTTGCTAAACTTTGAAATGTAATAAGGCTGGAAACTTATGATTGTACATAGTGTTCACTGGCTCTTGAAGCTCTGCTTGTGATAGATAAGTTAGTCTGGGGAGTATAGATGATTGCTAAACTAAATCATTGGACTTAAAGCTGTAACTGGTTTGAAGCATCAATACAAGCTTATTTATGGGATCCTGGTCTATGTTGACGGTGACGTTTTTCTCATTGTAACTTGTTATTTTGTTTCTATTTTCACTGTGTTCATATTCTCTTATAAAGAACAGTATGCACAGAGTTAGGACCTACTGTATATCAGTACCCTTCTCTGACTAAAAATCTTTATCTGAATGTTTTCTTCCAATCTATGTATTTAGGAATGATTTAATTCAGTTTAAGCATAGGAATGTTGGTGTTCCCTAGTCTTATTGTCTTAGCTGAATGTTTTTCTTAAATGTTGTTTTCAGTATATGTTAAGTAAAGATGAACTAAGGAAGATATGGTGAGCCCTGGTCCTAGTTTTATCCCAAAGACTGTCTGAAAGTTTCCCTTGGAATGTGTTAAAATCTGGCTAGTTTAAAAGTACTTACCAGATCTTAGGCCATTCTATGTTATCTTTGTGTGTGTCTTGAAAGTAACCTAGCAGAGCAGAGCTAGGAGAAGATTTGTGGTGAGCCCGACCTGCTAGTTTTTACTCCAACAGTTGCCTTTAAAGTTTCCCTTTGTTTTAAAATGTTTTCTATTGAAAGTATATCAAAGGCTGGCTAGTTTAAAATTACTTACCAAATCCTAGTTTACTTTTATGTTTTTCTTAAGTGTTTTTCAAAGGCTGGCTAGTTTCAAATTACTTACCAGATCCTAGGCTACTCTTTGTTCTTCATCTATTTAATTCCCCTTCTTTTTGTCTCATTCCATTCCATAAATCAAACTTCAAAGAGATCCTTAGACATAGATGACTTGCCCCATGGACCACTCTTGAACCTGCTATTTCAATTAAACCCTATTATGACTCCATATCCCAATGGACTAAAACCTGCAATTATCTATCTTCCTGGCCAAAGCTTGTTCTACTTACTTTCAACTTCACACCTTTGAAACTCTTTACAATTGGAACTTTCCACCTCAAACAGTAATCATGCTCAACCATCCAAAAAAAAATCAAACCCTCGGCCTCCATAGCTAGCCTAATATCATTAACCAAGCTTCAGAGACAAATCCAATCTTTACACTTATTGGAGAGATCCCTCTCCGGATTCAGGAGGGCTAGATCCTAGAATCCCAAAGTGGTTGAAATGATGTTTCTCCCTGCGACCGGACTTTGCCAATCTTGTTGATTACAGGGAGCTAACATTTTTGGTGACTCCGCTAGGGATCAAACCCATAATCATTTTCATTTTAAGGTAACCATAGGATATCAGAGACTTGTTTCAAAGAAAATTTTCTATGTTAACTAGCTGAGCCACCAGCAACTAACATTTCTGGTGACTCCGCTGGGGATCGAAGTTGAATTTTCACCTTAGGTTCCCTTAAAAACTTCATAAAACCTTGTGAGTAAAAAGCAGCCTTTTTCAAGCACTACCAAACCAATGGTAATCATTATGAAAACTTGTTTGAATCAGTTACAAATTGGGTAAAACCTAGGATTCTCATAAGAGTTTGTCTAACCTTGAAAGATCAGCTGACTTAGCCATAACAGTAGACTGTCTTTGTCTCATAACCGTAGCTAAGTTTTGAAACATAGTTAGCACATTCTTAGAAACCACACAACTGAAAAATAACTCAGAAAATCCAAAAATATTTCAGATTGGTATCAAATAAACATGGTGGTGGACCATAAAACCTTTTACCTCCTTAAGAGCTAAAAACTTCCACTGGGCAACTCCACAATCCTGAACAGACCTTAAGACTCCACTGGGAAGAACCCTTATCATCGTAATATCATTCAAACTCAGTTAGAGGACTGTGGGATTAAAATTTGTGTAAACAGATTGGTTGACCATTTAAAGACTATCATACCTGGTTGAACTTTTCTTATTTATTTGGGTCTGAAAAACACAGCATAGTGACTCCTAGAAAGATTCATACTAGAGCCTATCCTAACCCTGATCCACCTGAGATAGTTGATAACCCAGAAATTATCCTTAGGAAGTCTCGTAGGATTAAATTATCAACTGTTTTCAGATCACCCGTGAGAGCTAATTCAGTTCCTGAAAATCTTTCAGCTCTACAACAATCACAAGTTGACTTAGTAAATCCCTCGAGAACTAGGTCTCTTGATGATTTAGATCAGATAGATTCTGAGTCTTCACTTTCATCTCCTGAAACAATTGAACATCTTGGTAGTAGAGAAATAACACCTCCTGATTTACATTTCCTTCACAACTTAGGTGTCTCTCATCCAAGATCAGCTCAACAATCTACTCCTGGTCCATCCACTTGTACTCACCCTACATCCACTGTTCAAACCACTCCATTCCAGCCCACTTTCCCTCTTGTTAATCCACCTCTTGTAAATCCACCTCCACCTCCTGCCATGGCTGCATGGTATGCTTCCTTAGTCCTTCCTGTACCATTAGTCAATCTTCCACAGGACTATCAGTCCAAAATTCCATTGTATGATGCTAGTAATGCTACAACTGCATCACAACATGTGGATAAGATGAATGACTACTTTGACAAAAATGAAATTGATGATGATTTTGTCAAGCTTAGATTATTTGCTCAAAGTCTGGGGGAGAAGTAAGAAAATGGTTTAAAGGCTTAACCCCCCACAGTATCAATGATCTCCAAGCCTTCCATCAAACTTTCTTAAACAAATGGGAAGTAAAGAATAATCCTCTCCAAGTCCTTTCTGATTACAAGAACCTCCATAGAAACACCGGGGAAATTGTACAAGATTATTGTACCAGATTTCACAGTGTATATAATGCACTTTACCCAGATCTAAAACCTCCACAAGGCTCAACTTTAAACAAGTTTCCTGAAGGGTTTGACCCTGAGATGGCCTATCAGCTGAGAGAAATAAATCCTGCAACTCTTGAAGAGATGCAAAAAGGTACTCTTTCTGTGGAAGTTAGCTTGATGGAGAAGAGAGCAAGAATGAAAAATGAAAAGAGAGTGTCATTTAGAGAGGAGTCTATGCCTTCTACTTCCAACTAGAAAATGGATAGAATGATGGAAGAGATGATGAAGAAAATGAGCATCCTTGAGAGAGCACAAGCTAGTCAAAACCAAACTGCTCCTCAAAACAGAAACCAGAACCAGAATCAGAATTTTAGAAGGAACCAACCTCCAAACAGACCTAGGGAAGATGATCAACAGATCATTCCTCCCTTTCATCAAAACTATGTAAGTGAGGTTGAGGAAATAGATGACATAACAGAGGAAGATGATATCAACATGTTGGGGGTAGATGATGATGACTTTGAAGTCCATTATGATAGAAAACAAGGTCTTTATACACCTTATGATGACAAAAGAGATGATGATGAAAGTTATTATCAAGACATGGAAAATGTCATCATAGAGTCTCAAAGATAATATGACCTTAGAAGCAAAACCAGTCAACAAACTCCCAACACCAAAACCTCTGACAAATCTCCACAAAACAACACTGCAACCAAGCCTAAAGTTGTTAAACAAAAGGAAAAAATAGTGACTGTAAATTCTGGTAAAGGTAAAGAGGAAGGCACTCAAAACAATGAAAAACAGAGTGCATACATTAGTAATACTAACACTTCAGCTAGTACTCCTATTAGAAAAACATTTGTCAAATGTAAATAGAACAAATTAGCAAGCTGATGTTGCTGATAGAGTGGAAGCTAATAAGGCTGAAACAAGTACTTTAAAGAATCAAATTCCTTTCAGACTAGAGCAAGAAATTTCAAAGATTAAAATCTCTGTTCCCCTCACTGAGTTAGCTGCCAAGCATGTATATAGGACCCAAATTTTGAAGGCTTTAAATATAGAAGAAAATGAGGATACAATCAATCTTAACGATGACCAACCAAAGCTTATTTTTCGTCCAAAGATTGAAGGTAGATATCAAGAGGGACTTGTTCCTCCCTTTTATGTAAGTTTAAATGTTCATGACAAGATCTTGCACAACGCTATGCACGACTCAGGAGCTTCTCACAATTTAATGCCAAAAGCCGTGATGGAGAGCCTTGGTCTAGAAATCACCAGACCTTACAAAGACCTTTACTCCTTTGATTCAAACATAGTGAAATGTTTAGGATTAATCAAAGGCCTCTGTGTTAACTTAGCCCAGATTCCAGCCAAATGCTTAGTAATGGATATTGTTATGGCTAATGTGCCCCCAAAGTATGGAATGTTATTATCAAGATCTTGGGGGCAAATGTTACAAGGGACTATGCAAATGGACATGACCTATGCCACTATCCCTATTTTCAATCAGAATAGAAGACTTTACAGGGAGTCCCATATGAAATACACAGTTACAAGTCAAGACCGACCACAAAACTCTCCTCTGTATTCTGTAAATGCAGGCCTTGATTCTTTTATTATGTTTAACGATGAAACCCTTAGTGAACGAGTCACTTTAACAGGATTAATGGCTAACAGGGAGGAAGGGGAAGACAACGCAGAAGTGTCAAAACAGGTTGCTGCATTTGAAAACGTTAGCAAACAAAACAAAGGTCTTGAGCTACAAGTTATGTGTTCATTACTCTTAAACCTTTAAAATCAAGAGAACAATCTTCAACACAGTGAAAAACCTGAGGAGTTGAAACAAATTCAACTAAGTGTTGATATTCAACAACAATCAGAGAGCACGTTAGTTGAAGAGGACACTAACCAAGATGAAACCGAAAATAGTCCTCTGTGGAGTATGTATTTTGACGGGTCATGCACTAAAACTAACACTGGTGTAGGTGTCTGGATCTGCAACACTGAAAACAACCACAGAGAAAGCATTTCCTGCAAATTAAACTTTCAGTGTTCAAATAACATAGCATAAGATGAATCCCTTCTTTTAGGCTTACATCTATTGAAAAAGTTAGGAGCTGAAAGAATCAATGTATATGGGGATTCAGAGTTAGTCATTAGGCAAGTCAATGGAGAGTATAACGCAAATCATCCCAGACTTAGATCCTACCGAAACTATGCCATGGACCTTTTGGAAACATTCGAGGAGTCCAAATTGATTTTTGTCCCGAGAAAAAGAAATATTGTTGCCCACAATTTAGCCTTTGCAGCTAGAACATGCTTAACACCATATGAAACCAAAGACTGAACAACTCAGATAAAATTTAGACCAACCGTGCCTGATAATAAAAAGTATTGGCAGGTGTTTGACGAAGACAAACAAATAGAAGACTTCATGCAATTCAGAAATGAATTCGGACTACACAGTTCAGATTCAGATTATGATACAGACTGCAGTGAAGAAAATTTTCTTGGTGAAGAAGAGTCGTCTCCTAAACTTGTCAACATTAATCTTCTGATTGGAAAACTTGAAAATAAAACAGAATTGAATGCAGAGTTAGAAACATAGGCGTTAGAAACTCTGCACTCTAAAGATGAAATTTTGCCAAGCGGTCTGGCACCTTTGGAAGAGTTGTTTGATTTTAATGATGTGGCCAAGAAGCCAAAACTGGAACCTATAGAGATAGAAGTGGAAGAGTGCAATATAGGAAGTGAACTTAAACCGAAAATAATCAAAATGTCTAAAACTTTACCAACTTATATTAAACTCAAATACATGGAGTTGTTTAAATAATTTTCTGATGTTTTTGCATGGAGTTACGAAGATCTTAAATCCTATGACACTGGAATAATACAACACAAAATTCCCCTCAAAGAAAACCAAAAAACATTCAAACAGAAATTGCGCAGAATAAACCCTGTTCAGTTGCCTTTGGTTCAGAAGGAGATCATGAAAATGTATGAAGCTGGTATTATTGTCCCTATTAGATATTCTAAGTGGGTGTCTAATCTAGTGTCAGTTAGGAAGAAAACTGGAGAGATCAGGATTTGTATAGACTTTAGAGACTTAAACAAAGCTTCATTGAAAGAAAACTACCCTTTACCGAAGATGGATCATATTTTACAAAGGGTGGTAAGGTCTAGAAGAATTTCTTTGCTTGGTGGCTACTCAGGGTACAATCAGATCTTAGTTCACCCTGCTGATCAATTGAAGACAGCCTTTACTACACCATGGGGCACTTTCATGTATGTGAAAATGCCTTTTGGTCTAATGAATGCTGGAGAAACTTTTCAAAGAGCCATGGACATAGCATTCTCGGAAGAACTGGGCTTCTTCATCATTATATACCTTGATGATGTCACTGTGTTTTCAAAAACAGATGAAGAGCACTTAGAACACTTAAGAAAAGTTTTCGAGAAATGCATAAAGTTTGGAATATATTTTAACCCTAAGAAGACACTATTCGGTCTCCAAGAAGGTAAACTTCTTGGGCACATTATTTCTAAAGAGGGTATAAGGATAGATCCAAAGAGGATTGAAGCCATCTTGCAAATCTCACATCCTCGGAACATCAAGGAGTTGCAATATTTCATTGGAAAGATTAAATTTTTGAGAAGGCTCATCCCCAACTTGGCTGAGCTCCTTAGGAATATCAAAAACATGTTGAAGAAGGAGCAAGGGGTAAAATGGACCTTGGAAGCAAAGAAATCCTTTGAGCTGGTGAAACAAGCGTTAACCAAAACACCAGTTCTAATAAGTCCTAATTTTTCAAAAGATTTCTATATTTTTTCGTTTGCATCAGAACAAACCATAGTTGCTGTCCTTTTACAGAAAAATCCACAAGGACAAGAGCAACCTATTTCATTCTTTAGCAAGGCATTGAGGGATGCCCCTTTGAAGTATAACATCATGGAGAAGAAAGCTTTTGCTTTGGTTAAAGCTTTAAAAGACTTCAGAGTATACATCCTTCACTCACACATCATTGCCTTTGTCCCAAATTCAGTTGTTAAAGACATTCTAACACAGGACCTAGATGGTAAGAGAGGTAAGTGGATTTCTGTTATTCTTGAATATGATTTAGAGATAAAACCCACTAAGCTGATCAAAGGCCAAGGTCTAGCTAGATTAATGGCTGAATCAAATTTTGAAGTTCTTGATATAAATATGATTAATGTTTTGGATGACCAAGAAGGAATCTCAACTCCCATTGTTGAATCCCATTTTATGAATTCCTCTTGGTATGCTGATATTGTTTATGTTTTGCTTAATTTAAATACACCTCCTGGTTTGACAAAAACAAAGGCAAGGTTCCTAAAGTTAAAAGTTGTAAACTATTGCATTATAGATAGATGTCTTTATTGGAAAAATGCAAGTGGTATATTGCTTAAATGTTTGCCTGAGTTTGACGTAGAGAAGGTTAAGCATGATTTCCATGAAGGAGAGTGTGGAGGTCATTTGTACTGGAAGACAACAACCAACAAAATTTTGAGGGCTGGTTTCTATTGGCCTACTCTTTTTCATGATGTGCACAAGATGATCATAGCCTGTCATAAATGTCAACTTTTTGAGGGCAAAAGAAAACTGCTACCCATGCCTCTGCATCTAATCACTGTTGAAGCTCCTTTTCAATAGTGGGGAATTGACTTCATAGGAGAAATCCATCCACCATCTTCTACCCAGCATAGATGGATTCTCACTGCCACAGACTATTTCACTAAGTGGATAGAAGCCATACCTTGTAGGCAAGCCAATGATTTTGTTATCATAAAATTCATAGAGAATAATATTCTCTCTAGATTTGGCTGTCCTACCAAGATCATCACTGATAATGCAGTAGCATTTCGATCAAAGAAGATGGTTGAATTCTGTCACAGATATCAAATAACATTAGGGCATTCTACGACCTATTACCCTCAAGGTAATGGACTTGTGGAATCCTCGAACAAGATTTTAGTGAACATAATCAAGAAACTGTTGGAGGACAACAAAAATTCTTGGCACACAAAGCTAGTTCATGCACTTTGGGCTGGCAGATTGACCTTGAAGAAATCTATTGGCATGTCACCTTTCCAGCTTGTGTATGGTACTGATGCAATTTTTCCAAACAGCCTTGGTGTACCAGTGATGAAGTTGATTCAAGAGTTGCAGACTGAAGAAAATGACATGATCAGAAGAATAAATCAGACCATTCATCTTCAGCAAACCAGAGAGGAGGTTTATAACAAAGCATTGTAGAAGCAGGACAGCATTAAAAAGCTTTTTGACAGAAGAACAAAGGCCAAAAATTTCAATATTGGGGACAAATTTTTGAAGTGGGACTCAAGGAGGGAAGACAAGGGAAAGCACGAAAAATTTGACAACTTATGGCTTGGCCCTTACTCTATCCATTCAGCTGCTGGTAACAATGCATTCTTCTTACAGGAGTTGAATGGAGTAGGATTGTTTGGGGGCCCTGTCAATGGAAGGATTCTCAAACATTACTTCTCTTGATCCATGTCACGTTTGAAAGCCTTTTTATCTTTTTTCTCATTATCAATACTCCACCCATCATTGCATTCAAAGTTGTAAAAAATCAAAAATACAAAAACAATAGAAAAAGAAAAGAGGGCAGATTGTGAAAACAAGAAAGGTATAGCCACATACCAAAAAGAGAAACAAATCTAAAAGAGTGCAAGCTTAAATGCCACTCCTGAAAAACACACTTCTAGTTAGTCAAATAGCCTAACCTTGACTAATTAGTTTTAAATTTTCTGCTGATAGGATAGTGAATTCGATTTGCCAAACCATTTAATCTTGGCTTATCAGTAGATAGATTAGGATAGAAATTAAAGGTTCAAACATGCTCAAAATCTGAACCTAAGTTTCCAAAGAGAATGACACAAATCTGTTCCAAATTCTGAGTCAAAAAGGATGAAAATCTGGTTCCAATTTGCTCAAAATCCGAACCAGTTGATAAAGGAAAGACATCCAAAACAAAATTCAAAACAGAGTTGTAAAAAGGGGGAAGGAAATACTTTGAAATTTCAGATCTCAAGCCTTCCATTTTGTTTTTAATTTTCTGCAGAATAAATGTCTATGTGCAATTTTTTTTTATGCCATGGATCACAGCAAGTCAAACAGCTTAATCTTGACTTGGCCATTTTTAAAATTTTGTTGTAGAATTTAGTGAATAAAATCTGTTGGACAGTTTAATCCCAACAGATAGTAGATTAGGTAGAAAATCATATGGACTCAACTGTTTAATCTAAGTCCATGGAGAAATAAGGAGTAGAAATATATTAGATTTCCTACTTTCAAAAGAATAAAATGTTGAAAAAGAGTTTTCCAATCCAAGTGCACTCTAAAGAAGAAAAAATGTTAGATCTGTAGGATTGGGTAGGTAGACAGCTTGTTGATGAAAGATCCATTGTTTTTATGGCTGCTAATGTGTTTTCAGAACAGAATAAAATCATCCCAGCAAAGGAAAGGCAGCTCAATGGATGAGGCAACTGATCAGCCTCCCAGAGAATGCAAGTCTGAAGTTCTTGATGCCTTCAAGAAGGCACCATCCCCATGTGGAGCCACTGTTAGCCACCTATAAAATTTGTTATATAAAAAGGTGGCTAAATCATTTTTGGAGCCTTCAAGGAACAAAATTTATTGCAAAAAGTGTTGGCTCTTGAAGACTCTTGAAATGCCCCATGCCTCTGTCCAAATCTTCACTGTTGTGCTCATTTCACATTCAGAGATCCTGCTGATTTCAAAGACATAACACTACTGCACAATCTCTTTTTCCCCTTCCTCCATTAAACAACTAACCTCATTGTCTACCCCTTTCATTCTCATCAAAATCCTTCATTTTCATATCTTTCTCCTTCCCCTTCATCAAAACCCTAGTGATAAAGTTTAAGACTCCTTCTTTTCCTTATCGAAACCCTTAAACCCTTGAAAAAACATTGAAAACTTCATAAAAATACATATTCTTGTGTAAATATTTAAGTCCCCTTGGGCTGAGTCCCTAACCACTTCCCCATCATGCGACTTGGTACTAGAACCATGTGCTAAACCCATATGGTGCTTATCGGCATCAGAACTTTTGGCAAGCACATATGTTGTGTTACATAAAACCCTCTGATGCCGATTAGCCCTGTTCATTATAGCCCCGGTCTTATTATCTTCCATACGTCCCACGGCCCCGTAGACAGGCGCCAAACCTTATCGCAAATATATTTTCCGCCCCCAAAGCTTAAACCTTTGTTATATAAATTTTTGGTTTTTAATATTTTTTGGTCATTAACTATTCAAAACCAGGTGGGATTCATCCCACCACTTTTAAGAGGAAGGTGGTTTTTTCCCGATCGGCAGCGATGCCATTCACCGTCCGACACGTGGCTTTGAGCACTATTGAAAAAATACCCTCATCACGCATTAAAGTTCGACTGTGGAGTGGGCACGATATTGATGCGCGCCATCCGATCTGAGGCCACTCATTGGACGGTGATCACGCTCTGAAGAAGCCCATGCGATAAGCAAAGGTACGGCGTGGTCATGAAAACATCTCCGCCATCGATCTAATCTGCAGATTGACGGTCCACATTCAATCGCCTCGGTCCCCCTCATCCACAGCAGTGTTGGTGGTCCCAGTGCCACATCAGCGTCCACGCAGCAAAATTTAATTGGGTCAGGTCTTCATTGGTCCTCGCACAGTTATCCAATGCGTACCCAGGGATTTTATGCAGCATAATTTTATTAACAGGTTTGAAGTCCGGGGCATGTTTCTAAGGTTTTTGGTACCCAATTTCCACCATTGATCGCATGGGCCGATCTCACCCGACGACCCACGTTCGCCCTGAGCTCCCCACGCATTTTTTAATCGTTTTTCTCCAAAACAAAGGTTTTAAACCTTTTTCTCCACTTTTTATTTTTCCAAAATATGTGACCCCTTCACGTTATTTATTCACCTCCGCTCCCGACCGTCGATCTTTGCGCGATCGACGGGTCTGATTTAAATTCTTCTTCCGCCTTCCGTTTGACTTCTTCTGATCAATCTCAACCGTTGGATGATGCCATCCAATAGCCACGCTCACCCCACATGTCCTTCCAGAGAATTAAACCTATATATGCATGATTTCATAATGTTTTTTGTGTTTTGAAGGGTATTAAATGGTTTTTCCACCATACTTAAGAAAATTCAAAGGCTGAGGGTGACGATCCTCCTGCCTCCGATTCATCAAAGAGAATCATTCACAGGTTTTAGACTCCACATTTCATCAGTGTTTCATGAGGCATTGATGTCATTCGACCCCTACGCAGCCCTGCACACCAGCAAAACACAGTGAATCAGGCACAAATCAAAGAGTATCAGTGTCGAAGACAGGAAACACACCAGAACAGAAGATTGAAGACACATCCTTGGGGATTACATCTAATATGGTTTATAAAAAGCCTAATCCCCAATTAAAACACAGTTAACAAAAAAATCATAAAGTTTCATCAGACAGAAAGCCTCCACCGCCACATCTGAGGAAAATTGATTCCTCCTAGCTACCACAGTGCCACCTGTGCCTCAAAGCTCTCAAACAGAGACCAAATTTATTGATCAAGATCAGGTATTTGCCTCAGCGTAGCCAAAGAAGTTAATTCTGCAAATTAACTTAATGCCAAATATCAGCAGAGTTACTTAATATTACACAGAGCCTCAAAAGTCAAAAAAGAGCTCCCACCGAGCTTAAATATTAATGTAAATTGTCTAATACAGAGGACACCTATGCAAGCTTCTTCATTGAGCCCCCAAAAGGCCGAGAATCCATTAAGTCTGTATTAATTATCTTTAGAGATCTTTTATCAGATCTCAACTCCTCATTCTTCTATAAATACTACTGCAGAAGATGAGAGAGGGGTTGGTTGATTAGGTTGCTGAACTTTGAAATGTAATAGAGCTGGAAACTTCTGATTGTACATAGTGTTCACTGGCTCTTGGAGCTCTGCTTGTGATAGATAAGTTATTCTGGGGAGTATAGATGATTGCTAAACTAAAGCATTGGACTTAAAAATGTAACTGGTTTGAAGTATCAATACAAGCTGATTTATGGGATCCTGATCTATGTTGACGGTGATGTTTTTCTCATTGTAACTTGTTATTTTGTTTCTATTTTCACTGTGTTCATCTTCTCTTATAAAGAACAGCATGCACAAAGTTAGGACCTAATGTATATCAGTACCCTTCTCTGACTGAAAATCTTTATCTGAATGTTTTCTTCCAATCTGTGTATTTAGGAATGATTTAATTCAGTTTAAGAATAGGAATGCTGGCATTCCCTCGTCTTATTTTCTTAGTTGAATGTTATTCTTAAATTTTATTTTCATTATATGTTAAGTAAAGATGAACTGAGGAAGATATGGTGAGCCCTGGTCCTAGTTTTATCCCAAAGACTTTCTGAAAGTTTCCTTTGGAATGTGTTAAAAGTTGGCTAGTTTAAAAGTACTTACCAGATCTTAGGCCATTCTGTGTTATCTTTTTGTGTGTATTGAAAGTAACCTAGTAGAGCAGAGCTAGGAGAGGATTTTTGGTGAGCTCGGCCCTCTAGTTTCTACTCCAACAGTTTCCTTTCAAGTTTCTCTTTGTTTTAAAATGTTTTCTATTGAAAGTATATCAAAGGCTGGCTAGTTTAAAAGTACTTACCAGATCCTAGTTTACTTTTATGTTTTTCTTAAGTGTTGGTCAAAGGCTAGCTAGTTTCAAAGTACTTACCAGATCCTAGGCTACTCTTTGTTCTTCATCTGTTTAATTCCCCTTCTTTTTGTCTCATTCCATTCCATAAATCAAACTTCAAAGAGATCCTTAGACATAGATGACTTGCCCCATGGAACACTCTTGAACCTGCTGTTTCAATTAAACCCTATTATGACTCCATAGCCCAATGGACTAAAACCAGCAATTATCTATCTTCCTGGCCAAATCTTGTTCTACTTACTTGCAACTTCACACCTTTGAAACTCTTTACAATTGGAACTTTCCACCTCAAACAGTAATCATGCTCAACCATCCAAAAACAAAACAAACCCTCGGCCTCCATAGCTAGCCTAATATCATTAACCAAGCTTCAAATACAAATCCAATCTTTGCACTTATTGGAGAGATCCCTCTCTGGATTCAGGAGGGCTAGATGCTAGAATCCCAAAGTGGTTGAAACGATGTTTCTCCCTGCGACCGGACTTTGCCAATCTTGCTGATTACAGGGAGATAACAGACCCACAAACAGGTGATGTGGCAGCACCACAAGTTGACACATGGCAGGTGTAGAGTCCCATAATTTTTTTTTTTACACCCTTTTTGCATCCATATTTTCCTTCTTTTCCCATCACTATCAACTTAGTAAGGCAGAAATCACATGATTTTGACAAGGTGAAATTCTTATGTGTCCTATTTTTCATACTTCTTAATATGACCTATTGTTTTGTTAAATATCACATTTAGCTATAGAATTGATACAATTCCGCAGCTATTTCACTGATCTGCAGCTACCTCCATTAATAACAGGGTTCTGGTGCACCACCTTAGAAAAGGAGTATATGGGTAGATAGAGGATGATCCCTTCATGTATTTTCTCCTGCTTATCCGAGCCAATTCACCAAGGAGATCATACAGTTACGTGATCAAAGGAGGTATTCAACACGTAGCGGTGCTAAAAAACAGAGCCCGAGATTGTCACAATTTTGTCAATTTTCTTTCCTAATAGAAAATCAACAGATAGAGATATTTGTTTAAGTTTTTAACCTGTATAAGAATTCTAATAGATATCTATAGGCTTAGAGTTCGTGTATTGTTGAACACACTCTATAAAACCATAAAAACTCTATGCGTTCGGGGCGCGCCATCTTTTATTTGCCTAAACATTTTTTTTCAAGAATTTTATCTTAGTTTGAAGTTCCTATTTCATGAATTGATGCATTGTTAGCGTTAAGATACCTACTACGTTGTGGAGGGACCCTGCAAGCAGATCAAGTCATTGGCTTTTAGTTTTTAGTCTAATTCAAACACATTGCTATTTTGTAGTTCGAATCTGGTTAATGCTTTGATTTATGCTTCATTTTTAAGTTTAGTTATAATATTTCAGTGCTTTTTTATACTTATTTCCTAGATTCCTTTCTTAAATTCATTTTTCCATATTTTATATAGCTTAGTTCATTTCCTTTTGATTTACATTCAAGTTTAGAATTCGCAGTAGATAAAAACGTTGTTTTCATAGCATTTTGATTTAAGTTTTCAGTTAGATTTCAAGTTTCATGTTTTCATAAAACTAGGACTTGTATCTTATATCATTCTTTCATAGTTTAGAGTTAGTTCATTGTTTGTTGCAACATAAAAATTCCAAAAAAAATTTGTTAAAATAATAGTAGAAATTAATCTAAAACATTTCTTTTAAAAGGAGTTATCTTACAAACCATTTTTAACAACTCAATTCAATTGAAATTAACCATAGAAATAATATCTAACATAGATGATAGATTTCTCTAAAAACTCACTGATCCATAGGAATTTAACATTGATCCATAAATTCAAAAAATAACAAAACTCTTAATTCAATCCTCACTGTAACGAAAAATACTTCTAGCACATGTAGTGCACTTTCTCTTCATGAGTTTACTGACTCTACTCGAAAATTAATGCCTACATTTTAAGAACATTAAATTGACTAAACATTTTGGCATCGTTGTCGAGGAAGTGTAAATATTAGTCTTAGAAATAAAACATGATATGAATAGGGAGAGAGATTCTAAATTTAGGTTTATAGGACGAGGAAGAATTTTGATTCCTACATCATCACTCACTCCACCCCGACCTCAAAGTTCTACACCACTCACTCAAACTTGAATTCCATACTTATGTGGTCCACATAGAATTCCTAAAATCATAAGATATGAAATCGAGCCTAATTCACCTACTTCATCTATCGAAGCTTTAATTTAAGAGGAAAATCCCCCATCCCTAACTACAGGAGTAATCTTCTTATCATCTACAGGAGAACAACTTCTAGGACAAGAATTAGAAGTCCTGTGTTAAGAAGAAGAACAAGAAACTCATTCAAACTCTCCATTTATAGAAGAACCATAAGAAGTAGAAAAATTTGTTGTGGAACCAGATACTTACATTAGTTCTGAGGAATCCATCATGGTTGAAGAAGGAGAAGGAGAAGTACACAATGTCAATGGTGAACAACCTAGGATTGGAGGAGGAAGAGGAGGAAATAGAGGAGCTGGAAGAGGTAGAGGTAGAGGTAGAGGAGATCCAAAACCTTTTGGATTCCCTATTCATGATGAGGATAAAACATACACCATGAAAACTATTTCACCTACTATCCTCCCTAATTTTCATGGAATAAGAGGTCAATATCGAGAAACACTTCTCTTTGAATTTGAAGTACTATGTGGATTATATGATTATCTACATGATTCTGAAAAATTAAAATTGTTCCCTTCGACCTTAAAGGATTCAGCATTAAAATGGTTTATGAGTTTAGGGATGAATTTTATAGGAACAAGGGCAGAAATGAAAGATGCATTCTTAGAGAAGTATAAGGATTATTGTATGCCTCATAGCATGAAAAATTAATATTTTAAAATGGCACAAAGGGAAGATGAAAATATTGAAGATTTTGTCGAAATATTTCTTTATAATATTAAAAAGGAAAAAATGAATAATCTGGATGAGGAAAATTTGAAAGCTATCCTACTCAAATCCATAAGAGATGAGTGGATTTATCTCCTCAATGTAATGGGGAAAGGAGACATTTCTAAGTTACCATTTGGAGAAATTTGTGAATTATGTGTAGATATCTCAAGGGGTAAATCACAAACCGAGAAAAGTCCATCAAATCCTCTCTTATCAAGAATAATTAAATCTGCCATTCAGATGGTTAGTAGGTTATAATTAGGTATTTTTCTTCATAATTTAAAAAAAAAAAATTAGGGAGCCTTACTGAGAAAATTGACACCCTTAAATTATAGAAGAAGCAAAAAGCTGAAATGTTGCGTTATCTATCTTTCATCCTAGGTGTAGAAAGAAACATGCTTTGAGAGAACGTCCTTTAGACTTAAAAACCATAGAAACCTGTGTAATATGTACAGAAAATCATGATAGTAAATAATGCCCCTCTATACCAGGTCTTAGGGTTTTATATGGTGAATAAGGAATGCCAAATCAAGTAGACCCTTTTTGCTCTATTTCCAGAAGACCGTGGCAAAATCCTCAAAATCAAAATTTAAATCCTCAACAATTTGCACAATCTTCACAAGGTAATTGGAATTCACCTATGCCATGGCAACCTTGGTCTCAACCACAACCAAAATATTGGAATCAAGGGTGGAAAAATCCTTATGGAATTATGCTCAATATCAATAATATCCACCACCCTATCAAAATTTCCCACCATAATTCTTTTCTCAGAATAATCAATTACCTCAAGCTCAAGTTCAAATTACAAATCGACAACTTTCTTTACCATTTGCACAAAAACAAAACCAACTACCTGTTCAACCACTTCCAAAACCAAATAATAAGCATTTTTACAACATGGAAGGGTATAATTCTCAAACTTATATAATAATTTCACTAGATCTAAATAATGTTCAATTAAGATCTGGTAGAGTATTATAAATGAATAAACCCTCTATTGTTATTCAGGAAACAAAGAAAATTTCTCGAAAGATCAGAAATATACGTGAAGAAGAATAAATATCTCTACCTCAGAAAGAAAGTGATCAAACATAAAATATTCCCATAATTTCTGATGATACTCCTATTATAGAACAACCTTTAATATCTATTACAAGACCACCTTTTCCTAAAAGGTTGAAAATTGATAAAGGAGTAGAAAAAAATCACATTTCCTGATTATGATATGATGGATGAATTGAAAAATATTTGCATAAAAATTCCTTTATTGCAAGCTATAAAAGAAATACCTATTTTTGCAAAAACAATTGAGTAGAGTACCCAAAGAAAAAGAAAAGACATAAAAAGAATCCAATTATTCAGAAGAATTGCAGACATCATGATGGGGAAGGCAACAATGTAGAAATATTTATATCCAGGAAGCCCCATTGTGAAAATTTACATCAATGGAATTGAAATACCCAACACACTAATTGATCTGGGAGAAGCCATAAACATAATGAGTAAACAAATTATGGATAAACTAAAACTTCCCAACCTTCAATACACACCAACATTATTACAATTAGTAGACAGGTCAATAATTAAACCTGGTGGTGTGTTAGAAGATATTTTTTATCCTTATATTCTTGGGAATATCCTGTAAATTTCATGGTTTTAATGCCCAAGAATAATTTAGGAGGACATCCATTAATTATAGGAAGACCTTGGTTAGCTACATATGATGATTTCATCAGTTGTAGATCAGGAGACATCTTTATCTCAGATGGTAGTTCAACAAATAAATTTACATTATTTCTGCCTGCAAAAACAACAATAGGTATAGAAAGTGAAGAATGGATATATGATGAATGATATATAACCTATTTTCACTACTGCACAAACAATTGAGGAGGACCAAATTCTAAATTCAATAGAAAATAATGAACCCTCCTTATATCATGACAATAGTCATGCTTTTCAAGAACAATGTAATATTGAATATTTATCATCTAGACAAATGTTTTTTCCTTCTATGGAAAAATTTGGAAATTTTTCAATAGCAATATTTCCACAAAAAAACATTGAATATTAATGAAAATCTGGAAGAATTACAAAAAATCAACTAGTAGAGACCTTGCAAAAACAATCTTCTACTTATGTGTGGGAGTATACAGATATGAAACGAGTTAATCCAAAAAAAATTATGCATCATATATATATTGAAGAGAATGCTAGACCAATTAGACAACCTCAAAGAAGAATGAACCAAAACTTAAAAGAAATTTTTAAGGAAGAGCTACATAAACTATTGAATGCAAATTTTATCTAACCAATATTCGACAGTCAATGGGTTTCACCCCTATTAATCATTCCTAAGAAAAATGGAAAATGGAGGCTATCCATCGATCACAGGGAATTGAATAAAGAAACATTGAAGGACCACTTTCCACTTCCTTTCATAGATCAAGTCTTAGACACATTAGCAGGGAAAAATTATTTTTCATTTCTGGATGGTTTCAGTGGGTATAATCAAATTCAGGTAGCACTTGAAGATCAAGACAAAATCACATTTACCTGTCCATGGGGAACTTAAGCTTACTGAGTACTTCCTTGTGGGTTATGAAATGCTCCAACAACATTCCAAAGATTAGTTCTCGGAATTTTCTCTGATCCTATTCATGACTGTGTGGAAGTGTATATGGACAATTTCACAGTTTATGGTAATTCTTTTGAAGAAGCACTAGAAAATTTAGAAAAAGTTTTAATAAGATGTAAAGAAGCAAATATTTCATTAAGTCATGAAAAATGTTTTATGATGTGTAATGAGGGAATTGTTTTAGGCCACCATATTTTAGGAAATGGGATAAAGGTAGACTCACCTAAAGTAGAGGTTATTTCCAAATTATCAGTGCCCAATTGTCAACAAGATTTTAGGAGTTTTCTTAGTTTTACTGGGTATTATAGAATATTTCTAGAAAAATTCACAAAAATATCATCTCCACTCTTCAAATTACTTACCAAAGATTGTGAATTCAGTTAGGACTCTAATTGTCAAGATGCCTTTGAAACTTTGAAAAGGAAAGTCTATGAAGCACCTATTTTAAAAGCAACTAATTGGAAATTTACTTCCCACATATCTACTGATGCTTCATATACAACCTTAGGGGTTGTGTTGGGATAGAAAGATCTTACTCTTATGCCATTTACTATACCAGTAAACATTTAACTCCAGGAAAGCTAAATTATACTGTAACTAAAATGAAATTTTATTTATATTGCATGCCATTAATAATTTTAGAAATAACATCATTGGCTATGAAACTTTCATTTACACAAACCATTATTCCAGTAGATATTTAATGATTAAACCAATCACTAATGGCAGAATAACTAGATGGTTATTACTATTGCAAGAGTTTAACATCGCCATTTTAGATCGACCTAGAAAAAAAATACAGTTGTTGTTTTTTTATCTAGGATACAAAATGATAATAATGATATGCTTGTAGAAGATAAATTTCCAGATGAATATATTTTTGCAGTATCTACTAAATTACCTTGGTATGCAGATATTGCTAGTTATTTGGCTACAGGAAAATTACCATCTCATTTTTTCCGAGAGAAAAGAGGAAAATAATCCAAACAAGTGCTTCTTACTCATGGATCAATGAAGAATTATACAAAACAGGACCAGATCTCATCATCAGAAGGTGTGTACGAGAAGATGAGATACCAAAGATACTCAAATCTTGCCATTATGAACCATGTGGAAGCCATTTTTTTGACAAAAGAACTGCTTATTAAATCCTTCTCTTATTATATTATTGGTCTTCCCTTTTTAAGGATGCCAAATAATATGTTAAGAGATGTGACAGTTGCCAAAGGATGGGGAAACTTGTTCTTTCAGGTGAAATTCCATTGCAACCTCATGTACTCATTGAACCTTTGAGAAATAGGCCTTGGATTTTTCTGGTCCAATTAATGCACCTTCTAAAAAAAGAGGTATATTCTGGTTTGTAATTATTATGTTACTAAATGGGTAGAAGCTAAAAGACTTTATTTTGCTACTAAGAATGTTGTAGTTTCATTTATTTTTGAGGATGTGTTCACTCATTTTGGTGTCCAAAGGGAAATTGTAACAAATCATGGAACACAATTCACATCCAGAGTAGTAAAGAAGATGGTGGAAGAATATAAAATCAAGCACCGGAAGTCAACTCCATACCATCCCCAAGAAAATGGGAAATTTGAATCTACAAACAAGGTGATTGAATCCATTATCACCAAGACAGTACACTTGCACAGAAGGGATTGGGCATAAAAGCTTCCAGAAGCTTTATGGGCCTACAAAACTACATGGAGAATCACTACAAGACATACTCCCTATGAACTTTTTTATGGAAAACAAGTCTTATTTCCAATAGAGTTCCAGATCCATACCTATAAAACATCAGTCAAGTTGGGACTTGACTTATCAGAAGCACAAAAGCAAAGGATGGGACAAATCAACAAGATTGATGAGATAAGACAAGATTCTATTCAGAAGACTAGCATGGCTCAATAAAAAAGAGCTATATGACATTACAATACATCAAGGAAAGGAAATTTCATCCAAGAGACTAGCCACTACTCTTCGACTCAAAATTCAAGAATTTTCAAGGGAAGTTCCAAACTCACTGGCTCAGACCTTGTGAGACCGAAGAAGTTTTTGACAATGGAGTAGTGAGATTCAATAGAATTGATGAAGAGAAAATTTTTCTATTAAAAAATTGACACTGACTCAAGATCTATGAAAAGCTAATGAAAAGAGAGGAATTTGTCAAGATTTTTCAAAACAACTCTGCTTTAAAGTTGGTTGAGAAGAATTATTTTTCTCAACCTTAAAAGTTTATTTTCTTTCTATTTAAAAAATAAAATAAATAAATGAATAAATAAATAAATAACAAATTTTGTATAGACATGAAAACCAATAGATTGTTGGCATGTTTTATACAGAAAATTCAAGGTGAAAACCAAAATTCTTTTGGCACCTTAAATTTTCTCTTACCCAGTTTTTCTAGAAAAATTACATTCCTAAGCATCCCTTTCTTAAAATAATAAGTAAGCTACATAATTGATGATGTTTTGCAGCTTTGAGAGTTTCTGCAACCAATTGATAGGAACATTTGATGATCAAATAAAGGAAGAAGTGATTGACTCCTTATGATAAAGAGAACATGCAAGATGACAACCAAAGGTTAGCAAGAAAATAAATCAAAGGTATGTAATACTTTAATTTAACAATATAGGTCAACATATTATATATATGAATTATATGGACATAACATTACCAAAAAAATCAAAATCATTATTGTGAAAGGTGATAGTGTCATGACAAATACCTCATAGTTTTCCATTTCTGTTTCATCATCACAACACGATTCAAAGTCTCGATCCATTGATTTTATCATTGCCTCAATCATAATTATGATTGAATAACGGCTAATTCACTCACTTATACCTTCAGCTCATACCTTCCTTCCCTCCCATTTTCCCATCACCATTTTTCATTCTGCTCTGAAGAAAACCCTACCAAGTTCACTGAAAAATCAATTTCTGGATGCGAAACATCTTCCAACCATCGGTGTTATTGTCTGAAAAGAGCCAACATAGAAGAAATTATTGGAAGGATATCCACAAGAAAGAGAATTATTATAGAAATCAAAGTGGCTAGAATTCATGGAAAAATTTGATGGTTTCGATAAGGAAGTCACCAAAACTTTTACAAATTTTTTTGATGGCATAGAAGTGGAAATAAGAGACATAAAATTCACAGTGATAGAGTCTCTGATTGCAAAAGCCACCAAATTACCTTGTATAGGTGAAAAATGGTTCAAGAACATAGGAATCAAAGGAGATGATTGGAGGTCTTTCTTGAATAAACCAAGAATGGATATTACTATCTTCAAGAAAGTCATCCTCAGCTCTACGCTAAAAAATAAGTGGAGGAATTTTCTCTTAATCATCCAAAAATTTGTTACTTGTGAAGGTTGATTGGGATGTGTGTTTTTCTACCATATAAGATTGTTGATGAATCTTCTTGCGGAACATGAAATGAACCTTCCATATTTCTTGTTGAATAGTCTGAAAAAGATGTTAGGAATGTTCAAAAGAGAATTCAGTTCATAGAAAACAAAATGTATCACCATGGGCTAGTTAAAATACTTGTTGAATTCCATATTCAAAGTATAGGGGATACATGGGAAACCTTTCTAGTAATAAATAATTTTCAAGAGGAGACAAATGAACAACCAAGTAGTAGCAGAACTCAGAAGAAAAGGAAGGTTAGTGAGACATCACTCGAACAAGAGTCATAATAGAAGAAAGATTTCTCAAAGGATGACATGCCAATTGCAGAAATTTTATAGAAAATAAATACAAAAGATGTTAGAAGAAATAAATCCAGCAAAAAAATAGATATTTCACCTCAAAAATAAAATCCTAAAACTCCAGAGACCCATGCCATAGGACTAAGAATATGTACCATGCTAAGAATAGTGAAATAATTACCCTCAAAAGATGTGGAACACATTGATTTGGAGGCAGAAGAAAATATAGAAAATTCTCCGAGAGCTTCACCACTTGTCTACATTTCACCTCCTCAAAGTCTAGGACAAATTTTACGTATTGATCTAGTACAGAAAGATATTTATGATTACATATAAACATTGGAAAAAAAAAGATAAGCGACCAAGAGATCAGTTACAAATCTAGGAGAAGAGAAGGACCAGTTTAATGAACCACAAGAACCTCCAGTTCCCGACATCCTCATAAATGAAATCTTTGAACTGGAAACATGTTTATTAAAAGTGAAAATCAACCTTTGAAAGCTCAGAATGAAGTTAAAATTTCCAAGAGTGATAACCTCCTTCTAAATTTGAGTCTATGGTAGAAAAATAACAAGAAATTGAAATAAGCAAACAAGGCCATGAAGAGAAAAATCATTAATTTGAAATACAAAATCGTTATGAAGAAACCAAGGATGGAAGTAACAGGAAAGAGGGTGAAAAAGATAAAATTGGATGTAGTTGAAAAAGTGTCTAAGGATATGCAGTACCTTAACAGAGATGGAAAAATTGTGTGCTTGTATGAGGACATACAAAACCTTAAGTATGGGGGAATGTAGAGTCCCAGATTTTTTTTGTTTTGACACCCTTTTTTCATCCATATTTTCCTTATTTTCCCATCACTATCAACCTAATAAGGCAGCAATCACATGATTTTGACACTATTATCTCACATGACTTAGTTGAGGACCCTCATTTCCTAACCTATGGCGAACCTCCTTCTGTCGACATCAACACATTCATTCCAGAAGACAGGTCTAGAGGGTGGTGTTTCTTGGTTCCATATTCCATTCTTGTGTAGTGCCTCACATCAGGAAAAGGGACTTGTTATTTCCCTTTGACTTGATTGTTTCTCATCCTCTCAACTTCAACATGATCGAGATTAATATACTTGATATTTCGGTGATCTAGAAGATTGATCCAATGATTCCCGAGTATGTGTGAGATCGTTCAGAACTCATGAGGGGGTGGCCCTACATGTAGCCCCCCAAATGCCCGGATGACCTCATTTTATGCTACAGCCTCAGATGCAGCTTCACAAATTTTATGGGTTTGGCCCCAGCCACTTGCAGCGCCTCTAGCATGCATGTATCACTTAGATGATCCATTCATATTTTTAGAGCCCTTTGTTGTTTATCAGGGCTTATTTGGTTTTTCTTATATCTCGTGTACTCAGATATTATTGTATTCAATCTTGGTTTTTGTCCCGGGCATAGTATGTATGTGGGATCCATTATTTTTTTGTCTGGCCCATTTTTTGCCAGCATATCCTGTACTTTATAGCTCAATCCCATTTTATTGGGCACACCATTATTCTGTGTACATTGTCATCTTGATCAGCATAGGTATGCCTCCCATGCCTCACTAAGAACAGGTACCCAAACATTAAAGGAGACTTATCTCAGTTGTAGGTCTCATCCCCTCGGGTTATTTTCCTCTCTCTCTTCACTCTTGTTATGTATATCTCTCTCTATGACTCCCCTTCAGTGTCTAGTGATTATGTTCTTACCACGTACTTCGGTCATACGATTAGCTCCTAACGCTCTCATGTTGGGGGGCAATATGTTACACCAATTTTTAGTCATCTAACCATTTACAATTAGATGGATCGAAATACACTATGTAAGACCAATTTTACCATAGTAAAATTGCTTTCACTATAAGAAATAATTTAATAAACCATAGTTCATTAAATTATTTCTGGTCTAAACAGGGAACTCCATGAGGAACAATTAAGCAAATCCTTATTTATTTGATTTTCCTTTAGGAATAATTAATTAAACCATTGTTTAAATAATTTTCTTAGTCATATTTAACCCAATTAATGAAGAATAATCAAATAAACCATTATTTATCTTATTATTATTTAGGAATATTTAATTAAATCATTATTTAATTAATATTCCCTCTTAAATTTGACTAAATAATTTAGGAATAATAAAATAAAATCATTATTTGTTAAATTATTCCTTAAACCCATCCTTGAAATGATAAATAAATCATTTATTTGCTTTTTATTTATAAATAAAGGTATTTAACCAATTTAAATTCCTTTTCCCTCCAACAAAATATAATAAAATATTCCAAGCAGTTAGATCTATATCTTGGTTAATAAAATTTTATTATGCACCATTATCAATGATAACTCAATATTTTGTTATAAATAGGAGGGTTTTCCATTCATTATTTACCTTTGATCCTATTATCATGGTTGGACTTTGATCCTCTTATCATTGTCATAATTTGATCACTTTTTATTATTTTTTGCTTTTTGAGCTCCCATTGAGTTCAACGCATCTTGGATTTTCTACACCATTAAGAGAGAGAGAAACTTTTGATCTGAAACATTGAGGACAACCAAGAGCCCATCCCATTGAGGGGGATTGGTAAAATCATTCTTTGTTCCCTTCCCAGGTGCTAACATAATATAAAAATCTTTATATATCTTGCCTTGTCCATTGGATATTTGGAGAAACTCTTATTTCATTTCATTGTTTAGCCACTTTTACTGTATAGATCTGGGTTTTTGTTGAATTTGTTTCGACTCTATATTGCAGATATAAGGAAGTTAGACAACCATATTTTTTTTTCAGGTTTTTTTTCATGTGCAGCTAAAGTGATCTCTTTTCGTACACTTGCGTTAAGAATTCATTCTAACAATTCGCAACTCCACTAGGTTTTATTCAGATTCCTGCGTGACCAACTACTTCAATAACTATGGTTTTTATTTAGCTATTTTTAGTCTCTTAATCTTGTGTTTTACCTTTTATGCCCTAAAATAGTAAAAATTCTAACTTCTAAGTGTTTCTGGGCATTTTCCGCAGGTAATAGGTATCAGTTGTGCTAGAAATGACAATTTTTTCTATAACCTCCCACCCGAGACTCCCAGAATTGCAGCTCACTCTTTTTAGCCTAAAAATTGCAAGTCTAGGCTCAGGTCGCACCTGTTGGGCACAAAACTGCAATTTTAGCGGCCTATAGGTCAGTACCTATGAGCTGCAACTTTTTTTTGTATTTTTTCTATTACTGTCAGGGTTTTCCGCAAGCACTATTCAGGGTTGTCTGACCTCTGTCTTAGCCCATATTATGCCTAGATATGCTCATTTTGTCTCCTTGAAGTAGAACCAAGCCCCTTAGGGTTTCAGTACGCTCACACCTTTTTAGGAGGGGTTTACATGAGTAGGTAGTCTGAGATTTTGCAGAACTTTCATCCATTGTTTAGGGTCTGACCTATCCTTCTTTTATATCCTTTAATATTGGTTATTATTCCATCCAAAACCTCCTCTTGAGTTTTTTTGGGTCTCCCTCTTAGGGTTCCCCTTATTTCCCTTAGGGTTTTAACCTTTCGCCTCCTTTTTTTCAACAATTTTCCCTCTAGTTTCTTGCTATTTTCTGCACCTTTTTCAGCAGATCTGAGTCATTATGTCCTTAGACCTTAGATATTTTGGCCATATTATTTATGCTTTGAGTAAATTTTGCCCACCTATTAGAATATTTGTTTGGAAGCCCTTATTTTGGGTTGAATTTATGCATCTTTAGCTGTTTATTTTATTTTCATTTCAGTTTTATTTACAGTTATATAAAATTTTTGGTTTTTCTTTATACACAACCATCTCATATTAATTAAAATTAACACATAGCTTGCACAGACACACACCTAAAGAGAGGAGTGCTTGGTTTACACCGTCAATCCAAGTCATAAACATCGTAATTAATTTATCTGCCCCTCTGATGATCAGTACTGGATCATGGACTACAATGATAGCTCAAAATTCAAAGTGCTCGGAAGAGTGACAAATCTAAACGACCGGAAAGGTCTCATTGCTTCGATTCTGGTGCTGTGAACGGTTCTCAAAACTGAGGTCGTATGAAAAAGTTATTGAGGTTTGAATTCTCCAATAAACTCCATTTTTCAATTGACCAAGTTTGACTTTCAAACTTTGGTAAAATAAAAAAAAAGAATATTCCAGGGAATATTCCATCTGGGCGAATGATTTTTGGACAAATGGAATCTCCTTATTTGTTAATGGTTTTTCTTTGAAATTTCAAACCAATTACGGGCTACCATGTGGCAGGGCTAGAGGCTACCACGTGGCCCCCAGTTCATTGGTTAACAACGTGTTCAAAATTTTTTGAGGCCTTACAAGATTTGAACACCTGACCTTGCAGCAACCAACACACATGCCTACCGTTGTGCCACAGGGGAGGTACTTAACATATCATGACTTCCAATTGTATTTGTGCTTTGAAGTTTTCAACGGCGAAAAACAAAAGGGGCTAGCCCCTTAGGACTAGCCCGACCCCATCCGCCCACTGCTCGTGACCAGGGCCTCAACCTCAACGGTTATTATAAGCAATAGTTTGGCAGTTAGGACGGGCCCATAAGGCCAGAGAAATTGTTAAAAATTTTATGCAGAAGGTGGCAGTCAGATATAACTGGCGGTAAAAACTTTAAGTGGGTTAATTAACCACCAAAATGTGGATTTTAGCCACTAATCCTTTTCATTAGCGCATAAAATGCGTTTGACGTTAAAACAAGATTAACCGCCCTTAATCCTGCGATTAATGTTAAACTAATACGGGATTATATGTTGGTGGGATTTATGGCGGGTCTGAAATTTTCTCCCTTTTTCCAAAATTGGCGCTATTAACTGGCAGTCCTCCACATTTAGTGGGGTTTTTGGGGGACATTGGGCATTTTTCTTGTAGAAGTCATAATTTCCTCATTATTGAACCAAATTGGATGAAATTTTAGTCAATTTTGGGTCTCTTAAACATTATGAATATTTTTGCATAGGTTTTAGGTCGAATAGATGTGATCTTCAGTAGTTTGTGCTTTAAGGAAGATGAAGCGGCCATCAGGGCCACCATGAGGCCAAATCAGTTTGTGGCTTAGCCAGGGGAGCTAGAGTCCTTTTCCAGAGTTCCAATAGTATAAATTTAATAATTAAGATGTCTTGAATCTGATGAGATGGTTTTCAAAGCCTTTGGAGAACGTTTGAAGGCCGAAAATCTTAAGTAAAGTTCCAGGGGCCATTAGTGCCAGCTTTTGCTAGCAGTAGTGCAAGGCTTAGCCAGAGCTGCTTCAGACCATACGTAGTGAACCAGTGGTCATTATTGACTGAAAAAATAATTATGAATCTAATGACAGAGGTTTCAGAAATTTTTGAAGACTTCTAGAGGTAAAAAAATCAGTAGAGATGTTTTTATTGACCCTAGTGCCAAGGGTGTCGATAGGTTATTGAGGCGAAACCGGAGCATCTGGAGGCCATTTTTAATGAATAAATAGTCTATATTGACTAATTCAGACATTTTGGAACCAATGAAAGTGGTTTCAGAACATTTTGAGAACTTATAGAGCTCGAGAATCTGATGTGAAGTTTTGGGCAGCCCTAGGAAAATCGTGGAGGATAGCCTATTTTGGGGATGCAATGCTCGATTTGAGAAATTTATCAGTCGATATTTGGTTTCTGATGTGTGTTGGATACATAATTAGTGGTTGTAGTGATAGAAACATAATTATGAGGGATTTTGTGCCATTTAGAAGCTCAGAGTAGCTTAGTGCACTGACATAAGGAATCGCGTCAACAAGAACCTAAAATTGTTTACAAAGTTTGGAAAAACATTAGAGAGATTTAAATGGTATTTTTAGTCCTTTAGATCATTGTTGTATTCATTGGAATTAAGTATTTACTTGTAAAAAAACTTACCATAATCCCAAAGAGCTGAGTCATGATGACCAAGCTCAAAGGAGACGTAGCCCACAAGATTTCGGGTGAACTCCTAGATTAAAATTTCTATTGTGTTTGAATGATTATTTGCTGAATTATGTTGCTGTCATACATGTTAAATTGCAGCAGTAAAAAATGAACTTAAGACACATAAATAGTAAAAATTCATACACCACTTTTAAGTAAATAATTCTGCAAAATTGTCAAGTACAAGCTAGATCATTTTAATTAAAACTGAGTGGTAGGTTCTTGAAATACATACAATTTGTCCATACCATATTCAAATCATATGAGCCCTATATTATTAATTTTCCATCTTATTTGGGTATCTGTGTCTTTCCATCATTGTGCCCCCAAAGCGCTTATCTCGAAGACTCCTAGGCCTTCATCCTTAGTTTCCATTAGGAAGACTTACTCCAAAGCGTCAATTTTGAGTTAATCTTCCACTGAGCCCCCATACCGATTCTGATTCTAGTCCATCGGGCCCTCACTCTGATTCAAAACCTATTTCTACTCCACCTCATTCTGTCACCATGTCAGATGCCAATGTAGGTGCTAGTCCTCAAGCTACTGGTAGCCCCGACCCTAACTCTGGAGCTACTACTAATGGAACCACTACCAAAACAATTTTGACTACTCCTTTGCTACCTTTTATGGAAATTTTAAGCCTCCCGATTTCAGCCAGTTAATTAATGACCCTATACACCATGATACAAGTTGGTCTGTTATGCAAAATAAGCTTCCTTCTGTCATCCCTAAGTTCGAAGAAAACACTGGAGAAGACCCTACTAATCGTGCCCACTCCTTTCACATGTGGTGTTCGTCCAATTCTATCACTGATGACTCCATCCATCTTCGGTTATTCTAGCATACGCTCACTGGCGACACTGCAAATTTGTAGGTGGACCAAGCCTCTGCCTCACATTCCACTTTTGCGACTCTTGCTAAAACGTTTTTGTCCCACTTCCAGATACCTCTTTGATATGATACCGGTACCGAATTATTGACCACATCTCGTTAAACTTCTGCCACCCACATTTCTGATCATGTCCAAGAATGGCATAGAAGGAGGAGCATATGTCGAGCTCCCATATTCAACGACTGTGTCTATATAGATTGGTTTCTCAGAATAATTTTTCCTTCTATCTATTAGACCCATGTATTTCATGGTAAAACCAGGTGACTGATTATTGTTTTGATTTTTCTCACTAAAAATAATATTCCATGGTTATCATTTATTTTCAGAGAAAGAAAGGGAGAGCCTAACTGTCCAGAAATTTAGAAGAATCTATCTGCCTTTTCACTTCAGGGAAGGAGGAAAGGGTTGGTGATTAAGTGTGATAGTGAGAAAAATCCATACTGCCCTCATTCATTCCATCTGCCTTCTTCTTACCTTTCATTTTCCTAAATTCTGAACTCCAATTCTCTGAATCCCATTTAAACCCTAAAACCCACACACATAACCTTGCAAACTTATCCCTGTATAAACCCACTTATATCTAAGTTTGAAGTCTTAACACCACAACTTTTCCCGCCCACCGAACAATTGTGTTATACAACCACAAACCTTACCTCCTGCCCATACCCTGCAATTTTTAACCTTTTCCTTCTTAACTCATTGCCCAAGAATAAAACTTCACCGATGCGATTTGGTGGGACCTATATGACCTTTATACATTACTGAATCCTCATGCAAACCTTCATATTCTGCATTTTCCTTACCTTTCGCCTTCTTGCACTCTCTAGCATTTAGCGTGTTGCATTTCGCACTTCACACATTTTACAACTTACCTATTACAACGCCCGCAAGTTAAATGTCTTAACTTGCAATATGACCCAATCACAATTGCACATCGCAAGATTCAAAGGATAAGCGCCCAAGGGTAAATTTTATAGTCGCCGAAGTGTGATATGCGGGATTGGCGGGATCCATATTTCCCTCGTATACACCTCGAATTCTTGGAAATTCTTCATATTATGGTTCAGGCGACTTTTTACCATTTATTAACTAAATTCACTTATTCACTTAGAGAAGCCTGTAATGGGGTCCATCTCCCTATCGCAATCAAAAATCGCAGATTTTAAAGGATGGGCACTGGAGGTAAATGTTAAATTCGTTGAAGTGCGATATGCGATGCAGTGGGACCCAATCGAAATTCACAAATCATAATGTTTAAAGAATAAGCGCAGAGATAAGTTTTGTAATCGTTGAAGTATGATATGAACTTACGTGGCAGGGTCACGTGGCAGGTGACATCACAAGCTAACATGGCAGATGACGTGGCCCCAACCCCACATATCACATTTGATTCAAGGCGACATGGTAGGTGACATGGCAAGGTGATGTGGCAGGTGACGTGGTAGATGACGTGGCCCCAACCCCATAGATCATAGTTGATTCAAGATGACGTGGTAAAGAGACGTGGAAAGATGACGTGGCAGATGACGTTTCCCTGGCCTACATACTGCACCTAACAAGTTTTAAAAGATAACACCCATGGTAAGTGTTAAGATCACCAAACTGCGATATGTGATGACGGTGGGACCCAATCACAGTCGCAAATCAAAAATGTTAAAAGATAGGTCCAAAGGGTAAATGTTAAAGTCAGCGAAGTGTGATGTGCGATGCCAGGTGGGACCCGATCGCAATGCGCAGATCACAAATTTTAAAAGATAAGTGCTAAGTAAAAGGTAAATATAATGAAATGTGAAGTGCGATATTGGCACAGATGTGATGTATTCCAAAGAAAAGGCCTAAATATTTTCAAGTTTGGGTAGAGGCAGTTTGTGCACAATTTTATGAAGAAGCAGGCTAAACACAACGTGAAGGAATTGGGGTAGAATAAGCCCCAACAACGAGAAAAAGTGAAGGGGGTCGAGTCTGTTGATCAACAGTTGTCATTGATGTCAACCCAAGTAGCCCCAGGAGATACCCCAATATTGCATGGAATTTTTGACCTACCAAATTACTATATTCTGGGTCAAGAATTCTTTTGATGATTTCTACTTGTCGAGATGTTTCTGTTGATATATGGCACGTCATTTAATTCTTCACATTTTAAGAGATATTCATATTTTAAGTTTGTAATCCTAGTTAGTGTGATAAAACCCCATGGGGTTGTGGCATGGGTCATTGAAAAGTCAATAATTAATACTTTTTAAGCTCCTAAAATCCCTCCCACGTTCACTTTTTGAAGCCCCTCTCAACCTAAGCATTTATATAAATTGTGATCCTCATATCCTCCTTATGCAGGGATTTCTATATCTGAAAAAGGTCATCGTGGAATTTTCACTCTAACATTTTTTCTACGAAGGTTCAGAAGCTGAAACTTTTATGAGGCGAAGCCAAAATCCTGAGGAAGCTCCTATACAAATTTCAATTCAAGGTCCGCAATATTTTCGGTGATATGATCTGTGGAAGTCAGTGTTTTGGTAGGCTCCTGAAATTCATCTCAAAGAAGTGACCTTGGGAAAATTGTCATAACTCTCTCTCTGAGTATCAGATTGGAATTATATAAAACGTGGAAGATAGTGCGTGGGTTTTCATTTTCTCTGTATCAATTTTAGAGCCTAATGAGGAAATAGTGACACGTGGCACACCGTACAAGTTAGATCTACTAAACTAGTCCATAATTAGGCCATTGTAAGAGATTGGGCATAACTCTCCCTTGAATAATCCAAATTGGGTTAGACCTATGGCATTGGAAAGAAGAATTAGAGGAATACTACAGGGCCAAAAATCACATATTTGGTATCTGAAATAACAGAGATACACCAGATTCAATATCGAGCTCCTAGAAGGAAAGAAAACACTAGATCATCTGTTGTCAAGGGCTGCAAAGGACCAGACTTTATAGGGCAGCAAAACAAAGCAAGGTGCAACAGAGGGTAGCATGACAGGAGCAGAAACCAAGGTGCATAACAACAACAAGGTTCACCACATGAAGTCTTCAAGTGGGTAGCACTGCATACAGTCATTATAAAGGTATCATTGTACTAAGTCATTGTAAATGCATCATTGTAAAAATTGTACAAGTGTCTATCTGCCAAGAGTTGAAGATACAGTGTTGGGAGATCTAGGATCATCATTAGGTGGTTGTGTCATAGTTTGGGTTATGGTCTAGTCTGTCTTCTTCTTCTACATCATTCTATATAATTGTAAAGTGGAACATTTTCCCTGGTACAGGAGTCCATTCTTGTTTTATTCTTCTATAGGGTGGTAGGGTGGTGCTAGGGTGAGTTGTAGCTCATTAGGTGTTGGGGCATCCATTCAGTTGACTACTGAAGAATCTCGGGCGTTGCTTGTGGGAGATGGAGAAGAATGCTTTTCTAGATTCTAGGAAGTTGGAGTTTTATTTTCAATTGGAGATGAATATTAAAGAATTATTAGAAAAGCCTTTGGTGGTTTTTATCCCGGAGTGGGTTTCCACCTTAAAAAATGTGCTCATTTGTGTTTCTTTTATTTACTGCTATCATTGTACAAACACTGATAATAATTGAATATTAACTAATGCTCTAATTGAAAGGAATATTGATTCACCCCCCACTCAGTATTTCCAACAATTCGTATCAGAGCTTGGTTCCTTCAATAGCAGTTTAACAGCTTGAAGGAGGTCATGGAGCATACCAAGAATGGTGTACCTCTGTTCAATAAAAATAATTATGCACTCTGGAAAGGAAGAATGGAGGTCTATCTCTTGGCGCAAGGTTACGAAGTATGGGACAGTTTTCAAAATGGATTTACATCAACCGCGGATGAACAAGGTAAGAAGAATTTGGTAAATGATGCAAAAGAAAAGAACATTATTATCAGTGGACTCATTGAATCTACTTATCACAAGGTGTTGGGTTGTAAAACTAGAAAAAATGTATTGGAAAAGCTTGAGAATATATATGCAGGTGACTCAAATGTCAAAGAAGAAAAGCTTCAAATCTATAGAGCAAAGTTTGAGCAACTCAGAATGAAAGAAGATTGCAACATTGTTGCATACTTCCAATACGTTGATGAAATACCCAATACTCTAGAAGGATTGGGAGAGCCAGTTGACGAGAAGAATATTATACAAAATATTCTTAGAACGTTTCCAGGGAGATTCAACCCAAAGGTATTGGTCTTAGAATACAGTGAAAATTTGGACAAGCTCAGCAAAGAGGAATTACATGGAGTTCTCATAGCATATGAAATGAGACTTGATGAAGAAGAGGGAACTTCACATATAAAAACGGCGTTTGTTGCATCTAAGAAAACCAATAAGGAAAAACAACCTTAAATTGAAAAGACATGCACCTGCAAGTGTGTAGAAAATGCAGATGATGAAGAAGGTCTTTCAGATGAAGAATATGTTTACTTTACGAGAAAAATAAAAATTGTTAAGGGAAAATTCAAAGGTAAACTTCCATTGATATGTTTTGGCTATGGCGAGGTTGGGAATTTCGCAGCAAAATGTTAGAACAAAAGTGATGGCAACTCAAAAGGAAACAAAGGCTTTAAGAAATTCAATAAGCAAGAAAAAATGAAAGGATCCAAAAGAAAATTTCTCTTTAAAGAAGATAGCTCATCATTCGATGAAGACAGTGATAGCGAAGAAGAAGCCAATGAGAGAGTATTGTTTATGGCCAAGCACAGTAAACAAGAGGTATCAAATAACGAAGAAGAAGGGTTGACCATAGAATAATTTTCTAAGAAGGCAGTCAGGCTTATAAAAGAGCTCAGGGATGAGAAAATCCATTCCAATACTCTTGAAGAACATATTCAAGGTCTCAAAATTGAAGTTAAACAACACAAATGTATTTAAGAGTCACTTCAAAAGACATCGGAAGAAAGCAACCAAGAAGGGGAAGCATTAGAAGCCGAAGTTATCTCGCTATTTAAGGAAGTGAAGAAGGAAAAAACTGTCCAAAACTATGCCAACAGCTCAAGGGCAGTGGAAGAACTCATAAAAAATCAACGATCTTACAATGAAAGAATTGGCCTCAGTTACAAAGAAGAATAAGCAGGCCCTTCTACAACAAAATAAAATGAACCTATGAGATCTGACATGCATATAGACTTAATTGGACAAGATTCGCAAGAACATCCTTGGAATACGATTCCTAGATGAATATTTCCATCCAGGTACCAACATATTTTTCATGGCTATTATTATTCATGTGGAAAATTTGGTCATAAAACTGTAGAATTTCGCACGTACCCTAGGAACCAATACAATTCCAGGAGATCCTTCAAATATGAACCTCCCAGGGCTCAACAAAAAATCAATAGATTTTAACATTTAAGAAATAATATGGAATTTTACAAATGTCAGAACTTTAGACACATAGATAGAGACTACAGACTTGAAAATCCTCTAGAAGAATATTCGAAGCCACAGAATGAACGAACATGGAAGAAGAAGAAGACTGATAATTGTGTTGTCGCTCTCAAGGCTCAAAGCAACAAAGATGTGTGGTATGTTGACATTGGTTGCTCAACGCATATGGCCGGAGATAGAAGGAAATTTGTATATCTGAAAGAGAAGAAGGATGGAACTGTATCCTTTCGAGATGATGGATCTTCAAATGTTATAGGATCAGGTACCATCACTCTCGGAAGTAAAGATGTTATATCCAAGAATTTTTTATTGTTTGAAAACATGAATCACAATCTGCTCAGTGTTGGACAAATGTGTGATCAAGGACACACAATGCTATTCAACTCCACAAAATTTGAAATTAGGAAAGGCATGTATGGTAAAATTGTGGCTACAGAAAGTCGAGCTCCAAATGACATATATGTTCTGGATGAAGAAACTAAAGCATGTCTACTAGCTAAAGAAGATGAAATCTGGTTATGGCATAAACGAATGGGTCACATAAACTTTGACAATCTTGTCAGAATAAGAAAAAAAGGAAGTAGTACAAGAAATACTGAAAATATCAAAACCTTCCAACACACTATGTGAGGCCTGTCAGCACAGCAAGAAGACAAAAGTCCAATTTAAAACAAAAGAACACTTTGCATCACATCCATTGGAATTGATACATGTTGATCTATGTGGTCCTATGAGAACAAAAGGCTTAAATGGAGAATTATATTTCATGTTAATGATAGATGACTATACCACGATGACAGCCATCAGTTTCTTAAAGAAAAAATCCGAAGCATTTGAGTGCTTTAAGATGTACAAGGAGTTGGTCGAAAATGAAACTGATTTAAAAATAAAGTGTCTAAGATCAGATAATGGTGGAGAATTCACTTCCAAATTATTTGAGAAATACTATGATGAAAATGGAATAAAAAGACAATTTTCAACAGCACGAACATCTCAACAAAATGGAGTTGCTAAAAGAAAGAATAGAACCGTACAGGAAATGGGTAGGATAATGTTGAAGGACTCAAAATTGGATGAAAAATTCTGGGTTCAAGAAATTGATACGACAGTCTTCATTATCAATCGAACTTCTCAGAAATAATTGTAACAATACCCCATATGAATTATGGAAATGAAAACTAGCTAATGTAAAATATTTTAGAATCTTCAGAACCAAATGTTATATCAGAAGAGAAGTTCAAAATTTGGGTAAGTTTGAATCACGTGTTGATGAAGGTATCTTTGTTGGTTACTCACACAAAAGAAAGGCCTATAAATGTTATAATATAAGACGAAAATAGATAGTGGAGAGCATAAATGTTACATTTGACGAAGATGGTGTTCTAATGAATAATGATGAGGATCTAGAATCTTTGAAACTTGAGACAGAGGCTAAAAAAGACACAGATAATATTCTAGAACAAGAAGAAACTATCAACCAGGAAGAAGTGAATAATGATCATCAAGATATACCAGAAAAATAACAAGAAGCTCCTCCAAAGAGAACAAAATAATGGATTCAAAAGAACCATCCATCAAATCAAATCATTGGTGACATAAATGACGGTCGACAGCTTCGTTCATCACAACAAGCTCACATTGCTTTTCTAGCAACCTTTGGGCCTAACAGTTTTGAGGAAGCCAGACAGAATGAACATTGGGTAGTAGCTATGAATGAAGAATTGGATCAAATCAAGAAGAATAACACCTAGGAATTAGTTCCATGACCAAAATATAAAAATGCCATTGGGACTAAATGGGTGTTCAGGAACAAATTGAATGAAGATGGACAAGTTACCAGAAACAAAGAAAGATTGGCTTGCAAAGGCTATGCATAAGTGGAAGGAATTGATTTCGATGAAATATTTGAACCAATTGCCAGAATGGAAGCCATTCGAAAGTTTCTTGCCTATGCATGTTCAAGAAAAATCGAAGTCTACCAAATGGATGTTAAGTCAACATTTTTGAATGGAGAATTAGAAGAAGAAGTTTACATCGAACAACCTGAAGGTTTTCTACTATTAGAAAAAGAAGACTATGTTTGCAGGTTAAAGAAGGCTCTATATGGTCTCAAACAGGCTCCTAGAGCATGGTATGCTCGTCTTGATGGATATATACATCTACAGGGGTTCAAGAAAGGTACTATTGATAGAAATTTGTATGTACAAATAGATAAAGATAATTTAACAATCGTTTAGGTATATGTGGATGATACAACATTTGGTAGCAATGATGATCAACTAAGTAAGAACTTTTCTACAAATATGTAAAGTGAGTTCAAGATGTATTTACTTGGTGAGCTGAAATACTTCTTAGGGCTTCAAATATCTCAGCAAGAGAAAGGAATATTTATATGTCAAGCCAAGTACATCAAGGAAATGCTCAACAAATTCAAAATGGAATATTGCAAACCCGTCCTTACTCTGATGGTAACAAGTTGAAAATTGAGCATAGATGACTCATCTAAGGATGTGCATCAAAGGTTGTACAAATCTATGATTGGTAGTTTTCTATATGTAACAGTCTGCCGGCCAGATGTTATGCAAGCAATTGGACAAGTAGCAAGATTCCAAGCAGCACCAAAATAATCACATATTATTGCTGTCAAAAGAATTCTTCAATATCTAAAGGGCACAGAATAATATGGCTTGTGGTATCCCAAGGGTAACAATCTCATTATTCAAGCCTTTACAGATGCAGATTGGACAGGAAGCATTGATGATCATAAGAGTACTAGTGGAGCAGAATTCTATCTAGGTGGTTGTCTCGTATCATGGTTGAGAAAAAAGCAAACCTCAATCTCCTTATCTACAGCAGAAGAAGAATACATTGTAGCAAAAACATGTTTTACTCAAGTCCTTTGGATTAAAAAAACTTTTCAAGATATTCAAGTACAATTCATTGAGCCTATTCCCATATTCTGTGACAACGCTAATGCCATCAGCATCTCCAAGAATCCTGTCATGCATTCAGAAACAAAACACATTCCGATCAAATATCATTTTGTTAGAGAAAAATTCACTGAAAATAATATCAAACTGGAGTATGTTGGTACAAAAGAAAAAATCGTTGATATCTTCACTGAACCTTTACCTTGTGAAGCATTTGAATATCTTCGCCAGAAGCTTCGTATTCTCCCAAGTTCTCATTAGATTACAAGTCCGCAGGATGTTTTTGTGTCAGGGGGAATGGAAGTGTGTACAGGTCTGCAGGATGCTTGTGTGTCAGGGGGATTTACCATTTTCCATTGATGTCAAAGGGGGAGATAATGTTGTAGGAAGAGGTGTCATGATCACAGGGGGAGTACTTTTGTTTCCATCAATGCCAAAGGGGGATATTGTTCATCAGCGATTGTCATTGATGTCAACCCAAGCAGCACCAGGGGCTACCCCAATATTGCATGGGATTTTTGATCTACCAAATTACTATATTTTGGGTCAAGAATGATTTTTATGGTTTCTACTTGTCGAGATGTTTCTGTTGATATATGGCACACCACGTAATTCTTCACGACTTGAGATATATTCATGTTTGAAGTTTGTAACCACAGTTAGTGGGATAAAACCCCATGGGGTTGTGGCATGGGTCATTGAAAAGTAAATAATTAATAATTTTAAGCTCCTAAAATCCCTCCCACATTCACTTGTTGAAGCCCCTCTCAACCTAAGAATTTATATAAATTGTGATCCTCATATCCTCCTTATGCAGGGATTTCGCTATCTGAAAAAATGTCATCGTGGAATTTTTGATCTAACGTTCTTTCTACAAAGTTTCAAAAGCTGAAATTTTTAGGAGGCGAAACCAAAATCCCGAGGAAGCACCTGTAAAAATTTCAGATCAATGTGCACAATATTTTCGGAGATATGATCTATGGAAATCAGTGTTTTTTCAAGCTCCTGATATTCATCTCAAAGAAGTGACCTTGGGAAAATTGTCATAACTCTCTCTCTGACTATCGTATTGGAATTCTATAAAAACTCATAGATAGTGCACAGGCTGTGTTTTCTTTTGTATCAATTTCAAATCCTAATGAAGAAACAGTGACACATGGCATGCCGTACAAGTTCGCTCTACTGAACCAGTCCATAATTAGGCCATTGTGAGAGATTGGGCATAAATCTCTCTTGAAGAATCCAAATTGGGTCAGACCTATGGTATTGGAAAAAAGACTTAGAGGAATACTACAGGGCTGAAAATCACATATTGGGGATCTGAAATAACATAGATGCACTAGATTCAATATCGAGCTCCTAGAAGGCAAGAAAAAGCTAGATCATGTGTTTTCAAGGGATGCAAAGGACTAGACTTTCTAGGGAAAAAAAACAAAGCAAGGTGCACAAAGGGTATCATGACAAGAGCAGAAAACAAGGTGGAGAACAACAGCAAGAAGTTCACCACATGAATTCTTCAAGTGGGCAGCACTGCATAGAGTCATTGTAAAGGTGTCATCGTACTAAGTCATTGTAAAATTTGTACAAGTGTCTATCTACCAAGAGTTGAAGAGGCAGTGTTGGGAGGTCTAGGATCATTATTAGGTGGTTGTGTCATAGTTGGGATTATCATCTAGTCTTTATTCTTCTTCTACTTCATTATATATCATTGTAAAGTGGACCATTTTCCCTGGTACGGGAGTCAATTCTTATTTTATTCTTCTATAGGGTGGTAGGGTGGTGCTAGGGTGAGTTGTAGCTCATTGGGTGTTGGGGAATATGTTCAGTTGACTACTAAAGAATATCAGGCGTTGGAGCATCCATCCAGTGGGAGCTGGAGAAGAATGCTTTTCTAGATTCTAGGAAGTTGGAGCTTTATTTTCAATTGGAGTTGAATATTAAAGAATTATTAGAAAAGCATTAGGTGGTTTTTGTCTCGGAGTGGGTTTCCACCTTAAAACTGTGTGCATTTTTGTTCCTTTTGTTTACTGCTATCATTGTACAAACACTGATAATAATTGAAGATTAACTAATTCTCTAATTGAAAGGAATACTGATTCACCCCCCCCCCTCCCCCTTCAGTATTTCCAACAGAGTCGGGCAAGGCATTTTTGAAAACTTCTTAGGTTAAAATGGTAGAAACCGAAAAGGTAGTAGAACATATCAGCACCACCACCAATCAATGAAGAGTGGCCAGCACTGCACCAGATTTTATTACCCAATGTTGGTTTTCTGAAAAACAAAATATCCAGATGTCAGAGCCATAGTTGCCTCTTCGTGACCATCACAGCCACCTTCAAGCCTACTTTTTTTATCTTACGAAGAGCCATCAGAGTTTTTAGATCCATGAAGAGCTGCCCAAAATTAATTCTGTAGGCAGTGTTTGTCAGAGATTTTTCCTTGGGCCTTGCATGGCCACACTTGTCTAATTTCATTTTCTTTGTAATTAGTGAAGTCTTCCAAAGTAGATCAGGGAAACTAACTCAAGTTTTAGTTAAATACTGCTTGAAATTCCATTATGAAGGGTTGGATATTGTTAGCCCTTGCATTGTAAGCACTGTAATTTCAGAGCTAGACATCAATAATCAATGGCTATTTACAGGATTCTTGAGCTGTGTTAAAATGGTGATGTGCTACTTCTATGTTTTAAATGTTTCCGTTGTTTTCCCCGTTTTGCATCTATTCATCTAATTGTAAATTAGAAATTTTAGATTAAGATTTGCTGTCAGAGCACCTTAATTCTGTCTGCATTTACAATATTAATGTTTTCTGTTGAAGTTTGATTAAATAATTCTTAACTGCTCTTTAGTCACTACTGAACCTTACTATTTCTTTCACCTCGTAATTTATACAGCTCTAAAGATCCATTTAGCACAGTTAGCTTTCCCTGTGACGCTCTTGAATGTTGATGTGCCATTCCAGCCTTTTGACTCCATAGCCTAATGGATTAGCCCCTGCAAACCTGTTGTCCAACCACCTAATCAATCAAAACAAACAACCCTCCATCATTATAACTAGCCTAATGTCAACACGTATAATTATCAATTTAAATAATAAAAGCATAGAGAGCCCTCTATGAGTCTAGGAAGGCTAGGTGATGGACTCCAAAGCGGATTGATGTTGTCCTCTGTCGTTTTTTCTTGCCAATTTTAAAAATTACAGAGGGCTAACATAATGGTGACCATACTGGGTAATTATTGAAAAGCTTCTCTTTCATCAGAACTCGAAAACCCTAGTCAAATTACTGTGTGATTCAAGTATTTTCTACAGATTGGTTTGTAAAAGTATTCAGCTTGTTTCTATCTTGGGTCTAAATTCTGGCTTCCAGAAGAATCTTTACCAGATCCCATCCTAACCCAAACCCCCTTGCAATAGTTGACAATCCAGAGAAAATTTAGAGTAAAACTCCCAGATCTGAGAATCTAACTATTAGCAAGCCTCTTCACACAACAAGTTCCCTCCCTGAAAACCTAGCAACCCTGCAGGATATCTCGTTCGATTCACACTTTGAGCAAAGTTTGTTCAGGACAAAATCTCAGAACTGGATAGCCTAGACAGTTTTTGACCCATCCATATTACAGTAGAGTCCTATTGGGGAAGTCTCTAACTCCAGTCAAACTAACTTCAACTTATCCAACACTTTGACTCCCTTCAAGGTCTGGTAACAGAGCTCACCTCAACCATTGATGATGCTTACCTTCAGCAGTCTATTTAATTATCTCCTCTAACTGCAGAAGATCCTGTTGTTATTTTCAATTCCGCTCATCTTCCGTCAAATTTCTCAAGTGTATCTACATCTCCTACCATTTCTTTGACCTTGCCCACAAAAGTGCCCAAACCTCCACTCATACACCCATTGTCCACCTTCCTCCATTCAATTCTCCACCTCCCTTGGTCAACCCTCCTCTTATCAACCCCCCTTGGGTTCCCCCACCACCAATCATGGCATCCTTGTATGCTCCATTGGTGCTAACTCAATATTTGGCACCTTTTCCACATGATTATCAGACCAAAATCCCCTTGTTTGATGAAAATGGTCCTACAACCTCTCAATAACATGTGGATAAAATGGATGATTGTTTTTACCATCAAGAGATAGACGATGAAACTATTAAGTTGAGGATGTTTTCCCAAAGCTTGCGGGGGAGAAGTAAGAAAGTGGTTTAAAGGCTCAACCCAAAATAGTATACATGACCTCCCTACCCTTCACCAATTGTTCATAAATAAATGGGAAGTCAAGAAAATCCTCGCCAAATCTTGTGAGAATATGAACACATCAAGAGAAATGTTGGAGATAGTGTCCAAGATTATTGTACTAGATTCAATAGTGTATACAATGCCCTCCCTCCTCACATGAAACCCCCACAAGGTTTATCCATAATGAAATTTCTAGATGGTTTCAACCTAAAGATGGCTTATCAGCCGAGAGAAAGATATCCTCCTACATTAGAAGACATGTAGACGGGTCCAGTAAGTGTCGAAGAAAATCTGATTGTAAAGACGGATAGAATGAGAAATAAGAAGAGAGTCACTATTAGGGAAGAGCCTACAGCCACCCCATTTGATGCTAAGATTGATAGCCTGGTGAGAAACATGGAGAGAATGATGGATAGGATCAATTTGAATGATAGAGTTGTCCCTAGGGAAAATCAACCAGCTCCTCAAAATAGAAACCAAAAATTTAAAAGAAACCCCCCTCAAATAAGACAGAGAGAATAGAGAGGACCTGACCAGAAAATTAGGCCTCAATTCCAAGAAATTTATGCTGATGAATATGAGGGGATGGTTGAAGAACTAGAAGAAAGTCAAATTAATCTGATGGGAATTAATAATGATAATATTGTTTTCCTCAGTGAAGAAGAGAAATATTTATTTTTTTTGACTCAAACTGAAGTAGAATTGGAAGAGTCTGAAGATTATAAACAAGGGTTCGAGAATTACATCATGGAGGTGGATAGACAATATAACCTCCAGAGCAAGAAAAATTCGGATATTCCCAAGAGAAATAATTCTAAAAACTCTGCTAAAAAGGCCTTTGAAGCTAATCCCAAGAAAACAACAAAGAGTTCAAAGAAATGTACTAAATTCCCTAGAAATAATGATCTAGAAAGAATTACCAGTAGACCAGTAGACAGCCCCAACAAAATTGTTTCATCTCATATCCCTAAAACAAGTCAACAATCTGAAGTTGCTGCAAAAATAGTGCTTGAGAAGAATGATTCGAATCTGCCAAAAACACAGACACCATTCAGCATTGAGAATGAAATTTCCAAAATAAAAATATTTGTCCCTCTCATTGAATTGGTGAACCAAGATGTATATAGGTTCCAAGTCCTAAAAGCGTTGAACATAGGAGAAATTACTGACACTATCAATCTAAATGATGAAAAACCTGAACTTTTGTTTGGGTTAGAAGTAGAGGGTAAATTCCAGGAGGGAGGTGTTCCCCCATTTTATCTCGGTTTGAATTTTCATGATAAAATCCTCCACAATGCCATGATAGACTCAGGTGCATCTCATAATCTCATGCCAAAGGCAGTTAGGGAGAGACTTGGCCTGGAGATAACTAGACCCTACAAATACCTGTACTCATTTTACTCCAACAAAGTTAAATGTCTAGACCTCATCAAATATATATGTATTACATTAGCCCAGATACTGTCCAAGAGTCTAGTGTTGGACATAATGGTGGCTGACATCCCTCCTAAATATGGTATGATTTTATCACGTACATGGGGAGCCAAGCTTTTAGGCACCCTCCAAAATGGATATGACTTATGCTACCATACTAGTTTTTGGCCAACAAAGGATATTGTATAGAGAGACTCTAATGAAATACATAGTGAGCAGTTAAGAAAAACCTCATAAATACCCCTTGTACTCTGTCCATTCTGACCTTGATTCATTTATTCTTTATAATAATGAAAATTTTAATGAAAAAGTAGCTGGAGAAGAAGAATACCAGAAGAGAGAAGAGTCAGGCCAAGTGGAAATGGTGCAACACAAGTCTGAACTTGAACCTTTTTGGAATGGGAGTTTTGATGGTTCTTGTGGAAAATTTGGCTCAGGAGCTGGGGTGTGGGTATGCAATATTGAAAATAACCACATAGAAGGGAATTCTTACAAGCTAAACTTTCAGTGTACCAAAAATATAGAAGAATATGAGGCACTCCTTTTGGGTTTGCAACTACTGAAGAAATTAGGAGCTAAAAGAATCTCTTTTCGTGGGGATTCTGAGCTGGTCATTAAAAAAATCAAGGGAGAATATTTAGCCAAGAATCCCACATTGATAGCATACAGAAACGATGCCCTTGACCTCCTAAAAACGTTTGAAGAGTATGAAATTGCCTCAGTTCCAAGAAATCAAAATATCCTTGCCAATGGGTTAGTATTTTCATCCAACACTTGTCAATTACCTCATCCCAACAAACAATATACAGTGTAGGTTAAACATCGCCCAACAGTTTCTGAAAATATGAGGTATTGGAAAGTATTTGGAGATGACAAACAGATTGAGAATTTCTTGCAATTCAAAGGCCAGTTTGAAGATTCCAATTTGGACCTAGACTGTGAATAATACTGCTCCATTAAAGAGAAAATGTGCAGGGAAGAACCTCCTCATAATTCTGATATTAATTTTTTAGCAAATAAAGATCTACATAGGACAAAGATGCATGAAGATCCAGAAAAGGATGAATTTGAAGTACTGCAATTCATACACAACACCTTGCCTAGAGGACTTGTCCCTCTCGAGGAACTATTTGATTTCAATGATGTGACTACGAAACCAAAAATGGAATCTACATAAGCAAATATCGAGGAGTGCAATCTGGGAAATGAGTAGGAGCCCAAGATGATAAAGTTATAAAATATACTACCAGCATCCATAAAGCAAAAATACATTTCTTTGTTCAAATATTTTATTGATGTGTTTGCCTAGAGTCGTGAAGACCTGAAATATTATGATACTGATATTATCCAGCACAAAATTCCAATCAAGTATAAAAATAAGCCTTTCAAATAGAAACTGCGCACAATAAATCATGTCCAAATGTCTCTTGTTGAGAAGGAGATCAAAAAAATGTATGATGCTAAGATAATAGTCCCAATCAGGTTCTATGAATGGCTTTCCAATATTGTACATGTGAGAAAGAAGACAGGAAATATCAGGCTCTGCATTGACTTCAGAAATTTGAACAAGGCATCTCTTAAGGACAACTAGCCTTTACCAAAGATGGAACACATATTTCAAAAGGTAGTGGGCTCCAAAGGAATATCTTTGCTAGATGGATTTTCAGGGTACAATCAAGGGCTGGTGCATCCATATGCTCAACACAAAACAACTTTTACTACTCCTTGGGGAACCTTCATGTATATAAAAATTCGCTTTGGATTAATAAATGTTGGTGCCACTTTTCAAAGAGCAATGGATATTTATTTTTCAGAAGAAACCAGTCTCTTCATTGTGATCTACCTTGATGATATTACAATATATTAAAATTTTGATGAAGAAAATTTGGCCAATTTGAGAAGAGTTTTTGAAAAATGTAGAAGGTACGGTCTATCTACAAATCCTAAGAAATCATTATTTGGTCATGAAGAAGGAAAGTTTGTAGGCCACATGATATCTGATGAAGGGATCAAGATTGACCCCAGAAGGATTGAGGGGATACTGCAGATCAATCATCCCAGAAACATCAAGGAGTTGCAATCCTTCATTGGAAAGATAAATTTTTTGAGGAGGTTTATACCAAACCTTGCAGAAATCCTAAGGAATATCACCAACATGCTCAAAAGAGATTTAGGATTCAAGTGGACCAAGGAGGTTAAACAGTATTTTGACTTGGTAAAGCAGGCACTCACAAAAGCATCAGTTATGATCAACCCTGATTTCACCAAGGATTTCATCATTTTCTCCTTTGCATCAGTGCACACAATTGTTGTTGTATTGCTGCAGAAAAATAAGGATGGACAAGAGCAACCCATATCATTTTTCAGCCAAGCTTTAAGAGATGCACCTTTGAAGTACAATATCATGGAAAATCAGGCTTTTGCCTTGATCAAAGCACTGAAAGAATTTAGAGCTTACATTTTTCATTCACACATCATTTCATTTGTGCCCAATATAGTTTCCAAAGACATCTTAACATAGGATCCTGATGGAAAAAGAGGAAAGTGGATTGTTGTCATCCTGGAGCATGATTTATAGATCATACCCACCAAACTAATGAAGGGACAAGATTAACGAAATTGATGGCTGAAACAAATTTTCAAGCACTAGATATTAACATGATTCATTCACTGTATGAATAAGAGGAGACGACGACTCCACCTATTGAGGAGGCATTCCTAAATTCTCCCTTGTACACAGATATATTATATGTTCTATTTAATTTAAATGCTCCTCCTGGTTTGTCCAAAACAAAAGCTAGATTCTTGAAATTGAAAGCTATAAAATTCTGCATCCTAGAAAATATTTTGTACTGGGAAGATTCTGGGGGAATATTGCTTAAATGTTTACTTATAGAAGATGAAGATAGGGTTATGCATGAATTTCATGAAGGGGATTGTGGAGGCCATCTCTACTAGAAAAACACTGCTAATAAGATCTTGAGGGCTAGTTTCTATTGGCCTACTCTTTTCCCAAATATCCACAAAATGGTAGCCACCTGTAATAAATGCCAAATCTTTGAGGGAAAAATAAAGTTGTTGCCTCTACCTTTACAGACAATCTTTGTTGAAGCTCCTTTCCAGCAATGGGGTTTATACTTCATTGGAGAAATCCACCCTTCATCCTCTTCCCAGCATAAATGGATCCTTACTGCTACAGAATATTTTACCAAATAGATAGAGGCCATTCCTTCCAGAACTGCTACTGCCTCATTGATTATCAAATTCCTTGATGCCAACATCCTGTCTAGATTTGTTTTTCCTAGGAAAATAACTACAGATAATGCTGCCGCTTTTAAGTCCAAGAAGATGGTGGATTTTTGCCATAGATATCACATTTCTTTGGGGCATTCAATAGCTTATTACCCTCAAGGCAATGGACTAGCTAAATCCTCCAACAAGAGCCTGGTCAACATCCTCAAAAAGTTGTTGGAAGACAATAAGAAATCCTGGCATAACAAATTTTTGCATACATTGTGGGCTGACAGACTAACAACTAAGAAATCAATTGGCATGTCACCATACTAGTTAGTCTATGGAATGGATACAATTTTCCCAACATCCTTAGGAGTGCCAGCCATGAAACTCATTCAAGAGGTGCAGGCTGAAGAAAATGATATACAAAGAGGAATAAGCCAGACCATTCAGCTACAACAATCCAGAGAAGAGGTGTACAACAAAACTCGAGTGGTGCAAGAAAATATGAAGAATATTTTTGACAAAAGAACAAAATCAAATGATTTCAATATTGGAGATAAAATGCTAAAGTGGGATTCCATAAGAGAAGATAAAGGTAAGCATGGCAAGTTTGACAGCCTATGGAAATGCCCTACATTATTCATTCTTTCAGAGGAGGTAATGCATTTTTCTTGCAAGAGATGGATGGAACAGAGTTGTTTGGAGGTCCTGTCAATGGTAGGATGTTGAAACATTATTTCTGTTAAAAACTCAGATTAAACTTTCATCATTGTAAATACCATAGCCTTAATATTTTCAATAATCCATTGGACAAGGTTGAAGCCCGAAGTGAAGGCCATAAGCCTAGTGTGATAAGAAAATATGTTAAATATTTATGATAAGCAAATATGTTAAATATTCCTGAAAGTGTTGCAAATCAAAATGCCACTACGATTGAAAAGAGTTTTGTGTAGGCATACAGTTTAAGCATGATTGTACAATTTTGAATTTTCTGCTGATAGGTTAGAAAACGAATATTTTCCAAACCATTTAATCTTGGCTTATCAGTAGATAGGTAGAAAATGGCATTGGCTCAACAACCTAATCTGAACCAATAGGAGAAATAAGGGATAGGTGATAGGTTATAAATTCAAAAGAAAAAATGATGTGAGTGTCTGCAAGTCTAAATGCACCCCAAAAGGAAGAAAAATGATTGGAATTGTAGATTGGGTAGGTAGGTGTGCAAATGAACTCTCATGTTTTTGAGCATTTTTCAAATTTTCAATTTCAGGTTACTTTTAAGTTTTTATATCAAGTGTGTTCCATACTCCAATTTACAAAGAGTGTCAACTTTATCTTGAATTTTTTGAGCCACATATATTGAAAGCAGATCAGGTTATAAGGTTGGGATCAGCCCAATGGATCAGGCCATTAGTCTACGGTGTTCTTGACACCTTTTGAAGGAGCTCCCATCCCCAATTAGAGACACTATTAGACCCTGTGTATTTCACAGTATCACCAGGTGCTTGATTATTGTTTATATTTTTCTCACTAAAAATAATATTCCATGGTTATCATTTATTTTTAGAGAAATAAAGGGAGAGTCTAACTGTCAAGAACTTCAGAAGAATCTATTTGCCTTTTCAGTTCAGGGAAGGAGGAAAGTGTTGTTGATTAATTGTGATAGTGAGAAAAATCCATACTGCCCTCATTCATTCCATCTACCTTCTTCTTACATTTCATTTTTCTAAATTCTAAACTCCAATGCTTTGAATCCCATTTAAACCCTAAAACCCACACACATAACCTTTCGGACTTATCCCTGTATAAACCCACTTAAATCTAAGTTTGAATTCTTAACACCGCAACTCCGCTCGTCCACCAAACAGTCGTGTTATACAACCACAAACCTTACCTCCTACCTGCACCCCGCAAGTTTTAACCTTATTCCTTCTTAACTCATTGCTACAAGCATAAAACTTCGCCGATGCGATTTGGTTGGACCTATCCAACCTTTATACATTACCAAATCCGCATGCCAACCTTCATATTTTATATTTTCCTTACCTTTTGCCTTTTCGCACTCTCCAGCGTTTAGCGCGCTGCATTTCACACTTCGCACATTTTACAAATTACCTATTACAATGCCCACAAGTTAAATTCTTTAACTTGAGATATGACCCAATCGCAATTGTACATCATAAGATTCAAAGTGAGTGCCCAAGGGTAAATTTTATAGTCACCGAAGTGCGATATGCGAGACTGGCATGACCCATATTGCCCTCGTATACATTTCAAATGCTTGTAAATCCTTCATATTATGGTTCGAGGTGCTTTTTACCATTTATTAACTAAACTTCACCTGTCTGATTGGAGAAGCTTGCAATGGGGTCCATCTCCTGATCGCAATCACAAATTTCATATTTTAGAGGATGGGCGTGGGAGGTAAACGTTAAATTCACCAAAGTGCAATATGTGATGTGGTGGGACCCAATCGCAAATCACAATGTCTAAAGAATAACTACAAAGATAAGAGTTATAATCTCCCAAGTATGATATGAGCTGACGTGGCAAGGTGACGTGGCAAGTTGACATGGCAGATGATGTGGCCCCAACCCCACAGATTGTACTTGATTCAAGGCGACGTGGCAGGTGAGATGGCAGTTGACATGGCCCTGACCCCACAGATCACAGTTGATTCAAGATGACGTGGCAAAGTGCATGGCAAGATGATGTGGAAGGTGATGTGGTAGACGAAGTGGCCCTGGCTCGCATACCACACATCGAAAATTTTAAAAGATAGCGCCCATGGTAAGTGTTAAGATCTTTGAAGTGTGATATGCAATGACGGTTGGACCCAATCGCAATCGCAAATGTTAAAAGATAGGCCCAAAGGGTAAATTTTAAAGTAAGCGATGTGTGATGTGCGATGCCAAGTGGTACCCAATTGCAATGCGCACACCGCAAATTTTAAAATATAACTACTAAGGAAAAGGTAAAGACGAAGAAATGTGAAGTGCGATATTGGCGCAAATGTGATGTATTCCAGAGCAAAGCGCTAAATATTTTCAAGTCTGGGTGGAGGAAATTTGTGTGCCATTTTATGAAGAAACAGGTTAAACACGACATGAAGGACTTGGGGTAGAATAAGCCCTGACAAGGAGCGGAAGCGAAGGGGGTCGAGTCAGGCAAGGCATTTTTGCAAACTTGTTATGTTATTATGGCAGAAATGGAAAAGGTAGTATAACACATCAAAACTGTCACCAGTCAATGAAGAGTGGCCAGCACTGAACCAGATTTGATTACCCAATGTCGGTTTTTTGAAAAAACAATGCCAGATGTCAGAGCCACCATTGGTTGCCTCTTCATTACCATCACAACCACCTTCAAGCCTAATTTTTTGATCTTACGAAGAGCCATCGAAGTTTTCAAATCCATGAAGAGCTGCCCAAAATTAGTTCTGCAAGCAGTGTTTGTCAGAGATTTTTTCTTGGGCCTTGCATGGCCACACTTGTCTAATTTCATTTTTTTTGTAATTAATGAAGTCTGCCAAAGTAGATTAGGGAAACTGACTCAAGTTTTAGTTAAATACTACTTTAAATTCCATTATGAAGGGTTGGATAATGTTAGCCCCTCCATTGTAAGAACTAATATATTGGAGCACTATAATTTCAGATTTGGACATCAATAATCAAAGACTATTTACAGAATTCTTGAGCTGTGTTAAAATGGTGATGTGCTACTTATATGTTTTAAATGTTTCCGTTGTTTTCCCAGCTGTGCATCTCTTCATCTAATTTTAAATCAAAAAAATTAGATTAAGATTTATTGTCAGAGCACCTTAATTTTGTCTTCATTTACAATCTTAATTTTTTCTGCTGAAGTCTGATTAAATAATTCCTAACTACTCTTTAGTCACTACTAAACCTTACTATTTCTTTCACCTCATAATTCATATAGGTCTAAAGGTACATTTAGCATAGTTAGCTTTTCCATTGATGCTCTTGAATGTTGATGTGCCATTCCAGCCTTTGTACTCAATAGCTCAATGGATTAGTCTATGCATACCTGCTATCCAACCACACAATCAATCAAAACAAAAAACCCTCCGTCATTGTAACTAGCCTAACATCAGCACTTATTATCAAGTTAAATCTTGAAAGTGGAGAGAGCCCTCTCTAAGTCTAGGAAGGCTAGGTCTTGGACTCCAAAGAGGTTTTATGTTGTCCTTTATCATTTTTTCTTTCCAATATTACAAATTACTGAGGGCTAACACTATCGGTAAATATGTCACATGTCACTTTCCTTGAAAACATGAATAAGCTCTCCAAATCGCGTTGAAATATGACTTGATCTATGCCCAATCTTGTTATGTTTATACTGTTTTACCGGATCTTCCTAGATCTGGTGGTGACAATGCACTAGGGGCATCTCACTCCACCGAATGTATTGTTGTATCTCTTTCACATCCGTATACTCATCCTCCCATCGGTTATGGTTTTCCTCAAGGAGGAGCCAACTCCTATAGCACTTATCCCCCTCCCGACATCATGTATTCACGACAAAGCACATTTTCCCCATTGCATCAAACGATGCCAGGTCCTGTCGTTTCTCAACCTGTTTACCCCAATTTTTCTCAACCTCCTTTCTATCCTTATCAATAGCCTGGTGCTCTAGCCCCTACACATCCACACCCTAGCCTCCCATGCCTTCTCAACTTCCACCGCAACAGCCACCTCCCCCTCGGAATCAGGTGTATGCACAATAGAGTATGATTAATCCTCCTAATTCCAAGAAAAAGAGGAAAGGAAACCAAAACCAAACAATGCAATGTAATCAAGGGCGCCAAGGTAACCAACCAAATGCACCCCAAGGGAACCAACCTAACACTAACAACCAACAACAAATTGATCAACCCAAGTAGAACAAGCCTCTTCGTATGAAAAAACATTGTTCTTGTTTTGGTGTCCATGGCCATTATACTCAGGATTTTACCCTTTGACCCCATATGCGCAAGATGGGAAGCACAAGAAACAACTAGAGGAACACAAGCCACTACTTCGGCTCCTCCAAATACTGCAGTAGTTCAACTGACTGTTTTCAATAATACTTTCCCTCAACAAGGATATGTGGTTGTCCAACCCCCTCAAGGTTAGGCTGCCACTCAACCTTCCCATTCTAGTACCCCTGAATACCAAATTCTCATGATGAATTCTAAAGAGGTTAATACCACTGATGTCAACCTTTAACCTTGGTCGCACCAATATGGCAAGCCCCCTACTTCCTCTGTAACTAAGTCCCAAACAAAAGTTTCCACTGAGTCCATTTTGACACCGAATGCTCCTTTACAGATCCCTCAGATATAGGCAGAGGTCATTCCCAAGATCCCCAAAGGGACATTATGGTAAACTAATTCTTCTTCCAAAGCCACCCACACTTATAGCATAGTAGATGACTTGGCACAATCTCCTACTACCATGTCAACGCTGGAAGTCCTCCAGTTGTGCCCTTCATAATGTAAAGCTCTATTATCTTATTTGGGTGTTGTGGATAATTCAGATGATCATTTGGTCATCTTTGACGTTGAAAAGTTATAAAATCCCCCCTTACCTTCATCCGTCGACTTCCAAATACGTGTCAAGATTCGAAATTCTCTTGTCTCGCATTGTATCATTAACGAGGGTGCATCCACCAGCGTGATGTCTGCCTCTGTTTGGAATAAACTTAGATCACCCGACTTAGCCCCATCCACCATAACCTTTCGTGCTTGGGATGGTCACTCTTCTCAGCCCCTTGGCATGTAACGTAGTTTTCCTATCACTCTTGCAGAAAAGACTGTTTGTATTGACATTGAAGTCATTTATGCCCCCTTGGATTACAATATCCTCTTGGGTTGTAGCTATTCCTATGAAATTTATGTTGTCGCATTTGTGGTTCTCTGTAAGATGTTCTTTCTTCATAATAGAAAGATCATTACCATTGGTCAGTTGACATATTATGAATCGAAGTCTTAGACCTCCCCCGAGCCTATCATACCTTCGATGGTTGATAAGAAATCAGTTGCACCTCTTACCATTGTTTCACCCGGAGTATTTATATATTCCACCTTACTTGGTTCATTCCCTGGTCTCCCCCCTCTCATTTTTGACCCCAGCTCATCGAATTTTTTCATGATGAAATCATCCCAAACTAGCCACAAGCCATCCGGTTCAACTAACCAGCAGCCTATGCCTCTGCAGCCTGCTGGTGGTCACTCAACAGAGCCTTCACGACCTTCTTTTCAAGGAATGTCTCCATTTTCTGGTGTCTCTTATAGTGCTTCTCAAGTATAAATGGTTCCCCCTAGCCTTAATCAGTTGGGAGCCATTTCGCGAGGCCATTACCCTTCCGATCAGACACCGTTTCTCTGTAATATTACCAAATGGGGAAGCAACAATATATGAACACAAAACTGGAAATAGTAGTGAATAACATTACACCAAAATGTATGACAACCATGGAGCCATTTTATTATGTAAAATCAGCAACAAATAAGTACAATAGAAGTGGGCATATCTCAAATAATCAAGGCAAGCAAGCCTCCCATGAATACATATGCCAAACATGAAATGCTGCTACATAGCAGAATGCCAAAGAATAAGTACAACATAGTTTTAGATGGTACAATGCTACTGGAAATGTAAAATAATATATATCTTCTAATGTATGGCTCATAAATTGCTGGGAGTAGAGATCTAAGCTCCCAAACACATTTTCAAGACAACCCTGGAAGGGTTTCTTGAAATATACAAAAATATCAAAATGCTGGAATGTAGCCCTAGGGCTGAATAGAAACTGCTACTGAATAACTAGATGAATAGGGTGGTATATGATACATATAATGAGTAGATATTCTCCAATAGATCCTTCAAGTGAAAGGCTGATCCTAACACTAAATATCTCACCCTCCCAATCAACCACTGAAACCCCCACTACAAATTCTCACTAAAATAACACAATCAAAGAGGGATACTGCACTATAGATGATGGGAATATGTTGGCCTAGTGAAAAGATGTGAAATAAATCTCAATAATCTCCCTTTCTGACCTTACAAAGATAAGAATGCTTCCCCCTCTAAAAAATTAGCTTCGGAAGTGGGTTTCTCAACCCTCCACTGCAACACCCTACAACACAACACAATATTCTGCAGAAACTGCGCCATAGCTAAAGACTGAAGCTTCGCCTTAAGCCTGAGTGTGGAAATGAAATGCAATGCTCCTCTAAGAGGCCTCTCAAGGAAGGAGATGGGATTCCCACTCAGGAACACCCGGTGCTAAACAACAAAACAATCTCAACTAAACAGCTAAAGAATGAAAAATAGTCATGCAGACCATAAAATCAATAATCAATAATCTCCTCACTATGGCTGCCTTGCCCTCCTTATAAAAAAATGTGAGTCTTCTTACCTTGGGTGCCACTCATTAGGGTTTACACCATCATGGAATATTCCTCCCACTCACACTGCACTGTCTCTATTGATGATCCACTCCCTCCATACCAGGGATGTTGACTTGGTCAAACTTGATCTTGTCCACATGTGTTAGCCCCTGTTCACACATGACAGTGCTTTATCCAGCTATAAATATGATCCATTTTCATATTAAGATGTATTTTATGCCTACTAAAGATATTTATGGGCCTCCCTACCCATTTATTCATCTAACTAGATGTCAAAAGCAAAATTAATATTCCAATTAGCTACATGCTAATTTAGGAATATTATAGTCCTCCCCTCCCAAATGTTGCTTGTCCTCAAGAAACTTCAAGGATCAAACTGAAGAGCCTCCTCTCCTCCTCTTGTATCATACTCATATGATAAAATCCTCCAAGGAACAAGATGTTGTCTTATCAATAAATCTTCAAGTTGGCCCTCCCAAGTATGCAAGTTAGCTTTTGGTGACCATCCCAAAAAGCTATCATCATGTAGAAGTAAAACACCCATGGAGACAAAAATGTGTTGTCTATAGGCATTTTTAAGGCATGGAAGCTAAAATATGTTGGGAACTATCATTCCCATGTGAATTTCCCATCCCCAAGCTATCATCCATACAAAATGAGCTACCCTCAAAAATGGTAACTCATGAAAAATATCCTCTACCTTTGGCTCCTGCGATGTAGGTGGGCTACATAACTGAACATGATAAACCAAATGGCCTACCCCATGTGTCTCTCCCTCCACTTATGAAAAGTGTAGATTCGTTGCTGATATTGGGCTGCAATAATGTTGCCCTCAAGAGACAAAAGGACAACTGGATCTCCAAAGACCCCTTCTCTAGTTTCATGAGCCCAAACCATCCAATACAAAGTGAATGGTACATCATCAACATGTGGCATCCAAATCAGAAAAATGCTAAAGGTTATGTGCAAGTTTGGATGGTGCCAATGGTTTCTCCAGTGGGTACAGTGTTGTTTTACGAACTGTTGTTTTAGAACATCATGTGGCAAGTTGTGCATGTTTGCTCATCTACTATGAGGTAGTAAATGACATTATATATCAACTGAGCATAATAAAAATAACACCACACTTGCCCAAGGTCATGCAAAGAAGGGTTATCTCCATCACAAATGTTGGTCCTAGAATTACCATGAAACCCAAAGATAATGTTGCCCTCTTGTGGAGAAATACACTGTACATAGATGGTGAGAAGATTAAAATACTTTATGAAGTGATCAATAAGTACATAAATACATTTATTACCATGCATAATGAGTATGATGATAGTGAGGTACATAGATGAGCCCTCCAATGATAATATTCTCATAAGAGTATGCAAAATGAATGGATGCATACTCTCCTTGGAACACTCCATCAATAGATACATACTCCCAAGTGACAGCGCTGTTGGCCTTAGTGATAAGGCTTTTTCCACTCCATGAATCCATTCTTTGACATGCCATATTCCAAAGTCATCCACCATCATGATGCTATGTCTGGGAGATTTCTTCCTATGCAGAAGTACCTCCTGATCCTTCAATGCTAAAGGGTAGCCTCCTTGCACTTTAATTGTGCCATCCCTTTCTCCTAAAATATCATGCCAAGTATGGGAAAAATCCTTCCCATACTCTCCCAAGAGTAGCCAAAGAAAAAATAACTCTTGTTTCCCCTTCACAGCTCCATCATACAAATCATGATGTAAAAATATGATGATTAACATGAAGAATGTCAAACCATCACAATGCACCCAAACTCCTTGCTGCCATATGATGCAAGTGCCATGCCAAATTTCACCCACCAACATACCCTTAGAAGAAGAATATGTCACATGATGGCCAAACTCTTTCAAGCGTAGCCAATGCAACCATGCCTCCTACTACCCTATGTTATATATATGTAGGTGACTCACCGACCTCTTGCTCATCATCCACACCCATTCATCCAAATGTGGGTGTCTCCTTCCATGTTCCATCTTAGTACTCCTCCAATGGAGAATACTATCCTCCCATATCAGATTTCTGCCTTTGTATTTCATGGGATGTTGAAATGCAACTTCTTGGAGATCCCCAACTGAAGACCACTCATCAATGACCATGTTAAATCCATAGGGATCCAAGTATGCTGAAGGCAAAGGCTTCTCATTGAGTTGTGAAATGCTCATTAAGAAAGATCCATCACAACAATGAAATATAAGATGAATCTCATCAATCATCTACCCATACAATATCACACAAGTAAAATGGTCATCAAAATGCCCCAATAATATATGGGCCCCCAACTCATCATTGCTGCTCAATGACAATGTTGTTGATCTCCATAATGGTGTTTTTGTTGTCTCGTGATCATGCTCAATGTTAAACATAGAGTTCTGCATTGGATTGTTTAGGAAAATGCTCACCCCATCCTACAGGAATCCACACTCCAACCCCAGGATTTGTGCATCTCAATAATTAATAACCAGGATGATTGTTTATCCCCTCCTTGAACAATTCAGGGTTTTTCAATGCAGTGATAGTCTGCTACTCCAAATCAACAATATGATTTGACCCTTGGTCATGCAATGGAATATTCCCAAAACTCTCCATAAGATGTGTTGAAATAACAGAAAGTGGAAACATATGCATACCTTGGTAAAGCTTGGGAACATCTTGTGCTGCTACAAGGGTTCCTTCCCCCGGTGTGATGACTTCCCCAACTACTGATGATGATGGCTGCTCCTATATGTCTATATCAACGCTGGTACAAGTCTCCTCCTCCTCATGCATCTCCAGAATAGTGCATGGGGCTCTAAATGTTAAGAGATAAAGACCACTTTGCAAAGGTGCAAGTGTTCTTTCTCTTGATGCAAGTGCTCCTGCAACAAGTGGTGGTGAAGGCCTCTTCTCATCTGATTTCTTCTTGTAAATTTCTTGATAAACCTTTGACTAAAATTTGCAAATGCAGTCACTCTTGTATGACTCAAATGGCTGAACCACGAAATGTTTGATTCACCCTCAAGGTGCAGCGCTGTAATCTCAACAGCTTCTCTTTCTACCACTGGGTGTAGTAGTAATAATGCATCCAACTTCATTCCCCAAGCCCTTTCTGTAAATGTGGATGACCCATCAAAGGTAGACAATAGAAATCTATTGCCATTTATTTTCCTATTGCTACAAGGTCTCCTTTCTTCTTCGAGCTGAATGAATTGTGGGAGAGTTAGAGTATCCTTGAAAGCTCTAGGTTGAGACTTATATTCTGCCAAGTATTCACTTATAATTTCATGTTCCAAGTGCCCTCCATCTCCATGCCTCTTGTTGTCTTCCTCAAAAGAGAAGGGCATAGGGTATTTCTTTGGAGTACTATGCAACACTGGTTCTTTCTTCTGATGATAGGAAGTACACGGACCTTCCTCTTCTTGAATCCCTTTAAAGGTTTCATTACATATCTCCTCTTTCATCTGCTTGACCTCCTGGAAGAGGTTCTTCATAAATCTAAAAAGTGATGAGACAAAGTTCATTCCTTCCATAATTTTAGACCTTTTTTTCTTCTCTTCTTCTTCTTATATCATATTGTCTTGAAACTCACAGGCTGAGCCAAGATTATGCTTCGATACCACTGTAATATTCCCAAATGGGGAAGCGACAACATATGAACACAAAACTAGAAATAAAAGTGAATAAAATTACACCAAAATGTATGACAACCATGGATCCATTTTGTTATGTAAAATCAGCAGCAAATAAGTATAATAGAAGTGGGCACAACTCAAATAATCAAGGCAAGCAAGCCTCCCATGAATACATATGCCAAACAAGAAATGCTGCTACATAGTAGAATGCCAGAGAAAAAGTACAACATAGTTTTATATGGTACAATTCTACTGGAAATGTACAATAATATAGATTTGCTAATGTATGGCTCATAAACTGTCGGGAATAGAGATGTAAGCTCCCAAACACATTTTCAAGACAACCCGGGAAGGGTTTCTTGAAATATACAACAATATCAAAATGCCAGAATGAAGCCCTAGGGATGAATAACAGCTGCTACTGAATAACTGGATGAAGATGGTGGTAGATGATACATATAATGAGTATATATTCTCCAACATATCCTTCAAGTGAAAGGCTGATCCTAACACTCAAGCTTTCACCCTCCCAATCAAGCACCGAAACCCCCACTACAAATTCTCACTGAAATAATGGATTCAAAGAGGGATACTACATTTTAGGTGATGGGAATATGTTGGCCTGGTGCCAAGATGTTAAAGAAAGCTCAATAATATCCCTTGCTAACCTTCCAAAGAGAAGAATGCTTCCCCCTCTGAAAAACTAGCTCTGGAAGTGGGTTTCTCAACCCTCCACTGCAACACACTACAACACAACACAATATTCTGGAAAAATTGCATTGTAGCTGAAGACTAAAGCTTGGCCTTAATGCATGTGGAAATGAAGTGAAATTCTCCTCCAAGAGGCCTCTCAAGGAAGGAGATGGGATTCCCGCTCAGGAACACTCGGTGCTAAACAACACAACAATCGCAACTAAACAGCTGAAGAATGGAAAATAGTCATGCAGACCATAAAATCAATAATCAATAATCTCCTCACTATGGCTGGCTTTCCCTCCTTATAAGAAAATATGAGCCTTCTTACCTTGGGTCCCACTCATTAGGGTTTCCACCATCATGGAATCTTCCTCCGACTCACACTGCGTTGTCTTTATTGATGATCCACTCCCTCTATTCCAGCTCTGTTGACTTGGCCAAAATTGACCTTGTCAACATGCATTAGCCCCTGTTCACACATGAGGGTGATTTATCCAACTATAAATATGATCCCTTTTCACATTAATAGGGATTTTATGCCTACTAAAGAGATTTATGGGCCTCCCTACCCATTTATTCATCTAACTAAATGTGAAAAGAAAAATTAATATTCCAATTAGCTGCATGCTAATTTAGGAATATTACATTCTCACTCCCCCCTTTTGTGTCCTTTTGGTGCCTGTTATGGCTACATTGAACCTTCCCAATTTGACCCTAGGGGTCCCAGTCTGGTACACTGATCCCCCAGTTGACACTCCACTTGGTCAGCTCAAACCTTATATCGCTTTGACCCCGGTCCAACCAATCGCTATGACCCCTCCCTTTGCTTCAGCACCTCATCCACCTCAACATGAAGCTACTTCTATTGCAAAAGCATCCGGTGAGTGGGGAAAACCCAAAAAGAATGAACCCAAGGACAGGGATAATTTTAAGGATGGAAAATTATCTTGAAGTTTAAAAAATTGGCGAATCTCACTAGTCCCTAATATGAAAACTATAAAATGTTTATTGATGTATTTGTAAAATTATTCAAATTTATAATGATATTATATATATTTTCTATATAATGTGGGAAATTTTAATGTAAAATAATTTTATATTGTAAAATTTGGGCGAATCATTTTTATAAAAAAATGGAAATTGGCGAATCTTTCTTTTGGAAAAACTATGGAAAATTAACCCACCTGCGAATATTAGCCCCTAAAATTTTCCATGCCCAAGGATAAGGTTGCCCAAACAACTCCTGCTCCTCCTAAGCCTCCGAAGTGGTCACCTCCATGCGGTTTGTGTGATTTTGTTGGGTATGCTACCCAAAATTGTCTTCAGCTTCCTCGTCTCAAACCTATGGTCAAAGAGGCATTTCTTGAATATGATATCTCAGAGGTCCATGTTATCTGACCCAATTCAGCTAGGAAAATCAAATCGTTGCGCACAAATCACCCTTGTGCTTTGTGTCACTATTCTCACCTATGCCCCTGTCTCGAAGATTTCCGCGACACCATTGGGGTTGTCTGTCGAATCGAGGCCGAACGTAGTGGATCCTCTACTCTTCTACTCGTGCATTTGGCTTAGGCTGAACCGGAGGACATTTCTACACCCATTGTGATACCTCCCCCCGATGTCGATATGATGGAACCTTTGGCCACTATCCTCTATTTTTCATCATCCATGAGATCCATGGTGGAAAACCCCTATGGGGCATTGCTTTCTATTTTTACTAAACCTCCTTCGGCGATCACCTTGGACTCAACATTGGTAGATGTTTCATCTACTAGCTCTCCGTCTACCCTCCGTAGCAATGTGTATGTGAACCATATCTCTCATGATGATGTGTTAGGTAGCCTTTCCGTGTCATGTTGTCTTTCTTCTTTCAGTCCCCTCATCTTTCATTCCAACGAAGAGATTATGGAAGCAATGACCACCCCTGACTTTCATTGAGATGATATGCACCATCGTGTGTACTTCCTTTCGCAGCAGTTCGATGAACACTATGCTTTGGAGTCTAAATAATTCACCTGTAGTGAGGTCGATTGGTTTTGTCACCCCTTACATTGAAACTATGAATTCGATCCACATACACCCTTTGTCCATTAGATTGACACCAAAATTTTGGGCGGGGGGGCATACCTTCTAGAGGATTTCGAAGGCCACCTCCTTCCTAACCCTCGCAATCCACTCTACCTTAAGAATTTTTTCCCATAGCATCTCGCATCGAGATGCATGTTTTATTTATGTCATGCATTTAGGTAGCTTGCATTGTTCATCATCTAATTTTTTGTCTTCTGGTGCCTTTTATATGGATCCATCATCCATGCCGTATATTAGCTATGCCGACGTTGCAAGTCGCTACTCACAGAATCTAGCCTCGGCAAGTTGGGCCATTTTTTCCCCCATGCATTTGTTAGTCCTCTCCAACGGCGTATGCATTGGATCTGCCACCAATAATCAGGCCAAATATGATGGAGTGATAGGTTTTTTAGTTGATGCCCTTGAACCTCGCATCCTTCATAGTCCTGTCCGTTTAGATTCCCTGTTGCTTGTCATGCAATTGAATGGTGTATATCATGTGAATAACCACGTCCTTTTTAGAATATATTTAAAAGTGAAGTTCTTAGCGCGTGAATTTGAAACCATTACATTCAGTCATGTACCTAGAGCCAAAAATCACTATGTAGATAGAACTGCAAACAATATTCTAGATTGGCACTTATCACATGCATTTAACACAAGACAGTCATCATAAACAAATGGGGAACCATATAGCCGTCATATATAAAAAGATGCATATCCATAATATGTGTCCAAAAAATCATAAATGCTTTAGAGTCTTATACTCTAATACATCCAACATGCCCATAGCATGTTACAAAAAAGAAAACTGGGGGCACCACATGCCCCTACATCTAATCAGTCTCTGGAGGGTCTCAAGCCAATGGTTCGGCTCCTGCAGCCCGCAGATCCCGCATACCCTGCCTATCCATTGCCATGTGCCGCATGACCCCTTGCCACTCTGAGGGTAGCCCGACACATGCCTCAATGTAGCGGTCATCTAGATCATGATAGCCACACTCTGATACCCCAGTCATAAACAGCTCGCATATGCAGTGTACATCCTCAAATAGTGCCTCTAAATCCTCTCTATTAACTCCTCTATCTATGCTAGACTCTGCAGCCCCTGACGCTGCAGATTGTCCCATATGTTAGGGTCTCTTGATTTGGCTGATTGGAAATCCAAATGACAGTGTAACATCAAACCAATATTTGGAGCCGAAGGACCTAGCCTTCCTGGACTCAGAGAGGGCTCTCTCTATTTGTGTAAGGGATATCTGTGTGTTTTCTTATTGTGTTCTTGATTTTAGGCTAGTTATGAAGTAGGTTTTTGGTTTTAGGTTGTGAGGGATGAACTGATCAAAGATTAAGATAGGTAAAAGGATGTCAGATCAACTGGGCTATGGGTCGAAAAGCTCAAGAAAGCTTTCAGGTGGTGATACAAGGTTGTTGAAGGGCCGATTTGAGCGAGGTAGAATGGATCTTTAGGTAAAATGGAGTGATATGGACATTAAAATTGTGAAGAACAAAGTATTTCAAACATAAATAGTTTAATAGCTGACATAAACATGGTAGGGCTAACCATTAATCATGAGAAATGTAACTATAAACTGATCAATGCATGGAAATAAACATTCAAGCAATACATAGAGATATATGACTCTATAACTTTAGGGAATTGCTATCATACTTTGGGGAAATACATTTAAGACAAACAAACAACTCAAATCACTATGAGGAAATGCCTAAGCATAGTATTTCAAGCTATTGGGCACTTTGAAAACAAGATTGCATAGTTTTAGGAAAAGGCCAAAATCAGTACAAGACCTCCTTGGTTCAACAAATGATAATCAAATAATCAAAGAAAGGTTTCAGAGGTGGAGCTATGACTAGCCATGAGTAAGCAGGGCATACCGTGAATCATACTTAGCATGCATAAAACCATAAATGAAACAAGCAAACAATTTCTTCAGTTATCAAAGAGTAATCAAGGATTCTTTGATATGACTAAGAAGGAAGAAAACATAGAAGCTATAAAGAAACAGGAAATTTGAGGTGCCTCTAAGGGCATGTCTCAAATTTAATCTCTAATGTATTATAGCAAGCAAGAACATGGAATTATGAATGAAAACTAAGAAGCATAATAGAGAGGGACACTATACCATTTTACCAAGTCAAGGAATCCAACAACAGATCTCTTTCATCATCCAAAAACATTCAATAAACTATCCAATGCATGAGACAAGTGTTTCTTCCAAGCTTGTATAACCATATATTGCTTCTATTCATCAAGTTCAGCCTTGTTTACAATGAAAGCCTTTGGAATATATAGGCCAAAGTGAGGAAAACCTCCTAGTTCAACTTGCAATCTCATTGGCCTATCCAAAATATCTGATTTTTTCCTTGAGGCTTTGCAAAGCCCAAGGTACAAAATATCTAATAAAATATCTCAAAAATTCTAAAAAGGGAAAATAAATTGACTTTTCCTAACTAACCATGCCCAAAAATAGTTAAATGCACATGAGAAAAAGTCACTTTTGAAAAGTGCATTTTTCACAAAAATACTTAAGAAATATATCAGCAGAAAGTCCTCTGTCTTGCGTACAACTTTTGGATGCCTTCCCGATGTCGAAACGAGGCCTGTGATGACTCGTTGGAAAGATATGAATGTAATTTTTTTGAAAATACTTAGTTTTCTCCAAACTAACCAATAAAATTTCATCAAAAACTGACCTGTGTGTAAAAACCCAAAAAATAGACCTTGCTGATAAACGGGGCTGAGTGTGGAAAAAGTGAGTGTTTTTCGCCATTTTGGGGGAGAAAATCATCTTCAAATGATCTAAAAATTGCTACGCATATCCCCCTAAAATTATGGCATCCAATGATACCATTTTCATCCTTTGAAGATGCCCCAAACAGAAATGGTGATGCCCATGAGTTTTAGCCAAAAACCCAAAAATGACAAAAAACCAAAATTTGTTGAATTTCGCCCAATTTTGGCGAGCATGACCATCAAGGGTTTTCAGAAACATGCTGTGAAGATGAGGCAAAAATTTGGAGCTTTAAGGTGTATTTCTTCAATTTTGGTGCCGAGCGCTTCCTCTGAGCTTCCTTGAGTTTTTCCTGTGTGGCCTTCAATTTCCGCCGGGTGAACTGATTTAGCTTTTTATAGTGCCCGGTCATCCTCTGTTGAAGGTCCAAATCTCTATTGGCCTTCTCCAACTTCTTTTCCAAGTGATCATTTACCATCTCAAGCCATGCTTCTCGATTGTTCTCTATCTCTTGGGCGAACAAAGTAGAGAGAGGAAAATATTGGAGAAGGGCAGCTTCTTCCTCCTTTTGTTTCTCAAGGGCTCTTTTGAGTCCCATGGTCCTTGGCCTCTTTCTTCTGGGATGATCTTCATCTTCACTATCATTGAACTCACCCATGATTTCTTCCAATCTAACTTGCGCCTTGGAGACCTCCTTTTTGTATTTGATGGCCCGTGTCTCAAATACTGCCATGTGGACACTCATATGTTTATTTTGTGTTTGCAAAAAGTGATTGAAGTTTCTAGCCCTCTCTAGATATGTCCTCAAAGAATAAATTTGGCTTTCTCTACTGATCAAGAGAGTCTCCAGGATTCGGGCCTCATTGTCGCTATCATCACTTTGGATTTGAATTATGTCGAAGTCCCTCTCCTTTTCATGGCTGATTTCTTCTTTCTCCTTTCCCTTGCTTTGGGTGGCCTTATTAGTCTTTCTCCTCTTGGGTAATTTGACAATGGGTTTCTTGGGAAATTTCCCCTTGCTTCGGAGGGCCCTAGTAACATTTGGAGCTATAGTTCTAGGCACCCTTTTCCTTGATATATAGGGCTTGGCCACTTTTTGAGAAGAAAGAATGGCCCCTTGCCTAGGAGAGGCAGCTAGCACATTCTCTATTGACTCTTTGCTGTTGTTACTTTCCTCATCATTCTTGCCACTGTTTTGAGTTTGTTCATGGCATTGCTCTTCGTCACTACGTTGTATATCATCACTGTGTTTTTCTTCATGAGGCTGCCTTTCCTCATTGTGTTGCACCTCTTCAACAAGTTGTTGTTCTTCTTCATGAGGCTGTCTTTCCTCACTGTGTTGCACCTATTCATCATGTTGCCCTTCCTTATCTTGTTGCTATTCATCATCATGTTGTTTCTCATCTTCATGTTGCTGCTCATCTTCATGTTGCTGCTCATCATGCTCTTCTTCACCTTGCTGCCCTTCTTCATCATGCTATTCCTCCTCTTCATCATGCTTCTTTTCATCTTGCTCTTCCTTCCCTTGCTCATGCTTTTCTTCCTCATGTTGTTCCTCCTCTTGTTCAATGGGAAATTTTAGCTTCTTGGGAATGGGCTTGCTTGAAGAAGGCAAAGGATGGTGAGTGGAAGGTGAAGAAGATGTATAGAATGAAGGAACAGTGGCGAAATCCGGACATGAAATGAAAGTATCCCAAGAGACTTCCTTCTTCTCAAGCCGATGAAGAATGATAACTATAATGAGAGAATGATGGAAAAGGCAAGCTAACTTCTGAGAAGGAGGTTTTTTCTAAACAGTGGAGGCCATTTTTTCAATATTTTTATGGAGGAAGAAAGGGAGATTTAACAATTTGGCTCTTGTGAAATGCATGAGCAACTGAACATGGTAGGCATAGACCCGGGAGAATCTTCCCTCGCAAGTGAAGTATTTCATGATTATCTTCATGAGGGGGGCATAACTATTTAGCAGATATGAGAAGGTAAAGATGAATGGACATGTATCTCTATAATCAGGCTTCAAAAAGGGCTTGTACTGTTCTGATTCTAGGTGGCTTTGTTTAAACCACTTCTCTCCGACATAAGGGATTTTAGTGGCCTTGGCAGTGGATTTATGAGATAAATTGAAATCCAAGCCTTCCAGCTGAAAGTGTTTCTCTTGAAATCTCAAAGCACAAATATGTGTCAAAGGGGAATAGCTTTTCACCTCCTGCACCCTTTGACAAAACTCTAGACATCCAACCTCATGAAAGTTAAACAGGACTGATGGATGAGCGTTTACCTCTTCAGTTGAAACAGACTCAAACCTCCTGTGAAGGCCACTCATACTGTCTTGCCTGGGAGGCATTTTGTTTTGGATACTCTTTGTTGATTGAAAAAACAATTTGTCTCAAATGGTCCTTGAAATGGCTTCTTAAGCACACACCTTGTCCTTCTTATCAGTCACTGTTTTGTCCTCTTTTATGCCAAACAACAAGTATTTTTCAAAAGAAACAAACTCAAACTTATCACTGTGCTTGGGCAGAGTCTTGAAAAGAGGTGTTTGTGGTTTCTTGTTTGAACAAGGATCTCCTTGTGTTTAGGCAAAAACAAAATCACCTTTCCCCAAACAATGTTCTTCTGTTGTTCACTTTATTTTTACAAAGTAATACAAAACATCCTCTGCTAATTTGAAAAGCCTTTCACACCCTCTGCTTTTGGAACTATAGAGGCTGCACACTGTTCACTTTTTCATCATATAGAGAGGACACTTTAAAATGACAAGCTTTCACCTTATAAACACTATTTTAACCTTTGATTTTGCAGACAGGGGTTGTTTTTGTTTTACCACAGTTAGGACAACCTTCATCAATTATGGGATCTCTGCTCAACACAGGAAGAAAAACATCCTTCTAGACTGATTTTGGGACCTTCAAACACAGATTTTGCTTTTGAACTATGGAAGCTACACAGAGTTTGTTGTCTCATAACATAAAAAAGGAAATTTTATTCATCTACCCAGCCTTCATCCTTAAGAACCCTACTCCTTCACTATCATTGTCTTTGAAAAGCAATAAGGGCTTCTTAAGACTGTTTCAACACTTTCCTCTATCACTTGAAATGGTCTGTGATATTTACAGCCATAAGCAACTTTGTTTTTAGATCAAAAACCCTACCCTCCTTATCACTGCTTTCTTCCTTGAGAAAATAACTGTGTTACCCCTTTAATATTTCAAAAAATTAGCAACAAGCATGGAGAATACCTTGAAATAAGGTTTATGGACTTGGTCGATTTATTGAGCAAGTCCCAAGACTTTTTGAAGGCGCTTTGAACGTTTAAACAAGCGCGACACGTTCACAGGAGAAAACGCCGCGTAGTGGAGGGGTGTCGGGTCGGCCTTTGCGCAGTGGTGACTAGTGCTACAGGCGCATCGCGCGCCACTACAAGTGCACCACGCAACAATAGAAATCCTATGTATTTTTTCTCCTAGGCGCGCCGCGCAGGCTTGAGGGCCTTAAAAACTCTAAATTTGCTCGGAATTTCTGCTTTGTCCGGTGAACAGCTAGGAGATCGATTGTTGGTGTTTTTAAAATCTTCTAATGAGACTTAGCAACGGTCTCTCCACCTTAATATTTGAAAGAGAAATTTTAAATGCCTTTATATTGCACTTTGGAGGGTTTAAATGTTTTTCAAGGCCTGTTTGTTTCATCAAAACATGAATCACTACTTTTGTCATTTTATTATCTTTAAAACATCACAAAAACCAATATTTGACTAGGACTCCTAAAAGTGTTGTGGATGATACTTTTGAAAATCTTCATAGATATGACCCTTTTCAAAGTGAAGAAACCTTCTTAAAGGCCAAATTCTCTCTCAGTGTTTTTCTACCTCTGTGTTTTAAAGGAAAAACTTCACAAAGTCAGCAACCCTTTCACTGTTTTCCTATATCTGTTCTTTAAAGGAAAACTTGCTCAAAACCCCATTAATGATTGTAGATGCATCTTTTGAATGAAATTTTTCTGTGACTGTGGGTGAAACCTTAGTTGCATTCACCTGGGTTTGACAAACATCTGTTTATCAAAAAATAAGATCCTTTAAAGACCTTTCCTACAATCATATGCAACAACAAGGTCTTTTCACATGTTTTCATAGAGAACAGGCCTTTGTTTGTGACAGTGGCATGTTTCATTTGCTTTGAGTGTTGTCTCTGAATTTAAAACAATTTCCATATCCTTTCTTACACATACTGTCTCTATGTGGTTTATTTGTAAAGACCTTCTTCAGAAGCAAGGCTAGTCCATCTCTTTGTCAATTTCATGAGGTTTTGAAAAAGACCTTCATGGACAGGAAAATCAAAGCTTCTTTGAACATCACAATATCACTACTTGGCCATCTGCTTGACAACATTTTTCTATTCATAAGCCTTCAATTGTTTCCCACTGCACTTAAAATCTGCCTTTCAATTAGTGAAACCATATAATCAATCTTTGAAACACCATTACTGTGTTAGTGGCTTTCATCTATTGGAGACAAGGTTTTAAACAATTTTTTAGGCAGTTTGCATCATTGTTAGCTTTGCGCCCTTTTGAATGAGGGTACACCTCTGTTCCTGGCCCTCTGCTTTTTAAATGAAGGAGGCCTTTATCACATTGCCAAACCCTCTTCTTTTAAATGAATGAGGTTTTCAACCAATTACCTGACCCTCTGCTCATATGTGGAGGAGGTTTTACACGGTCATCCAACCCTTTGCTCATGTTTGGAGGAGGTTTTACACAATGATTCTATTTCATCCCTTTGTCAAACTATGTTATCTTTCCTTGTAGTGCCTATTCACAGTTAAGCAAATAAAAGTGACAAATTGACAATATGCCATGAGGGGCAATTTTCTGAGATATGTAATCTTGTTGTTGAAATACCTTTATGCATCTTTAGGCATTAGAAGCATCATGATCAGTATCTGCAGAGTATTACTTGTTATTCATAACTCACTAACCTTTTGACTGTGTTTGCAGGAGCTCATTGAAATACCTCTCTGTCCAGTACTCGCATCCCAGGCTCAAAACCACATGAGAAGCAGTTTTCTTCTCATGTTAAGTTTAATAATGTCTTCTTGAATGCTGGTACACTTTTTCTCTTGAAGAAGAGATTGAAATATTGTAAATCCACCTAATATCAGTTTGACCTATGGCATATGCACTATTGAGACATCTAGGTTTGTTAGTGGCGCGACTTAAGGGTGCATCAAGCTTTATTTGTAGAATAGGAAGGTTATCGATGACTGGTTGATATTAGATAGAGGTTATTTTGGCTTTTAGGATAGTTTTCCAAGGGAGGAATGCCTAAAGCACCACTACCTAACTTAGGGAAACGTTTTGGACAGATTTGGAGTATTCTCTTTGGAGCTGATGGACAAGTTTATATCACTGAGACTAGATAGGGCCTGACAATTAGGTTTTATCTCATTTTGGGCTGATTGAAAAGGTAGGAGGGAAAAATGTTTATGGGTGTTTTCTAGCTGACTAATTTGACATATTGGAGATCAACTTCTAGAAAAATTGGCTTTAAAAACTAGTCATCATCAATAGGTGAAAAATATTGATGACTAACAGTGGCTCCATTTGGGGAGGGCAGCTCCTTTTCAGGAGGTGTCCAGAATTTCAGATCTCGGTTCTTTGAAGACCAGTGCCTTTATCCATTGGTGCAAATTTCTTTCTTCCTTGATTCTATTTCTGAAAATTGACTGCATGATTAGCATCAACGACATTTCTACCTACCACACTATATTTCCTAACATTTTTTCTTCTTTTGGGTGCATTTGGACTAGCAACCCTTTGACATAATATTTTTGAAAAATGATATTATATAATTCTACACTTATATCTGCCAGGAGTTCAGATTAAGCTGATGAACTCCTTTGTTTCTCTACTTATGCTGGATCGACTGTCAAGGTTAAGCTGTTTGACAAGATTTTATTCTCTAATCTAAAACATGAAATTGAAAAATGACCAAATCGGGATTAGACAGTCTGATTTTTCATGTACTTGTGGCATGAAAGACAATCTGCACACAAATATTATTTTGCATAAAATGAAATCTAGAACATCAGGGCTAGGATACATAGTTTGTTTTTCATCCCTGCTTTCCTCTTTGGTTCTGTTTTGAGCATGTGGAACCAGTATCTTTTCCTAATCTACTCTCTTTGATAAGTCAAGCTTACACAATGTTGACTATCTTTTCCTCTCACTAACTTATCAGCAAATAAATTTAAAACATGTTTAGTTATGATTAGGCTAGATATCTGAACAAGACATTTTGAGCACTAGTAGCGGCATTTAGACTTGCGCGCTTTCAGAATGACTATTTTTTGAACATGGGGCTTCCTTTCTATTTTTCAATCGCCCTATTTTTCTATTTTTCTATTGTTTTTTGAATTTTCTGTTTTTGACTTATTTTTCAAACAATGGTATATACAATGATTGAAAAAGTTTTAACTCAGAAATCTTGGAAATGGTGAAACTTAAGCATCTTATCTTCATAAGGATCTCCTACCACTCTTGGTCCACTCAGCTCTTGAAAATAAAAATTTGGAAAATTTTCTCTTTCAAGCATGACATAAGGATTCATGCATGAATCTTTGAACAACCCCGTATCTTCCTGCTATACCTCTTTATACCTCTGATTTCCACTCCTTCTTTTGATGTAGATCTTTTTCAAATAATGCAGATATTCTTTGTCATTTTTGAAGTATATGATGACATCATCAAGGTAGGTCAGAATGCAGAAATTCAGAACTGAAAACATGGCCTTTAGGAGCATATTTTTGATATCCGGTGGTTTTGCAATTCTGGGTTTGAAAATGGAACTACTTCTAGCATACTTAAAAAATTCTTTGAGCCGTCTACTTTGCAAAGGAATTATTTGGCTATAACCTGAAACATCATCTTGCAAAGACACATGATTAAAAGCACTTATCATTGGTATATCATGGTCTTGGGTAGGAAGGATAAAATTTATGTCACAACGGTGTGTATTAGTGTTTCTAAAATCAAAACAGATCCTATGACCAGCTATTTTATCCTTGACTATTACTGTTTGGTCCAGATTTTTGTATTTTCTTTTGTCGAAGTTGTTTCTTGGAGTGATGGTAATGGCATAGTGTTTCTCACTGATTTCTCTATATGAAGTAGTATTTTGAACAAGATTGCAAATTCTAGCAGTTCTAAGTCTTTGGTGGAGTGACAAAATGTTAACCAGTTCAAGCAATTTGGGTATATTTGGGCTGCAGTCATCATATCCTTTCATAAGAAGTTTTTCAGACGTGTTTTCTGGATTTGGGGCTGTTATGGCTAAAGTCAAGGCTTAATTTGAAGGGGTAGAGTTATGTGATGGTAAATCCTTAAGGTATGGTAAGAAAATTAAGCTTCCCTGCCCCTGATTTCCAAAGAGGTTTGTGATATGTAAGTCTTCTAATGCCTCTGTTCTGAAAAAATCCCCTGATGTTATTTCTGATGTTTGTATGAGGTTTGACCAATTTGTTTGATGGTACATAATGGTTTTTTCTTCTTGCTCTATCCCTGTTTCAACAAGAACAAACTCTCTTTCCTCAAGAAATACCTGCTCATGGTCATGATAATTCTGAGTGTCTAGTTCATCATAGAGAACTTAGGGCAGCTGATGTGGTGGGCCTAAGTTTGTTTCAAAACTTCCTGACTGTTCTTCAAAGTCCTCATCAGTGTGTAAAATGAAAGAGTTCAGATCAAAATGCAAGGAGTACATCAGGATTTTATCTGGCCTTTCTTGGCTACTGATCATATATTTCATGTGTGATTCCCGATAGAGTATTCTAGTTTGGTCAAACACAGGAATGGTGGCATACGACATATCAAGTTGAATATTTCCCTGAAGCTTAGCTCCCTAAGATCTATATAAAAGCATTACATACTTGGGAGGGATGTCTGCTACCACTATGTCCATGATCAGGTGTTTTGCAGGTACTTGGACCAAACTGAAACAAAGATCTTTGATTAAGCCCAGACACTTGACTCTACTTGAATCAAAGGAATATAAGTCTTTATAGGGTCTTGTTATTTCTAGGCCTAGACTTTCCATCATCACCTTTGGCATGAGATTATGCGAGGCCCCGGAGTCTAGCATGGCATTGTCTAGAATTTGGTCATGGATATTCAGACTGATGTAAAAGGGAAGAGTGGTTCGTTTTTGGAATTTCCCTTCTATTTTTGGACCAAACAACACTTCAGGAGTGTCATCAGCTAGATTTAGGGTGTTTGCATCATTTCCTATATTAAGTACCTTTAACACTTGGAATTTATAAGAGCTTTGGGCGATAAGTTCAGTGAGAGGCATGATAATTTTTATTTTGGTGATTTCTCCCGCAAAACTGAAAGGTGCTTGTAGTTTAGACAGGTTTGCTTCAATTTTTTCAGCCATGAATTTCTCTATGTTTTGAGTTTGCTGACTTTGTTTCAAGATTTTGTTTGACACAACCATCTCGGGAATCTTTGTGTAGGTACTAGGAGCATCTAAGCCAAGACTTATTTGAACAGCTTTATCTTTGTTTTGGTCAGTTTTCTTGACCATGATTTTGTTGCTATCCACTGCCTTTTTAAGGATGGTATCAGGGGTTTTAGCAGTGTCTGAGCTACCTTTCTTGGATTTGTCTTGGTTTTTTCTGCTTCTAAGGTCATACTGCCTATGAGCTTCTATTATGGCATTCTGAAAATCTATGGCAGGATCTTCGGGATCTTCATAGTTGGTTTCATCTTGATTCAGAGAGAAGAATGCTTGTTCTTCTTCTGTGAGGTAAACCTCATTCTCGTTATCAGAACCTATAAGGTTCAAATGATTTTCATCAATGGGTTTTGTATCCCTCTCATCCTCATCAACATAATTTTCATTAAAGGGTGGCCTAATTTGTTGGTCATTTTCCCTTGGTTTGTTTTGAGGCTGTTCTCTCCTAAATTTTTGGTTCTGGTTTTTGTTTGGAGGGTTTGGCTGGTTGTCCCTAAGAGGTGTCTTTTCCCTCATATTTTCCCACATTTTCGCCATGGATTTAACCAAGTAATCTATTCTAGGATCTAATGAAGGGGCTGAAGGGGAGACCTCATCCCGGTATGTGAATTTCCTTTTTGATCTGGTCCTAGCTCTTTTTTCTACTAAGTTGGCTTCTGCACTTATGGCCACTTTTTGCATCTCCTCTAAGGTAGGGGGGTCTTTGTCTCTCAGTTGATAAGTCATGTCTGGGTCGAAACCTTTGGGGAAATTTTGTAAGGCTGAGCCAAGTGGAGGTTTGAAGTGAGGTGGGAGGGCATTATACACACTGTTGAACCTAGTGCAGTATCCCTGGACACTTTCCCCATTTTCCCGTTTTAGATTATTATATTCCGATAGGATTTGAATGGGGTTCTTTCTGATTTCTCACTTATTTATGAAGGTTTGGTAGAGTTCTGGGAGATCGTGGATATTGTTTGGAGTTAAGCTCTTAAACCATTTTTTAGGTTCTCCGCCCAGAATTTGGGCAAACATCCTCGTTCTGATGGTCTCGTCTTCTATTTCCATGTATTCAAAGGCATCACTAATTATATCTACATGTTGTTGAGCTGTGGTAGTCTCAACTCCGGTAAATTGCGGGATTTTGGATTGATAGTCATTTTGTAAAGGAGCCAAAGGGTGTGGCAACAACAAGGGTGCATACCAAGTTGCCATGGCGGGAGCTAATGGATTATGTACAAAATGGGGGCTTGTAGGATGAGCTGAGGTGATCTAAACAGTAGTGGTTTGGATGGGTGTGGAGGATGTACTTGGGCTAGTGATCTGATTTTGAGCAGATCTAGGGTGGTAGGAGCCAAAGTGATGGAGAAGCTGAAATTCGGGAGGTGTTGTAGGCAAGGCTTCTCTACTAGGACTCTGTGGTAGATCTAGGGGTTCAAGATTGTCAAAGTTTACCTTACTTTGTAACTTTCTTCTAAAAAAGGTTTTTGCTGATTTTAAGTCAAATGGGGAATCCTGCAAGGATGTGATGTGTTTAGGTACTGATCTTGCTTTACGGATGGACCTATTGGTAGCTAGGTTGCCAGTTTTGGAAGCTTGCCACAGAATCTTCTCTGGGTCATCTACTATGATAGGGGGATTTGGGTTTGGATGAGATCTGGTATTGATTCTTCGTGAAGCCAGATTTCGTATTCATAATTTAGAGAGGATGGTATTTGTGATTGTTCCGGATGGATGGCCTCTCTAAGAGTGCTTTTGCTAAATGTGAAGGATGGTCAAAACAAAAATGAGGGCTAGTGGAGTCGCCAGGTGGATTTCTTTGAGAACTATGGTCCACCACCAAAACTATCAAAGATGCTTTCGAGAAAAAGTCTTCTAACAAAATTTGAGATGAAGACTTGCAAGGAAGAGTGATTTACTTGGTTTCAACAGTTTGCTAGGCTGTCTGGACAAGCTAATGGTTCTCTTTGTAAGTTTATTTATGTTTAACTCCTATGTTTAGGTGAATTTTTCTGAATCACTAAGTTATACTTAGTTTGTCACTAATCACAGAGTTCTCACCATGAATTTTGGAAAGGACGAGTCAACAAAAAGGTATGGTTTATGAATTTTTGGTTTTTATGGAGTTTTTTAGGCCTAATGGAGGCTAGTGGAGTCGCCAGGTGGAACTTGGTTGTTTTGTAGAGATGTAGCTATGGTCCACCACCAATAGCTAGGGAAAAGCCAATCTGGGAAATTTTTTGGGGTTTTTTGAGTTTTTATGTGCAACCTATGGTTTATTAGAGTGTTCTAAACCTGATTCATCACTTTGCTAGGGTGGTGTAAACAAAAAGAGTTTAGTCTAAATGATTCTATGGACTGCTTGCCTGTTTAAATTTTTAAAGACTAATGAATCTACAAGAGTTTGCTAGACTGTTATGTACTCAGTTGGTCCCACCGTGATCGCCATTATGTTAGTGTGGTGATGAGGTGGCTGATCAGATAGTATTCTAAAATTTAGCAAAGTAGTAAGGCCTACTGGAGGCTAGTGGAGTCACCAGGTGGATTTTTAGTTGTTTTGAGAGCATATGTGTATGGTCCACCACCAATATTGATAAACACCAATCTAGAGATATTTTGGGGTTTTCTAAGTTTCCTATATGTAGCCCTGAGGTTTGGAAGATTTTCCTATAACTAAATCCACATTTTGCTAAGATGGTGAAGGAGCTAGTTTCTACTCTTCATACAATACCTAAGTTTTCTAATTTTGACTGAGATTTTGAGAGATCCTAAGGGATACCAAGGATGTTTTGACTCAAATTCCCACCGTGATTGCCATTATGATAGGGAGCGGTGGGATAAGTCAATCAGATAGTATTATTAAGGCTGCTGGAATGTTTAGGGAATCTAAGTTTGTTTATCACTCAGTGTCCCACCATCATCGCCATTCTGTTAGTGTGGAGATGAGGTGGCTCAATAGTATAGTGCGTTTTAGTTCAAAAAGGGGCTTTCCGTGAGTCTTGAAAGATATTCAGATTAAAATGAACTCAGAAAATTCCCACCGTGATCGCCATTATGTTAAGGTCTCGTGATTTGGCTGATTAGCAAGCCAAATGACAGTGTAACATCAAACCAACCTTTGGAGCCCAAGGACCTAGCCTTCTTGGACTTAGAGAGGGCTCTCTCTATTTGTGTAAGGGATATCTGTATGTTTGCTTATTGTGTTCTTGATTTTAGGCTAGTTATGAAGTAGGTTTTTGGTTTTTGGTTGTGAGGGATGAACTGATCAAAGATTAAGATAGGTAAAAAGATGTCAGATCAACTGGGCTATGGGTCGAAAAGGTCAAGAAAGATTTCAAGTGGTGATACAAGGTTGTTGAAGGGCCGATTTGAGCGAGGTAAAATGGATCTTTGGGTAAAATGGAGTGAGATGGACATTAAACTTGTGAAGAAAAAAGGATTTCAAACATAAATAGTTTAATAGCTGACATAAACATGGTAGGGCTAACCATTAATCATGAGAAATGTAACTATAAACTGATCAATGCATGGAAATAAACATTCAAGCAATACATAGATATATATGACTCTCTAAATTTAGGGAATTGCTATCAGAATTTGGGGAAATACATTTAAGACAAACAAACAACTCAAATCACTATGAGGAAACGCCTAAGCATAGTATTTCAAGCTATTGGGCACTTTGAAAACAAGATTGCATAGTTTTAGGCAAAGGGCAAGATCAGTACAAGACCTCCTTGGTTCAACAAATGACAATCAAATAATCAAAGAAAGCTTTTAGAGGTGGAGCTATGACTAGCCATGAGTAAGCAGGGCATACCGTGAATCATACTTAGCATGCATAAAACCCTAAATGAAACAATCAAACAATTTCTTTAGTTATCAAAGAGCAATCAAGGATTCTTTGATATGACTAAGAAGGAAGAAAACATAGAAGCTATAAAGAAACAAGAAATTTGAGGTGCCTCCAAGGGCATGTCTCAAATCTATTCTCTACCATCTTATAGCAAGCAAGAACATGGAATTATGAATGAAAACTAAGAAGCATAACAGAGAGGGACACTATACCATTTTACCAAGTCAAGGAATCCAACAACAGACCTCCTTCATCATCCAAAAACATTCAAGAAACTATCCAATGCATGAGACAAGTGTTTCTTCCAAGCTTGTATAACCATATATTGCCTCTATTCATCAAGTTCAACCTTGTTTACAATGAAATCCTTCGGAATATATAGGCCAAAGTGAGGAAAACCTCCTAGTTCAACTTGCAATCTCATTGGCCTATCCAAAATATCTGATTTTGTCCTTGAGGCTTTGCAAAACCCAAGGCACAAAATATCTAATAAAATATCTCAAAAATGCTAAAAAAGGAAAATAAATTGACTTTTCCTAACTGACCATGCCCAAAAAAAGATAAACACACTGAGGAAAAGTCACTTTTGAAAAGTGCATTTTTCACAAAAATACTTAAGAAATATATCAACAGAAAGTCCTCTTTCTTGCGAACAACTTTTGGATGCCTTCCCGATGTCGAAACGAGGCTCGTGATGTCTCGTTGGAAATCTATGAATGTCTATTTTCGGAAAATACTTAGTTTGCTCAAAACTGACCAATAGAAGTCCATCAAAAACTAACATGTGTGTAAAAACCCAAAAAATAGACCTTGCTGATAAATGGGGCAGAGTGTGGAAAAAGTGAGTGTTTTTGCCATTTTGGGGGAGAAAATCATCTTCAAATGATCTGAAAATCGCTGAGTATATCCCCCTAAAATTATGGCATCCAATGATACCCTTTTCATCCTTTGAAGATGCCCCAAACAGAAATGGCGATGCCCATGAGTTTTAGAAAAAACCCAAAAATGACAAAAAACCAAAATTTGTTGAATTTCGCCCAATTTTAGCGAGCATGACCATCAAGGGTTTTCAAAAACATGCTGTGAATATGAGGCCAAAATTTGGAGCTTTGAGGTGTCTTTCTTCAATTTTGGTGCCGGGCGCCTCCTTTGAGCTTCCTTGAGTTTTTCCTATGTGGCCTTCAATTTCCGTCGGGCGAACTGATTTAGATTTTTATAGTGCCCGGTCATCCTCCGTTGAAGGTCCAAATCTCTATTGGCCTTCTCCAACTTCTTTTCCAAGTGATCATTTACCCTCTCAATCCATGCTTCTCGATTGTTCTCTATCTCTTGGGCGAACAAAGTAGAGAGAGGAAAAGATTGGAGAAGGGCAATTTCTTCCTCCTTTTGTTTCTCAAGGGCTCTTTTGAGTCCCATGGTCCTTGGCCTCTTTCTTCTGGGCTGATCTTCATCTTCACTATCATTGAACTCGCCCATGAGTTCTTCCAATCTAACTTGCGCCTTGGAGGCCTCCTTTTTGTATTTGATGGCCCGTGTCTCAAATACCACCATGTGGACACTCATATGTTTATTTTGTGTTTGCAAAAAGTGATTGAAGTTTCTAGCCCTCTCTAGATCTGTCCTCAAAGCATAAATTTGGCTTTCTCTATTGATCAAGAGAGTCTCCAGTATTCGGGCCTCATTGTCGCTATCATCACTTTGGATTTGAATTATGTCGAAGTCACTCTCCTTTTCATGGCTACTTTCTTCTTTCTCCTTTCCCTTGCTTTGGGTGGCCTTCTTAGTCTTTCTCCTCTTGGTTAATTCAATAATGGGCTGCTTGGGAAATTTCCCCTTACTTCGGAGGGCCCTAGTAACATTTGGAGCTATAGTTCTAGGCACCCTTTTCCTTGATGTTTGCAGCTTGGCCACTTTTGGAGAAGAAAACATGGCCCCTTGCCTAGGATAGGCAACTAGCACATGCTCTATTGGCTCTTTTCCCTTGTTACTTTCCTCATCATTCTTGCCATTGTTTTGAGTTTGTTCATGGTTCTTCTCTTCCTCACTATGATGTATATCATCACTATGTTTTTCTTCATGGGGCTGCCTTTCCTCACTGTGTTGCACCTCTTCATCAAGCTGTTGTTCTTCTTCATGAGGCTGCCTTTCCTCACTGTGCTGCAACTGTTCATCATGCTACCCTTCCTTATCTTGTTATTGTTCATCATCATGTTGTTGCTCATCTTCATGCTGCTACTCATCTTCATGCTGCTGCTCATCATGCTCTTCTTCCCCTCGCTGCCCTTCTTCATCATGTTGTTGCTCCTCTTCATCATGTTGTTGTTCATCTTGCTCTTCCTCCCCTTGCTCATGCCCTTCTTCCTCATGTTGTTCCTCCTCTTGTTCAATGGGAAATTTGAGCTTCTTGGGAATGGGCTTGCTTGAAGAAGGCTAAGGATGGTGAGTGGAAGGTGAAGGAGATGTATGGAATGAAGGAACAGTGGAGAAATCCGGATGTGCAATGAAAGTATCCCAAGAGACTTCCTTCTTCTCAAGCTGATGAAGAATGATAACTTTGATGAGAGAATGATGGAAAAGGCAAGTTGACTGCTGAGAAGGAGGTTTTTTCTGAACAGTGGAGGCCAATTTTTCAATACTTTTGTGGAGGAAGAAAGGGAGATTTAACAATTTGGCTCTTGTGAAATGCATGAGCAACCGGACATGGTAGGCATATACCCAGGAGAATCTTCCCTCGCAAGTGAAGTATTTCATGATTATCTTCATGAGGGGGGCATAACTATTCAGCAGATATGGGAAGGGAAATATGGATGGACATGTATCTCTATGCTCAGGCTTCAAAAATGGCTTGTACTGTTCTGAGTCTAGGTGGCTTTGTTTAAACCACTTCTCTCTGACATAAGGGATTTTGCTGGCCTTGGCAATGGATCTAGGAGATAACTTGAAATCCAAGCCTACCAGCTGAAAGTGTTTCTCTTGAAATCTCAAAGCACAAAGATGTGTCAAAGGGGAATAGCTTTTCACCTCTTGCACCCTTTGACAAAACTCTAGACAACCAACCTCATGAAAGTTAAACAGGACTGATGGATGAGCGTTTACCTCTTCAGTTGAAACAGGCTCAAACCTCCTGTGAAGGCCACTCCTACTGTCTTGCCTGGGAGGCATTTTGTTTTGGATACTCTTTGGTGATTGACAAAACAATTTGTCTCAAATGGTCCTTGAAATGGCTTCTTAAGCACACACCCTTTCCTTCTTATCAGTCACTGTTTTGTCCTCGTTTATGCCAAAAAACAAGTATTTTTCAAAAGAAACAAACTCAAACTTATCACTATGCTTGGGCAGAGTCTTGAAAAGAGGTGTTTGTGGTTTCTTTTTTAAACAAGGATCTCCTTGTGTTTAGGAAAAAACAAAATCACCTTTCCCCAAACAATATTCTTCTGCTGTTCACTATCTTTTTATAAAGTAAGACAAAACATCCTCTATTGATTTGAAAAGCCTTTCACACCCTCTGCTTTTGGAACTATAGAGGCTGCACACTGCTCACTTTTTCATCATATAGAGAGGACACTTTAAAATGACAAGCTTTCACCTTATAAACACTATTTTCACCTTTGATTTTTTAAACAGGGGTTGTTTTTGTTTTACCACACTTAGGACAACCTTTAGCAATTATGGGATCTCTGCTCAACACATGAAGAAAAACATCCTTCTAGATTGATTTTGGGACCTTCAAACACAGATTTTGCTTTTGAACTATGGAATCTACACAGAGTTTGTTGTCTCATAACATAAAAAAGGAAATTTTATTCATCTACCCAGCCTTCATCCTTTAGAACCCTACTCCTTGACTATCATTGTCTTTGAAAAGCAATAAGGGCTTCTTAAGACTGTTTCATCACTTTCCTCTATCACTTGAAATGGTCTGTGATATTTACAGCCATAAGAAACTTTGTTAATAGATCAAAAACCCTACCCTCCTTATCACTGCTTTCTTCCTTGAGAAAATAACCTTGTTACCCCTTTAAGATTTAAAAAAATTAGCAATAAGCATGGAGAATACCTTGAAATAAGGTTTATGGCCTTGGTCGATTTATTGAGCAGGTCCCAAGACTTTTTGAAGGCGCTTTGAACGTTTAAACAGGTGCGACACTTTCACAGGAGAAAACGCCACGCAGTGGAGGGGTGTCGGGTCGGCCTTCAGGCAGTGGTGACCGACGCTACAGGCACATCGCGCGCCACTACAGGTGCGCCTCGCAACAATAGAAATAATGTGTATTTTTTCTCTCAGGCACACCGCGCAGGCTTGAGGTCCTTAAAAACTCTGAATTTTCTCGAAATTTCTGCTTTTTCCGGTGAACAACTAGGAGAGTGATTTTTGGTGTTTTTAAAATCTGCTAATTAGACTTAACAACGGTCTCTCCACCTTAATATTTGAAAGAGACATTTTAAATGCCTTTATATTGCGCTTTGGAGGGTTTAACTGTTTTGTAAGGCCTGTTTGTTTCATCAAAACATGAATCACTTCTTTTGTCATTTTATTATTTTTAAAACATCACAAAAATCAATATTTGACTAGGACTCCTAAAAGTGTTTTGGATGATACTTTTGAAGATCTTCATAAATATGACCCTTTTCAAAGTGAAGAAACCATCTTAAAGGCCAAAATATCTCTCAATGTTTTTCTATCTCTGTATTTTAAAGGAAAAACTTCACAAAGTTAGCAACCATGTCACTGTTTGCCTATATCTGTTCTTTAAAGGAAAACTTGCTCAAAACCCCATTAATGATTGTAGACACATCTTTTGAATGACATTTTTCTATGACTGTGGGTGAGACCTTAGTTGCGTTCACCTGGGTTTGACAAACATCTGTTTATCAAAAAAGAAGATCCTTAAATACCTTTCCTACAATCATATGCAACAGCAAGGTATTTTCACATGTTTTCATAGAGAACAGACCTTTGTTTGTGGCAGTGGCATGTTTCATTTTCTTTGAGTGTTGTCTCTGAATTTAAAACACTTGCCATATCCTTTCTTACACATACTGTCTCTATGTGGTTTATTTGGAAATTCCTTCTTCAGAAGCAAGGCTAGTCCATCTCTTTGTCAATTTGATGAGGTTTTGAGAAAGAACTTCATGGACAGGAAAATCAAAGCTTCTTTGAACATCACAATATCACTACTTGGCCATCTGCTTGACAACATTTTTCTGTTCATAAGCCTTCAATTGTTTCCCACTGCACTTAAAATCTGCCTTTCAATCAATGAAACCATATAATGAATCTTTGAAACACCACTGCTGTGTTAGTGGCTTTCATCTATTGGAGACAAGGTTTTAAACAAGTTTTTAGGCAGTTTTCATCATTTTTAGCTTTGCGCCCTTTTGAATGAGGGTACACCTATGTTCCTGGCCCTCTGATTGTTAAATGAAGGAGGCCTTTATCACATTGCCAAACCCTTTGCTTTTAAATAAAGGAGGTTTTCAACCAATGACCTGACCCTCTACTCATATTTGGAGGAGGTTTTACATAGTCATCCAACCCTCTGCTCATGTTTGGAGGAGGTTTTACAAAGTGATGCTATTTCATTCCTTTGTCAAACTATGTTATCTTTCCTTGTAGTGCCTATTCACAGTTAAGAAAATAAAAGTGACAAATTGACAATATGCCATGAGGGGAAATTTTCTAAGATATGTAATCCTGTTGTTGAAATACCTTTATGCATCTTTAGGCATCAGAAGCAACCTGATCAGTATCTACAGAGTATTACTTGTTATTCGTAAGTCACTAACCTTTTGACTATGTTTGCAGGAGCTCATTGAAATACCTCTCTTTCCAGTACTCGCATCCCAGGCTCAAAACCACATGAGAAGTAGTTGTTTTCTCAAGTTAAGTTTAATAATGTCTTCTGGAACGCTGGTACACTTATACTCTTGAAGAAGACATTGAAATACTGTAAATCCACCTAATATCAGTTTGACCTATGGCATATGCACTGCTGAGATATCTAGGTTTGTTAGTGGTGCGACTTAAGCGTGTATCAAGCTTTATTTGCAGAATAGGAAGGTTATTTATGACTGGTTGATATTAGACATAGGTTCTTTTGACTTTTAGGATATTTTGCTAAGGGAGGAATGCCTAAAGCGCCACTACTTAACTTAGGGGAAACTTTTTGGACAGATTTGGAGTATTCTCTTTGGAGCTGATGGACAAGTTTGTATGACTGAGACTAGATAGGGCCTGACAATTAGGTTTTATCTCATTTTGGGATGATTGAAAAGGTAGGAGGGAAAAAAAATTATGGGTATTTTCTAGCTAACTAATTTGACATATTGGAGATCAGCTGCTAGAAAACTTGGCTTTAAAAACTAGTCATCATCAACAGGTGAAAAATACTGATGACTAACACCATATACTCGACCAGTTTCACCGGTGCTATATCTGCATACGAAAAGTGGCAAATTAGTACCACATACATAATTCTAAAAAATTTAAATGCACCATAAAATATAACAACTTGTCACTTACCATCTCGTCCTGATGCTCGACCGGGTGGAAGTGGCATGTTCAAGTCCCCCTGATAGTTCATACCACTGTATGGATAATCGTCTATATATAGTGGCATCTCATCCCAAAGTAAAAATAACACGGGTCACAACACTCGTCTGACTCGCCTGCCTCCTTCTCTCCACAATAGCTACCCCCACTGGCACATCCTGGGCTCTCGCGGACCCCCATCTTTGATGTGCACATGAGGTCAAAGTATAGGGATATTCTTGAAGAAGAACGAGCATAACACTGTACCAAAATCACAGTCGTGGTTCACTTTTCTCTTGCATAGTGAAAGTTGTCATTTCAACAATGCCAGCATCATTTGGGCCCACCCATGGTAGGTCGTGATCAACACACTCTCAACCAGCATAATCTTCCCTCCGATGATGTGGTGGAAGGCCTGGTTGCCCAAGATCCGCAACACTGCTGCAACGACTGTCCGAGTCTCTAGCCTATCTAGATATTCAATCATTATATTCATGCCCTTGACATGGGCATCTGGTCAGCAATGGCATTCCATGAACTCAGATATATTCCTCCCCCACAATAATACTGGTTGGATATTTCCCACCACCCCTAGTGGTGGGAGACCAGTCAGGAAATAGATATCCTGAATAGTCAGCTTGATCCGGTGCCCCTGCATGATAAAGACCTCCAAGTTTGGGTTCCATTAGCTCACTATCCTGAATAATAAGGACACCCCTACCCTCATCAATGGGTTCTCAACCAACTTGAGAACCCCATATCTCACCAGTGCACCTTTGACCACCTAATCCACCTGGATCTCGAAACGAAGCGCATCCAAATCTCTTTCTCTCCTGTTGATATTTAACTCTACCATACCTGCACAAATATAGCAATTTTTCAGTCAGAGGAAGGAAAACTAACATAAAAAATATCAAGCCCCAGTTCCCTGCCAAAAATACGACAAAACCCAACTTTTGGCAACTCACACTTTTTTCAGCCCTGTGCCTGCGAGGTCACAGTTTTTCCCTTTGAAAACTATGACCCAACTCGCAGAACAAGCCAAAGGAAGTGGGATCCGTCTGTGAGGAGGGGCATAGTGTTTTTCCTGGGCTCTAGGCACCTAATATGAAATTCTAAACCACTTAAACTGAAGAGTAAGGTTAGGCCACCTACCTGCAACTGACGAATCTCGATTCCAACATTCGGTTTATCTGCTACGAACGCTACAAGATTTAGGGCCTTCTCCTCCTCTCCACATTCACGACAACTCCACTAGAAAATGAACCAAATTGGAGGGAAAACGCCCTATTAAAAGAGAAACCCTAATTTTTCTTTCCCCAATTGTGACCAAACCATAGCTCTGTTTGACAAACCATCAACACTATTGGAAAGCTCTCACCAAGCTCTAAAATGGGTATCCTTTTGTTTTTGGCGATTTGATACTTCATTTGGAAGCCTTTTTTCAAAGTAGATTCACTTTGCTGCCTCTTAAAATCAAATTTTTGAACCTACACCATTTTTACTTGGGGCACCACTTAGCCTTCATAATTTTTGACACGTGTGTCGATTTTCACAATGAGTAACCATCCTTTTCTCATGTTTTTATGGCCCCCACTAGGCCTATTTTGTGTGGCAGCATCATTGAGTCGCCCTTGATCAGAGCATCTGAGTTGATTCATCATCACATTCATGGAGTCTGTCCCAAGTCCCTTTACCTCCTGTGATAGTATTCCATCCATTCACACCTTGTCCCTCTCTTGTGTAGCCCATTTTTGCCTCCAGTCCCACTATCCCGTATCCCCTCACAAGTCGAGTGAGTCGTTTCCAAGTCATCCATTCTTTACATGCTATGACAATGGAAGTCTTCTATTTTCTACTCAGTATCCCCCATTCCATCATCATCCCTGGTTTCAGCCCATCAGTCACTCTAATATTATTTCTCGTGCCTTAGTTAGGTACGTTCATTTCCTCAACTATGGCGGACCTCCTTCTTTCGACATCAGCACATCATTCCAGAAGACATGTCTAGAGGGCGGTGTATCTTGGTTCCAGCTTCCATTCTTGTTCGATGCCTCAGATCAGGAAAAGGGACTCCTTATTGCCCTTTGACTTTATTATTTCTCATCCACTCCACTTCAACATGATTGAGATTCATACACTTGATAGTTCAACGATCCAGCATATTGATGCAGTGATTCCCAGGTGTGTGTGAGATGGTTTAGATCTCATGAGGGGGTGACCCTTCAGGTAGCCCCCCAAATGCCCAGATGACCTCATTTTATGCTATAGCCTCAGATGTAGCTCCTTAGATTTGATGGGTTCGGCCCTAGCTGCTTGCAGCGCTTCTAGTATGCATGCATCACTTAGATGATCCATTCATATTTTTAGAGCCCTTTCCTGTTTATCATGGCTTCTTTGGTTCTTATTATCTCTCATGTACTCATATATTATTGTATTCAGTCCTAGATGTTGTCCCAGGTGTAGTATGTATGTGGGATCCATTATATTTTTGTCTGGCCCATTTTATGCCAGCATATCATGTACTTTATAGACAAGTCTCATTCTATTGGGTGCACCATTATTCTTTGTACTTTTTCATCTCAGCGGGCATAGGTTTGCCTCCCCCGCCTCACTGAGAACAGGTACCCAAACATTAAAGGAGACTTATCTCATTTGTAGGTCTTGCCACCTTAGGTTATTTTCCTCTCTCGCTTCACGTTGTCTATGTATCTCTCTCTCTATGACTCCCCTTCGGTGTCTAGTGATTGTGTTCTTACAACGTACATCGGTCATATGATTATCTCCTAACGCTAGCACGTTGGGGGGAAATCTGTTACACCAATTTTTTGTCATCTAACAATTTGCAATTAGATGGTTCGAAATACACCATGTAAGATCAATTTTACCATAGTAAAATTGCTTTCACTATAAGAAATAATTCAATAAACCATATTTTATTAAGATATTTCTTGTCCAAACACGAAATCCCATAAGGAATAATTAAGTAAATCCTTATTTATTTGATTTTCTTCTAGGAATAATCAATTAAACCACTGTTTAAATAATATTCTGGGTCATATTTAACCCAATTAATGAAGAATAATTAGATAAATCATTATTTTCTTATTATTATTTAGGAATAATTAATTAAATCATTATTTAATTAATATTCCTTGTTAAATTTGACTAAATCATTTAGGAATAATAAAATAAATCATTATTTGTTAAATTATTCCTTAACCCCATCCTTCAAATGATAAGTAAATCATTTATTTGTTTATTATTTCAAAATAAAGGGATTTAACCAATTTAAATTCCTTTTCCCTCCAACAAAATATAATAAAATATTCCAAGCTGTTAGATCTAGATCTTGGTTAATAATATTTTATTATGCACCATTATCAAGGAAAACTCAATATTTTTTTATAAATAGGAGGGATTTCCATTCGTTATTTACCTTTGATCCTTTTATCATGGTCAGACTTTGATCCTCTTATCATTGTCATACTTTGATCACTTTTTATTATTGTTTTGCTTCTTGAGCTCCCATTGAGTTCAACACATCTTGGGTTTTCTGCACCATTGAGACAGAGAAACTTTGGATCTGAAGTGTTGAGGACAACGAAGAAGCCATCCCATTGTGGGGGCTGGTAACATCATTCTTTGTTCCTTTCCTAGATGTTAACATAATATAAAATTCTTTATATATCTTGTCTTGTGCATTGGATATTTGGAGAAACCCTTATTTCATTTCACTTTTTAGCTACTTTTACTGAACAGATCTAGGTTTTGTTGCATTGTTTCAACTATCTATTGCAGATCTAAGGAAGTTAGACAACCATCTTTGTTTTTAGGGTTTTTTTGTCATGTGCAAATAAAGTGATCTCTTTTCGTACACTTGTGTTAAGAATTCATTCTAACAGTAGGGGTTTTTTAAATTGGTAAGATGTATTGGGTTTATATTGGTAGGGGGTTAAATAATGTATTTTTTAGGGGTATTTTCCAATATGTACTCAAATTAAGGGTCTTTTTTAATATTATATGATCGCATGAGATATCTTAGAGGTTTATTTACTGAAGCCCCCATAAGTCATCATAACGAGCATGGGACATGCCCGCCTTGTATATGAACTTTTGTACCAGCTTTTCTTTAGAGCATGGTTATCTTTTATCCTTAGTAAAGGATTTTCCCTACTCATATTTGTAGTATGTTATTTTCTCTCTCAATAAGTTGATCAGAATCTCAGCCAGAAAAGAAAAACGTGATGTATTTCAGCTATATGTTTGCTCGTAACCTCATACATTAGGGGGAAACTATTAACGTGGAAAAAACGTACACACATTTGTACAATCCAGATCATGCCAAAATTATTTTGGTAGATCATATGGGTGAAGACTTCCCAACTGGAAAAATTATGAAAGAAAAAAATCAAAACTTTTCCAAAGGTTTCAATTATAAAATTTACCCGCGTGGCCCATCCGAAGGTCGAAATTAACGACCATGCACCTTTTCCTTTGATAGCCTACAGTACAAAAAAAGTCTAACTCAACAGTCTAGGACCACTTCACACACTTGGAAGAGGGGATTCCCTAACATGTAGCAGTCAAGGACAACATATTTTGAGTCGACCTAAAGATATGCAACCCCGAAGGGATCTTGTTTTCCTACTCATAAGTCATTTTATCATTAATGGACCAAGAGAGGGAAGAGGAATTCAAAATTATATATAAACAAGACATTGGAGAACCAAAAATGAGAAGAAGTAGAGCATTTTTATGATGGAAAATATTCTTCTTAGAAATCTAACATTCTAGTGGAAGAGGGTTTCATGATTGAGAGAGTCTTCATACTTAATGGAGAGAGAGGAGAATATTGTAAAGAGATTGAGGAAAGGAACCTCCTTGTTGAGTTTTTTTTAGCACCAAAACTCAAAGAATTCTCTCAAAGTTTTTAGTATTCATCTATTGTATTCATCTTCTACATTTAACAATCAGTAATTGGAGCCCTTATCCATTACTTTGTTGACTTGTTTTCTTCATTAAGAATTGCTTATGTGTTTATCTCTTTGTGTTTAGTTCATTTTTATGTATCCCTTATTTTCACCATTTAGAGTGCTTTGTTTTCTCATGTTTTTCCACTAACAACAACCAATTATCTATGTTTTCTCTGCAGGGAACAATCAATTACTAAGAAGGCATCTTTTGGCACCCCATAACTAGAAAAACATTACCACAACAATAATAAACAATCAAGCGAAAGGAAAAGTTATAACATCATAAAATAAGCGCTATGATATTTCAAATAAATATTTAGGTTTGATAATTTATGGTATCAACCAGAAGAAAACACTTCTACCGCGTTTTGTCTACACACAAAAAGTTTACAGGACAAGGGTTGTATTCAATTTCACTTGGTTGTTTTTTTAGACGTCAATGGGAATATGGTTGTATGTGTCCAAATTTTTAATTAATAGATCCAAATATTCATTGTGATGAAAATCTAACCATAACCACAATTCATCGTGTTCTTGGTCATTGGTCTGGTAATATTCCTCAAGTTCTGGTCTGGTAATCTTTCTTAATTTTTCGTAATACTCATGACCATATTGATAAAAAAATTAGTCATTTTCAATAAAATTTAGGAGGAATAATGTTGGGATCCTTCCAAAATTAATTTTATGTATTAGGAAATCGTACATTTTGGAGCCTATTTTTGAGAAATCATACATGAGAAGATATATTCTAGGATCACATGGTGAAGAAAAATGCATTGAAAAGCTTAATGACATTATCTTGCAACATCAATTATTTATCAAAAAAATAAATATCAAATCACTATATGGGGAAATAATTACTCAACAAATACAAAAAGGGGGCTCCTTCATTTAGTTTAGCACTTTTTAAATTCATTCTAGATCATCTAATACTTGCATCAAATTTATTTTTACTATAATTAGTCACAGAAACCCATAGTGCAGAAAGGAATAAAAGAGATATAGACTATTCTTAATGCTTGAAAGAAATTTAAAAATATATTATAGATAAATATGATTAATTTCAGGTTGTTGATTCAATTTTATGGGATTTTATTTTCAATATTTTCAATAATCAAAGACACATAATTTCAAGAGAAACAAATGGAGATACACTTTTGAATAATTAATTTATTTCACCACAAAATATGCCAAATGAAGATGAGGAAAGATGCATTGTTGAACAAGAACAATCTCGAGGTGCTATTGAGTCTTCCTAGGTAGAGGAAACAAAAACGTATGTTGGTTCTAGAATATCCTTTGCACAATATAAATCCATGTAAGATCTTTATATGGGTTCTATATATTGCAGTGCAAGTTGACCTTACTAAATTTTTTCACCTCTCATAATATTTTTGGCATCAAAGGGATCTGGTTGTAAGGAAATTTATCTGAATACTTTGTTGAGATTTCCATTGTCATGGTTTGACCACTTCATTAGGAATTATCTATTATGGATCTATCTTCATAGTTGACATTCAAAACGTGTGTGCAACAAATCAGGGGCATCCGATAAAAAATTTGCAACAATGAGAGTCTACTATGTTCTGTGGGAATATGGAACCCATTTAAGAGGAGTGATCAGGTAATTATTGTTGGTTCTAAAACTCTATTGATTGGGACAATTCTAATTGGTTTTAAGTTGGTGTTTGTGGAAAGTTTTGTAATTCCCATCTATATTTTCTACATATATGATCTCTCATTTATTAACCAATGCAATAAGGAATTTTACAAAAAAAATTCTGAAGCATTGCATGAATAGTTGTTGTGAATTATTATTATGAAACCACAACTAGATTAACAATTTTAGGGGCCCAATTTTAAGAATTCCATTGATAGATATGCATTGGGTAATCACTGAAAAATAAATCTGCAAATATCCCTTGAAGTTCACAACGAAAGAAGAATGAATAGAGCATGAAATTTTCCTCTCATGATTTTCTAAAATTGTATTGACCAAACCATATATGGAATATCAAATTACACACCTCCTCACCGATTTGGATCTCAGAATGAAGTTGCATTATATTCAAGATGTGTATTATTTTTATAAGATCTCTATTGAAAACCACTAGATATTTCTCAAATGATTATTATACCATACAAAATTAAACTTATATAATATTACGTTGGCTCAACTGATAAAATTCAAGGTCTAACGTTCAATATGAATGGACAATATCAAGGTTATACATTACATGAACCCATTGGAGTCATTGGTTAGACAATAGTGTGGAACTTTTCAATGGTGATATTTTTCACTAAGGTAAATCCTACCTTAGCCATTGTATGTATAACAATCATCAAAATTTGTAGATTAGTCTCCCTTAACTACACTTTATTGTGCACAACTAGCCAACGAGGTAATAATTTCACTAGTGTCATAAATGTTCTCTCTAGTTTTGGTGAAACTATGGCAACTACCATAAGAAGTCACATGGATGTTGATAACGTATCATTTACAGGGTCACCTTGACAAGTTGGGTGATTGATCATGGAAGCTACTACAAAAATAAACTTGAAGCCCATGACTTTATAACTATGTGGAAAATACCTTCTCATTGTTATGGATAACACTAACATTGATAAAGCTCTGAATATTTCCCATCTTGCAATATTTAGTAACATGGGACAAGTATTCCTAGCAAGGTCCTGGGTGTTTATTAAAGAAGGTATTTATGATGAATTTTTGAAGAAGGTGGTGGCCAGAATGAAGTAGTAAGTGGTGTGTGACCCTTTTCAATAAGGAGTCTATCATAGCCTCAGATTGATAAGATGTAATTTGAAAGAGTATATTCAATATGGAAAAGGAGATGAGATAACTTATTAATATGTGTCAATTCTTTGGGTGACAAATGATTTTATAATGAACCGAAAAAATTCTCAAATGTGGAGGAGTTTCCATTGGGATGATTTGCTCTCACATTCTAGGAGACACATTCTCGAATTTGGTTCTCATCAAGGAGTGGGGAGAAAGTTACAGGATCAAAAACCTTTTACTTATTTTCATAAGAGAAAAGGTGGTTTTATTTGGTTGCACATCAGTTCTCTTCCAAGGTGTTTAGTTGGTCCACATGGTGTTGCGTCTTTGGATTCTTGCTTATTTCCCTAAGGGTTGTGCACTCATAAAGAAAAAATATGTGGACTTTATCAAAATAAAAACTAACAATGTAAAATAATAAAACAAAAAGCATATATAAAATAATGTATACACATGTGGAAAAATAAATTGAACTATCATAATTATCACAAAAAATCCCTCATTTGTTGAGTGATCAAACAACGTATATGTCAAGTTTTCAATATCTTTATTTGATTATTAGTAAAAAATATTAGCTTTAAATGGATTCATCCAACATTTTATGAGAATAATAGAATAAACATCAAGAAATAATAGGGGGATTTTGGCACTAAGAGGAGAGGTTGGAACCTTAAGGGTTGTCATTTTTGGAAGCCCGATAGGCCTCTGTATTTTGTAATTTCTCAGATCCAGAGAGTTTTATCTTGGATTCATGGCCTATAGTAAATAGAGATACGTTTTCTTCATTATTTTGTTTGTTAAGAATCTTTAAAATTCATATATTTTATTTCTATTTTAGCCGGGAAATAATTAAATTATATGAAACACCAAGGAGGCTAAGTTGAGGGTTAGCTTCCCTCAATTATCCTAGCAATGTTATGCATAAAACAGAGATTTTAATATCAAAAATATTTTTGTATTATCCCTTTCCATTTTTTTAGTTTTTCCCTTATTTCATATGATGGATTTTTTCTCTATTAGTTAACCATTAGAATGTTATTCTGATATTATTTCTACAATAAAAAAATATTGACATTTAGTGAATGTCTGATTTTTTATTTTCTTTAATTTTTTTCCAACTTCCACCTATCATATTTGTGTTCTATATTTTAGGACTCCATTCCCAATGGATACTCTCCTGAATATCTAATACTCTTATTGTTTTATTCCAGCTCTCTACCACCCTAATTCTCAGCCCAGTTAACCAATTTTTCCATCACTTAAATCTGGCCAATGTGCTCAAAATTTAAGGTTGTTTTCTAGTGACACTGAACAAAAAGTAAGCCTCATAATATTTTATAGATCCCCCTCTAGCTCAAGGGCCAAAATGGGCCTAAAGTAGGTTTGTTTTTACCTTCACATAGCTTTGATCATCCAAGACAAAATACAAGATGTTACAGCAGTCTATAGGATATGAAAGTGAGTTACATGATTACATTGTTAGCAGATGAAGATCCACATGATTGTCCATTGTAGGTTTCCAAAAGTTATTAAGTTAATTTAAAAAATTAAGACGTTACAATAGTTGAAGTACATTAGTATGCCACAAATACATAATCATTCAATGGTGTGTACAAGCTAGAGAAGGTATTTAATAAACACATCAACATAGAGAGAAAAAAAAAAGGATCTCGAATATAAATGATTGTTGCACTAACCTCTTAAAATTTGAAGATGTTGACATATTTGTTTATTAATTCAATTTAATAAAGAGAGGAACTCTTTTCTCCTGGAATACAAATATTTTGAAGAGGCTGCTACTACAAGGAAGAGTGGAAAGTTGGTAATCCTTTGAACCTAATCGTAGACCTTGAAGGATTTTGTCACCTGCAATGTTTGGCATGCATGTAGAATTAAATGGGGAACTAGGTGATCATAGGGAAGAATATGGGTCATCGACATCCTCATTTCGTCATTCATCTAAAGATGATGTAGATTCTAATGGTGTGTAATAATCTATTAGTGAATATGAATAATTGTATAAAATATTTTATATAATGTTGATAGTATGATGTTTGCATGGTAACATAAAATAAATGTTTAACTACCACATGATATTACATGAAGTTATTAGTAATTTCTATGTTTTCTGAACTATAAGTTTTAATTATGAAGAATTCAATATCCACAATGCAACAATAACTTTGAGAATTAATTAATTTTTCATTCAATGTAATTAGTATTGAGATTCTTATTAAAAGTTAAAAATATTAGGAATTTGTTAAAACCCTGTAATTTATAGTATCACAAGATGACTGAATATTTCTTCCTTATAGATTTTCATATTGTATATGTATTTCAATATTCAAAGTATTTCCAAGGGATAGAAAAAGAAACAAAAAAAGAACAGAAAAGAGGGTTTAAAAATAGAAAAAAGGAAAAAAGAAAGAAAATTCCTAAAAACAAATAAAATTGAAAGTGTTGCAAATCAAAATGCCACTACTATTTAGAAAGGTTTTGTTCAATCATACAGTTTAAGCATAATTGTAAAATTTTGAATTTATGCTGATAGGTTAGAAAATGAAGATTTTCCAAACTGTTTAATCTTGGCTTATGAGTAGATAGGTAGACAATGACAATGGTTCAACAACTTAATCTGGACCAATATTAGAAATAAGGGATAAGCGTTAGGTTAGAATTTTGAAAGAAAAAAATTTCAAGGTCTACAAGTCCAAATGCACCCTAAAAAAGAAGAAAACATGTTAGATTTTAGCTTGGGTAAGTAGATACATTGACGAGAAAGAATGAAAGGAAAATGTAAAGTCTATTCTACAATGTACATCTTCAAAGTTCCATTTTTCCTATGGTGGAAGAAGAAATACCAAACCAGAGGGTGCTTGCACTCAAAATATTGGAAAAAGGGGTTAAGTTTTAAAGTTTAGGGACTTAAATGTATTTCAAAATCATTTGGGAATATTTTCTGTTTCAATTTTATCCTAAGTCTCGAAATATTATTATTCCCTTTATCCCACCCTTTTCATTTTATCCTAAGTCTCGTACTACCCCTCGACGGTCATTTATCTTCCGAACTTGTTATCACTCCAATAATTCCTTGGGTTGTTATGATTTTTTGTTTAAGAAATATTAGAGGTAACCAAAAACCTACTTTTAAGCTTAGGATCTAGCCTTCCTAATGCTCAGAGAGGGTCCTCTCTTTATGATTTAACTTTGTTGTTTTTAGTTGATTTTAGGCTAGTTATGTAAGATTAATTAGTTTTTATTTTGATTTGGTTTAGTGGTGGAATCACTAATTCAGATGGATAGATGCAGGTATATTTTCCATTGGTCTATGGAGTCAATGTATCAAGAAACATATCAGAATCAACCTCTAAAGGCAGTGTTCACAGGGTAAGGTAGCTGAGTAAATTCAGATCTTTAGGCTGGATGATGAAATGATTTCAATCGAGATGAGAGAGCAATTAAGGATTCTCAGATCCGGATAATGAGGGAAATGACAGAGGTCAATCGAAACTAGGGAGCAATGAATAATTCCCTAATCTGGATATCAGTAGAAAAAATCAAAATATATAACAGTTCAGAACAGAGTGCACTTAAACAATTTCTACAATAATATTCCTGTTATAATATTTAGATTAGGAAAACATGCAAGTATGTGAAAAAACTTCTGAAAATAACAATAGAACAAGTGAAAGTACTTCAATGAAGTGGCTCAACACATGAATCTTGTAGTATAATGCTTTATTGCTCAATTCTAGTCTGCTGACTTGAAAATGGTACAATAAACCCTCTGGTTCATATCAATGTAACTATAGAAATGTTTAGCAATCCACAATCCACCCTCAATACTTCGAATTGTGAAGTATTTGTACAAAAATTATTACAAAATATCCTAAAACTAACTTAGGAATGATTCAAGGAATACGAAAGATCTTTATACAAGAAGATAAAGACAACTATCTAACTAATGCAAGATGTCCCTCTTTTATTTGGATTTGCTATTGTTTTTTGATATTTTTGCTGCTTTCTCTCTGGTTGTTGCTCAACGCTGGTTGTCTCTTCTTTTGTTTGAGTGTCTTTCACGCTTTTATTTATCTTTAAACTCTTTTTTTCATTTATACTCTTTAACTTTGTGAATTATCTTTATCTTCATGCTCTGTTATTGTTTTACCTTTCACTGTTCTGTTTTAACCTTGACTGCTTTTAACTGTGTTCTTAATTTTAAACTGCCTCATCTATATTCACTTTGACTGCTCTAGTTTACCCTTTTACTTTTCACAGTAAATCAGTCAACTTATTCCAATCCTCTACATGTGGTAACTTGATTTTTACCATCCTTCTGAATATCTCATCAGCTTCTCTATACTTTTCAAAAGTGGCTTGTTAATGAATAGATGTTTTACATCATGCTGGAGGTAAAAGAGGTTTTCAAAAGTCTAATAAAGAACTTTTCCTGTAGGAATTCCTTCTGAGGAAGGAATGTTAGACTTTTCCTTTGCCACTTCTCTAATTTTCTTATCCTAATGCTCATGTTTCATCAACCTATCATTAATAAACAATGGATTTGGTAGGACATTCTGCCTCAAAATATCAAACTTTAACATGAATCTGGTTATGGCAAGCTCCATGTTCTGACATTTGTCTTCGAGTTGTACTATCAATTTCATTTTATAACCTTTCTTACCTCAAGAATTGTTTTTTTCCTATCAGTTATACCAATTTCTTCCAATTCGTACTTATTCTTGTTATTAAGAAACTTAATGATTTCATTCGCCTCTTCTAGATTCTTACCAAGTTCTTCCTTGATTTTCTAAATGGCTTCACTTGCTTCTTTGTTTAGATCCTTCTGCTCATAAATAACTTGAATGGATGGCCAAATATGATTGACAGAGTCAATGATATTGACCCATAACTATTGTTTTGCTTGTGAAATTGGTTCTGTCAGTGTCAATTCCTTTTCCAGCCTCTGGAATTTCTCATTCAATCTATTTGTCTTCGGTACTTCATTCTTGTGAATGATTTGTACTAGTTTCTTTTCATCCTCTAGACTTGTTCTTTAACTCGGTTTATTTCATTAGTCTGGATGGACATCTCTTGAATCGCTTTAACTAGTTTACCTGCTTCATCATTTGGTTGTGCTGCTGTTGTTGATGACTCTGTAGTTGATGTAGTTGTTGATGAAATCGGAAGTGTTGTAGCTACTAGAACTGATGGGGCCAATGCCTCTGCTAAAGTAGAAGGAACTGATGTAGTGACTGTAGGAATAACAGTGACAGGTATTTCTTCCATGTTGGCCTTTTTCTCTTGCACTAACTTATCCATCTCATTTTCCATTTCTTTCAATTGGGCAGTTAACTGAAGAATGAGGTTCATCATTTCATCTTTTTGTCCTTCATTTTCTAACACTTCTTTTTCCTGTGGATGTTCAGTAGGAGGAAATTTTAGTTGTTTCTTTAATGCAACAATGTCTACATTCTTTTTCTTTACGAGTTCCTCTGTAACTTTAATGTTCTTGGGATCATATCCCACTTCTATGACCAGTTCTTCTAGTGATTTGATTATGTTGTATTTGGCTTATGAGGAAGCATTTTCTAACTGTATCTGACCTCTGATGTTTTCTAGAGTATTTTGTAGCTTTTTTACACTCATGGCTTTATTTATCATAGTAGAATACAATATTTCACTAGCTTTCTTATGAAATTCTATTTGGTCTATAGGATGAAGATCTTAGCTTGAACTTCATATGATATCTTTTTATCATCTCTTGATGACTTAGGATGCTTCACTATAGGTTGTAAGAAAGTCATATACATCTTCCTGGTCTTGTAATCAAATGCAGAAAGAAACCTTCTTTGGTCACTAGGTGTTTGCTTCCAATATTGGGCATAAGTATTAGCTTTTAATGCCTCATTTCTAAGCATGATTTCCATGTACTTCTGCATTATATGCTACTCTTTATCTGTTGGTTTACTTGATGATGACACTTCAACACTATGCTGCTTCTGAATGATTTGAGTGTTAGATGTTGAAGGTTGGTGAGTTTCCTCTTAAACTCCTTGAGGTGCATTGTATTTTACCACTATATTTGTATCTATGACCTCAATTGTCTCAACTTGTTCATTTACAGGATTTAATTTGGGCTTCTTCCTCTACATCAATTTGAATTTTGTTTTAGTGGTGGTTAGAGCTGAGTATGATCCTTCTTCCCTAACACTTTTGGAGGTCCTATCTTGTGGGGCTGGAGTATTTAAGATGGAACTAGTATCATATTCCTTCTTTGCCTCTTTTAGAGTATTCTCCAACAATTCAGACTGATTGGAGTATTTGTCAATGTTTGGCTTGGATTCATGTACATAAGGAGTTAACTTAAATTTAATCCTTATTTTGCTAATAACTCCTAAAGGATCATAATACCATGTGAATCTTTGACTGAACTTAAATTCCTGCAAATATTTTTCTGCTTGTTGACCTACACCTCTATTGTTGCAAATAAAAGGACAAATTTTGATTCTTTATCTTAAAATGTGTCTTCTTTTTTGCTGACAATAAATTCACTTCATCAGAGTTACGGATCTTCCTGATATATTCAAGTGAAAATAACCTCATTGGGAGGTATTTGGGCAGCTTATATGGAAAGATATTAGATCCATATACCCTAATCTCAGTGTGGTTTTGATAAAGGTACCAATCTCCTATCCTACTGTGTTCTGATAACTGCAGGACCTTTTTTAATATCATCACTGACTCTTGGTTGAATGTTTTTGTTTAGCATTTTGACAATTGGATAGATGAATGAGTCAATGAAGTCTTTATATGTGAACCCTATTGAATATTTCCTGATTAATGAAGTCCAAAAGATTACTGACTGAGGATTACCTTCAACATCTAGTTTTTGAAAGTTGATTGCAAATCTTTCATATTGGAAGTATAAAAACATGTGAAACAGAATAGATGAATACTTTAAGACACCTTCTTCCGATAATTTGACCAAATGTTCATGGATTTTATCAGAAAGGTACTGGATAAAATTGAATATAGAAGCAGGAGGTTGACTAAGGGAGAAAATAGAAAGGAAACCTAAGACTGAAGCATCAATATGATCATCAGTGAAATAACCTAGAATACAAGACAACATTGAGATGATATGCCTCGTTCTCTCAGAGAATATAGCTGTTGGATAAGGAGGGTTAGTTTTCGGAGTTGCTACTGAAGAGGGAATGAATGCTTGGAATATCTGGAACCTCTTTGGGAGGTACATATTTAAATACAATTCAGTGAGGATCTCAATGGATAATGGGGTTTCATAAGGCCTATGTTGAATTTGCAGCATTTGGTTTATGGATTGAGCTGTGATGGTGAATAAAATCTCTTTACCAGGGGTTACAAGGGCTCTTTGGTCAGGGAAATAACAATTTTGGCAAAGTCTAATAACCTCTAGACACTGGAAGGTCTATGGGACAATATACTTGGGCAAATTTGACTCCCAAAGGTAAACATCATCAGCTTGTTAAATTGATTTATCATGGCCCCAGTAGTGGAGCTCAAGGAGGTTAAACTTAGTGACAAGGTCACTAATTTTAAAGTCTTTTTCTGCTAAATGAGTGTGTTCCAAATCAACAACTGGAGGTTTCAGGGGATTAACTATTACAATACCTTGGGAAGCCATATTTATTTAGTTTTATAAATTAATTACTCTTTGTCTCAAGAAATAGGATCAGGCCCTTAGGACTACTGTGAAAAGTTGACTTACTATTGGCAGAAGGGTTTGGGAAGAAACAATGGCTTTTCTTATGGTATACAATGCTCCTAAACTGGTTCAGTTAACTTGTTACTTTCTTGTTGTAAGTACATGCCTTGGTATTTCAGAAATACCTGGAAAAAATGAATTTTTTGGTATGTAGAGGAGGTTATGGAGGCAACAGAGGCTTTAATGGTATTTTGTAGTGCTTCGGACCGGTTCTACAATGATTGTGGGAGTGAAAGGCTTCAATTCTAGTTGAATTTGGCTTAATACCAGGTCGGCACCAGTTCTTTGACTCGAAAATAGGTCGATAGAGCAGTGTTTGCGCAAATTATAATAGAAATGGTGAAAAAGGTTTGCAAAGGGCAGTCTTATTCCTTTAACCAGCATTGATTAAAATTTAATGTGTGGGGTTAATATCAAATGGGAGTGATGGTATTCCGAATGGACGAAAAATAGCTGAGTGGTTTTCGCATTGCAAAGCTAGTAAGAGGTATTATTTTGGAGGATGCAATGGAATGAAATTTTGCCATGTAGCATGGATCAGGGATGTGAAAACAACTTATTTCACAAGCTTTGGGTGGTGTTAAATTTTGGGAGATCGGGGATGCGATGGAGATTATTGGCCATTGGATCTGGGGAATGATGATCGAACGAGTGGGCGAATTAGAGGGACCTGTCAGGGATTTTGAAAGGCGGGGCCCAGGTTTATTAAGTCATGCGATGAATTACATGTATCTACAAAGAGTTATATATATGGAGTCGGGACTTTATAATAGGTCGGGTTTATAATAAAACTTTATATTAAATTAACATAAGGGGTTGGGGAATTATATATAAGTGAGATTTAATATAATATGAGTTTAAATATATATATATTAATCGGGGGTTAATAATATACAGTGGAATGTTAATATGTGCAGGAATAATTCAGGTGCTAGAATGTAAAATACAATATAAACTAGTGTTCAAATGGGTATGGGGAAGGATTTTTTTTTAATGTGGGACCTGACACATCATTTAACTTTTAGACTTAGGATAAGTGTATTTTTGGGGGCATTTTGAAAAAACGGAAATTAGTAAAGGGATAATTTCTTTCCAAATGATAAATGTATTTTTAACTAAGGAAATGGGTATTTTAGGAAGGGAAAATGAGTGAAGTAAGGGGAAAAGTTAATATGAAGGGAAGGGATATTTTTACAAGGGAAATGAGTTTTGGAAGGGAGTTAGTAATATGAAGTGATGAAATTATGCTTCCCATGCCTTATTAAAATTGCTTCTACCTACCCATTCATTTAATCTAACATTTTTTCTTCATTTATATGGGTGCATTTGAGCTTGCAAACCCTTTAGTTTTCCTTTGATAAGAAAACTATCTCATTCTACCCTTATGACTTCCAATGGCTCATATTAAACTGTTGAGCTCATTATTATTCTCTACCTAACTACTGATCTGTCGGGGTTAAACAATTTGGCTAGATCTTTATTCTCTATCTATCAGCATGAAATTTAAAACATGAATAATCAAGATTAAGTTGTTTGACTGTCATGGATTGTGGCATTTTTGACAAGCTACACACAATATTATTTTGCAAAGTAAAGTAAAAAATAGTTTCATTTGAATTTTCATCACTTTCATGATCTATTTTATCTCTTTTTTTGTTTGGTTTCATATTTTATTTTCTTTTTTTCATATTTTTCTTTTAGTCTTTTGATTTTTCGTTTAGGACTTTTACCCTCCTTACATTTTTTAATATGGTAAAACAATTTGCAGAAAGAAAACTATGTTAAATATTACAACACTAATCATATTCAATTCAAAATTATGAATCCTATTATTATAGGACCCTAATAGTGGCTCCACATGGGGATGGAATTTCCTGGTGAAATGTCAAGAACTTTAAGATCAGTAGCCATTGAACTTTAACTGTGTTTTCCTTGGACTATTTTATGAGCTCTAATTCATTCATCATTATGATATTTTGTCTTTCAAAGCTTAGGGCCTTCTCTTTGGGCTTCAACTTTGTAAGAAAAATATCCAATCCAATCTAACTCTGCAATGTTATGTTCAATGAGCAAAGTAAACAAAGTGAACTAATGGTTAGTCTAGAGAAAAGTAATGCTTCAGCATTCTACCGTTGACAGGTCCTCCTGGCATATCTGATCTATCTGTTTCCTTAAAAAAGAATGCATTGTTACCATTGTAACCATAAATGATATAGGGACCTTTCCATAGGAAATCAAATTTACCTTGTTTACCTTTTTTTCTCTTCTAGAATCCCATTTAAGCACTTCATCACCTATGTAAAAATAATCTTCCTTTGTTTTCTTATCAAATATCTTTTTCATTTTATCTTGGATCACTTGTGATTTGACATAGACTTATTCCCTATTTTGCTTCAAGTGTATAGTCTGATTTATCCTTCTTTGGATATCATTTGGTTCTACCTTCATTTCTTGGATCATCTTCATCACTGGTACTCCTAAAGAGGATGGAAAAAAAACATCCATCCCATATACTAGATGATAAGGAGACGTACAAATGGACTTCTTTGTAGTTAATTTGTCTGCCCATAAGGCATTGATCAACTTGTTGTTCCAGGGCTTTTTGTTGTCTTCTAACAATTTCTTAATGATATTTACTAGGATTTTATTTGAGGATTCTGCAATTCCATTACCTTCAAGGTAATAGGAAGTGAAATGGACAAGGTTGATGTGATATTTGTTATAGAAGTCAATCATCTTTTTAGATTTGAACGCAGCTGCATTATCAATAATGAGATTTTGGGGACATCCAAATTTGGAAAGGATATTGTTTTCAAGGAATGAAATGATGACTAAATTAGTGGCTTGTCTAGAAGGAATTGCTTCTATCCACTTGGTGAAATAATCAATGGTTGTCAAAATCCATTTATGCTGGCCTAAGGAGGGTGGGTTAATTTCACTAATGAAGTCTAGACCCCATTACTGAAATGGAATTTTTGCGGAGATGGGTTTGAGGGGTAGAGGTAATAGTTTTTTATTCCCTTCAAAGATCTGGCATTTGCGACAGGAGGTCACATACTTTATAACATCTGCAAATAGAGTGGGCCAGTAAAAACCTACCCTCGAGATTTTATCAGCAGTTCATTTCCAATAAAGGTGTCCTCTACAGTCACCTACATGAAACTCTTGCATAATTTTATCAGCTTCATCTTTCAGTAAAAAATTTAAAAGAATGCCATCATGATCTTTCCAAAACAAAGCATTATCCATGATACAATATTTCATTGCCTTTAACTTTAGGAATCTACCTTAGTTCTATACAAAAAAGGAGGAGCTTGTAAATTGAGTAAAATAAATATGATATTTTCATACCAAGGTGAATCTAAGAAAGGTTCACTGATCTATGGAGTCGCCATCTCTTCCTGATCATCTAATTGAGCAATAAAATTTATATCTAAGGCCTTACAGTTACATTCAACCATGAGTTTGGCTAGACCTTGGCCTTTAATAATTTTAGTGGGCTTTATTTCTATGTCATATTCCAAAATAGTGGCAATCCATTTGCATCTTTTACCATCGGGCTCATTCTGAGTTAGAATGTCCTTTACTACTGAATTTGGAACATAAGCAATGATGTGAGAGTACAAAATGTACACTTTAAATTCTTTGATAGCCTTTACTAAAGCTAGTGCTTGTTTTTCCATTATGTTATATTTTAATGTGGCATCTCTTAATGATTTGCTAAAAAATGCAATGGGCTGTTCATAACCCTGCTCATTCTTTTGCAGCAAGACTTCTATAATATTATGTTCTGAAGCGAAAGAAAAAATAATAAAATCTTTTTTAAAATCAAGACTTATTAGGAATTGTGTTTTTGTAAGGGCTTGTTTGAATGATTCAAAAGATTTTTTAGCCTCTAATTTCCATTTAAGTGTTGAATCTTTCTTTAACATGTTATTCAATTCTCTAATTAACTCTGTTAAATTTGAAATGAATCTTCTGAGAAAATTAATTTTACCTATAAAAGCATGTAATTCCTTGATATTTCTAGGATGACTTACGTTCAAAATTTTCTCTATTATAGCTTGATCTATCCTAATTCTCTCTTTTGACATTATGTGTCCTAAAATTTTACCTTCTTCAAGTCCAAAGAGCGTCTTTTTGGGATTCAAAGAAATACCAAATTTTCTGCATTTAGTGAACACTTGTCTTAAATATTCTAGATGCTCATTACCTATTTTTGAAAATACTGTTATATCATCTAGATATATTACAAGAAAATCATGAATTTATTTTTCAAAATCTATGTCCACACTTCTCTGGAATGTAGCTCCGAATTTCATCAATCCAAAAGGAATTTTCACATACATGAAAGTACCACATGGAGTGGTAAATATTGTAATTGGTTGGTCTTCTGGTTGAACTAATATTTGATTATATCCAGAGAATCCATCAAGAAATGAAATCCTAGATGATTCTACCACCCTATGTAAAATATGGTCAATTTTGGGAAGAGGATAGTTACCTTTTAGGGACACTTTGTTTAAGTTCCGGAAATCAACACAAAGTCTGATTTCCCCTGTTTTCTTCCTAGTGGGAAATAAGTTTGAGACCCAACTAGAATATCTCATTGGTGCAATGATCTATGCTTCATACATCCTTTTTACCTTTTTTTCAATCAAAGGCATAAGAACTGGATTTATTCTCCTAATCTTCTGTTTAAATGGTTTATGATCTTCTTTAATGGGTATTTTATGTTGAATGATGCTGGTGTCATAAGAATTAAGGTCTTCATAGCGCTAGGCAAAGACATCTTGAAATTATTTAAACAGAGCTATATATTTCATCTTTTCTTCTAAAGGTAATGCTTTGCATATTTTGATGAGCTTCGGGTTTTGTTCTGTTCCTATGTTACACTCTTCTATGTCTGATCTTGATGGTTCCATTTTTTGTTTTCTTGATACATCATTTGAATCAAAAATATCTTCTAAAGGGGCTAATCCCTTAGGTAAAAAGTTATTTTTAAGGTTTAAAATCTTAGAATCATCATTTTCTATTTCTTCTATTTCTACATTTTCTAATTTATCTATTTCTACTCTAGTGAATTTAGTTGGTTTAGTTAAATATAAATTATTTACATCTATTTCACTATCTATAGTGTCATGTTTTGTACAATTAGTATCTATATTACAGTTTTGGAATTCTCCCTCATCATTCATAAAATTATAGATTTGATCATCTTGTGAAAAAATCTGTCAATAATTTAAGTTGTCTGGTATAATAGGCACGTGTCTTACCTCTAATGTGTATTGGTGATTTGGTTGAAAAGGTAGCCTGCAGGTGCTAGCAAAAGTAGATAAACTATGTGCCTGCATGTTCTGTTTCCTACGAATAACAGAAAAGTCAGATTCAAGCATATCTTTAATTAAATCTAGAACAGTTTCTCTGTATTGGCTTAGTCTAACATTAATCACAAGATATTCTCCTTTGATATGTTTTATGATTAATTCAGATAATATAGAAACTCTCTTTCCTCCTAATTTTATAATAATCTGTAGTCCTAATATTAAAGCTCATACTCGTCCATGTTATTTGTACATTTAAAGTTTAATCTAAAGGCATGACCCTCTGAATGATTGTTTTCCATGTTATGGATCCAACATCTTGCTCCTGCTCCTAATCTATTTACTAAGCCATCACATTATAAGTGCCATATAGATTCATGAAATATATTGTGACTGTCAACTTCTTTATGTTTCTGTTTTAATGCAATATTTTTATCTGTGCCAGTGTCTGAATTAAAAAAAATAAAAGAATCCATATTAGGGTGTATAGAATAAATAGGATAGTTCTGTGGTTGTTCTGTATTAATGATCATGTACTTCATTAAGGTTTCTCTGTAAATCTTTTTGGGCTAACCAAATACTAAAATTGTGGCATAAGACATGTCTAGTTGTAGATATCCCTGAAAATTTTCTCCCCATGAGCAAGGTAATAGCATTCCATACTCTGGAGGAATATCAACAACTACAATATTCATGACAATACTCTTGGATGGGTATTGGACTAAATTTACACACAAATATTTTATCAAGCCAAGGCATTTAGCTTTGCTAGAATCAAAAGAGAAAATATCTTTATATGGCCTAGTGATGTCAATATTTAAGGTTTCCATGATAGCTTTTGGCATTAAATTGTGGGATGCTCCAGGATCTAGCATAGCATTGTGTAAAAGATTATCATGAATATTCAAGATAATGTAGAAAGGAGGGACACCACCTTCTTGATTTTTACCATTTACATCAGGACCAAATATTAATTTAGGTTGGTCATCATTCAATTTGATAGAATCTTCTCCTTCATTTATGTTCAATGTTTCAGTTATTTGGTCTTTGTATAAATCATGTTTTACCAACTCTGTTAAAGGAATTGGTATTTTCAATTTAGAAATTTAAGTTTGGATATTTAATGGTACTTGTGTTTTTCCTAACTGAATGATTTCTTCTTTACTAACTGTAGTTTGAGTGTTTTTCTCTTGTTTAACTATAGTTGGTTTTTCAGTTTTTGTTTCCACTATTTTGTTGCTTTCGGTCTTCTTATCTGGGACAGTTTGAGTATCAGTGGTAGTTTTGGCAGATTTTAAAGTTTCAAAAGTTGTTTTAGCAGCAACTGTTTTAGGATCATCTGATTTTTGATCAGCAGTATATTTTGTTTTAGCAGCATTTTTGAGGATCAACTGATGTTTTAACAGTAGTATCTGTAATATCTACAATTTTAGGACTCAGTGCAATTTTTGGGCTAGAAATTTTCTGATTAGGACTAGAATTTTTATGATTTGAACTTAAGTTTTGTTGAGTTTTTCTAGGGAGAATTCGCAGTACCTTGGTTGCAAAAGTTTCTACTGTTTTCTTGGTTTGTGTTTGGGCAGTTTTCTTAGTAGGAGCTTCTACATTTTTCTTACTCCTAAGGTTATATTTCTTGTGAACTTCATTTATTGCGGTATCATAACCATGTTTATAATCAAATGATTCCCTAGATTCTAACTGTAATTGTTGTAGCATAAATAATTCATGTTCTTCTTGGGTAAGAAAAATAGTATTATCATCATTTAGTCCCATTAAGTTAATCTGGGTTTCTTCATCTTCTTCATTTTGTGAGAACTTTCACCATAGTTCTCTTGGAAAGGTGGTCTTATTTGTTGATCAGGTGTTGATTCTCTAGATTTACCAGTGTTGGGATTCTTTCTAAAGTTTGGATTTCTTATTTGAGGACCTTGTTGTTGATTATCCCAATGTGGTTTTCTTTCCATAATTTCTAACCTTCCCATCATTCTTTCCATGGTTTTTGCTAAAATATCTATTTTACTATCAGATGTGGATGATTCCTCTTTTATAGTAACTCTTCTTTCATTTCTCATTATGGCTCTCTTGGCTAACAAGTTTGCTTCTACACTAACTGCATTGCTTTGAATTTGTTCTAATGTTTTTGGGTTTCTTTCCCTCAATTATTATGACATATCAGTGTCAAAACCATCAAAAATTTTGATTAAATCTAGATCTAGTGGGGGTTTAATGTTTGCTGGAATAGCATTATAGATGTTGTTGAATCTAGTACAATAGTCCTGAACTAATTCATTGGGATCTCTTCTAATTTTTTCATATTCAAACAGTATTTGTAAAGGATTCTTCTTTTTCTGCCATATATTTATAAATAATCCATGAAAAGCTTCTAAATCAGCAATATGATTGGCAGGCAAAGCTTTAAACCACTTTTTTACATCTCTAGTTAAAGTTTGGGCAAACAGTATCATTTGAACATCAACTTCATCTATTTCATGCAATTCAAAATAATCACTCATTTTGTTAACATGTTTTTTTGTAGTGTATTGCCCAGTTCCATCAAATTGAAAGATTTTTCTTTGGTAATCTTGGGGCGTGGCATGTAATTGAGCTGATAAGATCAGAGGTGCATATCTGGCTGCCATGGCTAATATTATAGCTTGGCTAGGAGGTAAATTTGTGGTGCTTGGTGATGAGGTTGAAGTACTTGCAGATGTGCCTGGGATACTAGATGATGTACCTGGAAATGATGTTGAAGTACTGGAAAATATAGAAGCAATGCTAGAAGGCGAACTTGAAGTGTTTGGAGATAAAAATAAAACTCGAGGTTGAAGAGTAAGCTTGGGAATGAATGATTTAGTGGAATGAATTGTAGTGGAAATATTAGATGTGATGGCACTAAATAAGGATGAATTTACAGATTATGTATGAATGGTAGAAGGCTTAGGGTTATAAGCAGATAAAGTAGTTAATTCAACTGAATGTTGGAAAAAGGACTCGTCAATATCCTTATTCAAAGTTCTAGTCAAAGTTTCAAGTGTATCAAAGGGTTCTAGAGCTTTTTGGTGTAAATCAAGTGAAATAGTTTCCTTCTTAGTTTCAATAAATGAAATGAAATCAAGATCTATTACATTGTCATATATTGAACTTTCATATTTAGTTCTAAACAAAGATTGTTCAAAATATAAATCAAATTCTATATCTTGTAAACTTGATAATCTTTTAGGGAGTGAAGTAGCTTTGATTAATTGACTTGTACCTTCTAAACGTTCTACTTTTCCTGTTTTCTTAAATTTATGTTCGGGTCATCTATAATTATAGTAGGTTGTGGATCAGGATGAGCCTTGGTGTAGTATCTACTTTTGGAAGCTAGAATTTTAATTTTCAATAAAAATTGTTTTAACTAACAACCCTAAAACAACCTTAAGGTGAAAAGATGATAAAATTATTTACTTTAAGGTTTATTTTAAACTGAGGACTGATTTATCCCCCGTATGGTCACTAGAATGTTATCACTCCAACAATTCCTAGGGTTATCACGCTTTTTTGTTTAAATAAATAATAGAGGTAACCACAAAACTACTTTTAAGCTTAGGATCTAGCCTTCCTAATGCTCAGAGAGGGCTCTCTCTTTATGATTTAACTTTGTTGTTTTTAGTTGATTTTAGGCTAGTTATGTAAGATGGATTGGTTTTGATTTTGATTTGGTTTGGTGGTGCAATCACTAATTCAGACGGATAGATGCAGAAATTTTTTCCATTGGGCTATGGAGTCAATGTATCAAGAAACAGTTCAGAATCATTTTCTAAAGGAAGTGTTGACAGGGAAAGGTAGGTGATTAAATTTAGATCTTTAGGTTGGATGATGAAATGACTTCAATCAGGATGAGAGAGAAATTAAGGATTCTCAGATCCAAATAATGTGGGAAATGACAGAGGTCAATCGAAACTAGGGAGCAATGAAGAATTCCCTAATCTGGATATCAGTAGAAACCATCAAAATATATTACAGTTCAGAACATAGTGCACTTAAACAATGTCTGCAATAATATTCCTGTTATAATATTTAGATTAAGAAAACATGCAAGTATGTGAAAAAAATTCAGAAAATAACAATAGAACAAGTGAAAGTACTTCACTGAAGTGGCTTAACACATGAATCCTGTAATATAATGCTTTATTGCTTAATCCAGTCTGCTGACCTGAAAATGGTATAATAAACACTCTAGTTGAGATCAATGTAACTATAAAAATGTTTAGCAATCCACAATCCACCCTCAATACTTCGAATTGTGAAGTATTTGTACAAAAATTATTAAAATATATCCTACAACTGACTTAGGAATGATTCAAGGAATATAAAATATCTTTATGCAAGAAAATAGAGAAAGTTATCTAACTAACACAAGTTGTCCCTCTGTTATTTGGATTTGTTGTTGTTTGTTGATAGTTTTGCTGCTTTCTCTCTGGATGTTGCTCAACGTTGGCTGTCTCTTTTTCTTCTTGAGAGTCTTTCACGCTTGTCTTCATCTTTAAACTCTACTTTTCATTGATACTCTTTAACTTTGTGAATTATCTTTATCTGCATGCTCTATTACTGTTTTACCTTTCACTGCTATGTTTTAACCTTGACTAATTTTAACTGTGTTCTTCATTTTAAACTGCCTGATCTATCTTCGCTTTGACTGCTTTGTTTTACCCTTTTACTTTTCACAGTAAATCAGTCAACTTCTCCCAATCCTCTACATCTGGTAACTTGATTTTTACCATCATTCTGAATATCTCATCAGCTTATGTATACTTTACAAAATTTGGCTTGTTAACGAATAGATGTTTTACCTCATGTTGGAGGTAAAAGAGGTTTTCAAAAGTCTGATACAACACTTTTTCTGTAGGAATTCCTTTTGAGGAAGGAATGTTAGATTGTTCCTTTGCCACTTCTCTGATTTTGTTATCATAATAGTCATCTTCCATCAACCTGTCATTAATAACCAATGGATTTGGTAGGCATTTATGCCTCAGAATATCAAACTTCACCATGAATCTGGTTATGACAAGCTCCATGTTTTGAAATTTTTCTTCAAGATGTACCATCAAGTTCCTTTTAGAAATCACCTTTCTTACCTCAAGAATTGTTTATGTCCTATCAGTTATACCAATTTATTCCAATTCTTGCTTATTCTTGGAATTAAGAAAATTAATGATTTCATTGGCCTCTTCTAGCTTCTTACCAAGTTCTTCCTTGATTTTCTAAATGGATTCACTTGCTTCTTTGGTTAGATCCTTCTGCTTATATATAACTTGAATGGATGGCCAAATATGATTGAAAAATTCAGTGATATTGGCCCATAACTGTCCTTTTTCTTGTGAAAGTGGTTATGTCGGTGTCAATTCCTTTTCTAGCCTCTAGACTTTCTCATTCAATCTATTTGTCTTCAGTACGTCATTATTGTGCATGACTTATACTAATTTCTTCTCATCCTCCAAAATTTTTAACTGTTCTTTAAGTCTGTTTATTTCATTAGTCGGGATGGACATCTCCTGCATTTCTTTAACTAGTTTACCTACTTCATCATTTGGTTGTGCTGCTGTTGTAGATGACTCTGTAGATGATGTAGTTGTTGATGAAATGGGAAGTGTTGTAGCTAATGGAACTGATGGGGCCAATGCCTTTGCTAAAGTATAAGGAGCTGCTATAGTGACTATAGGAATAGTAGTGACAGGGATTTCTTCCATGTTGGCCTTTTTCTCCTGCACTAACTTATCCATCTCATTTTCCATTTCTTTCAATTGGGCAGTTAACTGAAGAATGGGGTGCATCATTTCATTTTCTGTTCTTTTTATAGCGAAATACAACATTTCACCGGCTTGCTTATGATATCTTCTGGTCTATAAGATGAAGATATTAGCTTGAACTTCATACGATACATTTTTATAATAATATGTTTGATGAATTAGGATGCTGGCTGGGCTTTAAGAGGGTATCTACATCTTCTGGTCTTAACGATTAAATACGAGCTTAGCTTTCTGCTTTGGTCCCTCAATTAGCTGTATTGGGCATAAGTATCAGTTCTTAATGCCTCATTTCTGAGCTTGATTTTATTGTACTTTTGCTGGTTTACTTGATGATGACACTTCAAAACTATGCTTCTTTTGAATGATTTGAGTGTTACATGTTGAAGGTTGGTGAGTTTCCTCTAAAACTGCTGGAGGTGCATTGTCTCTTACCACTATATCTATATTTATGACCTCAATTGTCTCAACTTGTTCATTTACAAGACATAATTTGGGCTTCTTCCTGTACATGAATATGAATTTTATTTCAGTGGTGGTTTGAGCTGAGTATGATCCATCTTCCTTGACTCTTTTGGAGTTCCTATCCTATGGGGCTGGAGTCTACAAGATGGAACTAGTATCATCTTGATTCTCTGCCTCTTTTAGAGTATTCTCCAACCCTTCAGACTGATTGGAGTATTTCTCAATGTCTATCTTGGATTCATGTACATAAGGAGTTAACTTAAATTTAATCCTTAGTTTGATATTCACTCATAAAGGATCATAATACCATCTGAAATTTTTACTGAACTTAAATTCCTACAAATATTTTTCTGCTTGTTGACCTGCACCTCTATTGTTGCAAATAAAAAGACCAATCTGATTCTTTGTCTTAAATTGTGTCTTCTTTTTGGCTGATAAGAAATTCACTTCATCAGAGTTAAGGATCGGCCTGATATATACAAGTGCAAATAACCTCATTGGGAGGTATTTGGGTAGCTTGTATGGAAATATATTAGATCCATATACCCTAATCTCACCGTGTTTTTGATAAAGGTACCGATCTCATGTCCTATTGTGTTCTGATAACTGCAGAACCTTTTTTATATCATCACTCACTCCTGGTTGAATGTTGTTGATCGTCATGTTGAAATTTGGATAGACGAATGAGTCAATGAAGTCTTTGTATGTGAACTCTGTTGAATCTTTCCTAATTAATGAAGTCTAAAAGATTACTGATTGGGATTGCCTTCAACATCCAGTTTTTCAAGGTTTATTGCAAATATTTCACATTGGAAGTATAAAAACATGTGAAACAAAATAGATGAATACTTGAAGACACCCTCTTCAGGTAATTGGACCAACTGTTTATGGATTGTATCAGAAAGGTAATGGGTAAAATTGAATATAGAAATAGGAGGCTGGCTAGGGGAGAAAATAAAAGGAAACCTAACACTAACTGCATTGCTTTGAATTTGTTCTAATGTTTCTGGGTTTCTTTCCCTCAATTAGTATGACATATCAGTGTCAAAACCATCAAGAAATTTGATTAAATCTAGATCTAGTGGGGGTTTAATGTTTGCTGGAATAGCATTATAGATGCTGTTGAATCTAGTACAATAGTCCTGAACTGATTCATTGGGAGCTCTTCTAATGTTTTAATATTCAGATAGTATTTGTAAAGGATTCTTCTTTTTCTGCCATCTATTTATAAATAATCTATGAAAAGCTTCTAAATCAGCAATATGATTGGCATGTAAAACTTTAAACCACTTTTTTACATCTCTAGTTAAATTTTGGGCAAACAGTACCATTTGAACATCAACTTCATCTATTCCATGCAATTCAAAATAATCAGTCATTTTGTTAACATGTTTTTGTGTAGTGTATTGCCCAGTTCCATCAAATTGAAAGATTTTTCTTTGGTAATCTTGGGGTGTGGCATGTAATTGAGCTGGTAAGATCAGAGGTGCATATCTGGCTGCCATGGCTAATATTCTAGCTTGGCTAGGAGGTAAATTTGTGGTGCTTGGTGATGAGGTTGAAGTACTTGCAGATGTGCCTGGGATACTAGATGATGTACCTGGAAATGATGTTGAAGTACTGGAAAATATAGAAGTAGTGCTAGAAGGCGAACTTGAAGTGTTTTGAGATGAAAACAAAACTCGAGGTTGAAGAGTAAGCTTGGGAATGAATGATTTAGTGGAATGAATTGTAGTGGAAATATTAGATGTGGTGGTACTAAATAAGGATGAATTTACAGATTATGTATGAATGGTAGAAGGCTTAGGGTTATAAGCAGATAAAGTAGTTAATTCAACTGAATGTTGGAAAAAGGACTCATCAATATCCTTATTCAAAGTTCTAGTCAAAGTTTCAAGTGTATCAAAGGGTTCTAGAGCTTTTTGGTGTAAATCAAGTGAAATAGTTTCCTTCTTAGTTTCAATAAATGAAATGAAATCAAGATCTATTACATTGTCATATATTGAACTTTCATATTTAGTTCTAAATAAAGATTGTTCAAAATATAAATCAAATTCTATATCTTGTAAACTTGATCATATTTTAGGGAGTGAAGTAGCTTTTATTAATTGACTTGTACCTTCTAAACGTTCTACTTTTTCCTGTTTTCTTAAATTTATGTTCGGGTCATCTATAATAGTAGTAGGTTGTGGATCAGGATGAGCCCTGGTGTAGTATATACTTTTGGAAGCTAGAATTTTAATTTTCGATAAAAATTGTTTTAACTAACAACCCTAAAACAACCTTAAGGTGAAAAGATGATAAAATTATTTACTTTAAGGTTTATTTTAAACTGAGGACTGATTTATCCCCGGTATGGTCGCTAGAATGTTATCACTCCAACAATTCCTAGGGTTATTATGCTTTTTTGTTTAAATAAATAATAGAGGTAACCACAAGCCTACTTTTAAGCTTAGGATCTAGCCTTCCTAATGCTCAGAGAGGGCTCTCTCTTTATGATTTAACTTTTTTGTTTTTAGTTGATTTTAGGCTAGTTATGTAAGATGGATTGGTTTTGATTTTGATTTGGTTTGGTGGTGGAATCACTAATTCAGATGGATAGATGCAGAAATGTTTTCCATTGGGCTATGGATTCAATGTATCAAGAAACAGTTCAGAATCATTTTCTAAAGGAAGTGTTGACAGGGAAAGGTAGGTGATTAAATTCAGATATTTAGGTTGGATGATGAAATAATTTCAATCAGGATGAGAGAGAAATTAAGGATTCTCAAATCCGAATAATGTGGGAAATGACAGAGGTAAATTGAAACTAGGGAGCAATGAAGAATTCCCTAATCTGGATATCAGTAGAAACCATCAAAATATATTACAATTCAGAACATAGTGCACTTAAACAATGTCTGCAATAATATTCCTGTTATAATATTTAGATTAAGAAAACATGCAAGTATGTGAAAAAAATTCAAAAAATAACAATAGAACAAGTGAAAGTACTTCACTGAAGTGGCTTAACACATGAATCCTGTAATATAATGCTTTATTGCTTAATCCAGTCTGCTGACCTGAAAATGGTATAATAAACACTCTGGTTCAGATCAATGTAACTATAAAAATGTTTAGCAATCCACAATCCACCCTCAATACTTCGAATTGTGAAGTATTTGTACAAAAAATATTAAAATATATCCTACAACTGACTTAGGAATGATTCAAGGAATACAAAATATCTTTATGCAAGAAGATAGAGACAGTTATCTAACTAACACAAGTTGTCCCTCTGTTATTTCGATTTGTTGTTGTTTGTTGATATTTTTGCTGCTTTCTCTCTAGATGTTGCTCAACGCTGGCTGTCTCTTTTTCTGCTTGAGTGTCTTTCACGCTTGTCTTCATATTTAAACTCTACTTTTCACTGATACTCTTTAACTTTGTGAATTATCTTTATCTTCGTGCTCTATTACTGTTTTACCTTTCACTGTTATGTTTTAACCTTGACTACTTTTAACTGTGTTCTTCATTTTAAACTGCCTTATCTATCTTCACTTTGACTGCTCTGTTTTACCCTTTTACTTTTCACAGTAAATCAATCAATTTCTCCCAATCCTCTGCATCTGGTAACTTGATTTTTACCATCATTCTGAATATCTCATCAGCTTCTGTATACTTTACAAAAGTTGGCTTGTTAACGAATAGATGTTTTACCTCATGTTGGAGGTAAAAGAGGTTTTCAAAAGTCTGATACAACACTTTTTCTGTAGGAATTCCTTTTGAGGAAGGAATGTTAGATTGTTCCTTTGCCACTTCTTTGATTTTGTTATCATAATAGTCATCTTCCATCAACCTGTCATTAATAACCAATGGATTTGGTAGGCCTTTATGCCTCATAATATCAAACTTCACCATGAATTTGGTTATGGCAAGCTCCATGTTTTGAAATTTTTCTTCAAGTTGTACCATCAAGTTCCTTTTAGAAATCACCTTTCTTACCTCAAGAATTGTTTATGTCCTATCATTTATACCAATTTATTCCAATTCTTGCTTATTCTTGGAATTAAGAAACTTAATGATTTCATTTGCCTCTTCTAGCTTCTTACCAAGTTCTTCCTTGATTTTCTAAATGGATTCACTTGCTTCTTTGGTTAGATCCTTCTGCTTATATATAACTTGAATGGATGGCCAAATATGATTGAAAAATTCAGTGATATTGGCCCATAACTGTCCTTTTTCTTGTGAAAGTGGTTATGTCGGTGTCAATTCCTTTTCTAGCCTCTGGACTTTCTCATTCAATCTATTTTTCTTCAGTACGTCATTATTGTGCATGACTTATACTAATTTCGTATCATCCTCCAGAATTTTTAACTTTTCTTTAAGTCTGTTTCTTTCATTAGTCGGGATGGACATCTCCTGCATTTCTTTAACTAGTTTACCTGCTTCATCATTTGGTTGTGCTGCTGCTGTAGATGACTCTGTAGATGATGTAGTTGTTGATGAAATGGGAAGTGTTGTAGCTAATGGAACTGATGGGGCCAATGCCTTTGCTAAAGTATAAGGAGCTGCTATAGTGACTATAGGAATAGCAGTGACAGGGATTTCTTCCATGTTGGCCTTTTTCTCCTGCACTAACTTATCCATCTCATTTTCCATTTCTTTCAATTGGGCAGTTAACTGAAGAATGGGGTGCATCATTTCATCTTTTTTTCCTTCATTTTCTAACACTTGTTTTCCCGTGGATGTTCAGTAGGAGGAAATCTGAGCTATTTATCTAATGCAGTAATGCTTGCATTATTTTTTTATATGAGTTCTTCTGCAACTTTAATGTTCTTGGGATCATATCCCACTTCTATGGCCAATTCTTCTAGTGATTTGATTTTTTTATATTTGGATTGTGAGGAAGCCTTTTCTAACTTTAGCTAAGATCTGATTTTTTCTAGAGTATTTTGCAGCTTTCGTACCCTCATGGATTTATTTTTCATAGTAGAATACAACATTTCACCAGCTTTCCTATGATATTCTATTTGGTCTATAAGATGAAGATCTTTAGCTTGAACTTCATACGATGCATTTTCATAATATGCTGATGAATTAGGATGCTTCACTGTGGGCTATAAGAAATTCATCTACATCAACCTGGTCTTGCAATAAAATATAGAAAGCAGCCTGCTTTGGTCACAAGGTGTCTGCTTCCAGTATTGGGCATAAGTATCAGTTCTTAATGCCTCATTTCTGAGCTTGATTTTATTGTACTTTTGCTGGTTTACTTGATGATGACACTTCAAAACTATGCTTCTTTTGAATGATTTGAGTGTTACATGTTGAAGGTTGGTGAGTTTCCTCTAAAACTGCTGGAGGTGCATTGTCTCTTACCACTATATCTATATTTATGACCTCAATTGTCTCAACTTGTTCATTTTACGGTTGGCTTCTTCTGGCCCATGAATTTGAATTTGTTTTAGGCCTATTATGCTTGACTCTTTTGGATTTCCTATCCTATGGGGCTAGATTCTACAAGATGGACCTAGTATCATCTTGATTCTCTGCCTCTTTTAGATTATTCTCCAACCATTCAGACTGATTGGAGTATTTCTCAATGTCTATCTTGGATTCATGTACATAAGGAGTTAACTTAAATTTAATCCTTAGTTTGATATTCACTCCTAAAGGATCATAATACCATCTGAAATTTTTACTGAACTTAAATTCCTGCAAATATTTTTCTGCTTGTTGACCTTCACCTCTATTGTTGCAAATAAAAAGACCAATCTGATTCTTTGTCTTAAATTGTGTCTTCTTTTTGGCTGATAAGAAATTCACTTCATCAGAGTTAAGGATCGGCCTGATATATTCAAGTGCAAATAACCTCATTGGGAGGTATTTGGGTAGCTTGTATGGAAAGAGATTAGATACATATACCCTAATATCACTGTGTTTTTGATAAAGGTACCGATCTCATGTCCTATTGTGTTCTGATAACTGCAGGACCTTTTTTATATCATCACTCACTCCTGGTTGAATGTTGTTGATCATCATGTTGAAAATTGGATAGACGAATGAGTCAATGAAGTCTTTGTATGTGAACTCTGTTGAATCTTTCCTAATTAATGAAGTCGAAAATATTAGTGACTGGGGATTGCCTTCAACATCCAGTCTTTGAAGGTTTATTTCAAATATTTCACATTGGAAGTATAAAAACATGTGAAACAAAATAGATGAATACTTGAAGACACCCTCTTCAGGTAATTTGACCAGCTGTTTATGGATTGTATCAGAAAGGTACTGGGAAAAATTGAATATAGAAATAGGAGGCTGGCTAGGGGAGAAAATAGAAAGGAAACCTAAGACTGAAGCATCAACATGCTCATTAGTGAAATAACCCAGAATACATGACAACATTGGGATGATATGCCTCGTTCTCTGAGAGAATATAGATGCTGGATAAGGAGGGTTAGTTTTGGGAATTTCTACTGAAGAGGGAATGAATCTTTGGAATATCTGGAACCTGTTGGGGAAGTACAGCTTTAAATACAATTCAATGAGGATCTCAATGGATAGTGGGGTTTCATAAGGCCTAGGTTGAATTTTCATCATCTGCTTTATGGATTCAGCTATGATGGTGAATAAAATATCTTTACCAGGGGTTATAAGGGCTCTTTGGTTAGGCAAATAACAAGTTTGGCAAAGCCTAATAACCTTTGGACACTGGAAGGTCTGTGGGACAATATACTTGGGTATATATGACTCCCAAAGTTAAACATCATCATCTTGGTAAATTGATTTATCATGGCTCCAACAGTGGAGCGCAAAGAGGTTGAACTGAGTGATAAGGTCACTAATTTTAAAGTCTTTGTCCGCTAAAGGAGTGTGTTCCACATCAACAACTGGAGGTTGTAGGGGATTAATTGATACAATACCTTCGAAAGACATATTTATTTAGTTTTATCAATTAATTACTCTCTATCTCAAGAAATAGGATCAAGCCCTTAGGAATACTATGAAAATTTGATTTACAGTCGGCATAACGGTTTGGGAAGAAACAGTGGCTTTTCCTATGGTATACAATGCTCCTAAACTGGTTCAATTAACTTGTTACTTTCTTGTTGTAAGTACATGTCTTGGTATTTCAGAAAAACCTAGAAAAAATGAAGCTTTTGGTATGCAAAGGAGGTTCTGGAGGCAACAGAGGCTTTAATGGCTTTTTGTACTACTTCAGACCAATTCTGTAATGATTTTGGGAGTGAAAGGCTTCAATTCTGGTTGAATTTGGCTTAATATCAGGTCGACACTGGTTCTTTGGCTCGGAAATAGGTCCGCAGAGCTGTCTTTGCGCAAATTATAATAGAAATGGTGAAAAAGGTTTGCAAAGGGCGGTCTTATTCCTTTACCTAGCATTGATTAAACTTTAAAGCAAGGGGTTAATTTCAAATGGGAGCGGTGGTATTCCTAATGGGCAGAAAATAGTTGAGTGGTTTTCGCATTGCAAAAAGTTGGTAGGCGGTATTATTTTGGAGGATGTGCTAGAATGAACTGATGTCACGTAGCATGGAGTGGGGATGCAAAAAAAACTTATTCTGCAAGCTTTGGGTGGTGTAAAAGTTTAGGCGATTGGGGATGCGATGGATATTATTAGCCATTGGATCTGGGGAATGATGATCAGATGGGTGGGCGAATGAGAGGGATTTGTCAAGGATTTTGAAAGGCGGGGCCCAGGTTTATTAAGTCATGCGATGAATTACGTGTATATACAAAGGGTTATATATACGGGGTCGGGACTTTATAACAGGTGGGGTTTATAATAAAACTTTATATTAAATTAGCATAAGGATTTGGGGAATTATATATAAGTGGGATTTAATATAATACGGGTTTATATATATATATATATATATATATATATATATATATATATATATATATATATATATTAATAGAGGGTTAATAATATACAGTGGAATGTTAATATGTGCAGGAATGAGTTATGTGTCGGAATGTAAAATACACTACAAACTAGTGTTCAAATGGATATCGGGAAGGATTTCTTTTTTAATGTGGGACCTGACACATCATTTAACTTTTAGACTTAGGATAAGTGTATTTTTGGGGGTATTTTGAAAAAAGGGAAATTATTAAAGGGATAAACACTTTCCAAAGGATAAATGTGTTTTTAACTAAGGAAAGGGGTATTTTAGGAATGGAAAATGAGTGAATTAAGGGGAAAAGTTAATATGAAGGGGAAGGGGTATTTTTACAAGGGAAATGAGTTTTGGAAGGGAGTTAGTAATATGAAGTGATGAAATTCTGCTTCCCATGCCTTACTAAAATTGATTCTACCTACCCATTCATTTACCTTAACATTTTTTCTTCATTTATATGGGTGCATTTGAGCTTGCAAACCCTTTAGTTTTCCTTTGATAAGAAAACTATCTAATTCTACCCTTATGACTTCCAATGGCTCAGATTAAACTGTTGAGCTCATTATTATTCTCTAACTAACTATTGATCTGCTAAGATTAAACAATTTGGCTAGATTTTTATTCTCTATCTATCAGCATGAAATTTAAAACATGAATAATCAAGATTAAGTTGTTTGACTATCATGGATTGTGGCATTTTTTACAAGCTACACATAATCTTATTTTGCAAAGTAAATTAAAAAGTAGTGGCATTTGAATTTGCATCACTTTCATGATCTATTTTATCTCTTTTTTTGTTTGGGTTCATATATATATATATTAATCTTTTTCTTTTAGTCCTTTGATTTTTCATTTAGGACTTTTACCCTCTTTACATTTTTTAATATGGGAAAACAATTTGCAGAAATCAAAGTATGTACAATATTACAAGACTAATCATAGTCAATTCAAAATTATGAATTCTATTATTATAGTACCCTAATAGTGTCTCCAGATGGGGATGGAATTTCCTGGTGAAATGTCAAGAACTTTAGGATTAGTAGCCTTTGAGCTTTGATTGTGCTTTCCTTGGACTATTTTCTGAGCTCTGATTTATTCATACTTATGATATTTTGTCTTTCAAAGCATAGGGCCTTCTCTTCGGGCTTCAACTTTGTAAGAAAAGCATCCAATCCAATATAAACTCTGCAATGTTATGTACAATGAGAAAAGTAAACAAATTGAACTAATGGTTAGTCTTGAGAAAAGTAATGCTTCAGAATTCTACCATTAACAGGTCCTCTTGGCAGATCTGATCCATCTATTTCCTTCAAAAAGAATGCATTGTTACCTCTATAACCATAAATGATATAGGGACGTTTCCATAGGAAATCAAATTTACCATGTTTACCTTTTTCTTCTCTTCTATAATTCCATTTAAGCACTTTATCACCTATGTAAAAATCATCTTCCTTTGTTTTCTTGTCAAATATCTTTTCTGATTTTATCTTGGATCACTTGTGATTTGACATAGAATTCTTCCAGGGTTTGTTGCACATGTATAGTCTGATTTATCCCTCTCTGGATATCATTTGGTTCTACCTACAGTTCTTGGATCATCTTCATCACTGGTACTCCTAAAGAGGATGGAAAAACAACATCCATCCCATATATTAGCTGATAAGGAGACATACCAATGGACTTATTTGTAGTTAATCTATCTATCCATAAGGCATTGATCAACTTCTTGTTCCAGGTCCTTTTTTTGTCTTCTAAAAATTTATTAATGATATTTACCAGGCTTTTGTTTGAGGATTATACAAGTCCATTACCTTGAGGGTAATAGGCAGTGGAATCGCCAAGGTTGATGTGATATTTGTTACAGAAGTCAATCATATTTTTATATTTTAAGGTAGTTTCATTATCAGTAATGAGCTTTTGGAGACATCTAATTCTGGAAAGGGTATTGTTTTCAAGGAATGAAATGATGAAAAATCAGTGGCTTGTCTAGAAGGAATTGTGTTAGGTCCCTATATTACTAGTATAGTCCCTTATTGTTGTTAGTGTAACCCCCTTATTATTATTGTTGTACCCCTATAACCCCCATATTGTTATTATTGTGCCCTTCAATTATTATTGTTAGGTCGGCTAGGATTACATTGTGGCCCCACTAGGATTACATTGTGGCCCCATGGACTCCTATATATAGAAAGGAGGTTTTTCCATTTGTAGAATCCAAGAATTGTTAATTCATGTAATGTATTGGAGGTTTCCCCCTCGAAGTGGCTTATTTCTAAGGCATTGATATCTCTTTTCTTCTATTTTTGGAGTTGGTTTCTCAACATTTGGTATCAGAGCTTTGGATTCTAGGGTTTTGCTGCTCCAAACAGGCCATCGTGGAATTTTCACTATAAATTTTTTTCTACGAAGGTTCAGAAGCTGAAATATCTAGAGTGTGAAGCCAAAATTTTGAGGAATATCGTCGCAAAATTTCAGATCTTGGTTCATAATATTTTCGGAGATATGGTCTGTGGAAGGTAGGTCTTTTGTAGACTCTCGAATTTAATCTCAAAGAGGTGATTGTGGGAACATCTTCATAACTCTCTCTCTAAGCATCGGATTGGAATTATGTAAAATGTGGCCACAAGTACATGGACTTTAGTTTCCTGTCTATCAATTTCAAAGCTGAAGGAGGAAACAGTGACATGTGGTAAGTCGTACAAGTTCACTCTACTGAACCAGTCCATAATTAGGTCATCATAGGAGATTGGGCACAACTTGGTCTTCAAGAATCCAAATCAGGTCAAACCTGTGGCATTAGAAAGAGAATTCATAGGGCTACCTCATTTCTAAATTTCAGTTATTGAAGACTCGCAATCACTGAGATAATTCAGTTTCAATATCGAGCTCTTCAAAAGCAAGAAAAAGGTGTGTATTTTTTTCCGAATTACATAATTCTTGTGTAAAAAAAATCATTTTTAAGTGATTCCAAGGACCTATTGAGCATATATTTCACTATCGGGTTTTGAAATGCCTCCTAAAAAGAATTCAACACCTATTAAGCCCTCAGAGTACTCTACTATGACTCATGAAGGTGAAGAATTGCAACATGATATATCAAAATTACAAGAGCAAGTGCACCAAATTTCGCTCTCTCAAAGAGAAAAAAGAATGAAGTGGAAGTTTTGAAGAAAGGCATGGAAGTGAATATGGATGGTTTGAAGAATAATATGGATGGTTTGAAGAAAGGCGTGGAAGCTAAGATGGATGGCATGGAAGCTGGCGTGGAAGCTAAGATGGATGACATGGAAGAAAAAATGAAAGACAACATGGAAAACATGAAGAATGATCTAAAAGCAGACATGGAAGGTTTGACAAAGTTGATACAAGAAATGTTTCTAATGGCGAAAAGGCAGGCGGTAGAGGAAACTCATGATGAGAACAAAATAAATGTTAATCATGATTTCATAAACTCTAATGTTGGATGGAAGAACCACCATATTCCAAATATGGATATAGGGGCTGTTTGATGGCAAGGATCCCGTAACATGGAATTACTACGGATAGGAGAAGCGTCTACGATAATGAAAAACACACAAGGTACGCATTGCAACTTTACATTTATAGAACAAAATGCATTTGTATCGATGAAACTTTTCTCGTAAAAAATTGTCACTTGGTCGGTACACGAAATGTGCTTACATTATGAGGATACAAAATGCTTTTCTTTTAGCCAATTGATAAATCTCAAACAAAGGAGGTTCAGTGGGGAGACACATTGAGGACTTCCAAATTGAATATAAGGGTAAGCTGATATTCCCGGAAGGAACACGAGGATTGATAATGAATTCATAGGGACTTTAAAGTATAACATCCAACATGAGGTTCTCCTTTGGGAACCTGATTCATTGGAGAAGGCATTTAGGTTGGAAAGAAAAATTGAATGTAAAATTATGGCGACAAGGAAGCCTACCACTCACATCTATAAAGATGGAAGTGTTGCTACTCCTAGACTTCCACAACCTACAAGGTTGAAACCACAAAAATTGGAAGAAAAAAGAGAAAAAGGGCTTTGCTACAGTTGTGATAGCAAATATACTAAAGGTCATAAGTGCGTTGAGAAGAAATTATTTTACATAGATTGTGAAGAGGAGGAAGAAAATGAAGAAGAAACTTCAAAAGTAGAGGATATACACCAAGAAGAAACCCTAGAAGAAGAAGAAATGAGTCTGACCATATCATGTAATGCATTGGCAGGAATTACCACTCCTCAAAATCTCAAGATAAAAGGACATATCAAGAAGAAAAAGGTATTAGTGTTGATTGATTCAGGTAGTACCCATAATTTTATTCATTGTAAGGTAGCCAAGGAATTGAATTGTTTCCTATACCCAGAATAAGAATGTCAAGTGATGGTTGTGAATGGAGGAACTATAAATTGCTTTGGAAAATGCCACAATATAAAGCTAGCCATGGGGGAATATGTATTGAATAGTCCAATTCTTTCCATCCCAATCGGAGGTCCAGATGTTGTACTAGGAGTACAATAGTTACAATCTTCGAGGATGACAAATTTTAATTTTCAATAACTTTTCTTGAAATTTTTTTCGGAAGGAAAGGAAATATAATTACGGGGTATCACAGGGAAGCCATGAAAGATAATAAGCTCTAATTTCATGACAAATATTCTGAAGAAATAACAATGGTGCTTAATTGCACAATTATGCTCACTGGAAGTTCCAACATCAAAATCATCTATTTCTTCAGATCTCCAAAAAGTCTTGGACAATCATTCCAAGGTGTTTGATACTTCCAAAGGACTCCCACCTATTTTTGATCATGATCATGCTATTCATTTGATTCCAGGAAGTTTTCTTCCAAACATTAAGCCTTACAGATATCCTTATGTCCAAAAGAGCGAAATTAAACGTATGATTGCAGAAATGTTAGAGGCTGGTATAATTCAACCTAGTCAAAGTTCTTTCTCTACTCCAGTAGTATTGGTGCACAAGAAATATGGATCATGGCATGTGCCTGCATTATAGGGAGTTGAATAAGCTCACTATTAAAGATAAATTTCCCATTCCTGTGATTGATGAATTATTGGATGAATTACATGGAGCAATTTATTTTACCAAGTTGGATCTTTGTTCAGGATATCATCAAATTAGAATGAAGACTGAAGATATTCCAAAAACAACATTTCGCACTCATGAGGGTCATTATGAATTTTTGGTCATGCCTTTTGGCCTTACCAATGCACCTTCTACATTTCAAGGGTTGATGAATTCCATTTTCAAACCCTTCCTTAGAAAATTTGTGCTAGTATTTTTTGATGATATACTAATCTATAATAGGTCTTGGAAGGATCATGTTGAACATGTTGACAGGGTGCTCAAACTATTGCAGGAGAAACAATTATATGCAAAAACATCCAAATGTTTCTTTGGAGTACAAGAGGTGGAATATCTGGGTCATATTGTATCTCACGAGGGTGTTAAGGTAGACCCTAACAAAATTAAAGCCATTAAGGAATGGAAATTTCCCACAACCATAAAGCAGTTGCGAGGATTTCTCGGGTTAACAGGGTATTATCGCAAGTTTGTTAAGAATTATGGGAGAATAGCAGCACCTCTAACAACATTATTGAAGAAAGAAGCATTTTCATGGACTCCTGAAGCAACTAAGGCCTTTGAACGTCTTAAAGAGGCAATGTGCCTAGCACCGGTCTTAGCTACACCAGACTTCACAAAAACCTTTATTGTAGAATGTGATGCCTCAGGAAATGGAATTGGTGCAGTTTTAATGCAGGAAGGAAGACCCATTGCTTTTGAAAGTCGTCCAATCAAAGGAAAGTATTTACAAAAACCTATTTATGAGAAGGAAATGTTAGCAATACTACATGCACTAAAGAAATGGCGAACTTACCTAATGGGAAGACACTTCAAGGTAAAAATTGATCATGATAGTCTTAAACACTTTTTGGAACAAAGACTATCTTTAGAAGAGCAGCAAAAATGGGTCACAAAGATGTTGGGTTATGACTTTGAAATTGTCTACAAAAAAGGGAAGATAAATTTTGTTGCAGATGCACTCTCAAGAAAGGATGAAGAGGTGGAAGCATTGCTTTGTGCTATTTCAATTATCCAACCAGATTGGATAACCGAAGCAAGGGATGAATGGAAGAAGGACGAAGAAGTGTGGAATCTCATTCAAAATTTGCAGCAAGATCCTAGTACATCTGATACATTTAGTTGGAAAAAACATCTTTGAGAAGCAAAGATCAAGCAGAGCATCGAAATACTCCCAACTAAAACTGGGCATTCTTTTGGAATTGCACACTTCTCCTTTAGGAGGACACTCGGGATTTTTAAAAACTTACCACAGGGTGAAGAAATAATTTTTTTGGGATGGCCTTAAATCTGATATTCAAAATTTTGTGGGGGAATGTTTGGTTTGCCAGCAAAATAAAGTTGAGACAATTAAGACCCAGGGTCTTCTACAACCTTTATCCATTCGAAGTCAACGTTGGGAGGAGATTTCAATGGATTTTATCATAGGTTTACCTAAGTCCGAAGGAAGGAGTGTCATCATGGTGGTGTTTGATAGACTTACCAAGTATGCACACTTTTGTGCATTATCTCATCCATTTAAAGCGAGTACATTTGCTACTGCATTTATGGAAACAATTCAAAAGCTACATGGAAACCTGAAGATTATTGTAAGTGACAGAGATCCCATTTTTACAGGAAATTTTTGGATGGAATTATTTTCTTGTTTGGGTACTCAACTAGCTCATAGCTCATCTTATCATCCTCAATCCGATGGTCAAATAGAGACAGTGAATAAATGTTTAGAAGGATATCTTTGTTGTTTTGTATCTAATAAGCAAGCACAATGGGTCAAGTGGTTATCTCTCGCTAAATGGTGGTATAACACTTCCTTCCATACTGCAGCAAAAGTGACCCCATTTATGGCACTTTATGTATATAATCCACCATCCATCACATCTTTTTTAAGTGAAAATGCTAGGGTTCAAGCAGTGGAGGATCACATCGAGCATCAATAAGAAGTTCTCCAACTCTTAAATGATAACCTAAATTTGGCACAAAATCAAATGAAACAACAAGCAGATCAACATCGCAGTGAGAGAAGTTTTGATCTGGGAGACTGGGTATTTTTACAGCTACAACAATACAAAACAATTTCCCTTAAGCAAGCTAAGAAGGATAATAAATTATCACGAAAGTACTATATTCCTTACAAGGTTTTGCAAAATATTGGTACTATGGCATACAAATTGAAGCTTCCTGCTTCTTTGCGAGTGCATCCAGGTTTCCATGTTTCTTTCTTAAAAAAGGTTATAGGGGACAAACTTCCAGTTCAAACAATATTTCCAGCACTTGATGAGGAAGGAAAAATCATATTGGAACCTGAAGCAGTCACGGAAACAAGAAATCGACAACTAATAAATCGATAAATTTCAGATTATCTCATCAAATGGAAGAACTTACCCACTGAAGATTCTACATGGGAGGATGAGAATTTCATAAAAAAGCACCTGGAGCTACTCAAGCGTCGAGGAAAACACGTTTTTGAAGGAGAGGAGCATGTTAGGTCCCTATATTACTAGTATAGTCCCTTATTGTTGTTAGTGTAACCCCCTTATTGTTATTGTTGTACCCCTGTAACCCCCATATTGTTATTATTATGCCCTTCAATTATTATTGTTAGGTCGGCTAGGATTACATTGTGGCCCCATGGACTCCTACATATAGAAATGAGGTTTTTTCATTTGTATCATCCAAGAATTGTTCATTCATGTAATGTATTGGAGGTTTCCCCCCTCGTAGTGGCTTATTTCTAAGGCGTTGATATCTCTTTTCTTCTATTTTTGGAGCTGGTTTCTCAACAAATTGCTTCTATCCACTTGGTGAAATAATCAGTGGCTATCAAAATGAATTTATTTTGGGCTGAGGAGGGTGATTGAATTTCACCAATCAAGTCTAGACCCTATTGCTAAAATGGAATTTCTATGGAGATGGGTTTGAGGGGTAAACGTAACAGTTTTTTCTTCTGTTCAAAGATCTAGAATTTGTGAGAGGAGGTCACATAATTTCTAACATCTGGAAAGAGAGTGGACCAGTAAAAACTTGTCCTCGGGATTTTATCAACAGTTGATTTCCAGTAAAGATTTCCTCCACAGTCACCTGCATGAAACTCTTGCATAATTTTATTAGCTTCATCTTTGAGTGAACAATTTAAAAGAATTCCATCATGATCTTTCCAAAACAAATCATTCTCTATGATACAATATTTCATTTCCTTTAACTTTAGGAATCTACATTTAGTTCTAGACAAACCAGGAGGAGCTTGTAAATTCAGTAAAACAAATATGATATCTACATACCAAGGTGAGTCTATGAAAGGTTCACTGATCTCTGGAGCCACCATCTCTTCTTGATCATCTAATTGAGCAATAAAATTTATATCTAAGACCTTACAGTTAGATTCAACCATGATTTTTGCTAGACCTTGGCCTTTAATAAGTTTAGTGGGATTTATTTCTATGCCATATTCCATAATAGTGGAAATCCATTTGCCTCTTTTACCATTAGGCCCATTCTGAGTCAAAATGTCCTTTACTACTGAATTTATAACATTAGCAATGATATGCGAGTACAAAATGTACACGCAAAATTATTTGATAGCCTTTACTAAAGCTAGTGCTTGTTTTTCCATTGTGTTGTATTTTAATGTGGCATCTCTTAATGATTTGCTAAAAAATGCAATGGGCTGTTCATAACTCTAATCATTCTTTTGCAGTGAGACTGCTGCAATAGTATGTTCTGAAGCAAAAGAAAAAACAATAAAAAAAATTTTGAAATCAAGACTTGTTAGGACTGGTGTTTTTGTAAGGGCTTGTTTGATTGATTCAAAAGATTGTTTAGCCTCTACTATCCATTTAAGTGTTCAATCTTTCTTTAACTTGTTATTCAATTCTCTAATTAACTCTGCTAAATTTGAAATGAATCTTCTAAGAAAATTAATTTTACCTATGAAAGCCTATAATTCCTTGATATTTCTAAGATGACTTATGTTCAAAATTGCCTCTATTCTAGCTGGATCTATCCTAATTCCCTCTTTTGAGATTATGTGTCCTAAAAATTTTTCTTCTTCAAGTCCAAAGAGTGTCTTTTTGGGATTCAAAGAAATACCAAATTTTCTGCATTTAGTGAACACTTGTCTTAAATGATCTAGATGCTCATTATCTGTTCTTGAAAAGAATGTTATATCATCTAGATATATTACAAGAAAATCATGAATTTCTTAGGCAAAATCTATGTCCATAGCTCTCTGGAATTTAGCTCCTGCATTCATCAATCTAAAAGGAATTTTCACGTACATGAAATTACCCCATGGAGTGGTAAATGTTCTCTTTGGTCTGTCTTCTAGTTGAACTAATATTTGATTATATCCAAAGAATCCATCAAGAAATGAAATCTTAGATGATCCTACCACCGTCTGTAAAATATGGTCCATTTTGGGAAGATGATAGTTATCTTTTAGGGACACATTGTTTAAGTTCCGGAAATCAACACAAAGTTTGATTTCCCCTGTTTTCTTCCTAGTGGGAACGAATTTTGAGACCCAATCAGAATATCTGATTGGTGCAATGATCTGTGATACATACATCCTTTTTACCTCTTTTTCAATCAAAGGCATAAGCACTGGATTTATTCTCCTCAGCTTCTGTTTAAATGGTTTATGATCTTCTTTAATGGGTATTTTATGTTGAATGATGTTGGTGTCATAAGACATAAGGTCTTCATAACTCAAGGCAAATACATCTTGAAATTCTTTAAACAGAGCTATATATTTCATCTTTTCTTTTGAAGGTAATTCTTTGGATATTTTGATGAGCTTAGGCTTTTGTTTTGTTCCTATGTTACACTCTGCTATGTCTGATCTTAATGGTTCCATTTTTGGTTTTCTTGCTACATCATTTGAATAAAAAAGATCTTCTAAATGGGCTAATCCCTTAGGTAAAAATCTATTTTAAAGGTTTAAAATCTCATAATCATCTTTTGCTATTTCTTCTATTTCTACATTTTCTAATTTATCTATTTCTACTCTAGTGAATTTAGTAGGTTTAGTTAAATCTAAATTATTTACATCTATTTCACTATCTGTAGTGTCATCTATTGTACAATCAGTATCTATATTACAGTTTCGGAATTCTCCCTCGGCATTCATAAAATTATAAATTTAAGCATCTTGTGAAAAAATCTGCCAATATTTTAAGTTGTCTGGTATAATAGGCATGAGTCTTACCTATGTTGTGTATTAGCGATTTGGCCGATAAGGAAGTCTACAGGTGCTAGAAAAAGTAGCTAAATTGTGTGCCTGCATCATCTGTTTCCTAGGAATAACAGAAAAGTTAGATTCAAGCATATATTTAATCAGATCTAGAACAGTTTCTCTGTATTGGCTTAGTCTAACATTGTTCACAAGATATTCTCCTTTGATCTATTTTATAATTAAAGTCAGAGTCTGCTTTGATCCGCAAGCAGCATTTTGGGCCAAATGAAGCTGATAATTTGGGGCAATATCATAGAGTCAGTGGATTAAATATGGCACTCCATCCACATCATCTTTGAACATAAAGAATTTATTGACAAATGTACAGTGGCTATTGAGAAGGAAAATAAGGAATTGGGAAATATGCCAATCACAACCCCCAAGATCATAAAATTCCTGAAATCCAAAACCAGTTATGAGCTTGAAGAGTTGGATGTAGAGGACATAACAACAACCATATTAGAGATGAAAAGGGTCCTCACTAAGAGGAATATAGTAAGGAAATTGGAAGAGAAGTGTCATGAATTAGACATGACCATCAGCAGATTCTTGAATAGAATTAAGCCATTGAGAGAAAATGGGTTGCCCTCACTGTATGTGATTAATAACATGCTGGTCTAAAAGGGAGTTTATATGACCAAGCTGAGGGAGGCAGCTAAGGATACCACCAAACTTTCCAACATCAAAGGGAACGTGATCGGGAAATTTTTCTTGGATCTCCTGAGAAATGATATCTTTATTCAATATTACCTGAAGCATGTTTTCCTCACCAAGCCCACTTTCAGCAAATACACAAATGTGGATGAAAAGGCATGATGGACACATCAACACAGCCACCGATTGATCAAAAGTGCTAGCATCACATCATATTTAATGATCTAGCAGAGGAGGCCCAAAATTAAAGCCAGATGTCAAAGAACCCATCATTGCCTCTTCGTGACCACCTTCAGCCTACTTTTTTTATTTACAAAGAGCTGCCAAAGTTAATTCTACATGCAGTGTTTTGTCAGATATTTTTTGTTCGGACTTGCATGGCCACGCTTCTCTAGTTTTAATTTGATTGTAATTAATGAAAAATTTGCCAAAGTAGATAGGGAAACCGACACAATTTGCAGTTAAATACTGCATGTATTTTCATTATCAAGGGTTGGACCTTGTTGGACTCTGCGTTGTAAGAACCACTGTATTGGAGTACTGTAATTTTGAAGCTGGACATCAATAATAAAAGACCATTCTACATGATACTTGAGTTGTGTTAAATGGTGATGTGCTACTTCTCTTTTTAAATGTTTCCATTGTTTTTCCTTAATATGTGTCTATTCATCTAATCATAAAACATAAATTTTAGATTAAGATTTGTTGTTGGAGCACCTTTATTCTGTCTGTATTTACAATCTGAATGTTTTTTGTTGAAGTCTAATTAGAGAATTCTTATCTACTCTTTAATCACTACTAAATGCTACTATTTCCTCCACCCCATAATTCACACTTGTCTAAATATCATTTATTACAGTTACCTTTCCCTATAATGCTCTTGGAAGATTGATGCACCAATCCATCCTTTGACTCCATAGCCCAATGGATTAGTCCCTGCAAACCTGCTCATCCAACCAGCAAAAATCAATCAAAACAACCAATTCTCACCATTACTATAATTAGCCTAACATCAACATTCATAAAATTAAGGAAAATTTAAATCAGAAATAGAGAGAGCCCTCTCTGAGTCTAGGAAGGCTAGGTCCTAGATTCCAAAGTGGTTTGATGTTGTCCTATATCATTTGTTCTTGCCAATCTTATAAATTATAGGGCCACAACATAATTAATGTTGAATTTTTAAATTATGTGGCCATATTTTCATTAATTTATGTATTATCATGATTTTATATGCCATAGTTAAAAAATGTTTCCATTTCAATGCCCAATTAAAAAGGGGTGCTTCAATTTGATGGTTGATTTTTAAGTTTTGGTTGTAATGAGTCACGTTTTCTTAGGCTAAGTTTCAAATCAGTTAAATTTTAGCTTTTGAAATATATATATATATATATATAATGACCCTCTGATTTGGGTGTTTATTTTTAAGGTTTTTTAGTCATAATAATTTTTTTATAATGACATGGTTGGAAAATGTTGGAATTTTAAGGTTTTTTGTACTCATGATATTTGGTTTTAATTCCTTGGTTGAAAAATGTTAGAATTTTAAAGATTTTCAGAGTCATAATATTTGATCTTTAAAATCATGGTTCAAAATTGTTGGAATTTGAAGTTTTTTTGTAATCATGATTTTAGTTTTAATAGCCATGGATTATATATGTTGGAATTTTAACCCTAAAAATGGTAATGCATGATTGCCACTTTTTTATTTTTGGGTGTTTTCTCATGTTTTTTGTACAAAAATAATGGTTTTTTGGAACAGAATTCATGTTTTGACATCATAATTCTAATTAAGTTGGTAACTTTGTTAACTGACATAAAAACCTAGGAATGAACAAAGATGTAGCTGCAAGTGGCATTCCAACAAATATGAAGCAATGAAAGATGGAAAATAACAATGAAGCATTAAAAGAAAGGTAAAATAAGTAGTGAAAATAATATCATATGTCAATAAATGAGATGCAAAAGTAACCAAAATGAATTCACATAAAATGAAATCTATAAAAATTTTGATAGTTTGCTTGATAGTGTTGCTTTTGGTAGATGAAAATTAATATTACCATGGTATTATCTTTATAACATGGATATATTAACCAGAGTGACCCTAAATGAGGAATTTTTTTTCTGTATATACCTATTTCAAATGATAATGTAAGTGATTTAAACCATAATAAGGAAAGTATACCCCAATAACTATGTATGTTGATGTAATGATGGTAAACCAAGAAAACACTTGTAATTAAAAAAAAAAAAAATTGGTCATCCAATATCACTTGTTATAATGATGGTTCTTGGTAAGCCAAAACCACTTGAGAATTATAATGGTTGAGGGTAACCCACAAAAACTCAAGATGTTATTACAAGTAAGTCAAAGAAAACATATGATGATGATTGAAGATGATGTAGGGGGTGAAAGGATTTGTGATTTTAAATTATTGATGAACTGCATACTAGAAAAGAAAATAAAATAAAATAAATTTAAAAAATCTTATAGAATTGATGGATAAAGTAGCTAATGACTCTTGCATTCCTATGGATGTTTCTTTTCTTATATGGGATTCAAAAAACACAATGTTTATGTTTTTTAGGTACAAAATCTATATTAAAATAAATAAAAGTTATTGAAAATGAATAAGGAAGAAGACCAAAGATGATGATTGCAAAAGAAAAAATATGAAGATTCAATATAAAAAATTTCGATACACTAATCAATGCTGGAAACTAGATCACTAGTAGGGGGGTGGTGAATCAGTAGTGAAGGCACTTATAATTTTTTCTCCAAACTATTAATCATTTAAACCATGCATAAACTAAAACACAAAATCATAGATCATAGAATCAAACATAAACATGAACCATGAAATAATTCAACACAAAGGACACAAATATTTCTAGTGGAAAACCATCTCTATGGAAAAACTCCACCCGCTACTATTGCGCTACTCAAATATTAATTATGCTAAGAAAATTATTTACATAGAGTTACAACTAGCTACTATCAAATGGATATATCTTTCTCATGAAAATCTACAAACTATCATTTTTTGGAAGCCACCATAACCAACGATCCTCACCGAGTTACTCATAAACTATCCATCGACTCTACAAACTCCTATTTGTTGGAAGCTTCCATGAAAAATGAGCCTCAACCAGCTTCTTCTGAGGTATCCAACGACAATTGGATTAAGAAAACTAGTCACTAAAATTGATTTCACTGGAGTACTCCAAATCCTCTCCTCTATGTGCTTCTCGTTTCATAAATTTTCATATTGGAATCAAGAACTGCTCAACATGAGCACTAGATCAATGTATCATCAAGGAAAAAAATAAAAAACCATATCCACACCACAAATTAAAACACAATCCCAGCACACACCACATACAATAATCTAATCAATACATAAGCTAAAACCCTCTATGTAACAAATAAAACTACTCACATCTGAATGCTACACTCAAACAATAAATTAAAGAATATGCTAGGAGAAAAAAATCTCCAAATACTCCTGCAATCAAAATATATTTCACCTCCTTGCTTACTACCAAAAAATTGGCTGAAACATACTTAATATAGCTGTTGCAACACCTACAAAATTATTCATAAAATATGCATTACATAACTCTCACAACTTGCAGACAATCCTCTTATATCTCACTCACTCAACACATCAAGAGAATAAACCATACTATCAATGAGATTCCTCCAATATATAGTTGAACTGAGGTGCTCAAATCAATAATTACCAAGAACTACTGAGCTCCATAAAATATGTTCATACACTTGATTTGATATGGATTCATCTCATTGACTTTATGAAGCCACTGACTCCACCTAATGAAGGATATCTTCAATGTTAAGCAATTCTAGAAGCTCATTAAGCTTTTCAGAACCTTTACATAATGATTCATGAACAATACAAGCCACATAAAAAAATAAACACCTGATGTGCGCGAGGAATGTAGAGAAAAACACACTATAGGCCACATTTTTAGGCACAAAACTACTTGATCTCAAATGGTCACATATATAGGTCTGATTCCTAGCAACTGGAGCCTCTGAGTTGCATGCACAGGCTTGTCTCCATGCAACTATGACAAAGGATAATAAAACTTACTCAACTTAGCTCATAACTTTACCAAACTTCTTAGACACCTTCATCAACTCCTAAACACACCTCCAAGCCTCTATGACAAGTCTGCAACTGATAACATAGGCCAAGAAACTTTGAAAAAATTTAGTGATACAAAGACCCTAGTCTCACAAAATCCTCATTAATACCAACACCTCCAACACCTGTAAGAAAATCTATAGTACTTGTAGAAGCATCTCCAACACCCAAAGAGGTGGCATCAAGTGAACAAACAATCTCCAACAGTTCTAGAAACATATCCAACACATGTATAAATATCTCAACACAGGTAGCAACAACTCCAATACTTCCCACACATGTAGAAGCATATCCAACACTAGTAGAAACAATCCCAACATCTACAACAACAACATCAAGTCATCCAACTACCTCCAACATTTGTAGAGGCACCTCCAACATATGTAGCAACATCAACCTATGGAAATTCAACATAACATTCCCTTCGACCATCTATTTTCAGCCTTCAAATCCTGCAGTAAGTCATGTCATTACCATGTTGACATAAATTCCTACAATACAACCAAGACAAACACTCATAACACATCATGAGGAGGACTACCAACAACATCAAGATGAAATACGACATATGATGAACAATACCAAGACCATATTGACATCAATTCCAACACTAAAATGAAAACACACTCCCCCTTTCCATTTATGTGAGCCTCAATATGATCTCCAACATTTGAGGCTAATATCCATCCACTCTAAATTATCCCTCCCTTTGACATGAATGGAAAAGGGTCATACCAACACTGAAGAAACAATTCCAATATTGTGTCAAATGAGATTAGGACTTCCCCTGTCATACAAAACGTCATGCTAATACAAGATTGATGTAGACCAATAATATAAATATAAAACAAGAATCTTAGCATCCAACATGTCTCTAGCCATTGCCATACAATCTATGAAACTTAACATGCTCCCCTAAGCATGTAATGAAGATGTAATCACACTCGCTCTATTGTTGTAGCAACACATCCATCGCACCACTCTGATATACAATGATGTGCAATACATATACAATGTTTCATGGAGAAAATACATGGTTGTGACAAGTACATAGTACTAACATATGACTCCATTATAACAAACCTATCACCAACCAATGAATCTAATGACCCAAGATTACATCATCCACCCAATAGGGCTACATTAGTGACATGAAAAATATGACATTAATTGGAATTCCATTAGCCCATACATGGTTGATTTGAAAAACCATACTGGACACCATGGATCTCTCCATGATAAATATGCTAGCAAGATAAACCAATAAAGGCACATGGATTTTACATCTACGCATAAGTGTGCTCTCATATATTCATGCCCAATACGAAAATATAAGATGAGTACATGGCATCAATGAGCAACAATATATGCTTCATATAGCATCAACAATGATAATATAATAGATAGCATGTGCATGAAGTATAAGACCTCCATGATAATTGATATAACCTACACATGTAGCAGCAATAATAGAGGTATTGAATATGTTGTTACAAGGATACTCTCAACATCTCATCCTCTCACCAACATTTCTGTAACAACAACAATTAGATTTGCAGCAAAAACATAATAACTAACACCATGTTCCACATCAACATCTATAGTAAAATCATTTGATATTAACAATAATATATCATAGAGGCAGCAAAAAATATATCCTCATCATCAAAAAACATCCATGAGGCTCATAAATATAATATCAGCAACATAAGCTCTAAGTAGCAAATGAACAAGCAATAACAACATCACTAGTCGCATATGAATCAATATGCATTGTATCAAATAAGCATCAACAAGGAAATATGTGTCAACAACAACAATATAATATTTAGAAATATAGCACCATCAACAACACATAATCATGATCTCATTTATCTTATGTCATCAAAACATACTCACTCTCCTCATGAAAATAGAAACCAAGCAGTAGCATCATAGACCAACACATCAATAACTTGGTCCAAAACATGTTCAACATTGTATTCTCTCCATGTATGAGAAACAATATAAATAATTATGACTCAACCATATGAATGGATAATATCTCATCAGCAACATGCATCATCTAATACATCATAGGAAACAACATATTCTCTCTCCATGCAAAAAAAAAATCACAAATCTTCCATCCAAAAGCATATCAAAAACATGCATGATTCATGTAGAATAAAAAATACAAGCAATAAGGTGTATACTCTCGATGATCCAAATATAACTTATCATCTGATATCCATTGAAACTACACATGCATGAAAACACGTAACAATTGTTTTTTATCTAGCAGTATGATCATAAAAAATATACCAACTATGTCATATAAACACACCATCTTGCAATACATGGTAGCAGCAAAAAAATTATACCCCGCAACACACTCATGTCAAGTAAGCACAATAAAACTCCTCCAGGGTGAGCATATGTTAGGTCCCAATATTACTAGTTTAGTCCCTTATTGTTGTTAGTGTAGACCCCTTATTGTTAATTTTGTTCCATTATAGTCTCCATAATGTTATTATTGTGCCCAATAAAAGCCCACTATTATTATTGTTGTGCCCTTACATTATTATTGTTAGGTCGACTAGGATTATATTATGACCCCATGGACTCCTATATATATAAAGGAGGCTTTTTCATTTGTATCATCCAATAATTGTTCATTTAAGTAATGTAAAGGAGGTTGCCCCTCGAAAAGTCTAACTTCTAAGTCGTTGATCTCTCTTTTCTTCTATTTTGTGAGTTTGTTTCATATCATTTGGTATCATAGCTTTGAATTCTAGGGTTTCGCTCCTTGCAATAGGTCATCATGGCATTTTCGGTATAATTTTTTTCTACGAAGGATCAAAAACTAAAAAAAAAACCATTTGCACCAAAATCTGGAGGAACTTCGTGTAGAAAATTCAGATCTTGGTTCGCAATAATTTTTGAGATATGATTTGTGGAAGTTAGGGTTTTTGCAGGCTCCTGAATTTCATCTCAAAGAGGTTACCTTGATAAATCGCCATAATTCTCTCTCCAAGCATTGGATTGGAATTCTATAAAAAATATACGAAAGGGCACAGACTATAGTTTCTTGGGTATTGATTTTAGAGCCAAAGGAGGAAACATTGACATTTGTCATGCCATACAATTTAGCTCTACTGAACTAGTCCATAATTATGCCATTGTGGGAGATTGAGCATAACTTTGTCTTGAAGAATCCAAATCAAGTTGGACCTATGGAATCGAAAATAAGACTCATAGGGATAATACAGGAACTAAGATAAAATCTTGGTGATCCAAAATTACAAACATACATCAGTTTCAATATCGATCTCCTCAAAATCAAGAAAAAGGTGTGTATTTTTAAAAAAAATTGCATGAGCCTTGTTTGAAAAATTATTTTGAAGTGATTCCAAGGGCATATTGAAGCATGTATATCAGTATTGGGTTCTAAATTTCCCCCTAAAAAGAATTCAACACCCATTAAGCCATCAAAAGGCTCTAATATGACTCATGAAGAGGAATAAGTGCAACATGATATATCAAAATTACGACACCAAGTGCAACAAATTTCGCTCACGCAAAGAGTAACAAAAAATGAAATGGAAGCTAAAATGGATGGTTTGAATAAAGACATGGAAACTAAGATGAATGGAATGGAAGTAAAGATGGATGGTTTGAATAATGGAATGGAAGCTAATATGGATGGCATGGAAGCTAAGATCGATGAAAAGATGAAAGGCAACATGGAAGACATGAAGAGTGATCTAAAAGTAGAGATGGAAAGTGTGAAGGAAGGTTTGACAAAGTTTCTACAAGAAATGATTCCTAATGGAGAAAAGGTAGTAGAGGAAACTCGTGATGAGAACAAAATACATGTTAATCATGATTTCACAGACTCTAATGTTGGATTGAAGACCCGCCATATTCCAAAGATAGATATGAGGAAGTTTGATGGAAAGGATCTCGTAACATGGATACTACATATGGAGAAATATTTTGATCTCCATAATGTGAAATACACACAAAAGGTACACATTGCAACTTTATATTTAGAACAAAATACATTTGTATGGCATCGGTGGCTTTTCTCTCGTAAAATAATTATCACTTGGTCAATTATAATGATAGAACATTATGAGGATACAAAGAGCAACACCTTCTTTAGCCAAATGACAAATCTCAAACAAAAGGGTTCAATGGTGGAGCACATTGAGGACTTCCAAAAATTGAATATAAGGGTAACTGATATTCTAGAGGAACATAGGATTGATGTCTTCATAGGGATTTTAAAGGATAACATACAACATGAGGTTTTCCTTTGGGAACCTAAGTCATTGGAGAAAGCATTCAGGTTGGAAAGAAAAATTGAAAACAAAATTATGGCGACAAGGAAGCCTACCACCCATAACTACAAAGATGGAAGTGTTGCTACTCCTAGAATTCCACAACCTACAAGGTTGAAAACACAACATTTGGAAGAAAAAAGAGAAAAATGGACTTTCTATAGTTCTGATATAAAATTCACTAAGGGTCATAAGTGTGCTGAGAATAAATTATTTTACATAGATTGTGAATAGGAGGAATAAAATGAAAAAAGGAACTTCAAAAGAAGAGGATATACACTAGGAACCAACCCTAGAGAAAGAAGAAATGAATTAGATCATACTTGTAATGCATTGGCGAGAATTACCACTCCTCAAGCTCTCGAGATTGAATGACATATTAAGAAGAAAAATGTAATAGTGTTGATTTATTCAAGTAGTACCCATAATTTTATTCATTGTAAGGTAGCCAAGGAATTTAATTGCTTCCTATACCCAGCACCAGAGTGTCAAGCGATGGTTGCAAATGGAGAAACTATAAATTTCTCTGGAAAGTGCCATAGTATCAAGCTAACCATGGGGGAATATGTATTGAATAGCCCAATGCTTTCCATTATGGGGTAATATGTATTGAATAGCCCAATTCTTTGAATTCTTTTTTCAGAAGGAAAGGAAGTTGAATTATGGGGTATCACAAGGAAGCTGGGAAAGATAATAAGCTCTAATGTCATGACAAATTTCTAAATAAACAAAAACGAGGCATGATTGCAAAATTATGCTCACTAGAAGTTCCAACATCAAAATCATCTATTTCTTCATATCTCCAAAAAGTCTTGGACAATCATTCCAAGGTGTTTAAAAATCCAAAAGGACTCCCACCTATTCGTGATCATGATACTTCTATTCATTTGATTCCAAGAAGTGTTCATCCAAACATTATGCCTTACATATATCCTTATGTACAAAAGAGAAAAATTAAACGTATGATTGTAGAAATGCTAGAGATTGGTATAATTCAACCTAGTCAAAGTTATTTCTTTTCTCTAGTAGTATTGGTGCACAACAAGGATGGATCATGGTGCATGTGTCCAGATTATAGGGAGCTCAATAAGCTCACTCTTACATATAAATTTCCCATTCCTGTGATTAATGAATTATTGGATGAATTACATGGAGAAATTTATTTCACCAAGTTGGATCTTCGTTCAGGATATCATCAAATTAGAATAAATACTGAAGACATTCTGAAAAAAAAAAATTTCAAACTCATGAGGTTCATTATGAATTTTTTTTCATGCCTTTTTTCCATAACAATGCACCTTCTACATTTCAAGGGTTGATGAATTCCATTAGTAAATGCTTCCTTAGAAAATTTGTGTTATTATTTTTTAATCATGGAGATCATGGAGGATAGCGCAGTCTTTATGGAGGCTAGTGACCACATGTGCAGCGCAGTTATGAGGTGGGCCAAGGCTAGGGAAGGCTCAAAACCGTAAAAGGAAGATGAGGTCAAAAAAGGAAGGGGAGTCAAATTTTTTATTATTGAGTGTTGTAAGTCATTTCTTTGCATGCTTTAGTTGTTTAGCTAAGTATGATGTACTGTTTAGCACTGGGTGTTCTCGAGCAGGAATCCCAGCCTTACCCATGAGGGAATTCTAGTGCTTACACTGGGAAGGTTTTCTTGGGCGGAATTCATCATCTGGCAATCAGTGCCACTTTCATCCACTCTCATCTGCACTCCCAGCTACAGGAATTACGCATTCATGAACTAGGGTTTTAGAGTTGGGAGGTTGTTCTCAGTACTTCAGATGAGAAACCTATGGAGGGATCAACCCTTCACACTGTGGGTCCATTGCATTCTTCCAGGAGTTTCATTGAAATATATGGCATCAATCCATCCATATATTCTCTTATGCAGCAACATTTCTTGCAGGAATTGCGTAATTCTGCAGGGAGGGTTTGAGGAGAAGAGGAAGTTCCAAGCAACTCTGCTTGGAATCCTGTGAGGGATTAATTATTCACTTCGGGGATCACTTTAGAAGCCTAGGATTAGCATTGTATTAACTATCTATAGGCTACATCATCAGCCCTCCTAGATAGCACAATATTTCCCAGCAACTGCATATTCAGTGGAGGAGCTAGATCTCAAGCTTTGAGCTTGGGAATCAGGAGATGGGACCAACCCTTCAGTTACTAAGCTGAGTGGGTGTTATTGTAGTTGATAGATCATTCTTTCAGCCCCATATTAGTAGTTGTCTCTTGGGAGTGTGTAACTCAGCCAACAGGGGTGCAGTGTACAACCCCAAAAGGGTCGAAATTCCAAACACAAAATCTAGCCAAACCACTTCTGGGTTTTTCGAGTAGAATTTGTGGTTAAAATCCTGGATCTTTCTGAGCACTCCAGAAGCCTCTTAAAAATGTTTCTTGTTCCCACTAGCAATATTTTCCAGTAGCATTGTGCAGAGGCAGTCCTTCTAGTAGTAGCAGCAACACAACATTTCTAGAGCTAGATTTTAGAGTTGTTTCAATCATTTTTGGGTGGCTTGAGTGCATTATTTTTAGAGCACTGTGCATATACATTTTCAGTGATTATAGTGATATGGCTCAGTTATTTCTACTCATATGTATGATTTTTTGATGTATTCTGGCATTTTTCCAGTCTTATATGTTTTATTCTTATTTGGAATTGTGCATATGTTATATATTCTTGTATTTCCCATTTTGGGATATTACAGTGGTATCAGAGCATGATATTTGGCTCAACTTGTGGGGATTTCAGGACATCAGAGGAATTAGAATAAGAAGCAGAAAAATAATAAGTCTTCAATGGTAGAAGGATTGAGTTTTTCCACACCTCTCTTCAGATCTATGCAGGATCTCACCATGGAGATCAAAGAAATGAGAAGGGAAAGGCAAAAGGAAACCTCAAGATGGTTTGAGAATGGAGAAGGACCGAGCACTTCCTATTAGCAATATAAGAAACTGGTGGTGCATAAATTTACACAATGCCCTACTATGCCCACTTTCCTTGCAGAAGGAAATGAATGGCATGGAGAGGGAGGATATTTGGAGCATGAGACTCTGAGTGATTATCTTATAGAGTAGATATCACAATATAGAGCATTCAAAGAGAATATGACTTTCCAACAGTGTTTCCAGATTAAAGAGAACTCGAGACCCCATAGCAATAGAAGAAGAGGGCATATGCAGAATAGATTCTTTCTGCCTACATTTGATGGGTCATCCACAAGCACGGAAAAATATTGGATGGAGAAGTTAGATGCATTATTCCAGCTACATGAAGTAGCAGAAGAAGAGGCTACTCAAATTGCAATGCTACAACTTGAGGGTGAAGCAAATGACTAGTGGTTTGGAAAATTGAAACATGCAAGAGTGACTCTGTATGCAGATTTCACTCAAATATTGGTAGAGAGGTTTGATAAAACAAACCTGGAGGCACATTCCATTGAGACATTCTTTGAAAATAAAGAGAAAGTGTATGAGGAGCCGAAGGGAGATGCCGGCGTAGATACACCAAGAGGAGAGAAATTTCCACCACCACCAGCTACAGTAGAGGTACTTTCATTAGTGGGAGGATCACTTTCATATTTGCAAGATGGTCCTAAGCATTCGAAATTAAAAGACCTAGGTATGATTCACAAGGTGCATGAGGAATAGGAAGTACATACTAGCACTAGTGCCACAGTAAAGGAGCATCCATCACCATCACCAACAGTTGGAGAAGCAATTTCACTGGTTGGAGGAACTCTTGTAGCTTTGCAAGATGTTACCAAGCATTAGTTGATCCAAGGTATATGAAAAAATTTCCACCCCATATTATTTCAGCACATCAAATGGAGATTTGTGGGGTCATGCCATCAGGGAAATTTCATGACCAAGGGTTAGAGCACATTGCTGATTTGGACTAATAGACTATCATTGCGCAGAGGACCCTTAACTGGTTCAAGGATAAGATGTATATCTATCCCCGTTTGACATTTTTGACTTGCACACAATAATTTGTGTTAGAGTGTGGAGTTTCTGAGGATGGGATTAACATAGTCCTAATGCAGGGAAGCTATATAATAGCTTTCAAGAACCGGAGGTTACTGACGCATGAGTTGTCATATTATATTTACGACAAAGAGATATTGGCCATTATGTATGCATTGGTCAAATTCTGGCAGTTTTTGATTGGCAGTAGATTTCAGGTGAAGACTAACCACCATAGTCTCCGAAATCTTTTTGAGGAGGAGTAGCAGCTATAGGAGAGGCAGCAACGGTGGATCGGTACATTGTAGGACTATGAGTTCAACATTGTGTATGGAGAGGGCCATGAGATAGCAGATGCACTATCATGGAGATCAAAAGTGTTGTCAATGAGGAGAAGTGATGATTTTAGTGCCCAGTTATTATTTGAGCATTCCGATGACTGCTTCACTTATGAAGCATTGGATAGAAATATGGTAGATGGTAGACATCATGTAATGGATAACATCTTCCATTAACATGAAAAAGCCTTTTTTATGAGCACCTCACAGCTTGAAGATGAGTTTCTACATGCAGCATATTCAGAATCTCATAGGTTCTACCAGGCCAGCGGAGAGAGGTTCTCATCGAGAAACCTCAAGAAGGATTCACTTCGACATATCATGGAGTGCAAATATTGTCATCAGATTGTAGAGGATGGTATTGTCGACATTGGTTCACTATCGAGCTATGCACATTTCTTCGACATTTTCACAAAGCACATCTCTTCACCCATGACCGGATTATCTTTCCAGGTTGTCTTCATGCTTCGTGGTCTTCCCAAGGAAATATATAGTGATGGGGACAGTTATTGTATGAGCATTTTTTGGGGGGATCTTCTCCATTCGGTAGATACCGAGCTAGTGCATGATATGAGTCACCATCCATAGTTGGAAGGATGGATGGAGATGATAAGCAAGTGGCTGGAAATCTACTTGCAAATCTATGACACTGGGCAGCAAGAAGCATGGCTACGCTGGATGCTCTTGGGTGATTATGGTTACCACCTGACATTTCAGATTGGTATGTTCCATGCCCTACACAGTACTGAGGTGATGCAACAGCAGGAGGCATGGCTGCGTTGGCTAATCTTGGGAGATTATCGCCAAGAAATTTCATTTTATATGCACATTAGTATATCATTGTTTCCTACCTTGCACCATAGTGATGAGATACAGGAGCAGGAGGCATGGTTGCATTGGTTACTTTTGAGAGAGTTTGGCCACCACGTGACATATCACATGTAAATGGGTATGTTATTGTTTGAGACTTTGCATGATACTCATATGATGTGGCATCATGAAGCTTGGCTATGTTGGTTTTTCTTAGCAGAGTCTCGTGTGACATTATACATGTCAATCAGTATATCATTGCTGCATGCTTTGCATTATTGTGATGTGGGGTGGCAACAAGAGTCATTGTTGCGTTGGTTACTCTTGGGAGAATATGGATTGAAATTCCCCCATACCTTGCATAATGATGATATGGGAAGGAAACATGAAGCCTTGTTTTGTTTCCTTCTATTAGGAGAGTATGGCCACCATACTTGGTATGATGATGAGGTGGTGTGGCAGTAAGAGACATTGCTGCAGTGGCTATTATTGGGAGAGTATGGTTTGACATTTCACATCTCAATCCATATATCTCTACTTCCTACTTTGTACAGTGTTGAGATGATGCTTAGAGCAACAAAGGCCACCAGGGCCAAGGATTGGAGCATGGAGAGACACAACCTACTCCATGTAGAATGGGTTGGAGAGATGGCTTATGAGTTTGGACTTTCCACTTGGGAAAGGAACCACCACACTTCACATATCTCATGCAGATAAGAGGCTCTAGGACATCATATGGTTGCCACTTAGGGACTCATTGATGAGGAGAGGCATCTAGCTACACAGTTAGAGGCCATTCTAGAAATTCTAGAGAGTCAGCTATGGAGTTGGGAAATCATAGCACATTGGATTAGATGGGGAAACCTTCCATATGATGATGCCACTTGGGAGGGAGAAGGATTTCTACAGAATCCAATTTTGCATTTGCTTGATGACAAGAAACATTTTGGTAGGGAGGACTGTAATATTCCAAATTTTCCATCAGCTAATTGGAATATTAGAGTTCTTAATTTTATTATTTAGTCAAGTAAATAAAAGGGTGGAGGGACCCATAAACCCATTAGATGAATAAAATCCACTTCTATAGTGTGAATGTGGGTTATTTGATCAGTGGAGTAGCATTATGGAGAAGTGGAGCAACATGATAATGAAGAAAGAGTGGAGGTCATAGAGCATTAATGAGGAATATTATTGAGATAGAGGAGGAATAAATGCAAGATGATGGAGATAGTGGAGAAGAAATTGCAGAGATGATGGAGGAAGTGGTGCATTAAATGCACATATGATGGAGGAAGTGGAGAAGTAATTGCAGTAGTGATGCAGATCATGGAGGACAGCGCAATATTTATGGAGGCTAGTGGCCACATGTGCAGCGCATTTATGAGGTGGGCCAAGGCTAGGGAAGGCTCACAACCATAAAATGAAGATGAGGGCAGCAAAGGAAGGGGATTCTGAATTTTTATTATTGAGTGTCGCAAGACATTTCTTAGAATGCTTCAGCTTTTTAGCTAACTCTGTTGTGCTATTTAGCATTGGGTGTTCTCGATAGGGAATCCCACCCTTACCCACGGGGGACTTTGAGTGCCTACTCTGGGAATGTTTTTGGGTAGCATTAATCATTCGGAAATTAGTGCCACTTTTAGCCACTCTCACCTTCACTCCCAGCTACAGGAATTACACATTCATGAACTAGGGTTTGAGAGTTGGGAGTTTGTTCTCAATACTTTAGCTGAGAAACATGTGGAGGGAGCATCCCTTCACACTGTGGATCCATTGCAGTATTATTCAAGTTTCATTGACATATCCCGCATTAGGCCATTCATATATTCTATTATGCAATAACATTTCTTGTAGGAATTGCGTAATTCTGCAATGAGGGTTTGAGGAGAAGAGGAAGCTCCTAGCAACTCAGCTTGGAATCTTGTGAGGGATTAATCCTTCACTCTGGGAATCACTTCAATAGCCTGGGATCAACATTGTATTATCTATTAGGAGGATACATCATCATCCCTCTTAGACAGCGTAATATTTCCCAGTAGTTGTGCATGCAGCAACTGCATATTCAATAGAGGAGCTAGATCTCAAGTTTTGAGATTGGGAATCGGGAGAAGGGACCAACCCTTCAGTTAGTGAGATAAGTGGGTGCTATTAAATCTTATAGATAATTATTTCAGCCCCAAATCAGCAGTTGTCTCCAGGGAGTTCGTAACTCAGCTAGCAGGGGTGTAGTGTGTAACCCAAAAAGGGCCGAAATTCCAAACTCAAAATATCGCCAAACCATTTCTAGGTTTTTTCTGGGTTGTTCGAGTAGAATCCTTGGTTAAAATCCTAGATCTTTTTTAGCACACCAGCAGCCTCTTGCACATGGTTCTTTTTCCTAGCAACAGTAGTTTCCAGCAACACTTTGCAGAGTCAATCCTTCCAGCAGTAGCAACAACACAACATTTCGAGTGCTAGATTTTAGAGTTGTTTCAACCATATTTGGGTGGCTTGAGTGAATTATTTTTAGCAAACAGTGTATATACATTTCTTGTGATTATAATGATATGGCTCAGTTATTTCTGCTCACACGTATGATGTTTTGATGTATTCTGACATTTTTCCAGTCTTATATGTTTTATTCTTATTTGGAATTGTGCATATGTTCTATATTCCCGTCTTTCCCATTTTGAGATATTAGAGCCATTATGTTTATTTTTACACAATTCCTGGTGCTTTTCGGTAAACTAACACACCACTGTAATTAAATTGTTATTTAAAAAAAAAAAAAAATTCAGCGTGACCGGAAACCGACATGCACTGCACTATTTTATTGTTATTGGGGTGCACTTTTTCTCAGTAACGCACTGAGCTGTCACATTGAATGCCTGGTGGAGTTTTTGTTAACACCATTCTCAACGCAACCTATAAATTTACGGGGAGCACTGGGAACAGTGCGAGCCGAACGGTTCAAACACACCGTGCAGGAAAAAAAATTCAAAAAATAATGAATTCTAACTCAATTTTCAAAATTAATCCGCTAAAAGCTTAAGTTTGTGAGAAGCAAGTATATTACCTACAAATTTGTGCATCGAAGAGGCATATTTCCAATGGAATACTAAAAACAAAATTTGCCCACCATTTTGGAAAATTCAAAGTCCACACACTAAGCAATGCACGAAAGCAATGCAGGCAATGGGGGCACTGATGGCAGGGTGCCTCAGAGAAGAAAAAGTCACACCGGTTCTTGAGAGCTCTATAGCACTATAACAAGTAAAACTGAATTTTTATGGTTGGTAATTTTTTTTTTAAATTAACCCTTTTTCAGTGCGCTTGAGTATGAGACGCATTAAGCGGTTGTATCAATGGTGCACTGCACTTCTTTACGGTGCGTTGGATTACTGAGACGCACTGGGCCAGTTTGTATGGAGCCCATAGTGCTTCCTTTGAATAAAAACCCTATGCTGGTACATTGTTGTACCTAAACCGTATCAGGTTGTCTTCCTTAGTAAATAGCACCAAAATACTGAAAATGCACTGAGTTGGTGATATATGACCATTATCGGGTGTGTTATATAAAAAAACACCATATATTTTCATTAAATAAACACCCTATGTCGGGGCATCATATTGCCATAAACACACCTGGGTGTCATTGTTAGATAATAACACCACAATGGTTATATAGTGACTATCTCGGTGTGCCATTTGATAGTGTGCACCAGTGCGCTTTATATAAAATGCACTGATATGTTGTATGTATGAAGTACACCATTGGGTTCGTAGTACTTAAAAATAACTCTGAAACGCTTCTTTAGCCTCTACTATGCACCGGTGTGTCACATATATATTAAGTGCATCGATATGTGTTATGATCATAAACGCACCGCAAAAAAACATCCGCAAGAACATCCACCAACCAACCTCCTCCAGTGACCTCTGCAACAAATCGATATCTGGGGTATTTTTATAAGGGATTCCCCAAAAAAATTGGCTAGAGGGTATTTTCCTTGTACTGAGCTTACCTTGCACTATTATTAGGTATCTATGCTTTGACTTATGTTTATCTTTTACGTATGCTTATGTTCACTTTCTTTTGACCTAGAAATGATTTTCTAAGTAATAATCTAACCTCTTGTCTATAAGGTCCCACCTTACCCACCATCAACAATATAGAGAACTAGAGGTCACATTAATCACTAATACTCATTTGCACAAAATCCTAAAGAATTAGTCATTGTAAAATTGTTTCCAACAACAAGCCCTTTTTTATGAAAGATTTAGATAATACAAGAAGCAAATGTCTTATTCTCTATTCATACTTCAACAAATTATTAAATTCATTTTCACTTTAATACCAAAAACTTGCGGACATAGGAAGCTACACCCATTAAATAGTTTATTTATATTTTATAGTAACATAAAAACAACAGTAACTAAGACTTTTACACTAACAATTTATATGCACAAAAGCTACACCCATTCAAGACTTTTGACAAACACTTTGCAGACTATCCTAAAACCATTTCTAAAACATGCATCTAATTACTTGAAACAAAACCATAAATCATGAAATACTTACCCAAGTCCTTTGGAATTTATTTATTGCAATTACCTTCAACAATATTTGGCTTTCCTTTCTCAAATGCTACAATACCAAGATTAGTACCATAAACTACACCAATAATAACTCCAATATTGAGATATAAACATCCATACATATAGATTGATCTAGTCTTCATTTTTAACTAATCAATAATATTTTAGATAACATAAGCCTAAACCAAAATTATATGCTTACAACAATTTAAATGTCTACCTTTTATTTTATGCTAAATCTATACTATAATTTTAGGACAATGGAAATTATACCCGAAGAGATATTCAGCTCCAATCGATGAGAATATGATCCACCTTCGATCCCTTAACCAACTCATTTGAACCATCCGGTTTTCCACCCAACCATATCCAGGGAGAACTCCTCCCCCTGGAACCCCCGAGTTGTAAAAGCTCACAAACAGTACCAAAATATAGCAGTACAGAGAAAGCCGAGGCAAGTTGAGGAAGATAAGTTTCAATTCCTCCAAATACCACTCATGGTCAGCTGCAGCATGTATAAATACTTAGTAATTTAGTTTGGGGATTTCAAATTCATTTCAAAATAAATTGAATACTCTCCAAGTCCCTCCCTCTCATAATTTTTTTTCAAATCTCTCCAACTCTTGGTATCACCATGCACCCCCCCCCCCCTCACAAGTGAGAATACATGAGACACATATATAGGAGAGAAACAAATTCTTTTCATCAAGGAGGAGTAATATGAATGCCTTGTATTCCATTTAGATGAGCGTAACTCATGCCATTAAGGAGAGGTATGCATGCCTTAATTAAGGAGAGTATAGCATATGCATTAAAGAGAGTGTAAGAGGAATATTTTATGACATACTCTTTAAGTAGTGTAAGATGAATATGTCATTCTTTGATGAGTGCATAAAATAGAGTGTAATGTATTATTAAAAGAGATAGAGAGAGTTACATAGAGCCATGGGAATCATAAAGGAGAGATGTGTAAAGTGATTGAGGAGATATAATTCCCTTTTAATAATAATATCATAGTCTCATAAAATATAATAATAATATTGATAATATTGAGGATTAAGTCGATATTGAACTATTACGATTGACTAATCATAAGTTAAGTGATTTTCCTTCAAGTATACTTGTTTACCCATTGATTGGAGGTGATTTACTATTTTTGGAAAGTCATACTTGAAATGGTAGACATGAATTTCTATTTTTATAAAGTCACTCCTGTTAGAAAATTAAATATTACAGAGCATTGCAACACATAAAATATGCGGAAAATACAAGCACATAAAACACATAAAACCATAGAGACACAGATATACGTGGTTCACCCAGTTTGGGCTACGTCCACCCCGAAAAGCCAGTCCTTCCTTTCTATTATCCAGCAAAATGAAGATACAAAACCTACAGTAGATCCACTGTAATATCCTCTGTTCTCTCTCACAGTCTCCCTATCTATTTTCCGCTCAGAGAATACACATACAATATGCAGCCGCAATACAATACCCTCATAAAAGCAAGGGGTTGCATTCTAGGGCAAAAAACCATAAACTAAACATAACTTCTACCGTCAGATCATCCGCCTAATGAACGGCTTAGATTGACTAGAAATTAATATACTTTTACAAGGCAATTTTACATCTATTTTTGGCTTCGGGGGCGCTGCCCCCGAAACCCCCGCTGGCCCCCGAACCCCCCAACAAGGGGGGGTCGGGCCCCCCAGACCCCACGGGGGGGACAAGTGCCCCCCGCGTGCAAGGGTGTACAATTTTCTTGGGGTATACATCCAGCTAAAAAACAAGGATCTCTGAATCGGGAAGAAAATCAGGCTCCACACCCAACAATCTCCCACTTGGAGACTGATTGTAGCAACTCCACCGCTACTTCATTTGCTGGAAAATGACTCCTCTTTGGACCTGGTTGTTCCTCATCTTCATCATCATCCTTGAAGACCAATTGAAAATGAGCACATTCTCAGTTTCTCCCTGGCTACAACTTTTGTTAGCATATTTGCAGGATTCTGGCTAGTGTGTATCTTTTCCAGCTTCAACTCTCCATCTTCCAATACTGACCGTATGAAATGGTACTTGAGATGTATGTGTTTAGTCCTGGAATGAAATGTTGAGTTCTTTTCAAGATGAATGGCACTCTGGCTATCACTGTATAACGTGCTCATATCATGCTTCTTACCCAATTCACCCATAAGCCTTTGTAACCAAATCATTTCTTTACTAGCCTCTGTAGCAGCAACATACTCTGCTTCTGTTGTTGAAAGTGCAATAACACTTTGGATTTTTGAAACCCAACTGACAGTTGTTCCACCTACAGTAAATACATATCCTGTATTGCTCCTCCTGTTATCTCTGTCACCTGCCATATCTGAATCAACATATCCCTGTAGAGCAATGTTTGAACCACCAAAGTATAATGCTTGATTTGTGGTACCTCTCAAATATCTGAGAATCCATTTTACTACCATCCAATGTTCTTTTCCTGGATTATTCATGTACCTACTTACAACTCCCACTGCATGTGCAATATCAGGCCTTGTGCAGACCATTGCATACATTAAGCTTCCACTTGTTGATGCATATGGAACTTTAGACATATAATCCATGTCTTCTTGGGTCTTTGGGCACATCTCCTTACTAAGTTTGAAATGGCTAGAAAAAGGTGTACTAACTGGTTTTTCATTGTGCATATTAAATATTTTCAACACCTTTTGTATGTACTCATTCTGAGACAGTGTTAATTTTCGATTTTTCCTATCTCTGGTTATTCTCATACCAAGGATCTATTTTGCAGCTCCCAAATCCTTCATTGAAAATGAATTTGCCAATTTTTGTTTGAGCACATTTATTTCCTGCATGTTAGACCCTACAACAAGCATGTCATCTACATACAATAACAATATAATATAGCTGCCATCATTTTTCCTTTTTAGATAAACACAATGATCAGAGTGACATCTAGTATAACCTTGTTCAAACATAAACTTGTCAAATTTTAGATACCACTGCCTTGGAGCCCGTTTTAAGCCATACAAGCTCTTCTTTAACCTGCACACCAATTTTTCTTTCCCTTTTACCTCATATCCTTCTGGTTGCTGCATGTATATCTCTTCCTCCAAATCTCCATGGAGAAATGTTGTCTTTACATCTAACTGTTCAATATGTAAATCTTCCGCTGCTACAAGACTTAAGATAGTTCTGATTGAATTCATCTTAACAACAGGAGAAAATATTTCATCAAAATCAATACCTTTCTTTTGTGCAAACCCCTTCACCACAAGTCTAGCTTTGTACCTCTGTTTTCCTCCATCTTCTTCCTTCAACCTATAAACCCATTTATTCTGCAATGTAGTTTTACCTGCAGGCAACTTGAATAAGTCCCAAGTCTAGTTATGCATTAAGGATTCCATCTCTTCTTCCATGGATAGCTCCCACTTCTTCCTGCTTTCAACCTGCATTGCTTCTTCATAACATTCAGGTTCACCAGAATCAGTCAACAATAAATAATATAATGAAGGAGAGTATCGTTCAGGGGGTCTACTTATCCCGGTAGATCTTCTAACACCACTTTCAGGTGTTTGAGGTGCCTGTTGCTGTTGTGGTGGTTGCTGCTGCTGTGGTTGTTGATTATTATTATTTTCAGGCACCTTTACTTTTTCAGTTATCTCATCAAGAACTGCGTATTCCTTGCTTTCTTTTTCCTGTTTCTTTTCCTGCAACTGATTCTTATACAAGACCTTTTCATTGAATATTACGTCTCTGCTCCTAATGATTTTGTGATTTTCATAATCATATAAGCGATAACCAAAATCATTAGCACCATATCCAATAAAGGTACATTTATTTGATTTTTCCTCAAGCTTTGTTCTATTTTCTTTATTAATATGGACAAAGGCCTCACAACCAAATGGCTTTAAAAAAGAGTAGTTTACCTTTTTACCTGTCCATGCTTCCTCTCGAATACCACCATCCAAGGAACTTGAAGGCCCTCTGTTTATTAGATAAACAGCAGTATCTACAGCATCTGCCCAAAATTGTAAAGGCAATCCTGCATGCAATCTCATGCACCTTGCACGCTCCATGATTGTTCTGTTCATCCTTTCCGACACACCATTTTCTTGTGGTGTTCTTGGAACTGTCTTCTCTCTACGAATTCCATGCTCTGAACAGTACCTATCAAACTCTTTGCTGCAATACTCACCTCCATTGTCTGATCTGAGACACTTCAACTTCTTTCCTGTCTCAATCTCAACCAAAGCTTTCCATTTCTTGAAAGTATCAAATACATCAGATTTATTCTGAATACAATAAATCCAAGTTTTTCTAGTTTCATCATCAATAAATGTAACATAATAGCGAGAGCCACCGAGAGATGATACCTGAGCAGGTCCCCATACATCTGTATGCACAAGCTCCAATTTTTCGCTCTTATTTTCTTTCCCAACTCTGAGAAATCTGACTCTCTTTTGTTTTCCATAAATGCAATTTTCACAGAAATCCAAATCAACATTATTCAAACCTGGCAACAAATATCTTGAGTAAAAAATCTTCATCCCCTTTTCACTCTTATGTCCGAGCCTATGATGCCATAATGTTGCATCTCCTCCTTTGGAAGTTAAAGCATTAACAAAATTAGAAATACCATTGCATAAATACAATGTACCAACCTTTTCACCTTTTTCTATTACCAGGGCTCCTTTGGTGACCTTCCAAGCTTTATTTGTGAAAGTTGTCACACAACCTTCACCACCTAACTGCCCTGTTGAAATCAAATTTTTCTTTAGATATGGAACATTCCTTACCTCCTTTAGTAGCCATTGGTTTCCATTATGCTGTTTTACAAGAACCTTACCCATTCCAAAAAATTTACAGGGTTTATCATCACCCAAACGAACTTGTCCAAAATCTCCTTGAACATAGTCATGAAAATATTTCTTATTGGGTGTGGCATGGAATGAAGCCCCTGAATCTACAACCCAAGAATCAGTAACATTTTTGAAAGAAAGAATCAAAGAATCTTGTAACACATCACCTGTCACATTTGCTTCATGATTGTTTTCTTGCTGTGCGTCTCCTTCTTTTCCCTTCCAAGATCTACAGTCTTTCTTCAGGTGTCCTTTCTTTCCGCATTTCTAGCACACTATCCCCGATCTGGACTTGGATCTGCCTTTCCTTGATTTAATGCAATATCCTTAGCTCTTTCCTCTTTCCATTCTTCTTCCCCTAGACTCTGCACTCAAAGCATTACCCGATGTCTCACCGGAGCTTTTCTGTCGCATTTCGTCGCTAAGGATAGCACTGACAACATCATCAAACTTTAAAGTACTAGAACCAGAGACAGAGTTACTAATGGCCATAACTAAACCATTCCAACTCTCTGGCAATGAGCACAAGAATAACAGAGCTCTAACTTCATCATCAAAGTTTACCCCTACGGAACTTAACTGACTAGTAACTGTATTAAAATCATTTAAATGGTCTGCAACAGATCCACCTTCCGACATCTTCATATTAAATAGTCATTTCATAAGAAATACCTTGTTTGAGGCCGAGGGTTTTTCATATAGTTTCGCCAACGTCTGCATCAAACCCTCTGTTTTTGTTTCCTTCGAAATATTGAAGGCGATTGACGCCGAAAGGCATAGCCGTATTGTTCTTAGTGCCTTTCTATCGAGAATGTTCCATTCCGCATCTATCATGGCCGCTAGATTCTTTTCTTTTCCACTCAATGGTAGGTACAGATCTTTCTGATACAGATAATCTTCCATCTTCATCTTCCACAGCGGGAAGTTTTGGCCGTTAAATTTCTCGACCCTAAACTTAGCATCTTCCGCCATTGCTCCCACTCGAACCAGGAACCCTTCTTTCCTGCGAGTTTATCAGCCAAATATACCTTCGGCTCTGATACCAGTTTTTATAAAATTAAATATTACAGAGCAATGCAACACATAAAATATGCGGAAAATACAAGCACACAAAACACATAAAACCAAAGAGACACAGATATATGTGGTTCACCCAATTTGGGCTACGTCCACCCAGAACAGCCAGTCCTTCCTTTTTATTATCCAGCAAAATGAAGATACAAAACCTGCAAAATATCCACTGTAATATCCTCTTTTCTCTCTCACAGTTTCCCTATCTATTTCCCGCTCAGAGAATACACATACAATACGCAGCCACAATACAATACCCTCATAAAAGCAAGGGGTTGCCTTCTAGGGAAAAAAACCCTAAACTAAACATAACTTCTATCGTCAGATCATCCGCCTAATGAACGGCCTAGATTGACTATAAATTATTGTACTTTTACAAGGAAATTTTACATCTATTTTTGGCTTCGGGGGCGCTGCCCCCGAAACCCCCGCCGGGGGACCGCTGGCCCGTGGACCCCCTAGTCGAGGGGGTCGGCCCCCCCGGACCCCGCGGGGGGGACAAGTCCCCCCTGCACACCCCCCCCCCCCCCCCTCGCATGCAAGGGTGTACAATTTTCTTGGGGTATACATCCATCTAAAAAACAAGGATCTCTGAATCAGGAAGAAAATCAGGCTCCACACCCAACAACTCCAGAATTGTCAGGAAAGAGATTTTATTAATAAAATTAATCTGTGAGCTATCTATGAGTGGTATTTTTCTTTGGGATAATAGGGATTCCGCACCCCTATTGTATGCATCTTCGTGAATTAGTATATTGAGGACTCCGCGCCCTAATCTACTCTAAAGATCCAAGATTCCACACCTTGATATTTTTAAATATTCAAGACTCCATGCCCCAAACATTTCATTATAGATTCAACACTCCATGTCTTTATATTTCATGGATTTAGGACTCCACACCCTAATCCTTTTATTATATATCCAAGACTCCACGTCTTTATATTTCATGGATTTAGGACTCCGCGCCCTAATTTTCATGGCTTCTCATCTACTCTGCTTTGAAACTCCACGTTTCACTTTAAGGCACTGATTGTGAGCTCATACACATCTGATGGTTCATTGGTAAGGTCTTCTTCCAAGACCTGCACACATCAAAATATCAATGATCAAATAAATCAAATGAATTTCATAATCAACTTATTCAAATTTTACTAAATATTGTGCATGACTTCCAAAGTCATTTTGGTTTTGCAGAAATGACTTCCGTAGTCATTTATAACTTGAGCATCCCTGTTGGCAATGACCAAGTCCCCTGCCACATCATGCTTAGTACGAGATTACACACATATAATCATACAAATCATGTATCATCCATAAAACATAATTAACCATATGTTCCACATAACCATGATCATCCATGGATTTGTGTGTCAATTCTGAATCACCATTCATATCATACACCTATGTCCAAAATAATATACCAAAAGAGAAAAAATCGCTAATATGCTCTTAACCAAAATCAATTCTTGTGCACCAACGATAGATATTATCATAAGCACACAACAACCAAGTGACCCAAACCAAGTCACAGCATATAAGCATGTACATAAGTCTATCATACATAATATTATATCATTATATCAAAATCACCATCTCTAAGTGTCATCATAGCTATCTCACCAAGAAGGGACACTACATACTCCCCCTCTTGGGCAAAACTTGGCCGAAGTTTTTCCTAAGGTCATAAGATACTTAGTTCTTTTAGATTCTCCTATCAATAAGTTGTTAACGTTTTGTATATGTATTTGATATATTTTTTTCTTCATGCCAATCCATAGTTTAATGTTTTCAAAATTGGAAGCAACTCTATGAAAGCTAAACATACCATTCTTAATGAAGTAGAAAATATATCCATGCCATATTAGACATGTTTTGATATAAAATACCAAAGATTTCTATATCAAAACCAGCCATACAATCTCTAGTACCATATAAAAATACTATTGTATGTAATTGATATGATATCTACTTAATTTATCTATAATAATTTGATATTCTACACGTTGTTCTTTCTCATAGTCTATATGAATCCTACATGTGTCATCTTCTTGGTTCTGTAGTATGTTGAGCTTGCCAAGCTATTAATAGAACACACATTGGTTGTATACACAACAATGATGGTCCATCGCATATCACAATCAAATTGACATACAATAAGCATAAAATAATCCACATATAATTGTTAGTGAAATTACACAACAAAACATGATTTTATATATAAAACTCACTCTTACGCAACAAAAGATGACGTTATATATAAAACACACTCTTACATCACACTTGATTTATGTATTCTCAATCCAATTTTCCTCTTTTCATTCCATAAGACATCCTTGCAATCAAAATATTTAGGATCTATCTTTAGTTTTCACTTAACATTTACTCTTTAGTCAAAAATACAATTTGAGGTTCAAGGCACCATTTTTGTTTTTAACTAACAACCTAAGGTTAAATACAGTCCTCATTGACCCACTTATGTATTATAGATCATTCCTTTAGTTTGCATAATATTCATTATTATTCACCTCTCTAACTTGAGAATCAATTATGAATGACTCTGTTAGAATATCTTCATTCTGAAAGCAGATTAATGATATATTTTTGAAAGCGGCTTGTAATAAAAAAAAACTTTTACAATTATGAAAATATGGTAACGTTGATAACTTTAAGTTAATTTGTTTTCCAGCTATGAAATCAGTCATGATTTATATTCAGTAATTAATCAATTCATTTGATTCCATGTCTTATTCCTTACTATTAATACATATGCAACAATAAGCTATGAAAACCATACATTTCTCAAAATGTGATGAATCTTGTTAAATTTAAATAAGATTTAGACTATCACAAGGGAATTTCTAGTCTAAAGTTAAACCTTTTTTTTTAAGGAGAATTACCACCCTCTCAAATTATTACAACATTTTGTAGGACTAATAAATACTCATACAACTATACATCCCAACAAAAAAATTCCTAAATCCAACAATCTCTTCCATTCCACATACAATACACTCATCTTAAGCTTCTAAATCATGCAAGAATTCCAATTCATCAAAATGTGATCTCACTCTCCTTCAATTTCTCCCTCAAAAAATATCACAAGCACATATTCTTGTAAAACAAGAACTCAACTAAGCTTTTCATTAATCAGATTCTTTTTTCTTTAATTTCAAATAAAACATGTTCTCACCACATAAAACATTTACCTTCCAAACATGTTATTCTCTTCATAATTTATAAAAAAATTGAATTTTGACGCAATCGCCTAACTAACAATATTTTAGAGCAATACATGAGTTCAATCCTCATAATTTTTCTAATTAATTTGGTTAAATAGAATGCAACCAATATTCAACTAATAAAATCATTAAAGAGACTATTATGGATTTCCTAGACCTAATTTTTCTTAAACCAATAGAAAGGTTACTTCATCAAATTATCACAATAATATTTTTCTACATTTCAAGAATTTGAAAGTAATTTTAATTCTACCTAAATTCAACAATGCAAAAGGATTACAATACTAGAGGATAGATATCTAGTTCACACTTGACTCCATATATCAAAATCAATTATTCCAAACATTCTAAACCACCTAATGGTGTTCAGTATACCAATCTTAGTATCTTAATTTGTAATAAAATAAAATAGTGGATTTAAAGCTCAAGAAAATTTGTGTTACAAATCTCTATCCATTTAACTTTAATTACACAGAATCACTCCTTAATCATGAATATCAGATTCCATCAAAATATTCTAACCAGAAGAATTACTTAGCTCGTAGATATATTTTAGTATGGATTCCACACCCATACCTTACCTCATTACTTATCTCATAGATATATACTAGTATGGATTCCACACCCATAAATTTTCTCATAGATATATGCTAGTATGGTTTCCACACCCATACATTAGATCATAGATATATGTTAGTATGGATTCCACACCTATAAATTTTCTCATAGATATATGTTAGTATGGATTCCACACCCATACATTAGCTTAAGGAAAACATAGCATTCAAGTGTTCCTTAAAATGACTTCCACAACCCCTCATGCACCTATCATTTCAGCCTCTTGTTTATTAGGAAGGTCATACCTCAACCTAGTATTTGAGTAATTTAAAGTTATTTGATGCCTAATGTCAACCCAAAATACACAAAATCATGTCAAATAAATCAGAGAGATTTCATTCTTACTCATTAGGAATGTATTCCAAAATCATATTTTAACACATCTAATTAATACACATACATTACTCTTGAATCTACATTCACAATTAAAAGTGACATCCTTCAAGGTATCTTTTAGTTAAGTTTCCTTTAGTGTAGGTACGAAAAGATTCAAAATTATCATGATGAACTCAATCATCACATTAATGGAATCTCAACCTTGCACTTGTTACTCATTCCCAAAGCATACAAACGAAGTTCATCACACTATAGTCCAAATTAAGCCAATATTCTTCTTGGTAGATGCAATTTCAGCTAGTAAAAATGGCTACTAAGCCCATATCACATTGAAAATGATGCACTAAAAATATATGAAACCATGCATTCACTCCACCTATCTCACTCATCGATTGAAAATCAAGTCATTCACATACTTGGATTTAACCCCAACTTTCTCAAGCACATCCTTTCCCAGCATGTCTTTAAGAATTTTAACATATTGCTGATAATATGTCTTAACAAAAATATAAAGGAATATAAGGAATACATTTTTTTTTCATGAGTTTCTAAATGACATAATGATAATAATATCCTCTATGCAACCAATATGCTTCCAAGTCAAGATATACAACAACTCAACTTGCATGCAAAATCAACATTCATACATCATCAACCTACAAGTAAGCATGTTGGCCCATTAGGCCCTAGCGTTGTAACTCGCTCTGAAACCATATGTAAGGTCCCACCTTACCCACCATAAAAAATATAGAGAAGTAGAGGTCACATTAATCACTAATACTCATTTACACAAAATCCTAAAGAATTAGTCACTGTAAAATTGTTTCCAACAACAAGCCCTTTTTTATGAAAGCTTTAGATAATACAAGAAACAAATGTCTTATTCTCTATTCATACTTCAACAAATTATTAAATTCATTTTCGCATTCATGCCAAAAACTTACAGACATAGGAAGCTACACCCATTAAATAGTTTATTTATAATTTATAGTAACATAAAAACAATAGTAACTAAGAATTTTACACTAACAATTTATATGCACAAAAGCTACAGCCATTCAATACTTTTGAAAAACACTTTGTAGACTATCCTAAAACCATTTCTAAAACATGCATCTAATTACTTGAAAAAAAACCATAAATTTTGAAATACTTACCTAAGTCCTTTGGAATTTATTTATTGCAATTACCTTCAACAATATTTGGCTTTCCTTTCTCAAATGCTACAATACCAAGATTAGTACCATAAACTAAACCAATAATAACTCCAATATTGAGATCTAAACATCCATACATATAGATTTATATAGTCTTAATTTTTAACTAATCAATAATATTCTAGATAAAATAAGCCTAAACCAAAATTAGATGCTCAGAACAATTTAAATGTCTGTTTTTAATTTTATGCTAAAGCTATACTATAATTTTAGGACAATGGAAATTATACCTGAAGAGATATTCAGCTCCAATTTTTGAGAATATGATCCACCTTTAATCCCTTAACCAACTCATTTGAACCATCTATTTTTCCACCCAACCATATCCAGGGAGAGCTACTCCCCCTGGAACCCCCGAGCTGTAAAAGCTCACAAACAGTACCAAAATATAGCAGTACAGAGAAAGCCAAGGCAAGTTGAGGAAGATAAGTTTCAATTCCTCCAAATACCACTCATGGTCAGCTGCACCATGTATAAATACTTAGTAATTTAGTTTAAGGATTTCAAATGCATTTCAAAAGAAATTGGCTACTCTCCAAGTCCCTCCCTCTCATAATTGTTTTTCAAATCTCTCCAACTCTTGGTATCACCATGCACCCCCCGCCCCTCCCAAAGTGAGAATACATGAGACACATATATAGGAGGAGAAACAAATTCTTGTCATAAAGGAGGAGTAATATGCATGCCTTGTATTCCATTTAGATGAGTGTAACTCATGCCATTAAGGAGAGGTATGCATGCCTTAATTAAGGAGAGTATAACATATGCATTAAAGAGAGTGTAAGAGGAATATTTTATGACGTGTATTTAATGAGTGTAAGAGGAATATGCCATTCTTTGATGAGTGCGTAAAAGAGAGTGTAATGTATTACAAAAAGAGAGAGAGTGAGAGTTACATAGAGCCATGAGAATCATCAAGGAGAGAGGTGTTAAGTGATTGAGGAGATATAATTCCCTTTTAATAATAATATCATAGTCTCATAAAATATAATAATAATATTAATAATATTGAGGATTAAGTCGAGATTGAACTATTACGATTGATTAATAATAAGTTAAGTTATTTTCCTTCAAGTATGCTTGTTTACCCATTGATTGGAGGTGATTTACTATTTTTGGAAAGTCATACTTGAAATGGTAGACATGACTTTGTATTTTTAGAAAGCCACTCCAAAATTGTTAGAAATGAGCTTTTATTAAGGAAATTCATCTGTGAGCTATCCATGAGTGGTATTTTTCTTCCGGATAATAGGGATTCTGCACCCCTATTGTATGCATCTTCGTGCCTTAGTAGATTGAGGACTCTGCGCCATGATCTACTCTAAAGATCCAAGATTCCACAACTTGATCTTTTTAAATATTCAAGACTCTGTGCCCCAAAATTTCATTATAGATTCAAGACTCCAAGTCTTTATATTTCATGGATTTAGGACTCTGCGCCCTAATCCTTTTATTATATATCCAAGACTCCACGTCTTTATATTTCATGGATTTAGGACTCCGCGCCCTAATTTTCATGGCTTCTCATCTACTCTGCTTTGAAACTCTGCGTTTCACCTTAAGGTACTGATTGTGAGCTCATACCCATCTGATGGTTCATTGGTAAGGTATTCTTCCAAGACCTGCACACATCACAATATCATTGATCAAATAAATCAAATGAATTTTATAATTAACTTATTCAAATTTTACTAAACATTGTGCATGACTTCCACTGTAATTTTGGCTTTGGATAAATGACTTCCACAGTCATTTATAACTTGAGCATCCCTATTGGCAATGACCAAGTCCCCTACCACATCATGCTTAGTACGAGATTACGCACATATAATCATACAAATCATGGATCGTCCATAAAACATAATTAACCATATGTTCCACATAACCATGATCATCCATGGATTTGTGTCTCAATTCTAAATCACTCTTCATGTCATACACCTAAGTCCGAAATAAGATACCAAAAGAGAAAACATCGCTAATATGCTCTTAACCAAAATCAATTCTTGTGCATGCAACCATAGATATTATCATAAGCAGACAACAACCAAGTGACCCAAACCAAGTCATATCATATAAGCATGTACATAAGTCTATCATACATAATATTATATCATTATATCAAAATCACCATCTCTAAGTGTCATCAAAGCTATGTCACCAAGAAGGGACACTACATTGTCTAAGCCTTGTTCAGTAGTTATGGGGTTTCCTCCAGAAACTATGCAATTCATGGATTCATACTTGACCTTGATGTTCGTAATTGCATAGTCATTACTAGAAGTTAGCCTTGACCTCGAAAATTGTGCATTCATGGTAGACATAACAGCATTGAGCCTAGAAACTGCATAATCCTTCACTCAGCTCAGAAACTTCCCAATGCACTGAGCCAGGAGTTACTAGTTCCCGATAACTGTGAAATCGTTCCTATTGAAGTGCATGGAAAGTTTTCCCAGGAAAAGCAGAAAAGCTAAAAAATCAAAAAAGCATCCCTAAAATTTAAGGATATGTTTTTAATAACGTTAATAAAGAACACTTGCTATTTTTGGAAACTATCACCATGTGTTTCCTTTCCCTTAATTTGTGGCATGTGTGACATAAACCCTAATTTATCAAATATATCTAATCGATACCCCTAGAGCTCATTTTCATATTCAATCTTGGAGCTATAACATTCTCGAGGAGATCAAGGAACCTTTGGTGCGATTTTCGTCACTTTTTCGGGTGAGTTTTGCATTTATCACCTCTAGTCATTTTTTCTATCGCTTTTTTTCGTTTGGCTTACATGAATAATGTTTTTCTTATTTCTTTGCATGTATGCTATTTTTTTAACTTGATTTAGCATGTAGAATTGTTGTTTCAAGTTATTGTTTTCCTTTTACAAGTGTCGCATCAATTTCTTTGTTTTCCACCGATGGTCGTCATTGCAGTGACTCTCCTCACCCATCTAGTTCAATTCTCATTTTTTTGTGTTTCTACACTCGATCTATCTTGTTTCAATCACAATTACTCAAATATGCACTCAAGCCTTCACCATCTCTCATATCTGCTCATTTTTCAGACATCCCTTGAGCAGATTTTCCTTTCCCTTAGCCAGAATTCACTTTGCCCAACTAGTCATTGTGCAATATTGTGGCCCAAGCTCTTATCTTAGCCTCTGGAACTACACAATACATAATAAAGGTTGGACCCACTACATATTTCACAGTTTTATGTCTCATCCTGCATCCTTGGCCACTGAGACTACGCAATGTGCAGTCTCTCCCATCTCACTAGCCAGGTTGAACTGTGCATTGCACTATCTCAAGCCTCAAGATTCGACCCTGACTATTGGGACTACATATTGCATAGTTCGCTTGGCCAGTCAAACACTCTTCTCGGTAAGAATTCCACAATCCTTCCAATCAGTTTCCCGGTGTGTTGCAGAAACATGTCATAAAAGTAGTTTTTCTTATAACTGATATTTTCTTATCATCAGTGTATTTTCTATCCCATAGGTATAGCAGTTTTTGAGCATCTCTCTAGCAGTCACTTTCACAATGGAATCTAAGAGAGTTGCCTCAAAGGAAACCATTGAAAGGATTATTGGGGAAGTAGTTAAAAAAGTTCTGGTTAACTTTCTAATTTGTGCGGACACTCAATTGTTTGTAGAGAAGGGATCAAAACTCACATGGAATCAAATCAAATATGATTTCACAAAATAATTTTAGACAGACTTACAGGACCAGCAGGTGTATCTCAACATCACGCAGTCAGAAATTTACAAGGTTACATGTAGATATCCATATTTCCCATGTGTAGATGTGATCAGTTGGGTTGTCTCAAACACTGATGTGAAAATTATGAGCTTGAGCAACACAAGTAGGCAGAAGCTTGCTATATTCCTGGCAGCATATTTTTAGTGTATGTATCGTCTTCTTGGGCTAGTGAAGAACATGGACTCACTATTCTATGCCACTCACAACTACACAAACACAAGATATATAATTAAGATCTAGGTGAAGGAGCCAACTGAGTTTAGAAAGACACCCACCCACTTGTACAAGACAAAATCACTCAGGAAATACTATAAGCTTTTGGTCATACTAGCTTGAAGAATATATGGCCAACCAAAAATAAAGACCTTTCTTGAGGGGTGGGATATCCTATTGAACCAGGTAGTGAATGAGGGGAAGTAATTCAACTGGTCAAATCCGTTATCTCATCAGTTGAGAGTCCATATGGCACAAGCTCAGAATCCACCCAAGGGAAAAAAATCATGCTTCTACATGTTTTCATAATTACTGGTTGTATTCTATGTGCAGAATTAGTATCCTAGCATGAAATGGGCATGGACACCGACATAAACTATCATACATAGCTATTGCAAGAAACTTTTGGATTGCAGTCATCACAGAGTCATGGAGAAGCTTACTGATCACTTCATCATCCTATTCTATAGGCTCATCTTTCAGGAGGACCCTCCTTGCATGTCACAAGCAGCTATGGAGGTGATATCAGAGATTTTAGATTAGTTTGCATTACCAGATGGCAAGTTAATCATAGAATTATTCAAGCAGACATCTTTCTTCAAGATATGCCACCGAAAAAATTATCATGCAAGAGTTATCTTATCATATATCCATAGGGTTTTTAGGAACACTGCATAGGACTAAGAAGGAACCATTTCTATCTCTTCCTTTCCAGGTCGGATTTTATGAGATTAAGAATCTCAAATTTGTAGATGTTGAACGGAAATCCATAGTCATATTCAATTTCGACATAAAGATTTACAATTTGTATGATCAGAGGGAAATTTTCAAAGACCACTATGCAAGAATATATTATAACTATGTCAACTAGATATTTCAGTGGTCGAAGGAGGAACCATGGAAAAACTGTGATAACTCCTCCCAGCCTCATGAACTGATCATTATGGCTGGGACTTCTCAATTTTTCCATAAACGGAAGCAGTTCTAGAAGAAGCAGCAACATCAGGAAATGGTCTGGTGCAAGACAAAGGAAAGAGGAAGGTAGGTGAAAATACAAAAGAGGAACAAAGCTGGAAAATGAAATCATATCCTATCACTGAGAAAGTAGCTTTGGAAATCGAATAAAAGAGGGGACAGAGGTAGCAGAGAGTATAGCGGAGAAAGAGAGATAATATTACTTAGAAGAAGCAGTGAAAAGAGCACAGAGAGCAGAACAAGAGTTCAGGGAATAACGGGAGCTAAGAGGAAGAGAAGTAGAGGATAAATAGAAGTAGGAAGAGGAAAAAAGGTAGGGTGCCATGGTGGAAGAGATGACACACATAAAGGTCGAAGAGAAGATATAGGATTATCTAGTAGCAAAAAGAGTGAGCGAATAAATGCAAGAATGGGATTTTGTTAAAGAGCTTGAACAATTGATTGAAGTCACAGACATGGAAGTGGGACCGGAGCCACAAGATGAGGACGTGGACTTGATGCCAAGGGCACCTTAGTCCACCTTTCATACTACATGTTATGCAGAATTATTGGATTACGGATAAAACATTCTTCTCTAGATGTGGTGATCATCTAGAACAACAAGTTAAAGGCTTTGCAACTACTTTTCCTAACAGTAAATAGACATACAGAATAGATCAAAGAACTTACTTGGAGTCCAAGTGCTTCCTATTCTCCTTTTTTCGCTCTTGCTGTAGCTTCAAATCCAAGCTAGAGCACTAAAATATTTCCTACAAAGATGAACACTAAACAAAAAAATATAGCAATAATACATATGTCTATTCAATTTATTCATTTAAATCAATAAAACATGAACCATATACATCAGAGAAGAATTCATAATATGAAATACATAAGCTTATACAGATACATATGTGGGAAAGTAAGCAGCAATCTTTATTAATGGATAGAAGGGGAGGTTACAATCCAGTGACTGATTTAGTGTCACCATCTCCAGTAGCATCCTAGCCTCATCACAATGCACATATCTCTAGCAGCATGTCACTCAAATCAATTCCTCAATTGAAATTCCACCATCATTTCTCTACTCAAATTATTCCTTATAAAACACTAGGATCTGTGCTTAATTTATAGAGGATCTGAATGTAGTTTTACAATAAATGACTTTCTAATAATAGGCAAGACATGTTTCCAGTCTCAGAGGTATCAAATGGACACATGGATTCGAATTATGACACATGTGAACACTTCTAGAAGGCACTCGCTAAGTGGACATTCCAGAACAATGAGAATTTCACTCCCAATGTGACCAATGCACCCATGAGTGTTTGGAAGTGCTTTGCAAAGCACCCTTGAGTGGGGTTACCTGCATATGAAACGCACTTAGTCCCTTTAGAGGCAGCATTTGTGAGCTCTCATATGATATAATATAAAATTAAAATCTTGGAAACCTTTGCAATGAAAGTCATGGATGATTTGTCTTGTTCTTTGTCTTAGAGCATGTAACAATTGAAATGATAGGGGATGATAGACCCTATTTATTGGTTCTAGAGATGATGTCCAATTAACCAGGTCATTGGGAATGGTGCCCAAATTGACTTAGAACACTACACCAACTTCAATCGTAGAGAAATCCCTGAGCGAGGAAGCAGAGGTAGTTCCCCTTGACGATGCTTCGATGATGGATGTGTACAATCTGTCATTTGATGAATTACAGAAGAATATTGTACAAGCACAGAGAAATCACTTCCTAGATGATCATGCATCACCTACATTCATGAGGTAAAGGGTAATAGTGGAAAACACCAGTAAGAATCCAAACACCATTTTTTATGCCATCTTGGCCTTCATAGGAGTTGTCAAATCTAACACTCAATGTTTGGTAGCCAAGAATAAGCAGTTGGCCCAGAATCTACTAGCAAGAAAATGAACAACTATGTGCAGTAGTGTATGATACACCTTCTACATAGGTCCACCATGAGGAGATTAAAGCATTGATACTTGCTAAAGTATCTACACCTGGAGACACTATGCAGTATGTTTATGAGGATTTTGTGACCATACATATGGAATTTTTCCACTTACATGACTTGCAATAGTAGAGTGGATAGTTTGTCAAGTTCCTTAAGAATGTACAATTTGTCATCAATGTCGTGCATGAGTGGAAAATGCGATATAATGCCGCACTACTTACACTGGTGAAAAATATGAAGCCACAGGCAAAGTTAGAGAAATAAAGAGTATTTATGTTGATCCAGAACAATAAGCAGCTCATCTAAGTCATCAGAAACATTTACGCTTCATATGTACATATATACAACTTTTTGTATTTCATGGTGAGAACCCATCGAATACCATCATTTAGTACACTCATCGAGACTAAATGAAAATGACATGTCCGACAGGAGATTGATCAATACCTGGAGCAGCTGGAGCATATGGCCACCTAGAAGGATTTGGAGGTGAACAAATAAAACCTGCAGACCTACATTGGTGGCACGGTTCATATCAGAACAATGTTGCTCCTGATTGAGAAATAGGTTAATATTGGTTCCAAGACATTGTACCCGAATGTTATGGAGGAAATAGTATGCTTCTTGTAAGGTCCCACCTTACCCACCATCAATAAGATAAAGAAGTAGATGTCACATAATCACTAATACTCATTTCCACAAAATCCTAAAGAATTAGTCACTGTAAAATTGTTTCCAACAACAAGCCCCTTTTTTTTTGAAAACTTTATATAATACAAGAAACAATTGTCTTATTCACACTTCAGCAAATTAATAAATTCATTTTCACATTCATACCAAAAACTTGCAGACATAGGAAGCTACACCCATTAAATAGTTTATTTATAATTTATAGTAACATAAAAACAATAGTAACTAAGAATTTTACACTAGCAATATATATGCACAAAAGCTACAGCCATTCAAGACTTTTGACAAACACTTTGCAGACATGCACCCTACACTCATTGAGCCCTTATGACCAACACTTTGCAAGCATGCAATTAAAATTCATTGAGGCATTTTGTCAAACACTTAGCAATAATGAATTTAAGATTATTCTTCAACATATTTATCTCATAAAATTCAGAATTGAAACTTTAAATGTTTCCATCTTAAAACAAGGACTAAATAATCTTAGTTTTTCATCAAAGACTCAACAACAGGCGAACATAACTCACAGCAGCAATCTGCCAAATCGCCCAGATTTCCAATCTGGGTTCTGAAAAGTATTTTTTTGGAATGAAATCAGGGGTTACATGTCCATTAGGCACGGATACCCCCTGATGTTGGGCTGAATCGAATTAAAAACGCCCAGGAATGCGATTCTTGAAAACAACAAAATTTATATCCTAAATGTTTCATTTATGACTTCTGTCAAACATATGGAATGAAAACTTACAACTACACCTCTACATGAGGAAAAACAACCCATAGTTATGCTACTAAGATATGATCATTGAAATCACACATTTCTAAATCCACCATATGAGTTCTTGAAACATTTTACCACCCATAAGCTAATTCATTTGACATGATTGACAAACTTTTTGCACCAATTGCTACAATTTAACAAACATATGGCAGCCTTGAATGCTACAGCCATTAAGGCTTTCTGTCAAAATTCTGATAGTACTATTACAACAACTTTAATAACAAAACATTGAATTATTGATTAGAATATGAAACATAAGCCATAACTGAAATTTATCTCCAACTTACCTCAAGCATTTGATCTTCCAAACCATATTTTAGTTCCCATTATTTTTGCATTTTCTTTTAAGGGTTGATTATGTAATTCCTCCAGGTATGTTTTGGGTACATGTCCATTTTCTTACTTCTGATGTTGCAAGTTAGCACTTATTCATGCATAAATAACATTACTCATTCAAGGACTTTGTCAAACACTTTGCAAACTATTCTAAAACATGCATGTAATTACTTGAAACAAAACCATAAACCGTGAAATACTTACCCAAGTCCTTTGGAATTTATTCATTGCAATTCCCTTCAACAATATTTGGCTTTCCTTTCTCAAATGCTACAATACCAAGATTAGTAACATAAACTACACCAGTAATAACTCCAATATTGAGATCTAAACATCCATACATATAGATTAATCTAGTCTTCATTTTTAACTAATCAATAATATTATAGATAACATAAGCCTAAACCAAAATTAGATGCTTACAACAATTTAAATGTCTACTTTTTATTTTATGCTAAATCTATACTATAATTTTAGGACAATGGAAATTATACCTGAAGAGATATTCAGCTCCAATCGTTGAGAATATGATCCACCTTTGATCCCTTAACCAACTCATTTGAACCATCCAGTTTTCCACCCAACCATATCCAGGGAGAACTCCTCCCCCTGGAACCCCCGAGCTGTAAAAGCTCACAACCAGTACCAAAATACAACAATAGAGAGAGAGATGCAAGGAAAACTAAGGAAGATGGTTTTCACTTCCTCTAAATACCACTCATGTTCAACCTCAATAGATACTTAGTAGATTAGTAAGAAATTCAGATTTGTTTTGGAAGTAATTGGATACTCTCCATATCTCTCCCTCTCACAATATTCCTCAAGTCTCTTCCACTCTTGGCATTACCCCCCTCTCTCTCCTAAATGAGAATACATGAGACTCATATATAGGAGGAGCAACAATCTCTTGTCATAAAGGAGTAATATGCATACATTGTATTCCTTTTTGAGGAGTGTAACTTATGCCATTAAGGAGAGGTATGCATGCCTTATTTAAGGAGAGTGTAACATATGCATTAAAGTGAGTGTAAGAGGAATATTTTATGACACATATTTAATGAGTGTAAGAATATTTTATGACATATATTTAATGAGTGTAAGAGGAATATTCCATTCCTTGATGAGTGCACAAAAGAGAGTGTAATGTAATATTTAAAATAGAGAGAGTTACATAGAGCCATGAGAGTCATGAAGGAGAGAGGTGTGAAGTGATTGAGGAGATATGATTTCCTTTTAATAATAATATCATAGTCTCATAAAAGATAATAATAATATTAATAATATTAATAATATTGAGGATTAAGTCGAGATTGAAATATTACAATTGATTAATCATAATTTAAGTGATTTTCCTTCAAGTATACTTGTTTACCCATTGATTGGAGGTGATTTACTATTTTTGGAACGTCATACTTGAAATGGTAGACATGACTTTCTATTTTTAGAAAGTCACTCCAAAATTGTTAGGAATTAGATTATTAAGGAAATTCATCTACGAGTTTCCCATGAGTGGTATTTTTCTTCCGGATAATAGGGATTCCGCACCCCTATTGTATGCATCTTCATGCCTTAGTAGATTGAGGACTCCGCGCCCTGATCTACTCTAAAGATCCAAGATTCCACACCTTGCTCTTTTTAAATATTCAGGACTCCGCGCCCCAAACATTTCCTTATATATTCAAGACTCCACGTCTTTATATTTCATGGATTTAGGACTCCGCGTCCTAATCCTTTTATAATATATCCAAGACTCCACGTCTTTATATTTCATGGATTTAGGACTCCGCGTCCTAATTTCCATGGCTTCTCATCTATTTTGCTTTGAAACTCCACGTTTCACCTTAAGGTACTGATTGTGAGCTCATACCCATCTGATGGTTCGTTGGTAAGGTCTTCTTCCAAGACCTGCACACATCACAATCTCATTGATCAAATAAATCAAATGAATTTCATAATTAACTTATTCAAATTTTACAAAATTTTGTGCATGACTTCCATAGTCATTTTGGTTTTGGAGAAATGACTTCTACAGTCATTTATAACTTGAGCATCCCTGTTGGCAATGACCAAGTCCCCTGCCACATCATGCTTAATACGAGACTACAGACATATAATCATACAAATCATGTATCATCCATAATTCATAATATTTAACCATATGTTCCACATAACCATGATCGTCCATGGATCTGTGTCTCAATTCTGAATCACCATTCACGTCATACACCTATGTCCAAAATAGGATGCCAAAAGAGAAAACATCGCTAATATTCTCTTAACCAAAATCAATTCTTGTGCACGCAACCATAGATATTATCATAAGCACACAACAACCAAGTGACTAGGTCATAGCATATAAGCATGTACATAAGTCTTTCATACATAATATTATATCAAAATCACCATCTCTAAGTATCATCAAAGCTATCTCACTATAAGGGACACTACACTTCTAGCCTGACACTATCCTATAGTTTGGGGAGACCATCGCACAGTACCAAGCTTGGAATGAGTATTTGACCGAGACACACCAAGTCCAATATGCTCGGCTTGAGTTCACACCAACTCCATCATCATAGTGTTTTGTCTTGTTAGGTTGTCAAGTTGTCTCTACCCTATTTTGTCTTATATGGGTACAAGTGGAAATTTTAATATTAATTTTAATGATTGTATAAGTGAAATTCCATATTTCCATGGTGGAATGTGAAGAGGAATATGTAATGTGAGGAGTCATGAGGGGAGTCCAAGAATCACAAATGGGGCATGCCAAGAGTCACCCTCCTTTGGTTATAAATACATCCTCATAACTCTTGTAAAGGGATTTTGGGAGCCAAGATTTTAGCTCGGATTAGGCTTAGAAAGGGCTTGGGAGTTTTGCATCAGCCTTGGATTCTTTGGAGCATAGAGCGAGTATACTTCATTGGGAGGAGTACGTGTTGTTCACTACACATTTTACTATTACTATTGGGGCATGTGGTTCGTCATGTTGTATGCATGAATGGAACTTTAACTTATAAGAGCTAACACGTCTTCATGCATATATTGTAAATGTAGTAAGACTATTCTTGTTATATTTTCAATGTATGTTGTTTAACTTATGCATATTATTATGAACTATTTCATTTTCATTTGTACGAATCTTGTTGAATAAATGTTCATGCTTTAACCCATCGCCTTTAACTTGTGGACTATTCTAGTTTTTAGTTTTTGTGATGTCTTTCGGCTCATGTGTTCCTTTCAAGCTCTGTACTATTACAAGATTCCAAGGAGCGCACTTCATTTCCCCTTCCCGTGTTGGAACCGCTCATGCATCATATTGAATTTCCGCAGTGACACACTTTATTTAACTAAAGACACCATGGACCACTCTATGTGTTTTTAAATCCAAGGCAAATCATTAAACACCCTACTATTGGGAATCTTATTCCAAACAGAGTGAGGTCTAGTTGGGCCATCATATCTGGGAGATCCCCTGAATGTTGGCAAGTCTCGAACTGTTAACACTTTGAAAGGATGAATTTTAAATTAGGGGCATGGTATTATGATGAGAATATTGTGAGGGAAAATATATCTGGTCATATTGAATAATCATTTCAATACAATGAGGATTTGACATAACCATTAACGAGTGTGGAAGTGCCTCAACTACCTAACAAGTACTCGGATAGTGAGATGTTAAACTATAAGGATCGAAGGATGTAAAACAACTCTCATTGGATGTGCTGATGGGAAAGTAGTAAATTTAATGACATTCATAAAATACATAATCATGATCGTATGGGTTGATTAAAGAATCAAATTCCTATTTTTTAATTAACAAGGATAAATCAATTTGAACAATTTTGAAAATTCTTTACAAAGTAGAATCGTCTTCCTCACATGATGAGTGTAAAAAACCATTTTCTTGTAACAGGTTACACACTACACTAGCATCATAATCGTCGAAAGAAGTAAAAAGGAATGCTATTATAGCAAACACATGAAAACAATCAGTGTAATTGTCAAATAATCCATTCATTCACTGATGCTCAAGAGGATTTTAGGTACGATGAAGAAAAATATTAGCATCAGAATATTCACAACAAGGATTGGGGGTTGTTTCTTTTTAAAATAATGTGACAGGTATGACTCCTTTGGAAAAATATAATCTTTAGAATAATCAACATCATATTTTCATGCTTCTGTGAGAGATACACTCTCCAAACTTGAGTTAAGAGTGAGAGTTTTGCATGGAGATGAATCAAATTACACATAAACTTGAATCTGATCATAAATCTAATCTTCAAATTTTTAAAGATTATATCTACAATGTCAAACATATTTCAAGAAGTAATTTACATTGATTGAAATAATGTAGAAAGAATAATTTTTTGAGGAAAACAATACCTGACTCATTTCAGGGATCTTACCAAAGTTGCGATATCCTGACATAATCATCAATGGAAGTTGAAGTGCCTTAGCTCCCTAGCAAGTCCTGGGACTTTCAAGAATTGTAAAATCGCATTTTGAATATTGAACCATATCATGCATTGTGTGAGGATGATTTCTTTCACTAATTTCCATGAGACCACTATTAACCGAATGGAAACCATGTTTGTCGCTTATTTGATTGGATTTTACAGCTTCGACAAGCATATTACTCAAGTATAAAGATTCTTCTAATAAAAAATATAGAGATGTATGAATCAGATAAATTTCATGAGCAAGATGATTTGAAAATTTCTCTTCATGAAAAACAAGAGATGATACCATATGGAAAGGATACTCAATGATTTGATCATTTTCTCTTTCATCATGGACAACCTCACTACCTTGTGTTAATTGATAAGTTAACTCATCTGATGAAGAACTCGACGGGTTTGGAATATCTCCATCGCATGTAGGTACATTGAAAATAGTATAACAAAAGTCATAATGAGATGAAATGAAAGTTTTGACAAGGACGTCTTCTTTGACCGAATCATATTCTATATCTAAATATTTCAAATGAAAATCTTCATGAGAAACTGAAAAATAAACTAGAGAACTTGGGAATTCGTCATCACTTACATCCACAGAATTATCACTATCAAAATAATTGTTTCCCAACACTACGAGTCTAAAAAAACTGACTTCATTTCATTCATTTTCATGATTAACAGATTCAATATCATCCAATAATGAGGGAACACCATCTTCACATAGAGGAATTTGAAAAAGAGAAGAAAGATTGAAAGATATTCACTTTAATTATCCTCTATCTGTGCAATGTGACTTCCTTGTACTAGATAGAAATTTGAACCAACAACTTGAAAATAAAGAGAGAGTGAAGAATTAGTTGGTGGAGCAGACTGATCAAGTGGATCATGGTACCACGAGTCATGGTATGTGGATGACAGAGAATGGCATATGTCCCTTAAAGAAGTAACAATTTTAGTGGAACTAGATTCAATATTGAAGTTAAGAGCACTAATGTCATCTTGAGGAATGAAAATATTGGCCTTCACCCCAGCCTCCATGAACCACTCCGAGATTTCCTCCATGGGATATGAGTCATGAAATGTAGAAGGAGGATGAGAAGATGGAATAGGAATTTTATGCGCGAATTTTCCCAACTTTGTTATCAACGTAAGGAGGCACCCTCATCATAACTGGAAAAGGAGGAGGACAAGTAACAAAAGGAGTAGTAGGTTCCTCCTTTGAAATTATAGATATCTTACGATTTACATGAGTTGGGGAAGAAGAAACATTGAGTGGTTTGGATTCACCGGGAAAAGAGATATGAACCAAATTCTCAAAACTTTATTTCAAGAAATTCCAATCTGTATCTTATTCATAAAATTCATTGAAAAGGTGAAGGAATTGATTATATAAATCCTCAACTAATTCACCAAGATTGATTATAGGTTTATTGATTCTTTTATAAACATATCGGTAATCATACCTATCAAAGGATTAAATAAGCTCATTGAGGAAATGAAGAAAAGAATGGATGGAAGCAAGTGATGAGGTATAACAACATCGATTAACATGACCTTCAAGGGTGAGAAAGAAAGTGACACATGAAAAATATTCATCAGCATCTTCATAATATTCACAAAATTTAAGAAAATTATACTTGTCCTCAGTTACGGACGTTCCATCCTTACCATCAAACTTAGATTGAGACAATTGATAAAGAGGCTCATCCTGGATTGAAATTTTACTAGGGGATAGGTTAGAAAAAAATCATGGGAGTATGATTTGAGGATGATACATTTTAGATAAGAGGTTCAAAACAAACTCAATGGGCAAAACTTGTCATCTGGCCCTCCTTCTAGTGCCATTTTTTTTACGGTGTTAGAAATATGCCAACCAATGGGGTCTCCTCGATGTTAAGTCACAATTAAACTTCACACCATTTGGAGTAGGATCCCCATCCGGAGTATCGGTCTAGATTCAATGTATCCTTATGGATTTTCCTTGACTACAAATTTCATCACAAGGGAGTAATACACATGTATCTTCGGATCAAAAAGTGTGTATTCCTTGTGAAATTTTTAGCTACGAAAAGTATAAAGGTCCTTCTAACAAAAGGGGAGAGAAAAGTGGGCCATTTAAAGACAAGAAATAATATTAATCTAGAAAAGGCACATGAGCACATATATAAGAATGAATCAATGATCAACCAATGAAATAGCTCACAAGGAAGCAACGATTGTTAAAGAAAATACAACACACCTTCAATAGGATAAGTACCAAAGCCATTGAAATCGTTCAATTTCCTTAGTATAGATAAAAACAACATACGTCGCAAGCATTCAAATAAAAGTCTTACAATATTCACGACATATGCATGAAAGTGTGTCGACTCAATGAGATTTTTAATTAAGTAAAAGTTCCAAGGTACAATAAGACAATGAACACCACTAGCCCCAATAGTGGAGGATTAGAGTAGTCACTTTCTCCTCCAAAAAAACTATCTTCCTCTCTAATGCCTGGTGGGAGGATCCAAGGTGAAAATTCATTTTCTTTTACAATGAGGCTTTATATATAACAAATGAGGTTATCATTCACCTCCCTTGTGACTCTTGGACTAACCTCATGACTGTTTGACTTCTCCATGACTTTTTGACTCCTTCATGACTTTTAACATTATATGGATGACTCTTGGAATTCCACTTTACATTACATTTTATCTTTTTCTTGTTATATTTACATAATTACATCCACAAGAGATGTGGCAAGACACATGGACACAAATGAGAGTGTGGCAACACTTTCATAGGTCACAGTTTGATAATGATGATATGGAATTCATGATAAGGTGGTAGTGCCAATTTTTTCCTCTTGCTACTTTGTCTTCAATAAGAGGTGTATCGAATACTTCATCTTCATTAGAGATATGCTTTGTTCTTCATATCCACCATCTAAATGGTTGTGAATCAGATGGAGTCTTCATGCAGTCTTGATCTTTCATATTCTATTATAATCCAATGCTCCTTTGTCTTCTTGCCTAATGATCATATTATTTCCTCCACTCTTTGGGTGTCTTCTAGCATGGCCTCCTTCTCGATCTCCTTCATCAGCATCTTGTCATGACATAATAGAATATCTACAATTGAAACCCACTCTTCTTAATAAGACATCAGTCTGATACACCCCTCACCTAACATGCTTCATGAAATCACTTTTTAGGCTTGGAACTGGTGACTTATTGAGTGACTAACTCAGGGATGCACAGTTATAGAGGACAATGTCTAGGACTGAGTCTTCATACTACGTGGTGCACATTTCAGGAGGGCTAGGATCAAATTATTAGGTAGTTGAGGGACTCAAGGACTCAAGTTGGAGGCTTGAGCCTTGAGACTACACAATGCCCAGTTTTGGATTCCTGGGTAGAGGTACTATGTATTTGAGGGACTCAAGGGATAATGTGCACATTTCTAAGGGCCTAGGCTAAGTGATTGCATAGTCGGGGAACTCATAAGGTCAATCTTGAGGTTTGAAGTTTCCCAATGTGTAGTTTAGATAGCAGAACGAGATGGGAGATTGCGAAATTGAGGGGTTTAAGGGCTCATGTTTGAGGCTTGAGGATTGAAGTTTCCCAATGTGTATTTCTAAATGGAGAAAAGTCTCAAGTATTGCACAACTATGAAGCTTAAGGTGTTAGGCTAAAATCTTGAGGCTTGACATTACACAGTGCACAAGGAAGGCTAATTGGGAGGAAAAACTTGCACAGTTCTGGAGCTCAAGGGTAAAGGTTGGGAACTATGACTACGCAATGTGTATCTCCAAGAGGAAATTTTAGGGGTTGAGTGTCAATATTGTGCAATGCGAAGTTCAATAAGGCTGAGTGAGGTCAAGTTTCTCGAGAGTGAAATTTTCTAGATGAGACTAAGTGTGGAATCAGTAAGACCAAAGTGAACAAAGACAAAACTTGAGCATGATCACACACATAAAACATTTGAAGACATAATAGTGAACACTTAGAATACATGAACAACATTCTTCCCTCAATGCAACGATAGTGACAGCACTTGTCCAACAATGCATAAAACTTTGGGAATGAGTGTAACACATGTCTACATGACTAGAGGGACTCATCAACACCAAAGTTACCCTTTTAAACAAACAAAAAATCTTATTTACATGATAATCAACACTTCCCATGCCAAAAGACGACATTTTCCATATGAAGAGAAAAGTGTGAACAACACTTGCTATATGTGAATGACAATAAAAGAGACACATGCCAGAGCGAAGATAAAATGAAAAAAATGCGAATTAAGTGAACTCAAGAAAAAGCAACTGTAGAAAACATGAAAGTGACACTCATGAAAGAGAAGGTGTGCAAAAGCAAAAGATTGAAAAATTCACTGAAATAGAAGTATAAACGTAGCTAGAAGTGATAAATTGTCAATGTCAGTGCGCATTGATTATCGACATGGATTGAACATTGCACAAGCATTGTCTTGATAGAATGTGCTAGGCTTATTCAAGCATGTGTGCAGGACTAGTCATGTGTGTAGGTGACTTTGAAACTTACAATCCAAGCAGGCAACTCAAATAATTAATAGAGTATCATCCAACCAATAAGTGACTACAAAATGACCGATCACAAGATCCACGGTAGGGTCCACAATTCAAGTGTATGAAAAATTTTGGAAGGTGTTTGTCACGGCGACAATAGGTCTCTAAGAGCCTCCTATTTTACTTCCTTGTAGTGTATAGCACGATGAAAATTCTATTAATCATGCATGTTCAATTTTTTTTGGTCATTGCACATAGCGATCGATTAATAAGCATGATATTTTTTCTGAATAATATGTTTCATGCTCCAGCTCTTATGGTTTTTTTTAGTAAAAAAGTTTGATCATATATCGCCAAAGTATTAATAAATATACATTTTCTTGAACTAGTATTCGTTGGAAATGACAACACTATATATACATCTTATTGTGAAAACATTTGTTGTAAGTCCAATAAATCTTTTCCAAGTATTGTAATTATTTTTATGATATCACCATCAGTTTTTTGGCATTCACTTCGTACACGTTTAAACATTTATTTCACTGTTTTATCTAGCTTTGTCATATATGAACTACAATAAGTAGTTTTAGCATATAAGTCAAGTACAATTTGGGCATCAATATTTGCACTCAAGATTAATGGAATATGTCGAGCAAAGATATCATTCCATATGTCTATTAGCTCTCTTTTAAATATAATATTATTAATTTAAGGTAAATTTAATTACATAGACATAATCAAATTCGACTATACCTAATTTTTCAAGAAATCTATCAAAGGTATATGTCTCATCATGTTCCATATTCTCTAGTGCATCAAATATTGTTCTTGCATTCGCTTTTGTTTTTGCATTGTTGAATTCCATAGGCTCAAGTATTTACGTCTTTCGCATTGGTGGAATTGGAAAATTGAACTTGCAATGCATATGTTTTCCTTTCCTACAAGTGTTTGTATGGAAATGACGTTGAATAGTTTACAGATTTGTAGGTAGGTTAGATGAATCACAACACAATTACTTGCCAAACAATTTTTCAATTTCAATGATCATATTTGTTCCATAGATAAAAGAACTTTTTATCCATAGAAATCCATGTTCATGTTGGCTTCCTCGATTTTGGGATTTTGTTACAAATAAATAGTCAACGACATCACCAAAGTACTTGGACTCATGTAAAATTAACTTGCGTAGAGCATTCATTTTACTTTTACAATATCTTACACAAGTAGCAGGGTCATTTCTAATCAAGGTATCAATATCATCCTCCTCTACTTAGTTTTCATTCGACAATTTTTCTCTCGATGTATTTTCTACAAAGCCTTTACTAAAGGCGCCCATATATGTTCAGCACTGCTAAATATAACAAATAAATCCAATGGACACAATTTTTTTATCATTGCATATAATTAGTTCTTGTGCAAATACGAAAAATAGTTTGGTGATGTTTGTGTTCGTCTAAGATCCATATACACAATATTCGACACTAGAATGTGTTTCAAATTTTCCTTTGTTTTAAAGTCTCTAGTTGTTAGTTTTTTTCCTTTTAAATTTCCTTTTCTTATACAAATCCAAATACAACCAAATACTTATCTGATGATAATTGGCACAATTTTTAAAACAATTTTGTTATATGGTACACAAAATCATGATCTTGATGCAACAATTCCCATCGAGCAATATCGTGATATGTAAAGCTTCTCGTAACATTGTCTGATTGCTTTTCCCATAAAACAATGTGGGAAAGCTCATGTCTTCTGAATACCTATGTTTTAGTATTCCAAAATTCTTATAGCCTTCACTCAAAGCAATGTTTATTTGATTATTATGAATATCATAAATACTATATGAATCGTTAAATCCATGTAATAGTGTATTTATTACTGGCTCTTCATCATAGTGATGATTATAATCATTGAATTTTGTATCTTTCTCACATGCATGTGCATCCTTGTTTTGATCAATGACTTGTTTCTAGCCTCTGTTTATTCTGACATTATATAGACTATACTGTGGAGTTTTACACAATCGTCTCAATGCCTCCATGACTTTATGAACATGTATTTTCCCAACAACCAATATGCTTTTAAATACTAAACATTCGTCAATTTTCACATCCACTATACTAGATTCATTTATGTCATGAGGAATTGAAATTTGAATTTGAGATGTGTCAGCAGGCACATTGATTATTCCACCCCTCAATGCCAACTATGGGTTTCTAAAACACTATCCAAGTTCCCATATTTGTAAAAATGGCAATCTTGGTTATATTACTCTTTCTTCCAATTCATAAATTTTTTTGTCTATGAAATTTTTTTAGTTATGCCTAATTCACTTTTGAATTCCAAATTTGATAATTTTGTCATTGTTTAATGCTTTTTTGCATTTTTTTTCTTATACACGTACCTTTGGACACATTTCTCAATTTTTTTTCTATGACATCTATTTTAAACCAAGTTTGATTACATAATGAACAATCATAAACAGGAACAACTTGTATTTTCTTAAAATTTATTGTTCGGCCACTATTTCAAATGTATAATCGAACATCTGTAATGATTCCTTATGTTTATTTGGAAATATCATATTTTGTGTTGATTTTGGTCGCTTTGATCATCTTCTAATTGGACTTGTTTCGATAAAATTATTGTTTCCAATGTAATTTTTGAGTTGATGTAGCAAGCAACGTGGTCTCTTGTTTACATTGACAGGTTTTTTTTTTTAATTTCCATAGTATCTTCATCAATGTTGATGTTTTTAAAGCTATAATTTAATGGCTTCCAGGTTTTCTAACAAAACTTGTTTCGAAAAAAATCTGTGTTTCTTATGTGATTTTTGAGTTTATGTAATGATATTCGTGATCTCTTGTCTGCATTGATAAGATTTGTGTTAATTTCTATGATATTTTCATCTATGTTGATGTTTTCAAACCCATTCACATTAACCTCACTATGTTTTTTATTGGCTTATTCTATATACTTCTCTTCGTTAACTACTTCAATATGACGTGATTTTTTTTCTCTTGTATGATCTCTTCCAGAGGCTCATAATGAAAATGACCTATTGATCTGAATTTGATTGTTATTTTTTGTTGTGCTAATACCAGTTTAACATTTATAATAAAATTTCTAATGTTTTCTTCTTGTATAAGGGTTTATGCAAGTGCTTATTATTGATAAACAAGTAAACTTGTGGAGATTAAGTTGAATTCATGAACATAAAAGCATGGAAACTAAATACTGAATAGTAGCATATAACACACAGCAAATCATGACAACTGAATCAATAACACATTGTTTTGATGGAGTTCACCCCTCCTGGGCTACATCTCCTTGGTCCATCTTCCATGGCATGGGCCTTTGTATTAGCTAAAATTGTGCAAAAATGTTGTTTACAGTCTCATGTTGCCTCTGGAACCTGCTCCAATTGCTCCAAAACATCAAAATCTACCAAGGATGACTCTTCCTAAGCAAAAATTGGTCGTAAATTGGCTCAGTTATGGAAACAAAAAAAATCCTACTATTTCTCCTCCAAATCTGGAAATAATCCATCTAACTCTGCTAATTTTGGATAAATCCACCTAAAAATGCGTTATCGCCAATTTCACTGCCAGTTAAAGAGTAGATTAACTATAAATTAATGATGGCTTAATTCAGATAAGCGTGTCATTAACTGCGCATTATCCATATGCGATAATCCAGGGTTAATTAATGTTAAACTCATGGCTTAATGCGTTAACGACAGTTTAATAATGATAATCCTCCGTCGGTTTATTTGGCATCTGCCCACAGTTTAGCATTGACATCACATGGGAGGGGTTTGGCTTTCATGGTTGGCCCCCTACAAACCCCCGTCATCGGCGCTAACATAACTTAAGTATTGGTGGCGGCCTATATGGGTTAAGACCCATCGCGTGGAAGAGACAATAAGGCATATGCATAGCGCGAGGCTGGTCATGGGTTCGACCCCGACCCCCACACCAATATTTTGTTCCACCATACATTTATTAACCCAATAGTCGAAAAATTTGGCATAAAATTAATACATCTGCCCACCATTGAAATATGTATGCCCGCATATATTGACCCTGCTCCAAGGTATAAATTTTGGATTATATAATATGTCCATCCGCCATTTAAATGTGTATGTCTGCCAGTTTAGTAGAGTCTAACTATCCACCATTTTAGTAGAGTCTATCTGTCCCCCAGTTTAGTAGAGTCTATCCACCATATATAACTCCGCCAGGCATATGATAAGGTTTAAACCTTAGTACAATAAAAATGAATTCGACTCATAAAATATGTCCACTAACCAATAGTTAGACCTTAGGTTAGAGTCAAATATAACATATCCGTCCATAACTATGGAAATTGAATGAATTCAGAAATTATCCAAAGGTTGGATGGGTCCACCAAAGGTGGCACATGGTGGCCCGTGGCTACATCACATGTCCAGCTCTGGTTGGACTACTCCAGCCTAAAAAAAATTCTCCTTCAACCTTAGGAATAGATATAAAAAATAAATTCACTTCCAAAGTTCATTGGCGAATCTAACTGTGACACTTGTCACACTGTCATTGGGCTAAAATTACAGAATATTGACTGGATATACCTGGAGTTCTAACTGGACTGACATGTCATCAGTGTTTCACTATTCTACAAATTACTTGTTTGAGAAAATGAACAACATGTCATAACTTCTTCATCCAGAGTCAAATTTTGACGAAATGAATTGTGTCGGAATCCTGGCGACGATCTCTACATAGTCGTTCTTGTTGTTATCACAAAATTGCACTTGATTGGTTACTAATTAGACAACTCTATGTAACTGTTTCAAACCAACTTGTGACTGAAGCTTAGCCTCTTCAGTCTAAGAGGGCTCTCTCAAAGGGGTTTATGATATTAGATAATGATGAAACTAGATGGCTAACTCTATTTGAAAAATCACTTGATTGTGATGTATGTAGGTTGAGAAGAGTACATGTCTGCAACCATTGGGCTTATGGAGTCAAAAAATCAGTAGGTTCAGTGGTAAGGTCTCTTGACATGGAAGATGAGGCAGGTAAGAGTTTTTAACAAAGGTAAATCACACATAGAACATAGAGCAACACAACCATTTCATCAATAAAGGAAGTCAGAGCATACACATATGAATTTTGAGTAATAAAGATGAAATACACTGCAAGTAGCACACATAAAAATATAGATCAGGAAAGAATTAAAAACTCCATGATAATATCAGGTCTATCAAGAAAAAATCCTCTGTATTATTGATATCATTCAAATTACATAACGCTGCAGTAGTGCAAAAAATCTCCAACCCTTTATAATTTCGATAATTTGCCCTTTAATAGACCTTCTTACATTAGAGATCATATGCCTCTTGGCTAGATTCATCGAACTCTTCCTATGACACCTTGCATAACAGGAAAAATGTGCTTTAATGAGAAAATGATAGCTACACTCTAAAACAATCCTTTTCCGAATAGGACTCAAACTCCTATTTATTACATCAAAATACCTTATCTCTTAAAACAGTTACATATCTGACAAATAATGCTTCAAATGTTCAAATGGGCTACGTCATAGCTCATCACTACTTGACATCTTAAATACCCTCCTCAACATATGGAAACAAACCCTATTTGTCAAGAAAATAGGACCCTATCTTCAATGAATGCGTTAGTTGGTGAGTTGTCTCTATTTCATGGTATTCAAGTCCTGGATGATTGCTAGCAAGGTCCCTTGACCTGTTTGATGTGTCCACCTATCCAAAAATACTTTTAAACTTCTCAGAAACCTTCAAAGACATCTCACTACGAAAACAGGGCAGTTTTGTAGCGTGCTTTCGTGGCGTCCAAAAAATGACTTCTTCACTCAAAATTTCTACTTCTTTGCTCTTGCATGGTGTCCATCATGACATGAAACTTAATCATAACCTTTATCCCCTCTTGAAAGCTACAAAAAGTGGTTTTTAAAAGCAAAAAGACAGGTACAGAAATTTTCGTAGTGTTTTGCTGGCTTCAAGCCTAGGAAACGTTACAAAAACTGTGGAAACTGTGTAATTTCCAGATTTTGACTTTGTTTCAAAAAGGTACCTTCCAGCTATATAATTTTTTTTTAAACATTCCATTAACCTCTAAAAACATAAACAAACTCAACTTAAGGGCCTTGAGGTGTTTCTTCTTCATTAATGATAAGTTGAGCTATTGGTTCGTCAACTACAGTCATCTTTAAACCCTTCTTCTGCAACTCCTCATGGATCAATTCTAGGTGTTTCTTCTTCATTAATGATAAGTTGAGCTATTGGTTCGTCAACTACAGTCATCTTTAAACCCTTCTTCTGCAACTCCTCATGGATCAATTCTAACTTCTCTTGGAGGTCTTTGACTTGGTCCTTCAGTTTTCTATTGCTGGATTTCAAATGCAGGTTTATTCTTCTAACATGCTTCACCTCTTTTCTCAATGACATAGTCCATTTGATTAATTGTTGTGTATCATCTAAGGTCTTTCATACACTATCAACTTGCTTTTCCCAAATCTCTTTAATTTTCTGAAACTGCACTTTTTGGACAATATGTTTCCTTGCCTCTTTCTTCATGAGTGATATTTCATGATTTTATAACTTCAATTGTTCCTCAAGGACCTCAAACTCTATTTTTTCAATAATTTTCTCCTTTCCTTTCTTTTTCTTGATGACTTGATCTTCTTTTGCAGGTGATGATAGGTCAATGATACTTGGTGGCGGCTGGACAATGTTAGTGACCCTCTAAAATTCTTTACTACTTTCCAAGAGTTTTCTATCATGTCTTTTCATGGGTTTCCTAGCCCGAAACATAAAAACTACATCCTCACCTTCAAAATCTAACTTCTTTTCTCATTTGGCTTTCTTGAGCTTCTTTCCTCCCTCATCTATATCCTCATCTTGGACTATGGGAGTCTCTTAAATATGAGCAGCATGTAGAATGTCTTCTAATTTCCTTTAGCCATTGTTTGGCTCCTTGTAATCCTTTTGCTTCCATGTTTAATCACAGTTGGCTCTTTTTTTGCAGGTTTTCTCATAGTTGACTTTTGTTTTGCAGGTGAAACAGCAAGTGTATCATGTTGCTGCAATTGCTTTGTTTCCATGATTATTGCTTCACTTTGCTCTGCCCCTACTGGTTCATTTTTTTCTGTCACTGAAAGTGAATTTATGCCTCTAGGTTTAGGATTTCTTTTAGGGGTGATGGCATCCACATCAAAACCACTAAAAATAGAAAACAAGACCAGTCTCTGCCTAGTCTTTTTAACTCATCTAAAACCAACAACTTTATTAAACCATGATGAAAAAATGAGGTTTCACTTCCTTCAGATTTAGCTTGAACTTTATCTGCCATTTTTGCTAAACTTCTATATAAATAAAAAGGTAGATCAAGAGATTTCTTAACAACAAAATGTAGCAGAAAATTGAAGTGGTAAGAATAGACCTTATGATACCTCCCTTCACAAGTGAAGTATTTCTGAATGATTAGCAGTAGCTTGGAGAAATTATCTTTCATGTAGCTCCTTGGAATGGCATTGGTAAGGTCAACCTCACTATATTCTGGCTTGATAAATTCTTTACATTCCTGCATGTTGAATTTGAAACCTTTGAACCATTGTTCTTCTCCTCTTGAAATTCTTGTTGTTGCTGCAATACTCTCTGGATTTATAGTGAGGTTCAACATTCCCAATTTTGCAGTTGTCCCATTGAAATTTAGGGAAAACTCTTTAGAAACTTGTACATGGCATCCATGCAATCTTTGGCAAAACTGTAAACACCCTGTTCTTTTGAAAACTTCTGAAGTTGTTGGGTCTTCATTTATCAGGTTCATGTCTGATGGCTCATATCTGAGACAGTGGCCACCTTTTTTGGTCTTCCTCTTTGCAGCCATGGTACCTTTATGTCTTCTCTGCCTCGCTTGATCAGTGACACCTGTAAACTTTTGAAAATACTTGCCATAGCTTGGGCTCAGTAAAATAGCTCTCCAAAGCTCAATAAAATGCAAAGAGGGAGCAGAGAATGAAAAATTCTTCAATTGGGAAATATTTTGAAGTTCGATGACAAATCATGGCATAATGATGACTCATACATGCTTAAAATGGTAATAATGACTTCAGCCATGACCATTATACCTTGATCTTAACCCTAACTGAATAGAATGGAATCTACCTTATCCCTTTCAATCATTTACTGACACCTAGTAGTTGTTTTGACAGGACAGACATGAATCCTTCTTTTCGTAGTGTACCTAGTGTATTTCTAGGCAGTTTCGCTACAAAAGTATTAATAATTTCGTAGCGAAAAGTGTGTTTTCTCTGTGTATTTCGCTACGAAAGTAGGGATTCTCGACTAAAATGACTTTTTTAAAGTTATAAGCTTGGGAAATGAAAAATTTCAGATAATAATAACTGATGTGACATGAAAATATTTGAATGGGGGTGATTTTTGGACTTTAGGATAAGATAATAAGAAAATTTTAAAATTTTCCTTAACCAAGTAATGAAAAATGAATTCTATGGCCCTACCTTTGACACATGAACCTCTAAGACTTTGTCAAATGATATTTCATTTTTTTTTCTTCTGAGTGATAACATTGGCTCCATTTTGGATGGTGTGCTCCTATGGTACACCAAAGAACCTATAGTTCCAGTGCAGCTATCCATCTTCTTGAAAACAAAAACTCTGAAATTTACAAGCTTTCGTTCAAACTCTAATGACATTCAACTCGGGCTCAAGCTTGATGATCAACTTGTATTTATTAGCATAAAAATATATAAAATAGACTATATACAATGGAATGAATGATCAACAGAATTCAAGAGGAATAATGCTTCAAAAACCTGCCATTGACAGGCCCTCCAGCACAAGGTTGTCCATCCATCTCCTGCAAAATGTAAGTGTTGTTCCCATGAAATGTAGCTACTTTGAATGTACCTTTCCAAATATTCTCAAACTTACCATGTTTCCCCTTTTCTTCAATCCTGGCCTCCCATTTCAAAACCACATCTTGGATTTGAAATTTTTCCTCCCTGACCTTATTGTCAAATGTCTTCTTGATTCAATTTGGAGATTGTAGATTACTGTTATATACTTACTCCCTTTTCTCTTGCAAGGCCATCAACTGATTAATCCTCCTCTGAATTTCATTTGGATCCTCCTCTAATCCTTGCTACAGCTTCATTAAAGGCACTCCCAAGGATGTAGGAAACATGGCTTCATCCCCATAAACCAACTCATAAGGTGAAATTCCAATTGATCTCTTTTTGCACACTATATCAGCCCACAAAGCATACTTCAGCTTCAAATTCCATGACTTCTTATTTTCCTGCAACACCTTCTTAATAATCCTCACAATGCTCTTGTTAGAAGATTCAACAATACCATTACCTTGTGGATAATATGCAGTAGAATGCCCAAGTGTATTGTGATATGGATGACAAAAATTGATCATATTCTTAGATTTCAATTCCTATGCATTATCAGTCATGATCTTCATAGGGCAGCCAAACCTAGACAATATATTATTTTCCAAAAATGAAATGATAACTGAATCATTTTCTTGCCTAGTTGGGATTGCTTCAATCCACTTGGTGAAATAATCAGTTGATGTTAGAATCCATCGATGCTAGCCTGAAGATGATGGATGAATCTCAGCAATAAAATCTAGCCCCTATTGCTGAATTGGCGCCTCAACATAGATAGGCATCAAGGGTGAAGGAACAAGTTCTTCTTACCATCAAAAATCTGGCATTCATGGTAGGCAACAATATTTTTGTAGACATCTTTAAACATAGTAGGCCAATAACACCCTGATCTGAGAATATTATTTGTTGTAACCTTCCAATAATTATGACCTCCACAATCTCCTTTGTGAAACTCTTCAATCACTTTTTCAGCCTCCTCTTCCAACAAAAAATTGAAAAGAATACCACCGGTATCTTTCCAATACAGATTTTTATCAATGATGTAGTTCTCAAAGACTTTAGCTTCACAAACCTTGCCCTGGACTTTTTCAACTCAGTAGGGGCTCTATGATGATGTAAGACAAAAAAAAATTCTATGTACTAGTCAGAAAGGATGTACTTCTCTTCAATGGGAATCAACTCTTCATCTTCATCTGATAATTCTGAAATTTTTGTAATTAAATTCATATCAAGACAGTCAAAATTTTACTATGCCATTAGCTTTGATAGGCCTTGAACTTTGAAAAATTTTGTGGGCTTGATCTCTATATCATATTCCAATAGTTTAGCTATCCATTTCCCTCTCCTACCATCAGGATCAGCTTGATTTAAGATTTCCTTCACAACAACATTAAGAACAAAAGCTATAACATGAGAATGCAGAATGTAAATTTTGAAATCTTTGATGGCCTTGACCAAGGCATAAGCTTTCTTCTCTAAGATGTTGTACTTTAGCTCTGAATTAGTTAATGTCCTACTAAAATATGAAATGGGCTGCTCAGTACCTTGCTTTCCTTTCTGCAGCAAAACTCCAGCAATTTTATTTTCTGATGCAAATGTAAAAACAAGAAATTCTTTTGAAAATCTGGGCTAATAAAAAATGGTGCTTGAGTAAGTGCCTTCTTGATCTCCTCAAATGAATGCTTTTATTATAATGTCCACTTGATGTCAGCTCCCTTCTTTATCATCTTTGTTATGTCTTTTACAATCTCAGCAAAATTAGAAATAAACCTCCTCACAAAATTTACCCTTCTAAGGAAAGATTGAATTTCCTTTCTACTTCTAGGCAGATTCACTTTCTGAATTGCATTGACCCTATTTGGATCAATCTTAATCCCATATTTATAAATAATATGCCCAATTAACTTCCTTGAAGTCAGAGCAAAAATTATTTTAGTAGGATTGAGTGAAATTCCAAACCTTCTACACTTCAGCAGAATATTTTCTAGGTGCTTTAAGTGATCTTCTTCTCTCCTTGAGAAGATTGTTTTGTCATCCAAATAGACAACCACCATCTTTTCCTTCTCCTCAGCAAAGGAAATTTCCATTTCTCTTTGAAAGGTAGCTCCTGCATTCATCAGACCAAAAGGCATCTTGGCATACATGAATGTGCCCCATGGTGTGGTAAAGGTTGTTTTCTCATGATCTTCTGGATGCACAAGTATTTAATTGTGCCTTGAAAAACCATCAAACATAGACATCCTTTGGGAACCAACAATGTTCTACAAAATTTGGTCCATATTTGGGAGAGGGTAGTTATCCTTCAGAGAGGTTTTGTTCAAGTTTCTGAAGTCAATGCAGATTCTGATTTCTCCACTCTTTTTTCTAACTGGAACCAAGTTTTCAAGCCACTTTGAAAATATGAATGGAACAATAATTTTAGCAGCAAAGAGTTTCTTGATTTCCTTATCAATCAGAGACATGAGAAGTGGACTAATCCTCCTCAACTTCTGTTTTAAAGGCTTTTCATTTTCTTTAATGGGAATGGTATGTTGAATGATAGTAGGATCATACTTCTTCAAATCAGCATAAGTCCATGCAAAAATATCTATAAACCTTTTCATCATCTCAATATATTTATGTTTCATGTCAACTGAAAGAAACTTTGAAAGCTTAATCATTTTTGGCATTGCTACTATACCAATGTTACAACTCTCTACCTCTTCATCATCAACTTGTATCCTAGGAAACTTAAACACATCATTCTGATCAAAAAGCTTCTCAAGGGGTATGAAACCTTTGGGTATAGAGTTATTCTTCAGCTATAACACTTTATAATTTCCCTTTGTTTTAGCAAGCATGTTTTGTTGATCTACTTGTGTACTTTCAAATCCTCTTTTAGTTTTATACCTTTTTTTACTTGTTGGTCATCCTCAAAAACTTTCCAATGCATAATTTTATCAGGGATAGTAGGTCTATGGTGAACTTCAACCTTGTATCTTTTAGTGGAATGTGCGGGGATCATAAATAGACTTGCAGAGACAACTTGGGAGTCAGCTATTGAGTTTTGGTCCCTAGTCTTCACAATAAATGAATATATTGGAAATTCTCTAACATCTCCATGATCAAATTTATGTATGCCCTCATTCTCACATCCTTAGTTTGATATACACCCTCAACTTGCTTAATAACTAATTCAGAATCTCCACAAACAAAAATATTTTGGGCACCCATTATTTTCAAAATTTCTAAGCCCAAAAATAAAGATTCATACTCAGTCATGTTATTTCTGCAATAAAAATTCATTTTGTAAGAAAAGAACTTACTTTCATCTTTTGGAGTTGTGATCCAAATTACTGCTCCAGCCCCCTCTCTTCCTGTTAATCCCTCAAAGTGTAACAACCACCAACCTTCCGCCTTCTCCTCACTGATTTGCTGATTTTCTGTCTGCTCATTTTCATTTTATTGATTTTCTGCTTTCTTTTCATCTTTTGCTTCATCAGTCAATTCATTGAAAAGAATAAAAATTCCTAATTCAGTCAACAACATATATTGGGAAGTTCTGAGGTTTGTCTTTGCTACTTACCATATAAGCCATCCTGGTTTCTCTGTATGGTCTCCTTTGCTCACCATAAACAGGAATGGTGGCATAAGTTAGGTCCATCTGCATTGTACCTTTGATCTTTTCTACCCATGACCTTGATAACAACATGCCAAAATTAGGTGGAATATCTGCTACCACAATGTCCATTACCATTGTCTTGGCAGGGACTTATGTAAGACCAACAACAACATATTTTATTAAACCAATGCACTGAAATCTTTTTGAATCAAAGAAAACCAAATCCTTACACGGTCTAGTAATTTCCAATCCTATCCTTTCCAATATCACTTTGGGTATAAGATTGCGAGAGGCTTCTGAATCCAACTTGGCATTATGCAATGTCATGTCATGAATACTAAGGCTAACATAAAAAAGAGGCACCTCTTCATTTTTCTCATCCTCTAATATTGGACCCAAGTATATGGTTGGATGATCTTATTGAACATTTAAGATTTCAGCAGCCCCTGGTTGGGAATTCAACATTTGTACAATCTTACTTTTGTATTAATTCACCTTAATAATTTCTCCAAAAGGTACCGGGATTTTGATCTTAGAGCTCTCACTCTCCAAACTGAAAATAGAAGCATATTTTTCAGTCTGTTTGACAGGAGGAGGAGGTGGTGTATCTTTCCTAACCTCAGCATCCTTAGGGGAATCTTTCTTGGGATGTGTTTTACTTGCAGTAATTGGCACATTTATGTTTCTATGGTTGTATTGTTTCTACATCTCAAGATTGCATGTTGATACCCTTTAAGATAATCAGATGGTTCCTCACCCTTGTTTACTTCATGATCTGACTCATCATGTTCCTCCTTAGTCAAAAAAATTCCTGACATGTTTTCATCTAAGCAATGAATTGAGTCTTCTTGTATTTCAGGCTGACCTTCTTCGTCAACTATGCTTTGCTGAAAAGGAGGCCTAAATTGAGGGTCATGTGGCTAAATTATGTTTTCCCTTGGTCTCTACTAGTTTTGAGGTCTTCTGAACTGAAGATTTCTAAACTGAGGTTCATGTTGTGCATGAGGAGCAGAGGCATTCCCAAGGGAAATCCTATCCATCATTTTTTCCATTGTCTTCATCATGGAATAAAAATTTTCATCTGAGGTGGAAGGCTTATCTTCTTCTTTCAACTTAGTCTTTCCCATCTTGGAATTTTTTGCTGCTATCATATTGACCTCCACCTTCACTGCATAATTTTTCATTTCAGAAAATGAAGGGGATTCTCTTCCTCTTAGCATGATAGAAAATTCATAATCAAAGGCTTCAGCATATCTCAACTGAGCTTCTCCTGGTGGAGGCTTTAGATGGGAAGGGATGGAGTCATAAACTTTGTTAAATCTCTTTGAAAATTTTTGAACAGTTTCATCAACAGCTCTCTTCAAACTATTATACTCAGTGAGGGCTTGTACAGGGTTGGTTCTATCTCCCCACTTCCTCAAGAAGATATCTTCAAATTCATTCCAAATATGTAAGCTTCCTGCAGCAAGAGCTTTGAAACACTTCCTAACTTCACCAATAAAGCTTTGAGAAAACAATATCATCTTGACGTCCTCATGGTAAATCTCCTCCCTGTCTATAAAGTCATTAAACAGGTCTACATGTTCTTCAGCTGTAATCTCTTCATGACTTCCCCAAGTTTTAATTCTAGCAGAATGTTTTCTAGGAAGGGCATTTAAGACAGATGGAAGAAAAAGAGGGGAATACCTAGCACGTGCAGTAGCAGGTGGAGGTGGCGCATTTCCTACCATGATGATAGGGACTGTAGTAGTTTTAGGGACAATAGCAGTAGAGGAAGATGAACTGTTAGGAGGAGGGATGTTTGGCATTTGTTGTCTAGTCACAATTTAACTCCAATCAGGAAGAGGGACACCAGTTTTACTTCTTAACAAAATTTCAAATGGGTCCAGTTCCTTCAACCTATCCAAATATTCTTTCTCTAACAGTAACTCTGAAGTGACTGCTTCCCAAAACCCTTCTTTATCTTTTTGAGTTACTAAGGTTGAGGTATCAATACCTCTTTTATGTAGGTATAAGACACTTTCAGTCAATTCTTTTTCACTTTCAAACCTAAACAAGACTTCCTGAATTTTATCATCAAAATTTTTATCTTCAAGACTTCTTAAATCTTCAAAAGACAAGGATTTTATATGTAATGGAGTACCTGATATTGCAAAAATGCCTTGACTACCTCTGGAGATTGTGTTTGGATTGTCCACAATGGTAGGTGGATCTGGGTCAGGATTACTACTCTTGTATCTCCTTCTCGAAGCCACCTTTGATCATATGAATTTTGAATGGAGTCACCAAGGTAGATGCAACCTCGGACAACTTTCTGAGCTCCTACTACCTTCAGAAGTTCAGCTTCAAAATTTCGGGAAAAGTATATCTTTAGGCTCCCGGCATATGCATCAAAATGTTATGACAAAATTTCACTTGATTGGCTGCTAATCAGGCAACTCTATATAATTATTTCAAACCAGCTTGTGACTGAAGCTTAGCCTCTTCAGTCTAAGAGGGCTCTCTCAAAGGGGTTTATGATATTAGATAATGATGAAACTAGATGGCTAACTCTATTCGAAAAATAACTTGATTGTGATGTATGCATGTTGAAAAGAGTACAGGTTTGCAACCATTGGGCTTATGGAGTCAAAAAATCATTAGGTTCATTGGTAAGGTCTCTTGACATGGAAGCTGAGGTAGGTAAGAGTTTTTAACAAAGGTAAATCACACATAGAACATAGAGCAACACAACAATTTAATCAATAAAGGAAGTCAAAGCATACACATATGAATTCTGAGTAATAAAGATGAAATCCAATGCAAGTAGTAAACATAAAAATATAGATCATGAAAGCATGAAAAAATCCATGAGAATCTCAAGTCTATCAAGAAACATTCCTATGTATTACTGATATCAGTCAAATTACTTAAAGCTGCAGTAGTGCAAAAAATCTCCAACCCTTTACAATTTCAATAATCTTCCCTTTAATATACCTTCTTACATCATAGATCATCTGCCTCTTGGCTAGATTCATCTAACTCTTCCTATGACACCTTTCATAACATGAAAAGATGTGCTTTAATGAGAAATTGACAGCTACACTCTAAAACAGTCCTTTTCCTAATAGGACTCAAACTCCTATTTATTACATCAAACTACCTTATTTCTTAAAACAGTTACATATCTGACAACTAATTCTTCACATGTTCGAATGGTCTATTTCATAGTTCATCACTACTTGAAATCTTGAATATCCTCCTCAGCATATGGAAACAAACCCTATTTTTTAGGAAAACAGGACCCTATGTATGTGCATGGTGTAGTCGTGTTATCGTGATGTGTATTCGTTGTGTTGTACTTTGTATATGTATATGTATTTTATTGTGTTTTACATTGGTTGTAGGTGTATGTCTTGTGTTTTACACCATATGTAGGTGTATATGTTGTGTTGTATTGTACACTGGGTGTAGGTGTATGTGTTTTATGTTGGTGTAGGCATATGTATTGTGTTGTATCGTACACTAGGTTTAGGTATATGTGTCGTATTTCAATGTGGGTGTGTGTATTGTATGGTGGTGTATGTCGTGTGTGGTTGTATGCATGTCATGTACATTATGTGTATGTGTACATGATTGAAGAGAATAAAGGGCATTGGGTGCTTGCCGCATGTTGCAACTGATCTGATGTGTGTACAAAAGAACAAAGGTGGAAGTAAGGATCGATGAAGGATACGTATTGGTATTTTATTTCAGTCTTGTTATGCATGTGATATGTGATTCTGAATTATGATGGTTAAATGTGATTTATGATTATGGTTTATGATGATTTCATGTGATTCATGATTTTAATTTATGATGGTTGTGTTTTGAGCTAACCGGATGTGATATGTTTATACATGATGATTTGATTAACAACTAGTTTGACTTGTTGTGACAGGAAATGAACAGGATTGCAAGTGTACCTTATTGACAAGCTACCAATAAGGTATGATGTGAAATTATTTAAATTTATTTTGAATCTAATGGAAATTATGTGCTTGGTACAGGAAGCACGGAAATTCCCGGTTGGGTGATTGAAACTAATTGCAAGCATTAGCAGCGACAACAAAAGGAATTGAAATAAGCAACAATATGTTGGTAAATCACTTCAGGAGCAGGGCCATTGTGGGACATTGGTACCCAATAGTGTCCAATTATTTCCATGAACATGCTATGATCGGTATGATGGTTTTGAGGAATGGATATGCCTTGGTTTTGAGGCAGGAATATGGCTTGGTTTTTGTATCTTCTAATGCGAGGAAGCCTTACCAAGGGATGGAATGCCAGGGATAAGGGATGTCGGGGAACTTGGAAGGTGAGTGACTGCACGGAAGGGTATGACCGGATTTCCCGAGGGACTATGAAGCAGATAAGGGAAGGTCAAGGATGGATTTGTTTTGGTCATTAGCATTTCCAGATGGAATCATATGCACATTGGTAGTGTGCCCTGGAACAATGAGCCAATAAATTTTCACTGAGGGTCCCGTAGCACACGAATGTAGGGTTGGAAATTAGATGCATATTTGAATGTGGCATTGGATTATGGACTTTCTGGGAAGGAGTTGAATCCTGGTATTACTTTTAGGGTGGAGGAGTGAGCCTATGGATTCCCTTGTTGTTGATACGGGCATGGTATCCTTTTATTTTCCGGTTGATCAAATGTGCATATGGTTGTATATGTGGTTATTATTTTAAATACCGTAATGAGTTTTGATATAAGGCTCCAGTACATGGTATGATTGTGATGAGGACACTTATTCCAAGCTAAATGTTGGGAAAAAACATCCTAGTGAGTGTTCATTTTGGTTATTATGGATAAGGAAACGGATTTGGAAAGGCAAGAGGCATTATTTGGAATTTATTTATGAAAATAATGGAAAATCAGAGAAAAGGGGGTTAAAGGTCACAGGTTGCATGTGAGGAGGAAAATAAAGAAAATAGAGGCCTCATTAATAAAAAGGCTTCTGAAGATCAGTTCATAGAATTTTTTCAGTTCGGTATTGGACCTCTCTCATTATTCTCTCTCTCTCTCACTCTTGGACACACAGATTTTTATTGGAGCAATTCCGCATTGGACCAAGAAGGATGAAAGAAAGCAAAGGAAGGAAAACAAAAGGAAAGGAAAGAAAATATTAAGCAAGGAAGAGAAGGATCTAGCAGCTTCAGCAGGAATACTCATAGGTAGCATATTTCATGTGTGATTTCCTAGTTGTTTTAGACATGCATGGATTATGCATGTTGGTATTTGGTTCTCTTACTGTCAGTGGCATGGTTTTGTCGGGTTTTGATAGTGGTTTTCAGCCTTGCCTTACCTTTTTCCAAATGTCATGGTGTATTGGGATTTTGATCTCGATTTTGAGCTTTGGATTTTTCGGATGGATTTCAGAATCCAAGGCGGAGGTGGTCTCAAGGTTTATTCCCAAAGGCCTAGGAATCCCTTAACCAGTTTTGGCGGGATACACGGTAAAGCCTGAGGAGGGTGTCTCAATTTAAGGCCTAGTGATCCAGGATTGGATTGCAGTAAATCCTGAGACATAGGGAGACAAAAAATTCCTCAAGGATATTGATGGATTCTAGATGGAATTCAAAGTTTGGTTCGGTTTTGCGATTGGAGCACCGGTTTTGGTGTGATCACGGTATGTTGAGGCTGGAGGTGGTTTAGCCTATTGATTCCCTTGGTTGTGTTTTGGATTGGTTTATCCATGATATCCCACATTCATGCTTGGAATATGGCACGGGGATGAATGGCTGAAGAGAGATATGGCTTAGCCATGTCTATGGTCAGGTGGTACGTGGAAGTCCCAAACCTGGTCAGTTATTACCTATGTTTAATGGAAGCTAATTTCTCTTGCTTTCGTACTTATTAATGGGTGGATTTAATTGTTGTTATATCACTGTTGTTTCCATGTTTTTATGTTTTTATAAGAATGTTTAAATGACGGGTTCATTTCATGGTTATTTCATATATTTACTTGTAAATGTTAATATAATGGATGCAAGACCTAATTGATGTCATATATATTCAAGGAAGAGTGTGGTGATCCTTCTTGTAATGTTTCATAAGAGTTTTAAATCATTCATGCTTTGTCTTGTATCCTAGACCTGTAGATTTCATTCATGCCAAGTGTTTGACACAATGTCAGTCCTAGTTGGGGATGGCCAGGCCTACTCTTGGAGTCAGTTTTTGGTTATTTGGCATTGGTGTCATGTGTTTAACGATTACTAAAAGCTACATGAAGTTCTGGGAATTTTCCAATATTCTGGGCTTAAAATTTGCCTTAAATCCTACGGATGCAAGCACGGGTCTAGGAAATTTAGTCCCTGGACGCAGGCATGAAGGCTTGTGCGTGCATCCAGAGCCTCCTAAACTCATGGATGCAAGCTTGTGGGTGCTTTCAAAGGTTTTTCTTCATAAAATCTCAGTGGGACTCAGGGACAGGTCGGGTGCCTGACTGGGATAGCCTCTGGGGGTCCTGTAGCAAGTGATAGAGGTCTGTGTTATGGTTTTACACTTCGATTACAATTTCGTAAAGTCACCAAGAAGGTTGAGTCTATCTTAACTACCCCTCATCTCATGTTTACCCTGGTTGTTTAGTTACTTGGGTGGGTGTGAAGGGAGGTGGAGGTTAAAACGTGCTAGAACAAATTTTATTCTAATTAATTAAAAAAATAAAATGAAACTAGATTAATTTAACGAAGACACTAATATTACCTCTATCATCAGAGGCTCATCTGGAGTGAAGAGGATGTTGGGAAAATTTCTCCACTTAATCCCTACATATGGAAATGACAACAAGATAAACGCGTGGTCAAACTCACTGACCAGTAGCGCTAGTGCCTGGGCAGAAATACTAGTTGCATACTCCAACAGGCCCCTCTTGGGCATCATTTGGCCCCACATGCGCATATGGACCTCATTGATAGACCTAGGAGTGCGACGTTCAAATGTAGGTCTCGTCTCTAGAAACCTCTCAAAAAATAAACAAAAAACTTTAAAGAGAAAGGGAAGCTCAACTTATCATGTCTCATTGCACCACATTTATCTAAATCCATACAAAACTACCTCAAAAAAATGGCAGACCATCTAATACAACATGACACCTGAATAAAATAATCAACATAATACAAAATAGGACAACTAATGTGTTTCTCATCACTACTAAAGTGTGCAATGGTGGTGACTAATAATGAGAGGCACCTAACCTCCTGTGTAGCAAAAGAAGAAATTTATGGTTGTCCACCATGCACCTGAAAAATATGTTGGACGAACTACATGAGGCCCAACATATCTCTAAGAGTAGGAAAGTTGACTCTCTGTTGCAACCCCATGGGGTACATTAGGTAACTAAGGAAAACCCTCCCCTCTCCTGGATAGGCCATTGATAAATAATATTTCCTCCTCATAGGGCCTATACCACGCCCCAGGACCAACATGGAAACCCAACCCTTGGACACTCCATCGATGGATCATATGTGCCAATAATACAGAGTGCTCCTTTAGGGATGTTTCCTCCTCATAGTACTTTAGGAGGCCTATATTCCTTAAGAGCACTCGGGTTGCTGCAATAATAGGTCCAGGGAATAAATCTCTCTCCCTCTCTTTGGCCTCCCATGGTCAGACCACATTGAATTAGTCCTCCATTTTCTCTTTCTCCTGTTGTTGCTCCCTCTGTTGACGTCTTTGCCACATGACTGATATATGAAATATATAAGCCTCGTGCATAAAATAAAATAAAAAAATTATTAAACGAAAAATGTATTTATAAATATGGAAACATATATTTCAATTTTTTTTAAATCCAAGAGTGCACCCCAAAAACAATAATGCACCGGTTCTGGTGTGTTTTCAAACACAACCATGCCAGCATCAGTGTGCATATACGTATGACACATTGTTTTTGGTTCATATATTTAAATTTCCATCGCGGTGTGTGACACTTATGCACTAGTGCGCACGTATATCCTTTTCGCACCAACACGGAACATTCAGGTTATCGAACGTGCCAAGCTATAGCTATATTTGTAAATATTATTTTTACGGTGCATTTGGTAGATGTAAATGCATCAGGCGTAACCTAAAAATTGTATGCACCAATGTACAATTTACAGATTTATCGGTGTGATTTCATTTACGAAACACACTCCAAAAATATCGGTGTGTTATGTTCACGCATTGAACTATGGTACACCCTTCAAATTTACAGGGTGCACCGCCAACAGTGCAAGTTGAACATATCGAGTGCACCGCGCTAGAAAAAATAAAATTAAGAAACAATGGATTTTTTAAGCTAACTTGCAATTCTAATCTGCTAAAAAATTAAATTAGAGAGAAACATAGAAATTACCTAGCCATTTGATCATTGGGGAGTCATTATTGACACGTAATTGAGAAAAACAAATGTCACCACGGTTTGAAAAATTATAAAGTCAGGCATTGAGCACGATAGAGAAGTATGGTGAGGAAGAGAAACATTGACCTTAGGGAGCTTGCATCAGACAAGAGTGGCACTGGTGCTTCAAATATCTCTAACATTGTAGATGGTAAAAATGAAATTTATGGCCAGGAGATTTTTTTTTATTTAACCCTCCTCTGAAGCATTACTATAACTACACCAATGCGAAAGATATCCAAGAGCACTAATTTTTTTTAAATTAAAAAATCTATAGCAGTGATTTTGTTAAGACGCCCCATGGCACTCTAATGTAGGTATCGCACCGATGCTTTGTTTGACTATAGAAACGCTCTTTTTTTAACATTAAAAATCGCCATGTGGTGCTCTTTTGAAGATGCCTCGGGGTGTTTTAATAAATTTACAACACCAATGCATCATTTGAAAATAGCACCATTATTTTTTGAAATTTAAAAACTATAACGATGCTCCTTCTTGGTATAAATCGGGGTGGTTTACGACATGAAGGAACCGGTGTTGCGGGTTTATATAGCACCAAAATTTTTGTAAAGTTAACCTTTCTTTAATGTTATTGATTATGCAAATACTGGTGTGTTTTGTTATTTAGCACACCGTGTTTTTTTTATTTTATAAAAATAATTTTTCCATGGTGCACCATGTTCTATGTGGCACTAGTGCTTGTATGGATAGTAAATAACTAGTGCGTTTGTATATTTTAGATGTACCATCCAAAAAAAATCAGCTAAAACATCCGCTCACCCACCTTTGATAGTGACCTCTGCTACAAATGGATTTTTGGGCTATTTTTATTGGGGATTCCGCAAAAATCTCCACTACAAGGTATTTTCCTTGCAGTGAATGACACATGAAAGACATCATGAACTCTTATTAATGGAGGAAAGGCTAGCCCATAGGCCACTAGCCCCATCCTTTCATGCACTTCAAATGGACCACAAAATTGTGGTGCCAACTTGGAACACAACCCAAATTTTAAGGAGCTCTTATTGGGTCAAACTCGTAGGAAAACATGTTCCCCAACTTGGAACTCTTGATGCACTTTATGTTGGTATGCATAGCTCTTTTTCCTGTCCTGTGCCACCTTTAAATTTATTTTTATTGTTTTCATTTCTTGTTCCATGTCCTTCAACATATGAGGCCCAATAAGGAACTTATTCACTAGATCATTCCAACTGATAAGAGTATTACAACTCCTCCTATAAAGTGCTTCAAATGGGCTCATTTTCAGTGATTCCTGGCACCCATTGTTATATTTAAATTCTAAAAGTGGAATATATTCTTCCCACTTCCTCGGTTTGTGCATTACATACATACATAGTATGTCCTCAATAATTTTGTTAGTTCTTTATTTTTTTCCATCAGCTTGTGGATGGTATGTTATGTTAATTGTCAGCAATTCCCAATCCAGCAAATAGTTCTCTCTAGAACTTTTAATTGTGTTGGATTTTTTATTTTCGATTCTTTTTTCCACTTAAAGCACTCCTTGGTCATTTTATAGCAAATTGTCACCCATTCCTTTCCCTCCTCACCAGGTTTCTCCATAAAATTTTCATAACAAATCCAAGAATATTGATGTAGTTAATTATTCCTTTATATTTAACAGATTAAAAAGGATAGTGTTTGATTTATTACTAGTGATGGTTTTCTGAGCTTGGTTACTATCATTTCTATGTAGCCTCCAGGGTTATCAGGTGTCGCTCTAATTACCATAAGCACAAAACAATCCAACTATTGGAAGTGCAGAAAGGTCGAGTTACCAAAATTTCACATGCTATGTTGATCTAGTTGAACTACCGGAAGTAATCGAGTTACCGGAAATTGGGACACACTATTCTAGTAGACACACCATTATGGAACTATTCACTTGTAGGTGCCTGTCAACAGTGTGACTGTCAGTTGAGATATTTTTGTTCCAAGTCAACTTAAATCAAGGTACGAGTTTTGTATGTATTCACTATATATGGATCCTCTATTATCCACATGGTTTTTGGTCCTAAACACAACATGTAGTTTACCTTTTTATAGAACATAACTATTAGTCATGATTTCATGGTGCTTTAGAAAAATTCCAAACAGGGATTTAAATCTTCCATTTATGCATAAGATAATATTATTGTAACGTTGTGATCTATTCTGATAGCAATATTTGGTTGGAAGATCCATGATTTTAGGATCAAGTATCTTAGATATGTCCAAGAAGAATTATTATATAGTTCAGCTAAAGCGACACTCAGGAGATTGTTAGAGAGGAAATAAGGATATTGATTTTTTTATAGCAGCAGTGTTCTGGAAGATTATTTAAACCTATATTCTGTAATATTTTCTAAGAATTAACGACAATTTCTTGTTAATGATTAGTTTCTAAGTTTTATTATCATGCAGTGCTAATAGCCAGCAAGGGCCCAGTGGGCCTGGGATGCAAATTTAGATAGTTTTGTAGATTTTATTTGATTTATTTCATACACAGTTATATTAGATATAAGTATTTACAGGTTCTATTCCTATCATTTTTAATTCATGTTTTATTTATTTCGATCCAATAGTTAATTTCTGCAATTTCCATATTCCTGTATTTTTTGTGTGAAGTGATTCTTAGGGCCCTACGTGGAGAGTTAACAATCCAAGGATCCACTGGGAGTTGCAAGATACCCCAGGAATTGAACCAATAGCTCTTCAATATTTTGGTTTTGTTCAATGAATTTACAACACATTGTGGTTTTACATAGTATTTTTTTATTAAGAACTAGTCGAGTCTCCTTCTGCATAGATTTTGTCAGTACCTCATCAATTTATGAACTCCCTATCGATAATTTAATGTATAACAATTTCAGAAATTAGATTTCCCATCATTTTTGGCATCATTGTCGGGGAGGTTCCAAGGAACTAGGTCTTACTTGGTTTGATGTTTGATTATATTTCCTTGCCTATAGTATCTAAGCATCCTAGAACATAGAGTGGTAGGAATTGTAAGATGAGAGGTAAGAACTTGTACGACCACTTTTGTGGGTTAGACTACCTCACTAGTTTTAGATGATGTTGTTATTGGTATTACATGAGCCAAGGAGGAATTTGACTCACGATGAACATGTAACTGGTGATAGCAAGCCTTAATAGTGTGAGGGTGCTTGAGTATGTGATAGATATTCTTTTGAATTTTATTTATTTTCGCATATTTTTCTTATTTCCTTACAAAATTTCCAGGGTGTGTAAGAATACCCAATGTACTAAATGATGTGTAAGACAAGGATTAGAAACCAGTAGGAATGATTCAAGAATGATCAATATTTTGTAGAATGTTACTCTAATAACTTTCTCAATCCCTAGCCACAGTTGGAAACATATTTGCATCTCAGGAGGAGAAAATCCTAACAACAATCAAGAACAAACCCGCATTATGGGAAGTAAAACAAGAGAAAAAAATCTGCAAGAAACATTTAGAAGAAGACACAAAATAAATCAAGCAACCATGGACCATAGTCGATGATGAGAAGCCCTTAGAGCCAAAGATCAATGAATTCTTTCCAGGTTTATCATCGGACCACTTGAGTATCCCAGAATGTGATGAGGATCAAATAGAGGAACCTGAGAAAGAGGAATTTATATCATTCTCGTCTTCATATATTTTATGCACCCAAGAGGCCAGTAAACAACTTATCAAAGATCCATGTGGGATAAAGGAGAACATGGAAATCAGCACTGATGAACAATCAACTAAATGCCATTATAGCTATATCGAGTACTGGTTCCAAACAATCATTAGGCTAGAGCACCACTTTGGTATATCAAACAAAGTAGTTGGTTCCTCATGCTCTAGTACACATTAAAGTTTATATTTCAAACCTCAATATGAATTTATTTTTACATATGTTACACTCATGGTTGTGTTTGAGTACTCCTACACTTGAGGAAGATCCTCCTTTCTTCAAGTAGAGTAAGGTAGGATAGTATAAAAAAAATAAAATAAAATAAAATTGTTGTAGTATTAATCATTTTTGAAGTTGTAACTCCTTAAGATTCAGTTGCTACAGATGGAGGCACATTTGCTACAACTTCTTTCGGATATGACATGTTGTAACTTCCTGTGGTTCCTTTTGCCACTACCCTCATTGGATTGACCACCATTGATTGTAGTTTGGGTCAACATCAAATTCTCATGTGGTAAGTCTTTTTAAGTAATTCACTCTTAATTCCTCATTATTTTTTAAAGTGACTATGATGATTGATTGGATGATACTTCTCCATGTCACTTTTCTGAGATCATCCACTGAGTTAGTTGGGGGGGAGTTTGTCACTTTTATTCTATGTACTTCTCGTCCACAAGCTTAAAATGATGTGGGAAATTTAGGGGTTATAACAAGGAATAATGTTACCACCAGGTGAATAAATCGTATAAGTTTGATTTCTCTCTAAGGCTATTATCCAATAAATATTTCCAAGTTCCTTTAAGGGGTATTGTTGAAAAACCTTCTATGGTGGACAATTCCTGTAGAACCTCAATAATGTTTTACAAGAAATATAGCATGATTGACTAGAGGGGAATTTTAGTTATTATCTGATATGCTTCATTTGATTATACATTAAATAGATTAGATTTAATACTATTATGAATGGTGTCGTCTATGGGATAAACTTGAATATTGAGTTATGTGCCTAACAAATATAAAATACTCTCGTACCACCTGACTTCCTTACACTGTAAACACTGGCAATGCATAGTATACATTATTTAAAATCTCTTGATATATATATATATATATATATATATATATATATTCTTCACATAAATAAAGAAAGAGAATAATAAAAGGAAGTATCAGGAAGTACAAGTAAACCTTTAGGGGTACTGAATAGGCCTGATGGCAGTGGGGCTATGCTTGTATGGTACCAAGGAAAACCTATCACGGTACTAAACAATCATGTTGGCAACAGGCTTATGCTAGGTAAGAGAGATGAAGAGCACACATTAGCACACATATAACTCACTTCAAGTGAAATCCGTAGGTCACATTCTGAAGAAATTATCATTAAATGTAAAGCTAAGAAGAATAAACCTCATATATCAACTTTCGTAAAATGGTGTTAAGATGGTCTGTGGGGTCTTGGTTAAACGGTGATGAGGCGGGCTGTTGTAGCACTCATCACAGGTTCAATTCCCTTCCCCGATCGGGGTGATGTATCTGGACATGTTATGAAAATGGAGTAAAAAAAAAAAAAAAAAAGAAGTGAAAAAATGTGAAAAATTGAAAGGTACTACCAAACTTACAAAAAAAAAAATGGTGTTAAGATCGTTCAAGTATTATGCTTTGAGGTTTTATCTTTTAGAAAATAAAGAATTCTTCATGGAAGTTGGACCATTATTATAGGTTATTTTACTTTTCTCATATAAGATGGCTTTTGTATACACTTGGAAAATGGTAAAAGTTTGAGAGACAAATATAGAGATAACTAGTTCATCCTGGGAATGTATCATTTTGTCAACATTTTTTCCCTATTTCACATCCTCTTCTTATACCATAACATTCAAGTCAACTTTATTTATAATAATGAGGTAATTGAAGTGATGAAATATTGACTAAGGCTTCTCATGAGGTGTTTTGTAGAAATTTTGATCACAAGGAAATTGTAAGAGGAGAAAATTTCTAGTATTTATCAGTGATCGGATAACTTTGGCAATAGAAAACCAATGACATGGAACCTATTATGTAGAATATTAAACCATTAATATCTAGCATTTGCATTGTGATCCAAAAAGAGATATGGAGTTTTCATTTACTTCTAGCATGAATTATTTCATGTGATCACACCCAGTATCAATATTCAATTCCAATAGTGTTGTGATATCTCAAAGGAAGAAAACAGCAGGTGATTGACCTCAATAAATTTGAAATAAAATTCAACAATTTTTTATGCGCCTACAAGTTTTCTACAACGACCACACAGTCCTGCAACTTGGTTGTAGGATCACTAAAGGGTTGCAGGACGATCTGTAGCATGCCATGTTTCAGTATTCCTTGAAAATCAAGATTTACACTGCAGTAATTAGGTTTATGACAAGGACTTAGAGATCCCAAGCACCTTTAATTTTCTCCACCTATACTTCCTAGGCCTTCAATAGTATCCTTCATCAGCTTTGGTCTCAATATCAACATAATAATCAACCTCAATAAATCAACATTTTATCACAACATTCAACTTTAGCACTTAGCACTTTGTCTTGGATCAACTTAATGGGACTAGTCCCTTCATCAGCATGCCTGGTAAAGTTAAAACTTGAGGTAAAAAAAAATCAGCATGAAAAAAATTATTTTTTTGAGAGTTTAGGAAATTATGATAATAATACTATGGTAAGCATTCATTTGTCTCTTTCCCTCTTGTTTTGACATTATCCAAGATGTTTCACCCCTCGTCATCTATACCATGATCCACTTCTCTTCTATTTATGAATTATACCAAACTTGCAATCATTTCCCTTGCTTGCACTTCGATTTTCCTCATGTGAAATAAAAATAGAATTCTTGGCAGCTAGATATTTTTAGGTTTTCCATTAGCAAATTATTTTCAGAGACACTTTTCATAGTATGTTTGCATGCAAATAAATCTGAAATAAAAACATTTGTGACATGGGTTTTATGCCCCATATAGAAATTGTGAAAACAATAACCAGTTTATTTGCATGAAAAAATGCAAAGATGCAAGTCTGTGGGAGATGTTGGGTTGTTGATTTTCTGTTCTTTTCGCCACTTAAAGAATTCCGTCTTGGTCATTTTACAGCACATTGTCACCCATTCCTTGCCCTCCTTACTAGGTTTCTCCAAGAATATTGAAGTAGTTAATTATTTTCCTTTTTCCTTTATTTTTAATGGATTAAAAATAATAGTGTTTGATTTATTTCTAATGATGGTTTTCCTAGCTTGTTTCCTATTATTTCTATGCATCCTCCAGGGTTATTAGGTGTCACTCTAATTACTAGAAGCAAAAAATAAGCCAACTACTGGAAGTGTAGAATGGTCAAGTTATCATAAGTGCACATGCTATGTGGATCCAGTTGAACTACCGGAAGCGATCGAGTTACCGAAAGTTGGGACACACTATTCCGATATACATACCATTTTGGTAGTTATGCACTTGTAGGTGCCCACCAACAGTGTGACTGTCTGTTGAGATATTTTCATGCCAAGTTAACATAATTCAAGATACTAGTTATTTATGTATTCACTATATATGGATCCTCTCTTATCCATGTGGTTGTTGGGCCCAAACACAGCATGAAATTTACATTTTTATAGCATATAATTTTTAATCATGATTTCGTGATGTTTTGGAAAAATTCCAAAAAGCGATTTAAATCTTCCATTTTTGCATAATGTAATATTATTGCAACGTTGTGATCTATTCTGGTAGCAGTTGTTGGCTAGAAGATCCATGATTTTAGGATCAAGGATCTTAGATATGTCCAAGAATAATTGTTATATAATTCAGCTAAATAGGAACTCGGGAGGTTGTTAGAGAGAAAAGAAGGATATTGATTTTTTTATAGCAGCAATATTCTGGAAGACTGACTAAACCAATATTCTATAATATTTTATGAGAATTAATGACAATTTATTGTTGTTGAATAGTTTATGAGTTTATTATCCTACAATGCTCCCAGCCAAGAAGGGCTCCCTATCTTGGGATGCACTTGCAAGGTTAGATAAGTTTGTAGTTGTTATTTGATTTATTTCATATACAGATACATCATATCTAAGTATTTGCAACTTCTATTTTTATAATTTTTAATTGATGTTTAATTTATTTTGATCCAATGGTTAATTTCTGCAATTTCTAGATTCTTGTATTTTTTTGTGAAGTGATTTTCAGGGCCTTGCGTGGAGAGTTAACAATCCATGGATCCACTGGGAGTTGTAATATGTGTCGGTACTCGAACCAATATCTCTCTAAGAGTTTGGTTTTCTCTCAATGATTTTTCAGAACAGTGCAGTTTTACTTAGTATTTTTTTTATTAAGAACTAGTCGAGTCTCCTACATATATTTTGCCGGTACCTCATCAGTTTATGAACTATTGATCGATAATTTAATGTACAACCATTTACACAATTAAATTTCCTGTCAAAGTGAATTTTTCATCTCTATCCAAGATAATATTCTTGGGAACTCCATGCAGTCTCACAATTTCCTTTATGAAAATTTGAGCCACGTCACTGACTAAATTTATATATTTAACAACTATTAAGTGAGCCACTTTTCTCAACTTGTCAACCACTACCATGATTACATCATGTTGTTTAGAATTATTTGGCATCCCTATAATGAAATCCATAGAAATCACCTCCCACTTTCATTCTGGAATGGGAATAAGGTGCAATAAGCCAGTTGGGTGCTTGCATTCAACCTTTACCTATTGGAATTCTAGGAATTTGGATATGAAATAAACCACCTCCCTTTTCAAGTCAGGCAAATAGTAAAAAATATTGATCATTGTAAAAGTCTTTTGATAACTCAAGTGACCGGAGTATGGCTTTGCATGAAACTCATTCGATATTAGCTTCTTTAGGTTGGCTTCATATGGAACATAGATTCTAGTTTTGAATCTAATCAACCCATTTTCTAAGAGGAAATATTCCTTGTCCTGATGACCCTCATACTCTTGCTACATTTTCTCCTTTATCTGTTGATATTTTTCATCTTGATACCCCACATTTTGATTTTTCTTCCAGATTTGTTACAGAGGAACTTATGGATGCTATATAGTTTGCTTGCACTCTCCTTCTAAGTGCATCCACCACTTTTTTCTCTTTGCCTTTAATGTATTTGATCTCAAAATAAAACTCGTTGAGTGTGGCCAGCCATTTATCTTGCCTTGCATTTAATTCGGGATGATCAATCAAATATTTTATCCCTCCATGATCAGTCATTAGAGTAAATTTTATATTGAAGAGGTAGTTACTTCGCATCTTCAATGCATGGATGATGGCAACCAATTCCAAATCATGAGTTACATAGTTTTTCTCGTGTTCATTAACTTTTGAGATTCATAACAAAACACTAGACCTTCCTACATCATAACTCCACTAAGTCCTTCCTTGCAAGCATATGTGTATACAATGCAATCCTTTTCAGGATTTGCTATCCTTAGCATTGGTGCATTATTTAATAATTTATTTAGTTGATTGAAGCTTGGAACACAATTAGTTGTCCATTCAAACTTATTCGCTTTATTTTACAATGCAGCAATTGGGTGGAAAATCTTGGAGAAATTCTTAATGAATCTCTTGTAGTAGTATGTTATTCCTATGAAGGACCTAACTTCAACACATTCTTAGGGGTTGGAAATTCCATTATGGACTTAACCTTTTGTGGATTAACTGCTACTCCCTCTTTTGAGATAATGTGTCCAAATAATGGATTTGTGATTAGAAGAAATCACATTAACTAAGCTTTTCATAAAGCTTATGCTCTCTTAGCAATTGTGGTATTACGGCCAAATTCTCCTCATGTTCCTCCTTTTTCTTTGAATAAACCAAAATGTCATCAAAAAAAACCACTACAAATATATCCAAGTAACCGTGCAACGCATTATTCATCAAGCACATGAAAATTCTAGGGGAATTAGTAAGCCCAAAGGGCACTAACACAAACTAATAATGACTATATCTTGTTCTAAAGTCTGTTTTATAGATATCCTCATCCTTAATGCACACCTAGTGATAGCCTAACCTCAAATCAATCCTGGAGAATATTATTTCTCCCCTCAACTAATCGAATAGATCATCAATTCTTGGCAAGGGATACCTATTCTTGATGATCGCCTTTTTCAATTGTCTATAGTCAATGCACAACATAATTGTGTTATATTTATTCACGAATGGAACCGGTGCTTCCCATGGAAACACACTTGGCCTCATGTATCCCTTGTCTAGCATCTCTTTGAGCTACAGCTTCAACTCAACTAATTCTAGAGTGATCGTTCTATATGGAGCCTTGGATGTTGGAGCTACTCCTAGCATTAATTCAATAGATAAATACACCTCTATGAGGAGGAAACACATGCATCTCCTCTAGAAAGAAATCTAAAAATTGTTTTAAAATAGGGTATTTCCTTATTGTTACACCAATTTTTGGTCATCTAACCTGTTACTATTAGAAGGACTAAAGTACACCATGTAAGACCAATTTTACCATAGTAAAATTGCTTTCATTATGAAAAATAACTTAATAACCCATAATTTATTAAGTTGTTTATGTTCTAAATAGGAAACCCCATGAGGAATAATTGAATAAATCCTTATTTGTTAGATTTTCCTTAAGGGATAATTAATTAAACAAATGTTTAATTAATATTCCTGGTCATATTTAACCCGAAACAAGAAAATTAATTAGATAAATCATCATTTATCTTATTATTTTCTAGGAATAATTATTTAAAACATTATTTAAATAATATTCCTTGTTAAATTTGAGTAAATCATTTATAAATAATTGAATAAATCACTATTTTTTTAATTATTACTCAGCCACATTATTAAAATAATAAATAAATCATTTATTTATTTAATATTTCTAAATAAAGGGATTTGACCAAATTCAAATTCCTTTTCCCTCCAACAAAAATAATAAAATATTCCATAAAAGTTGGATCTGGATTTGGTTAATAATATTTTAATTATGCACCAATATCTAGACTAACTCAATATTTTGTTATAAATAGAAGGGTTTTTCCATTCATTCACTACCTTTTGTTGCCTAAAGATCACTTTGGATCTATACTTTTGGTCTGACTTTGATCCTCTCATCATTTTCATGTTTTTATACTTTTTTCTTGTGAGCTCCCCAGTTGTTAGTGTGAATTCTAATCGCAAGCGTACAAAAAAATCTCACTTTAGCTGTGCATAAAAAATAGACCTAACATCAAATATGGTTGTCAATTTCCTTCAAATGATAATTTGATTGTCTTCGATGTTGACCGGTCAGAACATCCCCCCCTTTCTGCATCCCTTGCCTTCCAAATACCTTTCAAGATCGAGAATGCCAACATCTCGCATTGTATCATTGACGAGGGGGCATCCACCTGCGTGATGTCTACTTCTGTTTGGAAGTAGGTCGGATCACCCGAGTTAGCCCCTTCCACTATCACACTCCATGCATGGGATGGCCATTCTTCTCAACCCCTTGGCATGTTCTGCAATTGTCCTACTACTCTTGTGGGCAAGACTTTTTGTGTTGACATTGAAGTCATCGATATCCCCTTAAACTACAATATTCTATTGGGTCATAGCTACACTTATGCGATGTATGTTGTCCCATCTGTGGTTCACCATAAGATGTGCTTTCCTCATAACGGAAAGATAGTCACCATCGATCAGTTAACATATTACGAACTGAAGTCTCAGACCTCCCCTGATTCCATTATCTCTTCGGTGGCCAATAAACAAATAGTCGAACCTCCGACCAGTGTCTCACCCGAAGTCTATAAAGATTCCTCTTTGCTTGGTTCATTCCCTAGTCTCCCTCCTCCTATTTCTGACACTAGCTTGTCGAATGTTTTCATGATGCAATCGTCTCGGTCCAACCTCAAATGAACCGGTTCGACTAGTCAGCAGCCTCGCCCTCCGCAACCTAATCTTGGCACCTCAACTCAGCCTTCAAGACCTCCTCCTCTAGGCCCCTCATCTATAGCTGGTTTCCATGATCCTATCTATCCCCCTGGTATGGTTCCCCCTGGCCTTAACCATCTAATAGCTTTCTAGAGTGGCCATTACCCCTTCGGTAAGATATTGTTTCTTGCTCCCCCTCCTGGAGTATTTTTGGTACTTTTTATAGCTACCTTGTCTCTCCCTAACATGACCCTGGGGATCCCAGTCTGGTACATTGATCCCCTAGCCACTATCCCACCTAGTCAGCCCAAACCTTATACAGCTTTGACCCCAGTCCAACCAGTCGCCATGACCCCTCCCTTTTCTGCTGTGCCTCATCCACCTCAACAGGAACCTACTCCTGTTGTGAAGGCATCGGGTGAGGGGGGAAAATCCCATAAAAAGGCACCTAAGGACAAGGATGCCCAGAAAACCCTTTCTTCTCCTCAGCTTCCAAAGTGTACCCCTTCATGCACTTTGTGTGATGTTGTCGGTCATGCCACCCATACCTGTCATGAATTGCCTCGTCTCAATCCCATGGTCAACGAAGCATTTCCTGAGTCTGATATCCCAGAGGTCCATGTCACTTTACCCGAGTCAACCCTGAAACTCGAGTCTTTTCACACAAATCATCCTTGTGCTTTGTGTGGTTTCTATGGCCACTATACTCACCTTTTTCCCCACCTCGAAGACTACCGCACCTCCTTGGAAGCAGTCCACCAATTCGAGGCCAAGCGCAAAGAGTCCACCTCTCCCTTATTTGTGAGTTTTTCTTCGACAGGACCAGAGGACACATCTTCTCCCATTGACATTCCCCCTCCCGATGTCGAGATGACGGAGCCTTCGGTCACCATCCTCTACTTGTCATCATCTATGAGATCCATGGTGGAAGACCCCCTTGAGACTTCCCCTTATGTTTTGCCTGACCTCCCTTCAACGATCACCCTGGGCTCAACATCGGTGTATCCCTCATCTACTTGTTCTTCCGTCACCCTCTGTGACGATGCGCATGTGAACCTTTCTTTTCATGATGATGAGTCAGGTAGCTTTGTCGCGCCATGTGGTCTTCCTTCCACGAGTCATCCCATCTTCTATTGTGATGACAACATCATGGAAGCCTTTTCCACCCCTAACTTCATTTATCCAACCCATAAGAGGAATGGCACCATCCGTGTCTATGGTGAATTTGTTAAGCCCCTATATTAATAGTGTAGTCCCTTATTTTTATTAGTGTAACCCCCTTATTGTTATTATTGTACCCTTGTAACCCCCATTTTGTTATTATTGTGCCCCTAAATTATTATTGTTAGGTCGGCTAGGATTACATTGTGGCCCACTAGGATTACATTATGCCCACATGGACTCCTATATATAGAAAGGAGGTTTTGTAAATTGTATCATCCAATAATTGTTCATTTATGTAATGTATTGGAGGTTTCCCCCTCGAAGTGGCTTATTTCTAAGGCGTTGGTATCTTTTTTCTTCTATTTTTGGAGTTGGTTACACAACATTTGGTATCAGAGCTTTGAATTCTAGGGTTTCGCTGCTCCAAACAGGTCATCGTGGAATTTTCGCTATAACCTTTTTTCTATGAAGTTTCAGAAGCTGAAATTTTTAGGGTGCGAAGCTTAAATCCTGAGGAATATTTTCTAAAAATTTCAGAGCTTGGTTCGCAATATTTTCGGAGATATCATCTGTGGAAGTTAGGTCTTTTTTCAAGCTCCTAAACAGGTCATCGTGGAATTTTCGCTATAAACTTTTTTGTAAGAAGGTTCAGAATCTGAAATTCATATGGTGCGAAGTTGAAATCCTGAGGAAATTCTTCAAAAAATTTTAGATCTTGGTTCGCAATATTTTTGGAGATATGATATGTGGAAGGTAGTGCTTTTTCAGGCTCCTGAATTTCATCTCAAAGAGGTGATCGTGGGAAAAGTTCAATAACTCTCTCTCTGGGCAGTGGATTTGAGTGCCGTAAAAAGTGGTCACAAGTACACGGACTGTAGTTTCTTGGCTATCAATTTTAGAGACAAAGGATGAAACAGTGACACGTGGCAAGTCCTACAAGTTTTCTCTACTGAACCAGTCCAAAATTAGGTCATTGTGGGAGATTGGACACAACTTTGTCTTGGAGAATCCAAATTAGATCAGACCTGTGGCATTTGAAAGAAGCTTCAGAGGGCTACTACAGGGCTGAATTTCAGATATCGAAGATTTTCAATTACAGAGATAATTCAATTTCAATATCGAGCTCCTCAAAGCAAGAAAAAGGTGTGTATTGTTTTTTCCGAATTGCATAAGTCTTGTTTGAAGAATCAAGTTGAATTGATTCCAAGGGCATATTGAAGAATTTTTGTCAGTAATGGGTTCTATTATGCCTCCAAAAAATAATTCCATACCCATTAAGCCCTCATAAAGCTATACTATGACGCATGAGGAGGAAGAATTGCAATATGAGATATCAAAATTACGGTACCAAGTGCAACAAATTTCGATCTTACGAAGAGAAACCGAAGATGACATAGATGGTTTAAAAGCAAAAATGGAGGCTAATTTGGATGGTTTGAAGGATCAAATAAAATCTATTATGGATGATAAAGTAGTGGAATATCACAATGAGCATCAACAACAACCTGAGTACAAACTACCCCCAAGGCAGTTCCCCCACACCGTCCCCTTTTCAGTGCGCAAGGGGTAGAAGTTCTACCCATAACACTCCCTCTAGCAGTGCTTGTTTGATTTCTGCCTTGCGTTCAGGTGGCCAGCATTTTCCATCATCCTCTCATTTATTGTCTTGTGACACCTTTCAGATAGACCCCCCCATCCACACCATATATCGTTTATGTCGATGGTGCAAGTCGCTACTCCCGAAATCTAGCCTCGGCAGCCTAGGCCATTTTCACCCCGTTGCATTCGCTTGTCCTCTTTAACAACGTATGCATTGGTACTGCCACCAATAACCAGGCCGAATATGATGCAGTGATAGGTTTATTAGCCGATGCCCTTTACCATCGCATCCTTCACCTTCATGTTCGTTTAGATTCTTTGTTGCTTGTCATGCAATTGAATGGTGTTTATTGTGTGCATAATATTGTCCTTTTTAGAATATATTTATGAGTGAAGCTTTTGATGCATGAATTTGAAATCATTACATTCAGTCATGTACCTAGAGCACAAAATCACTAGGTAGATAGAATTGCAAACAATATTCTAGATTGGCATTTATCACACGCATTTAACACAAGACAATAACAATAAACCATAAAAAGATGCATATCCATAATATGTGTCATTCAAAATGTGTTAGAGTCCATAAACTCTGATGCATATTACATGCCCATAGCATGTTTCAAAAAATAAAAACTAGGGGCACCTCATGCCCTTACATCTAATCACTATCTAGAGGATTCTGGGCCAATGGCTTTGCTCCTGCAGCTCATAGATTGTGCATCCCCTGTTTGGCCATCGCCATGCACCGCATGACTTCTCGCCACTCCGAGGGTAGACCAATACATGGCTTTGTGTACTATTCATCAAGGTCTTTCCAGCCGTGCTCTGAAACACCAGCCAACAGCCTCTTACATCTATGACGGATATCCTCCAGGAGGGCCACTGCATCCTCATTTTGTGGTCCCCTCAATCCACTAAGTGTTGCAACCCCTTATACTACAGGTCGTCCCATATACCTAACCGGTTTCACCAGTGCTATATCTTCATACCAAAGGTGAATGAATCAATACCTCATACAATATTCTGAAACTTTAAAATGTAAAAGATAAGAAACTTTTCACTTACCATCTGGCCCCCGTGCTCGCCCTGGCGGAAGTGGAAAGTTCGGGTCCCCATGATAGTTCATCCCACTATAGGGATAGTCGTCTATGTACATTGGCATCTAATCCCAATGCACAAAGAACTCGGGTCAGAACACCTGTCTGAATGCCCCACCTCCCCCTCTACACAGTAGCCGCCCCTAGTGGTACATCCTAGGCTCTCGCGAGCCCCCATCCTGGATCTGTATACGAGGCCAAAGTGTCAGGATCTTCTCAAAGAAGAGCGAGCAAAGCACTGTGCCATATGCACAGTCATGGTTCACCTGCCGCTTGCATAGCGAAAATTATATTTTCAATGAAGACAGCATCATTTAGGCCCACCCATAGTAGGTCCCACTCAACACTCCCTCAACCAGCATCATCTAACCCCCAGTGATGTGGTGGAGCACCTGGTTGCCCAGGATCTGCAACACTGTTTTCGCCACAACACGAGTCTCTATCCTCTCTAGATCTCTAATCGGTATCTGTGTCCCTTTCACATGGACAGCCGATCAATAATGGCACTCTACAAACTCCATGATGTTCCACCCTTGCAGTAACACTGGCTATGTGTTTCCCACCATCCCAAGTGGCGGGAGACCGATCAAGAAATATATCTCTTGGACAGTCATCTCAATCTGGTGCCCCTGCACTATTAAGATCTCATGATCTGGATCCCAATAGCTGAAAATTCAGGCCAACAAGGGCTCTCCTGCTCTCATCAAAGGGTCCTCCACAAATGTTAGGACCCCAAACCTGGCCAATGTACCACGGAGTACTTGATCCTCCTGGATCTCAGAACGTAATGTGTCTAGGTCTCTCTCTCTCTAGTTGATCCTCAACTCTGCCATATTTGCACAAAACCACCATGTTTTTTAGTGTACAAAAAGGAAAGACTGCATCATAACCACAAAATCCCATCTCTTAGCCGAAAAACAGCACTAAAAAACCCTTTCCCTGACAGGTCTCACTTTTCTGGCCATTACTGGGATAGGTCACATTTTTCTGCCCAATACCTGCTACCCAAGTCACAAAAAAGGCCCCAAAAAGTGCGATACAGTCGTGAAGAGGAGCAGGGGTCTGTTCTTGAGCTCTGGGTTCCTACACTGAAATTTTAATCCATCGAATTGAAAGAGTATGGTTAGGACTCTTACTTGCAAGTGAAGGATCTCTATTCCAACGGTTGTTTTTTCCACTATGGTCGCCACAAGATTTAGGGCCTTTTCTCCTCTCTACATTCACCACAGCTACACTTACAAATGAATCAAATTGGAGGGAAAATGCCTTATTAAAAGAGAAACCACAGATTTTTCTTTTTCCAGCTGCGACCAAACCATAGCTCAGTTTGACAAACTGTTAGAACCATTGTAAAGCTCTCAACGAGCTCTCAAAGGGTATCCTTTCGCTTTTAGTGATTTGATACTTCACCTCGACACATTTTTTCCAAGAAGGGTCACTTCACCGCTTCTCAAAATCAAATTTCTTCATCGTGTGTAACCATCTTATACTCAGGTTTTGATGGTCCCCACCGGGCCTGTTCTGTGTGGCAGCATCATCGCGTCACCCTTGTTTAGAGCATCCGAGTCAAGTCATCATCACATCCATGGAGTCTGTCCTGAGTCCCTTTGAATCCCACCATAGTCCTCCATCCTTCATTGCTTTGTTCCTCTCTCGTGTCACACATTTAGGCCTCCAGTCATACTATCCCCTATCCCCTCCAGAGTCAAGTCAGTAGCTGCCAGGTCATCCATGCCCTTTATGCTCTAATAAGGGAAGTCATCAGCCTGCTACTCAGTACCCCCCATTCCACCATCATCCTTGGTGTCAGTCTATCTGTCTCTCTACTATTATCCCTCGTGCCTTAGTTGAGGATTCCTTATTGCCTCACATATGGCGGACCTCCTTTTGTCAACATCAGCTTATTCATTCCAGAAGACAGGTCTAGAGGGCGGTGTACCTTGGTTCCAGATTCCACTCTTGTTCGATGCCTCAGATCAGGCAAAGGGACCCTTTATTTCCCTTTGACTTGATTGTTTCTCAGTTCCAACTCCTTATGGTATGATCAAGATATGTATACTCGATGGTTCAGTGGTGCAGCAGATTGTACCAGTGATTCCCAAGTGTGTGTGAGATGTTTCAGACCTCCTGCGGGGGTGGCCCTTCAGGTAGCGCCCCCACATAACTGGATGCCCTCTCTACTATAGCCTTGGATGCAACTCTATAGATTGGATGGTTCCAACCTTAGTCGCTTGCAACACCTTTTTAGTTTACAAGTACCATTCAGATTTTGAGAGCCTTTTCCTGTTTTACAGGGCCTCTTTGGTTGTACTTATATCTCATGTACTCAGATATTATTGTATAAGTCCTGGCTGTTGTCCCAAGCACAGTATGTATGTGGGATCCATTATCATGTTTTGTATCTAGCCCATGTTTATGCCAGCATGTACTATATAGTTCAGTCTCATGTTTACTGGATACGCCATTATTATTTGTACTTTGATATCTCGGCGGGCATAGGTATGCCTCCCCCACATCATGTAGAATAGGTACTCACTCATAAAAGAGACTTGTCACACCTGTAAGTCTCGCCTACTCAAGGTCTTGTCCTCTCTCGTTTCAGTCCGCCTTATTTTCTCTCTCTCTGACTCCCCTTCGGTGTCTAGTGATTGAGTTCTTACAACGTACTTCGGTCATACGATTAGCTCCTAACGCTCGCACGCTAGGGGGAAATCTGTTACACCAATTTTTGGTCATCTAACCTGTTACTATTAGATGGACTAAAGTACACCATGTAAGGCCAATTTTACTATAGTAAAATTGCTTTCACTATGAAAAATAACTTAATAACCCATAATTTATTAAGTTGTTTCTGGTACAAACATGAAACCCCATGAGGAATAATTGAATAAATCCTTATTTGTTTTATTTTCGTTAAGGGATAATTAATTAAACCAATGTTTAATTAATATTCCTGGTCATATTTAACCCAAAACAGGAAAATTAATTAGATAAATCATCATTTATCTTATTATTTTCTAGGAATAATTATTTAAAACATTATTTAAATAATATTCCTTGTTAAATTTGAGTAAATCATTTATAAATAATTGAATAAATCAATATTTATTTAATTATTACTCAACCACATTCTTAAAATAATAAATAAATCATTTATTTATTTATTATTTCTAAATAAATGGATTTGACCAAATTCAAATTCCTTTTCCCTCCAACAAAAATAATAAAATATTCCATAAAAGTTGGATCTAGATTTGGTTAAAAAATTTTAATTATGCACCAATATCTAGACTAACTCAATATTTTGTTATAAATAGAAAAGTTTTTCCTATCATTCACTAACTTTTGTTGCCTAAAGATAACTCTAGACCTATACTTTTGGTTTGACTTTGACCCTCTCATCATTGTCATATTTTTCTAATTTTTTCTTGTGAGCTCCCTTTGAGTTCCATTTTGTCTGGGTTTTCTGCACCAACAAGAGAGAGAGATCTTAGATCTGAAGTGCTGAGGACATACAAGAACCCATCCCATTGAGGGGGACTGGTAACATATTTCTATGTTCCCTTCCCAGGTGTCATAATACAAAAAATTCTTTAAAATTCTTGTCTTGTCCATTGGATGCATGGAGAAACTCTTGCTTATTTTTTGTTTAATGTCTTTAACTCCATAGATATGGATTTTTTTAGCATTAATTCTGATCACTAACTGCAGATCTAAGGAAATTGACAATCATCTTTGATGTTATGGTTGTTTTTTATGCAGAGCTAAAGTGAGATTTTTTCATATGCTTGCGATTAGAATTCACACTAACACTTATAGCATCACTGTGGTCATTATCAGCTCTACAGTTACCTTTAGCACTGTTATATATTTGCACAACAAATAAAATACATCCCTTTATGTGGTTTCTCTTGTTTTTCATAGCCAAAATTAATCTCATAGAAGTAGGTTTCAATTTTCCCCACAATATTATATGCTCTACAACTTCATCAAGCCATTCGATGGTCTTTTCAAAACAATCAACCTCGGTGTGGTGTGTATACAACTATTCCATACCCAACAGTGTCTCATATATCTTGAGTGGCAGTGCAATAAAATTGGTGAAAATTGGCATGTCATTTAGCTCAATTAGGCATGACTATAATATGTACTCCACTCTCCTTCTCATCCCCATGGTCAGTTGAACTAGCCAAGGCTTATTATGTGTTTCCTTTTTCAATACACATTTTTCAACAATGGAAGGACTGATGTAACAGAAATTTGAACCAGGGTTAATAAAAAATAAAAAAAATTGGTCACAAAGCATACCTTCCATTTATATAATCGTTTCCTGGTGATTAGCTTGATGATTATCCACTGTTGCATAAATTTTGGGTATATTTTATGCCACGTCTTTTATTGTATTTTCTTCCTGCGCACTGTATAATCTTGGGACAATGTGTTTTTTTTGTGGGAAATCCTTCCTTAAGTAATTCCCTCCACAATTCCAACACTTATATGGACCCTTTTCATAACTCTTGGCTTCTTCATGATTAGAGTGGCCTCTAATATCAGTGTTGGACCTTTGTTGATGTTCTTAATTAACAAAGGTCGCACTCACTCCCTTGGTTTCCTTTTTCCTCTTTCCTTTGAACTTTGAAATGCCTTTGAATTTCCAATATTATTATATTCAGGCATATGCCTAGACTTCTCATAGCATTGCTTCAGTTTTCGAATTGCATCCTCTAATGTCTTGGGTTCATCTAACTCAATTCTAACCTTGAAGGATTGTGGTAGTCTATTTACATACCTTTGAACCTTTTTTTTATTCCTTAAGGTAGGGAACATATCTTAGCAGCTCTAAGAATTTAGTGGTATACTCCCCATCTGAAATTTGTCCCAATCTGAACTCATAGAAATCCTTAGCCTTGTTGTTGAAGTATCTGTCAGATAGATACTTATCCCTGAAATATTCCTCAAATTCCTTCTAAGACAACTCCTTTTCTTTTATTCCCTTTACATTTTTCAAATATTCCCACCAGATATCAGCCTTTCCTTTTATGTTGAAAGTAGATACCTTCACTTTCATGTTCTCAGAGTAGTTATGAATCTTAAAGAAATTCTTCATCCCAAGGAGCCATGCCTCAACATCTTCTAATTTCTTAATTTCACCATCAAATGTAGTAGTATTGGTCTTCTTAAACTCCTCTGATACATACTCTCTCATCCTTCTTTTCCCAAGATGGAGAAGATAGAGACGACAATGATGTTGCCTCCTGTGAATGTTCTCATATTGATGTTCATGGGTACCTAAATATTTTTCAGGAGTACTTAGTAGAGTGCCTCCTTTCACAGTGTTTTCACTTGACATCCTGTGCATGTTTCTATATTTACTCTCATTTTCCTTGTTATTTCTTTCTTCTTTTCCCAAAGTAATCTTCATTTCTCTATGACCAGTCCCCAACTCATGCTACTTTTGCCTTTGTAAGTCTAGCGGGCTTTGCAGTATGACTACATTTACTTCTACTTTTTTTCTTGTACTCTCACAAGTATTTCATTGTTAGCCTTACAACTCCTCATTTCAACTCTCAAGCACCTCAATGTGTCCATCCAATCAAGAGATTTTTCCTCCCCTCGTTGTGCAACTGACCTTTCCTCTTAAATTGTCCTTTCTTCCTCATATCCATGTTGTGATTGGTCATAACTATATTGTACCATCGTGTTATTCATGCCTTGGTCCTTCGGTTCTATACTATACCATCCTTTGATGTTCATGTAGTCTTTAACCTTCATTTGTTGTCGAGCACACACATAACTGTTATATTTTAACAAGTCTCAAATGCATAATAAACATTATCACCTTGGCTTGTTGTTGGAAATTTGGTGGTATGAGACTAGCTAAAACAATTCATTTCAAGTTAGCACATTTATCTCAATGAGATCATGCTAAATAATCCATATTATGCTACATGCATACATCACAACCAATACATAAAATGGTTCATACAATAAATCCACACAACAATTAGGTTTGTAGCACTTATCATAAGGCTTTAAGGCCTCACTTGCTCTCCAAAGGTCCAATGTTGAACCATCGCTTTGTTAATTCTACGATAGAACCCATCTGGTCCAAGTGTGAACCTGGAAGCTCTTATACCACCCTGTAACATACCCCCTACTATCCCTAGCCCCTACTAAGGGTAGAAGGAGGTAGTTACTAAGTTGAACTGACCTCCAAAGTTCAGACATGGAAATGGGGTCTAAATTTTTTAACCTTGTTCAACTTTTTCCAAACTTAAGATGGATAACATCTTTTTATTTGTCTCTTCGATACCTTTCCAACGATATAAAATTTACTTCAATACAACTCCCAAATCAAAAGATATGGCCAATCAAAATTTGGCCAATCAAGTAGTGCCATGTCATCTACCATGTGGTGCCCACATGGTCCTTGCATGGCTATCCAAGTCATATGCCACTTCATGTTAAGTTGAAGCTATCGACCCACCCATACCAGGTCATGTATACCCCCATTTTTATGGTCCATACGACCAACCTGTTGGAAATATTGTCATTGATGGAAAAGGTAAAGACAGGAGCATCACCTAAACTATTCACAAGGCATGAGACATGAAGAAGAGGCAGTTTTAGAGGAGCTTCAGGAACATATGAGTTATGGATGAATGGTAGCAGATTTCTGTACAACCAAGTAGATAGTGAAAATTTCTGTACAACCAAGTTGAAAATTGGAAGAGTTCCCTGCTCAGACGTAGTAAGAAGTTGAGTTCACGTCCACGGTTAAGGTGTTTATGGTGATTATCGAAGCACAGATAGGCCGGAAAGGAATCCCATTCCTAGATCAACCATGGTGGTGAGAGTTGAACTGGAGGCTGATCATTCGGGGTGACAGAACCTTGGGAGCACAGAGAAATAGAATTGTGCGGTATACATTTGATAGAACCCTGGTACATAATATAGGCAACGGAACCCGGAATATGAATAAACAGAAACATATAAGAAACATTGAAGCAGAGTCGAATCATAATAATAATACATTGAAAAGTGAACGATTTTTTTAATAAAGGCGAACCAGAATCTGGAGCGTAGGAGGAAGTGGAACCACGACCAGATGAACAGTGAATGCGGATTTCCAAAAACCACCCTGCCATTTCGCATCGCTTTTCCGGAGCAGGTGATATTTTCTGAATTGGAGCGATTCCATACAGGAATCGACACGTGGCAAGGGACCCGTTTCAAAACCGCCCTTTAAAGTGCGCCTTCGCGCGTTATACATCGACTGAAGACATCGAGCGAAATTGATACACACCATTGATCTGAAGGCTCGATATCCGACGGCGATCATTCGCAGAACTTGCTCGAAGTTTAGCTAAGGTGTGCGGAGGTTAAGCCAGGTACGGATGCGTTCGTTTGATTGAATTGCAGGCCCCGGCGAAGTCATATATATATGAATTTGGTTTATTAATGTTATTCGACGCTTTATGAGGTCCGAGGGAATATATACAAAAATATTTCATATAATGTTTAAATTGCCAAGTGGGTACCATATGAATTGAGATTTATATGTGTAGTTAAAAGACCGAAGGTTTAATACGCATAGCGTGGAAGCCTTATTATTTGGGTTTACTACATGTGTTGACAGAGGGTTAAATTATATGGTTCAATAGTCAACTATTATGTTGCGTATGAGGGTTGTAATGCGAAGTTAGCGCATATGTCCATATAAGAGATTGTCGGATTTGTAACTATAGAGGAGTATGAAATTAATATCTAAATTCTCTGAATTAAGATATTAAAATAGCCCAACCTTATTTGTTTGAAATTGCCAGCGTGGAATAGGACAAGTGTGAGATTGCCGGATGTGGAAATGATTGGGCATGAAACTTGAATGTAGTTATGGAAAAGGAAAAAGAAGAGGAGAGCATGCAGAGATACACAGAGATTACAGGTTTGACAAGAATATGTACAGGAATGAGTTGGACTGGTGAATAAGCACAGAAAATAGGGAATATGCAGATGACAGTGAACAAAGTGTATGCAGAACAGGTTCTTAACACCAGCAAGAAAAGACAAATTCAGTAAAGCCAAAATCCAGAAAAGGAGCTGAGTGAATTTGAAATATGTAATTAAAAATGTGAATGTAAATGTTTTAATTATTTTTATTGTTTGTGATGCAAAGGCAAGTATCCTAAGGAAAAGACAAAATCCCACTGTAGCATGAAATTTTGTACAAATTATTATGATTTTAAATTGAGTTGGATAAAGAAATGAGGAGGCAGAAGACCAAGGGGTATGACCATCCATTTCGAATTCATAGAGGAATACAAACAGTCATGTGAGAATTTCTATATATAATAGCAATTTTGACAAGCTCAAGGGTGTGTGAGAGAGAGAGAAAATATAGAGAATGCATAATATAGAAGAATAAAGTAGAGAAGATTAAGAGAAGAAAGAGAAGCTACAGAACAGAGCTGATATCAAAGCTAAATCAGCAAACATTCAGTTTGTTAAATTGAGGAAGTTGGAGCTTCCCTATCAAGTAGCAGCTTGATAGCTGTCAGTTGTAGCTGACTGAGGTTGAAGCCTCCTGTAGGTTGGTGCCTGCAGAAAATTGAAGGGAGTCGGAGCTTCCTTGCAAGTTGTAGCTTGCAAAATTGAGGTAGGAACCACCTGTAGGTTGGTTCCTGTAGAAAAACTTTGGTGAGAGGGAGTTGGAGCTTGCCTTTGCATCACAACAATAATAAGATGTGGTTTTCTCCCTTTATGGGTTTCCACTTATATCTGGTGTCTCTGTGCATGATATTTATGTATTGATCTGATATGTATAATCTGCTTAATACCTGCTGCTCTTATATTAAGTTTAGTGCTATATTATACTAACAATTACTGCTTACATTCAAAGATTACTCTCACATTAAATTGGATATGAAATGAAGGTGTAAATAAGTTTAATGAAAAGTTTTAAAAGATCAGGAATGTGTTAAACTGATTCACCCCCCCCCCTCACAGTTTAATTAAAGGTTCAACAATTGGTAACAGAGCAAGTTCCTTTGTACAAGTCTAACAACCTGAAGTGAGATCCTAGGTTCCCAAGATGGCTACAGGAAGAAGGGGATGCTCAAACTGGGTCAAAAGCCTCTTTCTTCACCGGTGAAATTTAGCCTTTCGGAAAACCGTAATGAGGACATACACATACTGTGATGCAGAAGTTTGGGCCGTCGTGGAATTGGGACAGTGCCCCCGAAACAGGAACTCTAGCCGTAAAAGACTCAAAAAGCGCATTTTGTGGCTAATGCAAAGCTACAATGCCATTCTCGAATGGATTATGTGAAGCAAGATGATAAAGTAATAAAGACACCGGCCAAAAAATATGGGACATTTTGAGAACATACATCTGTATAATTCGTAAGTAAAAAATCGCCAAACTTCAAGTATATAAAGCTCAGTTTGAAAATTTAAAAATAATGATGATGAAGACATTGCCAACTTCTTCTTAAGGGTTGCAGAAATTGTTAATAATATGAAAGCTCTTGGAGAAACCATACAAGAATGTGTAATTGTGCAAAAGATTCTAAGATCTCTTCCATCCAGGTTTAATCCAAAGGTGTCTGCAATAGAAGAAACAGCTGATTGAGAGACCTTGACCATGAACCAGCTACTTGGAAATCTAACAGCCTATGAAATGATGCTCCCACAGAAAAAGCCAAGTACGAGGGAAGCAGCCTTCAAAACAGAAAAGAAGAAAGAAGAAGAGGGAGACATATGCTCTTGCTCAGATGAAGAAGAGGCAAAGTTTGTCAAGAAATTGGATAGAGGCTCAGGTAAATACAAAGGTAAACTCCCCTTCAAATGCTTTAACTATGGAAGAGTGGGACACTATGCTGCTAAGTGTCCTCACAAGAAAATAAGGAATCAGGTTCAAGAGTCATAAAAAAATAAATCAAAGAACTGGCAAAAAGGAAAGAAGTTTAGCAGAAAATCCTTCTATGCTCAACAAGACAGCAGTACATCTGAAGATTCAGATGAACCATCAAGTGAAGAAGGAACCTCCGAATTCTTATTGATGGCCATATAAGATCTTGAAGGACTCCTGCTAGAAGATGAATAAGAAGAAGAGGAAGTCGACCTTGAGGGGGAGCTGAGAAGTGCTCTGGAAGAGATTGACAGACTCAAACTGAAGTGCATAAAACAAAAGGACATTCTTCTTAAGTATGCAAAAGAAGAACGAAATTCAGAAGTCTGCATGCAGCTAAAGGTAGAGCTTGAAGAAGCCAAGAAGATAGAAGACATGTTACTTCAGCAAATCAAGGATAAAAACCGAGAACAAGAGAAACTGGAAGAAGAAGTAGTATGTCTCAGGAAGAAACTAGAAAATGCTCAAAGGACAGTGCTTATAAACTCTTCTCAAACAAGCTCTAGTAAGTTGAATGAAATTATGGTTTCTCAAAGATCCCCAATGATAAAAACAGGAATAGGCTATGAAGGAGAATCGAGTAAAGGCAAAGAAAAGGAAAAAAAAAAAATTATTTTTGTAAAAGCTAAGAAGAATGATGAAGTAGCTCAAACAATTCCTACAAAAGAAGAAATCTGCAATAAGGAAGACAGAGATCAGAAGAAACCACTAGTAGCAAAGAATGTAATAAATACTCAGACCCCTGAATATGTAAAATTTGGAAGCCATCAAAGGAGATTCTTCCCTCCAATGAAGAATGCCACATGTTATGTCTGCCACAAGCTGGGACACATTGCTGCATATTTTCATGCAAGGAGGAGTGATTTAAACCATCAAAAGATGCAAACATTGAAGAGACAACCTTACATCAGGTATGCAAATAATTTATACGGTTATTGTTTTTATTGTAAGGAATTTGGCCATAGAATTATTGAATGTAGAAAGTATGGACAAAGATTGATGTTCAATACCTCAAGGAGGTTTTTGAGTCAAAGAAATTTTTTGCATACTCACAATTCTGCAAAAACTATGATCAAATGTTGTATATGCAATCAAATTGGACATATGCCTTCCAAGTGTTCTCTAAGAAGATATAATTCATCACCTCACAAAAGATACCCAACAAAAGGGGGCCTCCAGTGGATAAAGAAGGTGAATAAATGTGACTTGGCCTTAACTGCTCAAGATTTAAAGAGTCAATGGTATTTGGACAGTGGCTGCTCTAAACACATGACAGGAGACAAAATCAAGTTTATAACTCTTGATGAAAAGAAATCAGGCAATGTTACCTTTGGCAATGATAAATCAGGAAAAATAAAAGGAAAAGGCTCAGTCAACATAGACAATGGCTGAGGAAAGGCCCAAGATGTACTATTTGTAGATGGGCTGAAAGAAAATTTACTGAGTGTTAGTCAGATGTGTGACAAAGGCTGTGAAGTTCTCTTTAGAGCACAAGATTGTGAATTCAGATCAAGCACAACTGGAAAGACTCTGCTCAAAGGTGTCCAAACAGAGAGTAATGTGTACATAGTGAAAGAGGAGGATGAAGCCTGCCATCTAAGCAAACTTGAGGAGTCATGGTTATGGCATAGGAGATTGGGACATCTCAGCTTCGACCATATCATCAGACTGAGCAAGAAGAAAGCTGTCAGAGATATGCCAGAAATAAAAAGACCTTCAAATACCATATGCAAATCTTGTCAATTGGGGAAACAGACTCGCACATCCTTTAAATCTAAAGATGAGCTATCAACAAGAAGACCACTCCAGCTTGTGCACATGGATCTGTGTGGACCTGCAAGAACTAAAACACCAAGTGGAGAATCCTACTTCATGTTGATAATAGATGATTTCTCCAAAATGACATGGGTTGCTTTTCTCAAGAACAAATCAGAAGCACTGGAAAAGTTTAAGATATTCAAAGCATTAGTAGAAAATCAAACTGGATGCAAGCTAAAATGTATCAGATCAGATAGAGGAGGAGAATTCACAGATTATGACTTTGCAGACCTATGTAATGAACATGGAATAAAGCAACAATTTACCATTGCAGGGACACCTCAGCAGAATGGAGTAGCAGAGAGACAAAATAGATCTGTACAACAAATGGCTAGAGCTATGATGCAAGAGAGTAACATTACTCAAACCTTTTGGGAAGAAGCTGTACACACAGCAGTACATATTCTAAACAAAGCTCATTTAAGACCTAACAGTGACAAGACACCTTATGAGCTATGGCATGGTAAACCTGCATCAATCAAGCACTTTAGAGTCTTTGGCAGCAAGTGCTACATAAATAATAATGATGAAAATCTAGGGAAGTTTGATGCAAGAGCAGATGAAGGAATACTCTTAGGATATGCATCCAAGAGTAAAGGATACAGATGCTACAACAAGACTCTTCGAAAAATTGTAGAAAGTATTGATGTAAGATTTGATGAAGAACTTCCAAATAAGACAAGAGATATAGATTGCAGCAGCCATCCTGAAAATCATGAAGAAGAGGACCAAGATGATGAAGAAACAAGAAAAACATCAGAAAATGCTGAACTGAACTCAAAAACCCCCTCAAGATACACTCAAAAGAACCATCCAGAAGATCAAATCATAGGAGACAAGAGTGTAGGAGTCCAAACAAGAAGGCAGCTAACAGAACAAACTGAAGAGGTATACATAGCCATGCTATCACAAATAGAGCCAAAGAAATTTGAAGAAGCCAGCAAGGACAAATCTTGGGTAAATGCAATGAATGAAGAATTGGACCAAATTGAAAAGAACAATACCTGGGAACTAGTTCCTAGACCCACTGAGAAAAATGTCATAGGCTCAAAATGGGTATTCAAAAATAAAATGAATGAAGAAGGTCAAGTAATCAGGAATAAAGCCAGACTTGTCTGCAAAGGATACTCACAAATTGAAGGACTTGATTATGAAGAAACATTTTCCCCTGTAGCCAGAATGGAAGCTATCAGAATGTTCCTGGCATTTGCATGCTACCAAGATTTCAAGGTATATCAAATGGACGTAAAATCTGCTTTTCTTAATGGAGATCTAGAAGAAGAAGTGTACATGGAACAACTAGAAGGTTTCTCATTGACAGACAAAAAGGACTATGTATGCAGACTGAAGAAGGCCCTATATGGACTGAAACAGGCTCCTCGTGCTTGGTACTCAAGACTGGATAAATATTTGCAAAAACAGGGTTTTAAGAGAGGTGGAGTAGACATCAATCTATACATAAAAGCCCATGAAAATGAACTCTTGATTGTTGTGGTGTATGTTGATGACATTATGTTTGGAAGCAACAAAGATGGACTAGCAAAAGGGTTTACTGATGAGATGAAAACAGAATTTGAAATGTCTATGATTGGAGAGCTCAGTTTCTACTTGGGGCTGCAAATTCAACAGAAGAACATAGGCACCTTCATCTCTCAGGAAAAATATTTAAAAGAAATGCTGAAAAAATTCAAAATGGAGGACTGAAAACCTGTGTCAACTCCCATGACCACAGGTTGCAAGCTGTGTGCTGATGATGGGTCTGCTGATATAGACCAAAAACTCTACAGATCCATGATTGGAAGTCTATTGTATCTGACTGCATCAAGACCAAACATCATGCTAGCAGTAGGACTAGTGGCTAGATATCAAGCAGCACCTAAACAAAATCACCTTCTTGCAGTCAAAAGAATATTCAAATATCTACAAGGAACAACACAGTATGGACTTTGGTATCCTAAAAGCAAAAATTTCACCTTATCAGCATTCACAGATGCAGATTGGGCCAGCTGTGTGGATGACAGGAAAAGTACAAGTGGAGGTGTTTTCTATCTGGGGGAAAGTCTGGTGGCATGGTTAAGCAAGAAACAAAAATCCATCTCTCTGTCTACAGCTGAAGCAGAATATGTAGCAGCAGCAGCATGTTGTACACAAGTCATGTGGATGAAGCAAACTCTTAGAGACATGAAGATAAGCATTAATGAACCTATCTCAATCAAATGTGATAATACAAGTGCGATAAGTATATCTAAAAATCCTGTGCTTCATTCAAAAACCAAACATATTCCAATCAAGTATCATTTTCTCCGAGAACAAGTAGCTCAGAAAACAGTAAAACTAGAGTATGTACCAACAAAAGAACAGATAGCAGATATATTTACCAAACCACTTGCAAGAGAACCATTCGAATATTTAAGAGATAGACTAGGGGTAGTATCTGTTGATGCTACTCTCTGAGATAAAGAGAAAGCACAGGTTCTGGGGGAGAACAAAAACGAAAATATCAGTTCAGGGGGAGATCAGCCAACAGGGAAAGTATAATACAGGTCCTCAGGATCAAAGGATTAAGGCAAAAGAACACCAAGTGTATATTCAAGATCGATAATCTTCAAAGTGTTCTCTCAACAAGTCTTATATATCAGTCTGGAGCAGCATGGTACAAAGTCAGTAGAAGAGGGCCTAAACATAACTCAGAGAGAGGAAATGCAGAAAGCAAACTAGGAATTGAGCAACCCTTTGCCATTGATGTCAAAGGGGGAGGAAAAGCAAAAAGGGACTTCTAAAAGGAAAGCAGAAGAAGCATAGGATTATTGGTGGGGGTGTTGCCATCAATGCCAAAGGGGGAGACTGTTGGAAATGTTGTCATTGATGGCAAAGGTAAAGACAAGAGCAACACCTAAACTATTCACAAGGCATGAGACATGAAAAAGAGGCAATTTTAGATTAGCTTCAGGAACATATGAGTTCTGGATGGATTGGTAGCGGGCCCCAACGTACAACCCAGTAGATAGTGAAAATTTACGTACAGCCAGTTGAAAGTGGAAGAGTTCCGCACTGGGCGTATTAAGAAGTTGATTCGATCGGGGTGCGTGTTTATGGTGATTATCGAAGCGGAGAAAGGCTGGAAAGGAATCCCATTCCTAGATCAACCACGGTGGTGAGAGCCGAACTAGAGGCTGATGATTCGGGGTGACAGAACCTTGGGAGCATAGAGAAATAGAACTGTGCGTTATACATTTGATAGAACCCTGGTACATAATATAGGTGGACCGGAACCTGGAGTGGAGAACGGAACCACAACCAGATGAACAGTGAATGCAGATTGCCGAAAACCACCCTGCCATTTCGCACCGCTTTTCCGGAGCAGGTGCTATTTTCTGAATTGGAGCGATTCCATACAGGAATCGACACGTGGCAAGGGACCCATTTCAAAACCACCCGTTAAAGTGCACCTTGGCGTGTTATACATCGACTTAAGACATCGAGCGAAATCGATACACACCGTTGATCTGGAGGCTCGATATCCGACGACGATCATTCACAGAACTTGCTCAAAGTCTAACTAAGGTGTGCGGAGGTTAAGCCAGGTACGGATGCATTCGTTTGATTGAATTGTGGGCCCCGACGGAGTCATATATATATATATATATATATATATATATATATATATATGAATTTGTTTTATTAATGTTATTCGACGCTTTATGAGGTCCGAGGGAATATATACGAAAATATTTCATATAATGTTTAAATTTGCCAAGTGGGTACCATATGAATTAAGATTTATATGCGTAGTTAAAAGACCGAAGGTTTAATACGCATAGCGTGGAAGCCTTATTATTTGGGTTTACTACATGTGTTTATAGAGGGTTAAATTATATGGTTCAATAGTCAACTATTATGTTGCGTATGAGGGTTGTAATGTGAAGTTAGCGCATATGTCCATATAAGAGATTGTCGGATTTGTAACTATAGAGGAGTATGAAATTAATATCTAAATTCTCTGAATTAAGATATTAAAATAGCCCAGCCTTATTTGTTTGAAATTGCCAGCGTGGAATAGGACAAGTGTGAGATTGTCGGATGTGGAAATGATTGGGCATGAAACTTGAATGCAGTTATGGAAAAGGAAAAAGAAGAGGAGAGCATGCAAAGATACACAGAGATTACAGGTTTGACAGGAATATGTACAGGAATGAGTTGGACAGGTGAATAAGCACAGAAAACAGGGAATATGCAGATGACAGTGAACAAAGTATATGCAGAACAGGTTCTTAACAGCAGCCACAAAAGACAAATTCAGTAAAGCCAAAATCCAGAAAAGGAGCTGAGTGAAATTGAAATATGTAATTAAAAATGTGAATGTAAATGTTTTAATTATTTTTATTGTTTGTGATGCAAAGGAAGTATCCTAAGGAAAAGACAAAATCCCACTGTAGCATGAAATTTTGTACAAATTATTATGATTTTAAATTGAGTTGGATAAAGAAATGAGGAGGCAGAAGACCAAGGGGTATGACCATCCATTTCGAATTCATAGAGGAATACAAACAGTCATGTGAGAATTTCTATATATAATAGCAATTTTGAAAAGCTCAAGGGTGTGTGAGAGAGAGAGAAAATATAGAGAATGCATAATATAGAATAATAAAGCAGAGAATATTAAGAGAAGAAAGAGAAGCTACAGAACAGAGCTGATATCAGAGGTAAATCAGCAAACATTCAATTTGTTAAATTGAGGAAGTTGGAGCTTCCCTATCAAGTAGCAGCTTGATAGCTGTCAGTTGTAGTTGACTGAGGTTGAAGCCTCCTGTAGGTTGGTGCCTGCAAAAAATTGAAGGGAGTCGGAGCTTCCTTGCAAGTTGTAGCTTGCAGAATTGAGGTAGAAGCCTCCTGTAGGTTGGTGCCTGCAGAAAAATAGTGGTGAGAGGGAGTTGGAGCTTGCCTTTGCATCACAACAATAATAAGATGTGGTTTTCTCCATTTATGGGTTTCCACTTATATCTGGTGTCTCTGTGCATGATATTTATGTATTGATCTGATATGTATCATCTGCTTAATACCTGCTGCTCTTATATTAAGTTTACTGCTATATTATACTTACACTTGCTGCTTACATTCAAAGATTACTCTCACATTAAATTGGATATGAAATGAAGGTGTAAATAAAATTATTGAAAACCTTTAAAAGATCAGGAATGTGTTAAACTGATTCACCCCCCCCCCCCCTCTCAGTTTAATTAAAGGTTCATCACAACCTACAACCCATATGTGATGTATGCAGTTGTGATCCTTTGATGGCCATGTCACCCCAAGAAATAAATCTTTGTGGGTTTTCAATATTGTTCCCTGCTAAAACTATGGGGAATGACCTTTTGGGCTATGTGGCAATGCACACTCGGCATTAAGTCTTAGCCTACCCTTTGATCGGTAAATGAACATGTTCGTGCCACAAGGAACTCGTCCCCATTGAACGGGCTCCACACACTAAGTCACCCCGAGAAATAGATCCTGGTAGGTTCTACCATTTCCTCTATTCAAATATCTAGGGTACAGGGTCTAGGGTGATTTCATCATTCCTAAACATCAAGGCGACTTCATCCCTTGTCACATCCTCCATGTCATATACTATGTAACTATTTGTCCCACTACATAGGTTTCCCATATTATTTAACTGGGGTTATTCTCTTCATCATTTTGCGCTAAGAATTCAACCAACCCCATTGTTCCAAGCCACCCCAGGGATAAAATCATGTGATTTTCCCTTGGGACTCCCCTCGAGGCTTCTGGGGACAAATTTTTAGGGTTATCCGATGACGATAAATGCTTGCCCGTCAACTGCCCAAGGTCCCTCCTTGGTTAAGGGCTTATTCATTATGCCTGGTCACAGGGTTGAAGAGGTTTAAACCACTTCCTTCCAGATTCTTGTGCATCAAACTTAAGAATTCTAGCCCATGTCTTGTAACTATTAATGCACGTATAAGGGCCTTTCACCCAGGTCTCTGATGCATAACTTGCAGATGTACAAGGGTATACGCATGTCATTTCAGGCTATCCCTTAACAGCTTTACCGAGACTTGGCCATGGGTTCTAATCAACTGAGCTTATCAAAATCTTGGCCCAAATCGGCCTGTAGCTTGCAAACATGTGTGTGTGTGTGTGCGCGCGTGTGTGTGTGTGTGTGTGTGTGTGTGTGTGCGTGTGTGTGCGTGTGCGATTGATAATCCTCTAGAGCTTACTATTTATAAACCAAGGACGACTAGCCTCTTCATTTTCATACAATCATCATGTTAAGTAAGATAGGTTGTCTACCTCTTCATACACAAGTAATTTAGACCAATTTGCAAAATCGAAATAGATACAGGAATAAACCATTTCTTAAGGAAAACATTCAGAGGCACTTCTATACAGGAAGTCACATTCCATAGTGTTAACCTAAAAAATTCATCAACACGGTGGCCATATAGTCAGACATTATGATGCAAGTAATTAATTGTTAACGGAGATTCATATCTCTTCATTCTTAGGCAATATTAGGTTAATTTCAAAATAAAAAATCTCCAAAGGAACAAACCATTTCTTAACATATTTACACAATTTATACGTATTCTTCATTCATGTAGGAAAAGAAAACTCCTCAACATTATCATGACATAATTTCAACACAATAAATAGATACATAATAATCACAAGCACAAAACATAAGAGATTTCGCAACTAAAATTGGGACTTGTACTCTCCACCCAACCTTAGACAAGCTAAAGCCACATTCACTTGTCATTATTACCCCTGAGCCATATTCTAGTGCTTGAGGTTGATTTATTTTGAGAGGAAACTTATCCAATATTGACAACTGGAGCAAGATGTCACAAGGTCAATCTTCCTTCATCCACCAACTACACAAGCTTTAACTAATTCTTTCCAGAATTTTCAGACATGATTAACATTCATACGAGGATACCACAGTATGGAGATTCTTGGCTCACTTTCAGGAGAAGAGATTTCACATCAAGGAAAGGTTCATCAGTGGATAATATATTGTTGGGTAAAGACATCACCTCTTCAGGTACCTCATCAGTGATTCAAGCATCAGAGCTTCAGCCCTAAGGAAACTCTTGGTGGTTCATCAAACCTTGCAAATACCTTAATGTCTCTTCCCTATCCCGTAGGCTCATCAAACCACAAGATTTCAATGGGTTCTTTTGCTTTCAAGAAAGCCACTTATCTTTGTAATTATTTCACCTAGCAAGCCTATCTGAGGGTTCCTCAACCGGTTCCTCCTTTTCATAGCTTTATCACTATGATGTTGATCATTTCTCTCCTAATTCTATTACACCTCCGACCCTTGGAGGATTTTTCATACATTGCACACCTTTTTTTGTTCCACTGCATATGCATGAGGATGTGTTCTCTACCTCTCCATTGCACAAATGTGAATGAATTTTTTGCCTCCCTTATCGACTTGTTTTCTTGCCTCCCCAACAAACCAACTGTATGTCATTTTCGGGGCTCCACGTAGTCAACCTGCCTTGGACAACATAGCCCATTCTTGCTTTTAGTGTTTTTTTCTTAGTTTCTTGTTGTTAGAGTTAGAGGAAACTTGGGCATGTCCTTTTCTTTTTCATTTAATTTTTTGCATAGTCATCCCATTTAAGCTTCCCAACCGATCCAGGGTAAATTCTAAATACCCTTTAACTAAGACCTTTAACTTCGGGCTGATGAATTAGAATTGCATTAATTAAAGAGTTAATGAACATAAATGAACAACTGCATGTTGTAAATAAGAGGAACATTACATGATAGATTGGAGGTTTCTGTTGTGTAGATTACCTAAGGAACGTAACATGTCAAGATCAGCAATCATAAGAACACGTCGTTTGATAACGGAGTTCGTCTAGGAGGGAATACATCTCCAGGCCTCGATGTCAAGATGGTGTAGGCCACTTCTTTAAGTGTTGTAAGAAGAGATTTACATGGATGTGTTTTCTCTGACATACAAGGAAAATGCCCTCACGCAGGAGTGGCTAGAAATCTCTATGAGATGTTCCACTACATAACTCTCATGCATAGAAAAATAAGGACTCCTATCAGTATGACAATAGCTCACACATAAAGACTATGAGTATCTTGCCAACATGGCAGGCAAGGGATCTCAATGACATACGTGTGACACGGAGTATCCCGCCAACATGGCATAAAAGGGATCTCAAACAACATACATGAGTATCCCGCTAATATGGCATCAAGGGATCTCAACATAATACTATTCCATGACAGAAAGTACATTAATAATAAAATAAGACAAGATTCCACAACTCATACATCAGGAGGGATATGTACAACACTAAACATCTCAGGAACAAAGAAATACATGAAATCAACTCATTATTTACCTCAAGCTGAAGATGACTAAAGAATGATTTGCTCTGCTGTTGGATCTGAAATCACCATCACAATCGTGGTGTCGAATGGTGTGAAAACGACTGCTCACTCACTGAAAGCTGACACTTGCAACTCCACTTTGAAAAGTGGCTGAAAAATATAAAGCTCAGATGGAAAATATGATTATTCCATCATATTCGTGGTGTCAAATAGTGAAAAAACGACATAAAGATTGTCCTGTTTGGACACTGGCAAAATTTTGCCCTCCTAAAAGTTGGGCTCAATCAAGGTTTTGCCTACCTCTACACATGGCTCATGGTTCCGCATCACCTGCAATAAAAAATTCATAAAACTCGATCTGCACGCTCTATCTTCTACTAGCATGGCCTGGGCACATTTGTTGAATGAATGGCTTATATATTGGAGGGAGGGCGGACTTTACAAGTCCTAGTTGTTGGACATGCTGGCAATAGGGTCATGTTGGGCGCGGGCTGGTCGGGGGTTCCAACCCCACCGACCACCCATACTTGGCATTTTGATTTCTTTAAAAATGGTGCGTTGTTTGGATGGGTGTGTGGTTTTATTATATTTGGATTGAAATGCTTCATGGGGCCTCCCATTGGGGGCCGGCCCACGTGGGACGAGCGAGTTCAATTCTCGTCAGCTCGACTCCGATCATGCCATGCACCGTGGCTATTATATAAATATAGAGATTGGCTTTAATTTTGGGGTGGGCAGGGTCCGCTCCACGCGGCCCCGACCCAACCCACCTTAACCTCAAACTTTGCGGTTAATACATAACACAATCTGGTGGTGAGTTTTGGCGGAGGGTGCGATGGGGGTCATGGCCAGCCTCCCCATAATTATAATTTTTATTTTATGACATATAGTGGGAACATCGACCGGGGGTGGCAGGGTTGGTGGCCCGCCACCCAACCACCCAAAAATATGTATATTTTTGTTTTTTATAACTAATATGGTTATTTTAAAATTTCTCGAAAATAGGCCGAAGGAGACAATTTAAGTGTTCCACAATTTCACCTGAAATCTGGCTGGAGCTGGCCAGAATCCGGTGGCTGGAAAATGTCAAATTTGCGCCTTCCTTAAGGCTGCCTAGTCACCATATCAACCCAAAACTTTGACCGCTCCTAACTTCTTCATACGGACTCGGTTTGATGAACCATTCACACCACCACAATCAGGACAAAGAGATCTTCAACCTGAACCTAGTTTAAGAGAAATCCGAACACTTTGATTTTTGAGCTTTCATCAGCCCTCTTTGTCTTGTGTGTATCTCTAGAGCCACCTGGATCAATCCTCTCCACTAAGGCACTTTTGGTCCTCAAAAAGCATAAAAAATAATCTGCACTGTTGTGTACTATGTCTTCACCACAAGCATCCTGAAAAAGTCACCCTTCCTTCTCCTTCACCTGCGTCCTTCGGAGCCATAAGTGATGAATTGACACTTGCATCCCCTACAAATTTGTAGTACAATCTCCTGAAAATACTTGCTCAAATTGATCAATCTATGACCCAAATATTCCCATACTGGCCACGATTTTGTAAGATGTACTCGGTGGTCAAGTTTACATCAAAAGGGAATCATACCCCAGCTATCATTACAAGACAAGACTCCATCGTCGCATTTCGAAGTGATGGGAAACACCTCATCACTTTTAAATGAAATAAATGCATCATACGACTCATAAAACAAGGCCAAAAACATAATCGTCGTATTTTGAAGTGATGGCAAACACCTCATCAATTTTACATGAAATAAATGCAACACGTGACTTATAAAACAAGGCCAAAAAATATCATCATCGATTAAACAAGTGATGGGAAACACATCATCACTTTCACAATTAAAAATGAGACAAATGATTTCCAAACACGGCCATGACAAGCTAAAATATCTAGAAAAAGACAATCTAGATGAACCATCTCTCACTTATCAAAGTGAGTGGATCACTTCCCTGTGGCGAACTTGCTTGTCGATCAGCTCTTTTGACTGGTGTATGCACGGGTGCTTTGTCTTTAATGCGCTGCTCTGGATGGAGTCTCTAGCATGTGGCTCTTTGATGGCGACTTTGGTCGCAATGAGTGCAAAAGGTTTTTCTCCTCCAAAATTGCTTAACTGATTTCTTTCCCTGCTGTGGAGAGGGCTTCCCATGCCTCATCCTCCTTTGTGTTGCCATCCTTTTCCAACACTCAGAAAACACATGGTTATGTAAACCACAAAAATGGCACTTTTTTCGATGCCATGATTTACGACCATAATTATCAACATTATTATAATCAAAATGCACTCTGGAATAATGAGATTTATTATACCTTGTCGGGTGATCACTGGTGCGATCATGGTGATGGGAGCTCGCCTCAGCTCTTTCACTGCAACATGCACTGCCATGGGACGATGGCGAAATGTGCCCACCATTCCTCTTCCCTAGAGATTTCATCAATATCTGTTTTCTTTTGATGTCCTTTGAACATCCTTCTTCATTGTACCCCAAACCTGCATAACGAGGTCATTGCACAACCTCTAATGGTTCGGTTATGCCTTGGCCACGAATGCCAAGTCCTCTTCCTCTGTACCCCATCTTGGTGAGGAGTATCATGACGGTACCTGTGATGGGTATCTCCACACTTCCAACCAAAATGACATTATGTGAAGAAACTGAAGAAAAATCAACACTGTTTACCTTAACTGTCAATTGCGAAACAGATGAAGAAGGCTTTTGTAAGCCTTCGTTGCGCTTCACTTCCTCCAATGCCTCTGTCACTGCTTGTAACTAAAGCTACAACTGTTGCTTCTCCTCCTTCCCTTCTTGTAGGAATGCCTTCAAAGCATCATGATCTGCTTGAATAATTTCATTGTTCCGCTTCAATCCTTCCCACGCCTCTATCGTGGCTTGCAACTGATGTTTGTCTTCCTTCTCTTCCTGGAGGAGGGTCTTCAATTCATCATTCTCGACTGCTTTTTTTTCATAAGCCTCGTACAACATGTCCACTTTCTCGGACACCTTGAGCATGGTTTCGTACATGTCCTTGACATTCTCCATGGCTCAACTCAACGAACGTTCAATGTTCACGCCTACAATCCAATCAGCAAGAAGACCTGCTCTGATACCACTTGATCCAGGGTAAATTATGAATACCCTTTAACCAAGACCTTTAAATTCGGGCTGATAAATGAGAATTACATTAATTAAAGCATTAATGAACAAAAATGAACAGCTGCATGCTGTAAAGAAGAGGAACATAACATGTCAAGATTAGCAATCATAAGAACACGTCGTTTGATAATGGAGTTCGTCCAAGAGGGACTACATCTCCAGGCCTCGGTGTCAAGATGGTGTAGGCCGCTGCATTAAGTGTTGTAAGAAGAAGATGTACATGGATGTGTTTTCTCTGACATACAAGGAAAATTACCTCATGCAGGAGTGGATAGACCTCTCTACGAGATGTTCCACTGCAGAACTCTCATGCATAAAAAAAAAAATGACTCCTATCAGTATGACAATAGCTCACACATAAATACTATGAGTATCCCACCAACATGGCATAAAAGGGATCTTAAACAACATACATGAGTATCCTGCCAATATGGCATCAAGGGATCTCAACATAATACAAGTCCATGATAGAAATTACATCAATAATAAAACAAGACAAGATCCCACGACTCATACATCAACAGGGATATGTACAGCACTAAACATCTCAGGAACAAAGAAGTACATGAAATCAACTCATCATATACCTCAAGCTGAAGATGACTGAAGAATGAGATGCTTTGCAACTGGATCTAAAATCACCATCACAATCGTGGCGTCGAACGGTGTGAAAACGACTGCTCACTCACTGAAAGCTGACACCTGCAACTCCACTTTGAAAAGTGGCCGAAAAATATAAAGCTCGGATGGAAAATCTGAATACGCTATCGATTCGTGGCATTGAATAGTGCAAAAATGACATAAAGTTTGTCTTGTTTGGACACTGGAAAAATTTCACCCTCCTAAAAGTTGGGCTCAATCAAGGATCTGCCTGCCTCTGCACATGGCTCATGGTTCCGCATCACCTGCAATAAAAAAATCATAAAACTCGATCTACGCGCTCCATCTTCTGCTGCCCTGGCCTCAACACATTTTCTGAATGAAGGGTTTATGTACTGGAGGGAGGGCAGACTTTACAAGCCATGGTTGTTGGACGTGCTGGCAATAGGGTCATGTTGGGCACGAGGTGGTCGCGGATTCCAACCCCACCGACCCCCATACTTGGCGTTATGTTTTCTTTAAAAATGGTGCGTTGTTTGGATGGGCATGTGGTTTTATTATATTTGGATTGAAATGCTTCATGGGGTCGCTCGTTGGGGGCTGGCCCACGTGGGACGAGCGGGTTCAATTCTCGTCGGCTCCACTCCAGTCATGCCATGCACCATGGCTATTATATAAATATAGAGGTTGGCTTTAATTTTTGGGTGGGTAGGGTCTGCTCCACGCAGCCCCGACCTAACCCACCTTAACCTCAAAATTTGTGGTTAATACATAACACAATCTAGTGGTGAGTTTTGGCGGAGGGTGCGGCGAGGGTCATGGCCAGCCTCCCCATAATTATAATGTTTATTTTATGACATATAGTGGGAACATCGACTGGGGGTGGCAGGGTTGGTGGCCCGCCACCCAACCACCCAAAAATATATATATATTTGTTTTTTATAACTAATATGGTTATTTTAAAATTTCTCGAAAACATGCCGAATGAGACGATTTAAGTGTTCAAAAAATTCGCCCGGATTCTGGCCGGAAAAAGTCAAATTTGCACCTTCCTTAAGGTTGCCCAGTCACCAAGTCAACCCAAAATGTTGACCACTCCTAACTTCTTCATACGAACTCGGTTTGACGAACCGTTTGCACCACCGCGATCAAGACGATGAGATCTTCAACCTGAACCTTGTTCGAGAGAAATCCGAACACTTTTATTTTTGAGCTTTCATCAACCCTCTTTGTCTTGTGTGTCTCTAGAGCCACTTGGATCACCAACCAACCCATGGCTGATACATTTAAAATCACAAATTCCTAAAGAAATCTCCCTCCCAAAGCAACTGGAATATTTGTCCCTTTCTCTTGGCCTTTTTAATTTATTACAATTATTTACAATGAGGGAATATTAACCCAGGGATGTCGCACCCACGCTCCACGGTTTCACCTACTCTTTTGTCCTTTGCACCCTTTTGACTACAAGAGATATTTTCCTTTACCAATTCCTCACCAGTGACCAAATGTCCTTCTTTCCTATTGTGATGGATAATTTTGATTCCTTCCATTTTGGTTATTACCCTTGTGGCCACAATGTGTGAGCTGGAGCCCCATTGAAGTTAGCTCTCTTTATTTTATTTTCCTTTTTAACCATTTAAGGTTAAGCTCAATCAATCTTCCTGAGAGTTAATGAGCAGCAAGTGAAACAACTTGCTCTTTCCTCCAAATAATCAACACCTTTGATTGCAGTTGCTTGAAAATGGCATCATGATCACCTAAAATGAAAGAAAAATATTTTGTATGTTGGTTTTTACAATGTCTAGATGATATTCTCTATTGTTGGTGAAGAAACAATGGAATATTTGAAAAATCAAATTACCACAATGTAGATTGAACATAATGACACACATTTTGGTTATGGCCACCATATCCAAGATCTTGAGTTTCTCAGCAAAGTTAAGGTCCTCGATATCCTACAATATTTGGAGCCTCTCCACAATCAGTTGTAACACCCTTCTTAGAATGTCATATTTGTAGGGGGTAATAAAAGCAATTATCCTTATGATTTCACAGAGGCAAGAAGCAACTGCAAATCTTACCTCCTTATGAGGATGTTCCATAAACCTATGCTAAATCAAGGAAAGCATGGATGGCTTCACTACCCAACTTAATATCCTCCAATCATATTGGGCTACATTGGACAAGCCTGTGTCTAATTCCTCTAATGTATAGAGGTCATCCCATGTCTTCATAATTTCAAATGTGATCCAAGTACAAAAAGAAAATTTCTCGTGTCCTTTTCTTTCTACAATTCCCTTGATTACTTTTGCTAAAGAGTAATATGAACTCCTTTGGAGAATGGTTTGTTGATTTTTCTTGTTCTTTGCTCCATAAGAATGCCATTGCCCAAAGAACCCATTGAAGTATTGTTGACCTCCTTCCAAATTATTTATGGCTTTTTTTTATGCCTTTTAAGGCCGGATTCCATCTATCATCCACGAGCCAATAAACTTCCAAATTCTCAAATTCCTCTTTAGTAATTTCAAAGAATTACATGGATACTATGGTTTCCACTTTCCATTATTGCTAAATATACTAACAACCATTAAAATCCCTCCTAAAACTCAAGGGTTTGTTTCAAAAACTCTATGACATAATTTTTTCTTGAAAAATACCTTAAAAATTCATTCAGAATTTTGACAACGGAAATCACCCACAATTAAAAGAATATGCAACCCAAAAATTAAAATGCTAAAACTTTGACATTATTCTTTGGAGGAATTTTACAAAATTTCTTTGTTAAAACCTCGACGAAATTATTGAGGAAGACTTGCCGGATATTGTTGTAACTCTTGGTACTCTACTCATTACAACCCTTTTTAGAAAATTAATTCAGCCTGATAATGCATCCCAAAAATTAAACCCCAACTCAGCAGTAAAGAAAAATGATACTTGACCCACAATTTGATAGTGAATTAGTTAACTCATTTGTCCACGATTTCATCCTTGATCTAACACTCATGCTAGGGTTTTATGTTAGCTTCTCCTTTCAAATTAATCAACTCGTTCCTCTAGCAATTTCGCCCTAGGAACTGGAAAATTCGTACTGAAAGAATGCCACTATGTACTACAACCCGAGAAAACTTGATTTTACCTCCAAATGTAGCGTAACCCTAGAGGAATAATTTGGCCCCCTTGTTTTCCAATTCGGCCTTGGAAAATAGTGAATTGGCTTATCATTAGGCCCTGGGCTCCTTCATGAGTGGCTCCCATGCTCTGGTATTTTCAACTTACTTTAATATTTCAACCCCTTACTTTAATATTTCAACCCCTTCCCATGGGAAAAATTATAAACTCGACTCCAATAAACATAGTGAATTCATCCTCGTAAATAGTGTATTCGTCCTCAGCTAAACAACCCACAAATTCGGCCCTTATCACCTAAGAAAATTTGGCTTCAACATATATTAACTCGACCACCATGGAAATAGTCAAAATCCAGCTTCAACGAGGGTTAAATTTCACCTCATGTGGAACCCACGAATTCGGCCTCATGAGTTGTAGAAATCGGCCCAATATTTTCAACGAAATTTGGCCTTGAATTTCGCCCCAAGTAAAACCCACAAAATTGCCCTCACCAGATGTAGAAATTGGCCCAATAATTTCAACGAAATTTGGCCTTTAATTTTGCCCTAGGTAAAACCCACAAATTTAACCTGAGCTATAGAGATCAACCCAATAATTTCAATGAAATTCGACCCTAAATTTTTCCCTAGGTGAACCTAGGGATTCGGCCTCACGAGTTGTAGAAATAGACCCCAATACAAACAACGAAGGGTGTCTTTTTCTTCCATGATATTGGTCCTCGTTATTCAAGAAAATACTCGGCTTCTACAAAGGTGGATTTGGATCTGGTAAGAAACCCTAAGTGAGGTGATAGCTTGGCCTTAGAACTCGATGGAGATTTGATTTGGGCTAAGAAACAATTAAATCTAGCCCTTACTTGATCCACAATTTTTGTCCCAAAAAATATGATAAATTTGGCACAACAATTCACAAGAATTTCGGTTTATCAATCCAACAATTATCCTTCATGAAATTGATAAATCTAGGCCAAGACAAAAAAGCCCTTAGGCTGGAGGGAAAACTAGCTCTGATACCATTGTAATATTTCTTTTAATTAATTTTCTAAAATTTTTGATAAATTTTCTCTTCAAAATTCTTCAGAAAAATTTACACATATAATTTTGTCTTAGATTTAAATAATATCATAGCAATTTTGCAAAAACTTACCAAGAAAAACACAAAAAATATTTATCATGAACTCAGTGTTATTTTATGAACTAGAATATGATATTGCATGCCAAATCTAGATTAGAACATATTAAAGCAACAACAAGATATTTGGATGATTAACAATAGCTTCTCCAACATTATGCCCCTGCAAGAGATATGATTGACCTCTAGCTTCTCCAACATTATGCCCCTGCAAGAGATATCATTGACCTCTCCTCGTGATCTCCACATTAAGCCCAATGAGCAGATCTAATTTGATCCTTCTTCTTTGAGTGGTTAGGGTATATCTCTCAATATTGAAACCTCACTAGATCAACTAGAGTGGACCACTAACCACCGAAAATAACCCTCTACATAATATGGGCTCTCACCCAAACAAGCTCCAAGAGCTCAACTCAACAACAACAAAAACAATAATCCAAATGTTTGCCTAAGGAGTGAGCTCTCATCTCTTTTAATATTCATGGACTATTGAAATACCATGGGTTATCCGAATACCATGGGTCTTCTTCTTCTTTTATTAAAGTGACATATAATATCTATTTTTCTTTAGTCATGTTTAATTAATTAATTCTCTCATAGCCCATACTTAATTTGAATTTGTAACTGAGGCTAATGAGATATTCTCCTTTCCGTATGTCTAGAAAAAGGGACATTACATGTTTGTCATTTTGGTGTTGTGTTTGGTTTCTTTCTTCTTTTGTTGTAATGCCTAGACAGTGAATGTGAAGCGGCAAAGGAACTGGCAGGCACAATGAGCAAAGCAGGTCATGTGCTCAGTCTTAGGCCTAAGAAGTAGCAATGATTTATCATCCAGTGGCCTCTCCTAACATTCGAGAGGAGATTCAACAACTTGAGACAAATGTTACTCATGATCGACAGGTCTACTCTGATACATAAATTATGGTGGAGGTCTCCAACTGGCTTCCTAACCCTGGTCATACCAGTGGAAAAAGGAACCAATACATGCACTCCATCACTTTGTATTGGAAACTCAAAACCTTGTTAGGTTGAGTTCTAGAGGAAAAACATGAAGTTAGGAATGAAATCATTTCCTTTCTGAATGAGATATGAAGGGTGAAGTGCCACCAACGGTATTTCCTGGAGAGATTGGATGCCTGCTTGGCTACGAGAGATGGAACAAGTGTAAGGGACCCTTCTCTTTTGACATCTTCAAACTCGTAAGTATGTTGTTACGTGGTTTCCCTTTGATTTTTAGTAGTTTGATTGTGATATTGCATTGTTGTGGTTACAAGCTAATTTTGTTGATACTCTGCATTTCCTAATATCGACCAATAAATTATGTTTCCCTACTGATAAATTAAAAATAGAATATTTCAAACACCAAACTTATTAGTAATATAACTTGAAATCCAGAAGTAATATAAAATTTAACTTTGAGAAAAAAACACATAAATATGTGTCACTCTTCCTAAATAAATATAAATAAATAAAAAACATAAGTATCCATCACTCCTAAATGAAAGGGAGAAACATAAATTATACCGTATGTCCAGATAATCTAATAAAATAAATGATGTAGAAATTTAGAACCAACCCTTTCTTAAAATTCTTGAATATATTATAGCTTTGAATCCATAAAAAATATATTTATTTGTTCTCTATCAATATTCAATGAAGGTGGTAATAATAAAAGCAAGTTTTGTATCTGAACTAAGATGAAGAAAATTGCGTCAAACTCTAGGTAGATTCATTAATGATGACTAGAATAACAAAAGAAGTGGGAAACAGATATGCCCCCACACTATCTTCATTGGACTTAGTTTTAAGAAACAGATATGCCCCCACACTATCTTCATTGGACTTAGTTTTAAGAGTTTTTACCATTTAAAAATTAACAAAATCTATAAGAGCACCAAGTTGTCATACTAATTATTTATTGAAAAAGGAAAACTAAATCTTCACCCCCCTCGCTAATATCCAAAACCATATACCTTTTTAAAAACAAAACTACGTACAATATATAACATAATATATAAGGTAGGTATTAATCTTTTTATATAGTTATTATAATACCAAAAAGATCAAACTTAATTGTATGAAGTGAAAGTAAATTGTTCGCTTGGCCTTCCTATAAAATAATTTATTATTCAATTGAATGTATTTTTTAATCCTAACAAACGCCTTTGATGTGAGAGCAAATAGCTTAGTTGACCTTTCAATAAAATAATTTAAAGGTAAAATGTATAAATTTAGATAGATTTATTGATAAATTTTGTCTAAATTTAGATAGATTTAGTTGATTAAATGAATATTTGATATTATCGTATTATTAATTTCAATTTAATAAAATTTTATGAATAAAAAGAGTGATTCCATAGTTTTATGTGTTTGTTTGTTTTAGGCTATCGATGTTTAAAGAAATTTAAACTTGTATGTTTAAAATTCCAACCTTATTTTTCAAAAAAAAGTAATTTGAAAAAAAATAATATAATTAAATTTTATTTTATTTTTATAATAATTTGTAAAAAACAATTATAATATTTAATAAAATATGTTTTAAAATACAATATCATGCTATCTCTTTAACCTTTAAAAAAACTAACCTTAACAATGTATTCCTTAAAGAAATATTTAAATTCATCTAAAAATCCAAATCCACTTGACATAATTAAATAAAAAATTTCTAACAAATCTATTACCACTAAAGTGAATCCAACTCTTTATCATATTTTTTGTGTTTTCTAATAGTAATGGTTGGTATGCAAGCTTGAAATAGCCTTTAATGGTATGAGAAGTAGGTATAAGGAAGATTGAATTGATATGAGATAGGATAGTTTTGTGGTTTTTTTTAAACATTTTTACGAAAAAAAAATGCTTTTCATGATAGAATTTTCTGGAAAGTCAAGCTTCAATTTGAAACTATAGTATTACTAACTAAAACTTCCCACTATAGTTTAGCATGCTTTTATATACTAATTTTGATAAATTTGATAAACATACTAACATCATGTGATTAACACAAATAAAAGTGCAAGTTACAAAGTTTAGAAAGTTTAGTATTGGGGAGAGTATTAGGTGTTAAAGGTGGCAAGTGTGAGGTTATTTCTAATTTGAAGGACAAATGGAATGAGAATTTGATTGAGATGGAGGATATTAACCAATAATGAATTATAATTATGGGTAGTTTATTAAAGATTTGGCTTTTTGTTTTTTTTTTAAGCAAAAGGAATTGTTGAGGGTATATTTTAGCTTTTTTAAGAGAAAAATAAATTGTTGAGAACATATTTGTTGGTGATTTTGTGATTCTATTGCAATATTGTTTTTTTAAGAAAACTAAGCTCATAAATATTATTTATATGGCACAAGATTTAAGTCACATTTCATGCAAACTTTTTTCTTTCAAATGTTATGAAAGTAAAATTGAATTATTTATATATTAGCCAACCAAGGCATGAAATTAGGTGAAAATATGTGTATGTTAAATGGGGGCATGTCATTCCTTACCCACCTCCCAATTTTTTTTTCATTTATGATGAATATATATCCATGCTACAATTACGTGGGTGACTTACATTAGAGAATGTGGGAGTTAAAGTTCTAGTTTGTGCAAGACATCTATATCATCTTGACTACACATAGAATAAGGGATGTAAGTCTTGAAGGTCGCATGGATGTGGGTTATTAAGGATGCTCTATTTTGTATTGTGGGAGTTAAACTTGACTACTTTTCTCCTTCTCATGTAAGCATGCTCCTTGAGAAGTGGCTTCTATGTTGATAAGGCAATTCAAGTTTGCTTGTTTTGGGCTCTCTTGTGGTCTATGGTAGAATATAATCTCAATTCACTAGTTTGATGTGTTATTTTCATTTCAAAAATCATGGTTGTATTGTGTACTTAATGGATGTTCAAGTTGATCTCCTACACAATGAGAGGGAGTTAACAAAGGTTCATGGTATAGTGGTAAATTCCTCCATAAAATGAAGTTGCAAACAAGATGAATTTGAGTCTGAGTGGAAGGCTAACAATAGAACAAAAGACTCTTGCGCATGGAAATGATAAAGGAAACTAATTGAGCTAAGAGAGGTAGCAAAGAGGTCTCTACATTTGTAGTTATTTATCCTCTTTCCATGAAAAAAAATCTATATTCATTATTTCAGAATTGAAATCACAATGTACATTGGACTACCTTTACAACATTTTCTAATCCTTAAAACACTCTATACTCTTCACTATTTCAACATAGTTACTGACTTGATGAGAAACATAATGAGTTCTCATGTTTTTAGAGATTCTATTTAGTTGCTAATTTTACCTCTATTTAAGTCTGCGAGGCATAGAGCAAACAGTGACAAGGTTTTTTGTTAAGGCACTTTGTGCTGTAAAGGTCACTAGTTGGAAACTTCGTGGACACAACTCCAACCATGCTAAGGGTTGGTGTGGCCCAAGTCGGGTGTGATCTCTATGTGATTTTGACGACTTAGATGTCCCTGGGTCACGATTACTCAAGCCATAGGTTATGCGTGCCAGCCATCTCAGGACTCACATAACCTAGCAAACAAAAAAAATACCTCTGTTTAGAAAAGTGGTGCCACTAGCAACCCCCCTTTTTTATAGGGGTAAAACTACCACATTTGAAACTGTGACCTTAAAAATCTCATAATGTTCCCAATGAAAACATTAGAATCAATCCCCAAATAAAAAGTAGCACAAAAAACAACAACCTTTTTCAAAGGGTTTAGAATTACAAATTTTTTGAAACAATAACCTTAACAAACTATATCATTGCAACTAAAACCTTAAAATCAGCCCTAGAATTGAAAATCAGTGTTCCCAGTTTAACCATACCTTTTCTCAAAATTAAAATCTCAACTTCATTGAAACTTGTGACCTTAACAACTAGTACCCTTGCAACCAAAATCTTAAAATCAACCTTTTCTTAGAATTAAAATCTCAACTTCATTGAAACTTGTGACCTTAACAACTTGTACCCTTGCAACCAAAATCTTAAAATCAACTCTTGAATTGAAAAGAAGTGGTATCAATATCAACCCAAATTTTCTTTTAACTTAGAGTTGGAACAATTTTGAAATCGTAACCTAAAATCCCAATGTAATTACAAACAAAATAATAATAATAAAAATAAAGGAAACTAAAAAAACTCAAAAGATGGAAAAATAAATAACAATACAAATGGAAAAACAACCAAAATAAAACAACCCCTCCACACACACATACATTTTCAATCTAAATAATAATAATTTAAAAAGAGAAAAAAAAAGTCCTTTACCTCCTTTTTAATTAAAAAAATAGAAAAATAAATAAATGAACACTCAAAAAAATAATTTAAACCTCTCCTCTCCTCTCCTCTCCTCTCCTCTCCCCCCCCCAAAAAAAAATAATATAGTAAATAAATAAACACCTATAAAATAAATTAAACCTCTTGCGGCCCTTCCAAAACTTATTGAAAAAATAAAGCATATTTAAAATAAGTTGGAAAAATGTAATTAAAAAAATGTGGAGTTAATATTAGTCACATTTCTTTTCAATTCAAGAGTTCATTGTGTCGAGAGGCACTCTCTAACCCAGTATGGAAAAGATGTTGTAATGTCATGTTATGTAAACATTTTGACTCGATCAAATAAAATAAAATAAAATAAGAAAAAAATAGTCAATTTACCATTGGTGGTTTCTGACCTCCAAGTTTTGACAATCCATGGTTTTGTTAGTGGCATTCTTATGTAATATAGCCTATAGACTCCTTTGTAATTTTCTTTTGGGCCAAGAAGAATATATATATATATATAACCAACCAACTTAGATCCATCTTAACTCCAAATCTATCACGTGTCAAGTGGGATCAAATCTCTCGAGATGCAAACATTTCCTCGAGTTTTACACTTAAAAAAGGAGTTTTCGTCTTCAGAGATTTGATCCCTCTCAACAGTTTATAGATCTAGAGTTAAGATGGATTTAGGTTGGTTTTAGGATTTTGGTTGAAAGGTACTAGTTATTAAGGCCTTAGTTTTTACACAGTTGCACAAATCAAATTTGCGAGAGTCATACTATTGGGAGTGTGACTCATTCACATATAAGTGTGTCTCAAATCCTACCACCATGTCCTCCTTTAGATTAAGTCTCGGGATGGTAGCTGGAGTGGTTGAGAGCACATTTTATTCTCCCATCCACTCATTGGTTTAATTCCAATGGAAATGTTTGACCTATTGTGATAAGGCTAGAAGAGTAGGCGTCTCCACCCAAATAATGTTTTAGCTCTTGCTAAGTCATAAATTATTGGTATATCTAACTTGCAGAAATTTGGATATACTCTTAAAGTTATAGTAACAGCCAAAAAAAATGATCTTAAACTTCACACAGATTATTTCAATGTATTACTAATTCACCATATTAATTTAAAAAAAAAAAAAAAAAAAAAAAAAAAAATTCTATAAAATTGCATTTTTATTCTCCTCTAAATTTAAACCTATAATTTAAATTTTACTTGAAACATAAACAAAATAAAAAAAATAAAATATAATTTACAATCCAAACATAAAAAACTAATTTCAAAATTATATTAATACAACTATATTATAAATTAAATATATACTTAGAAAAAACAAACTTTTGAAAGAAAAAATGACAAATACTAGGAAGTAACGCCTAAACTGTGTAAAGTGATTTTACCATAGTTATATGGAAGAATTCTCTTAATTGGGAAATAAAACATCTAAAATGACCTACTTAAATATATACTTAGAAAAAAATCAAAGTTTTGAAAGAAAAAATAACAAATATGATAAAGTAACGCCTAAACTGTGTAAAGTGATTTGACTATAGTTATATGGAAGAATTCTCTTAATTGGGAAATAAAATATCTAATGTGATGAAATGACCTACTTAGATATATACTTGGAAAAAAAAACAAAGTTTTGAAAGAAAAGATAACAAATATGATAAAGTAACGCCTACACTGTGTAAAGTGATTTTACATAGTTATATGGAGGAATTCTCTTAATTGGAAAATAAAACATCTAATGTGATAAAATAACCTCTAAATGAGAATTCCATTTAAAATATATATATGGAAAACACTTTAAAATTTCTATAAATATAAATATAACATGTAAGCAAACAAATATTTAATAACTCAAATTAAAATGACATAAAAATTAGAATAATTTTTAACCATTTTTAATTGACAAAATTAAAAAATCATACGATTTATTAAATACACTACCAACGTTACAAGAAAACTACTCACAAAACTCAATATTCACTTCCATCACAATTGCAATATAACCACCTTGTTAACCCAATATTAAGATTAATATGCTCATAGCAACAAAACAATTTATTAAATACACTACCAACCTTACAAGAAAACTACTCACAAAACTTAAGATTAATATTAACCCAATCTGAAGATTAATATGCTCAGAACAACAAATAGCTTGCACACAAGTTGGAAAACAGGTTCTCTAAGCTAAAGTATAATCCTAAAACAACTCTACTTTATTTAAAATTTTATAATAAAAATGACAAAAGTTACCTAACAATTATTCAAATTATTATTATTAAAAATTTATTAATATTATTATTAACAACACATTATCTTGAAATCATGTGCTCAAAAAGATTTCAAAAGCTTTCAAAGGAAGAGCATATGTCACATTAACAAATTGTCAATCCCCATGATTAAAAAAACAAAAGCACCCTAGCATATATGTGAATCCAAAATCTAAAACACTAGAGTCAATTAGTTATCTCTTTTGTATCTTTTACTATATTTTTTTATGAGATAAAATTATTAAATTTATTTTATAGTTAATTATGTTAGTTTCAAATTAGTATTTAGCTTTTAAGATAATCTATCTCGAGATAGATTTATCTAGAAGTTAGAAGCATTTGTGGCTTTACAGCGAAATGATCAATATACCAAAACCATACAAAAAGTAATTTGTCCCATAAAAACTAACAATTTATTTATTTTCCCATTTCTAACATCAAATCTCTTTAAATTTGGCAACATTTTCTAATATCAAATCTCTTTGAATTTGGCAACAACTTAATAATAAAACAAATCTGGAAAGATACATAGGCCGGATTTCTAGGATAAAAACACAATTAACAAAAATATATGGCATGTACCATGACATGATGGCCAAGTGGGTGATGTGAGAATATTTATTGATAAGACAATGGTGAAGAGTAAATGATTATATTCAAAAAAAAATCTGCTGATGGTTATATGTATATATATAATTTATGTTTTTTAATGGTCATTTAATAAATAGTTATTAAAAATATAAAATAATTTATATTTTAGGCTTGTGAGACCAATTCAATCCATGAATGAGTTATGGATGATGACACGTGCATGGACCAGGCATGTTGGTTGAATGTTGAATAGACAACATGGTTTTCAAATTGCAATCTTTTGAAGCTTATTATGTTCCTAATATAACTGCCACGTGGTTTTAAAATGAGACATGCAAATTCATTTCTTAGGTAACCAAATACATAACAATACCTTTTTAAGTTTTGATTTGTTTTTCATGATAGCGAAGTGTGTAATGTTTTACATGGTGAAAATTAAATTAATTTTGTAATTTTTTTTTAACAAAAAAATTAATTTTTTTTTTTAAGTATATATAACAACTCACAAATCACATATATCAATAATTCATGATTTTGTAAATATCTAAATGTCCAGCAACACAACGTCTATCTCTCTATATCTACCATATTAAGACATTAAGGTTATTCACTGTCATGGTAAGTAAAATGGATAATGTATTTGGAATTTGGGTTATTTTCCATTGGTCAATGGCAATCCTGTTGCCTTTCTCCTATTCAAATTATTATTTTATTTTTTCGAGTGATATTAAAAGCAAATTAAACTCATTACAGAGACTCTGAGTGACTCACCCAACTCAACTTGTGTTCCAAGCGTCGTTACGCAAAGGGGACACCCACTTGTATGCATGGGAATCATACTTTGGAGAATGATATTTATTCATAATTAAATTAAATGGATGCACCTTCACGCAAGGGGACACCCTTGAAAACTACATAAGAGAATAATGAAATAGATAACAAGTATTAGGCATTAGAATAATATTGTATCGTTAGAATAATACTGAATTGTTACAACAACCACATTGACTTAATGAGCGCATGCCATTTTATTGTATTTTGGCAACAGGTGCCACTTTGCCTAACAATAAGTGCCTCTGTGTCCTGCCTCACCCCTATAGCGTTCAAGATGTCAATTTTAAGAAAAAGATGGTGATAATGAATTGTGTCAACTAGACAACAACAAAAGATATGTTACACATCACGTTGCTAAGTGTGCATGATGTTGACATGCAACATCTTGTCCATCAACCATGGAGTGTAGAGAAAGGTAACCTAACAAGTCATATTTAAAATATAAATGGGAACGAGCCAAGTTAATTGGGATATTGTTTGGGTCATACCAATCTAGATTTTCAACCCATCTTGATTTAGTGTATCTTGGTAAATGGCATTTTGAGGAAATTTTAAATATAAAGTGGAGATATTTAGGAGCACGATGGACTAAAATGGACAAGGAGATGTAGATTTTAAGTGGTAATATGAGAAAACAAAGTTTGGAAATTGTGTTATGATTTGTAAGAAATTATATTAATGAGATTTAGTGAGGTAATGAAAAGATTTAAATTATTTTATTGAAATGGATTTTCTACTCAGTGTATTAATGTTTGGTTGTATCATTGATGTTATTGATAAGTATTTACTTTTTATCTATATTATTTTTTACTTAATATGTGGTTATTTTGAAATGTTTATAATTTTTTTTATATAGATAGAAGTTTTTCGGATTAACCACATTATTAGGGTTTGGTTTTTTATTATAAGACTTTTTGAACCATCTAATGTGGTTCATCCTCACGATAAGATGAAGAAAGAAATTGATCTTATTGAATAAATAGTAAGGATGCGTCCTTATTGAATAAATATTAAGGATGCATCATTGCCTGGTGTTAACTGTTAAAACTAGCCGTTAAAAAATAGTCTTTATTTAGTCAATTAGTTAGAAAATTAAAAGTTTTTAATTATTTAAAAATATAATAATTTAGTAAAATGGTTAAATTATAAAATTAATAAGGGAGAAGGGACTAAATTATAGTATAGGGGATAGTATTAAAATGATCAAATTATGAATATTTTTTTCTATGTAAATTTGACCACTTATTGAGTTGCAAAAATAGTGTATAACATAGGAGAAAGTGTTAATTAATTTCAACCTCCATATTTCCATGTCTCGACATAGTTTTTCCTCCCACAAATTCTTGGGTTGTTTTCATCTTTCTATTTCACATTTCACCATGTGCACATTGGTTATTAGTTATGCTATTACCTATTTTTCACACCATGACATATATTTTTTTCATAACATAAATGGTTAAAAAATGTATTAAAAAAGTCATGTGGCCACACTAGACAACAAGAAAATATAAAGCTTTAAAAGACAGATCATGTCTTGTGGTTCTTCCCTCCCCCCTTCAAAAACTAGGGTGAGATAACGCAATATTTTTATTTTTATTTTCTACGTGGATTATGGTCACTGGAGATCAGTGACTTGCTACGTCCGTGGAATATTATTCCAAGTGGATCCACCTGAAGGGATCACTTCCCATCGGCTCAAACACGGAGCCTGACTTGAAGGTGTCGAGAGAATTGAACATGTGACCTCCTAGTAGTAGAGGTGCTTAACAATGGGGACTCAACCAATTGAGCTAACCCTCAAGGTTGGAGGCAATCTTTCTTGCATGTGTTTTTTGTGCCAATTCCTCTGTACAAGGATAAATTCTTACAAATTGATTACATATAAGAATGTAGAAACAACACATAATTACCGATTATGAGTGGTGATCCCTCCCTTAATTGAAAAAAGGTACAGAGTTGAAGTACTACACAAGAGGATATCCATTCCCACCTCATAAATTATCTAGTTTGAATTAGAATTATTTCGCCTTATGAAAGGAGGGGAGTGATTTAAAGATTCTTTAGGATTTATGAACGAAAAAGATTTATAAGGCTTAGAATAAACATGCACTTTTGGCTCTTCTTCTTTGTCCTCTTCCTTATCTCATTTCCCTTCTTCCTCCTCTATCTCCTTTACTTTCTCCTATGATTCCTCAACATCCTCTTCATTCTCCTCTAATTCCTCAAAATCCTCTTCTTCCTCCTTCAATTCCTTAACATCCTCATCTTCCTCATCACCTTCTATTACTTCCCTTCGTTCTACTAGGGCATTGATCTCTAGATCCTCATGGGATAGATTTCTACTACCATATGGAATAACTAATCTAGCCTCAGGGTTAATTATTGGTTCCTCCTCCCTTTCAATGTCCTACTCTATGCCAATTGGATTTACTAAACCATCTAGATTCACAAGAACTTTGAATTTATTATTTCTTGAAGTGGGCAAGCTCTCTTAGGGTGGATTTGACTGAGGTGGCCTCTTATGTTGGGGTTTTTCCTCCTTCCTGGAATTATCTTGAGCTTGGATTATTTTCTTGGTTGTTACTTTGAGGCAAATTGTTCATCTTGTATTTTTGGATAACTTGTGGAAAAATGCTCCTAAATATGAGATACATTATACTTGAATGGAATCTACTTGTAATCTAGTGATTGGTTTTGTATCCACCCATCTAGATTTATTTTCAAATCCATTGGGAGTTCCTTTTCCATATCCACCTCCACACATATTCTCACATAGGAAAAAATAATTATTTTTAGGTATAATTGGTCAATTAAACAACCTAGTTTGTCCCAATATCTCTAAGAGAGAAATTGTCCTAGAAAAATAGAGTGAGGTGTAGCAACCTAGCCTACAAGTGGGATGTCATAATTTCATCTTCTAGATTGAAATCAAGGGACCATGGAGACAAATACATTCCCTAGATCCCATAAAATATAGACCAAACCAAAAGATCAAATCACACTCTTCTTTACTAAAAGAGTGCAAAACATAATAGTCCAATCCAGAAACAAATTATATTACTTATCCTTGAATATCGTTCGATCAATAATTTACTACCTAATTTTCGATAGCTCTTGGACCAAGATAGAGACATGTAAAAATTTTAATCAAAGCACACTCAAATATACTAAGGGATTTCCTTCTTAGCTTCTTAGCTCTAAAGATGAGAGATATGACCGAGGGATTCTATCCATTTTACGAATCTCCTTTAATGGGGCTAATTTCTTTTGTTTGGATTTATGGAATATACCAGGAAGCTAAACGCCTCAATCTCTAAGATATTGGCATCTCCTGTTATTCATCTAACAAAAATATTCCAACAAAGTTAAGGTCCCTCTCACTCGTGGATCCATAAGGAACATCTTATAAACTTGCATGCATTGACACTAAAGGGAAGCTCTTGATTAAGGATTAGTCATCTTTCCTAGTCAACATGGCTTCAATGAATGGTTGCAACTAGGGTAAAGCTGAGATACAAAGGAGAATTCCTCCTACTCACATGCTTCATGCCAACTCTTTTCTTTAATTAAATTTTTGTAGACTGTTATTGCTACCAAGCATACACCATGGGATATGTTAAGCTCCAAGTAGTTTTGCACTTCGATCTCCTCTTCTGTATTGAAGTTGTGAATGCAGTCTTGTTCTATGTCTTTTGGTACATTTTGTCCATTTTACCTTTGTCCAATATTCTTGTACACAACTTTTCAATGCCTTTGTATCTATTTTTCACCTTTCTTATTCTATATCCACTTTTTCTAAAACAAATTATATGTTATTGAGCCATTTTCCTCTCTCCTATTAAGTTATAATTCATTGGTTTTAACTGGAATTTTTCATTTCCCATTGCTACCATTTTTTTTCCAAGGAAAATCTTGTAGGGAAACCACTTGACACTTCTCTACATTTCACAAATGGTGCCTAGTGTACACTTGTCAACATTGATTTTGAAAATGGTGCCTAGTGTAAACAAAGCAATGTTGATTTCTAATCTAGTGGGGTTATATGGTGAAGCACACAACATAGGTAAATAACCCAAGGGATTAGCTTTCATACCACTTGCATGAGTTCAATGAACTCAACCACTTGAACTAGCTCATTGAGTTCCATTGTTATTTTATTTTTTTAACAAAATCGAGTGCTAAGTTATATTCCAAAAAGAGGAGGAAAAGTTTCCTTGTTACATGCAAGTGTTTCTGAGGAGCAACAGAGAAGGTAACTACCACAAAATGCTACGCCTTCTTTGTGTCTATTGTTCAGAAAATACTGAAATATAGATATCGAGTATATTCAGAAAAACTGAGAAAGAAGTAGAACAAACTTAAAAGACATGCTAAGAAGAAGAGATGTGAAGATCATTCGATGCTAATTGGGTGTCCCGTTGAAGCATCTGTGTTGTCCTCTATGCCAACATTTCTCACGTTATTGGGGCTGGAGCTTGGGGCTCAGCGTTTCTCAAGGATGTATTTGAGAATCTGGACATATTATTCCACATGGGCGCATCGATTAGAGAGATCATTGAACTGTTGTTGGAGAGACGTTACCCTATGCTAGAAGAGATTCACATCAGCTTGTTGCTTTTCATCAAGGAGTTTTTGCTGAGCACGAATTTGCTCCAACTCGGCCTGGAGATCTGCACAATGAAAACAATCTTCGTTGTGTGCCATAGAACAAAGGTAGGGAGTAGAGATCGGTGGATATGAGAGGAGGGGACACGTGATGGAGGGGAAGATGGCTAACAATAGGGGGAGGTAAATGCGCAGAGCAGAAGGCAAGCAACATGGGGGAGGTGAATGCGTGGAGAAAATGGCCAGCAACAGGGAGAGAAAAATGCACAGATCAGGGGAGCGTTGTAGGAAGATGTGAGGGGGGAGCTAGGGAATATAAAGCATAGAGGTAAGGGGAGAAAGAAGCAAGGGAGTGAGCCCAAGGAGATAGGGTTACAGGAGGGAAGAAGGAGGAGGTACGATAGGGTCTGTGAAGTTTAGAAAATTCAGAAGGGAGGATCCAACAAAATAGATTTCTCAGCAGAGTCAAGATCATGGAAGGGGAATCAAAGATAGACCATCATTGCAGAGGATTTGTCCAGTTGTTCTTGTACAAGCCCTGTTTGCTAGAGTATCAAGAATCTTGTTGTTCATTATGAGGATATGATGGAAGGATATGTTTTTCATGTCTTTGGATATGCTACGACATCTGCTAACAATTCTGTGGAGGTCTATATTGCGGACGGGGTGGTCTTTGATCATCATGTTGATGATGATAGAGGAATACCCAAACACCATTGCATTGCTGATGTTGTTTTTTTACAGATGAAGGCCTTGGAGGAGGGCGTAAGCTTCTGCTTTGTTGTTGGAGAGGGTGCCAAGACCCCATTCAAAGGAGAGAAGAGTACTACCATTTATGTTTTTTATGAAGCCACCTGCTCCAGCAATGTCGGGGTTCGATTTGGATGCTCCATCGAAGGAGTGAGCTGGTCTTGAGCAACTATCCAACCATTCAATAAATTCCTTTTGTTTTAAACAAACCTTCCATGTTTGATTTTGTTGAGGTTGAGTGGTTGGAGGCTTGAAGAAGCCAGAACTATCCAACAGCTTAGCCAAAAAGTTCCTTTCTTCCACTTGGAGGTCACTAACATTGGTGTTGTTTGTATTTTTAGAGACAATTGTTTCGAGAGTGAGACTCCAAGTTTTGTTGCAGACCTTCCTAAAAGAAGGCTTTTTGTTGTTGAATATCATATTGTTTCTGGCGAGCCATATGTTCCATAAGAGCACATACAGAAGGGTATCCCAGACCCTTTTAGCCAAGTTATTTTTCTTTTTCCCCCATGGGTAAATTTTCCTCCAGTTTTTAATCAAATCAATAATGGTGCTGATGGAGTACAAGTGAAGTTGGGAGGATGGATTGAGATCTTCCCAACATTAAGAGCGAAAGTAAAATTGACGAAAAGATGATGCGCAATCTCTTCTGCACATTGACAGTTGAGGCATCTGGATGGTCCATTCACTCCCCTTTTTTTTTAATTTTCAAAGGTGGAAATCTTACCTTTGAGGAGAGTCCATATAAAGATATTTATCTTTGGGATGGCTTCTGACTTCCAAATCAATTTCCAAATTGGCCATGGAGGAGAGGGAAAGTGATCTTTATTGAGTTGGCAGTGAGCAGCTTTGATGGTATATGCAGAACCTGTAGGATCCCAGCGAAAGCTATCCATGTTGTCTTTCCACAAGGGGGCAACACTGTGGAGCAAGACTTGGAGGTTGGAGAGGTCTACTTCCAAATGAGGAGGGACATGGGAGGAAGTGCCATCTAATCTAATTATTAGTCTGCTCATCCCACTTAGAGAATTGACTTAAAAAATTTAAATTGAGATTCTGCAAATAAGAGAGGATGTGTTGAGTGCCTGGTCTTTCCAAGAGAGGATTTTGCCCCATAATTCTATCTTTCCTAATATTAATGTTGCTGCCCCCTTGAGGAACTTTGGAGAGGTTGTGGATTAAGAAGGGAATGGCTTTCTTACAAAGGGCCCAGATTATGGAGCAGGGCCTGTTTGGTATGTCATGATCAAGGAGCTGTTGTCTGGGAGAGTTAAGGTATTTGGATTCAATAACTCTTTTCCACCATGCTTGTTGTCCTCTGATTAATCTCCACACGATATTTCCCCCAAAGGCGTTATTCAGAAGTTTAGGTGAACAGATTTCGAGCAGTCCATTTTTGTAGTCTTGAGTGGCTTGCCTCCACTTAACAAGATTATATTTCTTCTTCTCAATTTTTCCACCCTGCTAGAGAAAATGCCTTAAGATTGCTTCAAATTTGTGATGTATGTTGGCAGGGGCATGAAGTAGAGTGAAATGATACAAGGGCAGAGATGAGAGGATAGATTTAAGCAAGACTACTCGCCCAACAAGGTTTAACCAAGAAGAACCCCACTACTGAACTTTTCTCTTCATTTTGTCTATTGTAATGTTCCAAATTTCAGACTTTAGAGGTCCCGTGCTGACAGGCATGCCTAAATAATTGAAGTGATACCAGTTCAGTTTATAAGAAACTCCACAAATTTGTGCAATGTTGTGTATGGTTTGGTTAGTTGCGTTCCAACCATAAATGCAACTTTTTTGAAAGTTTATCAGCCCTCCGGAGTAAAGCATGAATTTTTCAAGGAGAGATTTAAATCTGTGGGCAATTATGCAAGTTGCACCGCCCAATAAGAGAGTGTCATCTACAAATTGTGAATGGTTCATATTTTTGACACCATTGCCAAATTTAATTCCAGTGGTGAGGCCTACTCTTCGCATGTGATCCAGGGCCCTACTAAAGAAGATAAAGAGAAAGGGAGAGAGAGGGCAGCCCTGTCTAAGACCGCGGGAGGACTGAAAGAAGGTTGTTGGCTTGCCATTTATGAGGGGGGAGATCCAAGGGCTAGAGATGCAAGATTTGATAAGGGAGATGAAGTCATTGTCGAAGCCCATTTTCTGGAGGACTGATACGAGGAAGGAGTGTCTAACCCTATCAAAAGCATTGGCTAGATCGAGCTTGAGAATGAATCCGTTCTCTTTGTGAGTCATACTTGAGTGGATAACTTCTTATAGAAGGAGGATAGAGTCCAAAATTTTCCTTTGGGAGATGAAGCCTCCTTGATTTTCCGAGATGAGACTAGGAAGAAAGGGCTTGACGCCTATGGAAAGGATTTTGGTAATAATTTTGTAAGAGGAATTGCAAAGGGAGATGGGTCTAAACCTTGAGAAGGAGGAGGGGCAGTTTTCTTTGGGGACAAGAGCAAGGTAGGTTGAGTTGGTAAAGCCCCCTATTTTCTTCTTTCTTTGAGCCCACTATATCATTTTGATCAAGTCCTTTTTTATTAATTCCCAGTAGGTCCTATAGAAGATGATGGAGAAGCCATCAGGACTCGGAGCTTTGTCAGGATGCAGGGACCAAATGGTGCTTTGGATTTCAACCTCTTCTATGTCTTTTTTTAGAGTGTTGTTCATCTCCTTAGAAATCAGATTTGGAAGATACCTTAAGAGATCAGAGTAGTCTTCATGATATTTTGTTTCAGTGAGCAGATCTCTGTGATGAGTAGAGGCAACCACTTTAATTAGTTCTTGATCCGTCTGAATTTTACCATCATTGTCTATGATAGAGGATATGTTGTTTCTAGTTTTGTGAACTGTAGCTTGTTTATGGAAGAAGGAGGTGTTTTTGTCACCTGCCTGAAGCCACAAATTTCTGGATTTTATTCTCCACTTCTTCTCTTCTTTTCTGTTGATTCTATATAATAGAGATCATTTTCATGATTGGAGTTCTCTTGATTTGTCCCTTGAGAGTCAATGGTGTTATGGACAGCCTCCAGCTTTGATTTTATTTCAGTTTTGATCTTATTCGGTTCCTTGTAGTGCAGTTTGGACCATTCCTTTAAGGCCATCTTGACCTTCTTTAGTTTGGTTTCCCAAATAAACGATGGAGATCCCTCCACATTTAGCAACCAGGTATTGCGCACTAACTGTCTTGCTTCCAGAATATCATTTCAAAGAGGGTTATATTTAAAAGGGAGGGGTCCGAGAGAGGGTTGATCACCAAGGGAAAGGGTGATGGGGTAGTGGTCAGAGGCAGAGGAGGAGAGAATGTTGGTAGAGGCAATAGAGAAAAACGAGAAGAGAGGGACAACCACAAGGAATTTGTCAAGCTGCTCCATGATGTTTCCCCCTCCTATCCTGCGATTTCTCCAAGTGTATTTACGATTTTTTGGAGCGATATCAGCCAAATCATTGTCTTGAATAATGGTTTCAAGCAAATCTCGAGAGGGATCCGGGTTGAAACAACCACCCTTTTTTTCGTTTTCATGTAGGATTAAGTTGAAATCACCTCCAATGATGATATTGTTGTTGTCTTCATTATCTATATCCGTTTTTAGAGAATCCCAACAGATCACTTTATCCATATAATGGTTGGGTCCATAGATATTGTAAATGATGATCTCTATGCTCTCTTTAATGCTCTGTAGAGTCACTTTGATCCTGTTCTGTGTTTTTGCTAAACTTTTTTTCTTCCAAACACTTTGATTCCAAATAGTAGCAAGTCCACCTGAGGCACCCCTAGATTCTGAGTGGGTGCCCGCATGATTCTTCATTCTGCTTATAATTGTTTCCATTTCAAGATCTCCCTACTTAGTTTCCTGAAGGAGAATAATATCCTGCTTTTTCTGATTCATTAGATCTTTTAGGGCTGAAGTTTTTGAGGGGTGCCCTAAACCCCTACAATTCCATGAGAGGGCTTTCATCATTTCAGGAAAGCATAGTGAGAGTCTGTCTTCCCTCCTTGTTCCTTTTGTCCTGAGTCTTTGCTATTTTTCCCTAAGACATATATTTCAATAGGGTTCTGAGTTCCAAGGGCTATATCCTTTTGGGCAGTTTCATCTTTGTGTTGCTTGGATGACTTCCTTTTAGGGCCATTTTTCTTTAGATTTTATAGAGTGACTCCATGTTCTTTTACTAAGTTTCTAGTGATTCGGGTTGAGGAGGGGTCTAAAGAAGAGGAGGGGGGCTCAAGATTAATGGGAAAGGGATGAGGGGAGGCAGGCAGAGAGGGGATAAAGAGCAGGGGAGGGTCATATTCAGAGGGGGCAAGGGAGGAGAACGGGTTGGAGGAGGCTAGAGAGGCATTGGAGGGAGGGATAGGAGGATCATTAGGTTGCTGGGAGGGGTCGAAGGGCTGAGGGGAGGAAGAGGAGGGGCAGGAGGGAGGGGATTTGGGAGGGGGCGCAGAGTGGGCCAAGGATTTGCTGGTGCTTCTAGGGTTCGAAGAGGTTTTTTTTAATTTTTAATTTTATTTTATGGTTTCTCATTGTGTGTCTGGATCCGGGCTTTCAATATCAATAAATTTAGAGAATCTGTTGGAAAAATGACTATATTCGTGACATACCTTGCATTTAAATAGGATTTGCTTGTAATCAAGCTGCTGAATGTGATTCCAATCGTCAACTTTTAGCTTGATCGCTTCAGGGAGCCCTTTACCTAGATCCACTTCGATGCAGATCTTGGCACATGCTTGTATGTTGTCTTTTGGTTCGCTCCAATCATGAACTTGCCAACAACGTTTCCGATCGCACGAACAGAGTCATCCCCCCAACAGTGCAAAAGAAGGTGAGGAAGGCGCACCCACACTGGGACGACGTTTGGCACATCAAGCTCAGGGTCAAAGTCCGGCGTCCATTTGTTGAGATAGAGACCTCTGATGTCCATGAAATAAGGGTCGTTCTTGAAAATCAAATCTTTGTCCTATTTCATTTCAAAGTGAAAGGTGAAATAGCCTCTACCGTAGAAGCGAATAGAGATTTTGCCATTGATCTTGTCTGACCAATTGCACTCAATCCATTTTTGAACAGTCTTCGGGGAAGGCCATAACCCAGTAAATTGACCTATGAGACCCTTCTCAGCTAGAGAAAGGGCAACCATGCGTGGAATAATCGGAGGAAGGGAGACCTCCTGAATGCCATCGAGGTTCTTAACAAATTTCGAGATCGTGGGCCTAGGGCGGGGAGGAACTTAGGAGCTGATTAGAGTCGAGAGGGCTTGGGCCTAATCCGGGGGAGAGGCCACCTCCGAGGAGGACTCCAGAGGTGCCATGTGTGCAGCTGGAGGTGGAAGAGTAGGCAACAGAGGGCAGCCGCAGCTGCAGAGCGCAAGCGAAAAAAAGAAAATTATGTAATTCAAACTCAAAATGAGTTATTGTTTTTTTTCTATACGTATATAGTTAGTTTTCTGTTAGTGCCTCCAATTCTATTACATGTAACCATGTTTTAGTGAGGAGTATTTTGTAAGGTATCACATTGTTTTTCACTCTTACATAAATGTGTTATCAAGTAATTTTACACTCCTTCGACATGGTTACCTATGTTTTATACATATACTTGGTCCCCTAATTTCACATCCATAAAAGTGTTGGGGCTATAAGAATTTAAAAGAAGTAGTGCAATTTTGGTTAGTTCTAAATCTCTATTGTTCAAAGGTAAGCATGAAAGAAAAAAACATAAGTGTGATAGGATGTTCACACACATAGATTGTAAGAAGTATACGAACAATTATGGTGTAGAGGAAGAAATAAAGCATGTGCCAATTAAAGATGGGACATGCAAAGGATGATCTCAATTAGGAGCACAATGATCATTGATAAAGTGCACAAGACTACATAATTGGTTGAAGAGAAACACATGTAGAATAGTGCGATGATTTTGCTGCATGTTGGAATGATATGGGACAACATAGTAGTGACAAAAAGCAACATGTTGAAGTAAGGTGAAACATGGTGAAATAGTGGGAATTTAAACTTAAAATCTAGATGAGGACTTGAATAGTTAGATGAGGATTTTGAGAGAGACAAATATAAAACATTGAAAGTGATAACAAATAAGAAGAGGGACATTAGAATGTTTAACGAGTGGAATTAAAAAGTTGAGTATCAAAATCAAATAGAAAGTTGAACAATCATTAAGTAGAGAAATGGGCTTGATTGTAATATGTAATCTATACATTTCAAACATTATTACATGAGTATACCATGACCCTACATCAATGTTTTATGATTTTATAAGTGATTAAATGCATGTCTGAGAGCATTTGAGCTATATGTGATCGTAGAATTACACATCGCTATACAATAAAAGTGAAAATACTTCCAACCAAGTTAATGCACCTCATGTATAAACCTTCATTTTAACTCATGAATCACCAAAACTAAGAGTCATAGTCACACATTAACCAAAAAAATGAAGTGTTTTAATAAAACAAGTATTAGGTGTAAGCTCTTTATTTATGGGTTCCACCTTTAGCGTACTGGTTCATCCAAACTCCTCTAGTTTGTAAGAGTTTAGGACGTCATGGGTTTGTGTCAACCTAGCACTCTTGCAAAAGGCACACACATTGTCATTGGGAGTTTGATGGATCCCAAATTGGATGAGAGGTATAAATGGAATAGCTGCGTAAGTTGTTATGGATCCCAGATTGGATGAGAGGTATAAATGGAATAGCTACGCAAGTTGCTATCAACAAGTCATTTATGATCATTGTGTAGGATATAAACCAAAATTCAAAGTAGTTGAACCATCAACTAAAAAAAAAACCCCTAGCACCTTAGCAAAAACACTCAATTTGTCATTAAAAGTTTGATGGATCCCAAATTGAATAAGAAGTGCAAATGTAATAACCCTCAAAATCACTTTCAACAGGTCATTTATAACACCCGGCAAATGCATTTACATTATCAATGCGAATTGAATGAATTCCAAATTGAATGAAAGACATAAATTTACTAACCCTCTGAGTCACCATCCAAAAAGCATTTTTAAACACCCTTAAAAAAAACATTCGCATTATCAATGAGAATTTGATGAATCCAAATTAAATGAAAAATACAAATGTAATAACCCTCCAAATCACCATCTTCAAAGCATTTTTGAACACCCTAAAAAGATTAAACCAAAATTCAAAAAAAGCAAACCAACCATTTATAAAAAAAATAAAAAAATATAGGCTTTCACAATCCATTTTAAAAAACCTGGAAAATATTTCAATAAGAAAGACTTACACAATTTGCCAAATTATGAATAATTTTTAAAGAATCCACAAAATACCCAAAAATAACACTTTAACAATTTGCTATATTGTTACTAATTTTTTTATATTAATGAGTGTTTTTTATTTTAAAAAATTAATATATAAATTGTTTTTTTAATGGTTAATAACCATGTGAACAGAGCTCTGTACTCCAACAAAAAATTTGAGAACTGACCAGAAAATCATGAAACCAAGTTTGAGGATGATTTTGTAAAAAGTAGAAGTTGGTGATAAATTTGTCCTTGTCTTCCCTTTGTTTCCACTGCCGTTAAAGTTCGTTCATATCCGAGCGTGGCGTCCAGTACAAGCGACCTCTCTCGAAGAGAAAATAAAAATAAAAAAACAAAAGATAGTTTCATGACGATGCCGGGAAACATCGCTATCGTTAGGTTGCCTACCGTGCAAGCAAAGAACCCGGCAAACCGGGGATTTTATCGGCGCGCATTAGCTGGATTATGGTCCTTCGAGACATATCTGGGCATGTGCGTGCCACGTCACCGTACGTCCATGCCACGTGCGCCTTCCATATGCCACGTCACGATGAAGATCGGAAATCTCCAAGCACGCGGTCAGCCCCTATATATGACTCGCCAATCCATCATCATAAGGTTCAGAGATGTGTATTATATGGTCCTGTGTAGCTACAAACATTATTTTACAGCGGAAATGATAATGGCGGCCACAGCCGAAGCTTCGTGCGGTTCTTGAATCTTCCACGCGCTTTATATATACATATATACAGTGGATTTTGTTTCTCAAATCTTCGGGCGCCCCTCGCTTCGAATTCGAATCTACAAATTACACCCAGAAGTACTCTTACTTGACGCAGAACGAGTGCCGCAAGGTCTTCAGAGAAGAGAGATTGTGTTATTTATTGGGGGAAGAACCAACCGCTGTATGTCTTCTTCGTCTCTCAGGAACAATACCGTTAAAGGAAAGCACGTAGCAACGGAGCCACAAAGGTATTAGGGTTTTTCAGTTTAGAACCAAACTTTGCGCATTTCTGAGATTTTGCTACTCGATGCTAGGGGCATTTACATCTTATTATCTGTTTGGCCGGCGAAGGTTCGGCGGCCGGCCAGGGTTTGATGGAAAATGCAAAAAGCTCATGCATTGGCCCTATAAATTTTCAGTTTTTTTTCCGTTTTCTTTGAATCCCTATAGTAAACTTCAGGATCGGAAAGATTAGGGTTAATAAATACTCCTCTGTTGAACCCTTTTCTAAATTGTTCGGAGTTTCGCTTGAGATTTGTGTTGATATTCTCTTTTATCGCTACATTTATCTCTGCAATTTTTGAAAATTTGGAAGATTGAGGTTAGTACATTGATGTTTTCCATGTCTTTTTGGTAAATAAAGACTAAATCTGTATTAATTGTACAGATTATTAGACAAATTCGTTGAAGCCTGAGGCTTGCTCATCTGGGTACTGTTTTCCATATATCATTGCGAGTTCGTACACTATTGCCTTCTCTGTTAATGATCTTTTGCAGTTTCTGCGTAAACCCCACAGCTTCAGATCATCCGGCATTGCCAATACGGGCTAATCACTCCAGGCTTTTAGTTTTAGACGTCGGATAAGATACACCATGATCAGACTACATTCCGGGCTTTAACAGCCTCTATTAGAGATCAATGCAAGCCTTATCACCAATTTTTAGGGCAATGGACTTCACTGCTAGGACAATAGCAGATTCACTTCTCTTTCAGATCTCATGCTCTTCCTGATCTTCTCCACCTTTTTCTCTCCTCATTTGTCAATGGCGGCCTTTTCTAGCCCACCAGTGGACATTAATACTTAAATTAAATATAATGAAGGTTTTGTATAATGTCTCTGAAACGAACTGTTATTGCCTTCTCTGTGAAGGATCTTTTGCAGTTTCTGCATAAACCCCACAGCTTCAGATCATCCGGCATTGCCAACTATGGGCTAATCACTCCACGCTTTTAGTTTTAGACTTTGGATAAGATGCAACATGATCAGACTGCATTTAGGGCTTTAACAGCCTCTATTAGAGATCAATGTAAGCCTTATCAGTAATTTTTCGGGCAATGGCCTTCACTGCTAGAACAATAGCAGATTCACGTGTCTTTCACATCGCATGCTCTTCCTGATCTTCTCCAACTTTTTCTCCCCTCATTCGTCAATAGCGGCCTTTTCTAGCCCACCGGTGGACATTAATACATATATTAAATATAATGGAGGTTTTGTATAATGTCTCTGAAACGAACTGTTGAGAGTTTGGGTTATCCATTGACTTTATGGAGCTAGTGTTGTATCCCGCTAATGAGTATAGGTAAATATAGATTTCATGGTATGGACTGATTTCTTGCATTCTCCTACTTTCTTGTGCATGTCGCGCTTTCTTCTACTTTATTGTGCTTGTTCTTTATGATCAATATCCTGCTCAGAAAAGAAAACGGAAGAAAACGGAGCGTTTATGTTCTCAGAATTAGAAATTCCAAGTGTTATGTAGACGGAATGTTGTGTGGTTTTTTTTTATTCACATATTTAAGGGCGTATTTAATCAATTGTTTCATATTTTTTAGGAAATAATCTGTTGTCTGATTGGGGTCCTTGTGAGATTTTTTGGAAGTTCCAGTTCTGAACCTAAACTGACATTGATATATCTTTTGCAGGAGAAGAAAAGTGAGGAGCAGAAACCATGGCTGCACTACTGTAGTAGAAACCTTAGCCAAGTGGCAGGAGCTGAACAGCCAGGTTGAAAGCTCAAAAGATGGCGCAAAAAGACTCAGGAAAGCCCCTGCCAAAGGGTCAAAGAAAGGTTGCATGAAAGGAAAGGGTGGCCCTGATAATGGACGTTGCAATTACAGAGGAGTCAGACAGAGAACGTGGGGAAAATGGGTTGCGGAAATCAGAGAACCGAATCGTGGAAGTCGACTGTGGTTGGGTACGTTCTCTTCAGCGGAGGAGGCAGCACGTGCTTATGATCAGGCTGCGAGGGTTATGTATGGATCTTGTGCACGTTTGAATCTTCCTGATATCAGTGCCTCGAAGGAGTCCTCGGTGACATCTACTTCAACAACCCTCGTAACATGCCAATCTCAAGAATGTTCAACATCTCAGCAATATGAAGTCTCTAGCGAGTGGAAAGACTCTAAAAATCACTCCCCTCTTGATACATATAGCTTAAGCCAAGTTCCCTCATCTCAATCTCCCGGAGTTGATGCTGTTTATGAAGCTGGAGTTGAAGAGAGGAATGATGATAGAATTTCAGAGACTGATCAAAGATATGGGTCAGAAATATGCTTAGGTGTTGAGGCTGCTCAATCAGGTCTTCCTTCCAAAGCTGAGATAAGTGATGTTGTACCAGATTCTGCATTAGATCTTCCTGTAAAGTCAGAGACAAATGAATGTACATTGCTCCCTAGACTCGTACCTAAAGACGAACCACAAGATGCAGGGCAAAATGCTTTTGATTTGTCCGAGGCTACATTGCTTAGATTTAGAGATGAGCCACAGGCAGAGTTGCCTTCTGCAGCCATCTCAGGAGCATTATCGAACTCTGAGGTGCAGTCAATTTCCATAAAAGCTGAACCCAATGAATCTGCAGAGCCTCTCGTCTCTTTCCAAGATGTCCAATTTCAGGATCTCGATGAAATGTTTGATCCAGATGAGCTCTTGAACATGATGAGTGGCAACGATAGCAAGGGTGACTTATCCGAAGCAGATACGTTTAATACACTTTATTTCAGCAGCCCTTGGCCACAGGAGCAGTTGCATGATGGGGATGTCTTACCGAGTTGTGATCCTTCGTCTAGCCCAACATTGCAATATTTGCAGATTCAGAGCCCGGACATTAGGCTGCTCCAAAATTTTGATTTGGACGAAGGTGAACAACTTCACCTGGATGATAGAAATTTCAAAGACCTTGGTCAATTACAACCATTCAATTTAGATAGTTTTCAACAAGCCGAATATCAGGCTGTCAAACATGTCAGATTGGATGATAGACAGCCTTTGCATCCCAAGGTTCTTGATGATGGTCATTTCGCCTTTCCATATCCATACAACAATCAAGGTTATCAGACTGAAGATACGAGAACAAGACAAGTTTTGTGTCCAGAGCCAATGATGACTGGTGATTTTCAGGGGATGCAGGATGCTAGGATATTTGAAGATATCTTTCCTTGTTACAATTAGATGGATCTTGTGTATATTGGTACATAATACTTACAAGTAGGTAGACATTGTCAATATCTATTCATCGTATTTGTTGAGGTAACCTGTCCAACTTGTGCCTAAGATGAACCGTGTTACCTTGTGGTTATAAATAATCATGTGCTGTATATAGTTCCAACTTTCTCCGTGCCGGAGGACTTATTTCTTTTTACTTGTTTAAAGTTGTTACTGCCTTTTGTTGCAAACGGAATTAGTAATGTAGGGAAAAGGGGGGAAAAAGGTGATTTTTTGATTGGGGATAATCTCTGCATGGTCCCCATTTTTCTGTTTTGAAATTTTGGACAGGTTTCCATTGTACTGTAGTCTCTATAACCTGACTGAATTTATCAAATACTGTTTCATATCACAGTTGAGAAGAGGGTCTGTAACATTACCATTAGCACAGCTCAGAAGAGAGCCATTTTACATACAAACGAAAGCGACATGGACAGTTTTTGCTTCCTGGCTTTGTATACGAACCAATTATATATAAATAGTTATATTTTCTCGTCGCCCAGTGGGACTGAATTCTTTTTCTCCATCTGACAGGGTTGTTTATATGTGATAAGTATAAATGTGTTTTGATATTGTGTAGTTTTCTGTAATGGAAGCTACTGCGGCCATTTGCTGTTGGCTTTTACTGTCCTACATACATGAATGTTTCAAGTTCTGAAATGTTGTAGATTCTTTGAATATGTAAGTGCTAAACTGTTGTAGATTCTTATGGCGTGCTAAACGGACGCCAAATCTTTGACCTCTCCAATCTATTGCTAAAATGCTTCACAGCTTGAAAACCACTCGAGTCAATAAATAAATATATTTTTTATACTAGGCAACCACTCGAGTCAATAGATAAATATACTTTTTATACAAGGCAAGGATGTATTTACAAATTTGCATCCACATTATTTGGCTTCTGGTTTTAGATACATGTACATATGCATCCACATTATTTGGCTTCTGGTTTTAGATACATGTACATATGCATCCACATTATTTGGCTTCTGGTTTTAGATACATGTACATATAATCATGCTGAAATGTTTCATAACTTGAATACCACCCGAGTCAGTAGATTATTATGCCTTGTGTAAGGCAAGGGTGTATTACAAATTTGCGTCCTTATTAATTGGATGCTAGTTGGATACATTATAATCATTGCTGAAATGCTTGATAATTTGAATACCACTCGTGTTCTTTGTATATAAGCAAGGATATATTACAAATTTGCATCATCTTGGATGCATTTTAATCTATTAATTTGTCCAGGTGATCTTGAATTGCTTAATGTTGCATCTTGTTTTCCATTTGCATCTTCTTGGATGCATCTTAATCTATTAATTTGTCCAGGTGATCTTGAATTGCTTAATGTTGCATCTTGTTTTCCACTTGAAGATTAGCACCGTATCATCGCGCAGTGCTTTTGATTGAAAATGTCTTTGTAGTCATCTTAAGCTGCTTAGTACCGTTGTTGACTACTATTAGCAACAGCTTAGTACCGTCGTTGACTATTAGCAACTCCAGCGGGGTCTGTCTCTTCGTTTTTGTCTTGACAACTTCATTTTTTCACTTGCTTAACAAGTTCACCTTCATTGGCCATTTTTTTCTCTAGACTTGATTGTCATAACAACTGCATTATTTCATAAACTTGATTGTCATTGCAGTTCCGTTATTTTACACAGGCCAATGCTCAAGGAGAATTGAAATTGAATCAAACCTGATTCCACTATTCAGATCACAACAGCTCCATTACTTAACAGGCCAATGCTTCGGGAGGATTAAATCAAAACTGATTCCACTATATCATCTCAACACAATGGGATTTGAATCAGGGTTTTTGTTCAATGATTGGTTGTCTTAGTCGGAGGTTCTATTAAGACATAGACTAGATCATTTAACCGTTTTTGCTCCAAATGGTTTCTCTTTTTCATGTGAATCCTCGCAAAGACAACAATTGCGCTCACACCTTGAAGCACTGCAAGTTTGACTGAAAATGCAGATCGCAAACTTTTGCAATTAAGGACAATAGCTACTAAATGGCTCCTATCATTGCGCTGCAAAAAACATAGTTGTGTAATGTGCTTCAGTTAGCTCAACGAATTATATTTCAACTTTCAAATTATAAACAATTTAACAAAATAATAAAATATGAATTTGAAAATTGAAATTATTATTTTTAACTAGCTCATTTGATTCCCTTGCAAGGTTCTTCCCTGTTTGTGTATCTCCAGTGGGTCACTCTCCTTGGGGATTATGCGATCAACACAGTCAATCAATTCATCTCTAATTTCACCAGTCAAAGCTTTTGCCTTCATAGCTTTATCATGATACGCCAGGTTTAGAAAATACTTAGTTGCATGTATAGGGCGATGAAGTTGATTGTTCCATTTTTGATCAATTATTTCCCAAATGGACCCATACTTTGCCACTCTTTCCTTGTATGCTATTTTTATTTGCTCATTTGTCTGATCCATAGCCTCATAAATGAAGCCCATAGGCAATCTTTTGCCATCCACCAACCACAACTCCTTAACCAGTGGCTCAACAACTTTCATAATCTCTGTTGCCTTTTTTCCAAAATATTTTTCATTAACCTTCTTTTTCACATTTTTTGCCATCTTGTTTGCGAGATTATTGACATTCATTCTATTCATCACTCGAAAACACCTTTTGCAAGTTTCTATGTTGGGAAAACATAGATTACAATGTTGTTAAATTTTGGACATGTTCTATGCCATTTTAGATTAGGGCACAATACTGAAAAAGATAGAACATATTAATAGATCGATAGAAGACAAGCCAAAACAGAGATAAGAAATGGTGGCGTTACGACGATCCGCATGATGCTTCAACCAGCGAAGTCTCCAATAGGTCATTCAGCCAAGTGTGTCACACATAACCCAGAACAACTCAAACAAAGAACAGTCTATATATATCACAGCTCCAACGCTATCCAGAGAGAGAAACCACTCCACAATGTGTGTCAAATGAATTCTAATCCTCTCCAATATATAGGAATCTTTGGGGGTGTGTGACACATCCTTTAAGACATTTAAGTCTATTTTATTCCAAGCCGACTTAGCACATAAGTGGAATAAATTCAAAGTACATGTTTTGCTCATCCGATCGAGATGATCTTTAGATCAATCTTACACCTTTCCGAAAGAGGAATCCAATAAAAATATTGGGATCGTCATCTGAGCAGCATAGCTCGGAGTTTAGTCTTAGTTGTCCGATTTTAACACTCCCTCTCAACTAGGGAGAACTCCGTCCACTAGTGCAATCCAAACATCGTGCGTCATCCCGCCGTAACTTGCTTTGTTGGCCTCTTTATTTCAGAACAGAAGTGGGTCAGTCACAAAGACATCATACCCCGCTGAAAGATTCAGACCAGAGGTCAAAACCTCTATCGGACTCACAAAGAGTCTCAAACCAACCCGAAGTTGGTTCATCTGACCCGAAGTTGGTGGAGGTCCAAGACCTCACAAGACTTGATCCCAGATCAAGTGGTTGGACCGTGCCATCCTAGATAGTGAGTACGGCAATTTCTGATGCGTCCATCAGTCTTTGCTACTAGTCTCTAGCCTTTCCCATCTCATTGGCCAAATGAGAGGTACTTCCCATGAGCCCTGAACTCAATGGGTAGGATGCATACGGGGCATAGATAATGAGAGGTGAACCAACTCAATAATCACAACGGTGGGGTTCAAGCACACCAATAAGGTTTGGCAAGCCTAACCTTGTGGTTACTCATAGCTCCGAGACGCTGTCCCCAAAAACCCCCAGAGCTCCCAGAGCTCATCGTCCAACAAGACCCTCAGAATAAGGTCATTCCACGATACCAAGACTTTCACGGAAGGTTAGGAACATGACCTTCTCCAAGGGCATTGTGAGAATATCCGTGACCTGCTCATCAGTTCCTATATGATCGAGCCTTATGGCGCCTCACTGTACCATATCCCGGATAGTGGTACCAGCCATCATCATGCTTGGATCGTTCGTGGAACACGAGATTCTATGACAAACGAATCCCCCTCTAGTTATCACAAAGGATAACGGTGGCATTTGGCACATGCTCGAACAACTCACTAAAGAGCTTTCACAACCAAGTGACTTCACAATAGGCCATACATGTTACAATGTATTCGGCCTTAGCGGTGCTCAAGGCTATCGACTTTAGTTTCCTGCCCGAAGCAGATCTACATGTGAAGTAGCATCCAGATGTGCTCTTGCGATTCACCCCACTGCCAACCCAATTGGCATCAGTACATCCATGGAGTGTCATACTCCCGACAGTGAATCTCAGCGCATGGTCTATCGTGCCTCAGAGATATCTCAAGAGTCTTGGCACCAACCCAGTGAATGTTATGATCAACCAAGTGTTGACTCAAAGTTTTCACTGCACAACATACGTCTGGATGGATGTGCCCTAAGAACATCAAGGTCCCTATGAGTTGACGATACTCAGTAGGACGGGCCTAGCAGCTCTGCCACTCAACTTCTTAAAGTTGAGTTCCATCGGTGTCGACACGGACTTACAGTGCATCATACCAGAATCTTCATAATGTATTTTCCTTGAGAAAGGAAAATCTCACCAGGTCTCTGCTAGACCTCCAGGCCTAGGCATCAATCCTAGGTCCTTCATCTCGAACTCAGCAGCGAGTTCCCTCTTGCACTGATGAATGAGAGGGTCAGCACCTGTCAGGAAGAGGTCATCCACATACTGCACCAAAATGAGAGGTTTTCCCTTGACAACCTTGAAGTAAAGGTTCAGATTAGCATTACTTCGAGTGAAGCCCAGCTTCATCAAGTAGCTATCTATCCTCTCGTACCAATCTTTGGGTGCTTGCTTCAACCCATAGAGGGCTTTCTTCAACCTGCAGACATGGGTGTCCCGACCCTGGACTTCCAATCCCAAAGGTTGCTCCACATATATCTTTTCCTTTATCGCACCATGCAGAAATGCGGTCTTCACATCCATTTGATGAAGACTCCATCCTTGCGGATTTAGATACCTTTCAGCTTCTTCTAGGCTCAAATTGTACTCATGGCAGCTAGATACCCCTGGTATTTATATGGCTTTTTGGTTTTCCTCCGAAATTTCCCCCTCTGAAGCCATATGTCTCTGAGCCATGAGGATCTTCTTTTGTCTAGCAATGGTATCTGCACAGTGACATATACATTTGTATTCTCCCTCTTAATGACAACTTCTCTTTTGAGAGAAGACTTCTAATTTAAATGAGGGCATCCAAGACACCAGCTTGGCAATGAGTTTTATTCTCCCATAGCCAAAGCCATTAAAGACTCATAGCCATATACAGTCATATTGCTTTCATGCATCTTGACACGTATCATATGCTTGTCAAATAATGAAAATCATTCATTCATAACTTGATAGGCTTTGCTAAGCATGGTTTAAGACTCTAACGATGTGACCGAAGGTTGCAAAGACTTCTCAGTTCACACTTTATCATTACGTTGTAATGCTGTCACAAGCTTACAACTATTATGAATTTCATAAACATGGGTGTCTGTCTATGTCACTGTCACAGTGACATAGAATCACAGATTTAGAACTATTACATTCATCACTGCTTGCTGAATATGCACTTCACTTACATCCCTTGGACTCTTGTCCTTGATGTACTAGGCAGGGTTCTCTCCCTCCTATACCTGCAAAGAGCACTGCTGCTTCAATACTTCTGCCTCAGGGGCTCACAAGGTCCTTCGCTGCTTCACATATCAGCGGATCAATCTGCCTTAATGCTCCTCCAATGTTATGGGCCTATATATGAGTGCCCTCTAACAGTGATTTGTCATATCATAAAAACTGTTCACAAGACTTTTCAGCGTCCTAACAGTCCCCTTTTTGCTTTAAGATGAATAGCTTGCTTACTAGACTTGCCAATACAAGGATATCTTCAGCATATGGTTTACAAGAACCCATCATTGTTTTACATCGCACTGTAAAATACAAGTCACACTCGAGCATGTAGATACATTCATCAACACTCAAACACACCCCTGTAAGAGGGTATGCGCCGAAATATTCTGATCACAGAACACACGAACTGCGTGATTTACACGTTCAATTTTTTACAGCAATTTAGATGCATACTCATAGTCTCGGCCTTTCACTAGCAACAAATCTTGCCTTGGACTTTGCATCACCTCCATCAAATCACTGTACATGGGATTTCAACAGGCTGCTTGTTTCTTAAGATTGTCTCCAAAAGCCTTCAGACAATCTCAGCTCCAAATATGATGCCCAAACCACTGTCCAATGTCTTCACTTGTCCAAAACAATGTTCCAAGCTACAACAATGCTACTACTAGATTTGCTAAAAGGATGTCCAAGTGTGTCTCACCAAGCTACTGTCAATGAGGTCCTCAAGTCCGCTACAAGCCTTCTTTAAATCTGCTCCTCTAATCCTTCAAGAGGGCTCCAAAGGTTTTGAAAGCTATGGCAAAATTTTTCCTCAAAACTGTTGCATACACTGCTTCAAGGCATAGGGTGAGGTCTAAACTGATTCCGAGACTGTGCTATAAAAAGAGATTCCAAAATCCTGTAGCTACCACAGGTCTAAACTGCTTGCTACAGGGGTTTGTGATCAAAGGGAGGTCCGAGCCTCTTTCTGTACTTTTCAGTGGTTTGGTTCTGTTTCAAGTGATCCGAGTCTCAAATACTAGTCAAACAGCCCAAAACTGTCGGTCAAGACATCAAGAAACTCAGCCTCTTCAATAAGTCAACGTCAACCCAAAATAGAGAGAATAGTCAAATTTTGGTCAACTGTCTGTGGTCAAAATTTGTGCTCTAGCCTGCGGGCCATGCTGATCAACCTACCCAGAATTCCTTGTTTTGTATGCCAATGAATGTGGTCTGCCCAAACAAAATTTCTCCAAGTCAGATTGTAGTCAAACTGTTCTAGAAAGTCCTGGCTTATGCCACCTATATATAACAGATAAGTATTGTATATCCGCAGGTTTATGACAGGGATATAGTGATATATGTTCGCAGGATCGTTATAAAGTTGATTATTTTATATGTTCGCAGGGTTGTTCGATGGCATCACGGGATACAGTGATATATTCGCAGGTTCATGACAACATACCAAATTCGACGTCACACGTCCACCTGCAACTATATCAGCTTGCCGTTGCCGCGTCCAATGCCATGCAGCGTCCAATGCGTCCACTGACTTGTCGTCGCTGTTCATCAAATCTGCCATGGCAGCGAGTTAAATTTTGCAGAGCCTTCTAACTCTGGTGTTTCAAAACGGCGATGAAGAGGTTCGAATAAGACGACGTGAGGGCCAAATTAAGAAATAGGCGTTCTAACAGAGAGAGCAACGACAATAGTATGATGATCCGACACTATGCAGTGATTGAATATCCCACAAATCTGGATTTGAAGAACAAAACGCTGTTTTCTTCTCTTCGGAAACAAATCATTTTGCTATCGAAACCCCGAGCAAGAAGATACGGCTGCGGAATTCCCATGACAGGGTCCTGCGGGTAGTTGGCTACGAAATTCTCTTTGGTGATTGCAACAAATTAGGGTAAGAATCTGTTCGTGTAAACCACTGTGGGAATTCTAAGGAATTGCCATTATTCACTGCGCTCGACGACCACCTGCAACCTGATCTGCAAAAAAATTCCATAAATGATGCGACTGTCATTCTCCTCGATAGCCACACGGAAAATTCCGATGATCACGCGAGGGATGAAGGACGACTGATTTCATATTGACTCCGTTGTCGGCAATGGATCACCCTGTATGATAAGTCACTATCCAAAATAATAAAAAAAATCGCATTGCTCGCTGTGCGTTGTCGTCAACCACCAGAGAGGTAACCACTAGAGATATGACGCATCATTCACAGCCGTGGAGGGAATTCCTCCACACGCAAGGGAATTATAGTGGCCCAAAACTTAAAAAAATACGATGCAGAAAAAAATAGTAACTCGTTCAGCAACTAGGAAGGTGAAACTCGTTTTCCCTCTTCGCTGGTACTCCTTTTATATCTACGGCTGAACAAAGATATTTCTAATTTCTACGCTGTCACCTACAACGCTTAGAAATACATAGGCTATCACTCGCTGTGGTGGTATGCCCTGCGGCCTACCACACAACCTTGCTGTGGCTTACGACACCTTTATTGACCCTGTAACCAATCCTAATCTTGATGCTCTAGATTTTCAACACAAAGGGTTGTGGTGGTATGACCTGTGGACTACCACACAGCCTTGCTGTGGCTTACGACACCTTTATTGACCCTGTAACCAATCCTAATCTTGCTGCTCTAGATTTTCAACACAAAGGGCTTTGTCTTCAACCTCGCTCTGATACCATGTTAAATTTTGGACATGTTCTATGCCATTTCAGATTAGGGCACAATACTGAAGAAGATAGAACATATTAATAGATCGATAGAAGACAAGCCAAAACAGAGATAAGAAATGGTGGCGTTAGGGCGATCAGCAGGATGCTTCAACCAACAAAGTCTCAAATAGGTCATTCAGCGAAGTGTGTCACACATAACCCAGAGCAACCCAAACAAAGCACAGTGTATATATATCACAACTCCAACGCTATTCAGAGAGAGAAAATTCCTCCACAATGTGTGTCAAATGAATTCTAAGTCTCTCCAATATATAGGAATCTTTGGGGGTGTGTGACACGTCCTTTAAGACATTTAAGTCTATATTTTATTCCAGGCCGACCTAGCACATAAGTGGAATAAATTCAAAGTACATGTTCTGCTCATCCGATCGAGATGATCTTTAGATCAATCTTACACCTCTCCGAAAGAGGAATCCAATAAAAATATTGGGATCGTCATATGAGCAGCACAACTCGGAGTTTGGACCTAGTTGTCCAATTTTAACAAATTTCAAAAAATTTGTTGCAAATCTAGTGATGGAAGACCTAGTAATATCCTTGCGTCTTTGTGTGTTTTCTCAGGTTCAAAATCAATGAGTGATTGTAAATATATTTTGTTATGCTTTTGGCATGCTCTACAATGTTTTTTATTCAATATATTTTACCAATATAATCTAACATGAGGTCTATGTAATGTGCAACACATGGGGTCTAAAACATGGTTGTGTTTCTCTTAACATTTTACCAACAAGAACATAGAGGCATTATTTGTGATGATCTGAACAACATTAGCAACCCCCACTTCTTCAATAACCTCATCCAAACGCTGAAACAATGAGTGTGCATCTTTCACCTTATCAGATGCAACCACTGATCTTAGAAACATGGTTCCTTGTGGGCAAAATATAAAATTTTATGATGGTATGGTTTCTTTGATCAGTGCATCCATTTGACGTGATGGTACATCATGTTTTTTCCCATGAGTTTTTGAAATCTCTCAAATATTCATCAATAGACAAAATATATTTTTGCAAGAGAGATCCCCTTTACTCATGCATAGTAGGGCCTTTGAAGCCATTTTCAGCAACAAATATGGCATCAAACATAGGTTCATAATATGAGCGAGAAGCATTGAAGGGGATATCAACATCATACCACTATCTAACGATGTAATCACAAGCAATTTCTCTCAATTATTTCTTCCAATGTTGATCTAAAGTGGGTTGCATTTGACTTCTATTAGCTTGAGGATCATGTGCACTATCAGAGGGAGAGGAGGATGTGAAATAAGTTTTGATATTACTCTTATTTTTCATTGTACCCTTACCTTTTTTTTTGAATAGATTCCAAGGAAGTTTGATGCATCAATGCAAGGGATTTAGATGAAGAGCCCTCATAATCAAAATTTGGGTTGGCAGCGATCATGTGTTTTATATTTATCTTCCTCTCAATTTCAGCCTATATTTCTTTTTGTCTAACTTTTTCTTCATCAAACTTTTGAAATTGATCTCTCAACTTCCTAATTTCCCCAATTTGTTCTATTGGTGTTTCACATGGAGTAATTTGGCTTCTAATACCAGCGAAATGTTGTTTCAGTCTAAGAATGCCCCTTCCATCCCCCTTAATTTTTCTCATACAAAATTTGCAATGCATTTGATTATCAATCATCTAAGCATATGCCCAAGCAATGTCTTTCATTCTAGGAGCCATTTTGGACTGATATTTGGACTTGAAAATGAAATGAACTACTCATTCAATGTTCATTTCTTTCAAAATTTTTTATGTTTTCAATTTCCAGATTTGCAAAAACAAAACAAGCAAACACAGATTTTGGAAGTGAAAAATAAATACCTCTAGGCTCTAGCCTCCTCAATGTTGCTCCAACAAACCAACTCCTCAATGTTTCTCCAATGACTGTGCAAGAAGTTCCTCACTCATGCTCCAAAAATTGCCCAAAAGACTCCTCAACGCTGTGCCAAAAACCAACTCCACAACTCTTCACAAATTCCTCACAAATACTCACACAAATGTTTCTTAAATTCCTTACAAATGCTCACACAAATTCAATGAGATAGTTATGAGGAAATGAGAAGGGTTGGGTAGATTTTATAGGCTTGGGAGGGGTTAGAGGGCATACCAAAACCCTAAAAACCAATTCAAATTTGGTTTGGGGTCCACAAAATCATTTTTTTTTGGGTCTGTGGCAACTCGACCGAGCCGTTCAGTTTGTGACCGGTCACAAACCGGCCTTTGGTTCGGTTTTTCTACCGAGCTCTGGCTAGGGGGTTGGCTCAACCAGCTCGGCCGAGTCGGAGCCAACTCAGCGGAATTTTAAAACATTGATCAACACCCTTTTTTGACCAACCATTATAGCTCATCGTGAGCCATCCTCATTCACTAGATACTACATTTTACTTTTTTTTTTAAGATTTTTTTTTTTCAAAATCATGGTCATTGTATAATTTATTGGGTAATTTGGACAACATTTCGGATCAAAATATACTCTAGTAACTTATAATTTCGCTGGAGCTAAAAATATGTTTTTAAATGTATGTGTTGTTATGTTTTGGACATTATTTATTGACATAAAGAGCAATTTTCATAGTGCATCATCCCTTATCATTAGTTATTAACATTTATGCAATTTGCATAGAACACGATATCTTATCATAGTTATTAATATTTATGCCATTTGTATACAAAGTTATTTGTTGTGTTAGCAAACTTTTTAAATGTATGTGTTGTTATGTTCAGATATTATTTATTGACCTAAGCGATTTGCATAGTACATCATTTGTTATAGTTGCGTCGAGAGGCGTTCTACAAATTAGTATAACGGTAATGCTTAGATATAATGTAAGAAAATTTGTAAACATTTTTACATGTCGGCTTGATATATTAATATAGAGCTCAAGAGAGATGTTGTAATGTATGTAAAAAGTTAAAAGTAATAAAAATAATAAAATTCAAATTTGTTACATTGTAATTTTGTTTTTATTAATAAAATTACTAATAACATTTTAGATTAAAAAAATTCATAATATACTTATTGTATTAAAATATATAACTAACAACAATAAGTTAATGATTACCTTTCTAATGGGCCAATACATAACATTAAAGCATGATGGAGTCTTTATAGTCGCCATCATAAAGCTTGATCGAAAAATTGGCTCCCTAAGCTCACACCATGAGCTACAGATGTACAAAGAATATGAGATCTCGTTGGAAAGGAATAAAAGAGAAGGATAGGTTGCAATTGGTTTCTTAGAGCATTCAACTTATATTTTTGTTGAAAATTTTGAAACACGATCTCAATGAATTAGTAGCCACATTTAATTAATATATGTAATGATAATTTAGAAAGTGGATCCCTCCAATGAGTTACAAATTCCTATGGATCCATTTGATCTAGGGTGGCTCCATAAGTCACTAAATGATTCATAAGTGGTCATTTTATTTGAGGGGAAGACTATTATAGGATTTATTGAAAATGTTTTCTCTTGCAAAATATTCTCCAATGGAATTGTAACTCTCAAGCTATTCTATCAATATGATCTAAATATTATTTAAAGAAAATCTAAACACATGGAAGGGTTCAAATTCTAGATATCTTGCTTCTACATATTTGTTTTCCTACATTTCAATGCATTGTAACACAATCCCTACATTCAATGGTGGAAATTATTGTGGTTATCATAAGGCAACATTTGTTTTAAACTTGTGAATAAGATATCTTTGTTATTTCCTTTTCCAAAGAAAAAATCGAACATTCTTTTGAGTATATAGAAGGTTACATAGTATATGCGCATGCCATTCGATAAAATGCATGTTTTCTCCTTTTTTTTTAAAAGGAAAAAAGATGGAGTAGTGGTTGATTAGGAGGAAGAAGGTTTTGACCGTTCCTCCCAACCCTTTCAAAACTTCATATAAAGAGCATCTACTTTCGGCGTTCGGGCTTCCTTAACAATAGGAAAAAAGAACGCCCTAAATAGGGGTGGAAAGGCAGACCTGTTGCTGTTTTCTTCTCACAAAAACAAAAAACCTAGATGGTAAACACCTTCCCAGATATTGAGTTTTACAATCCAAAAAACGAAAGGAAACCACACCAGTCACCTGGATCTCCTCTTAAGAGGAAAATAATTCGAAACAGAGACGGTGGGATTTTTAGAGTAAAGTTCAGTGTTGTTGTAAAAATATACAATTAACGATGAAAACAAAAGTTTGAGACATATTTCCATGCTAAACAAGAAAAGAGAAAATAAAGTAACTTGATGTAAGATATTAGCGGGCAAAAGGAGGCTGTTCCATGATTCGAACTAGCTCTCCATCAAACTCTTTTGCTACCCAGAGCCCCATATCTTGCTGAACACCCTCCTTAGATAGGAGGTCTGCTCTGGCGCTGCTCGTAAATGACAAGCAAAGATTTGATTAAAATAGGATTTTAAAACTAGGACCTCATCTAATAAAGGAGTCAGAATGTAATTTAGGCATCTTTGAGATCTATTAAACCATTTTATGATCATAGAGTCGCCAAAAATCTAGGCTTCTCTCTACTCAAAAGAGGAGAGCCAACACAACAGGAGATGAAGGGCTTTAAGTTTTGCAAAGTTATTAGAACCAGGCCAGAGACCAACCAAAGCTTTGTACACTTTCCCAAAGGGAAGGTGTATGGTGAGACCTGCTCGACACCTATTTTGTGGGTCAGATGCCCCATCAAAATATGCCCACGTGTTGGGAAAACAAAAACACCGAGAGGGGCGGGGGGGGGGTAAGGTGGTGGTGGTGGAATCGCATTTACTGCATCTTCAAAAAAATTTACTTTTTCACTTTCTAAAACCCATACGCTACTTTCCTTTAGTAAACTCGCGTATACACGCGACTATTCTTCATACAACTCGTGTATTAGCAGAGATCTAAATATGCAGATATGTATTAACTTAGTTCTTAGTAATAGTCATTCATCTGATGTTAAGTTATCAGTAAACATGTGCAGTAACAACAGAATAAACCATCACACAATGCATCACACATGAACACCAGGATTTTTAGGTGGAAACCCAAGTCGGGAGAAAACCACCGCTGCAGTTGCTCAGCCTTCAATATTTTATTATAGAGAAAACATCTTACAACATATGTGTCAGTGCAGACCTCATCAAAGACGTTATGCACCCGCAAATGTTGCCACTGTACCTCTGCTGGAAGGGGAGCTGCAATACCCCCATCCGTTTATCACTTCCTTGGGAATGGAGCAAGCACCCCTGATCTTTTGTTTAACAGCCACCTTCAGGGAGCTACGACCCCCTGCTCTCGTTTACCAGCCTCACCTGGAAGGGAGCTACAACCCCCTGACTGAAGGCTACAACCCTCAGCACCTCTATGGACCACGTTTCATCAATTTTCACACCGGATCCAACAACTTCAATAGAACAACACTTGCAGGCCACATTTCATCATACTTTCAGACTGGACCCTTTCCATACTTTTAAGCACAAACATACATCACCAACAGATACTTATCAACACAGATCAGATAGCAGAAACACAGCAGAACAGATCAGATATTTTATACCCTTTGCTTCATCAAACCCTTGTTTGCATACGCGCTTTCACTTCACTGATGTCGCGTATATACGCACTTCCGTCCACAGAAACCACAAACGTATACATCCGTTGGTGTGTGTTTAAGATAACTTTAATTACGTTTCTCTTTATCTTGTGAGAAGCCGCGTATATACGCGCTTCCTCTCGCGGGGGTTAACTAGCGTATGGATTTTCCAAACTATTACAGAGCGTATACTTCTTCGTATCAGAGTATATTCGGCCGTATTCAACCTTTACTTCTCGCATAAAATGTTCGCCTTCAATCACATCTATCACCGATAAACATATCGAGTCGATACAAATATATTTCGCATAGAATTTTTTCATCAGGCTTTCTTCATCGGTGCCTCATGCATTCAGGACTATTATTCAACTATAAACCGTTTCCATTCGTATCTACTGTGAGAGAAGTATTCATTCAAGCTCGACATCTTGCACCCACACTCATGATTTCCGTACAATGAAATTCTTCTCCTTATATAGGTTACCACACCATGATTGCAAAACCATATTATTTAAGTTGTACTTTGGACGGGGTCATTTAGACGAATCATTACCCAATACACTGGGTCAATACCATGGTGGTTACCCCTGGTTTTTCACTTTATGAGCGCTTTTGCCCATACGCGACTTGGCACGTTGTTTCCCGCGTGCATACGCGACTTCTCCTAGGCAAATCCGCATATGCCTTGAGACATACTCTTTTCATCATAGATCTAGCACATACTGAATTTCTTTCTTCATTCCCTTCTATACTCACTGTAGATACGTCAGATTTACTACATCAAGAACATATTCTATCAAGCACAACTTCATCAAGTAATTGGCCATCATCTTCATCAAGTGGGTTGCCATTCAAGGACAACACCGCATCATATTGCTAACAAACATCATTTCATATCAGATTTACATCATTTACCAAGTCCATCAGGTCAAGAATAACTTCATCAGGTGGATTGCCATCAAGGTCAACACATGTCAACAATCTTATGTCTTCATCTTCATTCAGTGGGTTTCCATCAAGGACAACACTCGGCATCATATTGCCAACAATCTCCCCCTTTGGACTTGATGGCAACCACGATGGTGTTTGGTTACTACAACAGATAGGTACATTAAGAATACAATGGCACCATGTCATTCTCTCCATTTTTGACACCATTCTTTCTCTTCATTCAAACACCATGTCACTCTCCCCCTTTGACATCAAGGGAAAAGGGTGGATCAAAACCAACATACTCTCCCCCTTTTCTCCTCATGTAGAAGAAGCGTTCTGCAGATCTGATGTATACTGAAGTGACCAAGCTCCCCCTGAGTTCATGCTGAATGTTCAAACATATTTTCCAATGAAGTACATGACTCTATGACTTCCCTATCACCAATGACTCATACTTACATCAAATATCCAACCAAGTGGATTTACATATGAGACTCAAGTACCCAACCAAGTAGGTTTACACATTTCAACTCAACTACCCAACCAAGTGGGTTTACACAATTTGACTCAGCTACCCAACCAAGTGGGTTTACAAATTTGACAAGTCCTTACATGACTGAATATTACAATTTTACATCATGGATCTCTATATGACCTTTTCATCAAACTACAATATATAACTTTAAGACCAACACCAGAAAGTCCTCAAGAAGGAGAACATATTTTAGAACCACCATAATGCCAACAATGCATTATACTCAGCAAAGCTAATGCTCCCCCTGAATATGTGCATCCAAGCATCCTTTTCATATGACTAAGGCTCCCCCTTAGTTTGTGCATCTTGAAACACTTTCACCAACAAATCATCAAGGCATCTTTATCAAAACATTTAGAAATAGAATTATGAGAACTGGAACACCACCAGAGATACCAAACAACACTGCAGCTGTGCTGAAGAAAGCTGAACCAAGCAAAAATTGCCAGCAACCAACCATACGCGTCTTTATGTGTTTCAACTCGCGTATATACGCGACTGTATGTCAGGAAACCCGCGTATCCAATTCAATCTTCTGCATTTAAGTAAATTTGTTCTTCTGACAGACAGAGACAACTCCAGCTTCAGTTTGTGAAATTCAAATGCTTCCCTGGAACATGTGAGGGCAGACAGATAGGACAATGTAGTTGTGTCTTCAAGTGTCATCCAATGGTTGTAGCAGAAGCACATTAGGAACCAAGCCTTCAGATTCTTTGCAGCATCAATACAATCTTTCCAGGAGAGATTATCATACCAGAACAACATCTTCAAATATGTGTCAAGCAATCATCCATGTGGTCCAATATAATCAAGATCTTCAAGATTTAACATGAAGTAACATATGTAGGCAAAAGATCTCAACCATAGTAACAAGCTCTGCATGATTTATTTCTGAATCAAACGACTTTCAACTCATCCATGTGTGAGCACAAAAGATACTTATCAGCAACCAGGGCTCAAAATCTCATCATAATAAACCATGTACCAAGTCATCATAATTTGAGCATGAGTATCACAAAAACCAAAGAATAAGAAGTCATATTGCCAACAATGCAATCATTAGTATTCAACCTGTTGCTCCTTTTGAACCAGTGCTCCTTATTAACTTGTGCAACCTGAATACGTTCCTCAGTAAGTCATCAGCAACAATCTCTGCATGAATTGCCCTTATCTCCGAATTATAAGACTTTCATCAATGAATACTCTTCATCAAAAAGCAAACAGGACTCATCCACAATCTTCAACATAAGAAACCATGTATCATATCATCATTATTTAGAACCGAGAAACTAAGCTGATATTGAGTCAATAATACAGTTATTAACAATCAGACTGATGCTCCCCCTGAACCTCTGCTCTAGATCTTCAACTATCATATAAATTCTCTTATCATCAATTCATACGCGACTGTGTCTGATGAAACTCGCGTGTATACGGGACTTTAGTTCACCTAACCCGCGTATGGAAAGTGTCACATTGAAAATTTCACTTTCCTTCATCTCCCCCTGAACTTATGCCTCCTGTACCTGTCTTCTTCACATCAGATGCACTGTCAGAAATAAATATAACCAGAATCACCAAGACAATTATGGGAATAACCATAAATTGCTCCCCCTGTGACGATACATTACTAAACTCCATAATGTATCTCACATCACTTCTGCAGTCATTAAGAGAAGTAAACTTCAGAAGCTGATGACTGCAGTAGAGTCAGTATTCCCTACGTTTCTGACCGGTCATCCTTCTTTTTCCAAATTTTCTTGAACTTTCCAACTGTGTGCTGGAAATTGTCCACTTTCTCAAATCTGTTCAACCTGCATTCCTTTTCTATATGTCCATACTTGTTACAAGCATAACATTTCATGTGGCCAGAGAAATAAGCATAAGAATCATAATGAGTATTTCTAATCTTCCTTCTTTTGCAATCAGCTGCTTTATGTCCATACTTGTTACATTAAAAACAATATCCATTGAAGAAACCAGAGTACCTTTCTATGTAGGATCTGTTTGTTTGTGGCTGAAGCAATCTACTTCTGCAATTTGCTGCAACATGCCCATAGTTATGACATTTAAAGCATTCAACATTATTGACTGATTTCCTTTGAGATTTCATCATTGTTGGTTGACTTTTTGTCTCTTTCAACACTTCAGGTTTTGCATTGACATCCTCTGAATTTTTAGCACTTCCTTGTGAGCTAGATTCTCCTTTAACAGTTTCATGGAAACCAAGACCAAGTTTGATAGCAGGAGACCTTTTAGTAATCAGAATATTGTCCAAGATATTAGTGCTATCTTGAAACCTCAAAAGTTTAACCTTTTCTTCTAATTTACCTTTGAGAATGTTTACCTCAACCTCCAAGGCTTGACATTGCTTTGTCATGCTTTCTTCTTTCCTTCTTCCATCTTCTACTTGATCCTTCATATTTAGAATCTCTTCTTTCAACCAATTTTCGTTTTCTTCACATGTTTGTTGCAGCTCTTCATTCTTCTTATTTGATTTTTCCAGATCTTCTTTGAGAGAGATGATTTCTGTTTCAAGGCCTTCCTTTTCAAATGGTTGTAGAGGTTCCTCATTCTTCTTACTTGATGCTTCAAGATCTGCTTGCAGAGAGATGATTGCAGCTTCAAGTCCTTCATTCTTCTTGCTTGATTTTTCAAGATCTGCATTTAGATCATTGATTTCCGCTTCTAGTTCTTTAATTCGATTGGATGCATACGTATGAAACCTTTGATACTTGTCCACCTGTCCATTCAACATTTCTATTTGTTCTTTCATTTGAGAGATCGTCTCTTTGTAGATATAATCTTTCTTATTAATTTCCTTTTGTTGTTCTTCAACTTTGATCTGGATAGCTTCTTCTAGATCCACAACTTTACTTTCACTATCTTCACTATTGTTTGCACAAATAAGAGTATTCCAATGACCCCAATCACTATCTGATTCATCTTCTTCAATTTTTGCTATCCATGTTTTCTGAGAGATCTCCTTGTTTCGAGTAGCCTTTTTCTTTTGCTTCTTTGCCATGAGCACTTGTAGAGCTTGGTCAGAATCTTCTAGATCCATACTGTCACTTTCACTATCATAACCTTTGCATATACAGTTAAGTAAAATACAAGAACAACGATTAATACCTATTTCATCTCCTTCAATTTCTGCTATACATGATTTCTGAAGTATCTGCTTGCTTTGAGTAGCCTTCTTCTTTTGCTTCTTTGCCATGAGCACTTTCAGATCATGGTCAGAATCTTCTTCATCTTCACTGGACACTTCATCATCATCTTCATTTGCATAATAACTTTTCCTCTTTTCAAATTGTTTCCCTTTACCATGTTTTTCTTTATAAAGGCATTTAGCAGCATAGTGACCAACTTTTCCACACTCAAAACATTTGAAGGGAAGCTTACCTTTGAATCTTCCAGTACCTAGTTGGAGTTTTCTCACGAAATTCGCTTCTTCTTCTTCGGATATATAGCTGGATTCTTTGACAACTTCATTTTCTTTTCCTTTTGTAGACACCTTAAAAGCAGCTTCTTTGATTTGAGAAGGACCTCCTTGTCTCATTTCAAAAGCAGTCAGAATACCATGTAATTGAACAATAGTAAGAGTTTGCAGATCTTGCCTTTCTTCAATAGCCGAAACTTTAGAGTCAAATTTTGAAGTCAAGGATCTTAAGAATTTTTCCACCAGAGTAGTATCAGTTATGGTTTCACCCAAATTTCTCATTCGATTTACAATATTGTCCAGACGTAAGAAGAAATGGGCAATACTCTCATCACTATGCATCTTCAAATTTTCATATTCAATTCTAAGAGTTTGGAGTTTTGCACTTTTTACCTTTGTGTCTCCTTCATAACTCAGAATGATTTTGTCCCATATTTCTTTTGCTGAATGTAGCTGCATCACCTTAGCAAATTCTGGTTCAGACATGCTTCCTAATAAGACATTCACCGCTTTGGCATTGATTTCATACTTCTTCCTTTCTGCTGCATCAGTAGGAATACTTGCCGGGTATTGATAACCTTCTTCCACGATTGCCCATACATCTGCACCAAGACTTTGCAGATATGCTTTTGTTCGTACCTTCCAGAATATCAGATTGCTTCCATTGAATAGAGGTGGCTTTAGAGACATTACTCCTTCAAGACTTCCCATTGCGACGGATCTCCTTCAAGCGATCAAGCTTCTGCAGAAGAACCTCCTCTGATACCAATTGTTGGGAAAAATACTGAGAGGGGGGGGTGAATCAGTATTTACTGCATATTCAAAACTTTTTACTTTTTCACTTTCTAAAACCCATACGCTACTTTCCTTTAGTAAACTCGCGTATACACGCGACTATCCTTCATACAACTCGCGTATTAGCAGAGATCTAAATATGCAGATATGAATTAACTTAGTTCTTTGCAATAGTCATTCATCTGATGTTAAGTTATCAGTAAACACGTGCAGTAACAACAGAATAAACCATCACACAAAGCATCACACATGAACACCAGGATTTTTAGGTGGAAACCCAAGTCGGGAGAAAACCACCGCTGTAGTTGCTCAGCCTTCAATATTTTATTATAGAGAAAACATCTTACAACATATGTGTCGGCATCTACCAAAGAAGTATTTTAAACACCATACGGTTTACCACCTTCACATCCAGAAGGGAGCTACGACCCCCTGACTCGTTTACCAGCCTCTCCTGGAAAGGAGCTACGACCCCCTGCTCTCGTTTACCAGCCTCACCTGGAAGGGAGCTACGACCCCCTGACTGAAGGCTACAACCCTCAGCACCTCTATGGACCACGTTTCATCAATTTTCACACTGGATCCAACAACTTCAATAGAACACAACTTGCAGGGCACGTTTCATCATATTTTCAGACTGGACCCACTCCATACTTTTAAGCACAGTCAGACATGAAACTGATACATATAACTCACTAACAGATATCAATAGACCAGTAGAACAGATCAGACATTTCTTACCACAGACTTCAGCAAACCCTAGTTTTCATACGCGCTTTTCTTTCACTGTTGTCGCGTATATACACGCTTCCGTCCACATCAACCAGCGTATACATCTGCACATAAACTTCACTGCGCATACGCGCTTTTTCTTCAGAGAAGCCGCGTATATACGCGCTTCCTCTGCGGCTAACTAGCGTATGGATCTTCAACCATTACAGAGCTGCACACTTCTTCAGATCAGATATTCAGTTCAGATTCAACCCTTTACTTCAGACAAATGTTCGCCTCATCACAGATCTAATCACTCCATAAACAGATGTAGTAGATACAAATATATTTCAGATCTAGATCCCCTTCTTCATCATTTTCTTCATTGGTGCTTCATGCATTCAGATCTATTATTCAACTATAACCCTTTCCATTCAGATCTACTTCAGAGAGAAGTATTCATTCAAGCTCAGACATCTTGCATCCACACTCATGATTTTCACAATGAAATTCTTCTCCTTATATAGGTTTACCCTTTTTCAATACCATGAGCCAAAACCACATTACTTCCGATGGTATTCCTGGATGGGGTCATTTAGACGAATCATTACCCAATACAATGGGTCAATACCATGGTGGTTACCCCTGGTTTTGCACTTTATGAGCGCTTTTTCCCATACGCGACTTGGAACGTTCTTTCCCGCGTGCATACGCGACTTCTCCTAGGCAAATACGCGTATGCATTAAGACATACTCTTTTCACCATAGATTTAGCACATGCTGAATTCCTTTCTTCATTGCCTTCTGTACTCACTGTAAATACATCAGATTTACTTCATCAAGAACATATTCTATCAAGCACTACTTCATCAAGTAAGTTGCCATCATCTTCATCAAGTGGGTTGCCATTCAAGGACAACACTCAACATCATATTGCTAACAAACATCATTTCATATCAGATTTACATCATTTACCAAGTCCATCAGGTCAAGAATAACTTCATCAGGTGGATTTCCATCAAGGTCAACACATGTCAACAATCTCATGTCTTCATCTTCATTCAGTGGGTTGCCATCAAGGACAACACTCGGCATCATATTGCCAACACCACGGGATGTCTCCCCTAATTTCTTCCATTTTAATGACTCTGACATGTTGGGATTTCGTTGGGGTGGGAATGAATTCAAAAATAGATACGCCTTCCACTGCTAGAAGAGTGATGGGAAACATGACGTCTTGAAAAATGACTCGATTTCTTGCAATCCAGGTTCCCCATGCTACAATAAGAGGGATGTTCCTCACCCTGTCATTTGGTGCTTCCTGCCACTATCTCTGCCATGCTTCCGAGATGGTTTGGCCTTCCCATTTATGAGAAAACTTAAGGAGCCTCAAGGTGTCGGTCCAAACGCTGATGTTAAAAGTACACGTGAGAAATAGACGGTGTACAGACTCCTGGCTAGACTTGCACAAAGAACACTAGCCAGGACCAATCTTGCTCCTCTGTTGTAGGAAATCCCAGGAGGGAACTTTGTTCTGTAGGATGCACCAGAAGAACAATTTTGATTTCACCGAACCTTTTAGCTCCTACAAAGATTTATACCACCACTCCGACTCCTCCCAACCCTTTTGTGACATCATCCATTTGTAGCCAAATTTCGGTGTGTACTGACTCGAGGGGAGTGAAACCACCTAAGCTCATCCGGTCTCTCCCAAATTCTGAGATTTGATCTGTGTAACTCACTGATGAAACCCCACCACTTCTCTCTCCACCTGTGTTCAAGCTGAAGAGCCTCTCTTGCCATCCATGCTTGTCTCCACATAGTTGACAAACCATGCTAAGAAATATGGCTCAGAGTGCTGAAGCCTTGTTGATGCAGATGCTCAATTAGTTCTCTAGAAAGAGCGTAGCTCCGATTGCACCCCACCCACAGATCACGACCCAACCTTACTTGGGCACCTTCCCCAACATGCCAAGCCAATCCCTGTTCGATGATCTTTACCGATGCCAACGTTTCTTTCCAGAAAATCGAAGCATTTTTCAATTTCTTGGTGGGGAGACACAACCATTCATTTATTGGCATTGGGTCAATGTATTTCCTTTTTATTACTGACGACCATAGTTTTCCCAGGGTGATGAGTCTCCAAAACACTTTTGTTGCCAGGGAAAGGGTGAAAGAAGTGAGCTCCTTGATTCCCCAACCTCCCCAGGCCTTTGGTCGCACTATTTTCTCCCATGCCACCCATGGCATTACTTGTTCCAACTTTGACCCCAACCATAAGAACCTGCTGCAAAGTTTGTTGATTGAAGAGAGGACACTTTTTGGAACCCATGAGAGGGTTGCCCATTACACCAGGATGGCCATAAAAATGGATTTGATCGGCACAAGCCTTCTTGCTCGAGAGAGCCATTTAAATCTCTAGTGCTTCATCCTTGACTCAATTTTTGCCACAAGACAGTACCAATCTTGTATACGATAAGAGTCCGGTTTAGATGGAAACCCAGATATTTGAAACTGTCATGTAGGGATTTTACTTCAAAAGGCAACACATATGATATTGTGCCCACCTCAGCTCGGGATAGACCTTCCATGGTAATGGAGGATTTCTCACTGTTTTTGCTTAAGCAGGTAGCCTTTAAGAAGTGGTCCAACACCTCTTTGATCCATCAAATATCTTCTATGATTGCATTATTGAACAAGAGGATATCGTCTACAAAGAGTAGATGGGTTATGGAGAGGTTGACAGCTACCTCGATGCATTTCACCTCTCCCTTTCTTTTTGCATAATGAATCATTTGACTGAGCCCTTCCGCAGCCAGTAGGAAGAGGAGGGGGGATAAAGGGCATCCCTGACGGAGGCCTCTTTGAATTTGAAAAAAGGGAGTAGCAGCTCCATTGATCAAGATGGCAATACTGGTGGTTGTGATACACCCCATCACCCAGTTGATGAAATCAATCCTGAATCCAATATGAGTCAGGAGTAGACAAAGATAAATCCAACTAATTCTGTCATAAGCCTTGGATAGATCAATTTTTACAATGGCTCCTTTTTTCCGGCTTCTTTTCAAACTGTGAATAGTTTCCTGTGCCACCCCTATTGCCTCATGAATTTTCCTTCCATCCAGGAATCTGAATTGTTCCTAACAAATGTTTCGAGAGAGAAAAGGTTTTAGACAGGTTGCGATCACCTTTGTGATGATTTTATATATGTAGGTACAGAGAGAGATAGGTTTGAAATCATCAAAATATTTCAGATCCTCCTTCTTGGGAATGAAGGCGAGGAAAGTGGAGTTGAAAGGTTGATAGATAGTACCTGTGCGCCTTGACTCTTCAACCACTGCTAGCAGGTCCTCCCCCAAAAATTCGAAGAAGTGTTGGAAGAATTCCACAATCCATCCATCTGGGCTTGGGCTCTTGTCCTTCTGCATTGCCTTGAGGATCCCTTCCACCTCCTCTTTCGATACAAGCTCCATTATATTGTCATTCCTTTCTTCTTCAATATATCTGGGAAAAAACTGGGCTACCCTGATCACTTCAGCTATAGAAACCTCCACAGGGGCTTTGAAAAGGGTTTTGAAATGCTTACATCCCAAAGATGACAAGTCCTCGAAAGATTGAACAGTATTTCCTTCCTTCGTCTGCATCCCCCAAATAGTATTTATATTTTTCGTTCCTTTGGCATAGTTCTAGAAAAATTTCATATTTTCATCCCTTGCTGTCAACCAAATGGCCCTACTTTTGAGACGCCAACTTTCTTCCTTTTCTAGTAAGATTTTCTTTCTTGATATTTCAAGACTCTTTACTCTGTCCCTCGATTCAATGGAGGCATAACCCGCACCCTCCGGACTTTCAAGGAAGTCAAGTTCTTCATTTATATTCCGTAAATCTGCCTCCTTGATTTTTTTGGCCTTTTCCCATTCCAATGTATTTTTTTTTGATTCTCTTGAGGTTCTCCATAAATAGCGAGCTCATACTACCCGACTCATCCGTCCGTCCCTTCCTCTAGGTATCATGGAACAAAAGGTTGAAAGATTCATCTTTGAGCCAGGAAGAGTTGAACTTGAAGGGTGCCCCTGAATTTTTATAAGGACCTTTGATCTCTAGGAGGATGGGCAGGTGTTCAGAGATATCCCCTTCCCCAACCCAATGCCTTAAAACAGAGGATCAAACAACCAACTCTTCATTAAGGAGAAAATGATCTAGCTTCTTTGCCACCCTATGCTCACCTATTCTTCTGTTCCTCCAAGTAGGCTGGGGTTTAATCAGGTTTGCATCGACCAGGTGATAGGATACCAGCTTGTTGAGGAAAAAATTAGTGAGGGGGTCTACACGAGCATAAGGGCCCCAATATTCAGATATCCCCAAAGATAAATTTATATCTCCTCCTAGAACAAGGTTAGGGTTTTTCATACAATACTTAGTGAAGAGATTATTCTAGAACTGCACCCTATCCAGACATGGGCCATAAACATTTAAAATTAGAAGAGGGTGACAGAGATCATTTGAATAGACCTCCATGGCTAAGGCATTTTCAAAGCCTTAAGAGGAGACTCCCTTCAACCTTCCAGATTTTATTCCCATCGCCAAACCCCCGGACCTTCCTTGGGCATCAAGAGCTTGAAAAGTCCACCCTAGGAACATCCTAGACAATGCCCCAACCACTTCCTCCCCCATCCCCAAGTCTCCTGTAACATAAAGACACGTGGCTTGTAGGACTTCATCAGAGCGCAAAGTGCTAATTTTTTGGGTTGACTAGCAAAACCCCTGCAATTGAAGGAGAGGATGATCATCGATAACCCAAGGAGGGGGTATGTGCTGCTCTAAGCACCCCAAATAGGGAACGCTGCTTCCCATTGCTATGTCAATTTTGGCCCTAAATTTGGCTTTGGAGAGGTTGGATTTCCTACCCCTCGTCTTTCTAGGGCCTACCGAAATAGGTTGAGACTCCAAACCTCCAATAACCTCCTTCATGGGTTTCTTCATCAAAGATATTAAATTATAAGGTGGTTTTTCGGGGATACTGGACTGAGGAGGGGGAGATCCATGTCCTAGTACAAAGGGGTCTTCCAAGGGGATATCAAGGATGGAGGTTATGATACTGTCCAAAGACTTTATAACATCGTGCATTTGCATAGATTCCATTTGAGATGGTCTAGAAGGACCAGGCCTTGAAATAGAAAAAACATATGTACATAAAGAGGAGTAAGGTGGGGGGGAAGAGACCAGGATCGTACCATCCTGAGAAGATGCCAAAATATCAGGTTCATGTAAGGGAGAGGATGCTGGAAGCTGCTCCGGATAATGCTCCATTGCTATAGGACTATTTTTCTTGGCTTGAAATGTGATAGGAGTTGTTTCTGTCTGGTTTCCGCCTGCTCCTTCGACCCCTTCCATCAATTCCCCCTCAGAAACTCTGGGCTCCTCTGTAACCGAGTGCCTAACTGGCCCTCGGTTTATCCTCTTCTGTTTCCTTCTCCTTCAGTGTCCAAGCAGACAATCCTTTGCCATATGGCCATATTTATGACATTGGTGGCACCGAAAGGGCATGCGTTTGTAGTCCAATGTCTGAGTGAACTCTAGATCCTTATATTTGAGGCACATTTCTTCTACTAGACCTTATTTTGGGTTTAGATTGACCAAGATTCTAGCATCACTCAGGTCCATAGTCTGTTTGAAAGACTGATTTGCTTCTAGGATTCACTGTCCCAAGGTGTTCCTTATTGATCTGATAGCCGAATCCGCCCAGAATGGCATTGGTAACCCCAGAAGTTTTACCCATACTAGAGTTTCTTCAATTTTTTTCCTCTGTGCATCAAACAATGACGTCCATTTCTTGAATAGAATAGGTCTTTTCCCAAAGTTCCAGTTATGTTGTATTACCCATTACAGATGTTCCTTTTTCTCAAATTTGATCATGAACCAACCTTGGGCTAATGTTTTGATTTCTGAAAGAATCATAGGAGCATTTTCTCATGCTGAAGCTGGCCAGTCTGAGATGTAGTTGATCGAGCATTTCATTCCTCTAACTCTACCTACTAGGATATTTTCTGCTGCTTCCATTACTTCGTCAATGCGAATATCCACTCCAAAAACACAACGTGGACTCTCCTCCTTCTTTCTGATAAGCTTGGTCTTCTTTCTCTTTTTTCCTGCAACTCCACTCCTTCCTCCTTCCTCACCCTCCAACGAACTTTTGTTAGCATCTGGTCCTTCAAAAACGGGCGACCCAGGTTTCCCTTTCGAAAAATGGTGTGTAGTCTCCTAAAAAGGGCCTCCTTCTTCTTGTATTCTGGCAGCCCTAGCTACCTCCTACAACTCCTCATCTCTGTGGGTTCCTGAACACCTTCCCTGCTCCTCAGCTTGAGGCTTAGGATGCTGATCTCCTGTAGGTCCTAACAACGTTTGTCGCAAGACTCTAGGGTTATGAATCAAGCCCTTACCTACCTCTGGCCACGCACCCGCCACTTCACTCTCTTGTGATAAGAGGAAATTTTTGAGAAATTTTGTATCCTACCACTGATGGGGGTTTTTTTGGGCACTAGGAGCATCCAAATGGGATCCTTTTACATGATCTTGAAATCTATGGCTCTCTCCCAAGAAACCCTTGAGACCTACATTACCTTGAATGCCATAGTTTGGTACTATGTCTTCCAACCCCCCCAGAGAAAAACGAGATCAAGGAAATCCCTGGCAGAAGAGGGTTTACATGGTTGTTCGCAGCTTGCACAGTGCCTTCCTTCCCAGGATTTTTTGGGAGCTGAAAAAGGCCAGGATCTCGCTCTTCCTTCCAGGCACAGTTGAAAGTGCTCTGTAAACTTTCCTCTAAGAGTGCTGCACCGTTCGAAATGCCCCAGGCCCCTCCTAGATCTTTGTTTTTTCAGGCTTGCTTCACAAAATGCCGGAATATACTGCTCCAGGTTCTTCGCCGACACTTCGTGTCCCCAAACAGCTAACAGGACTTCTAGCGTCGGGTTTAAATCTATCGAATCTCGTTCATTAACCATCTTTCCTGTGAATGTTAGTAAAAAAAAAAAACCTTCGACAACACAAAAACTCCTTCAAACTTGAAACCGCATGCTCACACCTCCGTAGGGCAGTAGGTTTAGGGTTTGTGAGCATTAAGACTGCTATCCTAACCCTACTTACCCATTCATTGGTGTCTCCTCCCAGGCATGACGTGGAAAGCTGCAGAGGACCTAGATGTCTGTCGTACTCTGAAAACCCAGGATGCTTGTCGCGTCGAATCCTCCCTCGTACCGTCGCATGATCGTGGTTCAGGGCTCCTGCAAACCCCTTCTGCTGCCATGGTTAGGGTTTCGGTCCCGCATCACCATATATGAATCTTATCTATAAAGAATTTTCAAATAAATCATCTTTGTTATTAAGTGTTCTAGAAAACCCCAAAAATTATTGACAAGAGATACAATGTTTTTATTATCTTTATCTTCAAATTTAGGAGATATTTTGAACATGTCTTCTTTCAATCTCATTTGATATGAATGAAAATTCTTTTAATGCTTTTATAAAATATCCTTGTCCTTTTTTTATCTTTCTCATCTTCTACAATATTTTACATCATTCTCTTAGATACCATGAATAACAAGGAATTTGTGTGTTATATAAAGGCCTCATATTTTGTAATAAAAAAATTCTTTGTTTTTATGAGAATGCTTCGATGATCTTTTCATAGGAAGTATTGTGCTTAATTGATTGTTTGGTTATTTGAAAACCCTGATTTTATTTGGACTCTACTTGATTATTTGGGGGTTTCCTTTCTAGTATTTATCTATTATATATGTTAGCAAGATAAGAAATAACAAAAACATTATTTGTTATCATCTTCATAAAGAGGAGTATGCCTCTATAAAACAAAGGTGGGTCTTTCTTCCTTGCTCCCCTTTGGATTTTCCCTCAACATTGCTCATTTTCGCTTTACAAAGAAAAATGATAAAAAAATACAGTGATGTAAAAAGCTTCTATTATTCTTCCACTCCATGGATAAATATTTTGAGATTCAACAAGATGATGAGCTTAGTGAAAATTAAACACCTTCACTAAGTGGGGCCCGCAAGCTATTTTTAGGTGTATGTCTATTTTTAGAATGATGAGAATATTCTAAAGTTAGCAGGATGCTGATTCTAGATGGTTGAGCAAATTCTATCTTTGGATGAATCTCTATTTTTAGAAGATTGGGATAAGTCTATTTATAGATCGCTAATCTAAAAATAGATGCATGTCGATTATTATTAGCCCTTAATAATAATCAGATAATAAATAGTAACTTATTCTCTTGGAGCACTTTATTTCAGTGAACATATGTGACACATCAGTGGGTTGAAGGAATTATGCAATTCCTAGGGTGGTTGGTGATTCATGCATGGAGGACTTCATTATAACTGACAGTGGCAAGTTGTAATAGAGTTGGAAGAGTAGTTGTGTGAGTTGTTATTTAGTTTAACTCAGTTAAGTGAGTTAAACTCAGTTGTGCTAGTTGTAACTAAAGATACACTATTGAAAGATGAGTGAATTAATTATTTAATTAATTCACAAGTAGTGTCTTACTTGCAACTGAAGAAATACAACAGTTAACTACTTGCATGTTAGATCCAGTGGAGACCCAGTGGAGAGATAGGTGAAAGGGTGTGTTTGACTATCAATTGTGACTATAGTGATGCATTCAATGCATCTACACTGACATTGGAGATGCCAATGAGGATTGCGCAGTGCAAGCAAGGCAAGATAAAATTCATTTAGGGATCTTCTTTAGCAGGGATTGCACAGTGAAGGCAAGCTATCCGGAGGCAAGAAATTGGTGCATAGATATGCAAATTTCTGCATGACAGTGTGTGACGATTATATATTGCATTGAGAGCTCTATGAGCTGAGATTTGTATGAGATTGTTACATGTTCTATTGATATACATAATATATGATAGTTGGGGTTTTTTGTCTTTAAGCTTTCCCGGTAAAACATCTTGTTATGTGCGATTGATTTTGCTTCATATGTGTTTTGAAATTGGCATTTTAATTTCCGCAAAGAATTAAGTGGAAGGATTCTGTATTTAACATAAGATTAAATTGTTAGATCAAGAGAGTTTGGAAATACATTATTGTGTTTATAAATTTCTATAGGAAGCATTGTGCTTAATTTATTATTTGTTTATTTGAAAACCTTGATTTTATTTGGATTCTACTTGATTATTTGGGGGTTTCCTTTCTAGTATTTATCTATTCTATATGTTAACAAGATAAGAAATAACAAAAAATATTATTTTTTATCATCTTCATAAAGAGGAGTATGCCTCTATAAAACAAAGGTGGGTCTTTCTTCCTTGCCCCCCTTAGGATTTTACCTCAACATTGCTCATTTTCCCTTTACAAGAAAAGTGATAAAAAACTACTTCAGTGATGTAAAAAGCTTCTATTATTCTTCCACTCCTTGGACAAATATTTTGCATTTCAACTTTATAATGTGTTCCATTATTCTTCTACTCCTTGGAAAAATATTTTACATTTCAACTTTATAATGTGTTCCATCAAATCTTAGATTATGCTCGTACACTACTGATTGTCCTAAGACCTCCAAGTAATCACTCCTAATTTTTTCCACCAATTTTACATTGAAGCTTTTGTACACTAATCACTACTATGATTATGGTTTTAAAGCTTCTGTGGTTCTTGTTTATTGAAGAAATCTCAGGATTATCCACAGTATTATAAAACATTGGTCGACGTTTCGAATCCCAACGGGGATCCATCATCAGGGCAAGATCACTACTATGATAGTATTCATTCAAAATCCTTCTACACAAAACTGTGAAAAAATATCAACAACACCCTCATAAATAATACATATAACAACCGTACATGTTCAATATCCAAAAATACAACATTAAAATTCGTATGTCTACTTTGCTTCACATATATCTATTGCATTTGTAGGAGGGCTTGTGCCTTGTGTGAACTAAATATAGAAGGAAAATAATCAGATATGACTAGATAGAAAATAGAACTTGCACATTACATAAAACATAAGCACAACAAAGAATAGATGAGTTTCAAAAATAGAAACTTCAAAATTTGATCAAGGAACAAAAGTACACAAGAAGCAGTATTTTCATAAATGATTAGAATTTGTTTTCAAATTAGCAAAATTTTAACAATTTTTTGAGGGGAAATTTTATATTACCAATTTTTTCTCTATAATTTTTTTGGTTTAGTTTGCAATTGATAATGGAATATATAATATTTCATGGTAATTGGATTAAAATAGATTTAATCTTCTACCTTGTATTATAAATGAGTTATAGATTCTTAATATTTCCCTAATTATGTATGAAAATAACGAAGAAATCATTAATGAGTTCCAAAATTGGCAACTTCAACTATGTAGCAGAAAATATTTTCATACATTATTAAAATTTGTTTTCAAATTAACAATATTTTTCCCTTTAATTTTTTGGTTTAGTTTGCAATTGATAATGGAATATATAGTATTTCATTATAATTGGATTAAAACAGATTTTATCTTTTATTTTGTATTATAAATGAGTTATATATTTTTATAGTCTTTCTCTAATTATGTATGAATAAGAAAATTATTGAGGAGTTCCAAAAATGGCAACTTCAAAATTTGAAGAGGAACAAAGCTATGCAAGTAACAATATTTTCATACATAATTAAAATTTTTCTTTCAAATTAGAAAAAAATTAACAATTTTTTTAAGGGGAACTTTCTTATTGACAATATTTTGGTTTAGTTTGCAATTGATAATGGAATATATAATATTTCATGATAATTGGATTAAAATAGATTTAATCTTCTACCTTGTATTATAAATGAGTTACAAATTTTTATAGTCTTTCTCTAATTATGTATGAAAATAACTAGGAAAATCATTTGTATAATTTGTTTTCCATCTGATCCCAATTTCTTATTAAATGAATATCAAAAGAAAAAAATGGACCTTGAGGCTTGTAAAAGATACATCTGACTAGTCTATGAAAAGACTTGGAGGTTGAAGATTCGAGTTAATTGGATAGAAGCTAGTGATAATAATACTAAATTTTTTCATCATTATGCCTCATGCAGGAGAAAAAAATACGATCTGGAAAATTATTGATGATGAGGGAGTGCATTTCTCTAATTTTCATGACATCCATAAAGTTTCAATTAAACATTTTGGGAATATCTAAAAGGCTATAATGGATGTGGATTTCGAGAATCAAATGGAATTTATCTAGACATATCCTTGTAAATTTGACGAGCGGATGACAAGAATGTTGGTAGACCTATCACAATCAAAGAGATTAAGTTGGCCCTCAAATATTTTGCAAAGGACAACTGTTCAGGGACCGATGACTGGTCTGTTGAGTTATTTGCACATTTCTTGGATATTATGGGATATGATTTATTAATGCTGGTAGAAGAAGCCATGATTAAATGCTATATTCTAGGCTCCTTAAATTCCACCTTTATCTCCATTGTTCCTAAGTCTTCTAATGCCACTACATTATGGACTTTTAGTCATATATCTATGCAACATTTCTTATAACTTGATGTCCAATATAATTAAATAATGTCTAAAAGAGAAATTGTCCTTTAATATTTCCCTGCAACAATTTGGGTTCCCCAAGAATAGACAAAGTCAAGACGTCGTGGCCATAACACAACAGTGCATACATATTATAAAGGAACGAAAGCGGGAGGCCATGATTTTGAAGTTGGATCTAAAAAAGGCTTATGATTGTGTGAATTGGTCTTTCCTTCGATTAATCCTTCAAAAGTTTGGACTCTCATTGGAAGTGGTGGAGTGGATCATGGAATGTGTGTCTTCCGTAAATTATGTTGTGCTTATCATTGGTGTTCCCTCCTCCTTTTTCAATGCTTCGCACTGCTTATGAAAGGGATGTTCTCTCTCCCCTCTACTTTTCCTTTTGGTCATTGATGGATTGAGTTGAAAATTAATTATGGCTAAACATATCTATTGACGATGTCCTAGTATTTGTTCGTGTCTCCATGTCTTAGTGGAATCACCTATACTTGATCATTAACAAATTTGGGGAATCCACGAGTGTATATATGAATAAGGGGAAATCCTTGCTCATTTATGCTTTGGAAGATCATAGGCGGACCGAAGATATTGAAAGCATATTATCCGTCAAAACTTGGAACATGGGTTCAAATACCTAGGTTTCACTCTGAAACCAAATTGTTACAAAATAACTTATTGGCGATAGTTAATTCCAAAATTTGAGGACAGGCTCTCAACGTGGGCACACATATGGTTGTCATTCGGTGGTTGGTTGACCCTCACTCAGGCGGTCTTACAAGGAATTGTCCTATATTGGATGCATATCTTCTTAATTCCCAAGAGTGTCATAGAATGCATTAATTTGAGTACTGCACATTTCTTATGGCCAAGCGCTCATGGCCCAGATCATTTTCATCTTGTTCGATTGGAAGCTTGCTCTTGGTAGAAGGATGATGGAGGTTAGGGTATAAAGCATCTAGAGAGATTCGTGTGGGCACTTATAACAAAAATTATGTGGCGAGCTTTCTACGGACATGAGCTATAATATAAGATCATTTCAGAAAATATCTAAAATACCAACCAATATAAGATTGGATACAAAACAATGCGCCCTCTATACAAAATGGATCCTATATATGGAATGGATTCATGAAAATAAAATGTTGGCTCCTGGGAAATCTATGTTAGGATATTGGTCCAAGCACAAAGGTGGTGGTGGGCTTGGACCCCATCCAAGGATTTGGCAGAAATCACATCTGTCCCCGGGATTTGGATAATTTGGACTTGGCATATGCCCCAAAGTTAAATGTTTTGGTTGGCTCATTGGTTACAAAAAAATCCTCATATGGGATAATTTGAAAAAGCAGATATTTTAGGGCTTGGGAAAATGCCATATATGCTTACAAGATAAGAATATCAACTCCATTTATTCTTCAATTTTCCAGGAACCATTTATATATGTTCGAGGAATTTTCAGTATTTAAAATTTTGTGATTGTGGGACATACTCCTCCATCAATGATTGTATCACAGACTGGCTTCAAATCATAGTATTCATAAACTCTTCCTTTCTTTATTTTCTGGGGCATTTGGTGTGGCATGAATAAACTCCTTTTAGAGTATAATCCTTTCTCCATTGAAAGAATCTGCAATATTACTATTGATTTCTTCTTGGAATACTTGTGGCCCTCTATTATAGACAAGAGCATGATTCTAACTTTTAGATCTAAGACTTTTGTGATCCATAAAGTAGATAAATGTATTTCAGATTAATCACATTATTATGAATTGGTCGACGTTTCGAACCATCTAATGTGGTTCATCCTCAGGACAAGGTGAAAAAATCTTGATCGATCATTAGAATAAATATTAAGGAAGCATCATTGCCCGGATCTAGCCGTTACAAACTAGCTATTATTTAGTTAGTTAATTAGTTATTAAACCTTTTAGTAATAATTAAAAAGGTTAAAGATGATTTTAGTAAATATTTTAATTATTAAAATTATTTTAATAAACAATTAAACTATTTAAAATATTTTAGTCAATATAAATATTTTAATTATTTTAATAAATATTTTGATTAAATTAAAGGATTTTTTTTTTTTTTTAAATAAGAAGAGGGAACTATATATTATAATAATATAAATAAGGGACAAAGTCAAGACCAAGAAAATAAATACTAATATAAATACAGGACAAAGCTAAGACCAAGAAAACAAATAACAAAGACATGGGAAAAAGTGAAAAAGGAAGGAGGAAAAATTCAACAGAGAACAGGGGAAAGAATTATAAAAGAACAGGAGGAAGAAGGGAGATAAACCAAAGAAAAAACCTACAGAGACCTAAGGAAACAAAGGACAAAACGGGGGAAAGAATCATATCGAGAGAGTTGGGGTCCAACTCTTACTCAATTTCCAGCCATCATCCCTATTGAGATTCTTAGCATGCCTTTCAATATCAATGTTAGGTCCCTATATTACTAGTATAGTCCCTTATTGTTGTTAGTGTAACCCCCTTATTGTTATTATTTTACCCTTGTAACCCCCATATTGTTATTATTGTGCCTTTAAATTATTATTTTTAGGTCGGCTAGGATTACATTGTGGCCCCACTAGGATTACATTGTGGCCCCATGGACTCCTATATATAGAAAGAAGGTTTTGTAATTTGTATCATCCAAGAATTGTTCATTCATGTAATGTATTGGAGGTTTCCCCCTTGAAGTGGCTTACTTCTAAGGCGTTGATATCTCTTTTCTTCTATTTTTGGAGTTGGTTTCACAACATTTGGTATCAAAGCTTTGGATTCTAGGGTTTTCACTGCTCCAAACCAGTCATCGTGACATTTTCGCTATAACGTTTTTTATATGAAGGTTCAGAAGCTGAAATTTTTAGAGTACAAAGCCAAAATCCTGAGGAACATCATCAAAAAATTTCAGAGCTTGGTTCGCAATATTTTCAGAGATATGATCTGTGGAAGTTAGGGATTTTTGCAAGCTCCTAAATTTAACCTAAAAATGTCATCATGGAATTTGCGCTATAACGTTTTTGCTACGAAGTTTCAGAACATGAAATTTTTAGAGAGCGAAGCCAAAATCCTGAGGAACAATGTCGCAACATTTCAGAGCTTGGCTCACAATATTTTCAGAGATATGATTTGTGGAAGTTCGGTCTTTTTCAGGCTCTCGAATTTCATTTCAAAGAGGTTATCGTGGGAAAATATTCATAACTCTCTCTCTGAGCATCGGATTGGAATGATGTAAAAAGTGGCCGCAAGTACACAGATTGTAGTTTCTTTTCTATTAATTTTAGAGCCAAATGAAGAAACAGTGACATGTGGCAAGTCATACAAGTTCCCTCTACTGAACCAGTCCATAATTGGGTCATTATGCGAGATTAGACATAACTTTGCCTTGAAGAATCCAAATTAGGTCAGACCTGTGACATTTGAAAGAAGCTTTAGAGGGATACTACAAGGCCATATTTCAGATATTGAGGATCTACAATTACAGCAGAGATAATTCAATTTCAATATAGATCTCCTCAAAAGCAAGTAAAAGGTGTGTATATTTTTTTCCCGAATTGCATAAGTCTTGTTTGAAGAATCAATTTGAATTGATTCCAAGGGCATATTGTAGAATATATATCAACATTATATACTAAAATGGCCCATAAAAATAATTCAACACCCATTAAGCCTTTAGAAGGCTCTACTATGACTCATGAAGACGAAGAATGACAACATGACATATCAAATTTACAAGAGAAAGTGCAACAAATTTCGCTCTCACAAAGAGCAACAAAAAATGACATGGAAGTTTTGAAGAAAGGAGTGGAAACTAAGATGGATGGTTTGAATAAAGGTGTGGAATATAAGATGGAAGTTTTGAAGAATGGCATGGAAGCTAAGATAGATGGCATGGAAGCAAAGATAGATGGCGTGGAAGCTAGCATGGAATCTAAGATGGATGACATGGAAGCTAAGATCGATGAAAAAATGGAAAACATGAAGAATGATTTAAAAGCAGACATGGAAGTTTTGACAAAGTTGGTACAACAAATGTTTCCTAATGGTGAAAAGATAGTAGAGGAAACCCATGATGAGAACAAAATAAATGCTAATCGTGATTTCATAAACTCTAATATTGGCCGGAAGAACCACCATATTCCAAAAATGGATATGAGGAAGTTTGATGGAAAGGATCCTGTAACATGGATACTACAGATGGAGCATTATTTTGATCTCAATAATGTGCAAAACACACAAAAGGTAGGCATTGCAACTTTATATTTAGAACAAAATACATTTGTATGGTATCGATGGCTTTGCTACCATAAAAAAATTGTCACTTAGTCAATTTTTACGGAGGAAATGATAACACATTGTGAAGATACAAAGAGAAACACCTTCTTTAGCCAATTGATAAATCTCAAACAAAAGGGTTTAGTGGGGGAGCACATTGAGGACTTCCAAAAATTGAATATAAGGGTAACTGATATTCCAAAGGAACACAAGATTGATCTCTTCATAGGTACTTTAAAGGATAACATCCAACATGAAGTTCACGTTTTGGAACCTGATTCATTGGAGAAGGCATTCAGGTTGGCAAGAAAAATTGAATGAAAAATTATGGCGACAAGGAAGCCTACCACTCACTTCTATAAAGAGGGAAGTGTTGCTACTTCTAGATTTCCACAACCTACAAGGTTGACACCACAACAATTGGAAGAAAAAAGAGAAAAAGGGCTTTGCTACAGTTGTGATAGCAAATACACTAAAGGTCATAAGTGTGCTGAGAAGAAATTATTTTACATAGATTGTGAAGAGGAAGAAGAAATGAACAAGAAGAGGATATACACCAGGAACCAGCCCTAGAAGAGGAAGAAATGAATCCGACCATATCGTGTAATGCACTGGCAGGAATTACCACTCCTCAAACTCTCGAGATAGAAGGACAAATCAAGAAGAAAAAGGTAATAGTGTTGATTGATTCAGGTAGCACCCATAATTTTATTCATTGTAAGGTAGCCAAGGAATTAAATTGTTTCCTATACCCAGCACCAGAATGCCAAGTGATGGTTGTAAATGGAGGAACTATAAATTGCTCTGGGAAATGCCATAATATCAAGCTAACCATGGGGGAATATGTATTGACTAGTCCAATGCTTTCCATTCCTATGGGAGGTGCTGATTTTGTACTAGGAGTACAATGGTTACAATCTTTGGGGACGGTAGCTTTTAATTTTCAAGAACTTTTCTTGAATTTTTTTTTTATTTTTTTTTATTTTTTTTTTCAGAAGGAAAGGAAGTTGAATTACGGGGTATTGCAGGGAAGCCGGGAAAGATAATAAGCTCTATGTCATGACAAAGCTTCTAAAGAAAGAACAATGAGGCATAATTGCACAATTATGCTCACTAGAAGTTCCAACATCAAAATCATCTATTTCTGCAGATCTCCAAAATGTCTTGGACAATCATTCCAAGGTTTTTGAAACTCCCAAAGGACTCCCACCTATTTGTGATCATGATCATGCTATTCATTTGATTCCAGGAAGTGTTCCTCCAAACATCAGGCCTTATAGATATCCTTATGTCCAAAAGAGCGAAATTGAATGTATGATTGCAAAAATGTTAGAGGCGGGTATAATTCAACCTAGTCAAAGTTATTTCTCTGCTCCTGTAGTATTGGTACACAAGAAGGATGGATCATGGTGCATGTGTCTCTATTATAGGGAGCTCAATAAGCTCACCATTAAATATAAATTTCCCATTCCTGTGATTGATGAATTATTGGATGAATTACATGGAGAAATTTATTTTACCAAGTTGGATCTTCGTTCAAGATATCATCAAATTAGAATGAAGACTGAAGATATTCTAAAAACAACATTTTGAACTCATGAGGGTCATTATGAATTTTTGGTCATGCCTTTTGGGCTTACCAATGCACCTTCTACATTTCAAGTGTTGATGAATTCCATTTTCAAACCCTTCCTTAGAAAATTTGTGCTAGTATTTTTTGATGATATACTAATCTACAGCAGGTCTTGGAAGGATCATGTTCAACATGTTGACAGGGTGCTCAAACTATTGTAGGAGAAACAATTATATGCAAAAACATCCAAATTTTTCTTTGGAGTACAAGAGGTGGCATATCTGGGTCATATTATATCTCACGAGGGTGTTAAGGTAGACCTTATCAAAATTAAAGCCATTAAGGAATGGAAAGTCCCCACAACCATAAAGCAGTTGCAAGGATTTCTTGGGTTAACAGGGTATTATCGTAAGTTTTTTAAGAATTATGGGAGAATAGCAGCACCTCTAACAAAATTATTGAAGAAAGATGCATTTTCACGGACTCCTAAAGCAACTAAGGCCTTTGAACATCTTAAAGAGGCAATGTGCCTAGCACCTGTCTTAGCTACACCAGAATTCACAAAAACCTTTATTGTGGAATGTGATGCCTCAGGAAATGGAATTGGTGATGTTTTAATTCAAGAAGGAAGACCCATTGCTTTTGAAAGTCATCCAATCAAAGGAAAGTATTTACAAAAATCTATTTATGAGAAGGAAATGTTAGCAATACTGCATGCACTAAAGAAATGGAGAACTTACCTAATGGGAAGACACTTCAAGGTAAAAACTGATCATGATAGTCTTAAGAACTTTTTGGAACAAAGACTATCTTCAGAAGAGCAGCAAAAATGGGTCACAAAGATGTTGGGTTATGACTTTGAAATAATCTACAAAAAAGGGAAGCTAAATGTTGTTGCAGATGCACTCTCAAGAAAGAATGAAGAGGTGGAAGTATTGCTTTGTGCCATTTCTATTATCCAACCAGATTGGATAACCGAAGCAAGAGATGAATGGAAGAAGGACAAAGATGTATGGACACTCATTCAAAAGTTGCAGCAAGATCCTAGTACATCCGATACATTTAGTTGGAAAAATGATTCCTTATGGTACAAAGATCGCTTATATCTTTGTAAGAATTCCCAACTAAAACAAAAGATTCTTCTGGAATTGAACACTTCTCCTTTAGGAGGACACTCAGGATTTTTAAAAACTTACCACAGGGTGAAGAAAGAATTTTTTTGGGATGGCCTTAAATCTGATATTCAAAAGTTTGTGGCGGAATGTTTGGTTTACCAGCAGAATAAAGTGGAAACAATTAAGACCCCAGGACTTCTACAACCTTTATCCATTCCAAGTCAACGTTGGGAGGAGATTTCAATGGATTTTATCACAGGTTTACCTAAGTCCGAAGGAAAGAGTGTCATCATGGTGGTAGTTGATAGAATTACCAAGTATGCACACTTTGTGCATTATCTCATCCATTTAAAGCAAGTACAGTTGCTACTACATTTATGGATAGAATTCAAAAGCTACATGGAAGCCCAAGGGTTATTGTGAGCGACATAGATCCCATTTTTACTGGAAATTTTTGGACGGAGTTATTTTCTTGTTTGGGTACTCAATTAGCTCATAGCTCATCTTATCATCCTCAATCTGATGGTCAAACAGAGATAGTAAATAAATGTTTGGAAGGATATCTTCGTTGTTTTGTATCTGATAAACAAACACAATGGGTCAAGTGGTTACCTCTCGCTGAATGGTGGTATAACACTTCCTTCCATACTGCAGCAAAAATGACCCCATTTTTGGCACTTTATGGATATCATCCACCATCCATCACATCATATTTAAGGGAAAATTCGAAGGTTCAAGCAGTGGAAGATCACATCGAGCATCAGCAAGAAGTTCTCCAACTCTTAAAGGATAACCTGAATTTGGCACAAAAATGAATGAAACAACAGGCAGATCAACATCGCAGTGAGAGAAGTTTTGATGTAGGAGATTGGGTATTTTTACGGCTACAACCATACAAACAAATGTCCCTCAAGCAAGCTAAGAAGGATAATAAATTATCGCCAAAGTACTATGGTCCTTACAAGGTGTTGCAAAAGATTGGTACCATGGCATACAAATTGGAGCTTCCTGCTTCTTCGCGAGTACATCCAGTTTTCCATGTTTCATGCTTAAAGAAGGTTATAGGAGAAAATCTTCCAGTTCAAACAATATTGCCAGAACTTGATGAGTAAGGAAAAATCATATTGGAACCAGAAGCGGTCATGGAAACAAGAACTCGACAACTACGGAATCGATCAATTTCAGAGTATCTCATCAAGTGGAAGAACTTACCCACTGAAGATTCTACATGGGAGGATAAGAATTTTATACAGAAGCACCCAGAGCTACTCAAGCGTTGAGGACAACACTTTTTTGAAGGAGAGGGGCATATTAGATCCCTATATTACTAGTATAGTCCCTTATTGTTGTTAGTGTAACCCCCTTATTGTTATTATTGTACCCTTGTAACCCCCATATTGTTATTATTGTGCCCTTAAATTATTATTGTTAGGTTGGCTAGGATTACATTGTGGCCCCACTAGGATTAAATTGTGGCGCCATGGAATCCTATATATATAAAGGAGGTTTTGTAATTTGTATCATCCAAGAATTTTTCATTCATGTAATGTATTGGAGGTTGCCCCCTCGAAGTGGCTTATTTATAAGGTGTTGATATCTCTTTTCTTCTATTTTTGGAGCTGGTTTCATAAGAATCAATAGCCTCTTGAAGCTTCCTATGGTGGAAGTGGTTGACCTTAGAAAAGACCTTGGAGTCCTCAATGCAGAAATGGTGACAAGGTTTTTCCGCTTGTTCAACAAGAGTTGATGTGCGGGACCGATTATGTCTACTATCTGCAACATGCTCTTGGATTCACTGCTTAATGGATCTCCCCATTTCTCCAATATAAATACTACAAGAAAAAGGAATAATGTAGACACCTTTCATGTCCTTAGGGTCAATAGGGTCCTTGACAGATTTGAGAGAATTCATAATAGTACGAAGAGGCTTGAACGACGAGGAGGCGAGCCTAATTCAAGAGAGCGTGGCCCAAGCGAGCCAAATTCAAGCGATCATGCCTGCCACTAGCGCAAAAATGATCAACACAATGCTACTATCGACCGGGGATAAGTTCCTAATCCAGATCCCTGAGCCTTCCATCCGAGTCAAGTTTCCGATTCTGCGCATGCAACTTAGAGCCTGCGGTGAAATCAACATTGATCTGGCTATGCTACCAGCAAGGAAGCTCCACATGATCCACACCATGATTGTGGATGAGTTGCAGTTCAAAGAAGCCTGAGCCTAGTGCACTTCCACTGAGTCATAGTAGCAAGCAACCGGACTTTAGAAAAAACAATAGACAATCGAGGAAGCTTGCTGCGCAGCAGAGGCTCGATGCGCCACCTTGGAGGCCAATATTGATCAAGTCTACAGTGATTTTATAGCGGTCCCTACCTTAGCCGTACCTGCAGAAAATTTGGAAGGTTTTTAAGCTGCGCTGAAGGCATCACACGATGAAGTGCAGATTGTCCGAGCATAATTCGAGGAGCAAATTGCAGAATTACAGATGAAGCTGCAGCCAAAAACACCTCCAGAAGTTAGAGCACATTGTGCTGCAGAGGTCTAGGTAGTGAAAAATAGCATATCAGATGTAGTCACAGAGTGTGGCCAATTGTTAGATGAAGCCATGGGTGTCTAGTATTTGGTTCAAAATGACCCAATGGCACATCAACTGTGCAATTAATTGTGCGTGAAAGAGAAACAATTTTCCGACATCAGGATGGCAATGCCTACACTAGTGACAACACAAAGAATTTCCCGCCTTCATGAGGGCAGAGCCATTCAGACAGAGATTGAGGATATGGTCACTGGGAACAATTATTGGAAGTAAGGATGCAACCGTGGGTTGAGGAAGCCATGCTATTGTCTCAAACATTGGATGGTGCAGTGAAGAGCCTTTAGGAGACCCAACGCAACATCGGTCTAACAACTGAAGGGCCAAAAACTACCAAATTAGTGAACAAAGCATAGAGAGCTGCTGCGCAGAGTGTTGAAGTGGTATTTCCATTGAAGAGCTCTGTCGAAGCACTCAAAGCGAATATGAAGGAGCCCACCCCATAGTGACTCGGGACAAGTCACGAATTTGTGTTGGGGGTATGTTGGAGCGGGGTCCTTGCGTCAATTTTGATAAAGTTTTTGTATAGGTTTTGTTGTGTGCACTGCGCGGAAGAGTCAAAGGGTCTTTGGGGCGGGTCAAAGTCCCTATTCAATGTAAATGAGTTTTAAGGGAAAACTATGGGTCTCAAACCATGGTTTGAGACCATGGTATCTGCATGCTAAGTTAGTATAAATATAGATAGATCAAGTCAAGTAGAGATATAATTGAATGATCACTAATGAATGTTTTATCTAAGTCTGGGTTTTTGGGTAGAAATTATTTTGCTGGATGTGTGTGTAGAGACCTTAGTCCTGACTGTGTGCGGACTCTATTGGCTGTGCACAGAGACCTTAGTCCTGGCTGTGTGTGGACTCTATTGGTTGTGTTTGCGGAAGGGTAGAATATATTGAAGGATTGAATGTATTGAACTACTGAATCTCTTAATAAAGAAGATTGTTCTGGCGAAATGGAAAGTATTATGCGATTAATTTTATTTATCTATTATTTGCTTGAGATCAAAATCTATTTTGTGATAGCATATTTACTTTGGTTTATGATTAAATGCATCTGTACAACTGACTAAAGTCTAGTATGTATAAAGTATATTGTTGTTGAATAGATTTGTTTAAAGTGCATATGTTTAATGCACATGAATATATACTGCATTCTGGGATAATTTCCAAAGATCTGTTGTTATGTTATTTGTTGATGCACACATATTATCTGATAAGTTCTGCTATAAGTCTATTTAGGTCCACCACATTAAGTTCTTCCCCAGGGTGCAGAAACTTGGTTTCGGTTGGAAATTCCTTAAAAAAAAACAAAACATGTGGCAAATGTTTCTGAAACATTTCAAGATTTAAATAGATTCCAATAAATGAAAGGAAATTAAATAAAATGTAAGTTTAAAATATGTTATTTATAATATTAAGTGCCAAGTATTTCAAATTCAAACTTCAATACAACTTTTATTATCTAAATTTCAAACAACGTTAGTTGTTACTTATAATCAATCTAATATTTTTAAAAGATTATTGCAATTGATGTAATTTAACTCTATGTTTTGGTTTTTTGGTAAAAATTTGGTAATAATTTCTTTTGGTGAAATTATTATTTTTTAAAAGGCATTTTTGATTGTATAAATGGATCCAATACTTTGATAAACACCAACAACACTCGGATTATTTAGATTTCATAGCTGAAATTTATGATTCCAACAAATCCCTACCAGATTGCGAACAAAAATTGACCAAAAAATATGCCCAAAAAGAGACCTAAAAGTAGAAGATTTAGACTACAACATTGCAATGTAGCCGATTACAAGAAAATTGCATACATCAATGTTCCACCAAATTTTCAAAATGGGGATACATGGGACGAATATACACACAAAGAAGTCATGTGGGAGCACCCCTAAATTTTAAGAAAATTAGGGGTGACAAGGGAAGTTAAGTTGTGTGTGTGTATGTGTAAACATGATTCACAATCAATTGTGAAATGCATTGATTCATGCATCATAAATGATTCAATGGATTATAAATAGTAAAATATTGTATACATATATTTAAATTCATCACTCGTCAGTTTACAGTATGTTTTGTACTAAGCAAAATAGAAAATACTAAAGTGTGAAGAGTCAATTGAAATTACTCAAACTCAAAAATAGTAAAAAGTGAGTCATCAAGATATATAATCAAGACTCAAAAGTTAAAACTGAAGATGAAAAATGGACAATGAAACCAATGTTATCATAATTGAACTGGTCAACTCTAAAACTAGGAACCAAAAGAAACTAGACCAAAAATAAAATCACCAAAAATGCCTAAAATTCAAATTTTGGAAAAAAACATAAATATTCATATGCATCCATATGATTCCAAACCATTATACACAAATATGCAAAGTTTCTCATATATATAGTAATAGTGCATATAACCAAAGTAACACCAAGTGCAATCCATATTTGAACCAAAAATATATCAACAAAGAGGCTCTACGTGGCCTCTATACTCCAAAAAGGTCATGGTACAATAAATATCTACATATAATAAAAAATCATTGCCTGTATTGGGATCCTCATCATCAATACCAACTCTAAGCATTAAAATAAGATAGAGAAAGCTTAACAAGTCAAACAAAGATTTTGTTTGAGTGATGGGAGTATTTTTATTAAGGTCATGACAAATGAGTTTAACGTTCAATGTCAAGCACATATAGGGCTTGGTGCTCTCGATTTAATTCTAGTTCCATACCCTCATACATGATAGAATCCAATGGAAACATTGTGTTTCTCAGTGTTGAAATTGTGAAAATTGTTAAGTCTGTTGGGTTTTGAGCGAGATCTAAAATTCTAATTTCTCCATATTATTATTATTATTATTATTATCCAATTTTAAGGTCACAACCATTATGAAATCCAATGAGGTTGGAACCACTCTCAAATATATTGAAACAATTAGTAATACCAAAAATTTAAGTAAAAGGATGGAAATGAAAAATAAATGAAACATTCTCCTTTATCTTTCATTTTTATCATTTGATTTCAAGAGTTTAACATTACCATTAATTACTTACACAATATTAGTAGAGCCTTGGGGTTGAATATTAGGTTTCACCACACATAAATTATTTTTTTCAAGAAAAAATCATGGGGAATTCCCAACAATTTTTGAGAAAGGATTCCCATAAGCACCCCTTTTGGGAAAAAAACATCCCTCACATTGGAGAAACGTTCCCCCCATGTTTTCCCAAAAATAAACACGGGAAAAATTTACCCAGACATCCCCTAGACCCAAGAGAGTGGGGTATCTCACATTGGAGAAACGTTCCCCCCTGAAAAGAAAACATGGGGAAATTTTAATCCAAACATCCCCTAGACCCAGGAGAGTGGGAAACATACCCCACTATGAGACATCCCGTGGAACATACACTCCCTTTACTATATGATTTATAACTGAAAGAATAATAATTTATAGGCAAAAAAAACAAATTTCACAACTATATAAATAGACAAAAACGAAAACATTATTTTCGCACATTTCTTCATTTGGACTGAATTTTCAAAGGAATTTTTTTGGGCTGAATTTTCAAAGGAATTTTTTTGGGCTGTATTTTCAAAGGAAATATTTTGGACTGAATTTCCAAAGGACATTTTTTTAGTGTACTTTTTAAAGTGAACTTTTTTTAGAGTAAGTGTTCTCGGTTGAATTAAATATTTTATTATAATTTTTTAAAGTGAGTTTGTTTTGCAGGACTTTGAAGGAATTATTTTGAGTTTCAATTTTAAAAGACATTTTTAAGTGGAATTTTTTAAGCGATTTTTTTTGAAGTAAGTGTTTTGGGTTGAAGTAAGTCGTTTGTGCAAAATTTTAAGTGAGTTTTTTTTATTTTTTATTTTTATTTTTAAATTAAATCTTTTGTGGTGATTTTTTGAAGTGAGTATTTGTCTAAATTTTGATAGTGAGTTTTTTTTGCAAGATTATGAAGGAATGTTTTTGAGCTTCATACTAAATTATCATGGGAAATCAAAGAAATTGCAAGAAAAAATATGATCGAACAATAAGCCTTGAGACTCGTAGAGAATAGGGGAAAGAATATCACAAAAAAAGGAGAGAAGAACACTCAAATTGAAAGGGAAAATCAACCTCAACTAGAAGTTGAAGCAGGAATGAAAATGTAAATTTATAAATGATATTTATAATATTAACTAGTGTATTGTGAAACTTAATTTTTATTTGATGAACTAATTTGAATTTTTTTTTTGTAATTCAGATATATAGAGATATTCCTCACAACATTGACGATGAGATAGAAAATGTTGAAAAATAAAGTGAAAAAATATAATGAACCAATGATTGAAGATGTTGAAAATGTTGAAAGAAATTCAAGTGAAGAAATTGAATCACCAGGTATGTATATATATGTCATGTGCATTATTGAAATTATACATATTTATTAATTTTCCAATTTCATTCAAATTATATTTTTTTAATTTAATTATTTATTGAATATTTAAATTCATTTTGTACATTTAATTCTCATATGTACAAATGAAATCAATATCGATGATGAGATGTTAGAAAATGTTGACACTAACACACATGGAGATAAAAAAGCTGACCATGTTATACGATATCATGTTAAGGACATTATTGAAATGTTCTTCAAAGATGAAAATGTGGCAGTTCAAGCCCAAATTTTGAGAAGTCTCTCAACATCAAAGAAACTAAAAGAACCTATGAATCTATTGGGTATTCAAAAGTCAACAAAAGATAAAAAAATGAATGAAAATGTGATACAAAATATAAATAGTGCTCTAAAGTCAATTGGAAGATCTAGAAAGAAAAGTGATTTAGGTGCACGTAGAGAAATACAAATGGCAGTGGTTTCATCAAGTACTAAAGAAAATCGTTTGGTAAAATCTATGGCACAAGCATTAGCGACCTCACGAAAAAATATTGCACAAACATCGGAAATTTCGATTGCAAATAGATGTAAATGATGAACTCGCTTGTTGGACAATTATTTGTAGGCAACCATACAAAGATAGACTTGGAGGTGTTAAAAAATAATATATGATTATTGGATGAGAAATTCACGTGTTTCAACAAAAGCAAGAGATGTGATGTGGCGAAGAATAGCATGAAATCAGTACGAAGAACATGCAAAACATATCTTGGACACAACTCAGATAGAGTTGTTCAATAAGTTCATAGAAGAGAATCATGGAATTAATGTCTCAATCAATGCTTTTCTGCAACAAAAATCATGGGATGTTAAACCTATCACTGTACGCGACACTTGTTGTTGTCTTTATCATGTGGAATTTCAGTTATATTATGACACATTCCTTGACTTTGGTAAAATTTTTTGGAAAAATTCATCACCTCCTTCCACTATTGTTGGAGCAGGGTCCCCTAGGGTCAGTTTTGATAATTGTTTTGTATATGTTTTGTTGTGCATGCTGCGTGGAAGATTCAAAGGGGATTTGGAGCAGGTCAAAGTCCCTATTCAATGTAAATGGGTTTTAAGGGAAAAATATGAATCATAAACCATGGTATATTCGCAGTAAGTTAGTATAAATATAGATAGATAAAGTCAAGTAGAGATATAATTGAATGATCACTGATGAATGTTTTGTAAGATTCTGATCTAAGTCTGGGTTTTTGGCTAGAAGGGCTCCTACTGGCCATGTGTGCGGAGACCTTAGTCCTGGCTGTGTGTGCGGAAGGGTAGAATATATTGAAGGACTGAATGTATTGAACTGCTGAATCTCTTAATAAAGAAGATTGTTTTGGCAAACTGGAAAATGTTATGCGGTTGCTGTTATTTATCTATTATTTTCTTGAGATCAGAATTTGTTCTTTGATTGCATTTTATTTTTGTTTATGATTAAATGCATCTACACAATTGAGTAAAGTCTAGTATGTATGAATTATATTCATGATGAATAGATATGATTAAAGTGCATATGTTTACCGCGCGTGAATATATACTGCATTTTGGGATAATCTGCGAAGATCTGTTGTTCTGTTATATGTTGATGCATACATATTATCTGATAAGTTCTACTATAATTTTTTTTAGGGTCATCACATTAAATTCTTCCTCAGGGTGTGAAAACCTAGTTCAACACCCCCCCATAATGACTCTGGTGAGACTTTGATCTATGCAAGCATGTTATTACCGAAAGGGACAGTAGTTGGAGGGTTTGTTGGCTGCGCAATAAATTTTAACTTGGGTTAGGACCCCTCAAGCCAACAACTATCCATGATTTCGTATCCCAAATTCTATGTGTAAGAGAAAGTCATGAATTATTTTACCAAAATAAATGTGTTGGTGGTAAAAAATGAGATCATTGTGGAAATTTGACTTTATTTCACAATAAATATCCTATTGATATAAATGATCAATAATTTTCCAACACAAAAGTGAAATGAAAGAGATATGAATATATTCATACATCGATTGGATCAATTTTTATTGCAAGTACTAAAAGGATTGATTTAAAAAAATAATAAATTTTTGTGATAGAGTTTTTGAAAAAGTTTGAGGCAAAACTTTATAAATACACCAAGATTTCCCATAGAGCTCAATGGCAAGACCTACAATTCAAAAAATCCCGTGAAATTTTTCCACTAGAAACCATTTTTTCAATAGTTGATTTTGCAAAGAATTACACATTTGTTGCAAAAAATGAAATATAGAGTGAATACTATCATTCTAACCAAGTCTATATGCTTGTCCATTTTCTATATAGACACGGTGAACAAAATGTTGATCATATAGAAAGCACCAGTGAAAATCGACATGTTATTAAAGAATATCACTTTTATATCAGTGATGATTGTACACATGATACACATTTTGTACAACATTGTTTTGATAAGATTTATGACTCACTGAAAGGTCGTGGAATAAAATTCAATGAACATTAGATATGGTTAGATGGATGCATAGGCCAATTCAAATATTCACGATCATTCTTTTGGTTGTGTTGTATTCATATGAAAACCCGCATTAAACATTGTTAGAATTTTTTTGAGACTGGTCATGGAAAAGGAGAACATGATGGTGCAGGGGCATGTATAAAATGAGCACTTTGAAGATATCAAATGGACCACTCTACAGACTAACTTGTCTCAGGTGAACAAGTTGTTCAATGGTGCATCGATACACTAAGCGATGAGACTCACCCACCAAAGGAAGTACAGAGGTACATGTACATATATACAAATTAACTTTCACACACACACACACACACACATATAAAAATTTAATATATGATCTAATTTTTATTAATTTTCTAATTTTAAACATTATTTATCACAATGATTATCTTTGATCATATATAAATTTTATTTTAAATAATATATTTATATTATTGTTTGAATTTTCCATATAGGTTTTTTTTGGCATATTGGGGTCCAAGATGAAAATAAATCGATTGGAAACGACACTGAAACAATAAAAGGGACTCGAAAATTGCATTCAGTTAAAACAAAGGAGTATCGAAATGTGTTTGCATTTGATAAAATAAAATATTCTTATTTTTTTCATGTTTGCATAGACGACACATAATCCAATGATGTTTGTGAAAACAATATGTATGTAAAATTTTTTCAACATAAATAACTAAATACAAAGTGGAAAATGTCAGTTGCAAACTTTGAAGAGATGCAATCAGAGGAGACTATAGTATCATCTGAAGGTGATCGAGTTTCTAATATTGCTAGAGAAGGTAACATTTCAATTGATTTCAAATGATAGAGATCTAGAAATAGATAATAAAATAAAGTACATGTTACTTTTAAATTTATTTTTTCATGTTAATTATGATCTAAATTTATGTACTTGATTTATTGTGCAAGAGATGTTTTTGCTGTAGTTGCACCTGCTAACAACCTAGAAAATATGGAGTATTATTTGATGCGGTGCACTGAATGAAAGATGAAATTATTGGAAGATTATGATGATAACGAGTTTATATATGATAGAGGGTCTATTATACTAAAAGGTTATTTTTTTTTTTAAACTCATCAAAGTTAGAATATTTTTTACTTTCAAGACTATAAAACTGATGTCATAAGTTGTCAATATAGTCACTTGGTGTGTGCAATGCACATGCAATTTATAGAAGTTCAATCAAAGAAAAAATTGAGAGTTAAGAAATGGAAAATGTCAAAATGTGACCACGAGCGGATCATTGAGGATGGCATTCTATTGGAATTTTTTTGATTGAACTACCCAACAATTTATTCTCCTTGGATTCATCTTTGAGAACTTACAATTCAAGTACAAATTTTTAGCCTTTCTTTTTGTGCACTCTTAAGTTGTACATTGTTGTAAAACTAGCTCCAAAAATAGAAGAAAAGAGATATCAACGCCTTAGAAATAAGCCACTTTGAGGGGGAAACCTCCAATACATTACATGAATGAACAATTCTTGGATGATACAAATTACGAAACCTCCTTTCTATATATAGGAGTCCATGGGGCTACAAAGTAATCCTAGTTGGGAATTCTTACAAAGATATAAGCGATATTTGTACCATAAGGAATCATTTTTCCAACTAAATGTATCAGATGTACTAGGATCTTGCTGCAACTTTTGAATGAGTGTCCACACTTCGTCGTCCTTATTCCATTCATCCCTTGCTTCGGTTATCCAATCTAGTTGGATAATAGATATGGCACAAAGCAATGCTTCCACCTCTTCATTCTTTCTCGAGAGTGCATCTGCAACAACATTTAGCTTCCATTTTTTGTATATTATTTCAAAGTCATAACCCAACATCTTTGTGACCCATTTTTGTTGCTCTTTTGAAGATATTCTGTGTTCCAAAAAGTGTTTAAGACTATCATGATCAGTTTTTACCTTGAAGTCTCTTCCCATTAGGTAAGTTCACCATTTCTTTAGTGCATGCAGTATTGCTAACATTTCCTTCTCGTAAATAGCTTTCTATAAATACTTTCCTTTGATTGGACAACTTTCAAAAGCAATGGGTCTTCCTTCTTGCATTGAAAAAGCACCAATTCCATTTCCTGAGGCATCACATTCCACAATAAAGGTTTTTGTGAAATATGGCGTAGCTAAGCCCGGTGCTAGGCACATTGCTTCTTTAAGATGTTCAAAGGCCTTAGTTTCAACAGGAGTCCATGAAAATGCTTCTTTCTTCAATAATGTTGTTAGAGGTACTGCTATTCTCCCATAATTCTTAACAAACTTGCGATAATACCTGTTAACCCGAGAAATCCTTGCAATTGCTTTATGGTTGTGGGGAATTTCCATTCCTTAATGGCTTTAATTTTGTTAGGGTCTACCTTAACATCCTCATGAGATACAATATGACCCAGATATTCCACCTCTTGTACTCCAAAGAAACATTTGGATGTTTTTGCATATAATTGTTTCTCCTCCAATAGTTTGAGCACCCTGTCAACATGTTGAACATGATCCTTCCAAGACCCGCTGTAGATTAGTATATCATCAAAAAATACTAGCACAAATTTTCTAAGGAAGGGTTTGAAAATGGAATTCATCAACCCTTGAAATGTAGAAGGTGCATGGGTAAGGCCAAAAGGCATGACCAAAAATTCATAATGACCCTCATGAGTTCGAAATGCTGTTTTTGGAATATCTTCAGTCTTCATTCTAATTTGATGATATCCTGAACGAAGATCCAACTTGGTAAAATAAATTGCTCCATGCAATTCATCCAATAATTCATCAATCACAAGAATGGGAAATTTATCTTTAATGGTGAGCTTACTGAGCTCCCTATAATCTGGACACATGTGCCATGATCCATCCTTCTTGTGTACCAATACTACAGGAGCAGAGAAAGAACTTTCACTAGGTTGAATTATACCAGCCTCTAACATTTCTACAATCATACTTTCAATTTCGCTCTTTTGGACATAAGGATATCCGTAAGGCCTAATTTTTGGAGGAACACTTCCTGGAATAAAATGAATAGCATGATCATGATCATGAATAGGTGGGATTCCTTTGGGAGTTTCAAACACCTTGGAATGATTTTCCAAGACTTTTTGGAGATCTAAAGAAATAGATGATTTTGATGTTGGAACTTCTAGTGACCATAATTGTGCAATTACGCCTCATTGTTCTTTCTTTAGAAGCTTTGTCATGACATTAGAGCTTATTATCTTTCTCAGATTCCCTGCAATACCTCGTAATTCGACTTCCTTTCCTTCTGAAATTTTTTTGAAGAAAAGTTCTTGAAAATTAAAAGCTACCATCCCCAAAGATTATAACCATTGTACTCCTAGTACAACATCAACACCTCCCATAGGAATGGAAATCATTGGACTATTCAATACATATTCCACCATGGTTAGCTTGATATTATGGAATTTTCCAAAGCAATTTATAGTTCCTCCATTTGCAACCATCACTTGACATTCTGGTGCTGGGTATACGAAACAATTCAATTCCTTGGCTACCTTACAATGAATAAAATTATGGGCACTACCTGAATCAATCAACACTATTACCTTTTTCTTCTTGATATGTCCTTCTATCTTGCGAGTTTGAGGAGTGGTAATTACTGCCAATGCATTACACAATATGGCTAGACTCATTTATTCCTCTTCTAGGGTTGGTTACCCTCTTCTTTTGAAGATTCTTGTTCATTTTCTTCTTCCTCTTCACAATATATGTAAAATAATTTCTTCTCAGCACATTTATGACCTTTATTATATTTGCTATCACAACTATAGAAAAGCCCTTTTTCTCGTTTTTCTTCCAATTTTTGTGGTGTCAACCTTGTAGGTTGTACAAATCTAGGAGTAGCAACACTTCCCTCTTTATAGAAGTGAGTGGTAGGCTTCCTTGTCGCCATAATTTTACATTCAATTTTTCTAGCCAACCTAAATGCCTTCTCCAATGAATCAGGTTCCAAGATGCGAACTTCATGTTGGATGTTATACTTTAAAGTACCAATGAAGAGATCAATCCTGTGTTCCTCTGAAATATCAGTTACCCTTATATTCAATTTTTGGAAGTCCTCAATGTGCTCCCCCACTGAACCCTTTTGTTTGAGATTTATCAATTGGCTAATGAAGGTGTTGCTCTTTGTATCCTCATAATGTGCTATCATTTCCTACATAAAAATTGACCAAGCGATAATTTTTTTACGGGAGCAAAGCCATCAATACCATACAAATGCATTTTGTTTTAAATGTAAAGTTGTAATACGTACATTTTGTGTGTTTTGCACATTATTGAGATCAAAATATTGCTCCATCTGTAGTATCCATCTTACAGGATCCTTTCCATCAAACTTCCTCATATCCATTTTTGGAATATGGTGGTTCTTCCCTCCAACATTAGAGTTTATGAAATCACGATTAACATTTATTTTTTTCTCATCATGAGTTTCCTCTACTATGTTTTCACCATTAGGAAAAGCTTCTTGTATCAACTTTTCCAAACCTTCTATGTCTACTTTTAGATCATTCTTCATGTTTTCCATGTTGTCTTTCATTTTTTCATTGATCTTAGCTTCCATGTCATCCATCTTAGCTTCCATGCCCACTTCTATGCCATCCATCTTAGCTTCCAAACCATTCATCTTAGCTTCCACGCCTTTCTTCAAACCATCCATCTTAGTTTCCACGCCTTTCTTCAAAACTTCCATTTCATTTTTTGTTGTTCTTTGCGAGAGCGAAATTTGTTGCACTTGCTCTTGTAATTTTGATATGTCATGTTGCCATTCTTTGTCTTCATGAGTCATAGTAGAGCCTTCTAAAGGCTTAATGGGTGTTGGATTATTTTTAGGGGCCATTTTAGAATTCAATAATAATATATATTCTACAATATGCCCTTGGAATCAATTCAACTTGATTCTTCAAACAAGACTTATTCAATTCAGACAAAAAAATACACACCTTTTACTTGCTTTTGAGGAGCTCGATATTGAAATTGAATCATCTCTATAATTGTGGATCCTCAATATTTGATACTTGGCCTTGTAGTAGCCCTTTGAAGCTTCTTTCAAATTCCATAGGTTTGATCTAATTTGGATTCTTCAAGACAAAGTTATGTCTAATCTCCCACAATGACCAAATTATGGACTGGTTCAGTAGAGAAAACTTGTACGACTTGCCACGTGTCACTGTTTCCTCCTTGGATCTGAAATTGATTGACATAAAACTACAGTCCATGTACTTGTGGCCACTTTTTGTAGCATTCTAATCCGATGCTCAGAGAGAGAGCTATGAAGAGTTTTCCACGGTCACCTCTTTGAGATGAAATTTAGAAGCCTGAAAAAGTCCTAAATTCCATAGATCATATCTCCGAAAATATTGTGTACCAAGATCTGAAATTTTGTGACCCTCTTCCTTAGGATTTCAGCTTTGCACTCTAAAAATTTCCACCTTTGAAACTTTGTAGAAAAAAATTTATAGCAAAAATGCCACGATGACCTGTTTAGGTTAAATTCAGGAGCCTACAAAATGACCTAAATTCCACAAATTGTATCTCCAAAAATATTGCGAACCAAGCTCTGAAGTTTTGCGATGACATTCCTCAGGATTTTGGCTTGATACACTAAAAATTTCAGCTTCTGAACGTTTGTATAAAAAACGTTATAGAAAAAATTCCACGATGACTTGTTTGGAGTAACGAAACCCTAGAATCCAAAGCTTTGATACCGAATGTTGTGAAACAAGCTCCAAAAATAGAAGAAAAGAGATATCAATGCCTTAGAAATAAGCCACTTCGAGGGGGAAACCTCCAATACATTACATGAATGAAAAAATCTTGGATGATACAAATTACAAAACCTCCTTTCTATATATAGGAGTCCATGGGGCCACAATGTAATCCTAGCTGACCTAACAATAATAATTTAAGGGTACAATAATAACAATATGGGGGTTACAGGGGTACAATAATAACAATAAGGGGGTTACACTAACAACAATAAGGGACTATACTAGTAATATAGGGACCTAACATACATTCTTAATAATATATTAAGATACTTGAAGTTATATGTATATTGTCTATTATGTACAAGTTTATTAAGGATTTAATTATATTAATTTTGTGTGTGCATGCACACAAAAAGTAATTTATATACATACATACATTCTCTGGTCTTAAACTATTTCATACATGAATGCAATTTTTAATGTACATGTTAGTTAGTTTTATGTCAATATTGAAAAATGTATGTATCTAGCATATTTGATAATGCAATTTTAAGTTATGAATGTTTTAAACATCTAAAGAAAATTATAAGATTCATTCAAATGCAAAATGTGTTACACCATTTTTCGGTCATCTAACCTATTATCATTAGATGTGTTGAAAATGCAACAAGATGATGGAGCTTAGTGAAATGAAGTCGCCTTCACTAAGTGGGCCCACAGGCTATTTTTGGCGCAAAGTCTATTTTTAGACTATGTCTATTTTTAAACATATGGAGCATGGTCTAGGAGTTGCAGTATGCTATTCTTGGATGATTGGTCGAGTTGGTAAAAATAGATGGACCTATATTTTTAGACATACAGGTCGAAGTCTATTTTTAGACTGCCTGTCTAAAAATAGGTCAGTCAAATATTATTAGCCCTTAATAATATTTGGACTCTAAACTTCAGTTTACTCTCTTGGAGCACTTAAGTTGGAGCTACAGAAGTGGCTCATGCATCTGACAGAAGGAATTACGCTATTCCTTGGGGTTTGGTGAGCTCATGCATGGTTGACTTCAGTTAGGACTTCAGTGGCAGAAGTTTGGTGGAGTTGATGGGACAGTTGGTGGAGTTGTGTTCGGTTTAACTTAGTTGAACTAGTTGTGATTAGTTTAACTAGCTAATCAACTAGTAATGAGTGGAGTGAATTAAAAATTATTTAATTCACTAATTATTAACTCATTATTCAACTCAAGAACACATCAGTTCACTACAGTGCATGGACAGTTCAGTGGAGACCAGTGGAAGAGGTAGATGAAAGGGTGAGTTTGCTATTAGTTGCGACAGCAGTTGTGCATGAGTTTTGCACAAGCATTGGAGGAGATTGGCCATGAGGATTGCGTAGTTGAAGCCAAGGAGATTCGAACTTGGATCTCTCATTGAACCAACTTGGATTGCGCAATAGAGGCAGGCAATTAGTGGATGAGTTTTGAACCTGTGACTTGTTCAAAACTGAGCTAGTTTGTGTGTAAATTTTGGAGACAGTACTGAGTACTTGTGAGGAGTATTGTACTGAGATTGTTACATGTTCTCTTCTATTATAATATACAAAATAGCTAGGGGTTTTCAGCTATAAGCTTTCCCCATTACATATTGTGTTTATGTGCGCATGCGACTGTTTCTATTTCTGCAAATTGATGATCAATTGTAGAAGAGGTTATGTGTTATACATGAATTCGAATTAGTGTATGATCAAGATAGTCTAAGTGGATAAATCTTCATTATTCAGCAAATTTCTACAAGATGGACCCAAGTACACCATGTAAGACCAATTTTACCCTAAATAAAATTTCTTTCACTATGTGGAATAACTTAGTAAAACACCTTTATTAAGTTGTTTATGGTCTAAAAGGAAACCCCAAAAGGAAATAATAAACAAATCTATATTTTTTTATATTTCCTCAAGGAATAATTAGTTAAACAACAATTTAATTATTATTCTTGGTCATATTTAACCCAAAACAAGGAAATCAATTAAATAAATCCTTATTTATTTGATTAGTTCCTAGGAATAAGTTATTTAATCCTTATTTAAATAATATTCCTAGTTAAATTTGACTAAATAATTTATAAATAATTAAATAAATAATTATTTATTTAATTATATTTCCACCATTTCCTTAAAATAATAAATAAATAAATAATTTATTTATTTATTATTTATAAATAAAGGATTTGGACCCAAGTCAAAATCCTTTTCCCTCCAACAAATATAATAAAATATTCCTAAAAGGTGGTTCTAGAATTTGGTTAATAATATTTTATTCATGCACCAAGTTCTAGATTACCCTAATATTTTGTTATAAATAGAAGGGTTTTCCCATTCATTTGTGACCTTTCAATGCATATTAGATCACTCTGGATCTATACTCTTGGTTTGACTTTGAGCCATTATCATTGTCACATTCTCCATTATTTGCTTTGTGAGCTCCCTTTGAGTTCTATGTTTCTCTAGGTTTTCTACACCAACAAGAGAGAAATTTTAGATCTGAAGTGCTGAGGACTTTCAAGAACCCATCCCATTGAGGAGAATTTGAAACACCTTTCTTGTTTTCCTCTCAGGTGCCCTTTAATATAAAAAATTCTTTCAAAAATATTGTTCTTGTCTTGTCTATTGGATGCATGGAGAAAAAATTCATTTTTATTGCTTAATGTCTTTTTATGCATAGATCTGGATTTGTGCAGCTTTGTCTTGATCAACTAACTGCAGATTTGAAGATATTGGCAGCCATAATTGATGTTAAGGCTATTTTTTATGCGTAGCTAAAGTGGTCTTTTTCCAACAAAAGATTCATACTAACAAAATGTATACCATGTTTTGTAATTTTCATTTTTACTATATTAAAAGTTAACTATCAATTGACATCCATAGTAGCTTTCTTATGTACATTAATGCAAAATGTTGTATACCATATTTTTTAATGCAATTTAAAATTTTTATAATTTTTTTAGACACATCTATGTACACCTAGAATTTTACGATTATTTTTAGATATCTGTGTACTATATATTAACATTATAAGAATGATTTCAAATGAAAAATGTATGAATTAAACGAAAATTTACTTTCATTGCTACATATTCATGAACTTAAATACACATTTAACCTTTAGAAGCATCAAACCACATTCACACCATGCAAATTGTACATGCTCATGTTTTATAACTTATATGTGTATGCACATGTTCATTTACAACTTTATATTAAAATTTAATTATCACCTTTAATAGACATCTACACCTAATTATACAAAATTCACACATGTTCAAATGCATAACATGTACCACATGTGTTCTGTAATTTGCAATTTCAATCTAGATTCATTTTATAAAACAAGTGAAAAAAAACAAGTTTTGAAAGCAAAGCATAATATAAGATCATGTAAGTTAACATTATAACAACATATGACCATGTATACAAAATGTGACAACTAAATGCAAATGTACTTCAATCATTGTTACATATTCATGAACTTAAATATGTAAAACCATCTATGATTGTTTTAAATGACACATGATTATGCAAAATGTACCTAAATATCACTTTTAATGGACATCACCTAATTCTATAACATTCACACATGTTCAAATGCATAATATGTACCACATGTGTTTTGTAATTTTCAATTTAAATTTAGATTCATTTTAAATAACAAGTGACAAGACAACAAGTTTTAAAAACAAAACATAATATAAGATAATCTAAGTAAACATTATAACAACATGTGATCATGTATGCAAAATGTAACAACTAAATGAAAAATTACTTCAACCATTGTTACATATTCATGAACTTAAATATGTAAAATCATCTATTATGGTTTTACATGACACATGATCATGCAAAATGTACCTAAATATCACCTTTAATAGACATCTACACCTAATTATATAACATTCACACATGTTCAAACACATAACATGTACCACATGTGTTTTGTAATTTTAAATTTCAATATATATTAATTTTAAATAACAAGTGACAAACCAACAAGTTTTAAAAACAAAACATAATCTAATATCATCTAAGTTAACATTATAAAAACATGTGACCATGTATAAAAAATGTAACAACTAAATGCAAATGTACTTCAATCATTGTTACATATTCATGAACTTAAATATGTAAAACCATCTATGATTGTTTTAAATGAGTGCATGATCATGCAAAATGTACCTAAATATCACCTTTAATAGACATCCTAATTATATAACATTCACACATGTTCAAATGCATAACATGTACCACATGTGTTTTGTAATTTGCAATTTCAATCTAGATTCATTTTAAATAACAAGTGACAAAACAACAAGTTTTAAAAACAAAACATAATATAAGATCATCTAAGTTAACATTAGAACAACATGTGATCATGTATGAAAAATGTAACAACTAAATGCAAATGTATTTCAATCATTGTTACATATTCATGAACTTAAATATGTAAAACCATCTATGATTGTTTTAAATGACACATAATCATGCAAAATGTACCTAAATATCACCTTTAATAGACATCTACGCCTAATTATATAACATTCACACATGTTCAAATTCATAACATGTTCCACATGTGTTTTATAATTTTCAATTTCAATCTATATTCATTTTAAATAACAAGTGACAAAACAACAAGTTTTAAAAACAAAACATAGTCTAAGATCGTCTAAGTTAACATTATAACAACATGTGATCACATGCAAAATGTAACAACTATCCAAAATTTAAAATCATTCAATAAAATTAAATGTAGTTCAACTATCCAAAATGTAAAATATGTCCAAAATTTATATCATTCGATACAAGTAAATATAACAATGTATGTACTATATATAAAAAGACTATCAAGTAAAGTGTTACAAGTATCAAGTTATATTAAAGTAAATATAACATGTACTATAAAAATACTAGATCAAATAAAATGTTGTGTGCATCAATTAAATAGAGGATTTGGTTGAAATATATTTTCCAGCAGCCTCCTTGTGCTATCATCTGAAGAATGGGGAACTTGCACAATCTGTAATTGCATATATATACACATATAAGAAATTTATATGTATGTATTAAAATTAAAATTTAATGTTTAAAGTTGAATGAGAATGTAGAACTTCATAAAACAAACAAAATGAAAAAAATAAAAATAAAATTTCATGCAATACCTCATGTAGTTCCCCCTCCATTGTCTTGTGTTGGCCCTGCATCGATGCATCCTCCTTGATAAAATATAAAGCAAACCCACACACACACACACACATATTTTAAATGTTTTCAAATGAAAATGCATAAAATAATACAATTTATTAAAAAAAAAGTTAGACAACTTCTTCAAATTGTTTGTATGTTCCTATCCCCATCGTCAAATCCATCGCTAAAGTCCTTGGAGAACATAAATCATCTCTAAAAACCTAAAATTCAAAAAATTTAAAACTGTAAGATAACTCAAGATCTATCTCATTTTTTAATGAAACTTGCACTTCAATTTATAACTTGAAACATAAGTGAAAAATTGAATACTTGTGAGAGTGGATTATTTGGCACATCTCCTAACAGGGAAAAAGAGGGTGGCTCCATTTCAAAAACATTGGACGGAAGAAGAATATGTTAACATTTAATTATATATATTTGTACACATAATTATTTATTTTAAAAATATACACCTCATGATAGGTCAATATAATAATAGAATAATAAATGTACATCAACATCGTGAACTCTTAAAAAACACTAACATTTCCCAAAATATCATTTGGATTAACAAAACTTGAACCTTAAACCGTGATATTATCAAAATTCAACATGCATGTAAACTCCAAATGGTGAACATATGATATATTTATGTTATAATAACACATACAGAAAAACATGTATATATATGTAAATTACAAATTACATTAAAATATCCACCCTAACTATTAACACATACCGATCCCACGCCCTCTTCCTCATGAAGAATTAAGTCCTCCCAATCATTGCGATAATGCTTTGCATATGTTCTAAGCTATTCAATACTCATGTTGTCTATCTCATCATCTGTATTATACACAAAATTAGCACATACATTATCTCGTGCTCTTTGTCGATTGAGACCAATATCAATTCCACCAAGTCCAGTCCGAACGTTGTCTATGATGACATCCCTTGCTTCTCGACTAATTTGAGAAGTGGCATCTATCTCTAACCGCAAAGTTTTCAGATGAGGAGGTTGTCTTACCAAAGGTCTCTCAGGGCAAGGCAACTCAGTATCATGCTTAGCGCCCTTACTGTACATAATTGACCTTTCCCAGGACTAAAAAAATCAGAAGGAAGGTCATTATAATTGGGTTTCATTCCCAAAAATAATTTTTCATAAAATAATTTTACGAAATAAACAGGAACCTCTTCATTCCATGGTAGTATTCCATAGGTTGCAAGGTGCCTATCATACAAATGGCAGGCTATATTAGGGTGCTTGAAATATTGCACTTTCAACATCTTTCTTTTCGACCCTTCTTTGAAATTAAGCATATATTTTGCCATTTGTTTTGTAACCTTGTTTTTAACATCGACCCATGTATCGAGACCCATTACTGTTTCCTTTATTTGCCTCATCACTTCTACAAAGGTATTAATGGTTGGCCCAAGCTTTTTTTAAACATATACAAGTGTGCTTAGAGAGTGCATAACTATTTCTAAGCTTTCTCGACTCTTTGCAGGGAGCTTCAAACTCCCAAGATCTTTCCTCAATTTTGAATAAATATTTTCAAACTTTGTTAGTGTGCATTGTTGTATGTTTGTTTCCCAAGTTAAATAATCAAGAATTTCATATGGATAAGTTTTGGTTGGTGTTGTCAGACCAGGAGGTAACTCCACAAATTGAATGGTGAATTTTATAGAGGGCGCTCATGAATATATACATGGAGGTGAGACTGTTGGGATTCATTTCCCAATGTCTCTAGAATTCCTTATTTCCTATTTTACACTAATATACAAATTCTCCCAATCCATTAGGATTAGGTGTCAACATTCCCCCCCTTAATCTGAAGGGATGTTGGTGAGTCCAAGCATCATTATGAATTTTTCAAAATTTTCTCTTCCAAGTGCTTTGGTGAAGATGTCTGCAGTCTTCTCATTTGTGCAAAAATGACGCAGATGGATAGTTTTGGCCTCAACATGATGTCGAATCAGATGGTATTCTGTATTTGTGTGCTTCGTTCGATCATGGAACTTTGGGTTCTTGGCCAACTTTATTGTAGAAGTGTTGTCGATCATGAGTGGATTTGAATGCATTTGTTTCATTTGCAAATATTCTAGGATTTTCCTAAGCCACAAAATTTCCTTTGTCACTTAAGCTGCTACCACATATTCTGCCTTAGTTGTGGAATTTTCTAGAACTAAATGTTTGCGTGATCTATAGGAGACAACTCCCGATCCAAGACTCATAGTATAACCTAAAGTAGATACCCCGGTTTCTTTGTCTCCATCAAAGTCTGAATCAGAGTATCCGATCAAGCTGAAGTTATCCACCTATGTATATTTGAGTCAAAAGTCTTGAGTCCCATTCAAGTAATTTAGAACTGTTTTTTCAACAGACCAATATCATTCACAAGGTTTTTGCATAAACCTAGAGAGGATTCCAACAAAAAATGAGATGTCTGGTCTGGTAGCAGTAAGGTAGATGAGACTTCCTACAAGCTGTCTATACTTCGTTGCATCCTCAAATTCCTTCCCTTCAATGGATGTGAGATTCAAGTTTTGTTCCATTGGAGTGGTAAAAGGATTGCATTCAGCCATGCCAAACTTGTTCAATAGATCTCCAATGTACTTATTTTGAGAAAGGAATAAAAATTTAGGATGTTGAGTTACTTCAATACCAAGATAGTAGTGAACATATCCCAAATCAGTCATTTCAAAACCTTTCTTCAATTCCTTCTTTATGGATGCAATATAACTCTCATTTTTCCCTGTTATCAAAAGATCATCTACACACACCATAAGACATACAAATGTTTTCCCAACTTTCTTAACAAACAAAGTTGCATTATCAAGATCAAAATGTTTGAAGTTAAGTTTCAGAAGATGCTTAGTTAATTTCTCATACGTGGCTCACAATGCCTGCTTGAGGCCATACAAGGATTTTATAATCTTGCATACTTTGTGTTCTTGGCCCTTCACAACAAATCCTTTTGGCTGGGACATAAAAAATTTCTCCTTTAGAACTCCATTCAAAAAGGCGGTTTTTACATCCATCTGATGGACTTTCCAATCCTTCTGAGCTGTTAAGGAAAAGAGTGTCCGTATGGTGGCCCTTTTTGTTATGGGGGAAAATGTTTCCTCATAATCGACCCCTTATTTCTATGAAAAACCTTTTTCACAAGCCTAGATTTGTGCTTGTCAAGTGAGCCATCCTCTTTTTAATTGTTCTTGTAGACCCACTTGCAGCCAATTGGTTTGGTTCCCAATGGAGGATCAACCAACTTCCAAGTGCCATTATTTATTAAGGAATCATACTCCTTTTGCATCACTTCATTCCATTCATCATTAGCAGAAGATTCTTTGAAGGAAGTTGGTTCAATATTTGTAGAGAAATTCAATTCACAATTATAAGAAACATCCATATCAATAGGTGAATTTTGATTATCTACGTCACCTCAATTTTTCCTGGTGGACCTTCTTGTTCCTCTCTTTCCAACCTCATCGAGATGAAAATTTTCCAGTGTATTTGTCAGCCATTTTGGGGGACCTTTTTGAGATGGCCCAGGATTCTCAATTGACTGAGTTGAGATTGAATTAAGATTTTGTCTCCCAATTTTTCCAATCACATCATTCAAGGTGTCATCCATGGTTGGTTCTTCATGTGGGGGAGAGAGTGCTTTAGAAGATGATTCCAAAGATTGATTCAGTATATGAATCCCCCCTTCAAGATTTGGAATCTGATTATCAAATTCTTGAAATGAATTTGTATGTGTGAATCTATCGAAGTGATCAAGTTTTCGCTCAACAACATCGTCAATCATAGAAGATTTAAGGAATATGATGTCTCTAGATACTACAAATTTATTATTGAATTCATCATAGTGACGATATCCTTTGGAGGTATTGGAATACCCCAAGAAGATACATTTTCGACTTCTAGCACCAAGTTTATTTCTTTGTACCTTAGGTATCAAAGCATAACAAGTGGAACCAAAGACCCTGAAATGATTTACCAAAGGAACGTGGCCATGCCACATTCATAAGGAGTTTTATTTCTGATTGTATTAGAAGTACACCTATTCTTTATGTACATGACACACATAATTGTATCAACCCAAAACATAAATTTTACATTCTTTAAAACATCATGGAGTGAACCATATTTAAAATTGTCCTGTTCATTATTTCAGCTACACCATTCTGTTGGGGATTATAGGGCACAATTGTTTGATGTTTGATACCATGTTGGCAAAGATAGTTTTCAAATTCATTTGAAGTTTATTATTTTCCATTATCAGTGCACGAAGAGCCAATATGATTTTGTGCATAATTTTCAATCCATGCATGAAAATTCTTGAATGTTTGAAAAACATCAGATCTGTTCTTAAACCCAACACATTTTGGTGTAATCATCAATATTTGTCATCATACATTTATTTCCATTTGAAAAAGCAACATGCATGGGACCATATAAATTTGAATGAATAAGCTCAAGTTTTCTATGTGCTCTGGAATGTGAATCATGAAAGGACTATTTGCTATGCTTTCCTAGAATACAAGGATCACATTGCTTAAGTTTCCTAGGAATTGTAGGCAATCGAGTAACATCATTTTTCTTCAACAATAAAAGGCTATTATAGTTTAAGTGTCCAAATATAGCATGCCATAAAAGAATTTACGGGAATGTACCTTCATCATAATGAGAACTGAATGCAAATTTTTGTGCATGAGCATAGGTACCTTGTAGCTTTAGGAGTCTCCCTTTTTCTATTCCTCTCGTGACAAGTGAGCGATCTAATGCTTTTCTAAACTCAACATTGCCATCAAACATGTGAATGGAGTGTCCTTGCTGGTGGAGGTGGACCAAGGACAACAATTTTCTCCTCAACTTAGGGAGGTATAGAACCTCATGTAGAAGATGGTCTGGAAGCCCGGGCAACTTAAGCCTAATTGTGCCAAGCCCTGATGGCTTCAGTTTAGATTTGTATGAAAAGTATACTGCTCCATAAAACTTATCAGTAAATTCTTCATAAAGATATTTTCTAACAATCATGTGACTTGTTTCTTCCGAATACAGCAACCAATCATTTCTCCAATAAGTATGTGAAGCATCAAACAAGTCTTCAGTTACTCCAATGTTACAATGTGCTACAACATAATGAGCGGATTTAGGTGCTTTACCTTTGTCTCTGTCATGAGTTTCACCTTTTTCTTGATTTATTTTCTTCTCAATTCTGTCCCAAGGAAGCTTACTTGTAGATGCACCATGCCAATATTTATTGCACCGTATGCAATGAAGATCAGATTTTTCACTTTGAGCTTGTCTACCCCCCTTCCTCTGAAATTTATTTTCCTCTTCCTCTTCGGCCACCTATTCCTTTGGAATAAACTTGAGAATGATTCTTCTTTCTATGTGTGAAACATATAGCTTCTTCAAAATACAAAGGTGCTATCTTCTTTCCAAAAGCCTTCTCTCTTTCTGCAAACTTTTTATCAAGGGAATCAAAGGTGATCTTCATGAGGTTTCCAATTGCTTGTAATGACTCAAGATAATGTGAGTAAGTGGGATAAAATGCATTAACATAATATATGAGAGGTATGTCAACTTCTGCACCAGTATTTTTAATGTCATACATGATAGATCCTACTTTTGATGCTAAAGTAAGAGGGTCATCGTTTTTCAATTCAAGGTTGAGCAACTTAATCATTAATTGAACAATTTCAAGTTCTAAATGTGAGCCATAGATTTATTTTAATTTCCTCAAGACTTCATACGCATTTGAAAATGGTGTAATATGGTTACTCACCTCTTCATTTACATAAGCTGCAATCAAGGCATAGGCCTTGAAATTCTTGTTTTTCCCAAATGGCGATATCCTTGTCTGTGGTGGGATTTGTCAATGGATTATCTCCTTCTCCTTCACAAATTCATCTCTTCAACTCATTAAAAATGGGAGTGTGCTTGATTTTTCGAGACCACACAGGATAGTTCTCCTAGACAGAGAGAACTACTCCCACAATAGATATGATAGAATGCATTTAAATATGTAATTTTTGAAAAATATAGTTTGCTGGAAAAAGACTCAATTCTGGTGTAAACAATGTATTCTATTGAAAAATATCAATTTGGTGTAAAAAAATGTAATTTGATACAAAAAATACAATTTTGGTAATTTTTTATTTTATTTTTTAAAAATAAATATATATATTTTTGTTGAGTGGAGGTGGGACCTGGGGGAGGTGGGACCTAGGGGAGGTCAGATCTTGAGAAGGTCAGACCCAGGGAAGTGGAATAGGTGGAGGTGAGGGCGAAGGGAGGGAGAACGGTGGAAGGGAGTGAGGAGTAGGGAGGGGAGCCTACAAAGGAGGGAGCGGAGGGAGAAGGGCGGAAGGGCGGGCAGAGGTAAATGGCAGAGGGAGAAGGGCAGAAGGGAGAGGGGAGTGGGGAGGGGAGACCATGGAGGAGGGAGTGGAGGGAGAAGGGTGGAAGGGAGGGCGAAGGTAAAGGGCATATGGAGAAGGGTGGAAGGGAGAAGGGAGTGGGGAGGGGAGATCGTGGAGGAGGCAGGGAGAAGCTCAGAGGAAGGTCGCTGTGGTATTGTGGGTCCAATGGGGGTAGGTGCTGCGGAAGGGGATAACAGCTGTGGGAGGAGGTAGTAGTCGCGTGGGTGCTGCGGAGGCTAGAAGCTGCTGTGTGCTATGTGGAGGAGGGTTGTGATGAGGAGCCAGAGAGAGGGAGCCAACTAGAATATATGTGAGCCCTGAAATAGTTTTGAATGCAGAGTGTTCTTGGAACGTAGGCGAGGAGGGCCAAAAAATAGACTTTGAATGCATCAAAATTTAAAAAAAAGAAGAAATTTTAAACAATATTTGGAGGAATATGACAAAGATATCAGTCTGCAAAAAAACGCAGAACAAAGACAAGAGGGAGTTACACTAGGGGCATGAATGCCAAAAAAAGAGCTGGCTCTGATACCATGTCAGAACAAGAGGTAACTCCACACATTTAATTGTGAATTTGATAGAGGGTACTCATGAATATATACATGGAGGTGAGACTATTGGGATTCATTTCCCAACATCTCTTAGACTTCCTTATTTCCTATTTTACACTAATATAAAATTTCTCCAAATCCCTTAGGATTAGGTGTCAACAAGTGTACAACATTCTTTTTGAATTACGCGATATGGCCTACGTTTTTCGAGCAACATTTTCACCCTCCGCATCAATATATAAAATTATGCATAAATAAAAAAACATGTGAAAAAATGTACAAATTTATTTTTTAACCATAAAAAAATTATATAAATAATTTAACAAACTAATAATCATGATAATAAGATTCATATTGATGGCCACCTCGAGATGACTGAGCACCATCGTGCCCACTCAGAGATGGTTGAGAACTAGCATGACCACCCATTGACTAGCCACCACCCATTGGTTCAGAACCAACATGACCACCCATTGATTGGCCACCAGGGCAATGTGTATCACCACCACCACCCTCATGCAACGAGAGTGAAGATTCATTAAAAAAAAGAATTTCTAATCAATTCAAATATACATACATGTACATACATACATACATATGATTGAGTAGATTGCGTGAACCATACCATGATCGTATGAACCATGGCACTCCATTGATTGAGTATATAATCTTTTTGTCCGAAATCCTAAAAAATGAAGTTTATTAAAAATGAATTTAACTCACTAAATTGATAAAAAATCAATTCCATGTGTATACACGTATGTATGGGGATAAGCTTATATATTCAAATATCATTTAAAAACTTGCACTTTTAATATAAATACCATGAACTCGATGGACATCCCCCAATCCATGACCCCCCCCTCTCTTAGAGGCATGGGAATCTATTGATGTTTGCCTCGAAGAATCACATGGCAAATGATCATCCATGATATATATATATATATATATATATATATATATATATATATATATATATATATATATATATATATATATATATGGACTAATCTACGAATACACATGAATACACATGATGTTTAAAGCCTCAAAGAATCACGTGGAAAATGATCATACATGATATATATATATATATATATATATATATATATATATATATATGTGTGTGTGTGTGTGTGTGTGTGTGTGTGTGTGTGTGTGTACACACACACACACACACACACACATATATATATAATGTTTAAAAAGTTACCTTGTGCATTTACAATTATTTTTAAAATTACTATTTAAAAATATTTCAAAAGAATTCAAAAAATTGATGTAATTTACACAAATTTTGGAGCACAACTTGAACACAAATGTAAAACACAAATTGATGTGTAAAACTCAGTTGACCATTTCAACAAAAAATTGTTGAAGTCGTGCACATTTTGAAAATTAAATAATTTTTTTTTGAAAACATGAAGTTCGCCAAGTTGTGCTTACATAGTGGGTGCAAATGTTGAAAATTAAATACAAAATTTTCTAAAACATGAAGTTCACCAAGTTGTGCTTACATAGTGGGGGAGCACTTGGTATAGAGTTAGAAAAAACACATGGTAAAAAATGACACATTTATAACTAAAAAACACACACATATCAAAGATATCTTACAATGTCCATGAATAAATTTGGATGGAGAGCAACGTCTTAACACTAATTCATCTTTGACACAAAAATATTGAATTGGCATTGCCCCATAAAATAGATCACCAAACACCCTATTAATATTTGCACAATGACTTATACTAAATGATTGAAATTGTCTAACAATTCTGTTTGCTTTTCCATGTAGTTGTTTTAGCCTCTCTTTCTTAACTTGGTACACACCATTCATCTGGTTGCACATAAGTTTAGAATTAGTGAAAACTACAATTCCATTGGATCCATACTCCCTAGCTATTCCCAAGCCTTCTATCAATTTACTATAATATGCTTCATTGTTGGTTGTTCTTCCAGGTATATTCATTTTCCTTTGGAGGACTTTCTTTGTCACAATAGTGCATAGCACATATGTAATCACTACTTTCCCTGGATTGGGATAACAAGAAACATCTATGCATAATGTCCATTTTTCAACCATGTTTAGTGGGTTTTCTGATCTGTGAAAAAAAGAAAATTCAATAAAATATTAAATGAATATTTATTACAAATGCCTTAATTTATTGGAGAAATGACATACATGGTTTCCAAAAAAACTAGGACCATCCCTGCATTTAGCTAAAAGTTTTATAATACTTTACTACCAATGAAAATCAGTAACAACACACCCTAGAAATTATGGTTGGTGAGGTGATAGTGGACCCCTATGAGGTGTATGTTGTGTAATCGAAAAGTAATTTTGGAGGTGTATGGCGTGTAATCGAAAAGTATAAACATATATTTCAAATGAACATGTATAGTGCTTGTGGGTAAACCCATTACCATATTCTCATGCTTTCTATCCAAACAAAATAGTGACCTGAAAACTGGAAAGAACATGAGGGATATCTTTGAGTAAATAATTGCCACATATCTACAAAAAATGCAACCCCACAATATTTTTTAATATTGTGGTTGCAATGCCGAGGAAGCTAATCAAAAATTTTTGGATTAGATTATTGAGGATTTAAACATTTTTCAAATGAATATGTAGAGTGCTTGTGTGGTTTAAACTCATCTTCGTTTTAGACCATATTCTCAAGCTTTATATCCAAGAAAAATAGTGACATGAAAACCAAGAAGATTAGGGATATATTCAAGTAAAGATAGAAATAATGTTGAATTTGTTGAATGGTAGCTGACATGTAGTCATCCAAAATCATAGGTGGTTTATTTTAAGGATTCTCCCTCCTATGATAGTTATGATCCACATGGAAATGAAACTAGATTGATGGATTTTGATCAATTATTCAATGATGACTATAGACTAGTAATGAATTTCTTGTTGGAGGAAGAAATTGGTAATTCTAATGATTTTGGAGATGAAAAGTCTTTAAGGGCTGAGGTGTTTGAGCTAACAAGAGAATATATAGAAATTTTTTTGACCATAACTTCACTACCTACTAATAGATCTCTTATATTTATCCTAAAATGAAAATGTAAATAGAGGTTGGCATAAATGTTGATGGATATAATTATTGCAACAATGTTGTTCAGAATTAGATAGAGAAATTTTTTGTAGCCCAAATAATCAAAGGAATGTTCATTTAGATATAGAGAAATTTTATGGTAGCCCAACTAATCAAAGGACTAAATTTTTTTTTAACTAGCAGGCTCTTGGATTGGGTTGTGAACTATCATTTTTTTTACTAACAGGTTCTTGAATTGGATTGCGATCTAACATTGAAATATGCCACAACCTACATGTATCCAATATTTGATGTTTATTTTTTCTCCATGATGATGAAGAATAAGGGAAAGGGTCATAATTTGAGACAAAGAAAGAAACATAAAATTTGAGAAAATATTTCGAGCTTCTCAAAATTTGATTCATCTCAAAAAAGAAAATACATTTATACTGTTATGTTAACAAAAGAAACCATTTTCAAAATTGAAAATTGTACATAGCCTCACAATTATAATCAGAATTATAAATATTAGTTATTGAAGTGGTCACAACTAATAAATCTGTAGAAAATTAGCCACCATTTGAATAAAACTTAGCAAAACATTACTTAATTTTAAATATAATTTTAAAAATTACTTTAGGCTCAAAAATTTGCATATGGAAAAAGTTATCAAGAATAATTCTATAGTTTGAGAGTTTCTTTTCTACCCTGATATCTCCCTATATTTTTCCTCTATCATTAGAGTTCATATCTTTGAGTTTCACTAGTCTGATAGACACAAACCTCCTATTTTATTGATTATAACCTGTTAGAATTTTTGACATTACTGAAGCAGTCATAAAAAGTGGAAAAAAAGAAGTGGGGGGACCACCAAGATTTTTGAGCTGAGTCTCCTAAGTGTGATGAAGAGCTTGCTGCCTCAGAGTAAGGAAAAAGAGACTAGCATGAAAAATGTGATTTTGAAAGCATCCTTACAGTTAAAAAGGATAGGGGCTATTGGGAATCCTTAACTAAAATTCTATCAACCTCCTTTAGAACGTTGGAGCACCAGATCAAAGAGACAACGTGGAAGATGAAGTCCCGAATCATGATAATAATGCTATTTATACACTAATTGATTTTTTATGCCCATAATTCAAGAAGAATAAAATTGCTAGCATTGTTGCAGAAGGTACTGCAAATCTAAAATAAATATTCCACATCAAACCTGATTCCCAAATGAATTTATGATTAGAGGTAGATCATAAATACTATGTTTTAACAACTAACCAGTTTATGATAATTTTCATATCTCCCTTCCCAAACTTGAATTGGGTTTGTTAGAGGCCTGATTGCTCAAGAAAGCAACGAGGTTGGGAGGAACATATTTTGTACTTAAATTTTGAGAAAAATAGTATTGATCACTTCTTAAGTTCACCATCCACTAAATACATGGTTTTTAACCATTGGCAATATGATGATGACAAAGTTGAAACCATAAAATAAAAAGTTTGTGTGACAATTATGACAATGATAATGGAGAATGTGGTGTTGCACTTAGGCTGTGAAATGCAAGAGCTGGGAGTGAGGAATTCCAAAGAAACAACACAACCAAAAATAAAGTTTAAATCAATGGAAGATGCTTAAAAGAGAAAGAAAGATGATGCATAAAATGATGATACATATGAAATTGGTGGCACTGTTGATGTCAACAATGTCAATGGTGCTATTGGGCAGAGGAGGTGATGCATTTCTTGAGGCAGAGGATGGAATTTTACAGTCACCCATTGATACAATTGATGGCAACCTAGGTCTGTGCCTAGAATTCTGATAGGGTAGAAAATATTCCAAAAAAATGGATTTGTCACCAAAGACGAGGGTCCAGAAGTCCTACAGAACAGGAATGTAGAAGATTAAGGTTGCAAGGAAAATGATTATATTGAATATTGTGAAAATTTTACCTTCTGTGAAATGGAAATTAACTATGTCAACTGTTGAAAATGCAACAAGATGATGGAGCTTAGTGAAATGAAGTCGACTTCACTAAGTGGGCCCGTAGGCTATTTTTGGAGCAAAGTCTATTTTTAGACTATGTCTATTTTTAGACATATGGATCATGGTCTATGAGTTGCATGATGCTATTTATGGATGATTGGTCGAGTTGGTAAAAATATATGAACCTCTATTTTTAGACATTGGGCGGTTTCTATTTTTATACTGCCGGGCTAAAAATAGAACAATCAAATATTATTAACCCTTAATAATATTTAGACTATAAACATTATCTTATCCTCTTGGAGCACTTCAGTTTGATGCTTGGATGTGGCACATGCAGCTGACAGAAGGAAATACGCTTTTCCTAAGGGTTATTTGAGCTATTGCATGGTTGACTTCTGTTAGAACTCATGTGGCAGAGTTTGGTGGAGTTGATGAGACAGTTGGTGGAGTTGTGTTCGGTTTAACTTAGTTGAACTAGTTGTATTTAGTCTAACTGACAAATAAACTAGTGATGAGTGGTGTGAATTAATTATTAATTAATTCACTAATTATTAAATCATAAATCAACTAAAGAACACATCAGTTAACTGCAATGCATGGATAGTTCAGTGGAGACCAGTGTTAGAGGTGGGTGAAAGGGTGAGTCTACTATCAGTTGTGACTATTGGTTGTGCATGAGATTTGCACACACATTGATGGAGATTGCCAATGAGGATTGCGCAGTTGGAGATAGTGGGATTCGAACTTGGATCTCATCATTAATCAACTTGGATTGCGCAGTAGAGGCAGGCAGACTTGTGGAGGAGATTTGAACCCATGACTTGTTCAAATCTCAGTTAGTTCGTGTGTAACTTTTTGGAGATAGTACTGAGTACTTGTGAGGAGTATTGTGCTATGTATTGTTACATGTTCTCTATCATTATAATATACAGATAGTTGGGGGTTTTCAGCTATTGCTTTCCCCATTACATCCTGTGTTGATATGTGTGCTTGATTATGTTTTAATGAGCACATGCGACTGCTTTCTATTTCCGCATATTGATGATCAATTGTAGAAGAGGTTATGTATTATGCATGAAGCTTAAATAGTGTGTAATCATGATAATCTTGGTGAATAATTCAGCTATTATTCAAATTTCTACATGGTATCAGAGCGAGATTGATCATCGGATCTATTACAGTGATTACAATTATTTCGGTAGACAGAGTCTGTAACAGGCCAGGTAGCCTCTGGATCCATCCTTTCCTTGAAAGGTGATATATCCAGTAAATGCCCCTACATTCGATCTTTGTGCTAGAAATAATTTGTTCTCACAGATCCAGAAGCAGCTGAGTTTTGAGCTTGGAATTCAAATTTGCAGCAGAATTTGGAATTCGAAATTTGCAGCAGTTTTCTTGGTGCTAGAGTTGAAATTTCTTTCAACGGATTGCGACTGGAGTATGCCCTTGAGGGCAGTTCAAATTATGTTGCATGGAAGGACAGAATGGAGGCGGTGTTAGATGATAACAGGCTGAAGGAGTTCATAGATGCTGAGATCCCAAAGCCTACTGATGCTGCTCAAGTTGAGGCTTGGTAAAAGAAGATGGAAAAATGTCGAAGGATTCTGTTGGAGGGCGTGAAGGATCACATTGTATCCAGCATGCATGGAAAATCTTCTCCATACGTGATGTGGAAAGTGTTGACAGATTTATTCCAAAGCAAGAGTGACCAAAGGAAGTTGGCGCTCAAGGATAAACTCAGACACATAAAGATGGAGAAAGGAGACAGTATGCCCAAGTACCTCATGAAGTTCATCCAATGTAGGGATGAGCTGGGAAGTGTGGGGGTGACTGTTGATGATGAGGAATTGGTGAGCTTGGCTCTCCTTGGTCTTTCGAAGAGTTGGCATGACTATTAGGATTCTGTCAATGGTCGAGAGAAATTGCCAGGATGGGAGCAACTTTGGTCAGATCTTGTGCAAGAGGAGATAAGGCGGAATACCAGAGACAGATCTTCATAAAAGGCATCTGATGAAGAAAATTGTGCTTTGGCTGCCAAAGAAAAGAAGGGGAAGAGCAAGAAAGCTTCTCATTCTGGTGCAAAAGGCAAGAAGCAGGACATGTCCAAGGTGAAGTGTTTTCACTGTCACCAACACGGACATTATGCCACAAATTTTCCGCAGAAGAAGAAAAATAGGCAAGCTGCTGGATCTGCAGCAGGAGAGGCCTTAGCCTCACATTTTGAGCTGGATTTTTCACTGATTGCATGCTTGGTCTCAAGTGTGATGGGATCAGTATGGTTCTTGGAAAGTGGTGCGTCTTTTCACATGACTGGAGATCGAGATCTGTTTTTAGATCTGGATGAGAAAGATCTTGGAGTGCACATCGAGATGGGCGATGATGGTAGATACAGTGCGACCGGTATCAGTACCATTTCCTTTGAGAGGGAGTCTGGTAAACCCTTCGTATTGAAGGAAGTGTTGCATGTTCCAGGATTGATGAAGAATCTGATCTCTGTGGCGATGTTAGAAGACAAGGGGTATGATGTTGTCTTCAGCGAGGGAAAGGATTTCCTGCGTAGTAAGACAACTGGAGAGACACAGAAGATAGGGGTTCGAGTCAAGAACCTTTATCAGTTGCAAGTTGATGGCTGCGCAGCAATGGCATGCAAGGCGGAAGGAGTGGTGAGCCGGGATGATGGTGAGCTGTGGCACTGGAGATTGGGCCACCTTCACCATGGAGCTTTGAAGATACTGCAGCAGATTTCTACTGGGCTTCCTAAGGGCACTCTTGCGCAGTCAGATCAGTGCAAGGGGTGTACCTTAGGAAAATTTGTGAAAGCCACCTTTCGCGAGAAGGATAGTCGCGCCACGATGATCCTTGAGAGAATTCATAGAGACGTGTGTGGACCTTTCTCAGTAGCTTCGACAACAAAGCACAGGTACTATGTGATCTTTGTTGATGATTTTTCTTGGAAGTGCTGGATATTCTTCATGCAGAAGAAGAGCGAGACATACTCAAAGTTCTGTGAGTTCAAGCCGCTGGTTGAGAAGGAATCGGGGAAGCATGTGAAGGCTCTTAGGAGCGACAATGGTGGTGAATTCATCTCTGCCGAATTCAAGGACTTTTGCAGCGCAGAAGGAATTTGGAGAGAGCTCATAGCACCTCATAACCCACAGCAGAACGGGGTTGCTGAGCGGAAGAACAGAACGATCGTGGGTGCTGCACGGGCGATGTTGCATGATCCGGGCCTACCCATTCACTTGTGGGCGGAGTCATGCAATACTGCAGTATATGTGCAGAACCGTTGTCCTCACAAGATACTTGGCATGAGTACACTGGAGGAGGCATTTTCTGGTAAGAGACCTGATATTTCCCATTTGAGGATTTTTGGTACACCTGTCTACTTGCATGTGACAAAGGATGCCAGGAAGAAGTTGGATCCGACCGCAGAGGTTGGGATATTTGTGGGGTACACTGATACACCCCACAATTATCGTGTGTATTTGCCAGACAGTCGCAAGACTGTTGTGCGACGGGATATCAAATTTCAGGAGGAGAAAGCCATGAAGTGTTTGCTTGAGAGGGAGCCACACTTGCATGCAGATGAGGAGCTATTAGTTCCTAAGGATGAGCTTCCGAATGTGGATAAGCCACAAGAGGAAGTTCATGGAGTGGAAGAGATCACTCATGCAGCGCCAACCATCAGAGGGCGCAACCACACTACAGAAGCTGAGCGACTGGCTCAAGATGTAGAGAAGGTTGTAGGACCACCTACAGCACAGTACAGACAGAGACAATCACCAGACCGGTACACTGGATACATGGCTCTTGTGAGAAAATGTGTCATGACAGAGCCATCCTCTTTCGAGGAAGCTGTGGAGGACCCTGCATGGGTAGATGCCATGGTGGAAGAGTATGATTCGATTGTCAGAAACAGTGCATGGGAGATTGTCCCAAGACCGGAAGGGAAATCAATGGTGGGTTTGCGATGGATCTACAAAGTGAAGCAGGCGGTTGACGGGAGTGTGGAGAAGTACAAGGCAAGATTTGTTGCCCGAGGCTTCTCATAGATAGAGGGGATCGATTATGAGGATACCTTTGCACCTGTCGCAAGGTACTCTTCCATACGGACGATCCTAGCTCTCTTAGCGCAGATGGGGTGGCACATCCATCAGATGGATGTGAAGACTGCGTTCCTCAACAGAGTCATTGAGGAGGAGGTGTACATAGAGCAGCTCGAAGGTTTTGAGATCTTCAGCAGTGAGTAGCATGTGTGCAGACTCAAGAGAGCACTGTACGGGTTGAAGCAAGCACCTCGTGCTTGGTACACACGGATAGACAGTTACTTCACCGGACTTGGATTCTCCAAGAGTGAGGCGGATCCTAACCTGTAGCAGATTGTGGTGGAGGGGAAGTTGCTGATCATTGTACTGTATGTAGATGATCTGATTTTGACGGGAGATGAGCTGTTGATACTTTCATGCAAGGAGGATCTTGCTAGAGAGTTTGAGATGAAGGACTTGGGCCTCCTTCATTATTTCCTGGGATTGGAAATCTGGCAGCGCAGTGGTGGACTGTTTGTTTCTCAAGGTAAGTATGCCTGGGAGATACTGGAGAAGTTCAACATGCATGACTGCAAGCCTGTTGATACTCCTCTTCCTGGAGGTTGGAGGAAGGAGGATGCTACTTCAGCGGAGGTAGCGGATGCTACTGTTTATCGACAGTTGGTGGGGTCGCTTATGTATCTGGTCAATACTCGACCCGATATATGCTATGCTATTAACCAACTTTTGCAAGCTATGGTTAAGCCTACCAAGCTCTTCTGGAAGGCAGGAAAGCATGTATTGCGTTATCTTAGAGGCTCATCAGGATATGGTCTGTGGTACAGATAGGAGGATGAGGTGAAGCTATGTGGCTTCACGGATGCAGATTGGGCAGGAAGCCCAACGGACAAAAAGAGCACATCTGGAGGGATCTTCAGTATCAGGTCGACAAAAGTTTCTTGGTATAGCAGGAAGCAGAGATCCGTGGCACTCAGTTCAGCAGAGGCTGAGTATATGGCAGCAAGCTTGGCTGCATGCGAGGCCATATGGATGAGGAAGATCTTGGTCGGGTTGTTCGGGTCACACTTGGAGCCTACTGTGATTTATTGTGATAACCAGAGTTGCATTAAACTCTCGGCTAATCCAGTATTTCATGATAGATCCAAACACATCGACATCGGGTACCATCATATCAGAGATTGTGTGCAGCGGAGAATCATGTTACTTTCATATATTCCCACGGAGGATCAGGATGCTGATATCTTGACGAAGGCGCTCACCAGGAGAAAATTCGAATTCCACAGAGGCAGGATAGGGGTTGCAGATAATCCATATCTTGTTGAGAGGGAGTGTTGAAAATGCAACAAGATGATGGAGTTTAGTGAAATGAAGTCGCCTTCACTAAGTGGGCCCGCAGGCTATTTTTGGCGCAAAGTCTATTTTTAGACTATGTCTATTTTTAGACATATGGATCATGGTCTATGAGTTGCGGGATGATATTTATGGATGATTGGTCGAGTTGGTAAAAATATATGGACCTCTATTTTTATACATTGGGCGGAATCTATTTTTAGACTGCCGGGCTAAAAATAAAACAGTCAAATATTATTAACCCTTAATAATATTTAGACTATAAACATTATCTTATCCTCTTGGAGCACTTCAGTTTGATGCTTGGATGTGGCACATGCAGCTGACAGAAGGAATTACGCTATTCCTAGGGGTTAGTTGAGCTATTGCATGGTTGACTACAGTTAGAACTCATGCGGCAGAGTTTGGTGGAGTTGATGAGGCAGTTGGTGGAGTTGTGTTCTGTTTAACTTAGTTGAACTAGTTGTATTTAGTCTAACTGAAAAATACACTAGTGATGAGTGGTGTGAATTAATTATTAATTAATTCACTAATTGTTAACTCATAAATCAACTAAAGAACACATCAGTTAACTGCAATGCATGGACAGTTCAGTGGAGACCAGTGTTAGAGGTGGGTGAAAGGGTGAGTCTACTATCAGTTGTGACTATTGGCTGTGCATGAGATTTGCACACACATTGATGGAGATTGCCAATGAGAATTGCGTAGTTGGATCTAGTGGGATTCGAACTTGGATCTCATCATTAATCAACTTGGATTGCGCAGTAGAGGCAGGCAGACTTGTGGAGGAGATTTGAACCCGTGACTTGTTCATCTTCCATGCTAGTTTTGTGTGTAGCATTGAGATAGTGCTGAGAGCTGTGAGAGCTTTGTGCTATGTATTGTTACATGTTCTCTATCATTATAATATACAGATAGTTGGGGGTTTTCAGCTATTGCTTTCCCCATTACATCCTGTGTTGATATGTGTGCTTGATTATGTTTTAATGAGTGCATGCGACTGCTTTCTATTTCTGCATATTGATGATCAATTGTAGAAGAGGTTATGTATTATGCATGAAGCTTAAATAGTGTGTAATCAGGATAATCTTGGTGAATAATTCAGCTATTATTCAAATTTCTACATCAACTTCTAGTTTTTTTCAGAGTCCAAATAAATTTTTGAAAGGGATGATAAGCAGACGAAAATGCAGAGCTGTACTGTATGTCAATTGTGTAAATTTAGTCATTGTAAAAAAAAGTATGGGATGGATGACATGACAAGAAAAATGCCACTGGTTGATGGTAAATATTTTAGATAGAAGTAGGTGAATTATTTATGCAGAGTAATAAAAGTTAATTCTTGGCTTTAAACATGTAATTCCAACGAATCTCTACCGAAATTAGACCAATTTAATAAAAAAAATATGCATACATATAAATGAAATTTTAAGCAATAAAACAATATGACTTTAATTGTAATTTTTTTCGAATTGAAATGTTAATTTTGATTTTTTTTTGTCAAAAATTAAAAGTGGAAGAACAGTGTGGCTTGGCATTGCACTTACTCACCTGGAACCGAGATGAGGAGACGAGGACGAGCATGTCGAGGATGCAGAGCAGATGAGGATGAGCACACCAAGGACGCAGAGTAGATAAGGACACCGAGGATGAGCAGATGAGGAGACGAGGACCCTAGAAATCCTACAAGAACCTTGCAAACACTGCCGAAAAAATGAAATTAGACTAGATGATAAAGCCAATAAACATAAAAGTTAGAAAAATAAGTCAAAAAATCACCTCCCAGCGCTCTCCAATGGTCACGCAATGCTACAGAAAAACAAGCCAAAAACACACCTCCCAGCGCTCTCCAACGGTAATGCAACGCTAAAGAAAATCACTGAAAATATTCTTGCAGTCTGAGGGTTGCTACATTTATAAGAAAAACTTCGGCCAGACCTTTTTAAAAGTTCGGACGAACTTTTCACACTGATTTTTCCACCTCCGGCCAAAAATATGGTTACCGTTTTCATCAACGTAAACGGCGGAAAACATTCGGCTGAATTAATTTCAAAAGTTCGGCCAAAATTTTGAGGAATTTCGGCCAAACTCTTGGGAGAGTGAAATTTTCGGGCTTGTTTCTCATGAAATTGTAACCCATCTTCATACATTCACCCTTATGCATAGTCATAAGATCTTTTTCACTACATAAATATTAATGAAAACAAGAGCCACATGGTGGCATGTCACTTCTTACTTATATACATGATTCAGGTGCATCTAGTTTTTTTGTTTATTTAGTTATAATGTTATCTGTGAACTATTCCATTTCAATTTCTAATTTCAAAATATTAAAACTTAATTTCTAAGTGTAATTTTGTAGAGTATTCTTAATTAAATAAAAGCATGATTTTTCAATTATATATATATATATATATATATATATATATATATATATATATATATATATATATATATATATATATATATATATATATATATATATATATATATAAACTCAAGCTATTTTTATTGGCGTAGTTCTTTCTTTTTTGAGAAAATTACTTTTACCTAGTTTTTTTTCCAAAATGGCATTTGTGTCTTTATTTATTTTATTTGATTATGAAACAACATTTCTCTTTGCTTGTGTAATAATATTTACAACTATTAATTTGATAGAAATTTTATTTATTAAAACAAATGAGTAAACAATTAGAGTTGTTTGAAATTTGTTTCACTTTGCATCAGATCGGTGAACACGAATAGATAGTAGAAAAGAGTTTTTATTTATTATTAGTGTTCATGAGTTTTATTGTCTATGTGATAATTTCAGCCAAGGTTTTGGTATGAGATCCATTGTAAAAATAATGTACATATGTTGTAATATTCGCAGTAACACAAAAAAAAGGGACACTGAGTTTGAGGGCATGGATTGTGGAGCTAGGAATGCGGAATTTGTGGTAAGGATGATATAGTTTATTATAAAAAGAAGAGACCTGACCTTGATGAAAGGAATTAAAGTCTGATTGGTCCATGGGGTAAAGGAGATGCTTCCTGAAATTTAGTGGTCTGAGGAAAATATTCAACCCCATGTTTATTTGAAATAATACAAAGAGTAAATGCGAACACAATTTATGCAGTAATTGCAAGATCAAGGATGAAGTAGTAATGAAGGGAAAAGGAATAACCTGATGAATCTGATTTCTCTAGTCACAATTTTATTAGAGATAAGTACTTGACAGAATGGAATATAAGAACATCGTAATTCACACAGTACTTTATGACGAAATGTGCAAGTATTTGGTCAATTCCTTTTGTTGGCTTTGTGTATAATAACTCTTCTACTAGAACTCTGGGTACACCCAATGTAGAAGCGAGGTTCAACATCAAATATGTTGCCACATTATAGTTGATCTTATATGCATAAATGTTTCCATGTATATAATGATAGAAATATATTACAAGAAACAGTAGCGCAACAAAAACTAGTGGAATGTATTTGTTGAGGAAACCTGTACAATAATGCTCAAAAGAATACTAACTTTACTGTGCCATAAACAATCATAAATTTTTTAACAAGAAATATATGATCCTGCTATATTATAATCATTACCAATGTTAATATGGATCAAGGTGAAACTATGACTATAATAATTGATATGCTTGTATCCAATTTACATTGCGAATTGTTGACAAGTGGCAAAAATCCTCTTGTAACAAGTTAGTATGTGGTCAGTCAAAGTTTCACACACACACACACACACACACACAGACACAGACACAAACACACACACATATATATATTTGGTTTGATATGGATTTATATCATATGTAACAAAGGTCTTGGTTATCATTGTGGTTATGATTATGCATGGGTAGACGTGCCCTATGCTTGTATGAAAAAATAAATAAGTTAATATAGTAAGAAATGACAATTACATGGTAAAAAAAATTAAGTTGCTTCGTGTTGTTAGCCGAGTGGTCGCGAGGTTGGGTAGTCAGAAGGTTCTATTTATTTTTTACAAAATGTTTTTGGATCTTACTTTCTACTTAATTTTCAAAAAAGAAAAAAATTGTTTAAGAGTTTGGTTTTTTATTCATTTTTTGATATATAAAAAAAAAGGACTCTTGTGAACTTGATGGTAGTGATGCAAATTATTCCATGATTTCTTAACTTATATGTATCATACTGAAAAATCATAGAAAAAAGAAATAAATGAGGCTAGATTTTCAGTAACTAATTCTCAAATCACAAGAAGTACAAGATTGCTAATAAGACTGTAACAAATTTTTTTTTCAAGGTAATCATGCAGTTGCGAGGTTTAAGAGTCAAGGGTTTTTTTGTTTTATGATTTCGTTTATTCTATCGTGACCTAGAGTAGACCATAGTCGATTGAATTCATTAGGTCCGATAGTTTCATAGTGCGTGAATACTGAGGTCCGAAGGTCGGGAGGATTGTTTATTAAAAAAAAAAAGTACTCAAATAAATCTTCTACTCATATGGTCGGAAGGTCATGTAGTCGATAGGGCGTTTTTTTTTTACAAAATTTTTTTGGATCCAAACTGCGAATTAAGTTTTCAAAATTAAAAAAAAACTTACAACTTTTATTTTTATTTGTTTTGTGATGCACAAAAAAAAACATGTTATAACCCTGATAACAGGAATGCAAATTATTCAATGTATATTTAGATTATAAGTTTCATATCGAAAAATTAGAGCTGAATTGGTCAGGGAGTGTTAGTAGTCAAGAGTGTCTAGAGAAACCATTCAAACGATAATGCTGACCCTGACCTCACAGTTGGGCTGACCTCCTACTTTATTTCATTAGGGTCCACAAAAAAAATATGTCCATATAGCCATCTGTGCTTACAACCGCAACCTTCGAACTCATAGCCATCCTGACCTATGACTTGCCCATACGAATACCCACATAAGAAACATATGTGTCTATAATATACTATTTTGTTTTTCCATTTAACATATTATTTATTAAATTTAATTTAAAACACTTTATTTTTTATCAGTAAAAAAATAAATCCAACATTATTTTTATAAGACAAATTCATTTAAAGCAATTCCATAGAAAAGATCGTTATTATTTATATCTAAAAATTTAACATAAAAAACCAACAACTAGTCATAACTTTAAGCAAATTAGTATCAAAAATTTTAAAATACATCAACCCCTTATCCTGTTGACAAATCTAGGGCATAAAAATTAAGTGATTTCTATTCAATTAGTAATTGCTCGTGAGTGTTTTTTACTTCTTTAGTTTAGGATATTATTTTACTTAGGTTTTTAGTATTATTATTCAAAAAATAATTACCAATGCATAAACCATAAAGAGACAACAGACACAAAACATGGGCTATCGTCCAGGGCCAAAAACTCTCTCTTTGAGAGGAAAACCCACAAAAATTCTTCTTATAGAGATTCCAAATGACAAATAACAAGACCAAGAAGCTTGACCTATTTGCCACTCCAAGACCAAGACACAAGTCCTCTTCTACTTTGTTATTCTTTAGCTTCAAATCTTCGACCTTCCTTCTAGACTTCTGTTGCTACCCCTTTGAATTAAAACCTTATTTGTCTCGAACTCTCTTCTATTGGTAACACTGAAATAATTTTTTTTGGTAATAATGAGATCACTTGTTGTGATAGAACTGATATATATGCACTAAAATAACACCAAGAATGTGATAGGCTCCACTGTAATTGTATCGAGATTTATCACTATAAGAGCGCCAGACTGTGATAGGATCCACTTTAATTGTACCAATATTTATCACTGTAAGAGCACTGAGATTGTGATAGGCTCCACGGTAATTGAATCGAGATTTATCACTGTAATAGCATCGAGACCATTACAATAAGTGCAATGAGACCTGTGGTTACTGTAGTTACTGTTATATCATAGAACTTGTGGTAGCACCGAAATTATTTTACTGTGATAGCAACGAAGTCATCTCTATGATCTATCCAAGCTTATTCCTTGTAATAACACCAAAAAATTGATTTTTAAATCCTTATCCAAACTTGTTTTTTGTGATTGATGCAAATTTATTACACTTATATATATAGTTGTTTGTCCATGAATAGTTGTGTCTCCATTTAATAATTAGGAAGACATGAGTTCATTTATCGAAGATAACTTGAAGAGGATGACTTTTTCTTGTCTTGGAAGGCTACTTACATTTCTGTTTACTCATACATAATTTTAATATGCCTAAGAAGGTGTTAGTCATCAGTAATTTTTACTATCGGTAGATGACTAAATATTGGTTCTAGATTTCTAAAAACAAGATTCCTAAATATTGCGAGTTTTAGAAATATCACTACCTTCATTATCCTTATACCAATTTTTTCATTATTCTACTATTTGCCCATTCCATGGTTAACCTACCGCTCCTAGAAGACCTCTCACGGGCTTATGCCACTCATCTATATCCTTTTTCCCACCCATAACCTCAGCACTCTGTTTTGTCTTTGCCTCACCCCTCCACTTTACATCTAGGGTTCACCTGTAGCCTAACTCATTCCCATGACTCACCAGGTTCCTCAAGAATTTATGGCCTCAAAACTATCCTTGTAGGCTCTTTAGATAAACCAAGCCCATTGGATTTTGGATCTTCATCATATCACTTTGTCTAATACTCTTTTTTTTACTTAAAGACTTAAAAGCCAATTTTCAGTCAAAGAGAGGTCAAAGAACCCCCACTAGGTCAATTAGGGTTTTACATGGTTGAAGATCATCATGAGGTGTTTAAAGCACTACTTTTCCTTTGCTAGAAAGTTTCCAAAGAATTTTGTATTATTAGATCATAAAATGCAAGTGAATAAAGAGAAACAAGTTGTTCTTGTAGGAGAACTAGGGTTTTTGAGATGATAGTCCAGAATTCTGCCAAGCAGTGATAAAATGCAACAAAAGACTCGAAGAGGGAATACAAAGCCAAGCATGAAGCAAAAACTGCAGAGAAAAGAGGTAAAGAGCATCAGTGAGAAAAGTTAAATTATCATTTATGGCACCTACAAAATCACAAGTGGCCATAGAAGGTAAAAGGTATGAGTTCAACTCCATGCTGCAAACAAAGGAATGATTTTACAGATGGTACTATTGGATCAGATTCCATACTTATCAAAAGAGTTTATCATGCAAACATGATCAAAAGATGTAGAGCTCAATAGTGTAGATAAAATAATATTTTCAAACTCCTACTCTGTGTAGCCCTCCCTATGATTGTCAAAGGTCATGCTTCAAGGAGCAACAAGAAGGTCAAAGTTATAATTTCAGTCATATACAAAGTGGCAGTGGACAAAAAGATGAAAAACAGGATGATTGAGCTCCAAGGTTGAAGCTAGGGATTATTTCAAGGTTGTTTCTATGTCAAATAAAGGTTTCAAGTCTCCAAAATCAAAAGAGAAGCAAATTTCATAATTCCATCTCACCTGCAAGCAAAGGTATGAAGAAATATCAGTGAAAATGATGAAAAGGCTTAAAAATTAGGGAGGGGGATTTTCAAAAGTTTAAATAAAACCCCTAAGTCCATGAAGGCCCATTCAAAACTTCAAAAGAGTTATTTATGCCTTGTAATAAGTTAAAAATATCAAGGAGGGAAGGAATTTCAAGTTTTTGAGTGAAATTGGGCAAGTCTACCCAGTGCTGCACTCCTGGAAACAGGCGCTGCATGCCTGGAATTTTTTGTATTTTTACACTGCGCTGCATGCCTGTAGGTAGGCACTGCATGTTTACCCATTTGCACCCAACAGACCCGACAGGCCTGAGAGGCATGCAGGCGCTGCGCCTTGGGAAGGGAAGCTCGATAGGCCCGAACGCGTGCAGACGCTACGTGTTCAAAAGACCTGACATGGCCAGAAAGCTAGCAGTTACTACGTGTTTAACCCGGCACAAAGGTGCCTTCCCTCACTCGTTTATCACCCGACTCACCCAACACAAAAATCTAGGCGCTGCTCCTTTGCTACGTGAAACCCGACCTGACACCATGGGTAGGTGCTGCACCTTTGCTGTGTGTAGCCTGACCCGACACCATGGGAAACTGCTGCACTTTTGACCTGAGAGGTTTTTGAGCCATGCAAATGCCCAATTCACCTCAACACTTCTTCAAAGCTACCTCTAGGGGTTTTCACGCAAGTTTTGTATCAGTGAAGAAAATGGAAATGAGGTGGTTGATACAAATAAATAAAGCAACAAAGAAACAGATGATAATGCTAATGACAGAAGTGACACCAAGGACCAAATGTCAGGAAGGCTGATAATAGCAGTAAAGATCAGAGCAATGAGGCAGGAAGCAATAATGAGGGAGGTAGTGACAGTCATGACATCAATCTGATGGCCATGAGGATAGTATAAACAATGAGGCTCATAGTGAAGAGGAAAATAGTGATGAAGAAACAAATGATGGAATACCTAACAGCCAAGGTAATGAAAAAACTCACATAAGTGAAACAAATAATAGTGAGGTTCATGGCAGTGTTGAAGGCAACAAAGAAGGCAGTGATGTCAGCCTGAAAGACGCAAATGAATAAGTAAGCCAAGATTACAATAAGCATGAAAGTAGCAAAGCACATATCAATGATAATGATGGCAGTAGGTAAAAGGAGAATTGAGACTCATGGAAGAGGCAAATATAGTGAAGAAAAGAGCATTAATATCAGCATGAAGGATGTAAATAAAGCAGAAAGCATGGAAGTAGAAGGAGATGATAATGGTAGGTTAAAAAAAACATGAAAAATCAGTAAGGTTGCCAACCAAGAGGCTTATGAAAGATATGATGGAACCAAGGGATAAAGACAAATAAAACCTTAGAAAAATGGATGATCCATCACCTACAATCATCCCATACATAAAAGGTAAGGAAAATCTAAATTTTAGGAACTTTTTGGGAATTTTGAGTTTCTGTTGATTTCCTTGGCGCTGCGCTTTTTCTAAGGGCATCCTTAGAAAAGATTTTTCAGGTCAAGTACATCATTCTCACAAAATTTCAGGTCATTTGGAGTTGATTTGGTCCTCCAAAAGGATCAAAAACACCCTAAATTTTACCTTTTTGCCTAGTTTTCAGGACAGGCGCTGCGCCTTTAGAAGTCTTGTTAGATTTGGCTTTTAGATAGTCAAATAGAAAACAATGAAAAAAAAATGGTAGTTCTAGAAAGTAGACTCAACAAGATTTCCAACGAGCCATCACAAAGCCCATTTCGACATCAGGAAGGCCTTCCAAAATTGGCTGCAAGATGACCGAGTTTTGCTGTGCATGTGTTGTGCCCTTGGCCAGGAAATTGCTTCCTTAAATCTCAGTGCTGCGCCCTGGCAAAAAAAAGTAAAAAAAGTACGCTAGGAAATATTTTGAAATTTTTTGGGAGTCTCAAAGTCAGATTTTTTGCCAAATGTGGTTGAGAAGATATTTTTCATTTATTTCTTTAGATATTTTGTGCCTTGGGCCTTGCAAGGTCACAAAGGAAAAAATTGATATTTATGATGCATTAATGACTTCTAGAAGACTCTAGGGTTTTCTTACCTCCTCTTTTGCATGATAAATGCTGGATGAGGGCCTCATTTCTCAAGTTGGCTCGTAGTTGGCTAGTTAGTGTTGAAATGAGCATGAGCTCTGAGTTGTAAAGAGTTTTTTGGCTATGGAGCCTTGTCGATTTATTGGATTGAAAATTAATAACACAAGCACTTTGTAGGATTCATGAACATGGCTAATGGTGATGTATTTATCATATTGTATTTGTCTTCATTTTATTATGTTTTACATATTTTTTCATCCTTCTCTTGCATTAGAACAAAAGTTTTAGCTTAAGGTATGTTGTCAAAAGTTCATTAAGTTTGCCTGCTTCTCTTGCTTTCATGTTTTCCTATGCTAGGTCAGGTTAGAGAATTCTTAGTTTCTCTCTAAACCCACTCAACTTGTTTATCTCATGAATGATTCAATGGAGCCAGTGTCAAATAGATTTATGGTTAGCCATGCCCTTTGAAATCACTTTAAACATTATTTTTGAGGTCTTTACTTCAAGGTATCGCCAACTAAGGTTTAGTTGAGGAGGTATATGGTTTTCCCTACCCTTTTGCTTATCTTAAATGGTTGTTTTTAAGTTTATCTGTAGTTTGATTAAGGAATTTAGGAGTTCCCTTTCTTTGATCATTGCTATATGTTTATCTTAGATTTTTCTTTGACTGAAGGTAGATAGCTAGAGAGGTTAGGAGTTCCCTGCTCTCTAGGGTTTACTGGATTGTTGCCTTGATGGTTGCTTGCTATGATTTGGTCAAAGAAGTATGGTATGCCCTGTCTTTGTTTTTTTCTTCATGCATAGTATTCTTAGAGACCTTTCTTGTTAAATTATTTGACAAAGGATTCTTAATTTCCATTTTCCCTATTTTTTTCACAATTTAATGTTCACTCCACTCACCTAAGCCTTAAAGATCCATTTAGTCCTGTTAACTTGCCCTTCAAAGCACCCTTGACCTATTTTTGTACTTTTCTAGGCCTTTTGCAGACTCCATAGCCCAGTGGTCTAAACCTATCCTACTCTATCTATTTTTCTTGACAACCTACCCACCCAATCAAACCAACAAATAAACAAACAAACCCTAAACCTAATAACTAGCCTAAAATCAAAACCCTAAAAGCAAACAAGTTCGCATCCTTTGCACGAAATAGAGAGATCCCTCTCTGAGTCCAGGAAGGCTAGGTCCTAGGACTCCAAATACTGGTTTGATGTTACCCTGTGCATTTGGCCTTGCCAATCTACAAAATCACGGGATCCTAACATAATGGCGATCATGGTGGGACCTTCTGAGTTAATAACATCTTAGACATCCTTAAGACCTCAGAAAACCCACAAACATCCTTACATTTTTATTCAGATGCTGATGGTGGACAACAAAGTTGAAAAATTCCACCTGGCGACTTCACAACTCTCAATAGACCTAATGGCTCCACTAGTAAAAGAACTCTAGACTGGTTGAAAATATTCAGTGACCATTTCTAATTTACAAACATGGATCCAAGGATACAAAGGAGATATGCTCCAATGAACAGAGATCACATCCTAGGATTCCCACACAAATTGCCTCAAATAAATTGGGACAAAAACTTGCCTACCTTTCAAGATGAAAAGTCTGATGACCCTTTGTTACACCTCATAAAGTTTCATATCCATGTATGGGGGTTAAAAGTTGAATGGCATGAGGACTACCATATGAAGATGTTCATGCCAACATTAGAAGGGAAGTCAAGGGAATGGTATGAGAGTCTAAAACCTGGTAGCTTGTTTTCCTTAAAGGATATCCACAAGGCATTCTATGAGAATTATAAAGAAAACTGTCCATCCCTATCATTAGATGAAAATTGTTGTGATTAATCTCAGGATATCATACAATACCTTGTAGATATTGATGAAGATTTGGAAATTTTTCATCTTGAAGACCTCTTAGCAGCCATTTATGAATTTCATTCTCAAAAAATCTATCATGACAGACAAGAGGAGTTGGTTGAGGATGAAATCAGTCAAGAAAAGGAAGATCCACAGGATCCCTCTGAAGGGACAAGTGTTGATTCAACATCTCTTGTGTGTGAGGCCCAAGAAGACATTCAACCTCAAAATCAACCTTCATAAGAGAAAGAGAGATGCTGTAGTTCTATTCAAAGAAAGAGAAAAATGCCTCCTCTTTTAACAGAAGAGGAAATAGATCAGATTATAAGCATGCAACCAGCCTCTAAACCTTCATGTGAACAAAAAATTTCTATGTATTTTCCCACTAATCCAATATGTTTGATTGGTGACATTACTTATGTTGATGATTCGCCAAAGTTTGATCAATCAGATGATGATGATGTTCTCCAAACAAAAGCTAATCTTGCAGAGAAATCAACAGTTGATTTGTGGGATGAAGTTCAATGTCATCAACCTGAAAATGGTAATAAGCTAATACAGTTCACCTATGAGACTGATGAGGAAAGTCTGGAAAATTTGGAAGTAAGTGAAGGATCTCTGACTCTTTGTTCTACTTCATTTTAGTCTATCAGAAATAACTTTCATATTATTGGAAATCAACAGTATTTCAGTTTGGATGTTGAGGTTGGGGAATATTATGAACTTATTGAGCAAGTTGTAAATGAGACACCTTTTCCTAAAATGGTTGAGGAAATCATTTGCGACATGGAATTCTCCTCATCTTCAGATTTTCAGCCACCAATTTCAATTGAATTACAAATTGTAGATGAAGGCTTATAAATTGATAATCACGCGAGATTTGTTGCACTACCTTCTCGGGACGATTTATTGTCAAAGAGTGCTCCTTCTCATCAATATGATGGCCTTCAGATAGAATTCAACTTACTCTATCAAAGCACATCAGGTTTGTTAGAGGAAAACATTGCAATATATGATGAGTCTGATAGTGCAGATGATCATGAGGAAGAGGTGGAGTTTCTTTCCCAAAAGAGTCCCAAGTTCAGCCAAGTGGATGAAGAAGCAGTTCTGGATCAAGCTTATTTCCAAAATCCTCTAAGCCATGTATTATTTCAAGATCCCTTTGCTATTTTCTTAGCGACAGTTGAAGAGGGAGTAAAATATGTCAAGAGCAGTTTGATGCAAGGTTTAAATAAAATTTTAGGCACTACTGCTCAAACACAAGTGAGGTGGGAGTGGCCTTTTGATTTTTTCAAAACACTCAAAGAGCTGAACCAATATCCCTCATGGAATCATCTGCTTGATTGGTTGTATTGGAAAAGAGAGTTCACCAGCTGAATGTATATAATATATAGGTTAAATTAGGATAGATAGGCATGAAAATAAGCTCAACACTATGAGAATATTTTTAGTTTTTAGTTTTAGAATACTAATCTTGAAAACACAAAAAACAAAGAAAAGATGAAAAAGAGGGCAGATGAAAAGAAAAGGTACAACCCCATAGCCAAAAGAGAGTTTTGCTGAAAGTGAGCAAGTCTAAATGCCACTACTTGTTTGGAAAGAAGAGTCTTGTTAAGCCATTTAGCCTAATCATGGCTGAACATGTTTTAAATTTTTGCTGATAGGTTAGTGAAAGCTTGTCTTGTCAGTAGGATAGATTAAGAAGAAAAGATGCTGGTTCTAAATGCTCAAATCTGAACCAAAGAGAAAGAGAGGGATGCCTAACAATTTCTAAATCACAACCCTCATGCTTTCTAGTTTTTGATTATGCAAAATAATTTATGTGTGCAGCTTGTTCAAATGCCACAACTCATGGTAAATCAGATTGCTTAATCCTAGTTTAAATCATGTTTTCAATTTTATGTCAGTAGATTAGAGAATGAAGTCTGTCAAACAGCTTAATCTTGATAGATGAATAGTCTAGATAGAGAATAAAAGAGTTCATTAGCATAATCTGAACTCTTGGAAGTGATAAGGGTACAAGTAGATAGTTTGTTTTGTTTTCAAAATAAAAAAGAATGTCAAGGGTTTTCCAGTCCAAGTGCACCCACGAGAATAAAAAAATGATAGGAAAAAGTATGATGGGTAGGTAGAAATGAGATTGAAGCAATCATGTTTTTTTATATTCTTAAGATCATAGCTTCAAGAGAAACATTAGCAAGTGAAATAAGAGAAATCTGCCCAATGGATAAGGCACTGGTCTTCAAAACTTAGATATTTGAGCTCTGAGGACCTGGACACCTCCTGAAAAGGAGCTGCCCTACCCAAGTGGAGCCACTATTAGTCATCAGTAATTTTTGCTATTGGTATATGACTAAATATTGGTTCTAGATTTCTAAAAACAAGATTCATGAATATTGTGAGTTTTAGTAATCTCACTACCTTCATTATCCTTATACCAATTTTTTCACTATTCTACTGTTTGGCCATTCCATGGTTAACCTACCGCTCTTAGAAGACCCCTCACGGGCTTATTCCACTCATCTATATCCTTTTCCACACCCATAACCTCATCACTCTATTTTTCCTTTGCCTCACCCCTCCACTTTACATCTAGGGTTCACCTATAGCCTAACTCATTCCCATGACTCACCAAGTTCCTCAAGAATTGATGGTCTCAAAACTATCCCTGTAGGCTCTTTTATAAACCAAGAACATTGGATTTTGGATCTTCATCATATCACTTCGTCTAATACTCTGTTTTTTACTTAAAGCTTTCAAAGCCATTTTTTAGTCAAAGAGAGGTCAAAGAACCCCCACTAGGTCAATTAGGGTTTTACATGGTTGAAGATCATCATGTTTAAAGCACTAATTTTCCTTTTCTAGAAATTTTCCAAATAATTTTTTCTTATTAGATCATAAAATGCAAGTGAAGAAAGAGAAACAAGTTGTTCTTATAGGAGAACTAGGGTTTTTGAGATGATAGTCCAGCCGTGTGCCAAGCGGTGATCAAATGCAACAAAAGACCTGAAGAGGGCATACAAAGCCAAGCATGAAGCAAAACCTACAGAGAAAAGAGGTAAAGAGTTTCAGTGAACAAGGCTAAATTATCATTTATGGCACCTACAAAATCACAAGTGGGCAGAGAAGGTAAAAGGTACAATTTCAACTCCATGTTGCAAACAAAGGAATGATTTTACAGATGTCACTATTGGATCAGATTCCATACTTATCAAAGGAGTTTATCATGCCAAAATGATTAAAAGATGCTGAGATCCATAGTGTAGGTAAAATAATATTTTCAAACTCCTACTCTGTGTAGCCCTCCCTATGATTGTCAAAGGTCATGCTTCAAGGAGCAACAAGAAGGTCAAAGTTATAATTTCAGTCATATACAAAGTGGCAGTGGAAAAAAAGATGAAAAACATGATGATTGAGCTCCAAGATTGAAGCTACGGATAATTTCAAGGTTGCTGCTATGTCAAATAAAGGTGTCAAGTCTCCAGGATCAGAAGAGAAGCAAATTTTATAATTCCAGCTCACCTGCAAGCAAAGGTATGAAGAAATATCAGTGAAAAGGATGAAAAGGCTTAAACATTAGGGAGGGGGATTTTAAAAAGTTTAAATAAAACCCCTAAGTCCATGAAGGCCCATTCAACACTTCAAAAGGGTTGTTGATGCCTTGCAATAAGTTAAAAATCTCAAGGAGGGAAGGAATTTCAAGTTTTTGAATGAAATTGGGCAAGTCTGCCAGCGCTGCGCTCTTGGAGACAGGCATTGCATGCCTAGAATTTTTCATTTTTTATTTTTACACTGCGCTGTGCACCTGTATGTAGGTGCTGTGTGTTTACCTGTTTGCGCTTATGTTAGGTCCCTATATCACTAGTATAGCCCCTTATTATTGTTAGTGTAAACCCCTTATTGTCATTATTGTACCCTTGTAACCCCCATTTTGTTATTATTGTGCCCTTAAATTGTTATTGTTAGGTCGGCTAGGATTACATTGTGGCCCACTAGGATTACATTATGGCCCCATGGACTCCTATATATAGAAAGGAGGTTTTGTGAATTGTATCATCAAAGAATTGTTCATTTATGTAATGTATTGGAGGTTGCCCCCTCGAAGTGGCTCATTTCTAAGGCGTTTACATCTCTTTTCTTCTATTTTTGGAGTTGGTTACACAACAGCTTAACAGGCCCGTTAGGCTTGAGAGGCGTTCAGGCGCTGCGGCTTGGGCAGGGAAATCCGACACGCTTGAATGCATGTAGACGCTGTGCGTTCGGAAGACTCGACATGGCCAGAAAGCTGGTAGTTGCTGCGCATTTAACCTGGTACAAAGGTGCCCACCCTCACTCGTTTCTCACCTGACTTGCCCGACACAGAAATATGGGCGCTGTGCCTTTGTTGCGTGCAGACTGACCCGAAACCATGGGCAAGCATTGCGCCTTTGCTGCGTGCAGCCCAACCCGACACCATGGGAAAGTGCTGCGCTTTTGACTCGGGAGGTTTCTGAGCCATGAAAACACCCAATTCATCTCAACACTTATTCAAAGCTTCCTCCAAGGGTTTTCAAGCAAGTTTTGTATCAGTGAAGAAAATGGGAATGAGGGGGCTGATACAAATAAAGAAATTAACAAAGAAACATATGATAATTCTAATGACAGCAGTGAAACCAAGGACCAAATGTCAACAAGGCTGATAATAGTAGTAAAGATCACAACAATGAGGTAGGCAACAATAATGAGGGAGGCAGTGACAGTCATGACAACAGTCATGATGGCCATGAGGACAGTAAAAACGATGAGGCTCATAGTGAAGAGGCAAGCAATGATGAAGAAAAAAATGATGGAACACCTAGCAGTCAAGGTAATGAAGAAGCTGACATCAGTGAAACAAATAACAGTGAGGTTCATGGCAGTGTTGAAGGCAACAAAGAAGGAAGTGGTGTGAGCATGAAAGACACAAATGAAGAAGTAAGCCAAGATGCCAATAAACCTAAAATCAACAAAGCACATATCAATTATAATGATGGAAGTAGGTCAAAGGAGCATTGAGACTCATGGTAGGGTCAAATATAGTGAAGAAAAGAGCATTAATATCAGCATAAAGGATGTAAACAAAGTAGAAAGCATGGAAGTAGAAGGAGATGATAATGGTAGGTAAAAAAACAAACCATGAAAAAGGAATAAGGTTGCCAACCAAGAGTCTTATGAAAGAAATGATGGAACCAAGGGATAAAGACAAAGAAAAACTTAGAAAAATGGATGATCCATCCCCTAAAATCATCCCAGACATAAAAGGCAAGGAAAATCTAAATTTTGGGAACTTTTTGGGAATTTTGATTTTTTGCTAATTTGAAGGGCCAAGGGCGCAACGCTCTGGGATTTTTCTTAGGGCATCCTTAGAAGAAATGGTTTAAATTTTTGGATTTTTTCAGGTCAAGTACAACATGCTCACAAAATTTCAGGTCATTTTGAGTTGATTTGGTCCTCCAAAAGGGTAAAAAACACCCTAAATTTCACCTTTCTTCCTAGTTTTTAGGACAGGCGCTGTGCCTTTAGTAGTATTGGGAGATTTAGATTTTAGATAGGTAAATGGACACCAAATGAAAAAAAAATGTCAATTCTAGAAATTAAAGTCAACAGGCTTTCCAACGAGCCATCATGGAGCCCATTCTGACATCCGTAAGGCCTTCAAAAATTGGCTGCAAGGTGACCCAATTTTCCTATGCATGTGCTACGCCCTTGGCCAGGAAATTGCTTCCTTAAATCTCAGTGCTATGCCCTGGCAAGAAAAATTCAAAAAAGTATTATATGAAACATTTTGAAAGTTTTTGGGAGCATCAAAGTCAATTTTTTTGCCAAATTTGGTTGAGAAAATATTTTTCATTTATTTCTTTAGATATTTTGTGCCTTGGGCCTTGCAAGGTCACAAAGGACAAAGTTGATATTTATGATGCATTAAATACTGGATGAGGGCCTCATTGCTCAATTTGGCTGGTAGTTGGTTAGTTAGTGTTGAAATGAGCATGAGCTCTGAGTTGTAAAGAGTTATTTGGCTTTGGAGCCTTTTAGATTTCTCGGATTGAACATCAATAACACAAGCACTTTGCAGGATTCATGAACATGGCTAATGGTGATGTCTTTCTCATATTGTATTTGTCTTCATTTTCTTATGTTTTACATATTGTTTCATCCTTATCTTTCATTATAACAAAATTTTTAGTTTAGGGTATGCTGTCAAAAGTTCGTTAAGTTTGTTTGCTTCTCTTGCTTTCATGTTTTCCTCTTCTAGGTCAGTTTAGAGAATTATTAGTTGCTCTCTAAGCCAACTCAGCTTGTTTATCTCATGAATTATTCAATGGATTCAGTGTCAAAGAGGTTTATGGGTAGCCCTACCCTTTGAAATCACTTTAAACATTGTTTTTGAGGTCTTTAATTCAAGGTATCGCCAGTTAGGGTTTCATTGAAGAGGTCTATGGTTTGCCCTGCCCTTTTGCTTATCTTAAATGGTTGTTTTGAAGTTTCTATGTAGTTTTATTAAGGAATTTAGGATTTCCCTTTATTTTATCATTGTTATATGTTTATCTTAGATGTTTTCTTTGACTGAAGGTAGATATCTAAAGAGTTTAGGAGTTCCCCACTCTCTAGGGTTTACTGGATTGTTGCCTTGATGGTTGGTTGCTAGGGTTTGGTCAAAGAAGTATGCCCTGTATTTGGTTTTGTATTCATGCATAGTATTCTTAGAGGAATTTCTTGTTAAAGTATTTGAAAAAGGATTCTTAATTTCCCTTTCCCTACTTTGTTCACAATTTAATGTTCACTCCACTCACCTAAGCCTTGAAGATCCATTTAGCCCTGTTAACTTGCCCTCCAAAGCACCCTTAACCTATTGTTGTAATTTCCTAGGCCTTTTGCAGACTCCATAGCCCAATGGTCTAAACCTCTCCTACTCTATCTATTTTGCTTGACAACCTACCAACCCAATCAAACAAACAAACAAACAAACAAACAAACAAACCCTAAACCTAATAACTAGCCTAAAATCAAAACCCTAAAAGCAAACAAGTTCACATCCTTTGCACGAAATAGAGAGAACCCTCTCTGAGTCCAGGAAGGCTACGTCCTAGGACTCCAAAGACTGGTTTGATGTTACCCTGTGCATTTGGTCTTGCCAATCTGCTAAATCACGAGATCCTAACAGAAGGGTCCTTCATACATGACATAGACATTAATTGATTTTATGACCAATCCTAAGGAATCACAATGGGATTCATACCAAAAGAAAAATCCTTTCCCATGAAACCCATGAGACAAGAATTACAATAATAATTTCATTTTTCTTTTTTTCATTAATTACATAAAATCACAATTACACATGTCATTATCAAGACCGAACCCAGTTACTTTTCAATACTCCCTATTAACTAGGTAGGTATTCATAATGGTACCTGGTCATTCTCAATATGAATAATTTATCATATGAAGAGTTGGATTTGTTATCACTCTGAAATTTCCAAAGGTTGCTTAGGGTAAAATAGAAATATCAGAGGTAACTATAAACCTACTTTGGAGCTTAGGATGTAGCCTTCCTAAACTTAGAGAGGGCTCTCTTTATGTGATTTAACTTTTTTTATTTAATGGATACTAGGCTAGTTATGTATGCTTAGTTGTATTGGTTTTGATTGGTTGGTGTAATTAATGGATTAGATGAATAGGTGATTTTCCACTTTCTATTGGGCTATGGAGTCAATATGCTATGAAACAGAACCAAATCAAATTATGAAGAAAGTGTTATAGGGAAAGATAGGTGAGAAATATCAGATCTCAAGGTTGAATGGTGAAGTGATATTTCAATCGGGAGCAAGGAGCAATGGATAATTCCTTAAACCAGATAATGAAGAAGGGTGAAGAAGTCAATTGGGATAAGAGGGAAATTGAGAATTCTATAAACCGGATATTAGAAGAAAACCTAGAAACATATAACAGTTAAAAGCAAAGTGTAATGTTTAATAAAATTATGCAGTAATACTCCTGATATAACACTCAAATTTAGAACACATATAAGATTATGGAATACTTAGAAAGAAAACATGAACAATTGAAATTTTATACTTCACTGAGATATCTCAACACATGAATCCTGTAAAGAAGTCTCTTTATAACTTGTTAAGTCTGTCGAATGGAAATTGCACTACTACATTTGGCGGAAATTCTGACACTTGGTTCTGACGCTTTTGAACAAATGTCGGAAATTTCCCCAAACTTTTTCCATCCCGCCCGAAACTGTCGCTATACCGACATTTATAGAAAAGTGTCACAATACCGACACTTAGAAAAGTGTCACAATTGCGACGTTTGGAGGAAGACGTCGCAATTGCGACACTATGGTCCAAAGCGTCGCTATTGCGACGACTGCCTCCAAACGTCGCAAGTGCGACACAATGGCTAAGTGTCACAATTGCGATGTTTGGAGGCACCCGTCGCAATAGCGACACTTTTTCCGCCGTTGGTATAACGACACTTATATGCGCGCTACATAAAAATACTAAAATTATATGCGTGCTACATAAAAATGATTTTATTGTTTCGTATCCGTCGCAATAGCTAGATTAACGTCTGATATCACGCGCGCATTCACCCTCCGCTCTTGCAGAACAACATTCACCCTCAGCTCTTGTAGAACAGCATTTGCCCTCAGCATTCGCCCTCAGCGTTCGCCCTCAGCTCTTGCAGAACAACATTCGCCGTCAGCGCTTGCAAAATGGTAAGTTCTTACTGCTGGCCCTTCCTCCTATAGTAGGGTTGACTCTATTTGGGTTTTTTTGGTCAATTCCATTGGATTGTGTTAGGCTGTAGGGTTCTCTCTAGATGTTAAGAATCAAGATTCAATACCCTCTATTATCTTCATCACCCAATACAAGATTTAAATTTTTCCCAAAGAAACGCTTATTAATTTGGCAACCATTATTTCTCCTTGCTTTAAAAACCCTACATTTAAATGAAAACAAGCATTGCATTTCAACTACAAAAATCTATTAGTGTTCAAATGTACATGTGTGCTACATTAACGTCTGATATCACGCGTGCATTCGCCCTCAGCTCTTGCAGAACAACATTCGCCCTCAGCTCTTGCAGAACAGCATTCGCCCTCAGTATTCGCCCTAAGCTCTTGCAGAACAGCATTCGCCCTCAGCGCTTGCAGAACAACATTTGCCCTGCATTCACCCTTAGCTCTTGTAGAACAACATTCACCCTCAGCTCTTGCAAAATGGTAAGTTCTTACTGCAGGCCCTTCCTCCTATAGTAGGGTTGACTCTATTTGGGTTTTTTTGGTCAATTCCATTGGATTGTGTTAGGCTGTAGGGTTCTCCCTAGATGTCAAGAATCAAGATTCAATACCCTCTATTATCTTCATCACCCAATACAAGATTTAAATTTTTCCCAAAGAAACACTTATTAATTTGGGAGCCATTATTTCTCCCTACTTTAAAAACCCTACATTTAAATGAAAACAAGCATTGCATTTCAACTACAAAAATCTATTAGTGTTCAAATGTACATGTGTGCATCACTTGCATAGGGTATTCCTTTTCCACTTTCACATTATCCAAGAATGTGTGTAGTATAGTTCATATATTTTGTGATTTAGATTATCTTGAAAAAGGAAAGGTAAATTATTTCCATGGAAAAAGAAGATTTTCCTTTTTTATTACTGGAAATGGTACAACAAAGTTCCATTTCTACCCGAAACTCCTATGAAACAGGGACCAAATAAAGGCCATGTCCTCAATGGACATCATTTGGCTTTAAAAATGGCCATTGCACCGTGTTGTTTCTTATATTACATCACGATAGTTTCTTAGGTCATTTCTTGTTTCTTGAGATAGCCAAAGAAATTGTGAAGATCCTTTCGAGAAATAAATGACTATTTCTCAATCATATCTCAACCTTTTATTTTATTCGATGGTTGCTTACTTTGAGAGAAATTTGACACTTTAATAAGGAATATAACATAAAAACACAAAATGGGAAGGAATTGATGAGGTAGATGACCTTTAGTTGTTGTCAATTAAGAATTGATAATACATGATGCATGTTCTGTACTACAAACTAGATTCCTTCCTCGAGTTGAGACACATAGTATTGAATCAAAGTTGTAGTTTCTAACTTCTTGTATTGGTTCATCAATCTTGAAATTCATACATTGCATGTCTTCATTACTTCATGTTTGAATAATTTGCATTCTATTGTACAATAGGAAATTAGGAATTATGATTATTATTACTTTATGGATCTATTAAGTTACTTTTAATTTTGCATGGTTTAGTGTGAAATTATTCTTGTGTGCCCCTAGGCCCAGGTTAAGGAATGTCAAGGACTGAGAACCCTAGTTTTTAAATGGTATTGTTTCTTATACCCAAAAACCCCTCAACATCACTTCTTATTAGTTCTTAACAATAGTGTTGTAAACAATTTGAGAATCGATATAGAAAAATCTCGCACTTCTCAAGATAAAGTCCTAAAGCTAAAGTGTGATACCATGTGTTATTCGTAGCTCCATTGTCACCTCACCAACCTCTTTTCCACTTCGGGCTAGCTCTCCTCCATCTCGAGAGGTTCTCCCTAGTAGATGTTAGCGATCTAATGGCCCAACCAAACCAAGTCAAGAGCCCCCTAACTCTCTATGTTCACTACTATCAATCAACATATTGAACAATAGGGTCAGACATGCATCCTGAAGATAAAATTGCTAGGGTATTTTTGGGTAATATCAAAGGGAAAGTCTCCAAACACATATAATCAAGGAATTATAACATGATTTCAAACATTAAATATCAAAAAAATTGTTTAAAGGATATTGAAAGGAAAAATTTGATGGAAGATAGAAAGTGCCTTACTTAAATGCTCTAAGGATTTTTAAATAGTTGCTCCAAAAGCTTCACTTCAAGGCCCTTCAAGATCATCTCCAACAATGCTATACCATCAACTTCAACAATGTTGCTCCAAAAATATCCTCAAGGTCTTCAAAACAAGTTTACTAGAAGTTTCTCCAACAATATATTCAATAAGGTCTTCATTTTCAACTCGTCTCTTGTTTGGGTGCCTTAATGTGCAATGACATGTTTCCAGGACTGAATTCAATGCAAGGAATATTTGAAACTCTAACTCTGTCTTGGGGTGTCTTATTAGAAATTATTTCATTTTTGATTTTGTGTTTTCAAGTTAGATATTGTTTTCAAGTTTTATAATTTCTAATTTTATTGCAATGTGGTAGACTAATCAGGGAAGTACAGGAACAACCCCGAGATAGGATTATCGCGGAAAGGGGCCAGCGGAAGAACATGTAAAGTGCCAGAATTGCTCTATCTTCAAGTATTTTATTTATTTACATAATTGAAATAATATTAATTTTGTTCAAATATGCAGACACCTAGTCATGGTATGCCTGATGATTCCCTCTTTGAGAAGAGCTTTCTTCATCCTATCTCTAGTGTTCTTGTTGAAAAAGGCACAAGATGCAAGGTCGGAAATTTAATACTTTGATAGATGCGCCTCAAACACCTGAAACAGAAGAGAGGATAAAACAACTTATGAGCCAGCTAGATAGATATTAGGTAATAATAAAAAGTCAAAAGGATATTTTTTTTTTGTTCTGCATGAGATGAATTGTGATAGTTTGATTTTTAATTTTTACATTGAATAAACTAACAAAAAATTCTTTTCTATGTAGCGTTTTCTGGCACTTGCTGAACCCGATGTTGGTGGTAGTGGGACACAAGGGAAAGATATTTCCCAACAACCCTCTTGTACACCTTCTACTCCTTTAGGTTCTAGCCAAGAAACACACCCTACCCAAGCAGACACCCAGCCAACCACTGAATGTGTTGGCAATGATGAAGCTAATATGGCTAACTACATTATTGCGTTTCCTGGAGCTACACGTGTCAGCTCCATAGGGACCATTAATGGCATGTTGTTGGTGAACGATGAAGGTGTCCCTATAAAGCATGTACAACTTCCAAGTAAATTTTAATATTTTAACTATTTCATGTACTTTATCTAAAAAATATTTATCATGATTTTTATTTTTAAATTAATGATAATATCTTTTTTTTTTTCTGTGTAGGAAACAATGAGTTCTACAGGTTTCTGGAGAGCCATGCATTGGTAATTTTTGGCCCAACCATACGCACAGGGTGGAATTCCTAGAATTCCAACCTAAAAAAAAACTTCTAGATTATCTAGAAGCCCTTTTTGGGGTCGGCACATTTGACAGCACAGCGGTGGCTCGGGTAGCCGGCAAATATTTGAAATATACTAGGGACACCTATAGGAAGCAATTTCAATTTAACCCTAGATACGAGCGTCCTCTCATAGTTCCAGAGAGTGAGTGGAAGGCACTCATCCATGACGGAAAAGAGAAAAGGGCAAAGAAAGAAGGAAAAATGCCAACTAGACCCACAATGTAAATTACAACTTTAATTTTCTCTATGTCTAAAATAAAAGTGTGCTACGTCATATCTGACTTCAATATTTTGATGCTAGGTTTCCTGACACCTCAAAGGAAACCAAAGCTAGGATTGAAAAAAAGGGCCATCACAAGCTAGGCTAGGGCGGCTACTTGAAATTAGCTGCAAGAATTGTAATTAAGTAGCTAAACATCTTATAATTAATTGTATCGCCTTCCAAAGTTTTTGTAATCCTATCAAATATGATTAAAAATACATAATCATATGTAATGTAGGGTGATGACTTCGGAACAGAAACTACAGAGGAAGATAAAAATATCGCTTTCCGTTTTGGCTATCAAGCTGTAGTTGAACGTCGCAGAAGCTTGGGGCAGGTCCCAAGATCTAGAATGCCTGATAAGGTAAAACATTAACCTTTCAATATTTTTGTTTTCGTCCATAAATTTAATGTCTAATAACTTTGTTTAAATCAGGGGAGCAGCACTACCGACGAGGCAAATAACCCAGTTTTAGAGCCAGATGTAGATGATCCTCTCGTGCAACCTGATCATTGTAGTGGGGACCAGGCCGACAATGCTGCTATCAGTGAGGGCCGTGACGGTAATTAATTTCCACTTATAATTTTTTCTAATTATACCTTGATGGTTGTCCTTATAATGTTTTTTTTTTAAATGACAGAGAATGTTTCCCTTGAGGATCTTACCACCAGAGAGGAAGACAGGGCAACAGTCCCAACGGCGACAACTGGTGCACCAGGTAAATAATCTCATTGCAATTTTTTATTAATATTACCGAACTAGTTCAATGATATTTAAAAACTGACAATTAAAATTTAATATTATCTGTTTTTGTAGGTGATGCCCCATCACTGGATTAGACCAGACATCGTGACTACGCAACTAGGTCAGCGACGACAACTGGTGCACCAGGTAAATAATCTCATTGCAATTTTTTTTATTAATATTACCAAACTAATTCAATGATATTTAAAAACTGAAAATTAAAATTTAATATTATCTGTTTTTGTAGGCAATGCCCCGTCACTGGATGAGACCAGACATCGTGACTACACAATTAGGTCAGCGACGACAATTGGTGCACCAGGTAAATAATCTCATTGCAATTTTTTTTATTAATATTACCAAACTAGTTCAATGATATTTAAAAATTGACAATTAAAATTTAATATTATTTGTTTTTGTAGGCGATGCCCCATTACTGGATGAGACCAGACATCATGACTACACAACTAGGTCAGCGGCGACAACTGGTGCACTGGGTAAATAATCTCATTGCAATTTTTTTATTAATATTACCGAACTAATTCATTGATATTTAAAAACTGACAATTAGAGTTTAATATTATCTATTTTTGTAGGCGATGCCCCGTCACTGGATGAGACCAGACATCGTGACTATGCAACTAGGTCAACAGTGCGGGTCTAAAGGCACGAAACAGGAGCAGAGCATGATGATATTGATGATGTAATTAGGAGCTTTAGAAATAGGAAGAAGAAAAAGAAAATTCGATAATGTAAAATATTGTATTATTATAAGACAAACGTTACCATACTTGGAACGTTTTTTGTGTTATATAAAAAACTCATTTATCATACTATTTTATGTCAAGCATTAATTGCAATGTTTCCTTGCGTACTTTTTGTTGAATTGTTTTTTTATTAGTTATTGAATTTTTTTTTTTATGCTCATGAAAGTAAAAAATGAAATATAGATTGGGTATTGGGGAATTGAGAGTGATGTGAGGGGGGGGAGAGGGGCCATAAGAGCTTCCACCTTCACGTGGTTGGCCCTGTTTAGTAGAGAATAATTTATTGGAGCGATTTAATCTTGAAGAAAACCTCCCTCGATCCAGCGTAGCAACAAAAAAGTCACTGTTGACTTAGTTTCTACTCTTTCAGATCGTGGGAGGCTTGTTCCAAGTTCATGCGACTCCAATAAATTGTTCTTGAAACGAAGAGGAGCTTATTTAGGTATGTTTTGACATTTTCAACATATGTTCTAACATTATCATAAGAATGCATCTTAGAGTAAAAAATACTACATCAATTACTTGTATTTATTGTATAGATAATGATGGATTTTGATTGACTTGGAAATGCAGGTACAAATCCTCTTGCATCATGAGCAATACAACTTGTCAACCAGGGTCATGTCTAGGATATTTTTGCTTGTGCGCTTAACAAGGTTCATAATGTCACATTTTGTAAGTTCCTTTACAGTTCATAATTCAATATTAAGCTTGTTCATGATTATTATCTAGGTTTTTTGTATGTGTTTTTTCATTTATTTGATTGTAAGAAACTCTGCATGTTTCTTGTTGTTCACTATGATTTCTCCCATTACCACTCTTAGGATGAATCTGAATTTATTGTTACATAGGTTACTTTATTGTTACTATGATTTCTCCATTTACGATTTCATAGGTTACATCATGTAAAGTTGTCAATCTCAGGTTGGTGATGAGCTTTAGTTCTCCAGATTTGGCGCTTTTCTGATATTTTCTCACTCATGTAATTCCTGCATCACCTTGTTGTTTGAGCATGCCAATTGTATACCACTTGTACCAATTGGCACATGTCAATCTCTGAGTGGTGCCACATTTCACCTATTTTCAGTGAGAGTTTAGGGTTTCTCTAACATAGCTTCAGAAATCCGATTCAGTGCCTGCTTGAATATCATCACATAATACTCATGGTTTGGATTGATGAGCATGTTATGAATGGTTGGTTGATTCATAAGAACCACCCATATATTCATCTTGAGATATTTCAAAATTTTTCTCGGGTTTCCTTTTTCACCGTTTCTAGTGGGTGGGATGGTGTGGGGTGATCCATCAATGCTGGTGCTCTTGTAGTAGGGAATTTGTTTTTGGGGATATAAAGGAGCATTTGATGTAGATATCCCATTGGATGCATTCATAGATGGGCACGAGAGGTCAAGAATTTAAATTAAAAATATACAACCTCTAGCATGGCAACCTGAAGGCCGCGAGAGACACTGTTTAAAGATTGTTTTGTGCTGGCCTTAATATAGTCGTGATTTATTTCTATTATCTTAATGCAAATATATAGTCCGGTCTCATTAAAATGAGGATTGTGGTTGTATTTCTCTTTGGTTGTTTCTCTCTTAATGCTCCAGAAGTTGCCAAAATTTGCGATAGTTGTTTAGTTTGCATGTTACAACTTAAAAGTGGTTTTTAGCAATGGGAATCATGTTTTTTAAGGTTCATACTAATATGAAGATCTTGTAATTCTATATTCAGGATAAGAGAAGATGGCCTCTTCTTTGGGCAGTATGACAACAATTTCCACATCTACCTCATTGGGTAACAATGGAAAGGGGAAGAATTTGGGTGCAATGTTTGATAATTATGGCAGACAATTGTCTTCTCTTTCAGTTTTTTCACCCATTTCCTTTAATTGCTCAAGAAGAAGAGGGACTCTGAGATTACGCGACAGAGAGAAGGTAGTTAATACAAGAGCTATGGAAAAGGAGTTGTACTTCAACAAGGATGGCTCAGTGACAAAAAAATTGCAGGTCAGAGAAAAAATTATGTTTAAAGGAAGGTCACCTGCACGTGAAACTTCACTGCGGTGGATATTTCCTTGTCCACTTATATTCGATTTCAATGTGTTATTTTAATTTTTCATGGAGGGTTGTTTTGGCATATGGTCTGGCATTCAATTGCACACTTACTGAAAGCATTGTCAATTTGTCTTGCAGGCGGTGTGAACAAACTTGCTGATCTTGTTGGAGTCACCCTTGGGGCGAAGGGCAAAATGTTGTCTTGGAGAGCAAACATGGTTCTCCGAAAATAGTTTATGATGGTGTGACAGTAGCTAAGGAGGTAATTTGTAGATGTGTGCTCTGGTTTTCTTTTTAAATTTGTATTAGTTCCCCCTCTTAAATGTCTGCCTTTGCACTTTGTGATGAAAGTAAATATTAACACATTTAGAGTCATTGTCCATCACATGCAATTCTGCAACATCATCTACCTACTCTACCTACTTTACTCTACCATTTTTTCTTTTTTATTAGGGTGCACTTAGACTGGCAAACCCTTATCACACTTTCTTTTCTTTTACATGTAGAAATCTATATAAGTCTAACCTTATTACATCCAAGGGCTCAGATTAAGCTAGTGAGCTCCTTTTATTTACTCTACCTATCTACTTATCTGCCAAGATTAAACAGTTTGGTCAGATTTTATTCTCTATCTCTAAAACATGAATTTAAAAGATGAAATAGCCAAGCTTAATCTGTTTGAATATTCATAAATTGTGGCATAGGATACAATTTGCACACAATTTTATTTATTACATAAGAGAAAAAAGTAGTGGCATTTAGACTTGCACACTTGCCTTGGCCTTTCTTTTGGTGGGGTTCATTTTCTTTTACTTTTTTGGCCATTTTTATTCTTTTTACCCTTTGATTTTTCTTTTAGGGTATACCCTCTTTACATTTTTTTGATTTTTTGATAATATGGAAAACCTTTGCAACAAGAAAAGGTATGAACATATTACATAGCCCATCAAGTCAATCATGAAATATGACACCTATTGGTATAGGAGTCTAACACTAACTATGTTATCCCTCAGATTTTCCTTGAAGTTGTAGAGAAGAGGAAAGGGGTCCGAGGTAACCACAAACCAATCTTTTAGGTACAGAATCTAGCCAATCTGTACCCAGAGAGGGCTCTCTCTTTAAAATTTAGCTTTGTTTTGAAAGATATTAGGCTAGTTATAAAGTTCAAGGGTTTTGATTGAATTTAGGTGGTGGAATTCAATAGATGAGGGCAAGATTGAAGTAATTCAGGCCATTGGGCTATGGAGTCAAAAAGATGGCTTCACTGGATTAAGTTTCTAAACAAAAGATGGTTTTGCAGGGCAAGATAATCAAACAAAGAACAATTTTAGATCTTTAAAGCAAATGAGATGGAATTAAAATGGATGAAGGCAATTAAGAATCTTTCAACACATTCAAAGAGGGAAATTGAGTGATTATCAATAAAGAGCATTCAAGTATTATTTACTAAATAATCAAAATGCTTAAACTAGTAAAACAAGAGCAATTAAGAATTCACTGTTTAAAACCAGTTTAGAAGAAAACATTTAGAATAACAATGATTAAAATCAGATTACAATTAAGCACTTTATGATCTACTCTTTTTCATTAGCTATTCAGAAATGAAAACACAGTGATATGATAAACATATATAAAGACTTTAAAACACAAGAGAAAGATGACTTATTGATTCGTAGTTTGACACATGAATCTTGTAAAAAGTCTTTCGCATCAATTCATCATCCAGCAAGCCACAAAAAATTTCTCCAACAACTCTTTATTCCGAAAAAGTAAATATTATAGCAAGTATAAGAATCCACCCTCAATACTCTAATTGAGGGAGTATTTATACAAAAAATTATCAAAAATATCTCATAAAAAATTGAGATATAATCTAGGGTGACTCATGAATAAGTTACAATAAAAATAGAGACAAATGGTCTCGTAGATAAGATAAAAAGTAACTGACGTTGTGCTGTTTCCTTCTTTTGAGAATGTGCTGGAGGCAGACCCTATGTTTTGGCCCGTTGCTATCATCCTTAGTAATTCTGTTATCACTGCCTTTCTTTACTGATACTCTTTGTTTTCACTGATACACTTTGACCTCTGTTTATCCTTTTTATCATGGTATACTGTAGTAAATAGGCAAAATTTCATATAAGGATAAATTTTACAAAAGTTCCAATAGTTCTTCCCACCATTTATCTTCTGGTATTCTGGTCCGTTGAAGTTTTCTCAATGTTTCATCAGCCTCAGTATATTTGAAAAAGGTAGGCTGAATTGGAAACAAATTCTTTACTTCATGCTCAAGATAAAATAAAATTTCCAATCTGTCATGAATATTTTTTCCTGTTGGCAATGCTGCTTCTGATGTACTGGTTGAAGAATTGGCCTAATTGTCAGCATACTTGTCCAATTTTTCAACATATCTTTCAAGGTCCATTAGTTTATCCTCTAAAACTATAGGACTGAGCAATCCTTTTTTCAACAAAATATCAAATCTTTCTCTGAAGACAATGATTTCTTCTTGCATATCTGAGCACCTTCGTTCTAGATTCTGCATAAGGGTTCTCTTAGTAAAAACTCTTTTTATTTCCAAAATTGTTTCGGTCCTATCCTGAATACCAAGTTCTACAAGTTGGTGTTTGGTTTGAGTGTTTAGAAACTGTATGAGTTGATTGGCTTCCTCAGGCCTATTTCCCAATTCTTCTCTTATACTTTGAACTTCTTCTATAGCCAATTTGACTAAATCATTCTGTTCATACATAATCTGAATTGAAGACCAGACATCCTTTATTGATTGGATAATGTTGTCCTAAAGAATTTCATTTATTTCCTTTAAAGGTTTCTCCAATGTGAGATCCTTTTCCAATGCTTTAACAGATTTTTCTAATCTTTTGACCTCTCTTGTTTTATCAGCAACACTCATTTTTGAAAGATCATATCTTTGTTCTAAATTAGTAAGCTGTAACTTTGTGTGCTAGAGTTCTGTTACTTGAAGTTTCAATTCATTCATTGACTTTATTAATTCTTCAGAACTCAAATTGGAAATATTTACCTGTGATAGCTCTGTTGGCTGACCTGTTGTGGATGTACCTGTACCTGTAATTACCTCTGTTGTTGATGCTGGAATAGTAGACTACTTGTTCTTTAATGCCTGTTCAGGCTCTTTTTCTGTTTCATTTAGTTGCTCATTCAATTTCAAAATAAAGTCCATCATTTCTTCTTCAGAATTTTTCTTTATCATCTCTTCAGTTTGTGGATGTCTTGAAGCTGGCAATTTCAACTGCTTTCTCAAAGCTGCAATATCATCATCTTTTTTCTTGATTAGGGCCTCTATACGTTTGACATCTTTAGGATTGTGACCCAATCTAATGATTATTTCCTCCAATGTCTTTATCCTGTTGTCTTTGGCCTGAGAAGAGGCTTTTTCAAGCTGCAATTTTGCATTAGTGTTCTCCAAAGAATCTTGCAACTTCTGAGTTGCCATTGCTTTATCGGTCAGAGTAGAATAGATCATTTCACCAGTCTGCTTATGTAACTCAATCTTATCTAAAGGATGAATATCCTTTGCTAAAAATTCAAAATTTGTTCTAATATAATCTGCAGCTGTTTGAGGCTGCTGCACTTTTGGTTTGAAGTGCATCATTATCATTTTGCCTTGCTGAATGTCATAAGCTGACATCAATATTTCTTGATTCTTAGGAGCCATCTTCAAATACTGATTGTAAACCTGGAGTCTTAGTGGATCATTCCTGACTTTTATATTGATAAAGGTTTTCTTTATATCTCCTGCATCTTTAACTGGTGGTTTGAAAGAAGATATTTCAACACTATGTTGCTTTTGCAGCTCTTTTCTCTGTAAAGTAGTGGATGCCCCACTGACTGTACCTGTTTGTTGACTATCCAAATATTCTCTCTGGCTATCAGGAATTTCCTGAACAAAATCTACTTCTGGAAGAGGATTTAATTTTTGTCTTTTAGCATGAGGCTGTTCTAAAGATCCACCAACAAGGGTAGCAACTTCAGCATCTTTCTTCTTGCCTTTTTCTATATTGATAGGAGTTTGTAAAATTGAAATTTCTGGCTCATTGATCTGAATAGGAGGAATTTTTACTTGACCCTGTTCTTTAGAAGTCTCAGGTTGCTCTGTCATTGTGAATTTTTCAAATACTTGTATGTCAGGCTCCTTTTCTTTTCCTTTAGATTGTACTGTGGCCAATGCACTGATCTCCTATAAATTTTGCTGAGAAGTCCCTACAGAAGAAGGACCAATACCTGGTATCTGCACCTGTCCAAAAGAGTCTAGGTCAAGTATTTTCTCAAGGTCTTTCATTACATTTTCAACATTGGCCTGCTCACTATCCTGTTCTACCAATGTTCCTTCCATCCATTCATCCATATTGGCATATTGTTCAATTTCTGGAATTTTGTGATGAATGTATGGTGATAGTTTATTTTTCATTCTTCTATCACAGATAAAGCTATTTGGGTCATAAGGCACCCAGTAAAAACTTTTTTTTTTAATCTGAGATATTCTTCTAAGATTCTTTCTGCTTCCTTTCTAGCATCTCTAGAGTTACAAACAAAGGGACCTAATTGACTTTTGATCCTGAGTTGAGCCTTTTTCCTTGCATTGCAGAAATGAACTATATCTAAGTTAATCATCGGCCTGAAATAATCTAGTGCAAAGAGTCTCATGGGGACATATTTGGGCAACTTGAATGGGCACAATTCACATCCATATATTCTGATCTCAGTGTGATTTTGATACGAGTACCAGTCACCTACCCTATATTGTTTTGAGAGCTGTAGAATTTTCTTGATTTCATTATTGACTCTAGGAGGGGAAACTCCTGTTAACAAAGTGGTTGTAGGGTATACAAATAGGTCAATAAACTCATTATAGGAGTAAGGAGAATCAGAGGAATTATGGGTGATGGCAGACCAAAATATCACAGACCTAGGATTTCCTTTGGCATCAAGTTTCTGAACATGGAAAGGGAAACTTTCTGATTGGTAATAAATCATGAGATGATATATAATAGAAGAATATTTGAACACTTTTTCATTCTCAAACCTCATGAACTGATCATGGATTTTATCAGCAATGTAGGATGCAAAATCATACTTGACAGCAAGGGACTGTCCAAAGGTAAATATAGACAAAAATACTAGGGTTAATTGATCAACATATTCACTAGTATTGAAACCCATGATAAATGATATCATATTCAAAATAAGCCTGCCCACATCAGTGAAAAAAGTATAACCATAGGGGGGAGGGCCTTTGGGCTGATGCTCTAGTAACATGAAGGTTTGACAAATGCGATTTAACTCTTCATGGGACAAATTGGCAGACTTTTCAAGTAATTCTCCTATGGACAGGGGAGTGAGGGCTTGACCAGGTTGAAATTACAACATTTCATTTATCGACTAAGTAGTGATTGGGAAAAGAATGTTCTGACTCAGGGACAAAACTGCTCTTTGATTGGGGTCATAGTTTGCATGGCAGTAATGAATTAACTCAGGAAAAATATGGACTGAGGGGAGAAGATACATGGGGAGATTGGATTCCCATAATCCAATAATATCAGAACCGTTTATAAAGTTATCTCTGCAGCGGAAAAAGGTTCGAAGAGGATTAGCACTAAGAGCGAGGTCTTTAATTTGAAAATATCTATCTGCTAGGGGCAGATAGTCTAAATCTCTATGAGGGGCATTCAAAGGTGCGACGTTCAGAGCCACTAGAACCTCCATTTCTGGTTCTTGTGGATTCAGAAATGAATTTCGGGTTTTTGTGAAGAACAAACACAATTACAAGTTTTGGGAATGCAATTTACAATTATGGGGATTGAACAAGACCAAATTGAACTTTGTTTCTGTCTTTCGTTCGGAATTTAAAACAAAAGCTAGGATTTCACAGAGTTTTAACGGGAATTGGGGTAAATACCTATTTTTTGGGAGATGAGCAGTGATTAAACAAGTACAGGCTATGGCGTATGAACTCTGGATTACTGGTATGCAATTGTTTTCAGCAAAATACAGTTGATGGCGCTTGACAGTTTGTTTTTGAAATTCTCTGCATGAGACTTTGGTCATTCACATAATAATGAAAATGACGCGGGAAAAGTTGTTTTATTCACAAATTCCAAAGGGTGACAGGGTTTTATTTATTTATTTAATGGATGACGTCAGTAGGTACGGAGGATGAGTCATGGGAGGCAAGCGGTAAGCGGTTTCCATCGCACCACTTTTGGGGAAAAGTGGTTTTGGGTAGAGGGCGAGTGATTCCATAGAATGATTGACGTGTGGCATGGCACTGTTTGAAAACCGCCGGGCCATCGCGCATTATTTTTCGGATGCGGATGGATAGAGATATCATTAATAACCATTGATCTCAGATGGGTTGATCGAACGACGATGGGGACGTGGAAGTGACGGGGATTTAATATGGAGGGCCTGACGCAATTAAACGTTAATTAATCTCATCGGGGGGAATCTGATTGGCGAAGTTAATTAATCGTGAGGATTAATTAATTTGTTTATAAAAATGCAGGAAAGTGATCGGGAAATGATTTAACCAAGGTTAGCGGTTAAGGGTAGTATTGGGGATTTTACAAAGGGTTTATAGTTTTAACCTTGGGAAAGGGAGTCGGGGGATTAAAATACACAGGGGAAGAATTATTTTTGTATTAAAACACGTAATAAAACATGTTTTAATTATTTTTTCAATTTAATTTTATTATATGATAATTAAATCAGATTAATCTAATTACCATAGGGGGTAGAATTTAATATTACGATATATTTAGCCAAAGAGGGCATAAAGTGGGTTTTTTATTTAAACATGTGGGAATAAATAACTTTGGCTAAAATTTATTAATGGGTTTTTGGGGATATTATATAAAAATGAGTTATATATAATAGGAGAAGGTTATTTTTGTAAGGATTTAATACATAAAATCAATGTTAATATGACAAGGGGACAATATAAACTCCAAATACATTAGTATAACTAAGAAAGTGAAGATTTAAAAGAAAATTGCATTATAATCACTTCATCACTTAGACTTAGAATAAAATGTGATTTTGAGGGTTTTTTATGAAATAATGCATAATTTTCCTAAGTAAAATGGGATTTTACTTAGGAAAAGATGTTTAGAAATGAGTGAATGTTATAAAGAGTGACTTCAAGTACTTAGGATTTTCCAATTATTGGGCCGAGGGTCCGGTCCCTCTAAAAGTCAAGGAAATGCCTTGAGCCCCTGTAATTTTCAAATACCTTAGTACTTAGGGGAAATAAGTGAAATCTTTAGGGAAAGATGAGAAGGGAAGTTAATAACTTAGACTTTGCTTTGCTTTGAATTTCTTCCAGTATAGTGTCTGCCTTTTCACTTTGTGATGAAAGTAAATAATAACACATTTAGAGTCATTGTCCATCACATGCAATTCTGCAACATCATCTACCTACCCTACCTACTTTACTCTACCATTTTTTCTTCTTTATTAGGGTGCACTTAGACTGGCAAACCCTTATCACACTTTCTTTTCTTTTACATGTAGAAATCTATCTAAGTCTAACATTATTACATCCAAGGGCTCATATTAAGCTATTGAGCTCCTTTTATTTACTCTACCTATCTACTTATCTGCCAAGATTAAACAGTTTGGTCAGATTTTATTCTCTATCTCTAAAACATGAAATTGAAAGATAAAATAGCCAAGCTTAAACTATTTGACTATTCATAAATTGTGGCATAGGATACAAGTTGCACACAATTTTATTTATTAAATAAGAGCAAAAAGTAGTGGCATTTAGACTTGCACACTTTCCTTGGCCTTTCTTTTGGTGGGGTTCATTTTATTTTACTTTTTTGGCCATTTTTATTCTTTTTACCCTTTGATTTTTCTTTTAGGGTATACCCTCTTTACATTTTTTAATTTTTTTTGATTTTTTGATAATATGGAAAACATTTGCAACAAGAAAAGGTATGAACATATTACATAGCCCATCAAGTCAATCATGAAATATGACACCTATTGGTATAGGAGTCTAACACTGGCTCCACTTGGGGATGGCTTTTCCTGGTGAAAAGTCAAGAACAGCAGGTCAGTTGTCCTCATCCATTGACCTTGGTGAACCTGTAAATGTCTTTTGTCTTCTGCAAATTGAAATCTGATCTGAAACTAAAACAAAACACAAATTTTTTCAAACCAACTTAATGAAAAACTAGCTGAAAATTGAAAACTAAAAAAAAAATGCTCAAAATTCTGAGCTTCTTGGCACTCATCTGCCTACTCAATCTACTAAAAATCTTATTGAATCAGGTAATACAAAAATGCCAATGAAGCCAATCAAGTAGCTGTAACAATAAATGGATAACTTGATTGCTTGTGATCAAAATTGGAAGTATATTACGATCATATGCCTTTATAATAAATGATATGATGTGTAAAGACCACTTTTGATGTATTTGATCCTTATAGAGAAAACATGTTTGCAGATTTGGGCTAAAAATATTCTCCATATAATCTGATATAGGATCAATAAAAGTATGGTGTATGTTATTTACTTCTAGGCCTTCAATAACTGGTTGCTCAGTTGTATTCTGAATATTAAGCCTTGAAACTATTTCTTCTGTCTTGTGTTTGAAATAACAATCATCCTCAATATGAAAGTCAAAAGATAATACAATTTCCTCTTGCTTAGGAGAAGGAAGATTTTCAAAGAATTCTTTAGGATTTCAGAAATTGTATGACTGAATTTGAGAATGCAAAAGTTTAATTTCATTTTCATAATTTTCAGAAATTATCTCAAGAACACATTTTTTTAGTTTGGGAGAATATTTTCTTGATTTCAAAAGAAGAAATAAAGCTCTTAAAAAATCCTCATCAAGCTGAAGTTCTAATATCTCATCCCTCAAAATAGCTAGTGATTCTTTTGTGAAATTATCATAATTATCATCATACTGATCATGTAAGTCTAAAAAATCTTCTAAGAACCTTGATTTTCTTAGGAATAGGTCATTTTGTAATAACTTGCATCTTTTGAGGCTCCAAATTCACTCCTTCCTTTAAAAAAATATGAACCAAATACTCGAATTCTTATTTCCCAAAAGCACATTTGGATATTTTTACATAAAAATGATTGTTCTCAATAATTTATATAACTTTTCCACATGTTTAGTGTGGTATTCCCGTGATTTATTATAAATATGTGTATTATGAAAGAAAACCAACACAAATTTTATAAGATGGGATCAAACAAAATTGTTCTTAAGTCGAGCCTGCCGGACTTCAAACGACGATAAACCATAATTCAAACCAAATTCGCGTTCCAAAATAGCCTGCTGACATCGGCCAATTTTGTGACGTGAAAACCAAATGAATTTCGCCCTAATATTTTTCGAGTCCGAAGTTGGGCTAGTGTGCGGAGGGAGAGTTGTGACGTGAATTTCTTATCAAATTCGCCCTAATATTTTTCGGGTTCGGATTTCCACTGCGCGAGCGGCCCAAACAAAGATCTGCTCCAATCAATTTCTGCCACGTGTCCTCAATTAAAACTTGCCCTGCTCTTGGCTGCGGGTGCATTCGGTGGCGTTTAAGGTGATGGGACATGGATGTGGTGATTTCATATCAATTGCATTAAGATTTAACGCTATTCAATTAAGTTCCAAGGTTTTCACATCAAATCGCATTAAGTTTTAACACTGTTCAAGATTAGACCTCCACTCCTGTTAGAAATTCTGCATGCTCCAATATGATCCGGCCTTCGGCTCTCATTAATGATCATAGATTAATTATGACGAGCGTCCTTCGATTGCATTAATAAAATGGCATTTCGCTATGGTTTTTCAGACGAGCCGGTTGCTGGGTTACACTGCCTGCTCACTGTGACGAGAAGGAGAAGTGGCCAGCTGAACTGCTGCTTAGACCTTGCTGCATATCTGCATTTCTCTCGGTCTGATCCTTGTCTGTCTTCCTCTGTTTCTTGGAATTCCGCTTCTCTGTCTCCTCTTGTGCTCACTGCTGAGACTGCACCCATGCCTCGCCTGCATCATAGGATGCGTTGCCGCAGGGGGAGCATTAGAGGTTAACCCCTGCGCGCTCCTTCCAGCCCCTCAACTGAGTCATCTTCCCAGTCCAGTGATTATCTCGCAGGTCGCTATCCAGATACTAGAAGTGGGTGGGGTAGGGTTGTAGGATCTGGCCACCGTATGGGCTCCCCTGCTCCACATTTCCCTAGTGCTTCACTTTCTCCCACGACGCGCACTGCGCATTTTTCCTTTAATTGTTCTCTGAACCGCCCACGCATCACAGTGACAATTACTGTGGTTTTCCGGGAGGAGGCCCAGATGGAAGAACAATGCAACCATCCGGCGGGAATGAGCTCAGAAAAAGCCGACCAGCATTCGGGCCTTCAGGAGGGGAGTGGTGGCATGACTGTGGAGGTAGCACCTAGCGATCCTGGACCTTCCGAAGGATGGTGTCGAATCGTCGAGGAGCCGGAGGAGTAGTTTTGTTAATTTGTTTTTCTTGCTTCGCGGCCCACTTAATTGGGCTGCTTTTAGATTATATTACTTTGCTGGACCTCTGTAATATTTCTGAATTCTGTAAACGTTCAAGACTGGTTTCCCCGTATGAGGGCAGTCTTCTTAATTTTTTGATTTTTTGATGGCAAATTTTCCATGAGTCTGGGCAATGTTTTTGAATTCGGTGTAATTTTATTCCCACTGTTAATAGATTAACTTTACTTAGAAAAAAAATGTTGCCCTGTTTCTATTTTAATCTTGTTTTTTGAAATACAGAGCCATGTTTATATGATTGTTTATAGTCGAAGTGCTGCGGGATGGTTTATTATATTAATATTTCACGGTCGAATTATGTTCATAACAATTGGAAAAATAAATGTTGCCCTGTTTCTATTTTAAACCTGTTTTTTGAAATATAGAGCCATGTTTATATGGTCTACGTATTATACTCTTTCTTTGTATATATACAGGAACCTTTTTGCTATGAACAGGGTGGATGCTGTAGCGGGCTACTAATGGAAACAAGCGAGCCTGAACCTTACATCTTGGATGCAACAGATGGTTACCAATACTCCTCACATGATTAGCGTTTTTCTCTGTTCAAGGATTTTGGGTACTTTAATTTGTATTTGGAACAATGGACGTCGGTACTCTATCTGTTGCTTTACTATTCTACATACTGCTATTTCACTTTCTTCTAGATGCCTCGGGCATATTTGGATGCTTTCTCAGATTGTCGATAATCTCCATGTGGACCGTTACTGGGTTTTATATCAAGTCCCTGTATGTGACATGGGGTATTTTTCTATCACTGTCTGGGGTGGGACTTCCACTTTTCTCGATGGATATTTGGGTTCCAATCTTCAGATGTGAAAATGTAATAACTTCATGGACTGTTTTACTTCATATAATATATTAAAAACAACGTTTTTTCTCTTGTGAAAAAAAAATGATTAATGTTTATCACTCTGCCTTCAAAACTAGCGATGCTGGTCTATGTTGCTGGTTTATTGATATGGTTTGATGGTCATTTTATATTTTGGACATATCACACTCCTCACATGATTAGCGTTTTTCTCTGTTCAAGGATTTTGGGTACTTTAATTTGTATTTGGAACAATGGACGTCGGTACGTACTCTATCTTTTGCTTTACTATTCTACATACTGCTATTTCACTTTCTTATAGATGCCTCGGGCATATTTGGATGCTTTCTCAGATTGTCGATAATCTCCATGTGGACCGTTACTGGGTTTTATATCAAGTCCCTATATGTGACATGGGGTATTTTTCTATCATTGTCTGAGGTGGGACTTCACTTTTCTGGATGGATATTTGGGTTCCAATCTTCAGATGTGAAAATGTAATGACTTCATGGACTGTTTTACTTCATATAATATATTCAAAACAACGTTTTTTCTCTTGTGAAAAAAATGATTAATGTTTATCACTCTGCCTTCAAAACTAGCGATGCTGGTCTATGTTGCTGGTTTATTGATATGGTCTGATGGTATTTTTATATTTTGGACATATCACACCCACATGATTAGCATTTTTCTCTGTTCAAGGATTTTGGGTACTTTAATTTGTATTTGGAACAATGGACGTCGGTACTCTATCTATTGCTTTACTATTCTACATACTGCTATTTCACTTTCTTATAGATGCCTCGGGCATATTTGGATGCTTTCTCAGATTGTCGATAATCTTCATGTGGACCATTACTGGGTTTTATATCAAGTCCCTGTATGTGACATGGGGTATTTTTCTATCATTGTCTAGGCTGGGACTTCACTTTTCTGGATGGATATTTGGGTTCCAATCTTCAGATGTGAAAATGTAATGACTTCATGGACTGTTTTACTTCATATAATATATTCAAAACAACGTTTTTTCTCTTGTGAAAAAAAAAAAGATTGTTTATAGTCAAAGCACTGCGAGGTGGTTTATTATATTAATATTTCACGGTCATTGGAACGCCCATAATTCATAACAAATATTGGAGATTTACTGTCCTATTTTAAAGTTTCATTTTTTTTTTTTTAAATTGAATCGGCCGTCGGTATACCGACGCCTTGTAAGCGTCGGAATTGCGACAGCTTAAAAATGCCAGACCACATTTTTTCGGAATTGCGACAGTTTACAAATGTTGAAAGAGTGACGTTCAAAACGTCGGACCACATTTCGTCGGAATTGCGACAGTTTACAAACGTCAGAAGAGCGACGTTCAAAACGTCGGACCACATTTCATCAGAATTGCGACAGTTTACAAACGTCGGAAGAGTGACGTTCAAAACGTCGGACCACATTTCGTCGGAATTGTGACAGTTTACAAACGTCAGAAGAGCGACGTTAAAAATTTCGGACCACATTCCATCGGAAGTGCGACAGTTTACAAACATCGGAAGCGCGACAGTTTGGGAAATGTCGGAAGAGCGACGCTTGTTTGGAAGCGACGGAAAAAGTGTCGGTAGTACGACACTTTGTAAATGCATCGGAATTGCGATGGCATGGTAAACCACGCTTTGCCCGTCCTTGAACTGTCACTCTTGCGATGACTATGTGTCAGAATAGCGACGATTTGGCCGTGAGAAATTGTGCCAAATTTTCTAGTGTTGGTACAATAACGCTCAGGCAAAAGACAAGTCATCTAATGAAATATTCAGAAATCCACCCTCTTTACTCTTTAGAAGAGAGTATTTATACAATATATTACAAAAATATTCTGTCAACTGACAAGGATTTGTTCTAGGAAAAAAAATATCTTTATACAAAAAGATAGTGACACCTTTTAAATGGCTGATATCTGGCCTTGATTCTTTGCTTGCTATTACCTGTTTGTTCTTTCACCCTTTACAGTAAATCACACTACTTATCCCATATTTCTTCAACTGGGATTTTTATTTTCATCATCCTCCGATAAATCTCATCTGCCTCTGAATATCTGGAAAATGTAGGCTTATTTACAAAAAATGTGATTTACCTCTTGCTAGAGGTAGAAGAAGTTTTCTAGAGTTTGAAGGAGCACCTTGCCTGTGGGAATTCCCTTCATTGAGGAAATGTGGGAAGTTTCTTTGTCCACTTCTCTTAACTTCTTGACATAATCCTCATGTCTCATGAGTTTTTCATTTATCACTAGAAGACTAGGCAGACCCTTCTGTCTCAATACATCAAACTTGTTGAAAAACCTGTTCACTGCGAGTTCCAAGGTTTGAAATTTCTCCTCAATTTGTAGCATTAGATTTATTTTGGTAATCACTTTGTTTACTTCTAGGATAGTCTCTATTCTGTCAGCTATCCCGAGCTCTTCCAATTCATACTTATTTTTAGAATTCAAGAATGTGATTAGTTCAGAGTCTCCCTCTAGTTTCTCTTTAAGGTGGGCTTTGAATTTATGAATTTCCTCACTGAATTTCTTCACCAAGTCGTTATGCTCAAACATAATCTGTATAGAAAGCCAAATATCATTAATTGAGTTAATGATATTGGCCCACAATTGTTGTTTTTCTTGGGATAAAGGCTATGTTAATGACAAATCCTTCTCTAGTTTGTGGATTCTGTCAATCAGTCTATTGGATTTTTGTACTTTAACGTGATGCATTACTTCTGCCAATATATTTTCATCCTCTAAGATCTTTACCTGTTCCTTGAGCTTATTAATCCTTGTAGTTTGAATGTACATATCTTCCATTTCTTTGATTAATCTCTTGGCCTCATCAATGGGATGGGCTGTTGGTATTGCTGATGTAGATACTAGTGCTGATGTAGATACTGGTGCTGATGTAGATATTATGGGGATAACAGTGATGGGAACTGCTTCCAGAGTAACCATGCTAGCTTGTTTTTCCTGTACAATCTTATTCATCTCTGTCCCCATTTCCTTTAGCTGATCTGTTAATTGGATGATTAATTTCATCATCTCATCCTTTTGATTGCCTGTCTCCAAAACCTCCTTTGTTCGTGGATGCTCAGTAGTTGGTAGTTTTAAATGTTTCTTCAGTGCAACTATATCTATATTTTTCTTCTTTAAAATTTCTTCTGCTGCCTTGATGTCAATTGGATTATAGCCAATCTCAATTACCAACTCTTCTCGTGACTTAATCCTGTTGTCTTTTGCTAGTGATGAGGCTTTCTCTAGCTTTCAATGTGATTGTACATTTGCTAGGGAGTTTGCAACTTCTGGACACTTAGAGATTTATGTGTCAGGGTTGAATATATCATCTCTCCTACCTTCTTGTGCAATTCAATTTGGTAAATTGGATGCACGTCCTTGGCATGAAATTCAAAGCCTATTTTATTATAGTCTTCTGAAGTTTTGGGGCCCTGTACCTTTAGCTGTAGGAATGTCATCTACATTTTCCTCATCCCGAGGTAAAAACTTGAAAGAAACCTACTCTGATCACTGGGAGTTTGCTTCCAATATTGTGCATATGTAACAACCTTCAGTGCTTCATTTTTAATTTTAATCTCTTTATATTTATCAATGATATCCTTTTCCTTCTCAACTGGCTTACTGGATGTTGAAATCTCTGCACTATTTTTCTTCTAAATGATTTATGCCTTGGAAGATGATGGCAGAGGTGTTTCTTCTGTATGTAGTGTAGGTGTGTCATCCTTGATAACAATAACTTTCTCTGTTTCAATTGTCTCTTCCTGCTCTATTACTGGGTTCAGCTTTGCTTTCTTTCTATACATAATCTCAAATTTATTGTCAGATGTAGCTTCTGCTGAGTAAGAGCCTTCTTCTCTAGACCTTTTTGAATTCCTATCCTATGGGTCTGGAGTAAGCAGGATGGTACTAGTATCAAGCTGCTCCTCCACCTCTTGTAGAGTGTTTTCCAACCATTCTGAATGGTTGGAATATTTCTCAATCTCAGGCTTGTATTCATGGATGAAAGGGGTGAGTTTAGAATTAATTCTTATTTTTCTTATGACACCCAAGGGGTCATATGACCATTTGAAACTGTTGTTGAACTTTGACTCCTGTAGGCATATGTTTGCTTCCTTTCCAGCATCCCCACTGTTGCATACAAAGGGCCTAGTTGGTTTTTTCATCTTGAACTGGGTTTTCTTTTTGGCTGAAAGGAAGTTTACCTCATCAGAGTTCAAGATTGTCTAATGTACTCTAAGGAAAATATCCTCATTGGGAGAAATTTGGGAAGCTTGTAAGGGACTAGTTGGCTTCCATATACTCTGATCTATGTGTAATTCTGGTATAAATACCAGTCTCTTGTCTTGCTTTGGTTAGATAACTATAGAAATTTTCTGATTTCATCACTGATTCTTGGTTGAATGTTGTTGCTAAGCATATTAACCATTGGGTATACAAAAGAGTCAATAAAGCCTTTGTGAATAAATTCATTGGAATCATTTCTGATCAAGGATGTCCAAAAGATTACAGACTGGGGATTACCCTCTGTGTCCAGTTTTTGTAGGTTGATTATAAATCTTTATGACTGAAAATATATAAACAAATGAAATAATATTGAGGAGTATTTGAACACTTCTTCTTCTGGAAGTTTGATCAGTTGATCATGTATGGCATTTGCAAAAAATTTGGCAAAGTTGAAAAGTATAGCTGAAGGCTGGCCTAGGAAAAAGGTAGAGAGGAAACCAAGTATGGATTCATCTACACACTCATCAGTAAAATATCCTAGGATACAGGACAACATGGTCACAAATTTTTTAGTTTGTTCTGGGAACATGGTAGCAGAGTATGGTGGGTTGCTTTTAGGAATTTGCACTAATTCAGGGAGGAAAATCTAAATGATTTGAGACCTCTTAGGAAAATCTAGCTTTAGGTAAAGCTCAGCAAGTGTCTCAATGGAGAAAGGCACTCCCTCTAATTGTGATGGAATCTGCAACATTTGGTTAATGGATTGGGCACTGATAGTTATTAAAATTTCTTGGTTAGGGGTGACTATGGCTCTTTCATTTGGCAAATAAAAAAGTTGGAAAAGTCTAATGACTTCAGGGAACTGGTGGGTCTGTGGAACTGTGTATTTTGGTAGGTTAGAGTTCCAAAGATTTAAATCATCTGCCTGATCAACAAACTTGTCATGGCTCCAGCAATGGAGCTCCAAGAGATTGTTGTCAGTAACAGTGTCAATTATTTTAAAGTCCTTGTCGGCCAGTGGAGTATGGTCGACATCTAGCAAGGGTGGTTGTAGAGGGTTCACTATTTGGACAGTTTTAGAAGCCATTGGTTTGATTCAATTATTTAATTAATGTGCTTAATTGGTGGTGGTGGGTACTCATAATTACCTAGAGTACTGAAGCTTTGGTTGTGGAAGGGGTCCAGGCAGCAACAGGGATTCAATCCGGTTGGAAATGGTGAATTTAGTATTTTTTGCAAGTTCGAAAAGGTGGGGAAATGAGTGGGATAGTGGGGTTTTATAGTTTGAAATTTATGTTTTATTGCATGCCCACGCGGTGGTTTGTGGTTTGGGAAGGAGGGGTTGGGAGAACGCCAGGAGACGTTGCATGGCAGGGGAGAGGGTGGAGAAAACCACCCATTTCGCACCCTCCCCTTGGCATTAAACATAGAATGATAGGGGATACGAAATTGAGCATGAGATGTCTGATCTACCTGACGCTAATCGGATGGTAGGCAGAGTTGTGTGCTTTCAAAGGAGCTGGGGTCGGGAAATAAATTAGGTGGAGGGGTAAAATGAAAGTGGGGTCGGATAATCTTTTTGCGCTTTAGACTTTGAAAAGTGGGTTTTTTGTGTTTTTTTATGGAAAAATAGAGTTTTCTAAAGGGGTAATGGGGTTTTCAAAGGGAAAAAAAGGGATTCTAGCAAGGGGAAGGGGTTAGAAAGATGTTTTTGAGGTTTAGGAAGGGAAAAGGTGAAGGGATTTCAACTTTGACTAGGGGTTTTTATGATTTTTTGCTTGTAACCATAAAGATTTGGGATGGGGATTTTTAGAACTGGGAAGGGGAAATTGGTTTCCAAGAGGGGAAAAGGTTTAGGGTAAGGGGGAATGAAGAGGAAAAAGGGGAAAAAAGGTTAATTAATGAATTTCTCTTTATTTATTCAAGTAAGAACATTTCATAAGTCTTCATCTTTAGAAGTTATTAATCTTTGTCTCTCCTTCTTTTCTAGAGACTTAGCAGTTCTCTTTTAAGGGATAAACATACTGATGCTTATAGAACTTTTGAAAATTATTCTACCTACCCTTTTATTCATGCTAACATTTTTCCTTTCCTTTATTGGGTGCATTTGAGCTTGCTGACCCTTTTATTTTCTTTTGATAAGAAAAATAACTTATTTCTAACCTTATATCTTCTAATGGCTCAGATTAAACTTATGAGTTCATTTTTATTCTCTACCTAACTACTGATTTTCCAAGATTAAATGGTTTGGTAAGATCTTTTTTTCACTGACCATCATAACATGAAATTTAAAGGCATGAATGATCAAGATTAGATTGCATGATCATCATGAATTGTGGCATTTTGAACAAGCTGTACACAATTTTCTTTATGATTTTCATATGAAATTGAGAGTATTTTATATAGAAGTGGCATTTAAATGAGCATCACTTTTCAATTTCTTTTGGTGGGGTTCATAATCTTCTTTATTTTTGATCTTTTATTTTGCTCTCTTTTGTTTCTTTCGGTCCTTTGATTATTATTTTAGGACATACCCTCTTTTCATTTTTTAATATGGAAAAATTTTACATAAATGCAAAGGTATGAACAATATTACAAGACTTAACGTATGCAATTCAAAATTATGATCCCTATTATTATAGGACCCTAACAGTAGCTCCACTTGGGGATGGCATCTCCTTGTGAGATGTCAAGAACTTTCTGATCAGTGGCCTTGGAACTTTGGCTTTTCTTTGCTTGGAACTACTTTTTGTGATCTCCTTTATTCAAACATGTGATCTTATATCTTTTAAAGCTTAGGGTTTCCTCTTTGGGCTTCAAATTTACAAGATAATCATACACTCCAACCTAAAATTTTCTATGGTATTTACAATGAGTAAAATACAACAAATGAACTACTAGTTAGTCTGGTGAAAAATAATGCTTTATCATTCGACCATTGACTGGTCCAGCTGGTAGTTTTGTTCCATTTAATTCTTTCAAGAAAAAAGTGTTGTTGCCTCTGTAACCATAAATAATGTATGGGCCTTTCCAGAGATAGTAAAATTTCCCATGTTTTCCTTTGTCTTCCCTTCTGGAATCCCATTTTAGTACTTGATCACCTATGAAGAAATCATCTGCTTTAGTTTTATTATCAAAGATATTCTTGATTTTGTCTTGAATTACTTGGATTTTGAAATATACTTCTTCCCTAGTTTGCTGTAAATGAATTGTTTGGTTTATCCTCCTTTGGATGTCATTTGGTTCTACTTGCAGCTCTTGAATCATTTTTATTACTGGCACTCCTTATGAAGATGGAAAAAAAACATCCATCCCATATACTAATTGATAGGGATATGTACCAATAGATTTCTTAGTAGTTAGTCTATTTGCCCATGGGGTATTCACCAACCTTTAGTCCAGGTTTTATTGTTATCCTATAATAACTTCTTGATGATGTTGTCTAGGCTTTTGTTTGAAGATTCTGCTAGTCCATTACCTTGAGGGTAATAGGCAATGGAATGGCCTAGGATGATATGGTATCGGTTACAAAAATATATCATTTTATTGGATTTGAAGGCAACAATATTATCAATGATGAGATTTTGTGGGCATCCAAATCTAGAAAGGATGTTGTTTTCAAGAAATGAAATAGTGACAGAGTCTGTGGCTTGTCTAGAAGGGATGGCTTCTATCCACTTGGTAAAGTAGTTAGTGGCTGCCAATATCCATTTATGTTGGGCAGAGGAGGGTGGGTGAATTTCAGCAAAGAAGTATAAACCCCATTGTTGAAATGGCATGTCTACCGAGATAGTTTTGAGGGGTAATGGTAAGAGTTTATTCTTCCCTTCAAATATTTGACATTTGTGATAGGATGTCACATACTTTCAGGCATCTACAAAAAGCGTGGGCCAGTAAAAAACTACCCTCAAAATTTTGTTAGCAGTTGTTTTCTAGTATAAGTGTCCTCCACAATCTCTTACATGAAATTCCTGCATGAATTTGTTAGCTTCATCTTTTAATAAACAATTTATCAGGATGCCACCATGATCTTTCCAAAATAAAACATTATCTAAGATACAATATTTCATTTCTTTAATTTTTAAGAATCTATTTTTGGTTCTAGATAAACGAGGAGGAGCTTGTAAGTTGAGTAAAACAAATGTAAGGTTTGCATACCAGGGTGAATCTATGAAAGCTTCACTAATTTGTGGAGTCGCCATCTCTTCCTAATCATCTATGGTAGCAATGAAATTTATGTCTAAAGCTTGACAGTTCAATTCAGCCATGAGTTTGGCCAAACCTTGGCCTTTAATTAATTTTGTAGCCTTGATCTCAATGTCATATTCTAGTATTGTGGAAATCCATTTGCCTCTTTTTCCATCAGGCCCATTCTGAGTTAGAATGTATTTTACAACTGAGTTTGGAACATATGCTATTATGTGAGAGTATAGAATATATAATCTGAAATATTTTATGGAATTCACTAAAGCAAGAGATTGTTTTTCCATGATATTATACTTTAGTGGTGCATCTCTCAAAGTTTTACTGAAGAAAGCAATGGGTTGTTCATGGTCCTTATCGTTCTTTTGCAACAAGACTGCTGCAATGGTGTTCTCTGAATAAAATGAAAAAAATATGAAACCTTTGTTAAAATTAGGACTTACGAGAACATGTGTTTTAGTAAGGGCTTCTTTGATTGCTTAGCCTCTATTGTCCACTTAAGTATTGAATCCTTTTTTAACATGCTATTTAAATCTCTAATTAGTTCTGCTAAGTTAGAGATGAATCTTCTAAGAAAATTTATTTTACCTAAAAATGATTGTAATTCTTTAATGTTCCTAGGATGAATGATATTTAGGATTGCTTCTATTCTAGCTGGATCAATTCTAATGCCCTCTTTTGAAATGATGCGTTCCAGAATTTTTCCTTCTTCTAATACAAAAAGTGACTTTTTAGGATTTAAGGATATGCCAAAATTTCTGCATTTTATGAATACTCTTCTTAGATGATCTAGATGTTCATTATTTGACTTGGAAAACACTGTGATATCATCTAGGTAAATGAGTAAAAATTCATGGATTTCCTTTGCAAAGGTTATGTCCATGGCTCTTTGGAATGTCGCTCTAGAATTCATCATTCCAAAGGGCATTTTCAAGTACATGAAAGTTCCCAGGGAGTGGTGAATGCAGTCTTAACTTGATATTCAGGTTGGAATAGGATTGGGTTGTATCCAAAAAATCCATCAAGTAATGAAATTCTGGATGACCCTACTACCTTCTGAAGAATGTGGTCCATTTTAGGGAGGGGATAGTTATCCTTCAATGATGCTTTTTTCAAGTTTCTAAAATCAACACAGAGTCTGATTTCTCCTGTTTTCTTTCCAGTGGGGACTAAATTAGAGACCCAATCAGAATATCTGATGGGTTCTATGATTTGAGCATCATACATCCTTTTAACTTCTTTCTCTATTAATGGCATAAGAACATGGTTAATTCTCCTTAGATTTTGTTTAAAGGGCTTCTGATTTTCTTTAATTGGCATCTTATGCCGGATTATGCTAATATCATAAGACTTAAGGTCTTCATAATTCTAGGAAAATATGTCTTGGAACTCTTTAAACAAGCTAATGTACTTCAAATTTTCAGCTAGAGGTAATGTCTTAGATATCTTGATAAGATTGGGATCTTCCTTTGTTCCTATGTTGCATTCCTGTATATATGACCTTAGAGGCTCCATTTTATGTTTTATAGCTACATCATTGGAGTCAAAGAGGTATTCTAGTGGGGCTAATCCCTTAGGAAAAATGTTGTCTTTGAGGTTTAAAACTTTTGATTCATCATTGATTAATTCCTCAATTTCTACTATTTCTAATTGTTCTATTTCTATTTTAGTGAATTTAGTTGGTTCTATATTATTTACATTATTTACATCTATTAAATTATTTATGGTATAATATAATGTACAATCCGTGTCTATATTACTGTTATGAAATTCTCCTTCAGAAATCATAAAATCAAGAATTTGTGTGTCTTATGAAAAGATTTTCCAATACTTTAAATTATCAGGTATTGTTGGTCTATGTCTTACCTCATCTGTGTACTGATGATTTGGCTGCAAGGGTAACATACATGTTCTGGTAAAAGTGGCTAAGATATGTGTTTGCACGTTCTACTTTCTTGGAATGACAACAAAGTCAGTCTCAAGGAAACAATTTATTAAGTCTAGGATGGTTTCTTCGTAACACCTAAGTCTAGGGTTAGTAGCAATGTACTCTCCCTTGACTTGTTTTATAATGAGTTCTAAGTCTCCCGTGATGGAAACTCTTTTAGCCCCAAGTTTTCTTATGATTTGAGGGCCCACTAATGCTTCATATTCTACCATGTTGTTAGTGCATTTGAAATTTAATTTGATAGCATGTCCTTCTGAATGATCATTTTATAAATTGTAGATCCATACTCTAGTTCCTAATTCTAATTTATTTACAGAGCCATCAAAATATAAAAACCACAAAGATTCATGTGTTATATTTTCATCTATTGTGGTTTTAGAATTAGTAATTGAATTTTCAGTATTGACTTCTTTGTGTTTCTCTTCTACAACTGTGATTTTATCTTTGTCATTTTTTGAATTACATAAGATAAATGAGTCCAGATCAGAATGCGTGGAATAGATAGGGTAATTTTGTGGTCTGTCTGAAATTATTACCATGTATTTCATCAAGGTTTCTTTATATAGCTTCCTTTGCTGACCAAACAAAGAAATTGTAGCATATGACATGTCTAATTATTGTGATCCCTATAATTTTTCTCTCTATGAGCAAGATAATGAAATACCATATTTGGGAGGGATATTGACAACTACTATGTCCATAACGATACTCTTTTTTGGGCACTAGAATAGAGTTACACACATATCTTTGATCATGCCAAGGAATTTGAATTGACTATAATCAAAGAATAACAGGTCCTTGTAGGGTTTGGTGATGTCTAAGTTTAATTTTTCCATGACTGCTTCAGGCATTAAGTTATGAGATGCTCCTGAATCCAACATAGCATTATGTAAGATTTTATCACGACTTCTTAAGCTAATATAGAATGGAGTGAAATCCCCCTTGTTGATGTTTTCCATCTGCTTCAGGACCAAATAATAACTCAGGTTGATCATCATTGAGGTTGACAACATCTTCACCTTCACCTATGTTTAATGTTTCGGTAATTTGTGCACTGTATGAGTCATTTTTCACCAGCTCTATTAAAGGAACTGGTGTTCTTAATTTGGCTATCTCAATTTTGATATTGAATGGCATTTGAGTTTTTCTTAATTCAATTATTTCATTTTTACCAATTGTGGTTTGTGTGGTTTTGTCGTCTTTATTAACACTTGGTAATTCAGTTTGTGTGTCAATTGTTTTTTTTTCAAGTTCCTTGTTTGGAAAGGTTTAAGTAGTAGTTGATGTGATTTCTACAATATTTGAGATGGAAGCATTCTGAGTTTCTCTAGGGAGAATTTGTAGAGTTTTGGTCATAGGAGCTTCTATTGTTTTCTTAGTTTGGGTGTGGACTTATTTATTAATAGAAACCTCTGTGTTCATTTTTCTTCTAAGGCTATATGGTTTATGAACTTCGTAGATAGAATATTCATAGCTTTGTTTGTAGTCAAAGGACTCTCCATACTCTAATTGTAATTGCTGTAACATGTATAACTCTTGTTCTTCCTGGGTAAGAAAAATGGCATCTTCATTGTTTACTCCCATCAAGTTTATCTGGGTGTCTTGGTATTCTTCATGTTGTTGTGAAAATCCAGCATAATTTTCTTGAAGAGGTGGTCTAATCTGTTGATTGGGTACAACTTCTCTCTATTTACCCGTACTAGTATTTTTCTTAAAGTTGGGGTTTCTAATTTGGGGACCTTGTTGATTTTCCCACTGAGATTATCTTTCCATGTTATCTAGTCTATCCATTAGTCTTTCTACATTTTTAGCTAAAATATATATCTTAACATCTGAAGTGGAAATTTCTTCCTTAATGGTCACTCTCCTCTCATTCCTCATCCTAGCTCTTTTAGCTAGTAAGTTGGCTTCTACACTAACTGCATCACTTTGCATCTGTTCTAAAGTTCCAGGGTTTCTTTCTCTTAACCGATAGAACATGTGAGTGTCAAAACCATTTGGAAATTTAATTAGGGCCAAGACTGGCGGAGGTTTGATATTCATTGGAATTGCATTGTAAATTCTATTAAACCTAATACACTAATCCTGAACAAATTCATTAGGAGATCTTCTAATGTTTTCATATTCAAATAATATCTGGAAAGGGTTTTTATTTCTTTCCCATCTATTTATAAAAAATTGGTGTAAAGAATTTAAATCAACGACATGGCCAGCAAGTAAAGATTTAAATCATTTTTAACATATCCTGCTAGTGTTTGTGCAAATAATCTCATTTGTACATATTCCTTATCAACTTCATGTAACTCAAAATAATCTATCATTTTATCTAGATGTTGTTGAGCAGTACACTAACCAGTACCATAGAACTGAAATTTTTTACTCTGGTAATCTTGTGGAATGGGATGTAAAGGGGCCTGTAAAACCAAAGGGGAAAATCTGGCTGCCATGGCTAAGATTTTAGCTCGATTGGGAGGTAAAGCAGTGGTGCTTGGAGATGGATTCGAAATGTTAGGTTTGATAGGAAGTTGAGGTATGAATGGTTTTGGAGAATTAAGTGTGGTGGGTATTACAGGTGAGGTGGAACTGAATGAAGCTGTATTTACAGTTTCTGAAGATACTATAGGGAGCATAGGGGTAGCAGCAGTTAGGGTAGCTAGTTCAATTGACTGTTGAAAATAGGCTTCGTCTATGTCTTTTATCAAAGTTGAGGTTAAAGCATCAAGTTTGTCAAAAGTATCTAGAACCAGTGGATCTAAATCAGGTTGTATAGTATCCTTATTTGATTCAATAAATTGAATAAAATTGGGGTCTATTACAGTATTATGGACTGAGTTTTCAGATTTGGTACGAAATAAATAATTCTCAAATGATAAGTCAAATTAAATATCCTGTATGCTTGATAACTCCTTAAGAAGTGAATTTGATTTGGTTAACTCACTACTGCTTCCTTGACTCTCTACTATTTTAGGTTTTCTTAAAATTCTATTTGGATCATCAACAATTGTAGCAGGATATGGATTATGATGAGCCTTTGTATAATATGTTCTTTTACAAGCCAGAATTTTAACTTTTTATGATAAATTCAAACGACCTTTTAAAACCTTAATGTAAAAAATGAGGAAAATTGTTTCCTTTAAGATTTATTTTAACTAGGGACTGATTTTTCCCTAGTATGGTCACAACTATGTTCTCACTCCGAAATTTCCAAAGGTTGTTTAGGGTAAAAGAGAAATATCTGAGGTAACTACAAACCTACTTTGGAGCTTAGGATCTAGCCTTCCTAAACTCAGATAGGGCTCTCTCTATATGATTTAACTTTGTTTATTTAATGGATATTAGGCTAGTTATGTATGCTTAGTTGGATTGGTTTTAATTGGTTGGTGTAATTAATGGATTATATGAATAGGTGCTTTTCAATTTCCATTGCGCTATGGAGTCAATATGATTTGAAACAGAACCAAATCAAATTATGAAGAAAGTGTTACAGGGCAAGATAGGTGATCAATATCGGATCTCAAGGCTGAATGGTGAAGTGATATTTCAATCGGGATAAAGGAGAAATTAATAATTCCTTAAACCAGATAATGAATAAGGGTGAAGAAGTCAATCGGAATCAGAGGGCAATTGATAATTCTCTAAATCAGATATTAGGAGAAAACATAGAAAAATATAATAGTTAAATGTAGAGTGTAATGTTTAAGAAAATTCTGCAGTAATAATCCTGTTATAACATTCAAATTTAGAACACATATAAGTTTATGGAATACTTAGAAAGAAAACATGAAAAATTGAAATTCACAGAGAGAGCTGAAAACATGAATCCTGTAAAGAGGTCTCTTTATAACTTGTTCAGTCTGTCAACTGGAAATTGATACAATAACCCTCAGGCAAGAGATTAGTAATATAATGCAATATTCAGAAATCCACTCTCTTTATTTTTTAGAAGAGACTATTTATACAATATATTACAAAATATCCCATCAACCGATCAGGATTTATTATAGGAAAATAAAATATCTTTATACAAAAATATAGTGACACCTTTCAACTGGCTGATATCTGACCCTGATTCTTTGCTTGCTGTTACCTATCTGTTCTTTCATCCTTTACAGTAAATCACACCACTTATCCCATGTTTCTTCATCTGGTATTTTGATTTTCATCATCATGCGGTAAATCTCACCTGCCTCTGAATATCTGCAAAATGTAGGCTTATTTACAAAAATGTGATTTACCTCATGCTGGATGTAATCGAAGTTTTCTAGAGTTTGAAGGAGTGCTTTGACTGTGGGAATGAACTTCATTGAGGAAACGTGGGAAGTTTATTTGGTCGCTTCTCTTAAATTTTTGACATAATCCTCATGTCTCATGAGTTTGTCATTTATCACTAGAGGACTAGGCAGAACCTTCCATCTCAATACATCAAAATTGTTGAAAAACCTATTCACTCTGAGTTTCAAGGTTTGACATTCCTCCTCAAGATGTAGAATTAGATTTCTTTTGGAAATCACTTTCTTTAATTCTAAGATATTCTTTGTTCTGTCAGCTATCCCGAGCTCTTCCAATTCATACTTATTTTTAGAATTCAGGAATTTGATTAGTTCAGAGGCTTCCTTTGGTTTCTCTCCAAGGTTGGATTTGACTTTCTGAATTGCCTCACCAGATTTCTTCACCAAGTCATTCTACTCAAATATAATATGTATAGAAGGCCAAATATCATTAACTGAGTTAATGATATTGGCCCACAATTGCTGTTTTTCTTGGGATAAAGGCTCTGTTAATGACAACTCCTTCTCTAGCTTGTGGATTCTGTTAATTAGTTTATTGGCTTTCTGTACTTCATCTTGATGCATTACTTCTTCCAATCTATTTTCATCCTCTAAGCTCTTAACCTGTTCCTTGAGCTTATTAATCTCTATAGTTTTAATGGACATATCTTCCATTGATTTGATTAATCTGTTGGCCTCATCAGTGGGATGGGCTGTTGGTATTGCTGATGTTGGTGCTAGTGTAGATACTGGTGCTGATGTAGATATTATGGGGATAACAGTAATGGGAACTGCTTCTAGAGTAACCATGCTAGTTTTTTTTCCTGTAAAAGCTTATCTATCTCTGTCTTCATTTCCTTTAGCTGAGCTTTCAACTGGATGATTAATTTCATCATCTCATCCTTTTGATTGTCTATCTACAAAACATCCTTGGTTTGTGGATGCTCAGTAGTTGGTAGTTTTAACTGTCTCTTCAGTGCATATATGTCTATATTTTTCTTCTTTATAAGTTCTTCTTCTGCCTTTATGTTAGTTGGATTATAGCCAATCTCAATTACCAACTCTTCCAATGACTTAATCCTATTGTCTTTTGCTAGTGATGAGGCTCTCTCTAGCTTTAACTGTGATTGTACATTTGTTAGGGAGTTATGAAATTTCTGGACACTTAGATATTTATGTGTCAGGGTTGAATATATCATCTCTCCTGCCTACTTGTGCAAGTCAATTTGGTCAATTGGATGCATGTCCCTGGCATGAAATTCAAAGCCTAATTTATTATAGTCTTCTGAAGTTTTGGGGGCCTGTACATTCGGCTATAGGAATGAGATATGCATTTTTCTCGTCCTGAGGTCAAAACCTGAAAACAACCTACTCTGATCACTGAGAGTTTGCTTCCAGTATTGTGCATATGTAATAGCCTTCAGTGCTTCATTTTAAATTTTAATCTCTTTATATTTCTCAATGATATCCTTTTCCTTCTCAATTGGCTTACTAGATGTTGAAATCTCTGCACTATGTTGCTTCTGAATGGTTTATGCCCTGGAAGATGATGGCAGAGGTGTTTATTTTTTATGTGGGGTACGTGTGTCATCCCTGATAACAATCACTTTCTCTGTTTCAATTGTCTCTTCTTGCTCTATTACTGGGTTCAACTTTTCTTTCTTTCTATACATAATCTTGAATTTATTGTCAGATGTAGCTTCTGCTAAGTAAGAGCCTTCTTCTCTAGACCTTTTCGAATTCCTATCTTGTGGGTTTTGAGTAAGCAGGATGGTACTAGTATCAAGTTACTCCTCCACCTCTTGTAGAGTGTTTTCCAACCACTTTGACTGGTTGGAATATTTCTCAATTTCAGGCTTAGATTCATGGATGAAAGGGGTGAGTTTAGACTTAATTCTTATTTTTCTTATGACACCCAAGGGGTCATATGACCATTTTAAACTGTTGTTGAACTTTAACTCCTGTAGGAATATGTATGCTTCCTTTCCAGCATCCCTACTGTTGCATACAAAGGGTCTAGTTGGTTTTTTATCTTGAACAAGGTTTTGTTTTTGGTTGAAAGGAAGTTTACCTCATTAGAGTTCAATATCTGTCTAATGTACCCTAAGGAAAATATCCTCATTGGGAGGTATTTGGGAAGCTTGTAAGGGACTAGTTGGCTTCAATATACTCTGATCTCTATGTAATTCTGGTATAAATACCAGTCTCCTATCTTGCTCTGGTCAGATAACTATAGAAATTTTCTGATTTCATCACCGATTCTGGGTTGAATGCTATTGCTAAGAATATTAACCATTGGGTATACAAAAGAGTCAATAAAGTCTTTATAACTAAATTAATTGGAATCCTTATGATCAAGGATGTCCAAAAGATTACATATTGGGAATTACCCTCTGTGTCCAGTTTTTTTAGGTTGATTGTAAACCTTTCTAACTGAAAATATATGAACAAATGAAATAATACTGAGGATTATTTGAACACTCCTTCTTCTGGAAGTTTGATCAGTTGATCATGTATGACATCTACCAATAATTGGGCAAAGTTGAAAAGTATAGCTGAAGGCTAGCCTGGGAAAAAGGTAGAGAGGAAAGCAAGGATGGATTCATCTACACACTCATCAGTAAAATATCCTAAGATACGTGACAACATGGTCACAGTTTGTGTAATATTCCCTAATGGGAAAAGCATGAATATAGTGCAAAACCATGGAAATAGAAGTGTAAACATTACATGAAAGCAAGAGGCCAATGTGGAGACCTTATATTCATTATAATAGTAGAAAAATATGCATAATAAATGGGCCATAAGATGTATAATAAGAAAGAACAAGCCTCCAATGGACAAAATCCCTCAAAAGAGGTGCTTCTACTATATATATAGAGCTGGAAGGCTGCTACAGTGCTGTTTAAAAGGCACTGCTACAAAAAATGGTTATACAACAGATCTAGGGCTACTATAGGCCTTAAAATATAGATCCAATACAGATCTAAGCACTATACAACCTCCTTTGAAGAACCCCTTAAGGTTTTTCAACAAAACACCATGTACAAGATGGGAATTTAAGTCCTAGGGCTGAAGATCCACTACAAAACATAGATCTGGAAAGTGTGGCTGATATGATATCAGAAATAATGCAGATTCCTCCAATAGACTCTTGATATCCAAGGCTGATCCCTTCTCTAGAAAATCTCCTCTCCAAATGGTGTGCCAAAACCACCCTGGAACTCCTCCCAGAAAATAACGCAGATCTGGAAATAAACTGCGTTGTAGGGACAAATAAATCAATGGCCTAAAGTTAATATATGACAATAAGCACAAGGGCCTTCCTTACTATCCTCCCAATGGAATAGAACCCTCATCCACTGAAATTAAGTATTGAAATGACCCAAAGATGGTCTCCACTGTTGCAACCTGCAAAACAACTCAACCCTCAATAGGATCTACACTGTAAATGAAAGATGAAGCTTGGCCTTAAGCCTGAAAGTGGAAAATGTAGTACAAGACTCCTCCAAGAGCTTCTTAATGGAAAAGGTGGGATTCTCGATTAGGAACACTCAGTGCTAAACAACACTTAATCTCAGCTAAACAACTAGAGAAAGATATATGTCTAAACATACCATATATGCAGAAATATCATATAAATCAACATAATGAATATGGCTTCCATCCTCTTCCTTTTATAAGATATGAGCTTCCAAACCCTAATCCCCATTCATTTATGACCCTACTTACATGAAAATCATCTCCATCTAAAATTGCACTGCCTTTCATTGATGGCCACTCCTCCATGACAGCACTGTTGATTTGGTCAAAGTTGACCTAGTCAAGGTGTTCCAACCCCTTTTCACACTAAGGGTGTTCAATTAAGCTCCCAAGATATATCCTTTTCACATTGGCATTGATTTATTCATATTTAAGGATAATTATGGACCTCCATTTTCATCTTATTCATTAAACAGAAAGAAAAAGCAAAATCTAATATTCCAACTAGCTCATGGCTAATTGGGAATATTACAGTCCTCCCTTCCCAAATGTTTCTTGTCCTCAAGAAACTAACAAGGTGAGTGCTGCAACTCTCCATCATTGGTGAAACCATCATGTGATAATCTTCCATTATAAGCCAAGTGTCTCCTAATCCATCCCTCCATGAAATTCTCCTCTAAAGTTCTTATGAGATGCAAATAATCCATCCCACAAGGATACAATAGTTCCAATGAAACAAACATGGTTTACCCAATGTTCTCCCAAAAACATGTAGCATAATGAACTTAGAGAATATCTCTCCCATAGGGCACATACATTCCTCCCATCCTCCCTCCAATCATTCCCATAAAAATAATAAGCACATCATTAATGTATGGGATAAAAACTAAGTACATACAAACAAAAAATTGTAAAAATGGAGGTGGGTCATAGTCCCACATGTGGAACCAGCACAGTAAATATCCTGACTGCATCAGATAATGATATGGTAAGTGGTTTCCCCACCACTTACTTGCTGCCCAAGTCTTCTCACAATGGCTGAAAGTGTGAGATATGTTTGGTGCTTTTGGAGTGCACCCACAGTGATACAACATCTCCCTGTCTTCCAAGGGAGTGGCCATGTTCAGAAATGTTTATGGGCCAAAGTTGGCCATGAATTTTATATGGAATAATGCTCCTCCTTAGAGCTATGTCCTGCATATAAATGGTAAAGGAATGTAAGTAATCATCAAATGAAACATTATGTACATAAGCATGTTCCTTACCAAAAATTATGCTCATACAAATGGAGTGGTCCATAGATAGATCCCTTCTCATTCCAAAAGAGGAAAGAAGTGGTTGTGATAAATCCTCCTTCATTGAGTTATGTCTCTCTTCCAACTCCACATGGTTCATGCATCTTTGAAAATGTTGATATAGTTCCTCTTCAAAGCCTTCCCAAGTGTAGCTCTCCACGATGGTGTTGTAGGCTCTCATGGAATAAGTATGGCTGAAAAGGAATTCTTCATGAGATTTTTGTAGCAACTTCTCCTTGAGCTTGGAAGCTCTAGATAAGAATATCCTACCATGATAGTAGATGACTTCTTCTTAGACTGAATAGCCCTCTTCATGTAGCTGGTCATCAAGTATCATGCATGTGAAAAGATCCTTGGAATAATCCACCAACAGTTGGGATTTCCAATATGGATCAATCTTCCATAGTGACAATGCTGATGATATATCACAAAGAAAATATTTCATATGGCTGCCCTGCTGATCCAGGAGGATCTTGATCAGTACAGTTCAGCAGAAAGGTCCAGTCAACTTCAGCAGTTCGACATCCAGTTCAGTCTTTAGAATCATCAATTCGCCAGTGAAAAGGTCCTTCAGTATCGTCCAGGGTTCAGTGTTAGGTTCACAGCATGGTCATCATGTGTTTCAAATTTGGCTTAAGAAAGGTCTACAAAAGGTGTAATACCTTATCATGTAAAAGGTCTAAGGTTAAAGCTAACCTAGATCTAAAATCATAGACCTAAGCCTAAATTTCTAGACCTAAGGTGACAAACCCTAAAACATATGTCAACAACCTTACCTAAAGGCTATGGTAAACATTTCATGTAAAGGACCTAATTCTAAAGTCCTAAACATTTAAAACTTACCACTAGACCTAAACATTAAACCTAAGTCCTAAAAATGCTAAAGTCTTAAATCTAAGTGTGAGGACCTAAAGCGCTATGGTAAAAGGTTTCTATTCATTAAACCTAAACTTAAACCTTAAGCGCAAAAATAAATCATATTAAAAACTATGTTATAAAAACATACCATAAACCTTTAATTTCAAAGGTTCAGATGTTGTTTTAAAACTTTATATTAAAACCACAGTTCAAACCACATTGCTTGTTAAACCACGTGGTTTAAAAACCGTGTCAGAGTTTGTAAAGATATGTGACAGGTATGCAACCACGGCAGAAATGTCAAACCACGTATTAAACTGCCAGTTGTTAAGCTGTGTGGGGAAGATATGTCATGTGACATCTGTTACTAGAACCGCTAGGGTAAGACCAAGACCGCCGGTGCTAAACCATAACCGCCGGTGCTTTCTATCCGCCACCCTGATCACATGTTCCACAATAAAGTTTCCACCCGGTTAGCTAGCGTTGTAGTTAAGGATTTTATCCTAATGTTTTATTTTGGGTTTTTGAAATAAATTCAGTGCTAAGGTTTGGGGACTTAATCCCTAGGTATATGAAAATGATAGGGATTCGAGACCTCCTCACAAATTTCTCTCAACCAATTGCTAAATTTGCATCCAGGAGTACGAAGCCAAGTCTTTATAAACCATGAAATCTTTGTATTGAGGACATGGAGTTTTTGAGATCAGTTTTAGTAGGTTGGAGGCAGTTTTGTTTGAAGCATTGCTCGACCATCGGGAGTCAGAATTGAGCACAGAGACAGGCTTCGAAAAGGCGAGGAAGAGTAATTTTTGTTTACAGGGTTCATAAGTGCCTATGAGCATAGTCATTCTATTCCATTTCAGTGTAAATATTATTCAAGATCAATCCTAATAAAAACGGAAGCCCACTTAAAAGCGGACCCAGAGATGTAGTCCAGGAGGGACGAATTCTGTCATAAAACTATTTGCTTCTTCTTCTCTCTGATTATTGTTGTTATTTAATCATTTATTACTGCTGGTTTATGTCATCTTTCATTAAAGAATACTTCAGTTAACAATAAATATAAAGGAAAAACTATTCAAATTGCTTAAGCACTTTATTTGATCACTTTCGGATCATTTTGGTATCAGAGCAGGTTGTGCTTGTAGTTTTTTCGTCAGTGGATGTTAACCAGGTTGGGATTGCAACATGGAAAAACTGATCTTGAGGAATTAAATCTAGAGATCAGAAGGCAGAAAGTCGATCATCAATCAACAATGACATGGACTAAGACTGTTGAGACTCCTGAAGCTACTAAAAAGAAACCCATGGATGAGAATAAAATCAAGCAGATGTTTCTAAACATGCTGCAAATGTTGGCAGAATTATATGAAGACAAGAAGATGAGAGATGCAACCTCAACGTCGAAGGCATCAAAGAAGGAAAATGGTAAAGGCAAGGCAGATAAATATCCTTCTCCTCCGTGATCTCCATAATCTTCTTCTTTCTCTTCTACTTCTAGTTCTAAATCAGAAAAAGAAAAGAAACCTAAGAGTCCATTATTTAAACTTGATGTTAAGTTCGAATTACTTGTGTATGATGGAGAAATAAACCCTGAGAAACTATATAATTGGGTAGAACAATTAGAAGTATATTGTCATATTCAAGATATTACTGATGATAAGACAAAGATCCAATTAGCTACTCTTAGGATGGGGGGTACTGCTTTGATCTGGTTGGAAAGTAAGACACAGATATATTTAAAGTGTAAGGGAAAAGTTATCACCTCATGGACTAAGTTTATTAAAGCTCTAAAGAAACAATTCTATTCGTTGGGTCACACACATAAAGCTGTAATGGATTGGTAGTGCTTGCGACAAGGTAAGGGACAAAGTGTTCAAGGGTTCACACAGGAATTTAGGAAGAAAGCATTAGCACTCGGTATTTCTTTGGACACAAAAGAAACTTTGTTGAAGTATATTGGCAGTTTACATTCACATTTGCATCATACATTATTAATGTTCAATCCTAATGATTTTGATGAAGTTTGTGTTCAAGCAATTCATGTCGAATCAGGTGGTAGACCATTCAAGTTTACACCAAAGACATCCAAGAAAATGGAAACTAAAGACAACAAACATAAGGGAAATTCATGTTGGAAATATTGTCCTTGATGGCAAAGGAGAAGACAGGAGTAGCACCTGAACTATCACTAAGGCAAAAGAGCAAAGAAGAAACAACAATAAGGCAAAGGAGAAGATAGGACTAGCACCTGAATTAACATCAAGACAAAGGAGCACAAAGGAACAATAGTTAAGTAGAAAAGGTAGAATGGCAGCATTAGACAAGAAGCAGAGGAAATGAATGAAGCAGATAGGTGACTAGAAGCAGAGATAGCAAATTGTAGCAGAGGCAGCAAAGAAGTAGAGAGGTAGCAGAGAGGCAGCAGAGAAAGCATTAGATAAGGAGAAGAGGCAACCAAAAAAAAAAAGCAGAGAGGTAGCAAAGAGGCAGCAGAGAAAGCATTAGACAAGAAGCTCAGGAGAGTGGAGAGTGTGTGAGTTCAGTTTTAGAGAAAACAGGGGTTTTTTTGATTTTCTTATATGAAAAATCTGTTTCAGAATTATATGGCATTGTTTGATTTAATTTCTGTGTGAATGCGCTTTGAACTTCATAAGCAACTGTGTAAGGAGCAGTGTGGTAAAATACTGAAATTGGGGTTAACGGTGTTTCTGCACGCCGTTGATATATTAATGACAATACCATGGTAGGGTATTATGAATTGAATCCTGTGTCAACGCCTTTTGAGATATGTGGCTTTGAATTCTACATTCAATCTAATAATGAAGCACAAAATTGCCTGAAAGTATTGCTGGGCATAAAGAAAAATCGATGTTAGTTAATATCGATATTATATTTGTTAATTGAATTGGTCAGAGATGGGTTTTAATTCGGCGGTTTGATACATCGGAGTGGCCAGCAAAGTAATTGGGTTTTGGAACAAACTCTGTCATTTGGTTTGAAATCATTTGGGATTTTACTGAGGATTTAACCACGGACATTGGATATGAAACCAATCCATGTGTAGATGAAGACAAAAGTTGTTAAGCCTGTTCGAACGAAACCATAAGAGGAGCAGAACCTTGGTGATGTAGCAGAGATCGAAGTTAAAGAGGTGTGGTCAAACCAGAAGGTGCTGGGGTTAATAAACTACATAAATCATGTATTTCTAGAATCGTGAGGCTTGGAGATAGCCTTTGAATTATCGAACTGGAGCTATCGTGTGAATAGATTGATGACACAGTGACATTTAATTCAATGCTATGAATTCATTGCATCTGTAAGACATATGGTCTGAAGTCATTGCGGGTTAATGCACAAGCTATGTGGTTAATCGAAGAATGGTGAGTAGAGACAATTGGAATCGAAGCGGTAGTAAGGGTCGATGTTGAAATTGGATTAAAGAATTGCCAAATTTCGGTTGTTAACTATCTGAAATCATAGATGGAAACTTTGTAATGAACCTCAAAGAAAGAAAACTGATCTCATGAGTGGTTGTGTGATGTGCTGGTGAAGGGTTGAGGTTTTGTTTAATCCTGTTGAATGTTGAAGTTGCGTATTCAGTAGTAAAAAGAGAATCAAAGATCAGGTGCATTTTAAACGAGCCTGTCTGAAGGCGAAAACCCCAGAAATGGTACAGAGATGGCTAGATTTAGTTTGGAAGAACAGTAACAGTGCCAAAGAACCAAGAAGATGGAATGTGAAGGTGAAATTCAATTAAAATAGAATCGTGGAGAAAGCGGAACGATGAACTAAGGATATGGCGAAATCTTGAGTCGATAAATGGAACTAGAACATTAAATAGTGAGGGCTCTCTCTGTACCCAAAGAGGGCTCTCTCTGTAAGATTTAGCTTGGTTTTGAAAGATATTAGGCTAGTTATGAAAGTCTAGGGATTTTTATTGAAATTGGGTGATGAAATTATATAGCAGAGGGTAAGACTGATTAATTTAGTCCATTGGGCTAATGGAGTCAAAGAAAATGGCTTAACTGGATTTAGTTTCTTAACAAGGGATGGTTTCACAGGGCAAGGTAATCAAATAGGGAACAATTCAAGATCTTAAATAAATGGAATGGACTCGAAATGGTTGTAGGGAAATTAAGAATCCTTCAATATTTTTGAAAGAGGGAAACTGAATGATTATTAACAAAGAGCAATTAAGAGTTCTTTATCAAATAATCAGAATGGAGAAACTAGAAAACATGAGCAATCAAGAATTCACTGTTTAAACTAGTTTAGAAGAAAACATTAAGAACAACAATGACTGAAAACTTGCACTTAAGCACTTTCTGAATTATTCCTTTTCATTAATCATTCAGATATGAAACATAAATGGTATAGTAAATAAGTATAAAACTTTAAAACATAAGAGATAGATGACTTATTGATCCGTTTTTTATTCAAGAATCCTGTGAAAAGTCCTTTGCATCAATTCCTGATCCAGCTAGCCATACGAAATTGTATAACAGCACTTTATTCCAAAGTAAACAATATTACATCAAAATCTATGAATTCCACCCCCTCAATACTCCAATTGAGGGAGTATTTATACAAATAATTATAAAAATATCTCCTAACAAAATGAGATATAATCTAGGATGACTCATGGATATATTACAAAAAAATAGAGACAGATGGTCTTGTAAATAAGAGAAAGGATAACCGATGTTGTGCCGTTTCCTTCTTTTGAGAATGTGCTGGAGGCAGGCCCTATGATTGGGCTTGCTGCTGTCCTCTTTAGTAATTCTATGCTGGCTGCTCTGTTTTACTGATACTCTTTACTTGTACTAATATACTTTGACTTCTGTTCGATCTTTTTTTATCCTTTTTGTCATGTCTTACCATAGTAAATAATCAAATTTCATGCAAGGATAATATTTACAAAAGTTCTAACATTTCTTCCCACCATCTAGCTTCCGGTATTCTGGTTCTTTGTAGCTTCCCCAGAGTTTCATCTGTTTCTGTATATCTGAAGAGAGTAGGCTGAATTGGGAATAAATGCTTTACCTCATGCTCGAGATAAAACAAATTTTCCAATCTGTTATGAAGAATTTTGCCTGTAGGTAATGCTGCTGCTGCTGATGAGCTAGTTGAGGAGCTGGCCTGATTGTCAGCATGCTTGTTCAATTTCTCAACATAGTTTTCCAGGCTCATAAGTTTATCCTCTGAAATTAAAGGACTTGGCAATCCTTTACTCTGCAAAATATTGAATCTCTCTGTAAAGGCATTGACTTCTTCCTGTATATCAGAGAATCTTCTTTCTAAATTATGCATCAGAGTTCCTTTAGTAAAAACTCTTTTAATCTCCAAAATTGTTCCTGTTCTGTCTTGGATGCCTAGTTCTTCAAGTTGATATCTGTTCTTGGTATTCAAAAAGTATATAAGTTCATTGGCTTCTTCAGGTATGTTTCCTAATTCTTCTCTTACCTTTAAAATTTCTTCTAGAGCCAATTTAATTAAATCATTCTGCTCATACATTATTTGGATTGATGGCTAGACATCTTCTATTGACTAAATGATGTTGTCCCAAATAGTTTCTTTTATTTCCTTTAAAGGCTTCTCCAATGTGAGATCCTTTTCCAATGCTTTGACCATTTTTTCTAATCTGTTGACCTCTCTTGTTTTTTATGCAACACTTATCTTTGAGAGATCATATTTTTGTTCTAAAGTGGTGAATTGTACCTTTGTTCTCTGGAGCTCTGTCACTTGGAGTTTCAATTCTTCCATTGATTTTATTAATTATTCAGTTCTTAAATTGGAAGTGTTGACCTGTGATAATTCTATTGGCTGACCCGTTGTTGTTGTACCTATAATTACTTCTTCTGTAGATGCTGGAATGTTTGCCTGCTTGTATTTCAATGCCTTTTCTAGCTCTTTTTCAGTTTCATTAAGTTGCTCATTCAGTTTCAAGAGTAAATCCATCAATTCTTTTTCAGAGTTTTGCTTTATGATTTCCGCAGTTTGTGGATGCCTTGAAGATGGCAACTTCAGCTATTTCCTTAAGGCTGCAATATAATCATCTTTCTTCTTAATCAAGGCTTCTATACCTTTGACATCTTTGGGATTATGACCCAATCCAATAATTATTTCTTCCAAAGTCTTTATTCTGTTGTCCTTAGTCTGAGAAGAGGCTTTTTCAAGATGCAATTGAGCATTAGTATTCTCCAAAGAATCCTGTTATTTTTGGGTCATCATTGATTTATCAGTCAGAGTAGAATAAATCATTTCACCTGTTTGTTTATGCAGCTCAATCTGATCCAAAGGATGAATATCCTTTTCTATGACTTCAAAATTGGTTCTGATATAATCTGAAGCTGTTTGAGGCTGCTGCACTTTGGGTTTGAAGTGACTCATTACCATTTTACCTTGCTGGATGTCATAGGCTGACATCAATCTTTGTTGATTTTTAGGAGCCATCTTCAAATATTGATTGTAGACTTGAAGTCTTAGTGGATCATTTCTGGCCTTTATATATATAAATGTCCTTTTAATATCACAGGCATCCTTCACTGGTGGCTTGAAAGAAGATACTTCTACACTTGGCTGCCTTTGTAGTTCTTTTCTTTGAGAATTAGTGGATTTCCCACTGATTGTACATGTTTTCTGACTACCTAATTCTTCTCTCCTCTGAATATCAGGGATTTCTTGAACAGATTCTACTTCTGGAAGAGGATTTAATTTTTTTTATTTTAACATCAGGTTGTTCTGAAGATCTACTGATAGGGGTAGCTGCTTCTGCATCTCTCTTTTTACCTTTTTCTACATTGAGAGGAGTTTGTAAAATTGAAATTTCTGCCACATTAATTTGAGTAGGAGAAGTCTGTATTTGGCCCTGTTCCTTAGAATTTTCAGGCTGTTCTGTCATTTTGAATTTCTTTGTAACTTGTATATCAGCCTCTTTCTTCTTCCCTTTAGATGCTACTGTAGCTGATGCACTGATTTCTTGTAAATTTTGCTGAGAAATTCCAGCAGAAGAAGGACCAATTCCTGGTCTTTGCACCTGTCCAAAAGAGTCTAGGTCAAGTATTTTTTCAAGGTCTTTCATAACATTTTCAACACTGACCTATTCACTATCTTGTTCTATCAATGTTCCTTCCATCCATTCATCCATATTGGCATATTTTTCAATTTTTGGAATCTTATGATGAAGGTATGGTGACAATTTGTTTTTCATCCTCCTATCACAAATAAAGCTGTTTGGGTCATAAGGTATCCAGTAGAAACTTTTTTGCAATTTAAGATAGTCTTCTAGGATCCTTTCAGCTTCTTTTCCTGCATCTCTAGAACTGCAGACAAAAGGACCAAATTGACTCTTAATTCTGACTTGAGCTTTTTTCTTTGCATTGAAAAAATGGACTATGTCTGAATTTATCATCTGTCTGAAATACTCTAAGGCAAAGAGCCTCATTGGGACATATTTTGGTAACTTGAAAGGACATAGCTCACACCCATATATTCTAATTTGTGTATGATTCTGGTATAGGTACCAATCACCTATCTTGTATTGCTTTGAGAGTTGGAGAATTTTCTTCATGTCATTATTGACCCTAGGAGGGGAGACTCCTGTTAATAAAGTGGTTGCAGGGTGCACAAATAGGTCAATGAATTCATTATAAGAATAAGGTGAATCAGAGTAATTATGAGTGATTGCAGACCAAAAGATTATAGACCTAGGATTTCCTTTGGCATCAAGTTTCTTGACCTGGAAAGGGAGACTCTCTGATTGATAGTAAAGCATGGGATGATATATAACAGAGGAATATTTGAACACTTTTTCATTTTCCAATCTCATGAAATGATCATGGATTTTATCAGCAATGTAGGAAGCAAAATCATATTTGACAGCAGGGGGCTATCCAGGGGTAAAAATGGACAACAATACTAGGGTTATTTGATCAACATATTCACTAGTATTGAAACCCATTACAGAGGATATCATATTCAGAATGAGTCTACCCACATTAGTGAAAAAGGTATAACCATAAGGGGGAGGGCCTTTGGGCTGATGTTCTGGCAACATGAAGGTTTGGCAAAGGAGATTTAACTCTTCTCGGGATAAATTGGCCGATTTCTCAAGTAAATCTCCCGTGGAAAGGGGAGTCAGGGCTTGACCAGGCTGAAACTGTAACATTTCGTTGATAGACTGAGCAGTTATTGGGAAAAGGACGGTTTGACTTGGGGACAAGACTGCTTGTTGATTGGGATCATAATTGGCATGATAGTAATAGATTATCTTAGGAAAAATGTCGACTGAGGGGAGAAGATACATGGGAATATTGGATTCCCATAGTCCAAAAATGTCAGAGCCGTTCAGGTAGTTATCTCTGCAATAGCAAAAAATTCGAAGAGGATTTTCACTGAGGACAAGGTCTTTAATTTGGAAATCCCTATCTGCTAGAGGCAGATAGTCTAAATCTCTGTGAGGGGCATTCAAAGGTATGACATTCAAAGCCACGGGAATTTCCATTTCTAGTTCTTGTGGATTCAGAAATGAATTCGGGTTTTGATGAAAAAAACAGGCACAATCACAGGTTTGGGAATACAATTGCAATTTTAGGGATTGAGCAATAAAATGAAGACCAATCTTGAACCCTGTTTCAGTTTTTCTTGTGTGGAATTAAAACAAAAACCAGGATTTTGCAGAGTTCAATGGGAATTTGAGTAAATACCTGTTTTCCGGGAATTAAACAGTCACGAAAATAGGTGTTGGCTATGGCAGACGAATTTTGGATTTCTCGACTACAAATTTCCTCAGCAAGGTGGTGGTTTACAATCTTCACAGTTGGTTTTTGAAGTTTTGCATGGGACACTAGTCGTTGTACAAAATAGTGAAAATGACGCGCGTTGGTGTTTTATTTGCAAAGTAAAAGGTTGGCGGGTTTTTTTATTTTTTTAATAGATGATGTCAGCAAGTACGGTGGCTTTGTCACGGGAGGCAAGCGGTAAGTGGTATTCATCGCATAGATTTTGGGTAAGGGCGGTTTTCAACGGAGGGCGAGCGATTCCATACAATACGCGATAGGTGGCGCGACACTGTTCAGAAAACCGCTTAGCCATCGCGCATTATCGTTCGGACGTGGAGGCGCAGCGATATGGACGACAACTGTAAATCTTAGATTGGTCGATTGAACGGTCGTCGGGAAAGGAAGATGACGGGGAGTTAATAGGGCGGGCCCAATGTAATTAAGTGTGAATTAATCGCATCGGGGGGTATTATTATTGGTCAATTAGGTTATTAATTAACCATGAGGATTAATTAATTCCTTTTTATACGGTGGAGTGTCGAGTTTTTTATTAATTGGAAATTCAACCAATTAATCATTTTTAATAATTGTATGGTTATTTTTCAACCAAAGGGGCGGGATATATAGTATTTGGGAATTTTATTATTAAATTAATACGGGGAAAAGGGGGGATTTTCATAGGGATTTAAATAATAAAGTTAAAAATTAATATGAAAAATGAATAGAAGCGCTAAGTGTAAAACATTAGGTTAATGTATTTAACATTTGCTTGCATGAATAGGGTTTTTTGTGAAATATTGCATAATGTGAATGAATGATCTTATGAATGGTTTTAAGTACTTAGGCTTTTCCAATTATTGGGCCGAGGGTCCGGTCCCTCCAAAAGTCAAGGAAATGCCTTGAGCCCCTCTAATTTTCAAATGCCTTAGTACTTAGGGGAAATTAGTGAAATTTTTAGGGGAAAATGAGAAGGGAGGTTAATAATTTGTCTTTGCTTTGCTTGAAATTCTTCCAGTGTAGTGTTTGCCTTTGCACTTGTGATGAAAGTAAAGATTTAACACATCTAGAGTCATTATCCATCAGATGTAATTCTACAACAACATCTACCTACCCTACCTAATTTATCCTACCATTTTTTCTTCTTTATTAGGGTGCACTTAGACTGGCAAACCCTTGTCACACTTTTTCTTTTTACATGTAGAAATCTATCTAATTCTAACCTTATTACATCCAAGGGCTCAGTGTTAAGTCCCTATATTAATAGTGCAGCCCCTTATTATGTTAGTGTAGCCCCCCTTATTGTTATTATTGTACCCTTACATTAGCATTGTTAGGTCTAAATAGGAAGACCTTAGCTCCCATGGACTCCTATATATAGAAGGAGGTTTTGTTCATTTGTATCATCCAAGAATTGTTCATTTATGTACGATTGAGGTTTCCTCGAAGTGGCTTATTTCTAAGGCGTTGATATCTCTTTTCTTCTATTTTTGGAGCTGGTTACACAACATTTGGTATCAGAGCTTTGGATTCTAGGGTTTCGTTGCTCCAAACAAGTCATCATGGAATTTTCGTTATAACTATTTTTCTATGAAGTTTCAGAAGCTGAAACTGTTAGGGTGCGAAGCCGAACTCCTTAGGAATATTTTCTAAAAATTTCAGAGCTTGGTTCGCAATAGTTTTGGAGATATGATCTGTGGAAGTTAGGTCTTTTTTCAAACTCCTAAATAGGTCATCGTGGAATTTGCGCTATATATTTTGTTCTATGAAGGTTCAGAATCTGAAATTCATATGGTGCGAAGCTAAAATCCTGAGGAAATTCTTCAAAAAATTTCAGAGCTTGGTTCACAATATTTTTGGAGATATGATCTGTGGAAGGTAGTGCTTTTTCAGGCTCCTGAATTTCATCGCAAAGAGGTGATCGTGGGAAAAGTTCAATAACTCTCTCTCTGGGCATCGGATTGGAGTGCCATAAAAAGTGGTCACAAGTACATGGAATTTAGTTTCTTGGCTATAAATTTCAGAGACAAAGGATGAAATAGTGACACGTGGCAAGTCATACAAGTTCGCTCTACTGAACCAATCCAAAATTACGTCATTGTGGGAGAATGGACACAACTTTGTCTTGGAATATACTAAATCAAACAGACCTAGACTAAAAGATAATTTAGGAGGTTACAAGTATACCAAAATTAAAATATTACACAACTGGCTGCAGATAATACAATTTCAATATCGAGCTCCTCAAAGCAAGAAAAAGGTGTGTATTTGTTTTTTAAAATTGCATAACGTTTGTTTGAAAAAGCAAGTTTCGAGTGATTCCAAGGGCATATTGAAGAATATTTATCAGCATTGGGTTATATAATGCCTCCAAAAAATAATTCCATACCCATTAAGCCCTCAGAAATATATACAATGATGCATGAAGAGGAAGAATTGCAGTATGAGATATCAAAATTACGGTACCAAGTGCAACACGTTTCGATCTTACGAAGAGAAATCAAAGATGAAATAGATGGTTTAAAAGCAGAAATGGAGGCTAATTTGGATGGTTTGAAGGATAAAATAATAGCTAATATGGATGATAAATTAGTGGAATATCACTGCGAGCATCAACAACAAGTTCTCCAACTCTCAAAGGATAACCCAACTTTGGTGCAGAATCTAATGAAACAACAGGAAGATCAACATCACATCGAAAGAAGTTATGAAGCAGTCATAGAAACAAGAACTCGACAAGTACGATCAATTTCAGAGTATCTCAACAAGTGGAAGAACTTTCCTATAGAAGATTTCACATGGGAGGATGAGAATTTTATACAGAAGCATCAAGAAATAATCAAGCGTTGAGGACAACACTTGTTTGAAGGAGAGGGGCATGTTAAGTCCCTATATTAATAGTGTAGCCCCTCATTATGTTAGTGTAGCCCCCCTTATTATTATTATTGTACCCCTGTAACCCCCCATATTGTTATTATTGTGCCCTTACATTATTATTGTTAGGTCGGCTAGGATTACATTGTGGCCCCACTAGGATTATATTATGGCCCCATGGACTCCTATATATAGAAGGAGGTTTTGTTCATTTGTATCATCTAAGAATTGTTCATTTATGTAATGTATTGGAGGTTGCCCCCTCGAAGTGGCTTATTTCTAAGGTGTTGATATCTCTTTTCTTCTATTTTTGGAGCTGGTTACACAACACTCAGATTAAACTGTTGAGCTCCTTTTATTTACTCGACCTATCTACTTATCTACCAAGATTAAACAATTTGGTCAGATTTTATTCTCTATCTCTAAAACATAAAATTGAAAGATGAACTAGCCAAGCTTACACTGTTTGACTGTTCATAAATTGTGGCATAAAATACAAGTTGCACACAATTTGTTTATTTACATAAGAGTAAAAAGTAGTGACATTTAGACTTGCTCACTTTCCTTGGCCTTTCTTTTGGTGGGGTTCATTTTCTTTTTACTTTTTTGGCCATTTTTATTTTTTCACCCTTTTATTTTTCTTTTAGGGTATACCCTCTTTACATTTTTGATTTTTTTTTTTTGATTTTTTGACAATATGGAAAACCTTTGCAACAAGAAAAGGTATGAACATATTACATAGCTCATCAAGTCAATCATGATATATGACACCTATTGGTATAGGAGTCTAACACTGGCTCCACTTGGGGATGGATTTTCCTGATGAAAAGTCAAGAAAAGTAGGTTAGTTGTCCTCAGAATGATTTTGACTGAACCATGGAATATTATTCTGCTTGTTATTTTATTGTATGTATGACAGTAACATTTCTGAAGCTTAGGGCCTTCTCCTCGGGCTTCAACTCCAGTAAGTTACTATCCATTCAAAACTGTAACATTATAAATGATATAGTATGTAGATGTTAAAAAATAGGATATCCTAATAAATAGGATCAAAGTAATGTTTCAACATTCGACCATTAACTGGCCCTTCTTCAGTTTCTGTACCATCCAAGTTTTTCAGAAAATATGTATTATTTCCTTGTAAAGCATGAATAATATAAGGTCCTTTCCATAGGAAGTCAAACTTCCCATGTTTTCCCTTATCCTCTCTTCTGGAATCCCATCTTAAAACTTTGTTTCCAATTTGGAAATCTTCTGCCTTGGTCCTTTTATCAAATATCTTCTTTAGTTTCTCCTGCAATACTTGGGATCTCTGATATACTTCCTCTCTGGTCTGTTGCAAATTGATAGTATGATTTATTCTCGTTTGAATATCATTAGGTTCAACTTGAGCTTCTTGAAGTAATTTCATCACAAGAACCCATAAATATGAAGGAAATACAGCCTGAATGCCATAGACTAACTCATAAGGACTAGTCCCAATAGATTTTTTGGTGGTGAGTCTGTCTGCCCATAATGCGTTTGTAAGTTTCTTGTGCCAATTTTTCTTGTTTTCCTCCAATAATTTCTTAATAATATTAATGAGACTCTTGTTGGAAGATTCAGCCAGTCCATTACCCTGAGGGTAATAGGCTGTGGAATGGCTTAAGGTGATATGATATTTATTGCAGAAACTTATCATCTTCTTAGATTTGAAGGCAGCAGCATTATCAGTTATAATTTTCTCAGGATAGCCAAATCTTGATAGTATATTAGTTTCTAGGAATCCTATGATCACAGTGTCATTGGTTTGTCTGGAAGGAATTGCTTCTATCCATTTGGTGAAATAATCTGTAGCAGTGAGGATCCATTTGTGTTGGCCAAAATAAGGAGGATGGATTTCTCCAATGAAATCCAAGCCCCATTGTTGGATAGGTTTTTCAGTGGAAATTGGTTTCAGGGGTAAAGGTAATAGTTTTCTCTTGCCTTCAAAAATTTGACATTTATGGCAAGCAGTGACAAATTTATTTACATCGGAGAACAAGGTTGGCCAATAAAATCCAGCTCTTAGGATCTTATCTGCAGTTGATTTCCAATAAAGGTGTCCACCATAATCTCCTGCATGGAATTCATTGAGAGCCTTGTCAGCTTCATCTTTTAACAAATAATTCAATAGAATACCTTCATGATTTTTACAAAAAAGAACATTATCTAAAATACAAAACTTTGAAGATGTCATCTTTAAAAACCTTTTCTTTGTTCTGGATAACCATGGAGGAGCTTGCAGGTTTAACAGTACATAAATTATATCAGCATACCATGGTGAATCTAAGAAGGCCTGGCTGATTTATGGAGTCGCCATCTCCTGTTCGTCATCCAGTTCATTAATATCCATGGCTTGGAAATTTGTTTCTGTCATGAGTTGAGCCAATCCCTGTCCCTTTATAAGCTTTGTAGGTTTTATTTCAATATCATACTCTAATATGGTAGCAATCCATTTACCTCTTTTGCCCTCAATTCCATCTTGAGTTAAGATGTCTTTGACAACAACATTTGGTACATAGGCTATCACATGGGAATACAATATGTAGATTCTAAAATCTTTAATGGCTTTTATAAGTGCAAAAGCTTGTTTTTCCATGATGTTGTATTTTAATGATGCATCCCTTAGTTCTTTAATTAAAAAGGCTATAGGTTTTTCACATCCTTGATCATCCTTTTGTAATAAAACAGCTGCTACAGTGTGTTCTGATGCAAATGAAAATATTATGAAATCTCTATCAAATTGTGGACTGGTAAGAACTGGTGTTATGGTCAAAGCCATTTTAATTTCTTCAAATGCTTGTTTGGCTTCAACTATCCATTTAATACTTGAATCCTTTCTTAACATGTTGGTAAGCAATCTAATTAGTTCAGCTAAGCTAGATATGAATCTTCTCAAAAAATTGATTTTTCCTAGGAAAGCTTGAAGTTCTTTAACATTTCTAGGGTGAGGTATCTGCAATATAGCTTCTATTATAGCAGGATCAATTCTAATACCATCTTTGGAAATGATATGGCCCAAGAGTTTACCTTCTTCAAGACCAAACAAGGACTTCTTTGGATTTAAAGAGATACCATACTTTCTGCATTTTATGAATACTTGTCTGAGATGGTCCAAATGCTGCTGATCCGATTTAGAAAAAACAGTTAAATCATCCAGATATATAACAAGAAAGTCATGAATTTCTTTTGCAAATGCAATGTCCATTGCTCTTTGGAAGGTTGCTCCAACATTTTTAAGTCCAAATGGCATTTTAACGTACTTGAATGTGCCCCATGGTGTTGTAAAATTTGTTTTTCCTGATCATCAAGATGAACCAGAATCTGATTGTATCCTGAGAACCCATCTAGAAGAGACATCTTAGAAGCACCTACTACCCTTTGTAAAATGTGATCCATTTTAGTCAAAGGGTAATTATCCTTCAAAGAAACCTTATTTACATTTCTTAAATCAACACATAATCTGATCTCTCAAGTTTTCTTCCTGGTAGGGACTAAATTAGACACCCACTCTGAAAATCTAATAGGAGCAATTATCCCGGCTTCATACATTTGTTTGATTTCTTTTTCAATTAAAGGTAGCAGTACAGGGTTGATTCTTCTGAGTTTCTGTTTAAATGGTTTCTGATTTTCTTTCAGAGGTATTGTATGTTGAATTATAGAGGTGTCATATGATTTCAAGTCTTCATAACTCCATGCAAAGACATCCTGGAATTCTGTTATTAGTTCAACATATTTTAGTTTTTGATCAGGAGACAAAGATTTAGATAACTTTATTAGTTTAGGATTTTCTTCAGTTCCCAAATTATATTCCTCAATATCAGCTTTCAAAGGTTCCATTTTGGGTTTCTTTGGAATATCGTTAGCATAAAAAAGATCTTCCAAAGGAGTTAATCCTTTAAGAAAATGAATATATTTTAAATTAATGATCTCAGATTCTTCTTCTATAATCTCATCAACCTCCATTTTTTTGAGGTCCTGCATTTCTTTTTTGGTGAAATTTGTTGGATGAAGAATTTGAATTGCACTTTCTTCTGAAATGTCTGTTTCTTGTTCATTTATTTGATTAGATTCAATGACTGTATCTTCATCTATGTTACTGTTGGAAAATCCATTCTCTAAAGTCATGAAATTGTTAATCTGATTATCATTTGAAAACACTTTCCAATTCTTAAAATTGTCTGGTATGGCTGGTCTGTGTCTAATCTCAGCTGTGAACTGATGATTAGGTTCGAATGGTAATTTACAAGTTCTAGCAAACATTGCAAGCCTATGAGCATGCAAATTTTGTTTTCTTGGGATTTTAGCAAGCTGAGTCTGTAGAAAAGTATTGAGAATCTCTACAACTGTTCCTCTATATTCTCTCAGTCTGGGATCATTTGTTAGGAAGTGTCCTTTGATCTGTTGAATGATTAAATCAGAATCCCCTATGACAAATACTCTAATTTCTCCTAATCTTTTGACTAGTTTGAGACCTAGCAAAAGAGCTTCATATTTTGCCATATTATTGGTGCACTTAAAATTTAATCTGTAGGCATGGCCTTCAGCATGATCATTTTCAAGATTATGCACCCAAACTCTAGCCCCTGCTCCTAATTTATTAACGGAACCATCAAATTCTAAATGTCAAAGAATTTCATGTTCGTAATTAGTATCGGGAGTTTCAGGAACTTTCTTGACAGTGAGATCTGGTTTTTTAATTTCTTGTTGTTTTTCTTGAGTATTTAATGTTATATTGTCCTTAGACATTTCCTGGATTTGACCACTAGATTTTCCATTTGTAATTTGTTTTGGTTCTGCTGCTGGAGCTTCTAATTCAGTAGGAGGATCAATTTCAGCGTTGTAAAGAATAAATGAGTCCATATCAGAGTGTACTGAGTAGATGGGGAAATTTTCAAGTTTCTCCTGACTACTGACTACATATTTCATTAAAGTTTCTCTGTATAGTCTCTTAGGTTGACCAAACACTGAAATAGTAGCTTATGACATGTCCAATTGAAGAGATCCTCCAAGATTTGCACCCCAAGATCTGGACAATAGCATACCATATTTTAGAGGAATATCTGCTACTACTATGTCCGTCAAAATTGTTTTCGCGGGGTATTGAACCAATGGAACACACAAATGTTTGATTAGTCCTAAACATCTCACCTGATTTGAATCAAAAGAAAAGAGGTCTTTGTATGGTCTGGTGATGTCTAGGTTTAATCTCTCCATTACTGCCTTGGGCATTAGATTGTGAGATGCCCTAGAATCAAACATGGCATCATGAAGTATTTTATCATGTATGTTTAAACTCACATAGAATGGAGGAGTTCCTCCACTTCTTGGTTTTCCATTTACTTCAGGGCCAAATAATAATCTAGGTTGGTCATCAAAAACATTTACTGAGTCATCACTTCCATTAATATTAAGTGATCTATTGATTTGACTTCGATAGACATCATGTTTAGCTAATTCAGAAAATGGAACAACTATTTTTAATTTGCCTACTTCAGCTTCCAAATTAAAAGGTTTTTCAGTCTAAGTTCTTGTATTTCAAACAGTTGGATTCTCTTTATCTTCTGTGTTTTCAATATTTTTCTCCTTCTCAGGAATGGGGTTGTGGGCTGAAGTTGTTTCTGAATCAACTTTTGGTGGTTCCTCTACATTTCCTTTGGGAGGAAGAGTATGGGAAATTTGTCTATTATTCAGTTGACTATCGGATACGTCTTCAATTATTGGGTTTGCAGGATTAGGATCTGATCTAGAAAGAATATGTATAGGGGTAGTATTGGTTTTACCTTTGAGGGGATGTTTTGTAGCTCTCTGTTTACTTGTTTCCGGGACATCAATTCTTCTGCTCCTTAAATTATATTGCTTGTGAACTTCGTAAATGGCTGTATCATATCCTTCCTTAAAGAAAAATGATTATCCTGAATGGGTTTGAAATTTCTTAAGAATGTGAGCTTCTTGATCATCTTGGGTCAAGAAAAATTCTGGTTCGTTCTTGCGTTCAGTCAAGTTGTTTACTTGAGCATCTTCAGTTGGTTCCTCAGTAGTTGAGGCTTCAATATAATTTTCCTGGAATGGGGGCCTAATATTTTGGTCAGGACTAGTTTTTCCAGTATTTTGATTTTGGTTCCTTCTGAAATTCGGATTTCTCCTAGTATTTCCTGGTTGACCATCCCAAGGAGATTTCCTTTCAATTGTTTCTACTCTATCTCCTAGCCTTTCCATCCCTTTAATAATAGCATCCAGTTTCTTTTCAAAAGCTGAGGGTTCTACATTTAAAGGCATTCTCTTTTCAACTCTAGCTCTAGCTCGTTTCTCTATCAGGTTGGCTTCAACAATAACAGTTATACTTCGCATTTCTTCTAAGGTTTGAGGAGCTCTTTCCCTAAGCTGATACGCCATATTAGAATCAAATCCATCAGGGAATTTAATTAATACTGAATCTAGTGGAGGTATAAGGTTTTGGGGAATAACATTGTAAGCATCATTGAACCTGGTGATGTAATCTTGCACAGTCTCATTTGGTCCTCTCTTTAGTTTTCCATAGTCTGATAAGATTTGAAGAGGATCTTTCTTCTTTTCCCATCTGTTTAAAAATGTTCTATATAGAGCTTGCAAGTCAGTAACACTGTTTGCAGGAAGGTCTCTAAAACAGGTTCTAACTTCTCCACTAAGACTTTGGAAAAATATTCTCGTTCTTACATCATCATCATCTATTTCATAAATTTCAAAATAATCGGTCATATTTTTAGTATGCTGTTGTGCAGTGTAGGTACCAGAACCATCGAAAGGAGTGATTTTACTTTGGTAGTCTTGGGGCATAGCCCCTAGATTGGCTGGTAATACCAAAGGAGCATATCTTTTTGCCATTGCAGGAGGTAGCGATGAAATAACAGGTGAAGTTGGTCTATGAGTAGTGGATGGAGGAGTAGAAGGGGTAGTTTGAGGTTGAGATGTTTGAGGAAATGTTGATGAACTTGGAGAGGCTGAAGTAATCACATAAATATTTGATGTTCCTTCAGAGGTAAGCTCAGATTGTATGGAATTTCGTAAATGTTTATCAATATGTGAAGTAACAAATTCAAATTGTAAATCTTCAATAAATACTGGGTCTGGAACCAAATTGGACAACTCAGATTCAGAAAAATTTACAAATAAAGAGGTTTCAAATTGTTCGTCAACAGGTTCGTCCTCAAGGTAAATCCACTTCACAAGATAGGATATTGATCTATAGAGAGGTCGAGAACTATCAGAGCTTTATTGACTCTCTTGTCTCCTAAGAATCCTGGAGATCAGATTCAGATTTTCAAACACAGGCGGGGGATTTGGATTAGGATTAGCCCTGGTGTAATGAGTCCTTTTTGAAGCCAGTTTTCTAGGTGATGTTTTTTGGTTTTTTGTCTAAATGGAATGAAAAATACAACTTCGACAATCTCTTTAAGAAATTTTTGATATTGGATTTAAATTTTCTGAAAGATTTATTTGACTAGAGGAACTGATCAAATTTTTGAAACCAAATGTTCAGTTCATAAACTAAACTGGAGATAGACTGAAGTAGCATTTATTTACTTATGCAATTGCAGAGCAAAAGCAGTTCAAAGGCTTCCTGGCTAACTTCAGGCTCCGTCTGTAGTTTATAAAGTAAAAAATAGTAACGATAAAAATATTCAGTTCCCCAGTGGAGTCGCCACTATGTTATCACTCAGATTTTCCTTGAAGTTGTTGGAAGAGGAAAGGGGTCCGAGGTAAACACAAACCAACTTTTAGGTACAGAATCTAGCCAATATATACCCAGAGAGGGCTCTCTCTATAAGATTTAGCTTGGTTTTGAAAGATATTAGGCTAGTTATGAAAGTCCAGGGATTTTGATTGAAATTGGGTGATGAACTTCTATAACAGAGGGTAAGACTGAGTAATTTAGTCCATTGGGATAATGGAGTCAAAGAAAATGGCTTAACTGAATTTAGTTTCTTAACAAGGGATGGTTTCACAGGGCAAGGTAATCAAATAGGGAACAATTCAAGATCTTAAATAAATGGAATGGACTCGAAATGGTTGAAGGGCAATTAAGAATACTTCAATATTTTCGAAAGAGGGAAACTGAATGATTATTAACAAAGAGAAATTAAGAGTTCTTTATCAAATAATCAGAATGGAGAAACTAGAAAACAGGAGCAATCAAGAATTCACTGTTTAAACTAGTTTAGAAGAAAAAATTAAGAACAACAACGATTGAAAACAAATTGCACTTAAGCACTTTCTGAATTATTCCTTTTCGTTAATCATTCAGATATGAAACATAAATGGTATAGTAAATAAGTATAAAACTTTAAAACATAAGAGATAGATGACTTATTGATCTGTTTTTGATTCAAGAATCCTGTGAAAAGTCCTTTGCATCAATTCCTGATCCAGCTAGCCATACGAAATTGTCTAACATCACTTTATTCCAAATTAAACAATATTACAACAAAATCTATGAATTCCACCCCCTCAATACTCCAATTGAGGGAGTATTTATACAAATAATTATAAAAAATATCTCCTAACAAAATGAGATATAATCTAGGATGACTCATGGATATATTACAAAAAAATAGAGACAGATGGTCTCGTAAATAAGAGAAAGGATAACCGATGTTGTGCTGTTTCCTTCTTTTGAGAATGTGCTGGAGGCAGGCCCTATGATTTCTGTAGTTTGTGGATGCCTTGAAGATGGCAACTTCAGCTGTTTCCTTAAGGCTGCAATATCATCATCTTTCTTCTTAATCAAGGCTTCTATACCTTTGACATCTTTGGGATTATGACCCAATCCAATAATTATTTCTTCCAAAGTCTTTATTCTGTCGTCCTTAGCCTGAGAAGAGGCCTTTTCAAGATGCAATTGAGCATTAGTATTCTCCAAAGAATCCTGTAATTTTTGGGTCATCATTTATTTATTAGTCAGAGTAGAATAAATCATTCAACCTGTTTGTTTATGCAGCTCAATCTGATCCAAAGGATGAATATCCTTTGCTATGAATTCAAAATTGGTTCTGATATAATCTAAAGCTGTTTGTGGCTGCTGCGCTTTGGTTTTGAAGTGACTCATTACCATTTTACCTTGCTGGATGTCATAGGCTGACATCAATCTTTGTTGATTTTTAGGAGCCATCTTCAAATATTGATTGTAGACTTGAAGTCTTAGTGGAGCATTTCTGGCCTTTATATTTATAAATGTCCTTTTAATATCCCAGGCATCCTTCACTGGTGGCTTGAAAGAAGATACTTCTACACTTGGTTGCCTTTGTAGTTATTTTCTCTGAGAATTAGTGGATGTCCCACTGATTGTACATGTTTGATGAATACCTAATTCTTCTCTCCTCTGACTATCAGGGATTTCTTGAACAGATTCTACTTCTAGAAGAGGATTTAATTTTTGTCTTTTAACATTAGGTTGTTCTGAAGATCCACTGATAGGGGTAGCTGCTTCTACATCTCTCTTTTTACCTTTTTCTACATTGAGAGGAGTTTGTAAAACTGAAATTTCTGCCACATTAATCTGAGTAGGAGAAGTCTGTATTTGGCCCTGTTCCTTAGAAGTTTCAGGCTGTTCTGTCATTGTGAATTTCTTTGTAACTTGTATATCAGCCTCTTTCTTCTTCCCTTTAGATGCTACTGTAGCTGATGCACTGATTTCTTGTAAATTTTGCTGAGAAATTCCAGTAGAAGAAGGACCAATTCCTCGTCTTTGCACTTGTCCAAAAGAGTCTAGGTCAAGTATTTTTTCAAGGTCTTTCATAACATTTTCAGCACTGACCTGTTCACTATCTTTTTCTATCAATGTTCCTTCCATCCATTCATCCATATTGGCATATTTTTCAATTTCTGGAATCTTATGATGAAGGTATGGTGACAATTTGTTTTTCATCCTCCTATTACAAATAAAGCTGTTTGGGTCATAAGGTACCCAGTAGAAACTTTTTTGCAATTTAAGATAGTCTTCTAGGATCCTTTCAGCTTCTTTTCCTGCATCTCTAGAATTGCAGACAAAAGGACCTAATTGACTCTTAATTCTGAGTTGAGTTTTTTTCTTTGCATTGCAAAAATGGACTATGTCTGAATTTATCATCTGTCTGAAATACTCTAAGGCAAAGAGCCTCATTGGGACATATTTTGGTAACTTGAAAGGACATAGCTCACACCCATATATTCTAATTTCTGTATGATTTCGGTATAGGTACCAATCACCTATCTTGTATTGCTTTGAGAGTTGGAGAATTTTCTTCATGTCATTACTGACCCTAGGAGGGGAGACTCCTGTTAATAAAGAGGTTACAAGGTGCACAAATAGGTCAATGAATTCATTATAAGAATAAGGAGAATCAGAGGAATTATGAGTGGTTACAGACCAAAAGATTATAGACCTAGGATTTCCTTTGGCATCAAGTTTCTTGACCTGGAAAGGGAAACTCTCTGATTGATAGTAAAGCATGAGATGATATATAACAGAGGAATATTTGAACACTTTTTCATTTTCCAATGTCATGAACTGATCATGGATTTTATCAGCAATGTAGGAAGAAAAATCATATTTGACAGCAGGGGGCTGTCCAGGGGTAAAAATGGACAACAATACTAGGGTTGACTGATCAACATATTCACTAGTATTGAAACCCATTACAGAGGATATCATATTCAGAATGAGTCTTCCCACATTAGTGAAAAAGGTATAACCATAAGGGGGAGGGCCTTTGGGCTGATTTTCTAGCAACATGAAGGTTTGGAAAAGGCAATTTAACTCTTCTCGAGATAAATTGGCCGATTTCTCAAGTAAATCTCCTGTGGAAAGGGGAGTCAGGGCTTGACCAGTTTGAAACTGTAACATTTCATTGATAGACTGAGCAGTTATTGGGAAAAGGACGGTTTGACTTAGGGACAAGACTGATCGTTGATGGGGATCATAATTGGCATGACAGTAATAGATTATCTCAGGAAAAATGTGGACTGAGGGGAGAAGATACATGGGAAGATTGGATTCCCATAGTCCAAAAATGTAAATCTTAGATTGGTCAATTGAACGGTCATCGGGAAAGGAAGATGACGGGGAGTTAATAGGGCGGGCCCAATGTAATTAAGTGTGAATTAATCGCATCGGGGGGTATTATTATTGGTCAATTAGGTTATTAATTAACCATGAGGATTAATTAATTCCTTTTTATACGGTGGACTGTCGGGTTTTTTATTAATTGGAAATTCAACCAATTAATCATTTTTAATAATTGTATGGTTATTTTTCAACCAAAGGGGTGGGATATATAGTATTTGGGAATTTTATTATTAAATTAATACGGGGAAAAGGGGGAATTTTCATAGGGATTTAAATAATAAAGTGAAAAATTAATATGAAAAATGAATAGAAGCGCTAAGTGTAAAACATTAGGTTAATGTATTTAACTTATGCTTGCATGAATAGGGTTTTTTGTGAAATATTGCATAATTTTCCTAAGTAAAATGGGATTTTACTTAGGAAAAGATTTTTTGGATGTGAATGAATGATCTTATGAATGGTTTTAAGTACTTAGGCTTTTCCAATTATTGGGCTGAGGGTCCAGTCCCTCCAAAAGTCAAGGAAATGCCTTGAGCCCCTCTAATTTTCAAATGCCTTAGTACTTAGGGGAAATTAGTGAAATTTTTAGGGGAAAATGATAAGGGAGGTTAATAATTTGTCTTTGCTTTGCTTGAAATTCTTCCAGTGTAGTGTCTGCCTTTGCACTTGTGATGAAAGTAAAGATTTAACACATCTAGAGTCATTATCCATCACATGTAATTCTGCAACAACATCTACCTACCCTACCTACTTTATCCTACCATTTTTTCTTCTTTATTAGGGTGCACTTATACTGGCAAACCCTTATCACACTTTTTCTTTTTACATGTAGAAATCTATCTAATTGTAACCTTATTACATCCAAGGGCTCAGATTAAACTATTGAGCTCCTTTTATTTACTCTACCTATCTACTTATCTGCCAAGATTAAACAGTTTGGTCAGATTTTATTCTCTATCTCTAAAACATAAAATTGAAAGATGAACTAGCCAAGCTTAAACTGTTTGACTGCTCATAAATTGTGGCATAAAATACAAGTTGCACACAATTTGTTTATTTACATAAAAGTAAAAAGTAGTGGCATTTAGACTTTCTCACTTTCCTTGGCCTTTATTTTGGTGGGGTTCATTTTCTTTTTACTTTTTTGGCCATTTTTATTTTTTCACCCTTTGATTTTTCTTTTAGGGTATACCCTCTTTACATTTTTTTGATTTTTTTTGATTTTTTGACAATATGGAAAACCTTTGCAACAAGAAAAGGTATGAACATATTACATAGCTCATCAAGTCAATCATGATATATGACACCTATTGGTATAGGAGTCTAACAGAGCCTACAAAAAATCAGTGGTGAGAGGGAGTTGGAGCTTGCCTTTGCATCACAACAATAATAAGATGTGGTTTTCTCCCTTTTGGGTTTCCACTTATATCTGTTGTCTATGTGCATGATATTTATGTGTTGATATGGTTTATCTAATCTGCTTAATACTTGCTACTCACATATTAAGATTGTTGTTACATTATGTAATAAGTTGATCATGAAATGAAGGTGTAAATAGGTTTAAAGGAAAGTTTTAAAATTCAATGAATGTGTTAAACTGATTCACCCCCCCTCTCAGTTTAACTAAGGGTTCAAAAATTGGTATCAGAGCAGGTTCCTTTGGTGTAAGCCTAATAGCTTGAAGGAGATCTGGTTGAGTCATGGACTATCAAAATGTACCCGTGCTAAATACAACAAACTTTCCTGAATTGAGAGATAAGGTTAAAACAAATTTAATGGCTTATGAACCTGAGGTATGGAAACTTGTATGTGATGGTTACTGTACAAACTCTCCCTTGGTGCGAGAACAACAGTGGAATGCCAAGGAAAAATGTGTGATATATAACAGTCTTCATAACAAGGATATTGATTTAATAATGGATCTAACCTCTACAAAAGAAATCTGGGATAGATTGCATTTCATGCATGAAGTAAAAACTAGGGGATGCATTATCAAGAAGGAGAAGATAAACTAGAAGAAGAAGAAAAATTCCTTTCAAAAGGAAAAAGGTCAATCAAATGAGATACCTGCCAGGGTGAATGGATGTGAGTACCATGAAGAAATTACAGTTGAGGAAAAATCCAAACTTGACATAGCCTTGACTGAAATAGAAAGATTGAAGAATGAAAACAAAGACCTTAAGACATTGGTGCAAATATGCGATGAGAGAGAATATGAAGATAAAGAAGAAATTGTTGGTCTGAAGGCACAACTTGAAGAAGTAAGGAAAGTAGAAGACACTCTGCTGCAACAAATGAGAGAGAAAAGTCTGGAATGTGGAAGATTGGAAGAAGAGGTGGTAAGCCTAAGGATGAAATCAGAAAAGGCCCAAATTGAACTAATCATGAATATTCCACAAATTAAAAGCTCTGGATAGTTGGACCAAATTCTAAATGCTCAAAGGTCTCCTCTCATAAAGACTGGGATAGGCTATGAAGGAGAAACAAATAAGTCCAAGGTAGAAGATAACAAGAATGTCATTTTTGTAAAAGCTGTAAAGGATAATGAAGCAGCTCAGAAGATTCCTACAGAAGTAGAAGCCAGCAAGAACATGATTTGTAAAGAAATAAATAGAAACAAGCAGCAACATGAAAGGATAGAGAATGAGAGGATGAAACAATCAACTACTAAAGGCTCATACGATCCTAAGGATGAATTGAAAACATTCGGAAGATGTCAAAGGAGGTTCTTTCATCCTATGAAAAATATCACATGTTTCTCTTGTCATAAACTAGGACATATTGCAACACATTGCAAGACAAGGCATATCAACTTTAATCAGCAAAAGATGTAGCAAATGAGAAGAACCCCTCAAGAAAACAAATGGAAAGGACAACCTCTCACTAGGTACATAAATCATTTCCATGGCTACTGTTATGCATGCAATAATTTTGGACATAAACTTGTTGAATGTAAATTATGTTCAAAAGGGAGCATAAAATATTATACATCAGCTCGAATGTACCTTGGTAAAATAAGATGTTATTTATGCCTCAAGCTTGGTCACAAAGCAAAAGACAATAAACTGCCATATACATTAAATAAATCTAGACAGATGATGGAATCTAATCAAATCAAGAAAAACTATGAGTCAAAAGAAAGTGCAGCCATTATGAAGAACCACAATAAAGTATGGAAGGAAAAGAGAAAGGGGGAGACTGTTACCTCAATAAAATAATGGATGCATCATAGTCTTAGGGGTAGCTGCTCTAGGAAGCAACGAAAATATCCAACCAGTGATAGATATGAAGCAACATCCCAGGGGGAGAGCAGTTCATAAATAGACGCCACAAAAGTAGTCTAAGAAGAGCTCCTTGGAATGAGAATAGCTATAAGATCAGGAAGGGAAAGGACAATATCTCTAACAGAGAACTATAGAGGAATAATATTACCTAAAGTATTCAATAGCTGATAGATTGATGGAAGAAGAGAAGGCAACAAGAAGCCATGGTAGTAGAGAGAACATCAGCCATGAACATGTAAGCTAAGAAGACATCAACACATTAAGTGATGAATGGTTAAGATCACAAAAAATATGTTTCAAGCTACAGAACAGGAAAGTCCCATAAAGGATGATCACATTGTGCATCATACTGCTAGAATTAACAATGAATCACATTAAGAAGGATGAGTAAGAGAAGTGCCGATCATCATTATGTCATTACATCATCTATGAAAAGTCCCCTTGGAGGAATGCAGTTAAGTGAGTGATAAATCTCTGAGTGATCTACCCATGAAGATTCCTAGTATAGAAATTGGAGATGTCTTCTCGAAGATCATTATGTTAGAACAGTTGAATTGAATATAAAGCAGCAATGATTCTGGAACAATCCTAGAAAGGAACATGCAATGGCATTCCTTTGAACATAATGAAAGAATAAGAAAAAAGGTTAATTATTCCAAGATCAGATTCAGTATATTGATGATTGTTGTTGAGAAAAGTGGAGAGCTCAATAGTAGAAACTATGAAGGTTGTCTTAACTATGGGTGCATGTGCGAGTTGAAGTGAAATTACTGCATGGTTTATCAAAGTAGTATCAATTGGTATTTGGTACAAGCAGCATGCCTATCAGCAGAATACCAAGTGTGCTCAATAGATTAGTGGTATGGTACAGGTCCTCAAGATCAAAAGTACATCAAGGTAGTATTCCCAATGTTATCTGCATTACTAGAGCATGAAAAGGTCAATAACAGTGCTAAAGGATCATTATTTTGTTTACACTTGAAGCAATATATTGAGCATTGAAGCAGTATCTATTTCTAGATATAACTGCATGCCTTGCTTAAGTCAGTACAGATATATCTTCAAGGCCTCTTTCTTAAGATCATTCATAAAACTGCGTGAAGTCTGTTGGCTGAGATATCAATTAAACAACTTGAAGATGTGTTTGTTGAAAATCATCATGACAGAATAGTTAAAGTATCTGAAGCATGAAGGACTAGTTGTGATTACCATTTGAAGCTCAAAAATCTTTTATTAATTCATCTAAATCCTACTTCAGCATAAAGGATTTGCTGGTAATTCACCCTTAAAGAGGGATTGATCGTTGACATACATACCCCCTTATTTCATAAATAAAATTGCATGGTTGATAAGTGAGACTAACCAATACATTCAATGTATCTAGCCTCAAGGGTTTGTTTTGAAAGTACATTGTACAAGCAGTAAAGTCATTTGGTCTCTTAGATTGAAAGATATCATCTAATCTCACAATAATTTGTAAGCTCTGGGTTGATTCATTGTTCACATCAGTAACAAGGACCTTTCAGCTATCAAGTGTAATATCCTTGTCAGCATCCTAGCTCATATCACCACCAACAAGCAGGAAAGGTGAACCACAGCTATAAAAGATATATTGGCATCATCATAATTGAACAGATGTTGTATTGCAGATGTGTATTGTAGAAGAAGACATATTCCATCTACAATATTCCTCAACAGATATGTATTTTTGATGAAGATCATACTAGAGACTGAAGTACATTTGAAGCATTCTCAATATTTTAGTTTTGGTCTAATGATGCATCTCTAATTATATAAGTTTGATTATATATGGTTGTTCTATCATCACCTACATTCTATACAAGTGCAAGGAGTCTATTCTTTGGGATGGTATCAACTTACTATGTATATACAAGTTCAATGATTCTCAAAGTGTTCTCCCAACAACTCTTGTACACTAGTTTGGAGCAGCATGGTACAAAGTCAGAAGAAGAAGGCCTAAACACAACTCAGAGAGAGGAAATGAAGAGATAGAAAGCACAATAGGAAATGTGCAACCCTTTTCCATTGATGTCAAAGGGGGAGGAAAAGAAAGAAAAAGAAGAATATTAAAGTATTTCCATCAATGCCAAACGGGGATACTGTTGGAAATATTGTCATTGATGGCAAAGGAGAAGACAAGAGTAGCACCTGAACTATCACTAAGGAAAAAGAGCAAAGAAGAAACAACAATAAGGCAAAGGAGAAGACAGGAGTAGCACCTGAATTATCATCAAGACAAAGGAGCAGAAAGGAACAATAGTTAAGCAGCAAAGGTAGAAAGGCAGCATTAGACAAGAAGCAGAGGCAACGAATGAAGCAGATAGGTGACTAGAAGCAGAGATAGCGAATTGTAGTAGAGGCAACAAAGAAGCACAGAGGTAGCAGAGAGGCAGCAGAGAAAGCATTAGACAAGAAGCAGAGGCAGCAAAAAAAAAGCAGAGAGGTAGCAGAGAGGCAGTAGAGAAAGCATTAAACAAGAAGCTCAGGAGAGTGGAGAGTGTGTGAGTTCAGTTTTAGAGAAAACAGGGGTTTGTTTGATTTTCTTATATGAAAAATCCGTTTCAGAATTATATGGCATTGTTTGATTTAATTTCTGTGTGAATGGGCTTTGAACTTCATAAGCAACTGTGTAAGGGACAGTGTGGTAAAATATTGAAATTGGGGTTAATGGTGTTTCTGCACACCGTTGATAGATTAATGAAAATACCATGGTAGGGTATTATGAATTGAACCCTATGTCAATGCATTTTGATATATGTGGCTTTGAATTCTACATTCAATCTAATAATTAAGCACAAAATTTCCTGAAAGTATTGTTGGGCATAAAGAAAAATCGATGTTAGTTAATATCGATATTATATTTTTTAATTGAATTGGATAGAGATGGGTTTTAATTTGGCGGTTTGATACATCGGAGTGGCTAGCAAAGTAATTGGGTTTTGGAAAAAACTCCATCATTTGGTTTGAAATCATTTGGGAATTTACTGAGGATTTAACCGCAGACATTGGATATGATACCAATCCATGTGTAGATGAAGACAAAAGTTTTTAAGCCTATTTGAACAGAACCATAAGAGGAGCAGAACCTTGTGATGTAGCAGAGATCAAAGTTAAAGAGGTGTGGTCGAACCAGAAGGTGTTTGGGTTAATAAACTACAAAAATCGTGTATTGGTAGAACTGTGAGGCTTGGAGATAACATTTGAATTATCAAACTGGAGCTATCATGTGAATAGATTGATGACATAGTGAAATTTAATTCAATGCTATGAATTCATCGCATGAGTAAGACGTATGGTCTGAAGTCATTGCGGGTTAATGCACAAGCTGTGTGGTTAATCGAAGAATGGTGAGCAGAGACAATCGAAATCGAAGCGGTAGTAAGGGTCGATGTTGAAATTGGGTTAAAGAATTTCCAATTTCGGTTGTTAACTATCTGAAATCATAGTTGGAAACTCTGTAATGAACCTCAAAGAAAGAAAACTAATCTCATGAGTGGTTGTGTGATGTGCTGGCGAAGGATTGAGGTTTTGTTTAATCCTGTTGAATGTTGAAGCTGCGTATTCAGGAGTAAGAAGAGAATCAAAGATCGGGCACATTTTAAACGAGCTTGTTTGAAGGCAAAAACCTCAGAAATGGTACAGAGATGGCTAGATTTAGTTTGGAAGAACAGTAATGGTGCCACAGAACCAAGAAGACGGAACGTGAAAGCAGAATTCAATTAAAATAGAATTGTGAAGAAAGCGGAATGATGAACTAAGGATATGGTAAAACCTTGAGTCAAAAAATGGAACCGAAACATTAAACAGTGAGGGCGGTTTCAAAATCTAAGACCAGCGGTCTCGCATTTCTTAAAACTGGTAAGCAGATTCCCTAAAAAAAATGCGATAGTGGTCAGCGTTTGACACGTGGCATAGGCGGTATTATAAAATTAGTTATTTCTTATTATTTTTGTGTACTAAGTCATGAGGTTAAAAATTTTGCGATATCTGTTGGATTTCGCATGGTGGGTTGATGTGTTGTGAACACCATTGGATCACAAGTAGAGTTGTGTGGAGATTAAGGCCAGGTAAGTTAAAGCCTTGTAGGCCCGAAAGAAAGAGTACACCATTGGTTTCTTGAGTTGGAGGAATTAAACCTTGTGCGCCTTTGTAATGCGATAGGCATTAGATTATGTACATTTCAGATGGAGTGTGCGAACGTCGTTGGATGGGAAGACATGCTGGTGTGTTAATTGTTGTGGGTCTAGAACATAATATATGCAGAATGGTAAGTTTTACAAGTTTAAAATTGATTTCTATTATAAATTCATTATGATAGACACAAGCGGCGAAGGGGTTTTAATCCAAGCCGAAGTATACAGTGACACGTTCCATGAGGCCTAGTAAGTAGAACCATATTTATGATAATTGGGTTGATTTAATGTTGAATTGAATGTTATCCGATTCCAATAGAATGGGTCTTGTACAATGTCACATATATGCATTCAGATAATCATACTGGGAGAGCTGAAGTTCATTAATTTGGGGTTAAATGTTTTATTCAAATATTAATTTGAAGATCATCAGATGGGTAGTAAAATACAGCTTCATAACCGTAGATCTGATTAAAGAGATAGAAAGCTTCCGCATGTTAGAGTTTTCCAGATTTAAAATTATATGGGTAAAAAATTTGGAATACAGTTTTATATACACAACAGGAATGAAAATGTGGGTCTGGCAGGGGTACATGCATAGAAAGCAGGAGAGTATGCAGAACTGTTACATGACAACAGCAGAAAAGACAAACACACAGCAAGCCAAGGGCCGAAAAAGGGCTGAGTAGAATTGATTTATGTAACTGTAAATGTGAATGTAAATGATTTAAAATTATTTTTATTGCATGTGATGCAAAGGCAAGTCTCAGTAGGCAAACAAAACTCCACTGTAAAACTGAAATATGTACATATTACTATATTCTTTTGAACGAGATGAAAAAGAAATGAGAAGGTGGAAGGCAAAGAGTCATGGCTGTTCATTTCGAATTCCCTGTGGAATACAAACATCCATAAGGTAACCTTTATAAATGATGTCACATAGATATGCACAAAGAAGTTAGAGAATGAAGAAATGAGGCAGAGAGGGTAAGAAGAAGGAGGATAAGATAGAGAAGCTATGAAGATTCAGAGATGATATAAGGTAGATATGAAGACTGGTGGACAACAGAGAAGAAGGAACATAACAGAGATGATATCCAGGTAAATCAACATGTGTTTTTTATGATAGAGTGACGAAGTTGGTGCTTCCATATCAAGTTGTAGCTTGATAGATGTCAGTTGTAGCTAGCTAAGGTAGGAGCCTCCTGTAGGTTGTAGCTTGCAGAAAATAGATGGGAGTTGGAGCTTTCTTGCAAGTTGTAGCTTGCAGAATTGAGGTAGGAGCCTCTTGTGGGTTGGAGCCTACAGAAAATCAGTGGTGAGAGGGGGTTGGAGCTTGCCTTTTCATCACAACAATAATAAGATGTGGTTTTCTCCCTTTTGGGTTTCCACTTATATCTGTTGTTTATGTGCATGGTATTTATGTGTTGATATGGTTTATCTAATCTGCTTAATACTTGCTACTCACATATTAAGATTGTTGTTACATTATGTAATAAGTTGATCATGAAATGAAGGTGTAAATAAGTTTAAAGGAAAGTTTTAAAAGTCCATGAATGTGTTAAATTGATTCACCCCCCCTCTCAGTTTAACTAAGGGTTCAACAAGTGAAAGGGAAAGAAGACTTCCACAGCTCAGAAGGAAGATGAAAGACCTACGTGTACACATTGCCAAAGGATCGGCCATGATGAAGCTAGGTGTTGGAAAATTCATCCGGAACTGAAGCGGAAGAAGTTTCAATCGGAGAAGGGTGAAAAGAAGGTTGAAACAACAATCCAAAAGGCTTGGGCTTGGGATCTGTTTCAGGTGATGAACGTAAAATCACTGCTATGGTTACAATAGGTAAAATTTCTGATGCTAGTACTTCTGCTTCTTCAAACATCAAACAACATAATGAAGATAAAAGAATCGAGTTATTTCATATAAGGGTAACTTCAAAGCATACTAAGATAGATACATTGTTCGATACAGGATCCCAGGAAAATTTGATTTCTGAGTCATTGGTTAAAAAATTGGGTTTGAAAACACATAATCATCTAAATCCATATCCTTTAGGGTGGTTAAAGGAACAATGTCAAATTCATGTTACCAAACAGTGTCAATTAAAATTTGAAATCACATCTAACTATATCGATGAAGTGGAGCTAGATGTGATACCGTTAGATATTTGTGGAATTGTCTTAGGTAGCCCTTATCTCTATGACCGTGATGTAGTATTTTATAGAAAATTACATATGTATCATCTCATGAAATATGGGATTAAGTACATCGTTCAAGCACGTAAAATAAAATATCGCTTGAATTTAATTAATTATAATCAGATGAAGTGCTTAATAAGTTGAAGTAAGAGATACATACTCATGTCGATAAAAGAGCAACATAAGGATCTTAATGATACTTGTTCAGGTTGTGAAATTCAGTATGAAGGTAATTTTGTTAAAAAGGTAGATTCATTTCAGGATCTAGTTAAAGAACCAAAACATCTACTTCATAAAATGGAAATATCACATGAGATGCAGTTGATGTTTGTTGCCTCTCTTTCTAATGTTGAAATGTATCACAAGTCAGTTATAGAGCATAAATAAATAAAGCAAAAAATTCCAGGGCAGGTTGGAAAATAATTAATGTGACCCAGTTCATCTCCATACAGTTCACCCATAATTTTGGCTTATAAGCAAAACGGGATATGGGGAACAAGTGTCGATTTTAAAGTTGATTCATTTAAGCAGAAAAATTTCACAGCATTGATAAATCATCAACAACCATATGAAGTTAAAACATATGCTAAAGGATATGCAATGTAAATAGTGATTCACATAGATTATCAGCTGCTTCAATACTTTCAATCATATACTTTGCAACAATCTCACTACAGTTGGATGGGATTTCTTTAGCAAATTCACTTAGTAATTAAGGACAAGGAAGGTGAAACAAGTAAAGTAGTTGATATGCTATCTTTGAATGCTTCAGTAGTACTGCATAAAATTTCATTGATTCATGAAAGTTATGTATAACAGTATAATACTGATGATGATTTAGAAGAAAATTTTGAATCACTAATTCATAATGCTCAGATAGAAAGAGTGCAGGTTATTCGGGAAATTCATCTTTCTCGGATTGCAGGATACTTCGGCATAAACAAGACTATGGCACAAAGTCAAAATTATTGTTACTAGCCTCATATGTATGAAACAATTGTGAAGTACATAAAGGGATGTGTAATGTGTTCGACAAGCAAGCCATGCAATCGAAAGATTGGTTTGCACATGCCACTTCTAGTTCCTTTGAAACCATGGGGTAGCATGGATTTGGTTCAAGGACAGACATAAATGGTGAAAAGGATCGGGATACATATTCTTCGAGGTAACTACAGTAAAAACCCTAAGTTGTGGGATGAATTTTTAACTTATGTGCATCAAGCTTACAATCAAGCCTTACATTCTTATGTGCCATGACAAGCATTGAGTCAAGTCAGGTTCAAAATGCGCCATGATAAGCATAAGTTCCAGGTCAATGAGCATTTATGGTTGTATGTCATCAAAGTCAAGTTGAAAGTGAGAGAGTTGTATTCTCACTTATTGTCAACTTAAAATCAAGCTTTTGTGGTCCAAAAGCTTTTTAAGTGGAGAGGATTGATCCAGGAGGATATTTATTAGTACAGTTCAGCAGAAAGGTCCAGTCAACTTTAGTAGTTCGACATCCAGCTCAGTCTTCAGAATCATTAATTCTCCAGTGAAAAGTTCCTTTAGTATCATCCATGGTTCAGTGTTAGCTTCATGGCATGGTCATCATGTGTTGAATTTGGGTTAATAAAGGTCTACAAAAGGTGTAATACCTTATCATGTAAAAGGTCTAAGGTTAAAGCTAACCTAGATCTAAAATCCTATACCTAAGCATAAATTTATAGACCTAAAGGCTATGGTAAACATTTCATGTAAAGGACCTAATTCTAAATTCCTAAATATTTAAAACTTACCACTAGACCTAAAAATTAAACCTAAGTCCTAAAAATGCTAAAGTCTTAAATATAAGTGTGAGGACCAAAAGTGCCATGGTGAAAGGTTTCTATTCATTAAACCTAAAATTAAACCTTAAGCGCAAAAATAAATCATATTAAAAACTATGTTATAAAAACATACCATAAACCTTTAATTTCAAAGGTTCGGATGTTGTTTTAAAACTTTGTATTAAAAACACAGTTCAAACCACAGTGCTTGATAAACCGCGTGGTTTAAAAACTGTGTCGGAGTTTTTAAAGATATGTGACAGGTATGCAACCACTGCAAAAATGTCAAACCACGTTTTAAACCACTAGTTGTTAAGCCACGTCAGGAAGATATGTCATGTGAAATTTGTTATTGAAACCGCCAGGGTAAGACCAAGACCGCTGGTGCTAAACCATAGCCGCCGATGCTTTCTATCCGCCGCCCTGATCACATGTTCCACATTAAAGTTTCCACCTGGTTAGCTAGCGTTGCAGTTAAGGATTTTATCCTAATGTTTTATTTTGGGTTTTTGAAATAAATTCAGCGCTAAGGTTTGGGGACTTAATCCCTAGGTATATGCAAATGATAGGGATTTGAGACCTCCTCACAAATTTCTCTCAACCAATTACTAAATTGGAATCCAGGAGTACAAAGCCAAGTCTTTATAAACCATGAAATCTTTGTATTGAGGACATAGAGTTTTTGGGATCAGTTTCAGCAGGTTGGAGGCAGTTTTGTTTGCAACATTACTCGACCATCGGGAGTCGAAATTGAGCACAGAGACAGGTGTCAGAAAGGCAAGGAAGAGTACTTTCTGTTTACAGGGTTCAGAAATGTTTGCAAGCATAGTCATTCTATTCCATTTCAGTGTGAATATTCTTAAGGGGTTAGTCCTAATAAAAACGTAAGCCCACTTAAAAGTGGACCCGGAGATGTAGTCCAAGAGGGACGAACTCTGTCATCAAACTGTCTACTTCTTCTTCTCTCTGATTATTGCTGTTATTTAATCATTTATTGCTGTTGGTTTATGTCGTATTTCATTAAAGCATACTTTAGTTAACAATCAATCTAAAGGACAAACTAATCAAACTGCTTAAGCACTTTATTCGATCACTTTCGGATCACCTGCTCCTTTACATCTCTGATGCCAAAGGTATATTTTGGAAGGCTACTATCCTTCCCATGATTCTCCTCCCACAACGCAGAATTTGAAATGAGTGTGGGTAATGATGATGTTGGGAGAATTCCTCCCTCCTCCTTGAGTCTACCCAAGACTCTCACTGCTGTATCTTGGCCTTCTAATGCTCCCATTCCTCCTGGATCTATGAATGGAGCATCATGATGTGAGACATGTCTCACCAAATCAGGTGGTTTGCCAAAAAATAATAATGTCCCATGATCCAAAGTCATGTGCATAATAGATGGGACTATTAGGTCCTTGCTTCCAATGCACAAATCCATCTCTGATTTTTTTGTGGAAGTTGTATGTGAGGGATATGTATGCATTATTTTAATCATTTGAGTTTTTCCACTCTTTCTATCCACCCATTCCATTTGAAAAGTCTCCCAATCTGTGGTGACTTTCCCTAAAGTAATCAACCATTGCACACCCAATATCACAATAGTGTTAGGTATGTCAACCACAAAGAAGTGATCAGTCTATGTATATGTCCCCATGGTGACTGATAAGGATGGAACATAATGCATGCATTTCATAGTTCTATCTCCTGGGACCAAAACAGAAAATCCCTCAAAAGCATCAGTGGGTATTTCCCTCCTTTGCACTAGTTGGGCATTAATAAAATTGTGGGTATCCCCAATGTCAATCCGAACAAAAACCCTCTGATCTAAGATGGAACCTCGAACCCTCAAGATCAAGTATTTAGGTACTCCTCTCAATGATGTAAGAGCCCCTCCATTTGGAGCAAATGCCCCATTCCCATCTCCTGATGGTGTTGGTTCATCTCCTACTATGTCAGCGCTCTGACCTCTTCTTGGTTATTCTTATTCTTCCTCCTCATCATCTAAGAACACCTCTATGTAGTGAGCCTTTCCTGCTACAAATTTATGTCCGGGTGCCCAAGATTCTTGGCATGTGAAGCAAAGCTTCCTTCTCCTTAAATATCTTCATACATCATCATCAAGAGTTTTTTTTTATTTTGGCTCTCCTTTGAAAGAGGAGCCTTCTCATCTTTTCCCTTTGATGGAAAAGAGGGCTCATGCTAAAATTTTTCCTTTGCTTTGGGCAAGGAATATTGAAGATATCTAGCCCTTTCAATGGCATCTTGAAGGGTAGTGGGCTAGGTAGACTTAACCAACCCATGAAGAGGTTCATCTAACCCATCAATGAACATATCAACCCTTCTTGCTGTAGATAAATTAGAAACCATAGCAGAAAGTCTTAAAAATTTATAAATATAAGTTTTTGGATTACTTGATTGTTTTAGCTTTGCAAGCCCCATGAATGGTGCTTCAGGGTCTCTTCTATCAAACCTCTCCACCAGCCTCCTTGTGAACTCTGAATATGCAGTCACATTGGCATGATCCAATGTAGACAAGCCATGGAAGCACCAATCATGTGCTTCACCCTCAAGGTGCAGCGCTGCTATCTTAGTGGCCTCCATTTCTGGAATTTTTTTCAAATGGAAGTAGATGTCAAGCTTCTCTACCCATGATTTGGCAGTGCATTTAGATGACTCTTGAAATTTGGATAATAAAAATCTACCCATAGTGCGGTGTAGATCATGATTCTAAACGAATCCACCACTTCTATTGTGATGCCTGGGTCTCCTATTGTCCTCGATTTGAAAAAATTCTTGAAAAATCAAGTGGTCCTTGAATAATTGAGTTTGAGACTCATACTCCATGAAATGGTCTTCAAGGGATTATTTTTCTTGAAGCCCTTCATTTCCCATTGCCAAGAATGTAGGCATTGTAGAGCGTTGAGAAACTTGATGCCACTGCACTAGTTGATCACTCTAGTGATAAGAAATGCCGGAGCCTTCACCATGTTGAAATCCTTTAGGGGATTCCTTGTATCTATCCATCCTCATCTCCTTTATTTCTCTAGCAATTTCTTGCATAGCTTTGAGAACAATCTTAGGAAACTCTTTCTCTTCATCTTCTCCTCCAGTAAAGGGGTTTTTCCCTTGTCTTCTTTGTCATTTGTATAATCAAACTTCCGGTGTATTATTCTTTGATACCTCTTCTCTCTATCAATAAGATGATCTCCTTCTTCAGATGACATATTGGCTTTTCAAGATGCACAGGCTGTGCCAAGATTATGATCTGATACCACTGTAATATTCCCGAATGGGAAAAGCAGGAATATAGTGCAAAACCAATTAAATAACAGTGTAAAAATTACATGAAATAAAGAGGCTAATATGGATACCTTCTATTCATTATAACAACAACAAAATATCCATAATAAATGGTCCATAAGATGTACAATATGAAAGAACAAGCCTCTAATGGAAAAAATCCCTCAAAAGAGGTGCTACTACTATATATACAGAGCTGGAAGGCTGCTTCAATGCTGTTTAAAAGGCACTGCTATAGTAAATGGTTATACAATAGATCTAGGGCTGCTATAGGCCTGAAAAGATAGATCCAATATAGATATGAGCACTATACAACCTCCTTTGAAGAACCCTTTAAGGGTTTTCAGCAATACACCATGTATAAGATGGGAATCTAAGCCTTAGGGTTGAAGCTTCACTTCAAAATATAGATATGGAAAGTGTGGTGTTAGTGTCAGTATTGTTAGTGTCCCGTGATTTGGTAGATTGGAAAACCAAATGATAGGGTAACATGGAACTAGTCTTTGGAGTCCTTGGACCTAGCCTTCCTGGACTCAGAGAGGGATCTCTCTATTGGGTGCAAAGGATGTGTTCTTTTTGATCTAAGGTTTTGATTTTAGGCTAGTTATTAAGTGTAGGGTTTGTTGATTGTTTTGGTTGGGTAATATGGTCAAGTGGAATAGGTGGAGTGAGAGTCTGTCAAAGCCATTGAGCTATGGAGTCAAATTAAAGTCGATAGTGTCTAAATGATGAAATAGAGTGTGTTATAGGGCCGATTTAGCAACGTTAATGGATCCTTAAGTTGATGTATGAGGTGTAGTGAACATAAAATTTGGGAAAAAACTAAGAGGTCTTAAACATATATAGTTTAAAAGTTAAAACTCATGAGGTAGGGAAAACCATTAAGTTCAATAAACAATATTTTAAACTAATAAACATCCAAGAGAAACATTCCAGTGAAACATAGAAAGCATAAGAGCTTCTAACTTTAGAAATTCACCTTCAGATTTTGCAAAAACACATAAGATAATACAAATAACTCAATTTATTGAGAGGGAACTCATAAAAAACATATATCAAGCTATTGGGAACTCTGAAACAAGTTGGTAAGCATGGACAAAGGGCAAGATCGAACGAGACCTCTTTGACTTAACCTAGCAATCAATATTCCACAGAAAGGCTTCAAGATAGGGTTTTGAAAACTTAAAATAAGCAGGGCATACCATGAATCATACTTGTAAGCTAGCAAAATAACCATACATGAAACAAAAACAAGTTTTGGTGGACCTAAGGAGCAATCAATAATTCCTTAAGATGGTCAAAAGAGGAAAACATCGAAGCTATAACAGACAGGAGGATTGAGGTGCCTCAAAGAACATGTCTCAACCTATACTTTTTTGATTTATAGCAGCCAAGAAGAATGAAAAAAAATTAGAACAAGAAAAATTTAACAAGTTAAGAAGACATAACTATTCACCAAGCTATGGAATCCTACAAACAAGCTTCTCCATCATCAAGCCAAACAAGCCATTCATCCACTTAACAAAACCAATTTCTTCTCCAAGCTCATAAAATCATGTATATTTCTCTTCAATGTCATCAAATGCCAAAAAAATACATAAGGGCCTCATGCTCTATTTATGGAGCAAAGGAGGACTAAAAACCTAAATGTGGTAGGAAAATGTCAAGTATAACCACAAATGTCATTTATGGCTAAGAGACCAAGCAAGGCCCAAGGCACATAATATCCTAAGAAATAAATGGAAAAACAACTATTTGCACATAATTCTAGAGTAATTTGCCTCAAAAAACTCAAAAATATCTATTTGCAATAAATGAGTGTGTTTTGTTGACTTTTGGTCCAAAACACACTAGACAACCTCTGTGCGTAGCACCACTTTAGTAGAAAATAGGGTCTCTTGTGGCTGCGTTTTGGACCCCTTCCTGACACCGGAATTGGCTCCGTGATGGCTCGTTGGAAAGCCTGATCAGTATAATTTCTAGAAATTCTTGATTTGTGTTGATTGGGTTCCATTTACCTATTCAAAAACCAATTTTCCCAACATTTCTCCATGCGCAACGCCTAGTCTGAAAATGAGGCATACAGGTCAAAATTTTGATGTTTTTTGACCTTTTGGGGGGTAAAAAAGGCTCCAAATGATCTGAAATTCGGTGAGAAGAATAATTTTGATGTGAGGAATCCAAAAATGAAAATTTTGTGAGCTGAGGATGCACCAATTTTGTGCGTAGCACCTAGGGTGTTGCACATAGAGGGGTCAAAATTTCAAAAAAAACAAGATTTTGTTCAAATTGCCCCAAAATTGGTGGAGAGGTCCCTCAAGAGGTCTTGGACACCTGTTGATAAGCCTCAACCAAAATTCCAAGACCATCATGCTCTTTTTCTCTTTTTAGGTTTTCTAGCTCCATGAGGGCCTTCTTCATTTTGGCACAAGCAAGCATGTTTTTCCTTGCATAATGCTTGGTCATTTTCTTTTGTAGAGCAAGGCCTATCTTTACCTCCTTGAAATGCTTATGCTCCTCTTTGTAATAGTGAATGACACATTGTGCCATCTCAAACTCTCTTTCCCACTCCCTAAGCTGTGCATATTTGTCCAAGAGAAGCAATCTAGTGGTCATCTCCTTGTCCTCATTGTCACTGTCTAGATCAATGAATTGAGGCTCTTGAGAAGTCTTCTTGATATTTTTGCTTCTCCTTACCTTTACCTACTGCTCACCTTTTTCCATATTTTCCTTGCCTTTTTCCTTGGGCTTGATAGTTGGAGGAGAGATGGCCCTTTTCCTTTTTGAGGCAGCAAACACATCTCTTTTTCCTCTGTGGTATGTGCATGTGAGAGGATTGATGATGGTTTTGGAGGTGTTTCCATAATTTCCTTGATCTTTGGTGATGTCACAAGCCTTTTCATCTTTTTCATGGCTTCCATGAGTCACTTCATGCTCCATTGGGTCATTGATTTCTTGACCTTTAGCTTCATCATCATCACTATCTTCCTCACTGTTTTCTACACTATCACTTTGGCCTTCAAATGAATCATTACCTTCTTCACTTGCATCACTTTGGCTCTGTCCTTCACTAAGGTCCTCTGCTTTGTCATTTCCCGCACTCTTACTTTGAGTTTCTTTGTCATTTAGAGGCTGACTAGTGTCATGATAGTCATGACAGCTGTCATGACTATCATGACTATTTCCTTGCTCATCACTGACTGTTTCATTTGTGCTATTTCCTTGGTCACTGCCTGCCTCTTCAAACTCTGTTTTAGCCTCATAATCTACCTGTTCTTGGTCTTTTGATTCCTCATCATCAACTTCTGTTTCTTCAAGATCATTTTCTTCATTCATATTATTACTGTTTTCACTATGACTAGGCTTATTTTCATGTTTATGCACATTTCCCTCTTGGCTATCATGTTTATTTTCTTTGCTGACTGTCACCTTCATCATTTTCTTCACTATCTTCTTGGATTTCGTCTTGCTCATCGCCAATACCTCTTTCTATACTTGGGAGTGATTCATTTGTATCATCACCATCACTGTCTTCATCCAAGTGCTCACTGATTTGTGTATCTTAGAACAGAATGGGTTTTAGCTTGGTGAGAGCTTTAGGTCTAGGGAGGACAAATGTGTGATGTGAGGGCAGTTTTTAGCAAATGAGGGTAAAATGAAGTAATTAAGGAATGCTTTCAGAGTTTAGGAGAAGGCATGTCTTGCATTGAGTGCCTTTATGCTCATGATCACACTCAAAATGGTAATTCTTGCCCTAGAAGGTCAATAATTTGGTTTTCATGAAGATTAGTGTTTGGGCACATTAGGTCTTTGAATTTCTCTTTTGAATATGAATGAAAAATATTAGTTGGAGATCAAGGAAAAAGGAACGACCAAACTTTTTTAGCTTTGTGCAGGAGTCTGGAGACAAATCAGAGGAGAAAGAGGGAAATTTGAGCAATTTTTTGACAAATTTTGGCCAAAATCCTCATTGCGTAGCCAGGTCGGGTCGGGCTGGTAAATGGGCCTGTTGGGCCCTGTTGGAGTGCAACGATAGTGTAAAATTGGAGGGTAGTCAGGTGGTATGAGCCTGTGCGTAGCACCGCCCTCCCGGTGAGCAGTACAATGTAAATTTGAACTACGGCCGCTCCCTTTGTGCGCAGTGCCGATGACCAGGTGCGTAGTGCCCAAAAAGTTTCAACAGTTTTGAAAAAAAAACCCTTAAAAAATTCTTTCAACTGTTTTCTTCTTCTTTGAAAAGATGAATATGAAGTGGGAGAGAGGGAAAGGAGACTTTATACTCCTTTTGAAAAGTATTTCAAGACCAAAACCCACTTTATAAGGTTTGTTTTCTCTTTATTTTTTTATTGTCTTTTTGGCTCTTTTTGGTCTTGTAGGTGGCAGTTTGACATAGAAAAATGGCTTTTTTCTTTGCTGGAGCATCTTGATGTTCTCCTTTGTATTCACAAACCCTTCAACTAGCTCAAACTATGCTCTTTACCCTCATTTGTAAATCTAAACCTTTTCATGAACTTTAATCATTGTAAACAACATACATGTGATAATTTTTGGCATTTTTACCTTTGGCTGACACTCTGTCATGTGTCTCACTGTGAATCAGTGGAAAAAATTATTAATGTGAAAACCCTAGTAGGTGATGTCAATAACTCCTTTAGTTTTCATGTGTACCACCATTATGAGATACATTTAGGTTTGTTTGTTCTTACCAATTTTCCTGTAGGTAACCTTTTGTGACAGTCCTGCATAAGTGTCACATAGGGTTAATCTATCTCTTGCAGAATATGTTCTTGATAAGGGAACCATTTTGGAGGCTTTACTGCTCTTAGAATAGCTATATGTTTGTTTCTTTGACCATGTTGACAATGATATATCTCTGGTTGGAAAAGTAAGAAATTTTAAATCATTTTGTGTTTCCCCTTGGCCACTTCTATTCTTGCAGGTGCCTACACAACTTCTGCTTTAGATCACTATCCTTTTTTTTGTTTGTAATTTGACATCTCTTTTCTGTAACAGTGAACCTATGCTTATCATAATCTCCTCCCAGGGAAATTTTAACTCATGCTTGCTTTCCTTTTGATCTTTTTAAAGAGGCTTTTGACTGTATTTTGAAAAGTAAAGCCCCTACATTGATACTCTTTGTCATCTTTCTTCTTTTGGTGTTAGTGAAGTGTAGCTTATGTTTGCCTCCTTTGATCCTTTTAAGACCTTTGATTTTACCTTTTTAAACCTCATGCTTTTGTACTAATAATCTTAGCCTTTTTTTATCTTTGGCCGAGAATGCCTCTTTGCCAAACCCTAGAGGGCAACTTGAAACCCTTTGAAGCCATCTACTATTATGAAGCATGTTCTTTGTCATCATTTGACCTGTTTTTCATTCTTCCCAAACTCCTAGGTTTTAGGGCTGCTTAGAAAAAATTAGATAGTGTTATCTTCTAAGTTCTCAAAAACTTCTCAAACTAATTAATTATTTCTAAAGAATATTCAATGTGTACTTAAAGGAGTTGAGGTGACCTTTTCCCTTGTAGGTGTAGTACTGATTCCTTATTTGGTCAAAGCTATCACAAACCCTGATTTTTTCAAACACATACCTTGCTACCTTTTCTTCTTTGCTGTCGATGGTATTCTTGTGATGGTTTTCCCTTTTACCTTACCCATTTCCAGGCTGGTAGCCATTTGATCCTTTTGCAGAAATGTGAGCAAGGGGCAGCTGTTCCCTTGCAAGATTTGTGCTTTAGGCCAAAAAGCCTTCCTTGAATGACTTCTTTGATGAGCTTTGGAAAAAGTCACTTTTTCTTTTCTTCTTTGAATACAATTTCTTCATACAGGAAAAACAGTGTTTGTAGGGTACCAAATCCAGCCTATGACTTTGTGAGACGCTAGGTGACCTAGTGGAAGATTTCTTGGACTTGGATTTTGAACTGAGACCTAGGATTTGGGATCATTAAGTGTAAGATATAGTTTATGATAAACTGATGTATTGAAGATCCAAAATCCAATGTACTTGATTTATCTAAAGAGCCTATAGAGATAGTTTGAGGCCATCAATACTTGGGGTATTTTGGGAAGACACAATAAAGTTGTTAGATTGGTGGCCTTAGGTAGTAGTGGGGGGTTTCTAAGCAAAACAAAACAGAGGATTTGGGCCAAATGTGAATACATATAGACATAAAGAGTGACATAAGCCTCTAATGGGTTTTCTGGGACTGGTAAGTAAAGCTAGACATTATGGAATGATGAAATAGTGAAAAATTATCTTGAGGATAATGAAGGCAGTGAGATTTCTAGAACTCACAATGTTCATGAAATTTGTTTCTAGAAATCTAGGGAAATCATTTAGTCATCTATGAAGGCAAAAATTACTGATGAATAATAGTGGCTCTACTTGGGGAGGGAAGCTCCTTTTTAGGAGGTGTCCAGAACTTCAAATTTTTGGCTTTATGGAGAACAATGCCTCTTCCATTGGGAATATTTTGACCTCTTTCTCTTGGTGATGCTTGCTTGAAGCTATGATCTCAATAATCTAAAAGACATTATTAGCTCAAATCCATCTCTACCTACCCAACATACTTGCCTAACATTTTTTGCTTCCTTAGGTGCATTTGGAATAGAAACCTTGGCATCTTTTCTTTTGAAAGCAAAATAAACTATCTACTTCTACCTTATTTCTCCCTGGAGCTCAGATTATGCTAATGAAATCCATTGATTCTCTACCTATACTATTCAAATGTCAAGGTTAAACTGTTTGACAAGATTTATTCACTAAGCTACAAACATGAAATTGAAAAAATGGCTAAATTAGAATTACACAATTTGAATTACCATGGGTTTGTGGCATAAAAAAAAGTTGCACAAAAATGCTATTTTTGTATAAAATAAGACTAAAAAAATCAGGGCTGGGATGCATTGTTTGCTATTCATCCCTATTTTTCTTCTTGGTTCTATTTTAAGCATGTGGAACTAGTATATTTCTTCCCTAATCTATCTTTTGACAAGTCAAGCTTGAATAATTTGACCAACTATCTTTCACTAACTTATTCAACAATAAATTTAAACATGTTTCAACCATGATTAGGATAGATGATTGAAACAAGACTCCTTTATGCACTAGTAGTGGTATTTAGACTTACACACTTTTAGTAGTTCTTTTTTTTTTTTTTTTTTTTTGGGTATGGGGCTTTACCTCTTTTCAAATCTGCCCTCTTTATCATTCTTTCTATGTTTTTGAGTTTTTTCTCTCTTTTTTCAAAACAATCTAAATTTAAAAGATTCTCAAAGGTTGAGCTTATTTACATTCCTATCTATCCTAATCTAACCTATACATGATATACATTCCGCTGGTGAACTCTCTTTTCTAATACAACCACTCAAGCAGATGATTCCATAAGGGATATTTGTTTAACTCTTTGATGGTTTTGAGAAAATAAAAAGGCCACTCCCACCTTAATTTTGTTTGAACAGTAGTGCCTAAAATGTTCTTGAAATAGTGCAACAAATTTCTCTTTTTATGTTTTACTCCCTCTTTAAATGTCTTTAACAAATCAACAAAGGGATCTTGAAACAATACCTGAATGTGAGGATTTGGTAAATAAGAATGATCTAGGCCTACTTCTTCCTCCACTTGGCTAAGCTTAGGAATTTTTTGGGAAAGAAACTCTTCCTCTTCCTCATGATTATCTGAACTGGTAGGCTTATCATAGATTGCAATGTTGTCTTCTAGCATACTTGGTATGTTCTGATTGAGTGGGCTGAAATCTATGTGAAAGTCATCATGTTGATGAGAAGGGACACTTTTTGGTAGTAAATCCTCTTGAGAAGGTAGATAAACAACTCACTTATGATTATCAACTTCAAAGCCTTCATTTGCAATTGGAAATTCAATGGGACTTGGTTGCTACTCATTTGGAGCTAAGGAAAATTCTATGTCATAAATGATTTCCTCAACCATTTCAGGAGAAGGCTTCTCATGGACAACTTGCTCAAGAATTTCATCATCCTCCTCAACCTCAACATCAGAGTTGAAAGACTTTTGATTACCAATTATGTGAAAGTTATTTTTGATGGACTGAAGTGAAGTAGAGCAAAGAGTCAGAGACTCGTCACTTACTTCTAAAATTTGAAGGCTTTCCTCATCAGTGTCATTGGTGACTTGTCTTGGCTGATTACTACTTTCAATCTGATGATAGTGAACTTCATCCCTCAAATCAACTGCTGATGGCTCTGCAAGGTTAGCTTCTGTTTGGAGAACATCATCATCATCATATTGATCAAAATTTGGAGAATCATCAACATAAATAATTTCACCAATCAAACATATTGGGTTACCAGTCTGTTCTTCTTTGAACTGATCTACAAGTTCACTTTCTGATTTATGGCAGACGACATTAGTAGGAGGAGGAACATGAATGTTTTGTTTATATGAAGGCTTAGAGGCTGGCTTAATGTTTATCATCTAATTTATTTCCTCTTCAGTCAAAAGAGGAGGAATTTTTCTCTTTCTTTGGATAGAAGTACAACATTTCTCTTTATCTTGTGAAAGCTGATTTTGAGGCTGAATGTTTTCTTGAGCCTCACCTAGAAGATATGGTGAATCATTACTTGTGCCTTCAGAGAGATTCTGTGGGTTTACTTCTATTTCTTGATTGGGTTATAACTACTCTAGGTTGTCATGATAGCTATCTTGAGAATGAAATGCATGGATTTCTTCTAATAAATCTTTAGGATGCCAATTCCCTAAATCCTCATCAATGTTTACAAGGTGTTGTATGAAATCTTCAGATTGATCACAACAATTTTCAGCTAATGATAAAGATGGACAATATTCTCTATAACGTTCATAAAACACCTTGTGGAAATCTTTCAAGGAAAACAAGCTACCAAATTTTAGCCATTCATACCAATTTCTTGCCTTACCTTCAAATGTTTCCATAAACATTTTCATGAGGTAATCCTCATGCCATTCAACCTTTAACCTCCATATGTGTATATGAAATTTGATGAGATGTAACAAGGGGTCATCAACCTTTTCATCTTGAAATATAGGTAGGTTTTTTATCCAATTTATTTCATGCATTTTGCGTGGGAATCCAGGGATATGATCTCTACTCATTAGAGCATATCTCCTTTGTATCCTTGGATCCATGTTTGTAAATCAGAAAGGGTCATTGAATCTTTTCAACCAATCTAGAGTTCTCTACCAGTGGAGTCTTTAGGTCTATTGAGAGTTGTGGAGTCTCCACGTGGAATATTTAAATTTTTCTATCCACCATCAACATTATTGGGATTTCTTAATGCATTCCCAGGGGGTTTATGAGAACTAGTGGGGTCAACAGGGCTACTAAAGACCAGTGGAGTCGCCAGGTGGATGACGTTTAGTGTTTTAAGGATGTTATTGCTGTCCACCATCAACAAATAAATATCAATATAAGGATGTTTGTGAGTTTTCTGAGATCTAAGGAATACTTAGTTTGTCACTAACTTAGAAGGTCCCACTATGATCGCCAGAATGTTAGTGTGGTGATGAGTTGGCAGATTCAATATATTTTCTAAGTCTAATTGAGGGTCTAAAAAGTTTTAAGAGGTATTCAAAAAACTATATACTCAGAAAGTCCCATCGTGGTCGCGAGTATGTTAGTGTCCCATGATTTGGCAGATTGGCAGACCAAATGACAGGGTAAAATGGAACTAGTCTTTGGAGTCCTAGGACCTAGCCTTCCTGGACTCAAAGAGGGATCTCTCTATTGGGTGCAAAGGATGTGTTATTTTTGCTCCAGGGTTTTTATTTTAGGCTAATTATTAAGTGTAGGGTTTGTTGATTGTTTTGGTTGGGTAAGATGGTCAAGTGGAATAGGTGGAGTGAGAGTCTGTCAAAGCCATTGGGCTATGGAGTCAAATGAAAGTCGAGAGTGTATAAATGATGAAACAAAGTGTGTTGCAGGGCCGATTTTGCAAGGTTAATGGATCCTTAAGGTGATGTAGGAGGTGTAGTGATCATGAAATTTGGGAAAAAAATAAGAGGTCTTAAACATATATAGTTTAAAAGTTACAACTCATGAGGTAGGGCAAACCGTTAAGCTCAATAAACAATACTTTAAACTGATAAACATCCAAGAGAAACATTCTAGTGAAACATAGAAAGCATAAGAGCTTCTAACTTTAGAAATTCACCTTCAGATTTTGGGAAAACACATAAGATAATGCAAATAACTAAATTTATGGAGAGGGAACTCCTAAATAGCATATATCAAGCTATTGGGAACTATGAAACAAGTTGGTAAGCATGGGCAAAGGGAAAGATTGAATGAGACCTCTTCGACTTAACCTAGCAATCAATATTCCACAGAAAGGCTTCAAGATAGGGTTTTGAAAACTTAAAATAAGCAGGGCATACCATTAATCATACTTGTAAGCTAGAAAAATAACCATAAATGAAACAGAAACAAGTTTTGGTGGTCCTAAGGAGCAATCAAGAATTTCTTAAGATGGCCAAAAGAGGAAAACATGAAAGCTACAACAAACATGAGGATTGATGTGCCTCAAAGAGCATGTCTCAACCTATAATTTTCTAATTTATAGCAGCCAAGAAGAATGAAAAAAAATGAGAACAAGAAAACATTAACAAGTTAAGAAGACATCACCATTCACCAAGCTATGGAATCCTGCAAACAAGCTTCTCCATCATCAAGCCAAACAAGCCATTCATCTACTTCACAAGATCAATTTATTCTCCAAGCTCATAAAACCATGTATATTTCTCTTCAAGCTCATAAAAAGCCAACAAAATACATAGGGGCCTCATGCTCTATTTATGGAGCAAAGGAGGACTAAAACCCTAAATGTGGTAGGAAAATGTCAAATATAAACATAAATGTCATTTATGGCCAAGAGACCATGCAAGGCACAAGGCACATAATATCCTAAGAAATAAATGCCAAAATAACTAGTTGCACCTAATTCTAGAGTAATTTTCCTCAAAAAACTCAAAAATATATATTTTCAATAAATGAGTGTGTTTTGATGACTTTTGGTACAAAACACACTAGGCACCCTTTGTGCGTAGCACCACTTGAGCAGAAAATAGGGTCTCTTGTGGTTGGGTTTTGGACCCCTTCCCGACATCAGACTTGGCTTTGTGATGGCTCATTGGAAAGCCTGATCAGTATAATTTCTAGAAATTCTTGAGTTGTGCTGATTGGGTGCCACTTACCTATTCAAAAACCAATTTTCCCAACACTGCTCCATGCGCAATGCCTGGTCTGAAAATGAGGTAGAAAGGTCAAAATTTTGATGTTTTTTGACCTTTTGGGGGACAAAAATGGCTCCAAATAATTTGAAATTTGGTGAGAAGTTGGTGATGCGAGGAATCCAAAAATGAAAATTTTGTGAGCTGAGGATGCACCAATTTTGTGCGTAGCGCCTAGGGTGCTGCGCATAGAGGGGTCCAAATTTCAAAAAAAAAAAATTGTTCAAATTGCCCCAAAATTGGTGGAGAGGTCCCTCAAGAGGTATTTGACACTCTTTGAGAAGCCTCAGCTAAAATTCCAAGGCCATCATGCTCTTTTTCACTTTTTAGGTTTTCTAGCTCCATGAGGGCCTTCTTTAGTTTGGCACAAGAAAGCATGTTTTTCCTTGCATAATGCTTGATAATTTTCTTTTGTAGAGAAAGGCCTCTCTTTACCTCCTTGAAATGCTTATTCTCATCTTTGTAATAATGAATGATAGGCTATGCCATCTAAAACTCTCTTTCCCACTCCCTAAGCTGTGCATCTTTGTCCAAGAGAAGCAATCTAGTGGTCATCTCCTTGTCCTCATTGTCACTGTCTAGATCAATGAATTAAGGCTCTTGAGAAATCTTCTTGATACTTTTTCTTCTCCTTACCTTTACCTGCTGCTCACCTTTGTCCATATTTTCCTTGCCTTTGTCCTTGGTCTTGATAGCTGGAGGAGAGATGGCCCTTTGCCTTTTTGAGGCAGCAAACACATCTCTTTTTCCTCTGTGGTATGTGCATGTGAGAGGAGTGATGATGGTTTTGGAGATGTTTCCATCATTGCCTTGATATTTGGTGATGTCCCAAGCCTTTTCATCTTTTCCTTGGCTTCCATGAGTCACTTCATGCTCCATTGGGTCATTGATTTCTTGACCTTTAGCTTCATCATCATCACTGTCTTCCTCACTTTTTTCTACACTGTCACTTTGGCCTTCAAATGAATCATTACCTTCTTCACTTGCTTCACTTTGGCTCTGTCCTTCACTAAGGTCCTCTGCTTTGTCATTTCCTGCACTGTTACTTTGAGTTTTTTTGTCATTTAGAGGCTGAACAGTGTCATGAGAGTCATGACAGCTGTCATGAATATTTCCTTGCTCATCACTGACTGTTTCATTTGTGCTATTTCCTTCATCACTACCTGCCTCTTCAAACTCTATTTTAGCCTCATAATCTGCCTGTTCTTGGTCTTTTGTTTCCTCATCATCAACATCTGTTTCTTCAATATCATTGTCTTCATTTATATTGTCACTGTTTTCACTATGACTAGGCTTATTCTCATGTTTATGCACATTTCCCTCTTGACTATCATGTTTATTTTCTTTGTTGATTGTCACCCTCATCATTGTCTTCACTATCTTCTTGGATTTCATCTTGCTCATCAGCAATACCTCTTTCTGTACTTGGGAGTGATTCATTTGTATCATCACCATCACTGTCTTCATCCAAGTGCTCACTACTTTATGTATCTTAGAACATAATGGTTTTTAGCTTGGTGAGAGCTTTAGGTCTAGGGAGGAAAAATGTGTGATGTGAGGGTAGTTTTTAGCAAATGAGGGTAAAATGAAGTAAACAAGGAATGCTTTTAGAGTTTAGGAGAAGGCTTGTCTTGCATTGAGTGCCTTTATGCTCATGATGACACTCAAAATGGTAATTATTTCCCTACAAGGTCAATAACTTGGTTTTCATGAAGATTAGGGTTTGGTCACATTAGGTCATTGAATTTCTCTTTTGATTATGAATGAAAAAGATTAGTTGGAGATCAAGGAAAAAGGAACCAACAACCTTGTTTAGCTTTGTGCAGGAATCTGGAGACAAATTAGAGGAGAAAGAGGGAAATTTGAGCAATTTTTTGACAACTTTTGGCAAAATCCTCAGTGTGTAGCGCCAGGTCGGGTCGGGTTGTTAAATGGGCCTGTCAGGCCCCATTGAAGCACAGAACCGGTGTGAAACTGGCGGGTAATCAGGTGGTCTGAGCCTGTGCGCAACACCTTGGCCGGTGCATAGTGCCACCCTCCTGGTGTGCATCGCAGTGTAAATTTGAACTGCGACCGCTCCCTATGTGCGCAACAGCGATGACCAGTGGCATAAATCCTTCGTCGATGCGTAGCGCCTAGAAATTTTCAACAGTTTTGCAAAAAACCCTTAAAAACTTCTTTCAACGGTTTTCTTCTTCTTTGAAAAGATGAATATGAAGTGGGAGAGAGGGAAAGGAGACTTTATACTCCTTTTGAAAATTATTTCAAGGCCAAAACCCATTTTATAAGGTTTGTTTTATCTTTATTTTTTTACTGTCTTTTTGGCTCTTTTTGGTCCTGTAGGTGGCAGTTTGACATAGAAAAATCGCTTTTTTCTTTGTTGGAGCATCTTGATGTTCTCCTTTTTTACTCACAATCCCTTCAACCAGCTGAAACTGTGCTCTTTACACTCATTTGTAAATCCGAACCTTTTCATGATCTTTAATCCTTGTAAACAACATACATGTGATCATTTTTGGCATTTTTACGTTTGGCTGACACTCTGTCATGTGTCTTACTATGAATCAGTGGAAAAAATTCTTAATGTGAAAACCCTAGCAGGTGATGTCAATAACTCCTGTAGTTTTCATGTGTGCAACCATTATGAGATACATTTAGGTTTGTTTGTCCTTACCAATTTTCTTGTAGGTAACCTTTTGTGACAGTCCTGCAGAAGTGTCACTCAGGGTTAATCTATCTCTTGCAGAATATGCTCTTGATAAGGAAACCATTTTGGAGGCTTTAATGCTCTTAGACCAGCTATATGTTTGTTTCTTTGACCATGTTGATAGTGATATATCTCTGGTTGGAAAAGTAAGCAATTTTAAATCATTTTGTGTTTCCCCTTGGCCACTTCTGTTCTTGCAGGTGCCTACACAACTTCTGCTTTAGATCACTATCTTTTTTTTTTTGGAATTTGACACCTCTTTTCTCTAACAATGAACCTATGCTTATCAGAATCACTTCCCAGGGAAATTTTAACTCATGCTTGATTTTCTTTTGATCTTTTTAAAGAGGATTTTGACTGTATTTTGAAAAGTAAAGCCCCTACACTGATACTCTTTGTCATCTTTCTTCTTTTGGTGTTAGTGAAGTGTAGCCTATGTCTTCCTCCTTTGATCCTTTTAAGACCTCTTCTTTTACCTTTTGAAACCTCATGATCTTTTACTAATACTCTTTGCCTTTTTTTACCTTTGGCTGAGGTGGAGTTAATGCCTCTTTTCCAAACCGTAGAGGGAAGCTTGAAACCCTTTGAAGCCATCTGCTATTATGAAGGAGGTTCTTTGTTATCATTTGACCTATTTTTCATTCTTCCCAAACTCCTAGGTTTTAGGGCTGCTTAAAAAAAATTAAATAGTGTTGTCTTATAAGTTCTCAAAAACTTCTCAAACTCATTAATTATTTCTAAATAATATTTAGTGTGTACTTAATGGAGTTGAGGTGACATTTGCCCTTGTAGGCCTAGTACTGATTCCTTGTTTGGTCAAAGCTGTCACAAACCCTGATTTTTTCAAACACATACCTTGCTGCCTTTTCTTCTTTGCTGTGGATGGTATTCTTGTGATGGTTTTCCGTTTTACCTTACCCATTGTGAGGTTGATAGCCATTTGATCCTTTTGCAAAAATGTGAGCAAGAGGCAACTGTTCCCGTGCAAGATTTGTGCTTTAGGCCAAAAAGCCTTCCTTGAATGACCTCTTTGATGAGATTTGGACAAAGTCACTTTTTATTTTCTTCTTTGAATGCAGTTTCTTCATACAGGAAAAACAGAGTTTGTAAGGTACCAAGTCCACCCTATGACTTTGTGAAACCCTTGGTGACCTAGTGGAAGCTTTCTTGGACTTGGCTTTTGGACTGAGACCTAGGATTTGGGATCATTAAGTGCAAGATAGAGTTTATGATAAATTGATGTATTGAAGATCCAAAATCCAATGTACTTGATTTATCTAAAGAGCCTACAGAGATAGTTTGAGGCCATTAATGCTTGGGGTATTTTGGGAAGACACAACAGAGCTGTTAGATTGGTGGCCTGAAGTAGTAGTGGGGGGTTTCTAGGCAAAAAAAAACAAAGGATTTGGGCCAAAGTTGAATACATATAGATAGAAAGAGTGACATAGGCCTATAATGGGTTTTCTGGGACTGGTAAGCAAAGCTAGACATTATGGAATGATGAAATAGTGAAAAATTATCTTGAGGATAATGAAGGCAGTGAGATTTATAGAACTCACAATGTTCATGAAATTTGTTGCTAGAAATCTAGGGAAACAATTTAGTCATCTATGAAGGCAAAAATTATTGATGAATAATAGTGGCTCCACTTGGGGAGGGCAGCTCATTTTCAGGAGGTGTCCAAAACTTCAAATTTCTGGCTTTATGGAGACCAGTGCCTCATCCATTGGGTAGATTTTTACCTCTTTCTCTTGCTAATGCTTGCTTGAAGCTATGATCTCAATAATCTAAAAGACATGATTAGCTCAAATCCATATCTACCTACCCAACCTACTTTCCTAACATTTTTTTCTTCCTTAGGTGCATTTGGACTGGCAACCTTGAAATATTTTCTTTTGAAAGAAAAATAAACTATCTACTTCTACCTTATTTCTTCCTAGAGCTCAGATTATGCTAATGAAATCCTTTGATTCTCTACCTATACTATTCAACTATAAAGGTTAAACTGTTTGACATGATTTATTCACTAAGCTACAAACATGAAATTGAAAACATGGCTAAATCAGGATTAGACAATTTGACTTACCATGGGTTTGTGGCATAAAAACAAGCTACACACAAATGTTATTTTTGTACAAAATAAGACTAGAAAAATCAGGGCTGGGATACATTGTTCACTATTCATCCCTATTTTTCTCCTTGGTTCTGTTTTAAGCATGTGGAACTAGTATATTTCTTCCCTAATATATATTTTGACAAGTCAAGCTTGAATAATTTGACCAAATATCTTTCACTAACTTATTCAACAATAAATTTAAAACATGTCTTAGCCATGTTTAGGCTAGATGATTGAAACAAGACTCCTTTATGCACTAGTAGTGTTATTTATACTTACACACTTTCAGTAGTTCTATTTTTTTAATTTTTTTTGGGTATGGGGCTTTACCTCTTTTCAAATATGCCTTCTTTTTTATTCTTTCTATGTTTTTGAGTTTTTTCTCTCTTTTTTCAAAACAATCTAAATTTAAAAGATGCTCAAATGCTGAGCTTATTTGCATTCCTATCTATCCTAATCTAAACTAGACATGATATACATTCAGCTGGTGAACTCTCTTTTCCAATACAACCAGTCAAGCAGATGATTCCATGAGGGATCTTGGTTTAACTCTTTTATGGTTTTGAGAAAATCAAAAGGCCACTCCCACCTTACTTGTGTTTGAATAGTAGTGCCTAAAACTTTCTTGAAATTGTGCATCAAAATACCCTTGAAATGTTTTACTGCCTCTTTAACTGTCTCTAACAAATCAACAAAGGGATATTGAAACAATACCTGAATGTGAATATTTGGTAAATAAGCTTGATCTAGGCCTGCTTCTTCCTTCACTTGGCTGAGCTTAGGACTTTTTTGGGAAACAAACTCTTCCTCTTCCTCATGATTATCTGAACTTGTAGGCTCATCATATATTGCAATGTTGTCTTCTAGCATACTTGGTATGTTCTGATTGAGTGGGCTGAAATGTGAAAGTCATCAAGTTGATGAGCAGGGACAATTTTTGGCAGCAAATCGTCTTGAGAAGGTAGCTGAACAACTCTCCTATGATTATCAACTTCGAAGCCTTCATATGCAATTGGAAATTCAATGGACTTGGTGGTTGCTCATTTGGAGCTGATGAAAATTCTATGTCATAAATGATTTCCTCAACCATTTAAGGCGAAGGCTTCTCATTGACAACTTGCTCTAGAAGTTCATCATCCTCCTCAACCTCAACATCAAAGCTGAAAGACTGCTAATTACCAATTATGTGAAATTTATTTCTGATGGACTGAAGTGAAGTAGAGAAAAGAGTCAGAGACTCTTCACTTACTTCTAAACTTTGAATGCTTTCCTCATCAGTGTCATAGGTGACCTGTCTTGGCTGTTTACTACTTTCAATTTGATGATAGTGAACTTCATCCCTTAAATCAACCGTTGATGGCTCTGCAAGGTTAACTTCTATTTGGAGAAAATCATCATCATCAGATTAAACAAAATTTGGAGAATCATCAACATAAATAATTTCACCAATCAAACATATTGGGTTACCAATCTGTTCTTCTTTGAACTGATCTAAAAGTTCACTTTCTGATTTATGTTAAATGGCATTAGTAGGAGGAGGAACAAGAATGTTTTGTTTATATGAAGGCTTAGAGGCTAGCTGAATGTTTAGCATCTGATTTATTTCCTCTTCAGTCAAAAGAGGAGGAATTTTTCTCTTTCTTTGGATAGAAGTACAACAATTCTCTTTATCTTGTGAAGGCTGATTTTGAGGCTGAATGTTTTCTTGAGCCTCACCTAGAAGATATGGTGAATCATTACTTGTGCCTTCAGAGAGATTATGTGGGTTTCCTTCTATTTCTTGATTGGGTTATAACTCCTCTAGGTTGTCATGATAGCTATCTTGAGAATGAAATGCATGGAGTTCTTCTAATAAATCTTCAGGATGCCAATTCCCTGAATCCTTATCAATGCTTACAAGGTGTTGTATGAAATCTTCAGATTGATCACAACAATTTTCAGCTAATGATAAATATGGAAAATATTCTTTATAACATTCATAAAACACCTTGTGGAAATATTTCAAGGAAAAAAAGCTACCAGATTTTAGCCATTCATACCAATTTCTTGCCTTACCTTCTAAAGTTGCCATAAAAATTTTCATGAGGCAATCCTCGTGCCATTCAAAATTTAACCTCCATATGTGTATATGAAATTTGATGAGATGTAACAAGGGGTCATCAAACTTTTCATCTTGAAATATAGGTAGGTTTTTTATCCAATTTATTTCAGGAATTTTGTGTGGGAATCCAGGGATATAATCTCTACTCATTAGAGCATATGTCCTTTGTATCCTTGGATCCATGTTTGTAAATCAGAAAGGGTCACTAAATCTTTTCAACCAATCTAGAGTTCTCTACCAGTGGAGTATTTAGGTCTATTGAGAGTTGTGGAGTCACCAGGTGGAAGATTTCAACTTTGTTGTCCACCATCAGCATGATTGGGATTGCTTAATGCATTCCCAGGGGGTTTATGAGAACTAGTGGGGTCAAAAGGGCTACTGAAGACCAGTGGAGTCGCCAAGTGGATGATGTTTAGTGTTTTAAGGATGTTCTTGTTGTCCACCATCAACAACTAAATACCAATCTAAGGATGTTTGTGAGTTTTCTGAGATGTAAGGAATACTTAGTTTGTCACTAACTTAGAAGTTCCCACCGTGATCGCCAGAATTTTAGTGTGGCGATGAGGTGGAAGATTCACTATATTTTCTAAGTCTAACTGAGGGTCTAAAGAGTTTTAAGAGGTATTCAGGCAACTATATACTCAGAAAGTCCCACCGTGATCGCGGTAATGTTAGTGTCCCGTGATTTGGCAGATTGGTAGACCAAATGACAGGGTAACATGGAACCAATATTTGGAGTCCTAGGACCTAGCCTTCTTGGACTCAAAGAGGGATCTCTCTATTGGGTGTAAAGTGTTAGCCACCTATAAAATTTGTTATAGCAAAAGGTGGCTAAAACTTTTGGAGCCTTCAAGGAACAAATTTTATTGCTAAAAAGTGTTGTTTCTTGAAGACTCTTAAAGGCCTCATGTCTCTGTCCCAATCTTCACTACTGTGACTATTCTACATTCAGAAATCCTGTTGATTCCCAAGGAAAGAATACTGCTGCAAGCACCATTTCCCTTTTCCCCTTCTTCCAAAACTAACCTCATCTTTGCCTTTCCTTCTCCAATGAAATCCTTCATTTTCATGTTTTTCCACTTCCCCCTTTATCAAAATCCCTTTGACAAGGTTAAAGACTCCTTCTTTGCCTTATCAAAACCCTCAAAACCTTTGAAATCATTAAAAAACTATAAAAATCACATTTTTTATAGTTTGTAGACTTAAGCCCCCTTGGGCTAAGTCTTTAACTCTCTCCCTCCATACGCCTTGGTGTTGGAACCGAGCGCCAACCTTCGAAGCATTCATCGCGTTGCCCGATTGCGACTAGCCCCTCCTCTTTAAAATTCGGTCATATGATTCCCCATAGAACCCATGGCCCCGCAGGTGGGCGCCTATCCGCTTCGAAATAAATATTTCCGCCCAAAGTTTAAACCTTCATTTATATTTGACATTTTTTATGTTCTAAGGTTTTCCATCGGTTCAAAGTTCAAATCGATCTCCACTGTCGATCTGATATGCAGACCGACAATGCGCATTTCATCGCCCGGTGGTTCTCGCCACCCACTCTCTGTTGCAAAACCACGCGGTATCCATTGCACTGCTTTGGAGAGTGGGGCGGTATTTTTCATTTTGCAGTGATTCCATACATCGATTGATGCGTGGCCTGGGCACTGTTCACAAAACCATCGTCCATCACGCGTTAAATATCGGACGTGGACCCGACGCGATATGGACGTTCACCATCTAATCTGAGGCTGCTCATTGGACGGTGAACGCTCACCAAAGAAGTCCGACAGTTAACCAGGTCACGGCACGGTCATTAAAGCATCTCCGCCGTCGATCTGATCTACAGATCGATGACCCAAAAATCATCACCCTGATTCCCCCTCTTTGACTTTTCATCTCCAATCTCGACTGTCGATCTCTACGTGATCGACGGCTCCGATTCAAATTCATTTTTTCGCTCTCCTCCGACTTCTTCCGATCAATATTGACCGTTGGATGATGCCATCCAATGGCCACGCTCCCCCCACATGTCCTCTGAAGCAATATAACCTATACATGAAGGATTTTCTAATCTTTTCGTATTTTGTAGGGTTCAAAGGTTTTTCCACTATGTCTGAAGAAAATTCGAAGGTAGAGGGTGACGATCCTCCCACCTTCATTTTGTCAAAGGAAAACACTTGCAGGTGTTAAATCCACGTTTCATAAATCATCCATGAAGCATTGATGCTACATAACCCCTGCACAGCCCTACACACCAACAAAGCACCGTAAAAAAGTATCAGTGCAGAAAACTAGAGATATGCTAGAACAGAAGACTGAAGACAGGCCTTCAGGGATTACGTCTAAGATGGTTTATCAAAAGCCTAATCCCCAATTAAAACATAGTTAAAGGAAGAATCATAAAGGTTCATCGGAAAAAAGGCCTCCACCGCCACATTTGAGGCAAATCAATCCCTCTAGCTACCACGATGCCACCTGTGCCTCAAAGCATTCATATCCGAGGCCGGAGTTATTGATCAGGATCAGATCTTTGTCTCAAAGCGCAACCAAAGAGTGAATTCTGCAAACAAACTTAATGACAAAACACCAGCAGAGTTACTTTGACATCACACAGAGCCTCAAAGGTCAACAAAAGTTCCCACCGAGCTTAATTCATAATGTAAATCAATTAATACAGCAACACACCTGTAAACTTCTCCATCGAGCCCCTCAAAGGCCAAGAAGTCATTAATATGTATTAATTATCCTAAGAGATCTTTTATTAGGTCTCACCTCCTCATTCTTCTATAAATACTTCTATAGAAGATGGGAAACTGTTGGTTGTAGAACTTTGAAATATAATTGAGCTTGAGACTTCTATCTGTAAATAGTGTTCACTGGCCCTTGAAGCTCTATTTGTGTTAGGTTAGTTAGGCTGGATAGTGTAGATGATTGATGAACTGAAACATTGGACCTGAGTACTGTAACTGGTTTGACATCAATAACAAGCTGTTTCTTGGGATCCTGGTCTATATCACTGGTGAAGTGCCCCTTTCTTTGTCATTGTTCCTTCTATGTATGTCATATTATTCACTATTCTCTGATAACTAACAACATTTATGGAGTTAGGATGTACTGTTTACCAGTACCCTTCTCTGACTGATAAGCTTTATCTCCATTTTTTCCTCCAATTTGTTTATTTAAGAATGATTCATTACAGTTTAAGCAGTTAGGAATGTTGGCGTTCCCTCGTCCTACTGTTTTCCTTAAACATTGTTCTTGAAAGTTATTTTCATTATTTGCTTATTAAAGTTGGACCAGAAAAGTGATGGTTTTCCCTGTTTTTGGTTTCTATTCTCCAAAGGCAGATTTTGAAGGTTTCCCTTGGTGTTGACTGAAAGCAGACTAGGTTTAAAAGTACTTTATATGATCTTAAGTTACACTTTGTCTTCTCTTATATGTTTTCATACTTTCTGAAGGTAATTATGTGGATTACTGGATTGTTTGTCAATTAAGCTGCTTTAATACAAACTTGCCCAAGAAGTCTATGGTTAGCCCTGTCATTGGTTGGTTTTAAACAGTTACTTAAGAGGTTTTTCTTGTTTGGACTGACTATAAATCCCCTATGAAATTATTATCAGTTTCCACCTCTCCAACACTTTATTGTTTCCATTCCATCACTCTAATCTCAATAATCTTGTGATATAGATGACTTGCCCCTTGGATCACTCTTGATGTTGTTGCTCAATTAAAGCCCTGTTATGACTCCATATCCCAATGGACTAAAAACCAGCGTTATATCTATCTTTTTAGCCAAAGCTGTCCTATTCACTTGCAACTTCTCACCTTTGAAACTTTTTTACATTTAGAACTTTCCCCTCAAGTATTTTTCATGCTCAACCATCCAAAAACAAGCAAAACCCTTCGCCTTTATAACTAGCCTAATATCATTACCTAAAACTTAAAAGACAAATCCATCTTTGCACTTATTGGAGAGATCACTCTCTGGATTCAAGAGGGCTAGATCCTAGAATCCCAAAGTGGTTGAAACGATGTTTCTCCCTGCGATCAGACTTTTCCAATCTTGCCGATTACAGGGAACTAACATTTCTGGCGACTCCGCTGGGGATATCAGCTGAATTTTCGCCTTAGGTTCCCTTAAGAATTTGAGATAAAACTTGTGAGTTAAAAGTGGCCTTTTCAGGCACTACCAAGAAATGGTAATCACGATGAAACTTGTTTGAATTAGTGACAAACTAGGAAAACCCTAGGATTCTCATAAGACTTTATCTAACCTTGAAAAATCAGCTGGCTTAGCCATAGGAGTAGACTATCTTTGTCTCATAACCATAGCTAAGTTTTGAAACAGAGTTAGGACATTCTTAGAAATCACACAACTGAAAAATAACTCAGAAAACACAAAAATATTTCAGATTGGAAATCAAATAAACATGGTGGTGGACCATAAAACCTTTTACCTCTTTACGAGCTAAAACTTCCACTTGGCAACTCCACAATCCTGAACAGACCTTAAGACTCCACTGGGAAGAACCCTTATCATTGTAATATCTTTCAAACTTAGTTATAGGACTGTAGGATTAAAATTTGTGTAAACAGATTAGTTAACCTCTCAAAGATTGTTATACCTGGTTGAACTTTTCTTATTTATTTGGGTCTGAAAAACACAACATAGTGGCTCCTAGGAAGATTCAGAATAGAGCCTATCCTAACCTTGATCCACCTGAGTTAGCTGATAACCCAGAAATAATCCTTAGGAAGTCTCCTAGGATTAAATCATCAACTGTTTTCAGATCACCTTTGAGAGCTAATTCAGTTCCTGAAAACCTTGCATCTCTACAAGGAACACATGGTGGTGGAACCATAAAACATTTTATCTCCTTACGAGCTAAAAATTTTCCACCTGGAGACTCTACACTCTGAAACTTCCAAAGGACCAAATGACTCCACTGGTAGAAGACCTTGAACTAATTGAACAGACACAGTGACCTCTTATTCTGATTAACAAACATGGATTTAGATATAGACCCAGATGACAAACATATGGTCATGATGGAAAAATTGATGTACATGCTTGGAAGAAGGGTGGATAGGTTCATGGCTAATTTAAACACTGGTGGTCCAGAGCAACATGTGCCTTTTCCTGTCCAAACACAAACCCTACCCCGACAAGATATGTACGATGATCAAAATTATAAAGAAAATAAACAAGAAATCATGATGGAAAAGATGATGTACATGCTTGGAAAGAGAATGGATAGGTTGGTGGCTAATATGAATATTGATGAGCTGGGGCAAGTTATGCTTTCCCCTGATCAAATACAAGCCCAATCACCTCAAGGTCAAGACAGTGACCAAGATATGTTTTATGATCAACACCGTATGGAAAATGATGAGCAAACATACAAAGAAATCAATAAAGAAGGTAGTCAAGGAACTTTGGTTTGCCTTCCTATGTCTTGTACTATGCCGATAAGAGACCTTCAAAATCATATTGTAAATACTAATGGTGAGCAGTGCTTTGAGGAAAAAATAGAAAGACCTCAAATTTTCCCTGCAAACACAAGTCAAGGTCTCCTATAAGAGGCTCAAGAAAACATCCAGCCTCAAAACCAGCCTTTACAAGAGGCAGAGAACTTCTCTACCTCTGTTCAAAGGGACATAGAAATATCCTCCCCGTTGACAGAAGAAGAGATAGATCAGACTATTAGTAAACAGTCAGTCTCTGATATTTATTGCAAAACAAATACTCTTGCTCATTCACATAGAGAAATTTGTTATAAAGACGCAGAAAGTTCTTTTGTTGGTCATAAAAAACATGGTAGCTCTTTTTCTGTTTATACTGAAAGAAAAATTTCTCCTTTAACAGAAGAACAAATTGAGCAAATACTAAGCAAGCGGCTACCCTCCAAGCCATCATCTCAAGCAGATAATCATGAACTTAGTGCCTATTCCATAGAACAATCCAATGGCACCCAAGACAAAGAGGATAGTAAGAAAACCAATGATAGTACTGAAACTAGTCCTCTTTGGAATATGAATTTTGATGGGTTATGTAATAAAACTAATGCAGGTGCAGGAATATGGCTTTATGATACACAGAAAAATTATTCTGAAGCCTATTCATATAAACTTAACTTTCAATGCACAACAGACATAGTAGAGTATGAGGCACTCCTCTTAGGGCGACATTTATTGAAACAATTAGGAGCCTAGAAGATAACTGTTCATGGAAGTGTAGAATTGGTAATTAGGCAAGTGAAAAATGAATGCATGGTTAAACATCCCAGACTCAGAGCATATAGGGATGATGCCTTGGGTTTATTAAAATCTTTCAAAGATTTCCAACTTATACTTGTTCCTAAAGACCAAAAAAGTTTTGCTAATGGATTAGCCCTGGTGGCTAGTACATGTTTAAAACCTTGGGAGAGCAAACAATATACAATCCAAGAAAAATTCAGACCTGCTGTCCCAAAAAATAAAATATACTGGAAAAAAATTGAAGGAGAAAAATAAATAACAGACCATCCTACTGAGGATATGCTTTCTTTTCAAGAAGATACTTCTCCTTTCAATAATGTTAATCTGCCATTCAAAGAACTTGAACTTCTATCAGAAGCAGCATAAATTTAAAGAAAGAAGATATTTCACTGTTTGCTATTGTGCAGGTTAAGGATGATGATACTTCCAAGCAACATACTGAAGACATAGCCCTCAAATCTGAAGTCTTGGAAGCAAACAAACTACCATACATGGAGACCCAAAAAGAAGAGAATCTTCATATTTTCTTTGTTGATCCTATGGAAGAGTGTGTGGAGTTCCCAACTGGTTCAAATTATCAAGCATGCATCCTTTTCAAGAGCTAGAGACACGAAAAGCTGTCACCTTTTGTGATAGTTTTTATTTTGAAGATTAATCTTCAAAATATACTATGGATACCCCTGACAAGCAGCCAGAGTTTCTTCTTCTTCTTGACATTACTTAGCTGGCTGCATTGGCACTTTTGTATCATATGAATATGTAAATACTCCATGTTTAGAATAGGTTAGATAGAAATGTCAATAAAGCTCAGTTTTGAGCATGTAGTTAGTTGTTTTTTTCTGCTTTGAAGAAAAATAAAAAACACAAAATACAAAAACAGTAAAAGAAAGAAAAGAGGGAAAATTGTGAAAACAAGAAAGGTATAGCGCCATACCAAAAAAGAGAAAAAAATCTGAAAGTGTGCAAGCTCAAATGCCACTCCTAAGGAACACACTTCTAGTTAGCCAAACAGCTTAATCTTGACTAATTAGCTTTAAATTTTCTGCTGATAGGATAGTGAATTCGATTTTCCAAACTATTTAATCTTGGCTTATCAGTAGATAGTTTAGGATAGAAATTAAAGGTTCAAACATGCTCAAAATCTGAACCTAAATTTCCAAGCAAGAATTGACTCCAATCTATTTCAAATTTTGATTCAAAACAGAGGTAAATATGGTTCTAATCAACTCAAAATCTGAACCAGTTAGACAAAGAAAGAACAACTCAAACAAAAGTCAAAACAGAGCTGTAAAAAAGATGAAGGAAGTGCTTTGAATTTTCAGATCTTAAGCCTTCCATTTTGATTTAATTTTCTGCAAAATAATATCTATGTGCAACTTGTTTGTTATGCCATAGACCAGCATGAAGTTAGACTGTTCAATCCTGACTTGGTTGCTTTTTAAATTTATGTTGTAGAATTTAGAGAATAAAGTCTGTTGGACAGTTTAATCCCAACATACAGTAGATTAGGTAGAGAAGCATCTGAACTCAATAGTTTAATCTGAGTTCAGGGAGAAATAAGGAGTAAAAATAGATTAGATTTCCTGCTTTCAAAAGAATAAAATGTTGTAAAAGAGTTTTCCAATCCAAGTGCACTCTGATGAAGAAAAAATGCTAGATCAGTAGGATTGGGTAGGTAGAAAGTTTGTTTTGATGAAGATCCATTGTTTCTATAACTGCTAATATTTTTTTGAAGTAAGATCACCCCAGCAAAGGAAGAGCATCCCAATGGATGAGGCATAGGTCAGCGTCCCAGAGAATGCGAGTCTGAAAGTTCTTGATGCCTTCAAGAAGGCACCATCCCCAAGTGGAGCCACTGTTAGCCACCTATAAAATTTGTTATAGCAAAAGGTGGCTAAAACTTTTGGAGCCTTCAAGGAACAAATTTTATTGCTAAAAAGTGTTGGCTCTTGAAGACTCTTGAAGGCCTCATGCCTCTGTCCCAATCTTCACTACTGTGACTATTCTACATTTAGAAATCCTGCTGATTCCCAAGGAAAGAATACTGCTGCAAGCACCATTTCCCTTTTCCCCTTCTTCCAAAACTAACCTCATCTTTGCCTTAAATTCTCCGATGAAATCCTTCATTTTCATGTTTTCCCCTTCCCCCTTTATCAAAATCCCTTTGAAAAGGTTAAAGACTCCTTCTTTGCCTTATCGAAACCCTCAAAACCTTTGAAATCATTAAAAAACTATAAAAATCACATTTTTTGTAGTTTGTAGACTTAAGCCCCCTTGGGCTAAGTCTTTAACTCTCTCCCTCCATATGCCTTGGTGCTGGAACTGAGTGCCAGCCTTCCAAGCGCTTATCGCGTTGCCCGATTGCGACTAGCCCCTCCTCTTTAAAATCTGGTCATATGATTCCCCATAGAACCCATGGCCCCGTAGGCGGGCGCCTATCTGCTTCGAAATAAATATTTCTACTCAAAATTTAAACCTTCATTTATATTTGACATTTTTTATGTTCTAAGGTTTTCTGCCGGTTCAAAGTTCAAATCTATCTCCACTATCGATCTGATCTACTGATTGACAACGCGCATTTCATTGCCCGGTGGTCCCCACCACCCACTCTCTGTTGCAAAACCACGCGGTATCCATCGTACTGCTTTGGAGAGCGGGGCGGTATTTTTCATTTTGCAGCGATTCCATACACCGATTGACTCGTGGCCTGGGCACTGTTCACAAAACCACCGTCCATCGCGTGTTAAAGATCGGACGTGGACCCGGCGCGATATGGACGTCCACCATCTGATCTGAGGCCGCTCATCGGATGGTGATCGCTCACCAAAGAAGTCCAACAGTTAACCAGGTCACAGCACGGTCATTAAAGCATCTCTGCCATCGATCTGATCTATAGATTGATGGCCCACAACTCATCACCATGATTCCCCCGCTTTGAATTTTCATCTCCGCTCCCGACTGTCGATCTCTGCTGTGATCAATGACTCCCATTCAAATTATTTTCTATCCTCACGACTTCTTGATCAATCTTGGCCATATTTGTGATGCCATCCAACGACCACGCTCCCCCCACATGTCCTCTGAAGCAATATAACCTATACATGCAGGATTTTCTAATATTTTCGTATTTTGTAGGGTTCAAAGGTTTTTCCACTATGTCTGAAGAATATTCGAAGGTAGAGGGTGACGATCCTTCCACCTTCGTTTTTTCAAAGGAAAACACTTGCAGGTGTTAAATCCACGTTTCATCAATCATCCATGAAGCATTGATGCTACATAACCACTGCACAGCCCTGCACACCAGCAAAGCACTGTAAAAAAGTATCAGTGCAGAAAAATAGAGATATGCTAGAAGAGAAGACTGAAGACAGGCCTTCAGGGATTACGTCAAAGATTTTTTATCAAAAGCCTAATCCATGATTAAAACACAATTAAAGGAAGAATCATAAAGGTTCATTGGACATAAGGCCTCCACCGCCACATTTGAGGCAAATCAATCCCTCTAACTACCATGATGCCACCTGTGCCTCAAAGCATTCATATCCGAGGTCAGAGTTATTGATCAGGATCAGATCTTTGTCTCAAAGCGCAACTAGAGAGTGAATTCTGCAAACAAACTTAATGACAAAACACCAGTAGAGTTACTTTGACATCACACAGAGCCTCAAAGGTCAACAAAAGCTCCCACCGAGCTTAATTCATAATGTAAATCAATTAATACAGCAACACACCTGTAAACTTCTCCATCGAGCCCCTCAAAGGCTGAGAAGTCATTAATCTGTATTAATTGTCCTAAGAGATCTTTTATCAGATCTCACCTCCTCATTCTTCTATAAATATTTCTGTAGAAGATGAGAAACTGTTGGTTGTAGAACTTTGAAATATAATTGAGCTTGAGACTTCTATCTGTAAATAGTGTTCACTGGCCCTTGAAGCTCTGTTTGTGTTAGGTTAGTTAGGCTGGATAGTGAAGATGATTGCTGAACTGAAACATTGGACCTGAGTACTATAACTGGTTTGACATCAATAACAAGCTGTTTCTTGGGATCCTGGTCTATATCACTGGTGAAGTGCCCCTTTCTTTGTCATTGTTCCTTCTATGTATGTCATATTGTTCACTATTCTCTGATAAACAACAACATTTATGGAGTTAGGATGTACTATTTACCAGTACCCTTCTCTGACTGATAAGCTTTAGCTCACAGGGATTTCACTGGGGGAGCAATACCATACCACGTGGGTTCACATTGGGGGATTTATATTGAGGAAAAAATGGCATAATATATTGGGGCATATATAGGGGGTAAAGGGTTTTTATATTGACAAGTATAAAAAATGGAGCTCAAAGTTAATGAAAAAATATAAAGGGGTATAAAAAATTTTAATGAAAAAATGGATACCTACAATATCTAGTGGAAGTAGGGGTTTTTTAAATTGGGAAGGTGTATTGGGTTCATATTGGTAGGGGGTTAAATAATGTGATTTTTAGGGGTATTTTCCAATATGTAGTCAAATTAAGGGTATTGTTTAATATGCCATGAACGCATGTGATAGGACAGAGGTTGATTGAGTGAAGACCCCGTGCTTTATCTCCATGTTTTCCTCCAATTCGTTTATTTAAGAATGATTCAATACAGTTTAAGTAGTTAGGAATGTTGGCGTTCCCTCATCCTACTGTTTGCCTTAAACATTGTTCTTGAAAGTTATTTTCATTATTTTCTTATTAAAGTTGGACCAGAAAAGTGATGGTTTGCCTTGTTTCTGGTTTCTATTCTCCAAAGGCAGATTCTGAAGGTTTCCCTTGGTGTTGACTGAAAGCAGAGTAGGTTTAAAAGTACTTTATCTGATCTTAAGTTACACTTTGTCTTCTCTTATATGTTTTCATACTTTCTGAAGGTAATTATGCAGATTACTGGATTGTTTTTCAATTAAGCTGCTTTAATACAAACTTGCCCAGGAAGTCTATGGTTAGCCCTGTCCTTGGTTGGTTTTAAACAGTTACTTAAGAGGCTTTTCTTGTTTGGATTGACTATAAATCCCCTGTGAAATTATTATCAGTTTCCACCCCTCCAACACTTTATTGTTTCCATTCCATCACTCTAATCTCAATAATATTGTGATATAGATGACTTGCCCCTTGGATCACTCTTGATGTTGTTGCTCAATTAAAGCCCCGTTATGACTCCATAGCCCAATGGACTAAAAACCAGCGTTATATCTATCTTTTTAGCCAAATATTTCCTATTCAATTGCAAATTCTCACCTTTGAAACTTTTTTACATTTAGAACTTTCCCCTCAAGTATTTTTCATGCTCAACCATCCAAAAATAAGAAAAACGCTTGGCCTTTATAACTAGCCTAATATCATTACCTAAAACTTCAAAGACAAATCCATCTTTGCACTTATTAGAGAGATCCCTCTCTGGATTCAGGAGGGCTAGATCCTAGAATCCCAAAGTGGTTGAAACGATGTTTCTCCCTGCGATCGAACTTTGCCAATCTTGCTGATTACAGGGAACTAACATAAAGGATGTGTTCTTTTTTCTCTAGGGTTTTGATTTTAGGCTAGTTGTTAAGTGTAGGGTTTGTTGATTGTTTTGGTTGGGTAAGATGGTCAAGTGGAATAGGTGGAGTGGGAGTCTGTCAAAGCCATTGGGATATGGAGTCAAATGAAAGTCGAGAGTGTCTAAATGATGATACAGAGTGTGTTGCAGGGCAAATTTTGCAAGGTTAATGGATCCTTAAGGTGATGTATGAGGTGTAGTGAACATAAAATTTGGGAAAAAACTAAGAGGTCTTAAACATATATAGTTTAAAATTTACATTTCATGAGGTAGGGCAAACTATTAAGCTCAATAAACAATACTTTAAACTGATAAAAATCCAGGATAAACATTCCAGTGAAACATAGAAAGCATAAGAGCTTCTAACTTTAGAAATTCACCTTCAGATTTTGGGAAAACCCATAAGATAATACAAATAACTCAATTTATGGAGAGGGAACTCCTAAACAACATATATCAAGCTATTGGGAACTCTGAAACAAGTTGGTAAGCATGGAAAAAGGGAAATATAGAACGAGACCTCTTTGACGTAATCTAGCAATCAATATTCCACAGAAAGGCTTCAAGATAGGGTTTTGAAAACTTAAAATAAGCAGGGCATACCATGAATCATACTTGTAAGCTAGGAAAATAACCATACATGAGGACCTAAGGAGAATTCAAGAATTCCTTAAGATGGTCAAAAGAGGAAAACATCAAAGCTATAACAGACAGGAGGATTGAGGTGCCTCAAAGAACATGTCTCAACCTATACTTTTTTGATTTATAGCAGCCAAGAAGAATGAAAAAAAATGAGAACAAGAAAAAATTAACAAGTTAAGAAGACATCACCATTCACCAAGCTATGGAATCCTGCAAACAAGCTTCTCCATCATCAAGCCAAAGAAGCCATTCATCCACTTAACAAAACCAATTTCTTCTCCAAGCTCATAAAACCATGTATATTTCTCTTCAAGCTCATCAAATGCCAAAAAAATACATAGGGGCCTAATGCTCTATTTATGGAGCAAAGGAGGACTAAAACCCTAAATGTGGTAGGAAAATGTCAAGTATAATCGTACATGTCATTTATGGCCAAGAGACCATGCAAGGCCCAAGGCACATAATATCCTAAGAAATAAATGGAAAAAAAACTATTTGCACCTAATTCTAGAGTAATTTTCCTCAAAAAACTCAAAAATATCTATTTGAAATAAATGAGTGTGTTTTGTTGACTTTTGGTCCAAAACACACTAGACAACCTCTGTGTGTAGCGCCACTTCAGTAGAAAATAGGGTCTCTTGTGGCTCCGTGATGGCTCATTGGAAATCCTGATCAATATAATTTCTAGAAATTCTTGAGTTGTGCTGATTGGGTGCCATTTACCTATTCAAAAACCAATTTTCCCAACACTAATCTGTGCGCAATGCTTAGTCTGAAAATGAGGCATACAGGTCAAAATTTTGATGTTTTTTGACCTTTTGGGGGGTAAAAAAGGCTCCAAATGATCTGAAATTTGGTAAGAAGTTGGTGATGTTAGGAATCCAAAAATGAAAATTTTGTGAGCTGAGGATGCACCAATTTTGTGCGTAGCGCCTAGGGTGCTGCTCACAGAGGGGTCAAAATTAAAAAAAAAAAAAAATTTTTGTTCAAATTGCCCCAAAATTGGTGGAGAGGTCCCTCAAGAGGTCTTGGACACTTGTTGAGAAGCCTCAGCCAAAAATATAACACCATCATGCTCTTTTTCTCTTTTTAGGTTTTCTAGCTCTATGAGGGCCTTCTTCAGTTTGGCACAAGCAAGCATGTTTTTCCTTGCATAATGCTTTGTCATTTTATTTTGTAGAGCAAGGTCTCTCTTTACCTCCTTGAAATTCTTATGTTCCTCTTTGTAATAGTGAATGACATGTTGTGCCATCTCAAACTCTCTTTCCCACTCCCTAAGCTATGCATCTTTGTCTAAGAGAAGCAATCTAGTGGTCATCTCCTTGTCCTCATCGTCACTGTCTAGGTCAATGAATTAAGGCTCTTGAGAAATATTCTTGATCCTTTTTCTGTAGAAATTTGAATAATTGTTAAATTATTCACCGAGATTATCCTGATCACACACTATTTGAGCTTCATGCATAATACATAACCTCTTCTACTATTGATCATTAATTGCGGAAATATAAACAATCGCATGCGCACATTAAAACCATAAACAATCACACTATAACATACAAGTATTTATGAAATATTAAAGCGAAAACCCCCAACTATCTGTATATTATAATGATGAAGATCATGTAACAATCATTGTACAAACTCCTCACAAGCTCTCAGTACAATCTCCAATTGTTGCACACTACACAAGCTCAGATCTAACAAAACACATGCTCCAATCTGCTCCACCTATTAGCCTGCCTCTATTGCGCAATCCAAGATGAATAATTGCTCCACCTGAGTTCGAATCCCTTTGGTATGGACTGCGCAATCCTCATTGGCATCTCAATCAATGTGTGGTGCAAACTCATGCACCAGTATAGTCACAACTGATAGTCACATTGCTCTTTCACCTACGTCTTCACTGGTCTCCACTGAAACTGTCCATGCACTGAAGTTAACTGATGTATTCTTTAGTCGATTTATGAGTTAATAATTAGTGAATTAATTAATAATTAATTCACACCACTCTCACTAGTGTATCAATCAGTTAGACTAGATACAACTAGCTCAACTATGTTTAACTGAGTTAAACTGAGCACAACTCCATCAACTCCTCAATCAACTCCACCAAACTCTGTCACCTGAGTTCTAACTGAAGTCTCCATGCAATAGCTCCACTAAACCCTAGGAATAGCGTAATTCCTTCTGTCAGCTGCATGTGCCACATCTATGCACTTAACTGAAGTGCTCCAAGAGGATAAGATAATGTTTAGAGTCCAAATATTATTAAGAGCTAATAATATTCGACATATCTATTTTTAGACTGGCAATCTAAAAATAGATTCCGCCCAGTATGTCTAAAAATAGAAGTCCATCTATTTTTCTGACTTGACCAACCATCCACAAATAGCATCCTGCAACTCATAGAACATGATCCATATGTCTAAAAATAGACTTTGCACCAAAAATAGCACAACGGGCCCACTTAGTGAAGGTGACTTCTTTCCACTAAGCTCACCATCTTGTGTTGCATTCTCAACACTCCCTCTCAACAAGATAAGGATTATACGCCACCCCTATCCTGCCTATTTGTCTACGCTGGTATTCGAATTTGTCCTCCTGGTGAGCGCTTTCGTCAAGATATCAGCACCCTGATCCTCCGTGGGAATGTATGAAAGTAACATGATCTTCCGCTGCACACAATCTCTGATATGATGATGCCGGATGTCAATGTGTTTAGATCTATCATGAAATACTGGATTAACCGAGAGTTTGATGCAACTCTGATTATCACAATAAATCACAGTAGGCTCTAAGTGTGAACCGAACAACCTGACCAGGATCTTCCTCATCCATATAGCCTCGCATGCAGCCAAACTTGTTGCCATATACTCGGCCTCTGCTGAACTGAGTGCCACGGATCTCTGCTTCCTGCTGTACCAAGAAACTGCTGTCGACCCGATACTGAAAATCCCTCCAGATGTGCTCTTTCTGTCCGTTGGGCTCCCTGCCCAATCTGAATCCGTGAAGCCATGTAGCCTCACCTCATCTGAGTGTCTGTACCACAATCCATATTCCGATGTGCCTCTGAGATATCTCAATACATGCTTCCCCGCCTTCCAGAAGAGCTTGGTTGGCTTAACCATAGCTTGTGAAAGCTGGTTAATAGCATAGCATATGTCGGGTTGTGTATTGACTAGATACATAAGTGACCCCACCAACTGTCTATAAACAGTGGCATCCACTACCTCCGCTAAAGTAGCATCCTCCTTCCTCTATCCACCAGGAAGAGGAGTATCAACAGGCTTGCAGCCATGCATGTTGAACTTCTCCAGTATCTCCCAGGCATACTTACCCTGAGAAACAAACAAATTCATCATACGCTAAATTTCCAATCCCAGGAAATAATGAAGGAGGCCCAAGTCCTTCATCTCAAACTCTTTTCAAGATCCTCCTTGCACAGAGAGTATCAATGTCTTCATCACCCGTCAAAATCAAATCATCTACATAAAGTACAATGACGTCAACTTACCCCTCCACCACAATCTGGTATAGGTTAGGATCCGCCTCACTCTTGGAGAATCCAAGTCTGGTGAAATAACTGTCTATCCGTGTGTACCAAGCACAAGGTGCTTGTTTCAACCCATACAACGCTCTCTTGAGCCTGCACACATGCAACTCGCTGCTGAAGATCTCAAAACCTTCGGGTTGCTCTAAGTACACCTCCTCCTCAATGACTCCATTGAGGAACGCAGTCTTCACATCCATCTGATGAATGTGCCACCCCATCTGCGCTGAGAGAGCAAGAATCATCCGTATGGAAGAATACCTTGTGACAGGTGAAAAGGTCTCCGCATAATTGATCCCCTCAATCTGTGAAAAGCCTTGGGCAAAACATATTGCCTTGTACTTCTCCACACTCCCGTCAGCTGCCTGCTTCACTTTGTAGATCCATCTCGAACCCACCATTGATTTCCCTTTCGGCCTTGGGACAATCTCCCATGCACTGTTTCTGACAATTGAATCATACTCTTCCACCATGGCATCTACCCATGCAGGGTCCTCCACAACTTCCTCGAAAGAGGATGGCTTTGTCATGATACACTTGCTCACAAGAGCCATGTATCCAATATACCGATCAGGTGACTGTCTCTGTCTACGCTGTGATGTAGGTGCTCCTACAACCTTCTCTACATCTTGAGCCAGTCGCTCAGCTTCTGTAGTGCGATTTCGCCCTCTGATGGTTGGTGCTGCCTGAGTGGTCTCTTCCACTCCATGAACCTCATATTGTGGCTGATCCACGTCCTAAGACTCATCCTTAGGAACTAATAGCTTCTCATCTGCATGCAAGTGTGGCTCCCTCTCAAGCGAACACTTCATGGCTTTCTCCTCCTGAAATTTGATATCCCGTAGCACAACAGTCTTACGACTGCCTGGCAAATACACACGATAGTTGTGGGGTGTATCAGTGTACCCCAAAAATATCCCAACCTCTGCTGTCGGCTCCAGCTTCTTCCTAGCATCCTTCGTCACATGAATGTAAACAGGTGAACCAAAAATCCTCCAATTGGAAATATCAGGCTTCTTACCAGAAAACGCCTCCTCGGGTGTACTTATGCCAAGTATCTTGTGAGGACAACGGTTCCGCACATATACTACAGTATTGCATGCCTCAGCGCACAAGTGTATGGGAAGGCCCTGATCATGCAACATCGCCCATGCAGCACAAACGATCGTTCTGTTCTTCCGCTCAACAACCCCGTTCTGCTGTGGGTTATGAGGTGCTATGAGCTCTCTTCGAATTCCTTCTGTGCTGCAAAAGTCCTTGAATTCGCCAGAGATAAATTCACCACCATTGTCGCTCCTAAGAGCCTTCACCTGCTTCCTCGATTCTTTCTCAACCAGTGCCTTGAACTCACAGAAATTTGGGTATGTCTCGCTCTTCTTCTGCATGAAGAAGACCTAGAACTTACGAGAAAAATCATCAACAAATGTCACATAATACCTGTGCTTTGCTGTCGAAGCTACTGAGAAAGGTCCACACACGTTTGTGTGAAGTATCTCAAGGATCGTCGTGGCACGACTATCTTTCTCATGAAAAGTGGCTTTCACAAATTTTCCCAAGGTACATCCCTTGCACTGATCTGACTGCGCAAGAGTACCCTTAGGAAGCCCAGTAGAAATCTGGCAGTATCTTCAAAGCTCCATGGTGAAGGTGGCCCAATCTCCAGTGCCACAACTCGCCATCATCCCGGCTCACCAATCCTTTTGCCTTGCCTACCATTGCTGCACAGTCATCTACCTGCAAATGATAAAGGTTCTTAACTCGAACCCCTATCCTCCGGGTCTCACCAGTTGCCTTACTGCGCAGGAAAGCCTTTCCCTCGCTAAAGACAACATCATATCCATTGTCTTCTAACATCGCCACAGATATAATATTCTTCTTCAATCCTAGAACATGCATCACTTCCTTCAATACGAAGGGTTTACCAGACTCCCTCTCAAAGGAAATGGTACCAATATCGGTCGCACTGTATCTACCATCATCGCCCACCTCGATGTGCACTCCAAGATCTTTCTCATCCAGATCAGTAAACAAATCTCTATCTCCAGTCATATGAAAAGATGCACCATTGTCCAGAAACCACACTGAAACCATCACACTTGAGACCAAGCATGTGATAAGTGAAAAATCCAGCTCAAACTACGAGGCTAAGGCCTCTCCAACTGCAGATCCAACAGCCTGCTTATTTTTCTTCTTCTGCAGACAATTTGTGGCATAATGTCCGTGTTGGTGACAGTGAAAGCACTTCACCTTGGACATGTTCTGCTTCTTGCCTTTCGCACCGGATTGAGAAGCTTTCTTGCTCTTCCCCTTCTTTGCTTTGGCATCCAAAGTGAAATTCTCTTCATCAGAGTTCTTTGATGAAGATCCATCCCTAGTACTTCGCCTTATCTCCTCTTGCACAAGATCCGACCAAAGTCGCTCCCATCCTAGCAATTTCTCCCGACCATTGACAGAGTCCTGATAGGAATGCCAACTCTTTGGAAGCCCAAGGAGAGCTAGGATCACCAAGTCCTCGTCATCAACAGTAACCCCCACACTTCCCAGCTCATCCCTGCATTGGATGAACTTCGTGAGGTATTTGGGCATCTTGTCGCCTTTCTCCATCTTTATGTTTCTGAGTTTATCCTTGAGCGCCAAATTCCTCTGGTCGCTCTTGCTTTGGAATAAATATGTCAAGGCTTTCCACAGAAAGAATGGAGAAGCCTTACCATGCAGGCTGGACACTATGTAATCCTTCACGCCCTCCAACAGAATCCTTCGACACTTTGCTGTCTTCTTTTGCCATGCGTCAAGTAGGGAAACATCAATAGAAGTAGGCTTTGGAATTTCTGCATCTATGAACTCCTTCAACCCATTTTCATCCAGAACCGCCTCCATCCTGTCCTTCCATGAAATATAATTCGATCTACCCTCAAGGGCATACTCCAATCGCAATCCATTGAAAGACATCTCAACTTTGACACCAAGAAAACACTGCTGCAAATTCGAATTCCACCAGCACAAAACTCTCAACTGTCAATGTTGCAATTGTCTGCACGATCAATATCGCTATGATACCATGTAGAAATTTGAAGAACTTATATATTATTCACCGAGATTCTCCTGATCACACACTATTTTAACTTCATGCACAATACAAAATCTCTTCTACCATTGATCATTAATTGCGGAAATAAAAACAATCGCATGCGCACATTAAAACTATAAACAATCACACATGAGGTCCATGATTTATGGAAAGATTAAAGTCAAAAACCCCTCAACCATCTATTATAATGATAGATATCATGTAACAATCATTGTACAAACTCCTCACAAGCTCTCAGTACAATCTCCAATTGTTACACACTACACAAGCTCAGATCATACAAATCACATGCTCCAATATGCTCCACCTGTTAGCCAGCCTCTACTGCGCAATCCAATATGGATAATCATGAGATCAAGGTTCAAATCCCACCAGTATGTACTGCGCAATCCTCATTGGCTTCTCCATCAATGTGTGTGCAAATCTCATGCACCAGTATAGTCACAACTGATAGTCACACTGTTCTTTCACCTACCTCTCCACTGGTCTCCACTGAAACTGTCCATGCACTCTAGTTAACTGATGTATTCTTCAGTTGATTAATGAGTTAATAATTAGTGAATTAATTAATAATTAATTCACACCACTCTCACTAGTGTATCAATCAGTTAGACTAGATACAACTAGCTCAACTATGTTTAACTGAGTTAAACTAAACACAACTCCAATAACTCCTCAATCAACTCCACCAAACTCTGTCACCTGAGTTCTAACTGAAGTATCCATGCAATAGCTCCACTAAACCCTCGTGATTGAAGGCATCTCTTCTATCATTTGAGATGTGCCATACTGTGCACTTAACTGGTTCAGTTTGAATGAGAATAAGATAATGTTTAGAGTCTAAATATTATTAAGAGCTAATAATAATTGACATATCTATTTTTAGACTGGCAATCTAAAAATAGATTCCGCCCAGTATGTCTAAAAATAGAAGTCCATCTATTTTTTCCGACTTGACCAACCATCCACAAATAGCATCCTGCAACTCATAGAACATGATCCATATGTCTAAAAATAGACATAGTCTATAAATAGACTTTGCGCCAAAAATAGCCTGCGGGCCCACTTAGTGAAGGTGACTTCTTTCCACTAAGCTCATCATCTTTTTGCATTCTCAACATTTTCTTCTCCTTACTTTTACCTGCTGCTCACCTTTGTCCATCTTTTCCTTGCCTTTGTCCTTGGTCTTGATAGTTGGAGGAGAGCTGGCCCTTTGCCTTTTTGAGGCAGCAAACACATCTCTTTTTCCTTCTTGGTATGTGCATGTGAGAGGAGTGATGATGGTTTTGGAGGTGTTTCCATCATTGCCTTGATCTTTGGTGATGTCCCAAGCCTTTTCATCTTTTCTGTGGCTTCCATGAGTCACTTCATGCTCCATTGGGTCACTGATTTCTTGACCTTTAGCTTCATCATCATCACTGTCTTCCTCACTATTTTCTACACTGTCACTTTGGCCTTCAAATGAATCATTACCTTCTTCACTTGCTTCACTTTGGCTCTATCATTCACTAAGGTCCTCTGCTTTGTCATTTCCTGCACTGTTACTTTGAGTTTCTTTGTCATTTAGAGGCTGATCAGTGTCATGACAGTCAGGGCAGCTGTCATGACTATTTCCTTGCTCATCACTGACTGTTTCATTTGTGTTATTTCCTTGGTCACTTCCTGCCTCTTCAAACTCTATTTTAGCCTCATAATCTGCCTGTTCTTGGTCTTTTGTTTCCTCATCGTCAACTTCTGTTTCTTCAAGATCATTTTCTTCATTCATATTGTCACTGTTTGCACTATGACTAGGCTTATTCTCATGTTTATGCGCATTTCCCTCTTGACTATCATGTTTATTTTCTTTGCTGACTGTCACCCTCATCATTGTCTTCACTATCTTCTTGGCTTCAGCTTGCTCATTAGCAATACCTCTTTCTGTACTTGGGAATGATTCATTTGTATCATCACCATCACTGTCTTCATCCAAGTGCTCAATGCTTTGTGTATCTTAGAACATAATGGTTTTTAGTTTGGTGAGAGCATTAGGTCTAGGGAGGACAAATGTGTGATGTGAGGGCAGTTTTTAACAAATGAGGGTAAAATGAAGTAATCAAGGAATGATTTCAGAGTTTAGGAGAAGGCTTGTCTTGCATTGAGTGCTTTTATGCTCATGATCACACTTAAAATGGTAATTCTTTCCCTAGAAGGCCAATAATTTGGTTTTCATGAAGATTAGGGTTTTGGCACATTAGGTCTTTGAATTTCTCTTTTGATTATGAATGAAAAAGATTAGTTGGAGATCAAGGAAAAAGGAACCACCAACCTTGTTTAGCTCTGTGCGAGAGTCTAGAGACAAATAAGAGGAGAAAGAGGGAAATTTGTGCACTTTTTTGACAAATTTTGGCCAAAATACTCAGTGCGTAGCACCAGGTCGGGTCGGGCTAGTAAATGGGCCTGTTGGGCCTCGTCGGAGCACAACACCGGTGTAAAAATAGCGGGCAGTCAGGTGGTCTGAGCTTGTGCAAAACACCCTCGAAGGTGTGTAACACCACCCTCCTGGTTTGCAGTGCAGTGTAAATTTGAACTGCGGCTGCTCCCTCTATGCGCAGCACCGACAACCAGGTGCATAACACCTCCGTCAGTGCGTAGCGCCCAAAAATTTTCAACAGTTTTGTAAAAAACCCTTAAAAACTTCTTTCAACGGTTTTCTTCTTATTTGCAAAGACGAATATGAAGTGGGAGAGAGGGAAAGGAGACTTTATACTCCTTTTGAAAAGTATTTCAAGACCAAAAACCACTTTATAATGTTTGTTTTCTCTTTATTTTTTTACTGTCTTTTTTTCTCTTTTTGGTCTTGTAGGTGGTAGTTTGACATAGAAAAATGACTTTTTTATTTTCTAGAGCATCTTGATGTTCTCCTTTGTACTCACAAACCCTTCAACCAGCTCAAACTGTGCTCTTTACCCTCATTTGTAAATCTGAACCTTTTCATGATCTTTAATCCTTGTAAACAACATACATGTGATCATTTTTTGCATTTTTACCTTTGGATGAAACTCTGTCATGTGTCTCACTGTGAATTAGTGAAAAAGCTTCTTAATGTGAAAACCCTAGCAGGTGATGTCAATAACTCCTTTAGTTTTCATGTGTGCCACCATTATGAGATACATTTAGGTTTGTTTGTCCTTACCAATTTTCTTGTAGGTAACCTTTTGTGACAGTCTTGCAGAAGTGTCACTCAGGGTTAATCTATCTATTGCAAAATATGTTCTTGATAAGGAAACCATTTTGGAGGCTTTAATGCTCTTAGACCAGCTATATGTTTGTTTCTTCGACCATGTTGATAGTGATATATCTCTAGTTGGAAAAGTAAGCAGTTTTAAATCATTTTGTGTTTCCCCTTGGCCACTTCTGCTCTTGCAGGTGCCTACACAACTTCTGCCTTAGATCACTGTTTTTATTTTTTTTTGGAATTTGACACCTCTTTTCTGTAACAGTGAACCTATGCTTATCATAATCACCTCCCAGGGCAATTTTAACTCATGCTTGCTTTCCTTTTGATCTTTTTAAAGAGGCTTTTGACTGTATTTTGAAAAGTAAAGCCCTTACACTGATACTCTTTGTCATCTTTCTTCTTTTGGTGTTAGTGAAGTGTAGCTTATGTCTACCTCCTTTGATCCTTTTAAGACCTCTTCTTTTACCTTTTGAAACCTCATGCTTTTGTACTAATACTCTTTGCATTTTTTTACCTTTGGCTGAGGTGGATTCAATGCCTCTTTTCCAAACCCTAGACAGTAGCTTGAAACCCTTTGAAGCCATCTGCTATTATGAAGGAGGTTCTTTGTCATCATTTGACCTGTTTGTCATTCTTCCCAAACTCCTAGGTTTTAGGGCTGCTTAGAAAAAAGTAAATAATGTTGTCTTCTAAGTTCTCAAAAACTTCCCAAACTCATTAATTATTTCTAAATAATATTCAATGTGTACTTATAGGAGTTGAGGTGACCTTTGCCCTTGTAGGCCTAGTACTGATTCCTTGTTTGGTCAAAGCTGTCACAACACCTGATTTTTTCGAACACATACCTTGTTGTCTTTTCTTCTTTACTGTGGATGGTCTTGTGATGGTTTTTCCTTTTACCTTACCCATTTCCAGGCTGATAGCCATTTGATCCTTTTGCAAAAATGTGAGCAAGAGGCAGTTGTTCCCCTGCAAGATTTGTGCTTTAGGCCAAAAAGCCTTCCTTGAATGACCTCTTTGATGAGCTTTGGACAAAGTCACTTTTTCTTTTCTTCTTTGAATGCAGTTTCTTCATACAGGAAAAACAGAGTTTGTAGGGTACCAAATCCACCCAATGACTTTGTGAAACCCTAGGTGACTGTTGTGGTGAAATACAACTCCCCCAATTTTCACTTATAAATGAAAAATAGGGACCCTTTAAACCGATCACTTGATAATACTATTTTTGAAATTTGAAAATGAGGAAAGGCCCAAATGAGTTCAAATTGTTCTTATTTATCTATATTAATTCATTTTGACCTCATTTGGGTTAGTCATTGTGAAATGCACTTATTTGAAGGCTTTTTATTTTCCATATTTGTTTGATTTTACGGATCCTTCATTTTCCAACTCCCTTCCTTATTGACGTTTTAAAAAGCATTCTTGACTTCTTGAAACTTTACCACTTGCCTCATGGTTTTGATCATATTTTTGCATTTCCTTGTTGCCTTTCGCATTCATGGAAACATTTTCATATTGGTCAATTAAAGACAAAGAGGAACCTTTGATTGTCACATCACCTCGCATTTGGTATTTGACGTCACTAGTTGGCATTTCTTCCACATGACTTAGCGCATCATTTCACATTCCACATTAATTATTTATCTCCATCACTTGGTTTGACATATTCATTAATAAAGAAAGTGAATCATTAATTTATCATTTTATCCATTTTTGTATATAAATGAATATAATTTCATTATTTTAATAATTTATAAAAACATTAGTTTAATTTGAAAAACTATATTTATTTTCTTAGAACATCAAAATCCAAGAAAACAAAATAATAAAAAACATTTTATTTTGATTGAATATTGTAATTATAACATTGTAAATATATTAAATTCTTAAAAAAAAAAAAAAACAAAACAAACAAAATAAAACCCAAAAAGACTAAACATTTGACATTGTAATATTAAAAAAGCTTTTTGTATTATTATAACATGTTATTTAAAGATCCCAAATACATATTCAATTCAAACGTCTCATGACCGAGCACATTACCAAAGAAAAACAAAAAGCGTTTTTACATAATCATTGTGTGATTTAAGGTTTGACTTTCACATAAAAAAAACCTCACTACATGGTCAAGCACCGAATTTGCAAAATATGGTGCGAGATCAATATTCACACGCTTATGAATTTAGTTACCCTCTATTGCGGGAAAAAACGTGCCAGCTTCAATTCTCATTTAATTTCACGTCCCTGCGACCATCTTGACAGAGCTATTTGATTATTTCACCACGTGGCTTAGCCATTAATGCGAAGATCCCAGCGCTCTTGACAATGTAACCAACAAATTCGACACAATCAAGGCTAGAAATTCGCCTCAAAAAACTTCTATCTGCGAATCAATACAATCAAATCAGTGTTAGCTGATGCTCAATAATGGAGTTGAAATTAAATTTGATGCATGGGATATGAAATAAAATCTCAATCCCATTTATCTTTGCTCATATTTGCGCTGAAATCATCAAAATCAACGCTGCCCAATAACGGAAAATTTTAGATCAGAAGCACTGCTTTCCAGAAAAAGAAAACAAAACATGCATTTTGGATCTTATTCTGATTTCAATATATTTTATAATAATTTGTTTTGATTGCAGGTAGTTGTGGAGCAAAAGCAACCATGAAGGAAATAATTCAATCATAAATATCAAGATTCGTCCTATCCGAAAATGAAAAATATTCCAAGCTTCTCACTCGGCAATTGGCTAAAGCATTAAAACATTCCGATTTTTATTATGGGAGGCCCATGAATTTTTAGAAGAATTTTTGCAAAATACCCCAAATATGTAACAATTGTGCAAGGAATTTGGAGGAGATGTCGCTCTACCTCTAGGAAAGTGAATGCTAGAAGAATTTGGAAAAAGGGAGAAGAACCTCGAGTACATAGAAATCTATTTAAACAGAACATTAAAAGAAGAGCAAGGGGGGAGAATTTTTTCTTTAAATCAGTTTCTCAACGGTTTGAAGGAGATGCTATAGGATCAGAAGAAGAAGAGATCGCGATCCAGCATAGGGGATTCTTTTCTATCTTTCAATCTGCACTTATGCATTTATGTTTTGTGTAGAGGAGGTGATCGTAAAGATTGTAAGAGAGTTTTTGGCCTTTGTAATATTGCTTAGCATTTCTGCATGTAATAAAATCATAGGTCTCAAATTCTCAATGACTGCATATTTTGTAAGCAAAACTTTGGTATTATTTTGAATTTCCATTCATGAGTATTTCTACGTGAATGCTGAATTTTTATTTGTGTCCAAGTTTGTAATTGATTTCGATTTCTATTCTAAAATATATTTCTTATTGATACTTAACATTTCTGTTGGTTCAATTTTGATATGATTTGAAGCTTTGCAGGAGCTATCTCCAAGAGGCAGAACGAAATCATATCTCTAATGAATTCACTGGAATATATTTGAAATTAAATAATAATTTCTTATATTTAATTCGCAAATGTATTTTGCTTTTATCTCATTAATTAATATGAATTTCTTCTTTTAGTTAATGAAAACTACATGGCGAATTCGATCATAAATTAGTCCTTCCCCCTATTTTATGATCGATTTTGATTTCTATTCTAAAATATATTTCTTATTGATACTTAACATTTTTGTTGGTTCAATTTTGATATGATTTGAAGCTTTGCAGGAGCTATCTCCAAAAGGCAAAACGAAATCGGATCTATACCAAATTCACTAAAATATATTTGCGATTAAATAATAATTTCTTATATTTAACTTGCAAATGTATTTTGATTTTATCCCATTAATTAATATGAATTTCTTCTTTTAATTAATGGAAACTACATAGTGAATTCAATCATAAACTTGTCTTTCCCCTATTTTCATTTAATTTTCTCTCGGATTAAGAGAGGGCTATCCCATCTTAGTCCGAGATAGGATTTTCGTTTTAGATTAATTTTGTATTTGTAAATGATCTCAACATGAAAGTCCTCTTTGGTTAAAGGCAAACATCTTGATTTTTAGTGGCACAATCCAGTCATTAGATTAGTCAAACTCTTTGATTGATTTTAATCATTATTCAAAATATTAAGGAATCAATCATTAGAACTAATGTAATATCTTGTATATTAATTTATTTGTTTTTAATCAATAACACATAACATTAGAATTACTTTTATTTTATTTTAAAGTTAACTTTAGCATACTAGTTATTAATTAGTTTTCTAACATTAACTTTCAATAAATAATAATAACCTAAAAGAATTAGAATAATTTTAATTTTACTTAGGTAGTATATTTAATTAGACCTTATTTTAATTAAATGTTTCATTAGAATAATAATAATAGTATTTAGTTAACATTCATTTCATAGGTTATCATAGATATATTATAATAAATTAGAATTATCATTAGAATTATATTAGTAATATTTAGGAATATATTATAGTATAGGGTATATTTATTTATATATTATAGTTAGTTAATTAGTATAATAACATAGAATATATTAGTTTAGATTTGACATATGAGATAATTAAGAATACTTTAGCACTTAACAAAGAATTTAACGATAAATGTAGCATTAACAGTGTGTTACTTTAGGATTAACATATAGTATTAAACTAACAAGTTTCATAGGGATAACATTATCATAGTGTCATTTAGGATTAACAATTACAGTAATTTAATACTATAAAGATAGTTAGGTTAGAATAGTTAGGCTAATTATAAGACGTAACTTAGTCGTGGCTTGGCTGAGCCCCAGATCAGCTTAAGGATCAACTCTCTTGCCTAATCAGCAAGAGTTGATTTGATATCTCTTCTCCATTAATGAATGAAAGTTATATTTTAAGTAATCAGAGTTTGGGAAAAGGTAACTGGACCTAATTTAACCAGTCGGAGCCACTACTCCAAACGGAAAAGGAGTTGCTTTAAGCTCCGGATCGGGTGGTTATCCCCCAATTTTGTTGCAGCGATTTTCGAGGCTTCAACAATGACCTAGTGGAAGCTTTCTTAGACTTGGCTTTTGGAATGAGACCTAGGATTTGGGTTCATTAAGTGTAAGATAGAGTTTATTATAAACTGATGTATTGAAGATCCAAAATCCAATGTACTTGATTTATCTAAAGAGCCTACAAAGATAGTTTGAGGCGATCAATGCTTGGGGTATTTTGGGAAGACACAACAGAGCTGTTAGATTGATGGCCTTAGGTAGCAGTGGGGGGTTTCTAGGCAAAAAATATAGAGGATTTGGGCCAAAGGTGAATACATATAGACAAAAAGAGTGACATATGCCTCTAATGGGTTTTCTGGACTGGTAAGCAACGTTAGACATTATGAAATGATGAAATAGTGAAAAAATATTTTGAGGATAATGAAGGCAGTGAGATTTCTAGAACTCACAATGTTCATGAACTTTGTTTGTATAAATCTAGGGAAATCATTTAGTCATCTATGAAGGCAAAAATTACTGATGACTAATAGTGGCTCCACTTGGGGAGGGAAGCTCATTTTCAGGAGGTGTCCAGAACTTCAGATTTCTGGCTTTATGGAGACCAATGCCTCATCCATTGGGCAGATTTTTACCTCTTTCTCTTGCTGATGCTTGCTTGAAGCTATGATCTCAATAATATGAAAGACATTATTAGCTCAAATCCATCTCTACCTACCCAACCTACTTGCCTAACATTTTTTGCTTCCTTAGGTGCATTTGGACTAGCAACCTTGACATATTTTCTTTTGAAAGCAAAATAAATTGTCTACTTCTACTTTATTTCTTCTCGGAGCTCAAATTATGCTAATGAACTCCTTTGATTCTCTACCTATAATATTCAACTGTAAAGGTTCAACTGTTTGACATGATTTATTCACTAAGCTACAAACATGAAATTGAAAACATGGCTAAATTAGGATCAGACAATCTGACTTACCATGGGTTTGTGGCATAAAAATAAGCTGCACACAAATGTTATTTTTGTACAAAATAAGACTAGAAAATCAGGGTTGGGATACATTTTTTGCTATTCATCCCTATTTTTCTCCTTGGTTCTGTTTTAAGATGTGGAACCAGTATATTTCTTCCCTTATCTATCTTTTGACAAGTCAAGCTTGAATAATTTGACCCACTATCTTTCACTAACTTATTCTACAATAAATTTAAAACATGTCTCAGCCATGATTATGCTAGATGACTGAAACAAGAATCCTTTATGCACTAGTAGTGGTATTTAGACTTACACACTTTCATTTGTTCTATTTTTTTTTTGGTATGGGGCTTTACCTCTTTTCAAATCTGCCCTCTTTTTCATTCTTACTATGTTTTTGAGTTTTTTTTCTCTTTTTTCAAAACAATCTAAATTTAAAAGATGCTCAAAGGCTGAGCTTATTTTCATTCCTATCTATCCTAATATAAACTATACACGATATACATTCAGCTGGTGAAATCTCTTTTCCAATACAACCAGTCAAGCAGATGATTCCATGAGGGATCTTGCTTTAACTCTTTGATGGTTTTGGGAAAATCAAAAGGCCACTCCCACCTTACTTGTGTTTGAATAGTAGTGCCTAAAATGTTCTTGAAATTGTGCATCAAATGTAGAAATTTGCTGAATAATGATTAATTATCCACCGAGACTATCCTGATCACATACAATTCGAATTTATATGCAACACATAATCTCTTCCACTTAGATCATCAAACATGCGGAAATAAAATCAAGCGATAACACATCAAATCATCATACACATTAACACAGTATGTATGGGGAAAGCTTATAGCTGAAAACCCCGCATCTATTGTGTATATTATAATGGAGAAATCATGTAACAAACTTAGTACAATACTCCTCACAAGTACTCAGTACTTTCTCATAAAGTTACACACAAACTAGCTTGGTTTTGAATAGGTTACTGGTTCAAAACTCACCACTAATTGCCTTGCCTCTATTGCGCAATCATGGCCTGTCTAAATAGAGATCCAAGGTTCGAATCTCCTTGGCTTGACAGCGCAATCATCATGGGAAATTCCTCCAAGTGTGGGGCAAATCTCATGCACAACTGATGTCGCCACTGATAGCTAACTCCACCCTTTCATCTACCTCTTTCACTGGTCTCCACTGAACTGATCATGCACTGTAGTGAACTGATGTGTTCTTGAGTTGAATAATGAGTTACTAATTAATGAATTAAATAATATTTAATTCACTCCACTCATAACTAGTTGATTATCTAGTTAAACTAATCTCAACCAGTTCAACTAAAATAAACAGAACACAACTCCACTAGCTGTCTCATTAACTCCACCAAACTTCTGCCACTGAAGTCCTAATTGAAGTCAACCATGCATGTGCTCACCAAACCCTTGGGAATAGCGTAATTCCTCTGTTAGATGCATGAGCCACTTCCAAGGCTCGAACTGAAGTGCTCCAAGAGAGTAAACTGAAGTTTATAGTCCAAATATTATTAAGGGTAAATAATATTTGACTTCCCTATTTTAAGGAGAGGCAGTCTAAAAATAGACTTCGACCTATAGGTCCAAAAAAATAGAGTCCCATCTATTTTTACCAACATGACCAATGCTCCAAGAATCTCATACTGCAATCCTCAGACCATGCTCCATATGTCTAAAAATAGACATAGTCTAAAAATAGATTTTGCGCCAGAATTTGCCTGCGGGCCCACTTAGTGAAGGCGACTTCATTTCACTAAGCTCCATCATCTTGCTGCATTTTCAACACTCCCTCTCAGCAAGATATGGATTATCTGCAACCCCTATCTTGCCTCTGTGGAATTCGAACTTGCTCCTGGTGAGCGCCTTCGTCAGGATGTCGGCATCCTGATCCTCCGTGGGAACATATGAAAGCATCATGATTCTCTGCTGAACACAATCTCTGATATGATGGTACCTGATGTCGATGTGTTTGGACCTATCATGAAATACTGGATTAGCCAAGAGTTTAATGCAACTCTGGTTATCACAGTAGATCACTGTAGGCTCCAAATGCAACCTGAACAATCCTGCGAGGATATTCCTCATCCAAATAGCCTCGCATGCAGCCAAGCTAGCTGCCATGTACTCGGCCTCTGCTGAACTGAGTGCCACGGATCTCTGCTTCCTGCTGTACCAGGAAACTGCTGTCGACCCAATGCTGAAAACTCCTCTAGAAGTGCTCTTCCGGTCCGTTGGACTCCTTGCCCAATCTGCATCAGTGAAGCCAGAAAGCTTCGCTCCATCCTCCTGTCTGTACCATAGACCATATCCCGATGTGCCTCTAATATAGCGCAATACATGCTTGCCTGCCTTCCAAAAAAGCTTGGTAGGCTTAACCATAGCTTGCGAAAGCTGGTTAACTGCATAGCATATATCGGGTCGTGTATTGACCAGATACATAAGCGACCCCACCAACTGTCGATAGACAGTGGCATCCACTACCTCCGTTGAAGTAACATCCTCCTTCCTCCAACCACCAGGAAGAGGAGTGTCAACAGGCTTGCAGCCTTGCATGTTGAACCTCTCCAGAATCTCCCGGGCATACTTGCCCTGAGAAACAAACAGTCCTCCGCTGCGCTGCCAAATCTCCAATCCCCGGAAATAATGAAGGATGCCCAAGTCCTTCATCTCAAACTCTCGTGCAAGATCCTCCTTGCATGAAAGTATCAACTGCTCATCGCCAGTCAAAATCAGATCATCTACATACAGTACGATGATCAACAGCTTCCCCTCCACCACAATCTGGTACAGGTTAGGATCTGCCTCACTCTTGGAGAATCCAAGCCCGATGAAGTAGCTGTCTATCCGAGTGTACCAAGCACGAGGTGCTTGCTTCAGCCCGTACAGTGCTCTCTTGAGTCGGCACACATGCAACTCACTGCTGAAGATCTCAAAACCTTCAGGCTGCTCTATGTACACCTCCTCCTCAATAACTCCATTGAGGAACACAGTCTTCACATCCATCTGATGAATGTGCCACCCCATCTGCGCTGAGAGAGCAAGGATCGTACGTATGGAAGAGTACCTTGCGACAGGTGCAAAGGTCTCCTCATAGTCAATCCCCTCGATCTGTGAAAAGCCACGGGCGACAAATCTCGCCTTGTACTTCTCCACACTCCCGTCATCCGCCTGCTTCACTTTGTAGATCCATCGCGAACCCACCACTGATTTCCCCACCGGTCTTGGGACAATCTCCCATGCACTGTTCCTGACGATCGAATCATATTCTTCGATCATGGCATCAACCCATGCGGGTTCCTCCACAGCTTCCTCAAAAGAGGATGGCTACGTCACAACACATTGACTCACAAGAGCCATGTATCCAGTGTACCGATCCGGTGACTGTCTCTATCTGCGCTGTGCTATAGGTGGTCCTACAACCTTCTCTGCATCCCGAGCCAGTCGCTCAGCTTCTGTAGTGCGCATGCGCCCTCTGATGGTTGGCACTGCATGGGTGGTTTCTTCCACCTCCTGAACTTCCTCTTGTGGCTGATCCACATCTGGAAGCTCCTCCTTGGGAACTAACAGCTCCTCATCTGCATGCAAGTGTAGCTCCCTCTCAAGCGAACACTGCATGGCTTTCTCCTCCTGAAATTTTATATCCCGTCGCACAACAGTCTTGCGACTGTCTGGCACATACACCCGATAGTTGTGAGGTGTATCAGTGTACCCCACAAATATTCCAACCTCAGCAGTTGGATCCAGCCTCCTTCTCGCATCCTTCGTCACATGCATGTAGACAGGAGAACCAAAAATCCGCAAATGGGAAATATCAGGCCTCTTGCCAGAATAAGCCTCCTCTGGTGTACTCATGCCAAGAACCTTGTGAGGACAACGGTTCTGCACATACACTGCTGTATTGCATGCCTCAGCCCACAAGTGAAGGTGTAGGCCCTGATCATGCAACATCGCCCGTGCAGCACCCACGATCGTTCTGTTCTTCCGCTCAGCCACCCCGTTCTGCTGTGGGTTATGGGGTGCGATGAGCTCTCTCCGAATCCCTTCTGCGCTGCGGAACTCCTTGAATTCAGCCGAGATGAATTCACCACCGTTATCACTCCTTAGAGCAATCACCTTCTTCCCCGACTCCTTCTCGACCAGTGCTTTAAACTCACAGAACTTCGCGAATGTATCGCTCTTCTTCTGCATGAAGAAGATCCAGCACTTTCGAGATAAATCATCAACAAAGATCACATAATACCTATGCTTTGCTGTCGAAGCAACTGAGAAAGGACCACACACATCTGTGTGAACTCTCTCAAGGATTGTCGTGGCGCGACTATCCTTCTCGTGAAAGGTGGCTTTCACATACTTCCCTAAAGTACACCCCTTGCACTGATCTGACTGCGCAAGAGTGCCCTTAGGAAGCCCAGTAGAAATCTGCTGCAGGATCTTCAAAGCTCCGTGGTGAAGGTGGCCCAATCTCCTGTGCCACAGTTCGCCCTCATCATCCCGGCTCACCACTTCTCCCGCCTTGCATGCCATTGCTGCACAGCCATCTACTTGCAACTGATAAAGGTTCTTGGTTCGAACCCCTATCTTCCGGGTCTCTCCAGTAGTCTTACTGCGCAGGAAGGCTTTTCCTTCGCTGAAGACCACATCATACTCCTTATCCTCCAACATCGCCACAGAGATCAAGTTCTTCTTCAATCCAGGTACATGCATGACATCCTTCAGTACAAAGGGTTTACCAGACTCCCTCTGAAAGGATATGGTACCGATACCAGTCGCACTGTATCTACCATCATCGCCCATCTCGATGTGTACACCTAAATCTTTGTCCTCCAGATCTAAGAACAAATCCCGATCTCCCGTCATATGAAATGATGCACCGCTGTCCAAGAACCATACCGATCCCATCACTCTTGAAACCAAGCATGCGATCAGTGAAAAGTCAAGCTCAAACTGTGAAGCCAAAGCTTCTCCATCTGCAGATCTTCCCGCTTGCTTGTTCTTCTTTTTCTTTGGACAATTGGTAGCATAATGTCCGTGATCATGGCAGTGAAAACACTTCACTTTCGCCATATCTTGCTTCTTGCCCTTAGCACCAGAATGAGAGGTTTTCTTACCCTTCCCCTTCTTTGCTTTGGACACCAAAGCGCAGTTTTCTTCATCATCTCCCTTTGATGAAGATCCATCTCGAGTAGTCCTCCTTATCTCCTCCTGCATGAGATCCGCCCAAAGGCGCTCCCATCCCGGCAGCTTCTCTCGACCATTGACACTATCTTGATATGAGTGCCAAGCCTTCGAAAGACCAAGGAGAGCTAGGTCGACCATGTCCTCGTCTTCGACAGTCACCCCCACACTTCCCAGCTCATCTCTGCATTGAGTGAACTTCGTGAGGTATTTGGCGATACTGTCGCCTTTCTCCATCTTGATGTTCCCGAGCTTATCTTTGAGCGCCAGCTTCCTTTGGTCGCTCTTACTCTGGAATAGATCCGTCAAAGCTTTCCACATTAAATATGGAGTAGCCTTTCCATGCAGGGTGGATACAATATGATCCTTGACGCCCTCCAACAGGATCCTTCGACACTTCGCCATCTTCTTTTGCCATGCATCGACTTCAGCAGGATCAGTGGGCTTTTGGACATCCGTATCTACAAACTCCTTGAGACCATTATCTTCTAATACTGCTTCCATGCGATCCTTCCATGCAACATAATTCGAACTGCCTTCAAGAGCATATTCGAGTCGCAAACCGTTGAAAGACATTTTCAACACTGGCACCAAGAAAACAAAACTGCTGCAAAATTTCGAATTCCACCTCAAAGCCCAACCGCTCTAGATCTGTGAGAACAAATTATTTCTAGCACAGAGATTGACTGCAAGGGGCATTTACCAGACCTTTCACTTTCCGAAGAAAGATGAATCCAGAGGCTACCTAGCCCGCATGCAGACTCTGTCTACCGAAATAAGTTTGTAATCACTGTGATGATCAATCTCTGCTTCAATAGCTTTGATACCATGTAGAAATTTGTTGAATAATGATTAATTATCCACCGAGACTATCCTGATCACATACAATTCGAATTTATATGCAACACATAATCTCTTCCACTCAGATCATCAAACATGCGGAAATAAAACAAGTGATAGCACATCAATTCATCATACACATTAACACAGTATGTATGGGGAAAGCTTATAGCTGAAAACCCCACAGCTATTGTGTATATTATAATGGAGAAATCATGTAACAAACTCAATACAATACTCCTCACAAGTACTCAGTACTTTCTCATAAAGTTACACACAAACTAGCTTGGTTTTGAACAGGTTACTGGTTCAAAAATCACCGCCAATTGCCTTGCCTCTATTGCACAATCATGGCCTGTCTATATAGAGATCCAAGGTTCGAATCTCCTTGGCTTGACAGCGCAATCATCATGGGAAATTCCTCCAAGTGTGGTGCAAATCTCATGCACAACTGATGTCGCCACTGATAGCTAACTCCACCCTTTCATCTACCTCTTTCACTGGTCTCCACTGAACTAATCATGCACTGTAGTGAATTGATGTGTTCTTGAGTTGAATAATGAGTTACTAATTAATGAATTAAATAATATTTAATTCACTCCACTCATAACTAATTGATTAGCTAGTTAAACTAATCTCAACTAGTTCAACTAAAATAAACATAACACAACTCCACTAGTTGTCTCATTAACTCCACCAAACTTCTGCCACTGAAGTCCTAACTGAAGTCAACCATGCATGATGCCATCAAACCCTTGGGAATAGCGTAATTCCTCTGTCAGATGCATGAGCCACTTCCAAGGCTCGAACTGAAGTGCTCCAAGAGAGTAAACTGCTGTTTAGAGTCCAAATATTATTAAGGGCAAATAATATTTGACTTCCCTATTTTAAGGAGAGGCAGTCTAAAAATAGACTTCGACCTATAGGTCCAAAAAAATAGAGTCCCATCTATTTTTACCAACATGACCAATACTCCAAGAATAACATACTGCAATCCCTGGACCATGCTCCATATGTCTAAAAATAGATTTTGTGCCAGAATTTGCCTGCGGGCCCACTTAGTGAAGGCGACTTCATTTCACTAAGCTCCATCATCTTGCTGCATTTTCAACATCAAACTACTCTTGACATGTTTTAATCCCTTTTTAAATTTCGCTAACAAATCAACAAAGGGATCTTGAAACAATACCTAAATGTGAAGATTTGGTAAAGAAGCTTGATCTAGGCCTGCTTCTTCCTCCACTTGGCTGAGCTTAGGACTTTTTTGGGAAAGAAACTCTTCCTCTTCCTCATGATTATCTGAACTGGTAGGTTCATCATAGATTGCAATGTTTTCTTCTAGCATACTTGGTATGTTCTGATTGAGTGGGATGAAATCCGTGTGAAAGTCATCATGTTGATGAACAAGGACACTTTTTGGCAGTAAATCCTCTTGAGAAGGCAACTGAACAACTCTTCTATGATTATCAACTTCCAAGCCTTCATCTGCAATTGGAAATTCAATGGGACTTGGTGGCTACTCATCTAGATCTGAGGAAAATTCTATGTCATAAATGATTTCCTCAACAATTTCAGGAGAAGGCTTCTCATGGAAAACTTGCTCAAGAAGTTCATCATCCTCCTCAACCTCAACATCAAAGATGAAATACTGCTGATTACCAATTATGTGAAAGTTATTTTTGATGGACTGAAGTGAAGTAGAGCAAAGAGTCAGAGACTCTTCACTTACTTCTAAACTTTCAAGGCTTTCCTCATCAGTGTCATAGGTGACCTGTCTTGGCTGATTACTACTTTCAATCTGATGATAGTGAACTTCATCCCTCAAATCAACTGCTGATGGCTCTGCAAGGTTAGATTCTGTTTGGAGAACATCATCATCATCAGATTGATAAATATTTGGAGAATCATCAACATAAATAATTTCATCAATCAAACATATTGGGTTACCAGTCTATTCTTCTTTGAACTGATCTACATGTTCACTTTTTGATTTATGGAAAATGGCATTACTAGAGGGAGGAACATGAATGTTTTGTTTATATGAAGGTTTAGAGGCTGGCTGAATGTTTAGCATCTGATTTATTTCCTCTTCAGTCAAAAGATGAGGAATTTTTCTCTTTCTTTGGATAGAAGTACAACTGTTCTCTTTATCTTGTGAAGGCTGATTTTGAGGCTGAATGTTTTCTTGAGCCTCACCTAGAAGATATGGTGAATCATTACTTGTGCCTTCAGAGAGATTCTGTGGGTTTCCTTCTATTTCTTGATTGGGTTATAACTCCTCTAGGTTTTCATGATAGCTATCTTGAGAATGAAATGCATGGATTTCTTCTAATAAATCTTCAGGATGCCAATTCCCTAAATCCTCATCAATGTTTACAAGGTGTTGTATGAAATATTCAGATTGATCACAACAATTTTGAGCTAATGATAAATATGGACAATATTCTTTATAACGTTCATAAAGCACCTTGTGGAAATATTTCAAGGAAAACAAGCTACTATATTTTAGCCATTCATACCAATTTCTTGCCTTACCTTCTAATGTTGCCATAAAATTTTTCATGAGGCAATCCTCGTGCCATTCAACCTTTAACCTCCATATGTGTATATGAAATTTGATGAGATGTATCAAGGGGTCATCAAACTTTTCATCTTGAAATATAGGTAGGTTTTTTATCCAATTTATTTCAGGCATTTTGTGTGGGAATCCAGGGATATGATCTATACTCATTGGAGCGCCTAGACAGGGAAGATTGCTGAGTGTTCTAGAAATCCAAACAAGTTCAAAACACTTCCAAATTTCTCCAAAAGTCCTCCAAGCATTTCTAAGTAGTAAGTACATGTCATAAGCCTTGTTTTTTTAAGCTATTTGGTTATTATTGAATGCATTAAAGTGAAACCCTAATGAAAACCCTAATTACAAGTTTGTGATCAATGTTTATACACTTGTTTCATCCTCCTAAACAGAATATTAGTCATAGATATGGTAATTTAATTGATCTAGTTTTTCCCTTCACTCATTCCTTTCATCTTTCAAAGCTAGCCATCTTATCCCCTTCCCCTCATCTCATTTCACTTGTACCCTAGGGTTTCATAAATCAAAGTTTAGAGATTTCAGAAGAAGAAGATAGTGGCATTGTTGGTGAGGCACAAAAGCCAAGAAGAAATGGATCATAAGGGAGGGAAAATAAATAGGTTTGAGCCCATAACTACAAGAGAAATCATGGCATCTCCTCTCAGTGTGTCTTGTTTTAAACATGTGGGCTACTTTGAGTTCTATGAGAGAGTGCAACAAGTCCAAAATCACCTGGAGTTAAGAAGACTGTTCATCACCAATATACATGAAAAACATGTTACTCTTGCTGTGGTCACATTTGATATGTCCACCAATGCCATTGCATCTGCCACAGGGATCCCTAGTGTAGGAGAGAGGTGGTTTAAACAAGAAAACTTGGATATGAACTATTATGAACCATGCCTTAAACCTAGGTACAAGGATGACAAGAAACCAATTTTCCCTTTATCTCATATCCTTGGCCAGTATGCCCCCATGATGAAGATAATAATGAAGTATTTCACTTGTGAGGGGAGGTTTACCTGACTCTAATCATACCATATCCATCTCCTCATGCATTTCACTAGAGTTAGAATGCTACACTTACCTTATTATCTTTTCCGCAACATTGACAAGATGGATTACATTGTGCAAAAAAGGGACCCCAATCTTCAAATGAAAAGTCTATTTCATCATTCACTCATTAAAATGGTGGTCATGCATCAGCTTCAACAGAAAAACATTTCATGGGATACATTCATTGCAAATGAGGTTTTCACTACTCCACCTAGCCATCATGACCAGGATGTTCCTTCATCATCTCATCCTCCCATATCCACTTCTCCATCACATCCTGATGTTCATACATCACCACCCACTCACATACATTCACCTCATGTTGACCCTACCTCATCACCTTTCTATAACCCTTCACCATCACATCATGATACTGGAGCATCAAGCAGTGAAAGGAACATTGATGCAGCTTGCACTAAGATGATTAATATTGATCCATTTCCCTTGACATATCAGAGAGGCCAAAGGCATGTGTTTGCTTCACATGGTGTGAAAGGGGCCATGCATTCTTCAATCAACAAAATAGGTAGACAAGGGCAAGAAAAAGGCTATAGAGCCTATCATTGTTGAGCCAGAGGACAAACACGAAACTGAGCAGGAGTTTCAATTGATTGACTTTGATGATGAGGATGAGGTTAGAATTACCAATGCATTGATCAGAGGCAAGGAGGCCAAGATTAGTGACCTTCAATCTAATCTTGGTAGAGAACAATACGTGATTGGATTTCTTAAGTTAGAGAATTAGCAGTTGAAAACTAAGAAAACCATTAGTGAAGTCAAGACCATTAGAGCTCAGAGAGAGGCAGGAAAGGCCAAGGCCTTGCTGGAGGAGACCTTGGGCAGACTTGATGATAGTGATGATGAGGAAGATCAGCTTCTAAGACAGAGACCAAGGAAAATTGGGCTAAAGGAGGCTTTAGTTCGGGAAAGGCAGAAAGAGGTTGAATTGGCGGAGAAGCTCACTCCAAGTGAGCTACTTTCCATTGATATTAGTAAAGAGAGAGAGTCTTGGCTTGAGAGAGCCAATTTTCATTTGGAGGGCCTACTAGAGAAGGAAAATAAAGAAAATTATATTCAGACGAAGATGGCAAAGCACTATGCCATTAGAAACAAAATTGCAAGGGCCAAGCTCAAATGAGCCCATGCAAAGATTTGGGCTTTGACTGAGTTAAAGGAGAAGGAGAAGTTGAAAATTACTGCTGAGGTGTCCCTCTAGGCCTCCAACCTTTGATCAGAAAGTAAATTCCAATTTTGGCACACCTTGTGCAAATTTTGATTTTTTGACAGTTTAGCATGCAGAAAATTGGCTAAACGCGTAGCGCCACTTGCACTGTGCTCTTTTTTGGGGAATCCAAATGGAAAATAGTCAGTATTTTCATGTTCATAATGATGAGTAAATAAACCTCAGCAAGTTTCAGGAGATTTGGAGCAGAACTGGTCCTTCAAAGAGGCAAACAACCATCAAAAAATCATGTTTCCGCCCTCTTTTTGACCCTGGCACTGTTCGTTTGCCAGTCTTGGAAGAACATGTTTTTAACAAGGTAGATGGACACCATTTGGGAAACTTGAGGCATATTTGGAAACTAGACTTATAGATATTTCCAATGAGCTATCCTAGAGCTCATTTGGACACCGGGAAGACCTCCAAAAGTTGGTTGCAAGACAAGTCATTGTTTCTGTCATGGCGCTGCGTGTTTACCAAGGAATTGGCAATTTTCACTGTTTTCAACATTTTTAACTTTTTGACTTTTTGATTGGGTAAATGGTAAAATAATGATGTAAATAGTCAATATGAATTTAAATATCATATTTTCACTTTATATAGGGTAGATGCATTATATAAGTCTACTAGGAGTTCAAATGAATCAGTTTCCTTTCTTTTAGAGGCAAATTGTTGAGTTTTCCTAGTCTTCAGATTCTTGTTTGGGAGTAGGTGAAACAACTCCTCCTCTCATGGATTCTGTTATCACCCAAAAAAATTTCAAGACATCATTGTGTCAATTTTGTTTTTGATCATGGGTCAAAATAGGGTCTCAGGAATCTTTTCTTGAATTTGACCAAAAGGGAATATTAGATTTTTAGGTTTGAACCTTCCTTAGTGTTAAACAAATCCATTTTAAAGGTTTTTCATGTAAATTCATTCATAATTTCATCATTCATTTAATTTCCCTAATTTTTTTCATCAAAACTAGCCAATTATCCAAGAAACCTTACTTTCGTAGCGCCACTAGTTCAAAAAACTTGATTTGCACTATGAAACTGCTGAAAGTCATGAAGAAAAAACTTTGTTTTATGGTTTTGAGTAGTCCACTTACAAGGTGTTTTCGGAGCCACTAAAAACGAATTTAGGAAAAATTAAAGAGGTTTTTCTTCATACATTACCTAGCTACAAAAACCTCTCTCAGTTTCTTCAAATTAGTTAGGACGTGGGATAAATTGATAAATTAAAACATGCTACGAAACTGCTGTTACAAAATTTTCCTGTACATGACTGTTTAGCAGTCAACTTCAAGTTCAGTTTCTGACCAAATGAAAAAATATTTTGGACTTATGAAATATTTTTGTCTTCATCCCCAACCCAGATACAATAAGCTCTCTCACTTTTCTCACAAGTTTTATCAGTTGGGAGATACAAGGATTTGTTTGAAGCCCTATTTTCAAAAACATAGTTTTCCTGTTTTACACATGTTTTGCAAAGATAGGTTCGGGACAGCAGGAGATGTGTTCAAAAAACCAAGAGAGGTTTGTATTAAAGACATCACGGTCTAAGAAAACCTCCTTCAGTTTCTCAAAATACACCATGGAGTAGGAGATATAGGCTCTGTCCCAAGACCTCGAAGTTTTTCCACGAATCAAATTATCATTTGCGCTTAACACCCATTTGAATTACATAGGCCAACCTATTGCAAATAAAGAAGGGACCTCAAGAAGGATGGAATGATTCTGTTTTTCAAGTGATATGATGAAATCAGATTGAATTTGATTTTTTAGCACATTTTAATTTTTCATTTTGTAAAATTTTGGACAAAACTACTCACTCAGCAGTTTCGTAGCGCAAACAGTGTAAAAAGGGAGAAAAGCACTATGAAACTATTGTAACATCTTTTCTTTCCCTTTTTCATCACATTTTTGGGGGTAAAAATATTAATTAAGGTTTGAAATTTCTAAGGAGGATATATCTAAATTTAATGAAGATGATTTTGAAGGAAAGAAGTCAAGATTTTGAAGAAAAAATGGTTAAAGGGCAGCGCTACGAAACTGTCTTGTTTTCGTAGCGCAGTCTATTTTTAGCTCATTTGAACAGTTTTATGATGGTTTTGGAAAACTGGAGTCTAGGGAGGAGTTTTTTCATGTGTTAATTCAAGTTCCAACATAAAAGGACCATGAAATGAAGAGTACATGATGGTCAGAATGTTCAATGAATGCAAAATACCATATGCCTAAAAAACAGGGTTTGGTTTCCTGCTTTTGAGGAGGTTAGCAAAGTGGTCATGAAGAGCTCAAGCCCATCATTAAAATTCGAACATGTGATGACATACTTGTCAATGATGTAATTTAAAGTAGAAAATTTTGTTAGGATAAGGTTATTAAAATTTAATGAGTTTGAGTCGTAGTTGAAATAGGACTGTCAAGTATGATAGGTGTCTGTTTGTCATAAATTTCATGTTTTATGGTTGTGAAAGGTGTCAGTAGTTAGAAATTCGATGTATCTAGTCTAAGAGGAGATCATATGATGTTGTAAGATGTATATTAAAGGCCAAGAGGTCGAATTAGCAAAGGGTTGGAGACTTTTTGGCAAAACTGGTGCATATTGTAAAAAGGTTGTTTCAGCTAATGCAGAGAGCCTCTACTTGACCAAATTGAGATTCAGAAGGGGTTTTTAGTGTTTTCATGTTCTATAAGTGTTTCTTATATATATTATTTACAGTGGTGTTCATCTATATTACTCAGAACTCATATTTAAATGCTCCGACTTCCTTTATAAATGGATTGACTGTGTTTTTACATGTTTCAAGTGTATGTCTCATGACTAAAAACCTTGATATGCCTCGACTTCCATGTCAATTAGATTCACTAATTTTCTAAGATTGATTTGACTCCAGAAGCCCAATGTATACATGCTAATTTTGGTTTCAACCTACAACCTGGAAATTTTTATCTAAGTAGACCACTTTGTAAAGCTTTGGATTGACTGATATATACAGTAACATACAACTTTTCTTTACCTGAGATTGTTAGTGTATTTTAAATGAGTTTTATGCCCTATCTTTGAAATGTTTCTCTTCCATAGCCTTGATGTCTCATTACTCAGAATTATTGTATTACATGCTTTGACTTCCTTTGAACTTTCAAGTTATTGGGATTTTCCTGAATGCGTTACTATTTCATTGAAATATACACAAGCCTCAGCTTCCACTAGAAGAGCTATTGTTATCTTTATCCCTGTCACTGACTCCATAGCCCAATGGTAGCAAGCCTCCATATTTTCAACCTGTAAACATAAAAAATCAAAACACATAGATTTAGCCATCTATCTACTATTTAGTCAATATTATTAACCTATGAGAGAGCCCTCTCAGGTTGAGGAGGCTAAGCCTCAATCAAAAGATTGGTTTGAAAGAGTTACACTGAAGTTATCTGATCAACAACAAATCAGGTACGATTTTGGTGATAATAGATTCGACTCCCTGAGGCTAGGGAGAGTGGTTTTGAAGTCTATTTGATGTGTTTTCTCAGTTTTTGTTGAAGTTGGACTCACTTGGAGCTTTGGCATATCAAGAGACATCTTTGTATATCAGTTTGGCTTGGACATTAATAGAAATTTGCAGCTATTTTCTTGGGATCCATGTGGTATGAGTTTTATACACAGTTTCCTCTCTGTTATCAATTTGTTTGAATGTATTGTCAATTCATAAACCATTTCATGTCTATAATATACTATATTTCAATTTTGAAAGGCAGAATCCATATGTATTTATGCTATGTTTTGGGAAATTTAGTATAATGTGTTCATTCTCTTCAGTTTAGGGAAAATAAATTTCACATGATTTCCCTAGCTCCTCACCAGTATTTTCACCTCACACAATTGTATTTTAATGTCTAAACCTTATACCTACTTTACCCCTTGAAACCCCTGCATATTTTGACCTAATCTCCTTGCCATAGCTGTTTAACTCCTCCCAATCCAACAAACCCTAAAATCAAAATCAAAACCTCCTGTACTCCTTAGCTAGCCTAAAATATTTTTTTTCTAGCCCTCTTGGCTATGATTTTATCGAGAGATCCCTCTTTGACTTGGTAGGGCTAGATACCAAGTCCAAAGTTTGGTTTGAGGTTACCTTGGGATTGCCTCTCTTAGCCTTGAGGTTCAATCTGAGTGATAACATGTGGCTGATCTAATATCAGAAATAATGCAGCCTCCTCCAATAGACTCTCTAGATCTAGGGCTGATCCATTCTCTAGAAAACCTCCTCTCGAAATGGTGTGCGAAAACCACCCTGCAACTCCTCCCACAAAATAACGCAGATCTGGAAATAAACTGCGCTGTAGGGGAAAATAAATCAATGGCCTAAAGCCAAGATATGAAAATAAGAACAAGGGCCTTCCTTGCTATCCTCCCAATGGAAAGGAACCCTCCTCCACTAAAAATAAGTACTGAAATGACCCAAATATGGTCTCCACTGCTGCAACCTGCAAAACAACTCAACCCTCAACAGGATCTGTGCTGTAAATGAAAGATGAAGCTTGGCCTTAAGTCTGAAAGTGTACAATGTAGTACAAGAATCCTCCAAGAGATTATCAATGGAAGAGGTGGGATTCCTGATCAGGAACACCAAGTGCTAAACAACACTCAATCTTTGCTAAAAAGCTAGAGAAAGATATATGTCTAAACAGACTATATATGAAAAAATATCATATACATCAACATAATGAATATGGTTGCCATTCTCTTCCTTTTATAGGATATGATCTTCCAAACCCTAAGCCTCGTTCATTTATGAGCCTACTTCCATGAAAAGCATCTCCATCTAAAACTGCGTTGTCTTTCATTGATGGCCACTCCTCCATGGCAATGCTGTTGATTTGGTCAAAGTTGACCTAGTCAAGGTGTTCCATCCCCTTTTCACACCTAAGGGTCCTCAATTAAGCTTCCAAGATATATCCTTTTCACATTGGCATTGATTTATTCATATTTAAGGAGAATTATGGACCTCCATTGTCCTCTTATTCATTAAACAAAAATCAAAAGAAAATTTAATATTCCAACTAGCTCATGGCTAATTGGGAATATTACAATTTGTTTGGTCTGTTTTGGGAACATGGTAGCAGAGTATAGTGGGTTGCTTTTAGGAATTTTCACTGATTCAAGGAGGAAAATCTCAAAGATTTGAGACCTATTAGGAAAATATAGCTTTAGGTAAAGCTCAGTGAGGGTCTCAATGGAGAAAGGAACTCCATCTAGTTGTGATGGAATCTGCAACATTTGGTTAATGGATTGGGCAGTGATAGTAATTAGAATTTCTTGGTCAGGGCTGACTATGGCTCTTTCATTTGGAAAATAACTGAGTTGGAAAATTCTAATGACTTTAGGGAACTGGTGGGTCTGTGGAACTGTGTATTTTGGTAGGTTAGAGTTCCAAAGATTTATATCATCTTCCTGATCAACAAACTTTTCATGACTCCAGCAATGTGTAATATTCCAAAATGGAAAAGACAAGAATATAGAACCTATGCAGCATTCCAATTAAATCAAAATAGGAACATAGCACTAAAATCTAGAAAATGCTGGAAATATGCTGCAATTGGAAATTACATTAAGACATCATAATCTATGAGCAGAAAAAAATGAAGCCATATCATTATATATAGCATCAAATGAGATTACACAGTGCTCCAAAAGGAATGCACTCAAGCCATGAGATGGCTGAAATACACTAAAGAAACCAAGCACTGGAAATGTTGTGCTGCTACTGCTATTGCTGATGGAAAATACTATTTCTTAGGAGAAGAACCATGTGCAGAAGGCTATTAGAGTGCTCAGAATGATTCGCTCTTTTAACCACAGGTTCTACTAAAAAAACCCAGAAAACCCCAGAAATGGTTTGGCCAGATTTTAAGTTTGGATTTTCGACCTTTTTTCAGTTACCCACTGCATTTATTCTGCCTAAATTATGCACTCCCTAGAAATGACTGCTGATATGGAGTTGAAGGAATGATATATCAGCTGCGAAAACTCCTAATCAACTCAATAGGTGAAGGGATTTTCCCCTCATTGGAAAATAAGTTCATAAATTGGAGATTTCTCTCCTCCACTGCTACACCCCTACAACACAACCCAACTCTAAACAGAACTGTGCTGTCTATGAGACTGAAGCTTGTCCAGAATGCCAGAATGTGGAAATGATAGTGCAATTCTCTTCCAAGAGGCCTCTTAAGGAAAGATGTGGGATCCTCGCTCGGGAACACCCTGTGCTAAACATCACTGCAAGCTCAACTAAACAGCTGAAGGATGCAAGAAGTCATACAGACCACAAAATCAATAATCAATAACATGAATAAAAATGGCTACCTTGCCCTCCTTAAAAAAAAATTAAAGCTCATTAGGGTTTCCTCCACCAAATAACCCTTTTCCCATTCATACTGCGCTGTCTATCAAAGTGTTCTCCACTTCCTATCCCAACGCTGTTGACTTGGTCAAACTTGACCTTGTCTTCATGCAATTGTCCTCTTTCACAAATAAGGGTGTGAAATCCAGCTCTTATGAATATCCTTTTTCACACTATGAGGGATTTTATTATTTTTTCTGCAATGTATGGACCTCCTTACCCATTTATTTATCTCCTAAGTGACATGAGAAAAAATTAATATTCCAATTAGCTGCATGCTAATTTAGGAATATTAGAGTCCTCCCCTCCCAAATGTTGCTTTTCCTCAAGCAAATGCAAGGATAGAACTGAGAAGTCTCTTCTCCTCCTACTGTAGCATCCCCATATGATAAGCTCCTCCAAGAAATGAGATGTTATCTCAGCAATAAATCTCCATATTTTCTTTCCAAAGCATGCAAGTTAGCTAAACAACTATCATCATGAACAAGTAAAGTACTCAAGAAGGAAATAAGGTGCTGTCCAGAGGTCCCCTTGGGGTATGGGATCTGAAATGTATTGGGAAACAACCTTCCCATGTTGATCCTCCATCCCCAAGAAATCATCCATACAAAGTGAGTTACCTCCCAACATGGCAACTCATACAAATCATCCTCCACCTTGAGCTCTGGTGATGTAGGTGGGCTGAGAATATGATCATGGTAGGAAAAATAGCCTACCTCATGCTGTCCTCCTCTCCACTTAAGATAAGTGTAGAGTGTCTGCTGATCCTGAGCTGCAATAATGTTGCCCTCAAGTGGCAAGAAGGAAATGGGATCCTCAAGGATTTCCTCTCTAACATTATGAATCATGCTAGCCCAAATATCCCCATATATGATGAGTTGTAAATCATCATCATATGGAATCACATCCATCATATGGCTCACCCCATAAGGAAACAAATGTGTTGCTATGGTGGCCATACCATCTCCCATGCTCCCCTTAGAACATGTAGTGGAAAAAGTGTGGGAAATTCCTCCCTCAAAGGACACATCCACCCAATTTGTCTCTCCCCCAATTATGCTCCCAAGAAAAGCAATATCAATAACAACAAAGGGAACCATAATGAGAATCATGCTTGCTGCCATACGAAGTAATGGAGAAGGACAATGGTCCCTAAAATGCAACTAGCGCAACTTGACCCTCAACTGTAATAGAGAATGACAAAGAGTGCGGTTTCTCAACCACCTGCTTGCTGCCCCATTCTCCTCATGCATTTGGAGAAAGTGAATGATGTATTATGCAAGGTGAGTATGTTCTCCACAAGAAATCTCCTCCCCACATCCTCCTAGGGAGTGATCATCTATAATGGCCTTAAGTAGACCACAAAATCTAGAAGGAAGAATATTCCTCCTTTGAGAAAATTCCTGCACATATATGGTTAAGAGATGCATACATATATACTATGCAAATCAACAATTCTCTTACCATATGTTTTGCTCATATAAATGGAGTGGATCATATATGAGTCTCCCCTCATCCTCAAAGGGAAAAGAGTTGGCTGCGCTAACTCCTCCATATTCACATTGTCCATGAAGTACCTCCTCAAGTCCTTCAAGTGGCTCCTCCCACAAAAATGTAATGTGGCAATCATGGTTTGCCCATGGTTCCTCCTAAAATGTACAACATGTAGAGTAGGGAGAATCATGCTCCCAATGGGCATCTTCAATCTCAAGCCCACTCTCCAAACAAAGCTCCCCATGAACATAAAAATATCAGCAATATATGGAAGCAAAGTACAATGAGACCAAGTTTCCAAATGAAAACCGGAGAGTGAATCATAGTCCCACTCATGGAACCAGTGCAGTGCATCCTTTGCTTGCTTCAAAATAAGAAGTAACAAGTGCTTTACCAGCCACTTGTTTGTTGCCACAGTCATCTCATAAGATGAAAACATGAAGTTACAATATTGTGTCAATGGTGCACACCAAGAATCATGTGGCTTTCCCCACAAACCACCAAAATGATAGCAAAGTTAATGCTACAAGTAGCTGCAAGTACATACTCATACAATATGCAAGAAGAGATAGTTCTCCTTGATACATCATGCTACTCAAATAAAGAAAAGAAGTACAATACAAAATGTGAAATTATACCTCCTCTATCATGTACTTGAGATCTCGAGCTGAAATGGGTCAACTGGAATCTCTCCCTCACCTCTAATGAGTAGGGAAGTGGCTGTGACCTCCTATCTGTCATCATCTGGGCTATGCATCTCTCCATATGCTGAAATATGTCATGCTGGATGCCCCCCAAAGTGAAATCCTCCATCAAATGGAAATATGCATCAAAGTGCATAGAAGAGAAGTCCTCATTTGCTGCATGTAGCATCTTCTCCTTAAGACTAGATGACCTAGTCAAGAAGATCCTACCATGATGGTAGATGACCCCATCTTTGACTGAATACCCCTCCTCATGCAACTGGTCATCAAATATCATGCAAGTGAAAAGATCCTTGGAATACTCCACCAACAGCTGGGAGTTCCAATATGGATCTATCCTCCCTAGTGATAGCGCTGATGATCTCTCATGAAGAAAATCTGTCATATGATCATCCTCTTCTTTGAAATCTCCTATGCCAAAGATGCAAGATGGAAGGCTGCTATCCTTCCCCTGCTGCTTCTGCCACATCGCAGAATCTGAACTGAGAGTGGGTAAAGATGATGTTGAGATAATTCCCCTCTTCTCCTTCATCCTGTCCAAGACTCTCAACGCTGTACAATGACCTCCCAAGGTCTCCACTCCTCTAAAATCAATGAATGGTGCCTCAAAATATGAAGCATCTATCATCATCTACTGATCTGGTGGCCTCCTTGGTGAAATGTCTCCATGCAATGAGACACTATCATCAAGAGTAGACTGCATAAATGAATGGACAGACTTGTCCCTGCTCTCACTGCGCAATCCAGTCTCCCTCTTAGGTGCATCAATCTCATGAAACAGATAGGGATGTGGGCTCCTCTTCACATGATGCTGGTCATCCTCCCAATCTCCTCCTTGTATCTCCATAGCTTCACACCTCATCATCAATGGCACATGTAAAGCATGAGTTGTGCCTTGATCTCCACACATGAGATCCTGGGGACTTCCTTGCAAAGCTGCAAGAACCCCTCTAGTTGGAGCAAGAGCTCCTCCTTCCTCTGCATGAGGTGCTAGATCAACTCTAGAAATGACAACGCTGTTGCCCTTAGCCTCCTCAACATGAGTGGGCAACCCTCCAATGATTGGATCCACTTTTGTAAAAGTGGTCTCTTTGCCTCCTTGTGCCAAAATACAAGATGAAGGTCTTGCCTCCAAAAAATTATAATGCAAGATATCAGCCTCCTTTATGGTTCTTTGAAGTCATTTTGAATCTATGGTTTCCTCCATCACATGAAAGGGTTTTGTTTGTTTAGATGTGTTTGTTTCCTCCACATGTGTTTCAGAATTCTTCCTATCAAATCTCTCCATCAAAGTTTTAATGAACCTTGCATAGGAAGAAGTATTTGCATTCTTTAAAGTAAAGGAATCAAATAACCACCATGCATAGACCTTACCTCCAAAGTGCAGCGCTGCTACTCTGATGGCTTCATCTTCGAAAATCTGACGCTGTTGTAGAAAGGTGTCTAGCTCTTCCACCCAAGCCCTGGCTGAACATGTAAGGGAACCATCAAAGATAGATAGAAGAAATCTATCCATATTATGCTTCTTGCATTAGGGGAATTTTGAGGTCTAAAATGGGCCTCCTAAGGAAATTATAAAATAATAGTGGAAATAATAAAATAATATTTGATTACATCATCAAATTTTAGAGGGAAAAAAGGAAAAACTAATTTTTCAACTCGTAATTTTCAACTTATATCCCTATGGGTTTACTCAAATTTCGAGCAGAAACACTTATTGGATGCAAAATTTTATTTCTCATCCAAGAGTACCCATGTTGCATACTTTCGATCGACCCTGCTACATGAAAAATGAGAAATACATGAAATACGTGATTGCAAACATGTTTTTTCATGTATTTCTCATTTTTCGTGTAGTAGGGTCCATTTCATAGAGTACCCAAACGGACTTGTTTTCCTCAACCCCCTTGGGGTCCTTTGCTTCCCACAAGTTGGAAAATCGCGCCCCCTCGCACATGCCAGAGTCAAGAGGGGGGAATATCACTTCTTCCGGGGTTTCCTAGGAAATTAAGACAATGAACAGGATTAGCCACGAATAGTAGAAAGCTTTTCCCTGCTCCTAAGCCTCACACATGTTGTCGATAAATTCTTCAACCAGGTACTGGGACCAATTATAGTAGACTCCCTTTTCACACTGGTGGCGATATGAATTACATGAGCAGGGCAGTCACGGCCTGACATTTCCGCATCTATTTACAGGCAAGGAGTAAAGTGCGCATGCACGTCCCTGGGTAATTTATGGTATCAATCAGGAAGCCTTGCTTGTTGCGTGTGACATTGTACTTGGTCCGGATAGCTTCAACAGTATGGTGCTCACATTTCTTGCCTATTCTGTCCCTAGGGTTGGCCCCATTCATAAGGAGGCCTGTAATTTTGTGAATGAGGGTAGCATCAACCGGTATGTGGCCTTGGAGCCAAAGGCATCCATCATGGAAAAGTGCCAGCAGTTGGAAAATGACGAGGCAGGTTATGTTGTAGCGACCAAAATGGGGGAGGAGCAACAAGTTCAGGATGCCTGCACCAGCTAATCCCTTGACCCAAACCATTGGCTTGACTTTGACTACACCATATTCAACAACATGTTCTAGGTACAGTTGTGGAGCTAACGAAGGGAAAGCATCCAGGTTCCCTAGGTCATGGTCATCAAAATTTGTGGGGGAGTTGTCCGAACATATCTCCCTACTGGGGCACTTATTCTCGGACCAGAGGCATTTGAAGATATGAGAGACAACATCCACGTCGCCAAACATAAGGGGCTAACCAGGTCAGTGGAGTCGCCTAAAGGCCTTATGCTATGAGCACCATCAGGTTTGGTGGTGTGGTAGGCGATTGCTTCTTAGGCACCTTCCTAGGGGAATGCCAAATTCGAGGGGAACTACGAGGCTTCCCACCAGCCCATTTTGTCTATTTTACCTTTCCATTTCCCTTCTGGGGTGCTGAAGTCGAGCTAATTTCTTCCATTGCAGGGGTGACCTCTTGGACCTCATCAGATCCTATTTCCTCGGACGTTGTTTCATGCAGAGGCGAATTTGGGTTGGTATCGATCATCCTTACTTGGAAGATGAACTTAGCATTTCTACTATCGGACAGTGAAGATTGCTCAGTCATGCATATGACAGGTAGACATAAATAATGGTATATACTAGAGTGGCGAGGGTGTGAGAATCTTGAGCAGTAATTGAGTCCCGTAGAATAAACAGTTTTGATCTTATAGCTTCCGCGAGGGAGAAATTTCCATCAGATCCTTAATTTCCTTTCATCATTACGGGAACGGTAAAAAGTCCTCATAAATCACCACATTAATTTCCAGTTACTTGCTTTATTAAACGGGAAGTGTGGTTTTCCATGCTCCCACTCCGTCCCAACGACTAGTTTTGTCCACTGCGCACAACGCCTACGCCTGTCTCGCACCCACCCGTACTGCCAATCCTTTGCATTAGTAGTAGAGTATTTACTCTCTGCGCTAGAAATTTTCTTGCTAGAAAACACAATTGGGTGGTCAATGTCCCCTTCCCCGGGCCGCGCAAGGACAACTCATAGGGTGATCCCTGAGGCATCGACATGAACATGAAAGACTTTTTCCCAGTCAGGAAATATGAGGATAGGTGTAGTGATCATATTTTCCTTGAGAAGTTCAAAGCTCTTCTGACACTCCACATCCCAGAAAAAAAACATGTCCTTCTTGAGAAACTTCTCCATTGGTGTTGTGATTAGCGTGCACCCTTGGATAAAACTCCTATATTAACCAGTGTGCTCGAGGATGGAGTGCAACTGTTTCTCAGTTGTGGGGATTTCTAAATTGACGATAACTGAAACCTTCACTGGGTAAACCATCAATCCTTGCCGACATACCACGTGTCCTATCAAAATCCATAAGGGTACATAGAATACACACTTCTTAAGGTTCAGCGAAATCTGGTGCTTTTTGTATGCATCCAATATCATGCACAGGTTCGACACATGCTTCTTTACCAACCCAAACACTGTCCCATCGTCAAAGTATACTTCTAGAAAATTATAGATGAATTCCTTGAACACTGCTACCACCACCCAAGAAATAGGGCAGGGGAATTATTGAGCCCAAAAGGCATGATGGTGTACTAAAATAATTCAGGTGTACCTGTGATCTTCAGGTGCTATCCTGATCTGATGGTAGCTTGAGAACCCATCGGTGAACAAGTATGCTTCTTGACCTCCTACATTGTCTGGAATTTCATCGGAGAATGGTGTAGGGAAGGGATCATGTACCCAAGCATCATTCAACTTGCGCAAGTCTATGCAGATTCTTATTTCCACTTTTGTCTTCTTTTCTTGGACCACCATTAAGCTGACCCAATATGACTATTCTACTAGTTCGATGATACCTGCGGCTACCATTTTATCTATTTCTTCTCTAACTTTCTGCTTATCCTTGGGATTCGATCGGTAGGGTTGTTTCTTGACAGGATGCGTGTCTGGTTTTAAGGTGATTCACATGATACCTAGATCTCCAACAATGCCCTTGAGCTCTGAAAAAATTGTGGGAAAGAGATCCTGATATTCGGTGAGCAGTTATGTGATCTTTCCCATGGTGTCATCATCTCAGTAATCACCAATTTTAGCCATCTTGGGTTGTTCCTCTGTGCCAATATTAAGTTCCCTTAACTTGAGAGGTTTAGTCACATCTACTACTTCTAATAAGGGTCCAACAACTGCACGTTATCCCTCTGATTCGGGGATAGTGATATTTCACAGGTCCTTGTCACACTCCTCCACTGATAGATTTCGACAGTTGGCAATATCTTGCATTTGCGCATCCCAAGCTGGTCCCTCATACTTTTTGTGAGGGAGTGATTCATTAAATACTAGGGAAACTATGTCCTATAGGGCTTCATCTAGTTTTTCTATCTCGCCTATCAACCGAAATGTCTGCACAAAATCTTCCCTCATGGTGTCCCAATGGAAAGTGTGTTGATGTAGCTCTATGTCCAAATACCACGTGGTGGGGATTGGTCCCAAGGCGTGGATAAACATGTAGACCCATTCGTCCCTAGTCCTCTCGCTCCAGACTTCCATCCATACAGACAAGTGCTTGTGTGGGTCTCCGTGGCCATAGAAATTTTCCATGGGTAGGTTGACTGGAGGTTCAAATCGCAGGATCATCATTCTGGGACATTGCTCCCAATCCTAAAAAGCCCCCTTATGAGTTTCTCACCATCGTGCAGGGGTTGCGCGCATAGCTAGGTTAAGCACCCACATCCTCCATTCAAGTTGATAATACCTCCCATGTTTATAGCTCAATCCATTCCTAGGAGTGCAGGGTAAGGGTCAGCATCCTCTAAAATTTGAGTCACCTCAAAATCCACATACACCTTAACTCCCACGATATCTACCGTAATATTTGATAACCTTCCTAATGGTATGACCTTTTGTTGGTTAGCCATGCATAGCTATATAGTAGACCATTCCAACTTGAGTTCTCCCATTCTCTGCCAAGTCCTTTTGGGTAGGACATTTGCATTGGATCCTAAATCAAGGATGACCTGATCCATTTCATAATCACCAATCTACATAGTTAGCCGCATTTCCCGACTAATGTGTTTCTTCTGCTTATAAAGTTTGTCGACATATTTAACTTCCGTTGGAGGGTCAACCTTTTCAGCCCAGTTTTCTATCAATGCCTAAAGGTTCTGTACTACCTTCTGGTTGCGTAGTAACTTCATACATGCCTGCAAGAATAGCTTAACTTCTTCGTCTCCTTTTAGATCCGTTGGGGCCTTTGAGGTAGATGCCTCATTTTTGGAAAATTATTTTCTATCTTCAAGGAAGGTTTCTTTCTCCTTCTGTAGGTCCAAGCTTTCCTTTTTGTCAGTGGATTTTTTGATAAGTGGTCTGGCTACAGATTTTTCCTCAACTCCTCTAGTGGCCATGCCACTGCGCATAATCACATTAAGACTGGGTCCCTCATCGCGAATTTCCACCTTAACCCTTTATACATTCTGCGTTGGCATTTGTTGTTTTTCCTGCATCTTTTCTATCAGTACAGGACATTCTTTGATCACATGATCCAACTGCGTCAATATCTGAAAGATTGTTGTGCAGGGTTCAGACAGTCCCTTGTGAAGTGTCCCACCTCGCTGCAATTATAGCAGAGCAGTTGTCCTCTTCCTTGACCTGTGTTTCCACCTCTCCCCCTCCTCCCCCTCCCCCCCCTCGGCCTCTTGTAGGGAAGCCTCCTCATCTAGAGGGAGATACTGGTTATTAAGGTGTTAGTATGAATTCTTTGTCGAAGCGTACGAAAAAGAACCACTTTAGCTACGCATAACTAATAGCCCTAACAACAATAATGGCTGCAAAACATCTTCAGATCTGCAATTAGTAGTTAAAGTGCCGCAACAAACAGATCTATAAATGGAAAGACATTAAGCAGTAAAGTAAAGAGTTTGCTCCATGCATCCAACAGACAAGACAAGAACACGATTTTTGAATGAATTTTATATTACAGGGCACCTGGGAGGAAACAAGAAGGTGTATCCAGATCTCCTCAATGGGATGGGTTCTTTGTAGTCCTCAGCACTTCAGATCTAAGCTTTCTCTCTTGTAGATGTAGAAAACCCAATGTAGAAGGTAGAGCTCAATGGGAGCAACAATGGCAGAAAATGAGACCGAGTGTATAGATCCAGAGTGATCTAGTATGCAACAAAAGGTGAAGAATAAAGGGGAAAACCCTCCTATTTATAACAAAATATTGGGTCATTCTAGATCTTGGTGCATGATTAAAATAATGTTAACCAAATCTAGATCCACCTCTATGGAATATTTTATTATTATTTGTTGGAGGGAAAGGGTGTTTGACTTGGGTCAAGTCCCTTGATTAGTGAAAAATAAATAAATAAAATGATTTATTTATCTTTTTAAGGAAGTGGTTGGGATATAATCAAATAAATAATGATTTAGTTGATTAATGGTGGTTGATTTGGTCATATTTAACAAGGAATATTATTTAAATAATTATTCCTAGAAAATAATAAGATAACTTATGGGTTTATCTCATTAATTTCTTTGTTTTTGGGTTAAACATGACTGGGAATAATAATTAAATTATGGTTTAATTAATTATTCCTTTTTGGGTTTCCTAATTAACATAGTGAAAGCAGTTTTACTTGGGGTAAAACTGGTCTTACGTGGTGTACTTGGGTCCATCTAATGATGAAAGGTTAGATGACCAAAAAATGGTGTAACAGATTGCCACCCAGCGTGCGAGTGTCAGGAGCAAATCGTATGACCGAAGTACGTTGTAAGAAGACAATCACTAGACAACAAAAGGGTATGTCAGAGAGAGAAATATGAGGTAGATAGTGTGATGAAGGACTAGACCCTGAGGAGACGAGACTCACAGGTGCAACAAGTCTCTGTTATGAGAGGGTACCTGTGCTGAAGGCGGCGGGGGAGGCATACCTATGCCCGCCGTGACAAAGTACAAAAGAATAGTGTGTCCAGTGAACAAGGGACCGAACCATAGAGTACAGTTGGCATAATCAAGAGCCAGATAAAAATACAATGAAGAGTCTCACATACATGCTGTGCCTGGGATAACAGCCAGGACTAGTACAATATCATCTGAGTACATGAGATAAATACAACCCAAATGCCCCCTGTAAATGGGGAAGGGCTCACAAAATCTGACTGGTACATGCAAATCATAGAGGTGCTGCAAGTGGCCAAGGCCAACATCATCAAAATCTGGAGCGGCATCAAAGGCTGCAATGAAGAGGTCATCCGGGCATGTGGGGGGCTACCTGCAGGGCCACCCCCTCATGAGGGCTGAGACATCTCACACACGCCCTGGAATCATCAAGAGCTGCTGCTGGGTCACTGGACTGTCCAGTATACGAATCTCGATCATGCTGAAAGGAGCTGGAGAAGCAATCAAGTCAAAGGGAGGTAAGAAATCCCCCTGCCTGATCCGAGGCACCGAACAAAAGTGGAAGCCGGAACCAAGGTACACCGCCCTCTAGACCTTGCTTCTGGAATAAGTGTGTTGAGGTCGACAGAAGGAGGCCCGCCTTAGGTGAGGCAATGAGAGATCCTCAACTAAGGCACGAGAGAAAAGCAATAGAGTGACGGACAAACTGACACTAATGATGATGGCGGAAATGGGAAGGGTGGAGTGGCGAATGGACGACTTCCCTTGTTAGAGCATAAAGGGTATGAATGACATGGCAGCGACTGACACAATATCGAAAGGGACAGGGGACAGTGGGGCTGAAGGTCATGAGATGCGACACAAGAGAGGAACCAAGCAAAAAGAATGGAGGGCTATAGTAGGGTGTAAAAGGATGTAGGATAGACTCCATGAATGCAATGATGACTCAACTCGGATGCTCTAAGCAAGGGCGACTAGATAGTGCTGCCACACAATAAAGGCCCCAATGGGGGGTCATAGAAGCATGAGTACAAGGTGGGTACTCATGACGAAAATCAACACGAACATGGACAAGTAAGGGGGCGACATGGTGCCCCAAGTACAAGTGTCGTAAGTGAGGAAATTCGATTTTAAGGAGCGGTGAAGTGATCCTTCGTGGAAAAATGTGTCCGGGTGAAGTATCAAATCACCAAAAACTAAGGAAAACCCATTTGAGAGCTCGGTGAGATCTATCCAGCGGTGCTGACGGTTCGTCGAACGGGGCTATGGTGTGGTCGCAGCAGTCGAAAGAAGAAATAGGGGTTCTCTTTTAATGAGGCGGTTTTCCCTCCAAAATCATTCATTTGCTATTGTTGCTGTGGTGAATGTGGAGAGGAGAGAAGGCCCTAAATCTTGCGGCGAACGTAGCGGACAAACTGACCGTTGGATTCGAGATCTGTCGATTGGAGGTAAGAGGCCTAACCTTGCTCTTGCATTTTGATGGATTAGATTTGCAGTTTAGGGCCCAACACCCCAGAAACAGCCCCTCCCTCCTCTCTACGGCCGGGTCGCACCTTTTGGGGCAAAAGGTGCGACCCAGGACGCAGGTTTTGGGGCAAAATGTGCGACCTGGTCCAGAAATGGGCAGAAAGCTGCGACCTGGGAGGGGAGGGGAGCTAGATGTTGTTTGATGGCTGGGAGTTGGGTTTTTGTGTGTGGTTATGGGTTGCCCGATCTGTACCCTGACAAAAAGAATGTGTTTGTGCAGGTATGGCAGAGTTACGAGTCAACTGGAGAGAGAGGGATCTGGGAAGACTTCGGGCAGAGATCCAGGCGGATCAGGGCGTCCGTCGTGTATTGGCCAGATTTGGGGTTCTCAAGTTTGTGGAGAACCCGTCGATGAGAGCAGGGGAATCATTACTGGCCCGGATTATCAGTTACTGGGATCCAGATCAGGAGATCTTTGTAGTGCAGGGGCACAGGATCGAACTGACGGTCCAGGATGTGTATTTCCTGACCGGCCTCCCACCATTGGGGATAGTGGGAGACACACAGCCAGTGTTGCCGCGGGGGCGGCATATCATGGAGTTTGTGGAACGCCATTGTCGACCGGGGTTCCAAGTCAAGGGGACTCGGATATCGATCGGGGATCTAGAGAGGCTAGAAACCCGTGCAGTGGCCGCAGCTGTGCTGCGAATCCTGGGCACCCAGGCGTTCCATCACATCACCGGTGGGCAGATGATGATAGTGGAGAGTGTGTTGAGGGGGACCTACTTTGGGTGGGCCCAAATGATGTTGGTGTCGCTAAAGCGACAGTTGTCGCTATGCAAGCGGCAGGTGAATCATGATTGCTGATATGGGACTTTGTTGTGCGCCTTCTTCTTTGAGAAGATCCCGACCTTGAGGCCTCGCGTGCAGCTTCCAGATGGGGGCCCGAGAGAGCCCAGGATGCGTCGTTGGGGACGACTACTCTGCAAAGGAGGAGGAGGGGCGGTCGGGCGAACATTTCGACCGGAGTTTTTTGCCCATTGGGATCAGATGCCGTTGTACATAGACGACTACCCTTATAGTGGGATGAGCTACTGTGGGGATCCGGATCTGCCACTTCTGCCTGGTCGAGTCTGGGGGCCCGATGGTAAGTGACAAATTGCTTTTCTTATATGGGCATGTTTAAATTTTTTTGAATAGTAAATAATGATACTGATTCATGGACTTTTGGTATGCAGATATAGCACCGGTAAAACCGGCCGGATATATGGGACGACCGGCAGCGTCTGGAGCTACGGGTCCGAGTGGATCGAGGGCAGCGCAAAATGATGGTGCCGCTGCCCTACTGGAGGACATCTGCCATAGATGTGAGCAGCTGTTGACCGGAGTATCAGAGCGCGGGTGGCAGGATTTAGACGACCAGTACATAGAGCCATGTGTCGGTCTCCCCTCGGAGTGGCGAGGTATCATGCGGCGCATGGCGATGGCCGGTCAAACTATGCGTGATCTACATGCTGCAGGGGCAGAGCCATTGGCCCGGGAGCCTCCAGATAGTGATTAGGGACATATGGTGCCCCCTTTGATGTATGTAGGGGCAGGGGGTGCCTCCTATAGTGTAGGGAGGGGCATATGGTGCCCCCAGGTTTTGTTTTTGGTTTGTAACATGCTATGGGCATGTCGCATGTATATGTGTGGGGGGGCGTATGGTGCCCCCAGTTTTTGGAACATGCTATGGGCATGTCGTATGTATCAGAGTAAAGGAACTCATCAATATATGGTTTGCGACACATATTATGGATATGCATCGTCTTTTTATGGTTGATTTAATGTTATTGTCCTGTATGAATTGTGTGTGATAAATGCCAATCTAGAACATGGTTTGCAATACTATCTACGTAGTGATTCTGGTCTCTGGGTACATGGTTGAAAGTGATGGTTTCAAACGCACGTATTAAGACTTTCACTCGTAAATAGCATCGAAACAGCACAGGGTTATGCACACGATAAACACCATTTAGTTGCATGACAAGAAGCAAGGAATCCAAGCGAACGTGCAGGTGGCGAATGCGATGCAGCAAAGCATCAGCTAGTAGGCCACGCACTGCATCGTATTCGGCCTGATTGTTGGTGGCAGAACCAATGCATACCCCGTTAGACAGAACGAGGTCATGCAAGGGGGTGAAGATGGCCCACCCTGCCGAGGCAAGATTCCTGGAGTAGCGACTTGCACCATCCGCGTAACCGATAAAGGATGTGGACGGGGGGATGCGCAAGGTGGTGTGACAAGACAATACATGAGGGGATGAAAGGAAAGGACGGCAGCGTGAGGGGGCCGAAGTCATCAAGCGGAAATGGCGGGGGGAAGGGGCAGGATGAGCAAAACTCAAACAAGGTGATGTATGAGGGCTATCGGAAACATGGCGAGGACTCGGGCTGCGAAGGTCAACAGAGACACCAGTGGAGTGATCTCGAGTATCAAGGGACACAATGGGGGAGGCGGCAGACGGGCTAGGTTCCAAGTGTCGCGCAGAGGAGGATAGGTAAAGAATGGTGACTGTAGACTCCGTCATCTGGACATCAGGGGGGGGGATGTGGATGGGAGCGGTGGAATCCTCAGGTTGGGCTGCAGCATACTGCGCGAGAATGGGAGAGGCGGATTGATTTTGTTCAACCTCATACTCGCGGATCACCTCAAGGGAGGCACGGTAATGCGTCAGGTGAGGACAATGATGGGAGTAGTGGCCATGGACACCGCATAAAGCACAAAGCTTGTTGGTGCGGAGAGTCTTGGGGTTCTTGGAGATGGTCGAAGCAGGAGTGGGAGTTTCAGGGACAGTAGTGTCGGGGAACGCGACTTTTACCATGGGGCGAATGCGGGGTAACTCGGGACAAGCATGGGTGGCATGACCGATGACATCACATAAGGCACAAGGCTTCGAGGGTGGGGGAGGAGCCGAGGTGGTTGTGGTGGTTTGGTCTTTGGTTGCCCCCGTGCGGGCTTTTCCTTTCTTCCCGGGAGCCGACTCAGCAGAAGAAGGGTCCTGTGGAGGTGCTGGGGGCACGTTGGCTATGGAGGAAGCGAGGGGGACCGGTTGAACCGGTGTCAAAGCCATGTAAGGTTTGGGGTGACCAGGGGGGTGGCGGCTGGGGGGTCAAGGTACCAAACCGGAATACCCAAGGTCAAGTTAGGGAGAGAAAGGGTGGCCATGACGGGGACGGAATATACTCCGGGAGGGGGAGCCAAGAAGGGGATCTGTCCGGCAGGGTAATGACCAGGAGGAACGGCTCCAAGATGGTTAAGGCCAGGAGGGACCGATCCTGGAGGATAAAGAGGTGCGGGGGTGCCAGCTATAGGGGGAGGGCCAGAAAGGGGAGGTCCGGCTGGCTGAGATGGATGGCTAGGAGCGGGTTGCGAAGGGCGGGGAGGAGGGTGCGGGCTAGCTGAGGCAGGCCGTTTATGGGCAGCCTGAGATGATTGCATCATGCAAACATTCGACAAGCTGGGATCAGTAACGGGAGGGGGAGGACGGTGAGGAAAAGTACCAAGCAAGGTGGAATCTTTATAAACGCCGGGGGAGACACTGGTCAAGGAATCGACAGTTTGCTTGTTGGCTACAGAAGAGATGGTCGTCTCGGAGGAGGACTGAGACGACGGCTCATGATACGATAGCTGGTCAATGGTGACTATCTTCCCGTTATGTGGAAAAGACATCTTGCGGAAGACCGCGGATGGGACAACAGACATGGCATAGGTGTAGCTTCGCCCCAATAGAATGTTGTAGTCTAGAGGGGCGTCAATGACTTTGACATCAACACAAACCGTCTTACCGGCGAGGGTGATGGGACAGTTACGAAACAGGCCAATAGGCTGGGAGGCATGACCGTCCCACGCTCGAAGGGTGATCGTGGAAGGGGCCAGCTCAGGGGATCCGAGTTGCTTCCAAACCGAAGCGGACATCACACAGGTGGATGCCCCCTCATCAATTATACACCGGGATACAGTGGCGTTCCGGATTTTGACCGGGATTTGGAAAGCAACGGAAGGAGGAAGAGGAGGGTGGTCCGAGTGAGTGGCGTCGAAAACAATCATTTGGTCATCAGCAGGATCAACAGTGCCCACGGCAGATAGTAGAGCCTTCCTTTGAGAAGGGCACGACTGGAGGAGTTCCAGTGTGGAAATGGCAGCAGGGGATTGTGCCAAATCATCTACTATACTGTACGCTTGAGCGGCTCGACCGGAAGCAGCATTTCGGCGTAATGGACCCTTTGGAATCTTTGGGTGAACCTCAACTTTGGGTTGAGGGATGTGTAAGGGGCCACCGGATGTCGAAAGAGGCTCTGTAGAACCTGAAGATGGGGGCTCGGGAGCAGACTGAGCAGGGGGCTTGGTGTACTGGCGAGACCGAGTTTGAAGGTGAAGGACGACGGAAGGGGACGGATCGGAGTGCATCATGAGGATCTGGTAGTCAGAGGAACCAGAAATGGACGAGGGTGTGGCGGCATGGCTGTCAGGGGGGTGGGTAGCCACGAATCCCTGTTGAGGGAAAGGATCAGTGAACACCGCTGGCTGGGTAGTGGCCACATTAGGAGGAGTGTGAGGGGAGGTGTGCTGTCCGCGCAATGTGGCTTGAGACTCCCACATCTGTCGCATCTGGGGTAAGAGAGGGCAATCGTGAGTGTAGTGACCGTAAACACCGCAACACGAACAGGGCTTGTTTGTGCGAAGCGGTCTGTCCGGCCTGGGCGGAATGCCCTGAGGCTGGTTGCTAGTGTTAGGGTCCTGACCAGAATTGGGTCCTCGGTTACCAGGGGCAGATGGGTTCTGGTTGCCTCTCCGCCTTCTTTGGGAAGGGGGATTAAACGCACCCTGCTGCGCAAATACTTTCCCTGGAGGGGGTTGTAAGGGCTGTTGCAGGTGGTGAGGAGGCAAGGGAGGCGAAAACGCATATGCTGGGGGAGCTGACGCACCAGGCTGCGGATAAAAGTAAGGGTTGGGTTGGGCAGCATTGAGGTAAGCAGGAGGTTGGGCAAAAGGAGGAGGCATGCCGTATCCTGGATACATGTTGCCGGGAGGGGGCAGAGTGCTAGAGGTGCTGGCCCCTTCCTGAGGAGGGCCATGGCTCATAGGAGGATGAGCAGAGGGGTGGGAAAGAGATCCAACAATACCGTCGGCGGAATGAGATGCCCCCGGGGCGTTAGCGCCACCGGGCCGGGGGATGTCAGGAAGAACGGTATAAACATAACCAGATTGAGCATATATCAGGTCATACTTTAAAGCTATTTGGAGGGCGGCTTCTTCAGATTGAGGAAAGTGAGAGGCGACATCTTTGCCGATGGGAGACGGGAGGGTGCGAAGGAACCAGTCCATGTAAACCCGATCTTCAATGGGAGGGGCTCGACATAAGCTCCGTCTTCGTCGCCATTCCTGAACATGGGCAGAAAGGCGTGTGGAAGAGGATTGCTTAAATGAAGTCAAGAGCTCCGTACCAGTGTCGTATCGGAGAGGGAGCTGGAAGTACGACAAGAAGGCTTGGGCAAGAGTCTCGAACGTGGTATGGGAGGAAGTGGTCTGTTCGACATACCATTTAGAAGCTTCGCCGGTAAGCGTGCGTTGGAACAAACGAAGACGGATGGAGTCATCGGTAATGGAGTTGGAGGAACACCACATGTGGAAAGACCGGACGTGATTGGTTGGGTCTTCGCCATTAAGGCCCTCGAACTTAGGGATATCAGAGGGTAACTTGGCAGGCATAGTGGGCCAGGTAGTATTATGGTGAATGGGGTCGTTAATCAACTGATGGAAATCGGGGAGGCTGAGGCCTGCAATGTACGGCAGCACAGGGGTGGCCGGAGTAGTGGTTGTGATGGTTCCGCTAGAAGGAGGGCCGGTATTGGGGCCGCTAGCATTGGGCCCTGGTCCAGACATGGTGAAGGTAAAAGGGGGAGAACCGGGAGGAGAAGGGGGACCTGAGGAATCAGGAGAGGAGTCGGAGTGCGGACTCGAAGGTGGACTGGCTCGACGACGACGGTGCGGAGCAGGTCGATCAACCGGGAACTGAGGATGAAGGCCAAGAAGTCTCCGGGAAAGGCGCCTTGGGGCGCAATGATGACAGGAAGAAGGAAACCGACAAGGGCAGAAAGGGGAAAAATCAAGAAGGTCAAGGGCAGATAAGGTGCAGTGACGATTGATTTTAGAGTCTTTGCCAGGCGGTGTAAACCAGGCGCTTCTTCACTTAAGGTCAGTGTGTGGTGTGCGTTAATTTTAATTTTTAAACCCTTTCCGTTGTTGTGAGCAAAAAAGTGTGCAACGTAGCTGAAAATAAACCTACAGAGAACAGAATAAAAATGCTGAAATAACAGAAAAATAACAGCTACATATGCATCTATCAACCCCAAGAAAGTGGGTCTCTCAAAACTATGCTGAAAAGAAAGGGAAAAACTATGGAAACACACACAAACGAAGCTCAACAGATCTAGGGTCAAAGGGGACAGAGATCCGGAGGATAAAGCTGCAGATAATGGGTGCAGATCACAGCCAAGAGACAGGGGCAAGGTGGCTGGAAAAAAAGGGAAATCAGCAAAAAGCCGGGAGTGGCAAGGCAGAAGCCTTTAGGGGAGGTCCAAACAAAACGACAAGAGGTGATTTGAAAGGAAAAGAGGCTGATTTCGATGGATCCGGAAGTGAGGTCACAGATCTGGAAAAAGGAAGGGGTCGAAGCTCAAACCCAAAAAGAACACCGAAACTCTTCAAAAAGTGGAGGGTACTAAAGCCCTAAGGGGTCAGATCCCACCAACAGCAGGTGCTCGCATCAGATCTTGGTCACAAGGGCCGAGGACAGTAGGCCGAAAACCCCCGCAGGCCGCAGAACCAGGCATTAAGGCAGGCCGGAAAACAGTGTCGCAGGTTCTCGACTCGATTTTGGTCAAGGTCGCAGTTACAGTCAGTGCGCCTGTGTCGAGGTTTTGGGTTGCACAGCGCACTTCGTTCCTACTGCTTCTGGCGGCAGATTTTCTAAAATTGCCGTCTCAAAGCAATGGGTGTCGCCACTGCGTAATAGAAATGCGAAACACACCAAGAAATTTTAGGGTTTTATGTGAGAAAAATGACATAAAAAGAGGAAAACTAAGTAGCTGAAAAGAAGCCCTAGGGCCTGAAGTAGCTGGATATGCAGGAAAAGGAAAAACGACAGCGGTCGTAATTTAAAACCTGTGTAGAGTCGCCATTTGTTAGTATGAATTCTTCGTCGAAGTGTACGAAAAAGAACCACTTTAGCTACGCATAACTAATAGCCCTAACAACAATAGAGGCTGCCAAACATCTTCAGATCTGCGATTAGTAGTTAAAATGCTGCAACAGACAGATCTATAAATGGAAAGACATTAAGCAGTGAAGTAAAGAGTTTGCTCCATGCATCCAACAGACAAGACAAGAACACGATTTTTGAATGAATTTTTATATTACAGGGCACCTGGGAGGAAACAAGAAGGTGTATCCAGATCTCCTCAATGGGATGGGTTCTTTGTAGTCCTCAAGACAGATCTAAGCTTTCCTCTAGATGTGAAAACTTTGGTCGTATCTGGTACAAGAAGAATGGTAAAATTAGATTCATGTAGATCCGCAGGATCTAATATGCAACAAAAGGTGAAGAATGAAGGGGAAAACCCTCCTATTTATAACAAAATATTGGGTCATTCTAGATCTTGGTGCATGATTGAAATAATGTTAACCAAATCTAGATCCACCTCTATGGAATATTTTATTATTATTTGTTGGAGGGAAAGGGTGTTTGACTTGGGTCAAATCCCTTGATTAGTGAAAAATAAATAAATAAATGATTTATTTATCTTTTTAAGGAAGTGGTTGGGATATAATCAAATAAATAATGATTTAGTTGATTAATGGTGGTAGATTTGGTCATATTTAACAAGGAATATTATTTAAATAATTATTCCTAGAAAATAATAAGATAACTATGGGTTTATCTCATTAATTTCTTTGTTTTTGGGTTAAACATGACTGGGAATAATAATTAAATTATGGTTTAATTAATTATTCCTTTTCGGGTTTCCTAATTAACATAGTGAAAGCAGTTTTACTTGGGGTAAAACTGGTCTTACATGGTGCACTTGGGTCCATCTAATGAGTTAGATGATCAAAAATAAAAGATATAATGCCTTGCCAATTTATACAAGTTTCCTCTATCTATCATTAAATCATATGTTGGGTAGTTGTGCTCATCATTTCCTACAGATAAGCAAAATTTGCACCATTGTTGCTTCAATTCTGGGTCATAGGCACCAAGTCAGGGGTAGTGGTTTGTATCATGCAATCTGGCTACTCGACATTCAGCACACCATAAGGTGGGGGTGCTTTGTCCCGCAAGCTCTTTGGGTCATAATGGGCTAGGCCCCCCAGCCTGCATCTAGTCTAATAGCAGAGGTCACTGATCCTTGGTGTGGCCTGAAACCCTGCACCATATGCACCAAATGTCTGCGCTAGCTTCTTTTCCCTGCTCTTTTCATAAATTCTAGATTTCTAGTTGCATTGCCTCTAACTGGACCTTGATCTGTTGCATCCCAAACTAGGCATTGTCCCTTGGTGAAACTTCTAACTTCATGGCAATTTCCAGGGATTTTTCTTGTGTATCCATTCTCTGTTGACCCATAGGCCAGCGCAGGTGTGGTAATAGCATGGAAATGAACCATTCCTTGTGTTTTATATCCTCATACTTAAATTCTCCATCCCTGATAACTTTTTTTAGCCACTGATCAGCCTCCCATACAGACTTTGTAGGTCCATGTTTAAAATCTTTCAAGTCAATCACAAGTTGAGCGTAGGACTTAGGCTTTCGAAATTATTCTTTTAAGGCATCCTTAATTTCCTGTATTAACGGATCCGCATGCTTGCCAACGTACCCCATGAACCAATCCAAGGCCCTTCCTTCAAAGGGTAGGGATAATTGCACTCTTTTTACAACATCGATAGTAACATTCTTTGCAGTCCATACTGATTCCGCCATGAACCAAAATCGGTCCATGTCCTCATCCCCCGCAACCTTAAAGGTGGGTAGCTTCATGTGTGTGGCCATATCATCTTCTGGCGGTGGTGGTGGGGTAGGAGAATTCTTTCCCTTACACAGATTCGATGATGGGGTAACCGGAGGACTAGTTTCTGCATGCGTAGGTAGCTCTCTTAAGGGAATATATACTGATCTGTTCCCTTCTCGCTTGACTCAGCATTATTTACCACTTCATTTCGTACTTTCACTCTGATCAGAGGTCATTCACTCGGTGTGACTGCACGGAATACCCTTTTCGCACAATAGCATCTTAATTAGCAGTGGCACTGTTTGCAAGAACTTACCTCGGAATCCTTTGAATAACCTTCACGAAGCTTTAGAATAAGATACGAACTGATCAACTATGAATTTCATTACAAATCCTCCTAAAACACTATCCACCCAGTGATTGACAGTCCGGGTGACCTTGTTATCATCCTTCTCCAATTGTAGGATTAGTTCAGAAGTCCACTGTGTAACCCGATTGTCCTTCCAATAGGTCTAGAACTCTGCTAGCCTTGCTAGCCGCTCATGTAGTTCGTGTGCTAAAGTTACGAAGAATATTTCATATATCTATGTAAAGATATACTTGTTATTCCACTCTTCGGTAGTTAGCCTTGTACTTCGATTCTCTTTTAGGGAAAATTCTTGAATCTGTTTTTCAAACCAGTTTTTAGGCTAAGGTTTCACCAGCCGCCAATGACCTCGTGGCATTACCCGATCTTTCTCTCAAACTTCTCCTGCTCCCGGCAACAGAACCATTTCTTGGCTTAAGGGGTCCTGATCTAGGTTTGTATTTAAGCTTTACCAAAAAACCCCTATAGTACTAGCCCTTTCGGCAATGACCTGCTTGTGGAGGTCAAGGTCTCACCCGAAGTAGTATGCGAGTGTGCTTGAACTAGGTTTCCTCACCTTGAGAGAAAGAGAGTTACTTGAGGCAACCCTGTTAAGATCTATCATATTTGCGCAGAAGAAGTCTTATCAGAGAACCTTTAACAATATACTTGCAAAATGTGAAGCTCATAAACCCACTAATAGCACATACTCATAAGTAAAGTAACTATTGATAGTCATATCTAAGTGATTCCTTCACATCCGCGTGCGCATCAATATTCATCAACAGATAGAATCACTGTAATAACACAAACTCAACCATCTATTATAACACAAAGATACTTCCAAACATATTCCTCATTCATTAGCATCCAACATCCACTTTCAAACCCGATTCCCAACCCGTGCACACAACCAGCAGGAGTCCTTACCCAAATACAACCCAAAACAGATCTCAAGAGTTCACAACTAGCATAAATCACACTTAGCTTTTCTCTAAACTCAATCTATCCATCTATTTATAGCATCTTAGCATGCGCTATCATATGGTCTGCAAACTGTTGTTTGCGGATACCTAGTCTACTCTTTGACCCCTTATAATACATTGGGTACATTGACCCGCCCCAAAGCCCCTGCGCTAGACTAATTATTACAAAATCTATATCAAAACGCAGCATTAGAACATATCAAAACATAGCTAGGGGACTCTGTTCCAACAACCACAAATCGTGAGTTTTGTCTGTGAATTATTTGTGTTTTTTTGGGCCTTAACCCCTCTTCCTTCCCAACAATTATTCTACAACCCAAAAAACAAAATCCTAAACCTAATGCTAAAATTTCAAAAAGACTTGCGGTGTAGAGGCTTGTCGAAAATGTTGCATTAGGGGAATTTTGAGGTCTAAAATGGGCCTCCTAAGGAAATAATAAAATAATAGCTAAACCAATAAAATAATATTTATGAATTTGTAATTCATTTTTTGCACCACAATCCATGTAACCATAGTTAAATTCAATTCAAAAGTTGTACCAAAATAAAATGAATAAAAAAACTGTATTGATGTGACTATAAATAAGAATGAGATTTTCAAAGAAAAATAATTATCATTGAACAACTAATGCATTTGTCCATTGTACTTAAATAACTTAAAATAAAATATAAATATAAATTTATATATTCTTAATTATATTATATGCTATTAATTAAAATTTATATTATTTAAATTGTATAATAACACGTAATTAATATACTATATAAAAATAATATAATATAATAAATGTATAGGGATATGCATTGTTTCTTTCAAGAAATATGAAATGACAATAATATATTTTTATTCAAAAAATGTGAAATAACATTTATTATGAGTACTTTACTTTGACTTTAAAAGTACTTAGAGCACTACCATGTTTAACTATGAGTTTTTATCCACCATTGAGAATGTGACAAGTAATTACCTTTAACTTGAGCAATACCACCTCAACCATTAGGGATGATGTCATCCCCTAAAATGTGATTGGTTCTCATAAAGTGAATTTTAATTGTACATTTTCCTTAGGAGGCCCATTTTAGACCTCAAAATTCCCCTAATATTTCATTAAATTAACCAATCCCTCAATTTCCATTTGACTATCTAGAAATATACTTGGTTAAAAATGCATCCTTGATAATTTCACCAATATCTATCCAATATAGTAATTTCCATCTGACTATCTGGAAAGATAACTTGTTGAAAATGCATCATTTCTAATTTCACCAATATCTATCCAATATAGGAATTTTTTTATGCACATCCAATATCCAAAATCCATTATCCACTTAAGGATCATCATTTTCAATGGCATGATCATCTTCTATGGTTGAGATAAGTGATCGTAGGAAGAGGGAAAATTTTCACATGCCCAAAACTAATACTACGAGCTTTGAGGCCATTGATAGAGAATTTCTGAAATAAAGTAATGAATGGACCCAAATGAGAGGAGATGAGGCGGGGATAAAAAGAGGACTTTAGTTTGCAGTCTAAAGATACGAGATAAGATAGCGGAGAGAAATAGATAGACGTCCAATGCCAATGCAGTTAAAATTGATGTGAATATATTACAGATTCCAACGCTAGTTACTACTGCAACATGACCTGAAACGGGAGTCAAAGATGGCGAGCTGCAGGGAAAAGAAACTATATGGATAAGGCATGACCAAATTCAAAGTCAAAGTGAATTTTTATACTAATTTTAATTTTAGATTTTGGAAATAATCTAGATGTGAAAGTGAGTTATTACTGCAACGTTATCTGAATGTCAATCAAATATGACTAGCTGAAGGAAAATGGAACTAGATGGATAAATAATACTACTACAACATTATCTAAAACGTGAGTCAAAGATGACTAGCTGCAGAAAAAAGGAACTTGATGGATGGATATTACTATGGCCACGAAACGGGAGTCAAAGATGACTAATTGCAATAAAAAGGAACCAGATGGATGGATAAGAGACGTCTGGAGTCAAAGATCTATGAAACGTGAGTCAAAGATGACTAGCTGCAGGAAAAAGGAACTTGATGGATGGATAAGACTACGGCAACAAAACGGGATTCAAAGATGATCAACTACAATAAAAATGAACTAGATGGATGGATAAGATAGGACTCGAGTGAAATATCTTAAAAGGATGTGATTTTGAGTATTTTTATGTTTGAAAATATTCTAGAATTTGAGTGATAAAAATTAAGTTAAACTGTTAATTTTTCTTCTATTTATCAAATTCTTAAATATTTTTGAAATTTAGGATCGAATTAAATTCAGAGTAAACCTAGGTTGATAAACTCTATCAAGCTAGGGAGATCGATCAATTTGTTCTCTCTTTTAGTACTCCAACAATGTCCATTGGATTTTGTCTAGACGATTTTGTAGTTGATAAAAGATTCATGCACATATTTCATTCATAATAACCTTAGCAGTCCTGGGAAGCAAGTATGCTTTCATTCTGATTGAATTTTTTCATTTGTTGTAGAGGAATATTTTTTAATAAATTTTAAAATTAGTTCAATGTTTTGATTCGATGGCATTATTATTTATCAAAGACAATTGGTCAGAGATTTTAATGTAACTTGAGATATGAGATTAATAGAGATTAATGTGCCCATATATGTACATTATGCCAGATTTATATGAATCTAAATCTTGCATAGGAGATTGGTGTGTCAAGAAATGTACATACTACCAAAGTTTTATGAATGTAAATCTCTCCGTTTAGGAGATTTTTCTTGCGGATTTATATGCTAGAGATTTAGTTGTAGTTTATAAAAAAATTAAAGAAAATAGAGATATCCAGTTACTGTAAACTTTAAAAGGAATAGAAGTCTCCACTTAGCAAATTTTGAAGGCACTACATGGCATATTTTTATATATATCTGCCTTACCCATTGATTAATCTTAAACAAAATCTATTACCTTTCATATTACATTCTACACTTTAATGTAAATGTAAATATAAAACCCTGGACCGATTTGAAATATAAAATAAGTTGAATTTTTTAACACGCAATCATCTTAGTACCGAAGGCATATGATTATTAAAACCTATTGCGTTATTGTATTTATTATTTTGTGACAAGCAAACAATAACAGTGATGGAGGCTTGCTTTATCTATCCAAAGCTGAGACTTGGAAAATAACTAGCGGGTTTGCTTTTATAGCCAGATCCGGTACCCAGATAAATTGCCTAGATGGAATCTCTCTATTTATTAGCCAAAATTGGCGACTACTACTGCTTTTTCCTTTCCTCCAATCAAACTATCCTGATACAGCTGGCCCTTGGGGTAGCATGCAATGCAACCTCTCTCGTCCAAATAACAACACCTTTTGCATCCCGTCACATAATGGTCATTCCGTGGGGGCACCATCGGCCCTACACAAATACATATCAAACAATTTTAGAGTCAATGAAGCTCAACTCGAATTTACAATTTGGCCAGAAAACAATAGAAATTTTGGAAATATTTTGATAAAATTCAGCAGAATTTTTTGTAAATTCTAGTGATAGTTGTCAAGTTTAAGGATTTTAGTTGCTAAAGGAAATATT